>JAGSMR010000002.1:2107500-3482500 GCA_029286605.1 Sericinus montela
AATATCGTTATGGCAACCGATAGATGGCGGGATAACTGTTTCTAAAAATATCGGACTAAAATAATCAGACCGAATATGGGCAGCAGCGTCTGAGGTGCGAGTGGTCTGGTACTGCGATCTCCAATCCGCCTGCCAAGCGTGGCGATTATGCCAAATCCTTCCCATAGGAGAGAGCTTTTATGAATGTATGTAAAGAAAGAAAAAGAAGGAGATATTTTATTTGGCACATGCAACACACTCAAGCGGATTACTTAAAACAATTTAGAGTAACAACAGTATTGTCATAATTCTTATAAAATATTCTTATTACTGTAAGAGTTTGCATTGAAATTTACTCAGAAACACTTATACACATATCCACGCTCATAAATTTTTTATAAAACTACATACTACCAATATATAATATATATTGCTGACTAAGAGGAACAATATAAATTTTTGACGGAAGTTATGTATCGATTGTATATTACGCAACGGCGGTGGCAAGTTGTTGCTGCATATCGAAAACTGCCACTAAACGCAGCGGTGCGGTGTTGTGGCAGACGCAACCCGTACGCCGAAGCCCTTGTCACTACTTTTGTTAAGACTTTATCTCGAGCCCAGTGCAATTTTTCATAGAGATAAGACGGTGTCCTGTATTTCATAGTGCCAAACAGAAGCATAGCAAAATGCAACTGCTAGTGGTTATCCATTATAAGCTTTTCGCGTGATTAATGTAAAGTGTTACACCTGGAGGTATTTTAAAACAGAAACGGGCACAGGCATTTTGTACGCGCTGTATGAGTTTCTTTGAACGGCTGAGAAATCTAGGCCCTATTACAGCATCAGCATAATTGAATTTGGACAGAATCAAGGAGTCGCACAATCTGATACGGACTTCCGTCGTTAATAAACCCCTCTGATATGGCACTTTTAATCTGTAAAAGCAATTTTTAACTTTATTCACTATATGTTTTTCAAAGTGTAGTGCCTCAGTAACTCGATCGATTATCTCAGTAACTCGATCAATATTTACATTTTTAATTGAAATTAAAGGTCGATTTATGTATGTATGATGCTATCAATTATTGGTTCCTCGTCTTGTTGCTGTTCAATTTTGAGCCAATTTAAGTATTTTGTTATTACATTTACTGTAAGTTCAGTTGGGTTTCTACTGAAAGAGTCAGCATGATGGAGACGTTCTACTTACTTTTTCGTATTCTACTTCGAAGTCACCAATTTTGGAGAAACGTCCATTAGCGGTGAATCTTCGGTAGAAGATGAATTTTGTTTAGATGATTTTAATGCGTAAATTGCCCACAAAAGTACTACCGCTAATGTATTACACTCGTGAGAGTAGTAGCGACGTTCAGCTTCGGTGGCCCACGGGTGCTGCCATGTGCCAGCTGGAAGTGGCTTGGGTGGGGGCTTCTTGTTATCCCACTTATGATGACGAAAGACAAATGTATGTAGTACAAATCGATCATCATTTCGATCAACAGTTTACCTTTTTTTTATATAGAAAAGGCTGGCAAACGAGCAGGCGGCTCACGCGATGCTAAGTGATTACCGCCGCTCATGAACACCCGCAATACCGGAGGCATAGCAGATGCGTTGCCGGCCTTAGAGTGCCCCCCCCCCCCCACCGGTGTGGGCCTCCGGTGTGGACAGTGTGCAGGCACACTCTCCAGACGAAACGCAGAAGTTTGTTAGACTTCTACTTCACGCCGATATTCTGTGAGGTCGTGGTACTTCCCCGGTCGAGCCGGCCAATTCATGCAACAAAAGCTAATGCGTGGCTCTACCACTGTTGAAAACAAACCTTTAACCTTCTCGCAAACTTCTAGAAACTTTGTGCAATCATAAAGCTTTGTTTATTTTAAACGTGCTTTACGCACGAGTCTGACTACTTACTACGTCTAGTGTACCTACTGTCTTCGTGTTAGTGTTCTGCTACCCCTGTATAAAATCATTGTAAAAAGCATGTTGGTAGAACAAACAAGAAAATCTGGATGTATAGGGAAAATAAAATGTAAGAAGCTAAAGAGTACTCTACATTATAATATGATGTTGCAAGTCTTTGTTTTTCTTGCCTTATGTCTGCGGCATAGAGTCGGAAACTGAAAATCAAGCTATCAAAATAATATCACAGATAATTACTATGTCATACAATTTATTAGTATATTCTATAATTATCTATTGAATTTAGAATTGAGATTTAAAAGACTAATGAAATAAAAATTGCATTACTATATCTAAATACATTGATACTACTCAAGAAAGTATTATTTTATCCTTGGCGAGGGAGGAAATTTCTCCATTCATTTTTCGAAATTAAAAAGTAAGGGGACTTGTCTATGGAATCACAGAACGGAATCTTGTAAAAGATTAGGCCATTTCATATAACAAATGTATAGTAACTCGCAGAAAATATCTTCGGGACGGTTGTATTTATTTCAGCTTTGCATTTTGCTTTAAATTGAATCGTAAACCATATTGTAGGTCTACTAGACAAGATTAATCTTCAATTCTAGTGGAAGGGTTAGCAGTCTCGATTCTGCAATAGAAAAAGATTTGCACTGAGAGAAGACGTAAGGTAAACATCGATTTATTTTGTCCTAAAAAGGGATCAGGTGATGAATCTAAAAAGATTAGCACTTAAACAGAAAATAGATTGTACCTTGAGTGTTTATAATTATTTTTAGTGCATCCTTGTACGAAATGAAAGTTTGACTTTTGCCACATATTCTTTTGGATGGCAGCTGGCGGACGCACTATTTTGCTAGATTATGTACAATAAATTTGACATATATGTTGGTTTAGGACATAACCGTGAATATTTCGCTTGGATAGCAACTGATTCTTTTCTTATAGATTTTTATAAAAATCTTAGAAGATCTAGAAGTTATGATTGTTTTTTCAACAATAAAATGTCAAATAGTGAACTTGTCAAAGCTAGGTTGAGTCACTGTTGAAATCTATTTATCACAAAGTTATTGTTACCTGTAAAACACTGTTTACTATTACATAAATTTCGTCCTGACTACTAACAGATAAGTGAATTTTGTTATCAGCTATAAATATTTTTAACGTTTTTTTGGTGAATTTGCTTTTAGCATTAATAAATTACAAGGAAATAAAATTCTTCATTTTATTGTTCATAAGACAAAAAAAACTATGTTTTATATGCACTATAATAATTTTTTTTCCTTTTTTATCTTCATTTATCATTCATATTTTTGTTCTTTACAATTAAATTAACTACAAATTTCCATTGTTTTAAAGTGAAATTTAATAGAATAATGTGTAAATTAAACTATGATTTCTAAATATTTATTATGCTTGAGATTTTTCTTGTTTATCATAACTATAACTATAGTAGTGAGCTCAATTTTTATTCATACAATTATGACAATATGAGGTACAGACTTTTTGATGGTAAATTGTTGCTGTACTTTTCACCTTTGAGAACTGAGATTATGTGAAAAATTAATACAATTATGTTAGTTTTGTGTGTTAATTACTGAATTTCTGGACAAACCACATAGAAATTCTCCAATTAAACAGTTACTGACCATAATAATAATCTTGTGGGAAGTAGATTAATATACTTAGCTCTGGACTATGGTTTGTGACAGTTTTTTTGGGAAGTACTATAGTAGATTATGCATCAATGTTAGTGCAATCACAACAGTCCAATTTCTTCTGCTTTTCAATTGTGAAAAGCAGAAGAAATTGGACTGTTGTGATTGCACTAACATCGATGCATAATCTAGTATAGTACTGAAATTGGACTGAAACAGAACTTAAATGAAATCTCAAATATTGTTTATTATTTCTGAATTTATTACCTATTAACGGAAGTAAAAACAACATGAATAAAATTAGGGAAGATTATTATTTAACAGTAATTTTAATTGCTTATTTTGATTCCTGAGTTCTCTATCAAAGATTGTTGTTCATTTTTAATTGGATTTTACATGTTTTTGGTTTAAAGGTTAAGCTATGACATTACTAATATTCCTGCTTAAGCTCCAATACTTCTGTCTAGATAGTTCTATCTAGATTTAAAGTTATAGTTTATGAAAGTGAAACTGTGACAATGTGTTTTGCTGTCCGTACAATGACCCCAACTATACTGGAATAGAAACCCCAAAGAGAGTTTTATTGCTATACAAGAAATAAGTAAATAGTATTTTGAAATTCCGATAAGAAAATATTTATAGTGGATGTATAGTAATTTACAGTTATATTTTATGAAAGGGAACCTGTGACATTGTGTTTTGCTGTCCATACCATGACCTAGATTATACTGGAATGGAAAATGGAATTTGTTGCTATAAAAAACTAAGTAAATAGTATTTTGAAATTCCAATAAGAAAATATTCATAGTTGTTTTATGTGAAAATAAGTATTTATTGAGATACTTTTTTCAGCTTTGCCCTTGTGTTCATTCCATCCTATGTAATTCATAATTTATCTAATTCTAGAATTTATCTGAATTCATTTAATTTTGCAATTGTTACTTTCCAGAAATTCATTATTATAGAGATGTTAGTATAAAAATATTATGTTGAATAATTTTGCATGTGAATACATATGCAAGATTCTGCAAATACTGTTTATTATGCTGGATTGAATAACAATTTCCCAAAAATATGAATTATATCCAAATCTGTCTGGCTGCATGTCTAGTGTAATATGTATTTTATTATACTAAAGTGGTTGTATGAAAGTAGTCCTTTAAAGAAAAAGAGAAATTTTTAAAAATCAACTGTCAAGTGTGAGATTTGAACCTGCAATCTCTGCTGTTCTATACTTTTCAAAATTGAGCTTTTTTTCATAATTTTAAAGAAGAGTGCTGTTCTACTTATACAATATGAAAAATTCAGTATTAAAACTAACCAAGAAGAACCATAACCAAGAAGTTACTGTGGGTGATAATAGATGAAAATGAAATTGTCCATTTTAAAAGTACCAGTCTTAAATGCCAATTCTGGTATCATAGATTAACACTATATGATCTTTAGTTAATTCTGAGTGGCCTAACATATTATGGTAACCAAAATATATATTGATCTTATATTTGTCTTGAAATGTATGTATATGGCTATGTTAAAGTCAGATTGTTTTCTTTAGGGTAAGAGACAAATTAACTTTTTGGCAAAAGTGATAGTATTAATATGTATTCAATTTTAAAATTATGGTTCAAGCTCTTATTTTTTACATTGTGCAGTAAATTTGTCTTGTGTTATAGTATTTAAATAAAACACAATAGCAGAGTGGTTGAGTCGTCGTAATTTCGAGTCGACCATCCCGAGTTTGATCCCCGGGTGGCAGGCTCATTCCAATGGGGTTTTTAAAAGACTTATGTACGAATATATTGTTGGGGCTTGGACATAAAAGACAGCAAGGGGCTCATAACCTGTCACGTTGACCCGATAATATCTTAGAACTAATGTCTACACTAGACCTCTGTCTACTCCTGTATTGGGAATTGCGTGAATTTACTAATTTTATTTATTTATAAATAAAATCACATTTTATTGCGTCAAAAAATATTTATTATTTATGTATTATTTCTTATATTATAATCAAAATTAATGATAGCAATAAAAAGTATTCAAGAAACATTAATTACAATCATGTTAATTGTGTAAATAACTTGTTGATAAACAAACTTTCATTTATGTCATGCATGTGGTTGAATAAAAATTTTAAGTTGACCTGAGCAGTGATGCCTTTCTAATTTAGTTATTGCTTACATAATGCTCATCATGCTCTCTATGTGCAATATCTATGTCATATATAATTTAATGGTTTTGTATAATTATATTTCTATTTATTTATTTTATATTTATTTATTAGATATTTATATTTCTATTTATTTATTTTATATTAAATTACTAGTAAGATATGAGGCAAATTCTAGTCAAAAGACCCTCAGTTTGATCCTCAGGTGAGAGGATCGATGTTTATGTTGTTGGCATGAACATATAAACGGCAAAAGACTCACCACCTGTCATATTGTCCCAAAAAATCTTCTGTGGAAGGTGGGTCAAAAGGATTTAATTATCTAGACCACACAGCATTGGGAATGGCCTGAAAATTTTTTTCCTTTTTTTTTATTTACAAAATATGACTATATTAAAGTTCTTACCACTAGAGACTTTTTAGGTTGACTTTTTATTGAATTTCATCTAATCTTTAGTTTCAACATAGATTTGCTTTGACATGCTAACTGTAATTTAAAGGAATGGTTCTAAATTAAGTTTGTGTGCATTTTTGATTTATTACCCAGTGTCTGAAATGAATAGATTCCTACATTAAATACCAAATTTGGCACATGCTTGCCATGTAAAAAATTATTAAAATGCAGTTGTATGTTGTAACAAGAACTTAATCAATGCTCTGTGAATCCCACCAACAAGTACTGACTCATCTCTGACCCTATCCAGATCCATTGTTGACAAAAGACTGGGTACTTTTTTGTTGTATGTTGTGATAAAGTCTAAAAATATGTAATTAATTAGATTTCCTAAATTTTACATGACAGTCTTATGTTTGTGTCCTATTGACACATATTAGCTAATTTCAACAAAATGGGTATGTTAATGAGTTGTAAGATAAAACAGCATTGCCTTTATGTCATAAATGTGTTTATTTACAGGTTGCAGTAGATACGTGTCTAGTGTATACTGACATTTGTATTTGCTGAAGAGAATTGAATTTTAAGCTGCTGGGGCTAGGATGTCAGTGCTGAATCAGAGTGGAGAAGAGCAGGTAAAACTGCAAACATTGCTTGTTTCAAACATGACTTAATTAATTTAATGTAATTAATTATTTTGCGTTAATATACTGGAAGAAGTGAAGGTCATGAATACTTGGATACTTAGACCTGTCTAGACGAATTCGAAAGAAGCGTAAGTGGTATTTATGGATTGAGACACTTGGCAGTCACGATAGCCGAGTTGTTGGGTGGTCGGAATTTCGAGTCGAGAGACCCGAGTTCGATCCCCAGGTGGCAGTACCAATGAGTTTTTCAAAAGCTTATGTACTAATTTCATCGTTGGCTTGGACATAAAGGCGGCGACGGGCTCACCACCTGTCACGTTGTCCCGAAAATATCTTCAGTGGAAGGTGGGTCAAAGGGACTTAATTGTCTAAACTTAACCTCTGTCTACCCCTGTATTGGGAATTGCGTGAAGAAGACACTTGGCGATTTGTTATCTCTGTCTACCCCATTAGGGATTGTGTTGAAGAAATAATATTAATTTTTTAATAAGTCACGATATTTATATTATTTTTAAATAAGAAAAGTCACCATAGCCGATTGGTTAGGTGGTCGAAATTTCGATTCAGTAGACCCGAGTTCGATCCCCAAATGGCAGTCTCGTGGGCTCAACCAATGGGTTTTTCGAAAATTTATGTACGAATTATATCGTTGGCTTGGATATTAAGACTGTGACGGGCTCACCACCAGGCACATTGTCTCGAAAATATCTTCGGTGGAAGGTTGGTCGAAGGTCGAAGGTCTACCCTGGTATTGGGAATTGCGTGAAGATATTTAATTTTAATTTTTTACTGTCAATATCTTCTTGGTAGATTTGAAAATCGAATTTTCACGAAAAAATTTATTGTGTATGCATTAATAATTTCCAAACATTCCCTTGTCTTTTCAAGAAGAAGCACATTATTGTGTGTGTTTTCCTAAATTGATAGTTGTTTGATCACTTGCTCTCAATCTGATTCATTAAAGTGCCTGATACATGTTTTAGCTTCATTTGCAATGTCTGTTGCCAATTTTTTTCCATCCATCCCATCCCATGTAATATATAATACCACTTTTATGGATTTAAAACGGATAGAAGATACTTAAGTTGCTATCATGAAAAATGGCTAGCCTAAATTACACTTATTTGAACTAATTATTATGCCTCATATATAAGATTTTCTGTCATTGTAAATAATTGCTCTCTGGATAGGAAATGGTTAAAAATTAAATGTGTAGGCATAAATGTTATGATTATATTTAAATGTTCATAATTATATATTAACTGCTTACTTTTAGGTGGAATGTCCGCTATGTATGGAGCCACTGGAGGTGGACGATCTCCACTTCTACCCATGCACATGTGGATATCAAGTAAGTTATTTCTAAACGAATGATACCAATCCTTATTATTATTACAATAATAAAATTTCTGTTGTAACAATTTAAGAAAACATTGAAAATTTTTAATTTATAGCATTTGGTTTATATAGTCCACTGTTCCAAAAGCTTTTCTTTTAGTAATAATTTATCATAATAAAATTAATAATAATGACCGCTTCCATGGACGAGTGGCATCCACACTGGTTTTCATGGTGTTGTCTGCTGTGAGGTTCCGTGCTCGATTTTCGGTTGGGTCAATATAGAAAACTTTTTCTACATTATCTCGGGTTTTGGAGTTTGTGGTTCTTCTTTTTGGTGATTCTATATAATAAGTGCTTTAGATACTCACTTTGGGATCAGAGCAATGTATCTGATGTTATCCCTATCTATGTATTTATTTATTTATTTATAATAATCGTGTTACTTAT
Source organism: Sericinus montela (assembly GCA_029286605.1). Taxonomy (NCBI): domain Eukaryota; kingdom Metazoa; phylum Arthropoda; class Insecta; order Lepidoptera; family Papilionidae; genus Sericinus; species Sericinus montela. The sequence goes on from JAGSMR010000002.1 coordinate 2,116,063, forward strand.
AACAATTATGCATGTATTATATTAAATCTTTAAATTATAGATATGCCGGTTTTGCTGGAACCGTATACGGGAAGGCGAGAACGGCCTATGTCCTGCGTGTCGGAAAGCCTACCCGGAGAACCCCGCAGACTTCACTCCACTCAGTCAAGAGCAGGTATAAAGCTAAGGAACTTCTAATAATATTAAGCATAGGTTTAAAGCGAAATTAGAATTATTATAATGTCCCTGTAATATTTCTGTAATATATTAGAATTGATTGTCTTTAAAATTTTTGGTGCATTTATTGAATGGGGTTTTTGATAGAAGCAAATATGTATTCTAATTTTGTGATCTTTTATCTCTCTTATCCCATTGTTCATCTTATTTTTGTTTTTGTTGTTTGTGTAGTTTGTGTTGTTTCATGTTTTGGAAATTTTGTTTTGTGTTTGGTACCGTAGCCGATATTATACATTCGGTATTAAAATTATGTAGAATGTATTCTATTCTTTGTGTTATTTCTCATATGTGTTATTCGTAATTTCGTTTATTAGGTTGCTGCGATAAAGACGGAGAAAAAAGCGCGGGAACAGAAGAGGCGGAACAAGACGCTGGAGTCGAGGCGAGCGCTCGCGAATGTTCGCGTCGTGCAGAACAACCTCGTTTTCGTCGTCGGTCTGCCCGTTCGGCTTGCCGACCCCGAGGTATTGTCCCAACTTAATTAATAAATTAAAAAAAAACACAGGGGCAGGCAGAAGTCTAGACAATTAAGTCCTTTCGACCCACCATACACCAAAGTCATTTTTTGGGTCAACATGACAATGTCTTGTGTCCAAAGCTACGATATAAATCGTATAAAAGTTTTTGAAAAAACCCATTTATATAAGCCATGGGGAAAGAACTCTGGTCTCTTGACTTGAATTCCTATCACCCAACCTCTCGGCTACCGCGACAAATTATTAGCTAATAATAAATATATTTACCTGGCGGTTTTACATATCGGTGGTTTTACACATCGATTTTCAAGGTGATGCCAGCTCTGTGGTTCCTGGTTCGATTCCCTGAAAGGTAAATGTAGAAAACCACTTTGTCTAAATTTCCCCTGGTTTTTTTTCTGCTTATCTCTATAAAAAAATAATATTTTTATGATTGCATTTATTGTACCTGTAACCATTCTTTGTGTCTGTCACAATTTATTGTACATTTACTGTAATTTTTTTTACAGATCTTAAAGCGGCAAGAGTACTTTGGAAAATATGGGAAAATTCACAAAGTAGTCATAAACCAAAGTACCGCATATGCAGGGTCACAGGTGAGTACTGCTATATATGTATATATTATACATAAATACTTAATACTAATTACTATGTATATATTAAAAATTTGTTTTTGATATTGACAAAATTATTATTATAAATGCATTTTTTTAAAATTACAAATGTTTAATGTTTCACCAGCATTGACAACTAAATGAAAAATTTACATTATTTATATTTTGCACAAATGTTTTTTTTTTTATTATTCCTATAAATATGTAGGGATATCATATAACTTGTTAAGATTTTGTCCATACTGTCTGTTCTTTATATTCACTCCTTCACGTCTTCCACAAATTCTTGCAACACCTTCCAGTGTTGCGAAAACGTCTGTGGGCGTCGGTTATCTCTCTATCAGATGAAACGCTTGCCCGCTCGCTCTCAATTTGTGTATTAAAAAATGGCGCTCGGATAAACTGTCCTTCACGATAGTCGAGTGTTTGGTTGAGTCATAAGACCCGGCTTCGATCCCAATGAGTTTTTCAGAGCTTTTGTACGATTTGTATCGTTGGTATGGACATAGAGACGGCGACAGTTTCACCACCCGTCATCGTTGTCCCAAAATGTGCTCGTGTGAAATGTGGGTAGAAAGGACTGAATCGTCCAGAACCCCCTGGCTGGCACTGTATTGGGAAGTGCCCCACGGATGAACGGGGCGCTGCGCCTCGGGCCCGTTGCCGAGCGTGCGCGTGGACGTGCGAGTGCGTGCGTGCGAGTGCGTGCGTGCGCGTGCGCGTGCGCGTGCGCGTGCGCGTGCGCGTGCGCGTGCGCGTGCGCGTGCGCGTGCGCGTGCGCGTGCGCGTGCGCGTGCGCGTGCGCGTGCGCGTGCGCGTGCGCGTGCGCGTGCGCGTGCGCGTGCGCGTGCGCGTGCGCGTGCGCGTGCGCGTGCGCGTGCGCGTGCGCGTGCGCGTGCGCGTGCGCGTGCGCGTGCGCGTGCGCGTGCGCGTGCGCGTGCGCGTGCGCGTGCGCGTGCGCGTGCGCGTGCGCGTGCGCGTGCGCGTGCGCGTGCGCGTGCGCGTGCGCGTGCGCGTGCGCGTGCGCGTGCGCGTGCGCGTGCGCGTGCGCGTGCGCGTGCGCGTGCGCGTGCGCGTGCGCGTGCGCGTGCGCGTGCGCGTGCGCGTGCGCGTGCGCGTGCGCGTGCGCGTGCGCGTGCGCGTGCGCGTGCGCGTGCGCGTGCGCGTGCGCGTGCGCGTGCGCGTGCGCGTGCGCGTGCGCGTGCGCGTGCGCGTGCGCGTGCGCGTGCGCGTGCGCGTGCGCGTGCGCGTGCGCGTGCGCGTGCGCGTGCGCGTGCGCGTGCGCGTGCGCGTGCGCGTGCGCGTGCGCGTGCGCGTGCGCGTGCGCGTGCGCGTGCGCGTGCGCGTGCGCGTGCGCGTGCGCGTGCGCGTGCGCGTGCGCGTGCGCGTGCGCGTGCGCGTGCGCGTGCGCGTGCGCGTGCGCGTGCGCGTGCGCGTGCGCGTGCGCGTGCGCGTGCGCGTGCGCGTGCGCGTGCGCGTGCGCGTGCGCGTGCGCGTGCGCGTGCGCGTGCGCGTGCGCGTGCGCGTGCGCGTGCGCGTGCGCGTGCGCGTGCGCGTGCGCGTGCGCGTGCGCGTGCGCGTGCGCGTGCGCGTGCGCGTGCGCGTGCGCGTGCGCGTGCGCGTGCGCGTGCGCGTGCGCGTGCGCGTGCGCGTGCGCGTGCGCGTGCGCGTGCGCGTGCGCGTGCGCGTGCGCGTGCGCGTGCGCGTGCGCGTGCGCGTGCGCGTGCGCGTGCGCGTGCGCGTGCGCGTGCGCGTGCGCGTGCGCGTGCGCGTGCGCGTGCGCGTGCGCGTGCGCGTGCGCGTGCGCGTGCGCGTGCGCGTGCGCGTGCGCGTGCGCGTGCGCGTGCGCGTGCGCGTGCGCGTGCGCGTGCGCGTGCGCGTGCGCGTGCGCGTGCGCGTGCGCGTGCGCGTGCGCGTGCGCGTGCGCGTGCGCGTGCGCGTGCGCGTGCGCGTGCGCGTGCGCGTGCGCGTGCGCGTGCGCGTGCGCGTGCGCGTGCGCGTGCGCGTGCGCGTGCGCGTGCGCGTGCGCGTGCGCGTGCGCGTGCGCGTGCGCGTGCGCGTGCGCGTGCGCGTGCGCGTGCGCGTGCGCGTGCGCGTGCGCGTGCGCGTGCGCGTGCGCGTGCGCGTGCGCGTGCGCGTGCGCGTGCGCGTGCGCGTGCGCGTGCGCGTGCGCGTGCGCGTGCGCGTGCGCGTGCGCGTGCGCGTGCGCGTGCGCGTGCGCGTGCGCGTGCGCGTGCGCGTGCGCGTGCGCGTGCGCGTGCGCGTGCGCGTGCGCGTGCGCGTGCGCGTGCGCGTGCGCGTGCGCGTGCGCGTGCGCGTGCGCGTGCGCGTGCGCGTGCGCGTGCGCGTGCGCGTGCGCGTGCGCGTGCGCGTGCGCGTGCGCGTGCGCGTGCGCGTGCGCGTGCGCGTGCGCGTGCGCGTGCGCGTGCGCGTGCGCGTGCGCGTGCGCGTGCGCGTGCGCGTGCGCGTGCGCGTGCGCGTGCGCGTGCGCGTGCGCGTGCGCGTGCGCGTGCGCGTGCGCGTGCGCGTGCGCGTGCGCGTGCGCGTGCGCGTGCGCGTGCGCGTGCGCGTGCGCGTGCGCGTGCGCGTGCGCGTGCGCGTGCGCGTGCGCGTGCGCGTGCGCGTGCGCGTGCGCGTGCGCGTGCGCGTGCGCGTGCGCGTGCGCGTGCGCGTGCGCGTGCGCGTGCGCGTGCGCGTGCGCGTGCGCGTGCGCGTGCGCGTGCGCGTGCGCGTGCGCGTGCGCGTGCGCGTGCGCGTGCGCGTGCGCGTGCGCGTGCGCGTGCGCGTGCGCGTGCGCGTGCGCGTGCGCGTGCGCGTGCGCGTGCGCGTGCGCGTGCGCGTGCGCGTGCGCGTGCGCGTGCGCGTGCGCGTGCGCGTGCGCGTGCGCGTGCGCGTGCGCGTGCGCGTGCGCGTGCGCGTGCGCGTGCGCGTGCGCGTGCGCGTGCGCGTGCGCGTGCGCGTGCGCGTGCGCGTGCGCGTGCGCGTGCGCGTGCGCGTGCGCGTGCGCGTGCGCGTGCGCGTGCGCGTGCGCGTGCGCGTGCGCGTGCGCGTGCGCGTGCGCGTGCGCGTGCGCGTGCGCGTGCGCGTGCGCGTGCGCGTGCGCGTGCGCGTGCGCGTGCGCGTGCGCGTGCGCGTGCGCGTGCGCGTGCGCGTGCGCGTGCGCGTGCGCGTGCGCGTGCGCGTGCGCGTGCGCGTGCGCGTGCGCGTGCGCGTGCGCGTGCGCGTGCGCGTGCGCGTGCGCGTGCGCGTGCGCGTGCGCGTGCGCGTGCGCGTGCGCGTGCGCGTGCGCGTGCGCGTGCGCGTGCGCGTGCGCGTGCGCGTGCGCGTGCGCGTGCGCGTGCGCGTGCGCGTGCGCGTGCGCGTGCGCGTGCGCGTGCGCGTGCGCGTGCGCGTGCGCGTGCGCGTGCGCGTGCGCGTGCGCGTGCGCGTGCGCGTGCGCGTGCGCGTGCGCGTGCGCGTGCGCGTGCGCGTGCGCGTGCGCGTGCGCGTGCGCGTGCGCGTGCGCGTGCGCGTGCGCGTGCGCGTGCGCGTGCGCGTGCGCGTGCGCGTGCGCGTGCGTGCGAGTGCGTGCGTGCGAGTGCGTGCGTGCGAGTGCGTGCGTGCGAGTGCGTGCGTGAAGATATTTTATTTATCATAACTCCCTGGTTTGGGTGTCTATGAAGAAAATGTTAAATTTAGAGGGCCCGGGTTCGATTCCCGAACGGATCAACCATTTTCTCAGGTCTAAATATACATTCTCAGATCTGTGTGTGGGACCTTCGTGTTTCTGAATAGTGCTTAAGCTGCTTACTCTGGGATCAGATCTATCTATCTATCTATCTATGTATTTGTTTATTAATATTGTAATATTTATTTATTATTGACGTGTGCAGGTGATCCAAAGGCGTCGTTCACGAAGGAAGAGATGCACGCGGGTCTACACCAAGTGTACGAGCGGCGGTTACACCATCAACTGTTACAAGCGCAGCGGGACAAGCCCGATGACAAGAACTGTCAAAGCTCAGGTAACGGACGTGGGCCAGTACGGGTGACGTAGCTAGTAGTATTAGTCGCTTTATAAATAAATAAATAAATATCTTCACGCAATTCCCAATACCCCCTGTATTGGGAACTGCGTGAAGATATGCAGACAGAGGTCTAGTCTAGACAATTAAGTCCCTTTGACCCACCTTCCACCGAAGATATTTTCGGGACAAGGTGATGGGTGGTGAGCCCGTCGCCGTCTTTACGTCCAAGCTAACGATATAAGTATTAGTCCCTTTCAGGCCGAAATAAATGTCTTCAAATCGGAAAAAGTTACTTTATTATAGTATAGGTTGACAGCTCCAAACATCCTTCTGATATAGTCTAGTCTGTGAGGATGGATGGATGTTTGTTACTCTTTGACGCAAAGACTAAGTAACGGATTTGGATGAAAATTTGCAGTAATATAGCTTATATATTAGAATAACACACAGGATACAATATAGAAGACGAAGATGCGTGGGTCAGCTAGTGTTTTAATACTAAATCCTCAGCCCTGAATGATCAGTTTAGATTTAAGACACTTTTGGCATTTTATGGAATAGGTAAATAAAACTTTGTGCTTGACTGTGTTGTATGTTTGAAGCATTTCTAGGCTGTAATTGCTTAATAGTTTACTTAATGCTATTCAGTTGTTACTACGTGAGAATTTTTACTATAGATATCTTTGTTATAGATATATGTTTATGTCTCCAACTCCTTAAGTGGTGTATTCCTCTTCTACATGACTTCTACATGTAATTCAATATTAAATGGCCATTTCTGGTCCAGTGACATTGCAAGAACTGTATATTTAAAAGGTGTTGAGAGTCAGTGTAATCACCTGTACCCTTAAACACCTGTAAACTAACTGAACAGGTGTTTTAACACCTGTAACCAAGTAAGTTACAGGTGTTTAAAGGGTGCAGATGTTACTTACTATCAGGTGTTCTGTGAGATTTATTTTAATCCTATTCTATTAGCACATAATCCACTCTGTATTCCAAAATATTGTCTACTCCTGTATTGGGAATTGCGTGAAGATATTTTATTTATTATTGACGTGTGCAGGTGATCCAAAGGCGTCGTTCACGAAGGAAGAGATGCACGCGGGTCTACACCAAGTGTACGAGCGGCGGTTACACCATCAACTGTTACAAGCGCAGCGGGACAAGCCCGATGACAAGAACTGTCAAAGCTCAGGTAACGGACGTGGGCCAGTACGGGTGACGTAGCTAGTAGTATTAGTCGCTTTATAAATAAATAAATATCTTCACGCAATTCCCAATACCCCTGTATTGGGAATTGCGTGAAGATATTTTATTTATTATTGACGTGTGCAGGTGATCCAAAGGCGTCGTTCACGAAGGAAGAGATGCACGCGGGTCTACACCAAGTGTACGAGCGGCGGTTACACCATCAACTGTTACAAGCGCAGCGGGACAAGCCCGATGACAAGAACTGTCAAAGCTCAGGTAACGGACGTGGGCCAGTACGGGTGACGTAGCTAGTAGTATTAGTCGCTTTATAAATAAATAAATATCTTCACGCAATTCCCAATACCCCTGTATTGGGAATTGCGTGAAGATATTTTATTTATTATTGACGTGTGCAGGTGATCCAAAGGCGTCGTTCACGAAGGAAGAGATGCACGCGGGTCTACACCAAGTGTACGAGCGGCGGTTACACCATCAACTGTTACAAGCGCAGCGGGACAAGCCCGATGACAAGAACTGTCAAAGCTCAGGTAACGGACGTGGGCCAGTACGGGTGACGTAGCTAGTAGTATTAGTCGCTTTATAAATAAATAAATATCTTCACGCAATTCCCAATACCCCTGTATTGGGAATTGCGTGAAGATATTTTATTTATTATTGACGTGTGCAGGTGATCCAAAGGCGTCGTTCACGAAGGAAGAGATGCACGCGGGTCTACACCAAGTGTACGAGCGGCGGTTACACCATCAACTGTTACAAGCGCAGCGGGACAAGCCCGATGACAAGAACTGTCAAAGCTCAGGTAACGGACGTGGGCCAGTACGGGTGACGTAGCTAGTAGTATTAGTCGCTTTATAAATAAATAAATATCTTCACGCAATTCCCAATACCCCTGTATTGGGAATTGCGTGAAGATATTTTATTTATTATTGACGTGTGCAGGTGATCCAAAGGCGTCGTTCACGAAGGAAGAGATGCACGCGGGTCTACACCAAGTGTACGAGCGGCGGTTACACCATCAACTGTTACAAGCGCAGCGGGACAAGCCCGATGACAAGAACTGTCAAAGCTCAGGTAACGGACGTGGGCCAGTACGGGTGACGTAGCTAGTAGTATTAGTCGCTTTATAAATAAATAAATAAATAAATAAATAAATAAATAAATAAATAAATAAATAAATAAATAAATAAATAAATAAATAAATATCTTCACGCAATTCCCAATACCCCTGTATTGGGAATTGCGTGAAGATATTTTATTTATTATTGACGTGTGCAGGTGATCCAAAGGCGTCGTTCACGAAGAAGATGCGTGGGTCAGCTAGTGTTTTAATACTAAGTCCTCAGCCCTGAATGATCAGTTTAGATTTAAGACACTTTTGGCATTTTATGGAATAGGTAAATAAAACTTTATGCTTGACTGTGTTGTATGTTTGAAGCATTTCTAGGCTGTAATTGCTTAATAGTTTACTTAATGCTATTCAGTTGTTACTACGTGAGAATTTTTACTATAGATATCTTTGTTGTAGATATATGTTTATGTCTCCAACTTCTTAAGTGGTGTATTCCTCTTCTACATGACTTCTACATGTAATTCAATATTAAATGGCCATTTCTGGTCCAGGGACACTGCAAGAACTGTATATTTAAAAGGTGTTGAGAGTCAGTGTAATCACCTGTACCCTTAAACACCTGTAAACTAACTGAACAGGTGTTTTAACACCTGTAACCAAGTAAGTTACAGGTGTTTAAAGGGTGCAGATGTTACTTACTATCAGGTGTTCTGTGAGATTTATTTTAATCCTATTCTATTAGCACATAATCCACTCTATATTCCAAAATATTGTCTACTCCTGTGGAATTCATTAAAACCTGATTCCCTAAGGTTTTCTTTAACCTCTTTTTAAAAGCAAAGTGCTAAATAATTTACAATCTTTCTATCTATGGCAGTCGTAAAAAGTCGCTTAGATAAAAAAAAGCCTTGTAAAATCATCACTTCACGGAATACACAATACTGGGGTAGACAGAGATCTAGACAGTTAATTCATTTCGGCCCACCTTTCATCGAAGAAAAGTCACTACAATCATTATAACGGCTGTACATCGTAGGCCTCTCCCGTACGGGTTTCCGTCTGGCATGCAGATTGGCGATATTAGTATCACACATCAAGTCGTAGACGCCGCTGCATGTCACTGGTCTGCTTAGTTTTACTCTGATATGTATATCGAGATAGAATTTCAAAGTTTTCCGTTTAGTCTCCTATTACAATACCCACGACCACTCTTATACTTACGTCAGAACCAAACGGAAATTGTAAATGGTAATACATAAAAAAGCAACATATGTATGGCTTGAATTGAAAACCCCTGTCTGGTTAAAAAAATCTCATTTGACCTTTCGTTTGAATTGAAAAAAAAAACTATTATTACTTTTATTATTCAATTACTGCAGATTAAAAATACTTTTTAAATATTTTCAGGTAATTCTAGTACAAATGCAGAAAAAGGCAGTTCGAAAGATGGTAAGATATATTAATTTAAAATTATTGCATTTCTTCCTAATATGACGTTTTTTTTGCAAATGAAGGTCAATTTATTAAAATAATAAAATAAATAAATATCTTCACGCCATTCTCAATAAAGGGGTAGTCAGAGGTTTAGACAAATAAGTCGTTTCGACCCATCTTCCACCAAAGATATTCTTGGGACTTTAATTAAAAATTTTAAACATAATTAAAAATTTTAAATTAAACTTAATTTAAAATTATTGCATTTCTTCCAAATATGACGTTTTTTTTTTCATGAAAGTCAATTTATTAAAATAATAAAATAAATAAATATCTTCACGCCATTCTCATTAAGGGGTAGGCAGAGGTTTAGACAAATAAGTCGTTTCGACCCATCTTCCACCAAAGATATTCTTGGGACAACAAGACAGACAAGACAGTTAAGTTCTATTGACCCACCTTACACCGAAGATATTTTCCTAACAACGTAACAGGTGGTGAGCCCGTCGCCGTCTTAATGTCCTAGCCAACGATATAATGCCTACAAACGTTTTAAAACAACCCATTTCACAAAACCCACAATAAAAATTTGTGCTTATGTTTTTGGTACCAGCCTACCACCTAGGGATATTGAACTCGAGGTCACTTGACTCGAATTCCGACCACCCAACCACTCTGCTATCGTGACTTTTTAAATAAATTAAGAAAAAGTTAATTTAATAAATTAACTTTTTCTTAATTTATTAAAATAATAAAATAAATAAATATCTTCACGCCATTCTCAATAAAGGGGTAGTCAGAGGTTTAGACAAATAAGTCGTTTCGACCCATCTTCCACCAAAGATATTCTTGGGACTTTAATTAAAAATTTTAAACATAATTAAAAATTTTAAACATAATTAAAAATTTTAAACATAATTAAAAATTTTAAACATAATTAAAAATTTTAAACATAATTAAAAATTTTAAACATAATTAAAAATTTTAAACATAATTAAAAATTTTAAACATAATTAAAAATTTTAAACATAATTAAAAATTTTAAACATAATTAAAAATTTTAAACATAATTAAAAATTTTAAACATAATTAAAAATTTTAAATTAAACTTAATTTAAAATTATTGCATTTCTTCCAAATATGACGTTTTTTTCATGAAAGTCAATTTATTAAAATAATAAAATAAATAAATATCTTCACGCCATTCTCAATAAAGGGGTAGTCAGAGGTTTAGACAAATAAGTCGTTTCGACCCATCTTCCACCAAAGATATTCTTGGGACTTTAATTAAAAATTTTAAACATAATTAAAAATTTTAAATTAACATACTAATTTCATTAAGTATTTTTTTAAATTGTACAACTTTGTGTTATATAATATGGAATGATATGATGGATGATGGAATGATATGAAAACTATGAGTTTGACTTCATCTCGAAGAGATATTCATCTGAATGTGTTTGGTTCGAATTGGCGGCTTATACTTACATTACGGTATGAAATACCTAGCACACCAACAATTGTGAATGTAATAGTCGTCGAAATAGAAATGAATTTTCGAATTGTATATAGATTTGAAGCTCTATTTTTTTTTTCTCAAAAATCGGTATTTTTCCGGAAACAATCCAAGAGGTTTTTTTTTTTTTAAAAAAAAAAGTTTATGAAAAACGTGTATCGGTCATCAAAATTAGTAATCATACAGGCTTATATGTATTTTGTGTATAGCCCGAAAGTCTAATTTGTAAGTTGAAGAAGTTGAAGGTTCGAATACTGGTAGAAATTATTATTTTTATGATGGATATGAGCGCAAAGACACTCGAGTTACTTGTGTTTTATGTATATATGGTTATTTATTTATGTACACATATGTATTTCTATCTAATGACTATATAATATTTACTACAAACAAGGAATCCTTGTTTGTGACGGGATTGGATAGTAATATTAATGTAAAAATTCCCGTGGCTGTCACAAGAGGCAACTAAAGGAAAAGCCTTGAAAATAATATTGGTTATCGATGGATGGCGTGATCAAGTACCAAAATTAGTTCAATAATGTATAAAACAGCGCGCTAAGCGACTTAAACGTGGACGTGCACGTGATTATTCTATGGCGTCTCAGAAAAAATAAAATATCTAAATTTGAACTTGTAAAAAATTTTGAAGCGGCGCGCCTTAATGGCATGTTTATGTTTTTCTTTGTTCAATGTATCTGTATTTATTTACTTACATAAAGGTAATCAGATCATAACATAATATTAAACAATTAAACGTATATTTTGACCAAAAACGTTACCGATAACTGTGAAATTAGTTACAAATAAATAATAATCGGGTGTCAGATTAATTTTACGTTTACTTACGCTGCTACACAATGGACGGCTTACTAGTTATCCTTTTTTATAGGCAACATTGCCTAGTTTCCTTTTCAATTTTTCTTTTCATGCTAAATTCATCAATAACTTTCATAAACAATCAATATATATTCTGTATAATTTATATTCTTATTATGTAGAATTCATATTATATTCTATAACAAATAAATATAATTAACAGATAAATGATTAACAGGTTATTCCTTTCACTTCTACGGATTCATTTATTTCATATTAAAATAAAAATTGATCTGAGATTCTATCCGAGTTTTCATTTAATATTTTAAGCGAACTATCGAATCGTACTGACGACAGTGTAAATAAAATTTAAATTTACAATATACATACCTCGTTCTCTTTCTTTTCAGATCAAAAAAGAAACGGCGAACAGGAATAGCAATAATGGCAAAGAAAACGGCAGTAATAATGGGGTCGGTAGCAATAGTAACAACAAAGAGGCGTGGCCCAGTCTCAGCTCATCGCCGCCCGCCGATAGCCCACCAGAAAACAGCCCAGTCCAAAACCACAACAGTCTACAGGTGAGTTTCATACAAATATACTGTTGTCAATTTGTATTAACAAGTGCGTAATGTAAAAATATAGTAATAATTATATTTTTATATTTAATTACAAAATGACGACCTCCATGGACAGTGGCGTACACAACAGTTTCCATGGTGTCGCCAGCTCTGATGTCCCTGGTTCGATTCCCGGTCAGGTCAATTTTGCAAAACACTTTTCTACATTTTCTAGGGTTTGGGTGTTGTGATAACTTCGTAGTCTTTGATTCCATAACACACTGCTTTAGCTACTTTGTTTGAGATCAGATCAATGTATGTTATGTTTTTCTTTGTTCAATGTATCTGTATTTATTTACTTACATAAAGGTAATCATATCATAACATAATATTAAACAATTAAACGTATATTTTGACCAAAAACGTTACCGATAACTGTGAAATTAGTTACAAATAAATAATAATCGGGTGTCAGATTAATTTTACGTTTACTTACGCTGCTACACAATGGACGGCTTACTAGTTATCCTTTTTTATAGGCAACATTGCCTAGTTTCCTTTTCAATTTTTCTTTTCATGCTAAATTCATCAATAACTTTCATAAACAATCAATATATATTCTGTATAATTTATATTCTTATTATGTAGAATTCATATTATATTCTATAACAAATAAATATAATTAACAGATAAATGATTAACAGGTTATTCCTTTCACTTCTACGGATTCATTTATTTCATATTAAAATAAAAATTGATCTGAGATTCTATCCGAGTTTTCATTTAATATTTTAAGCGAACTATCGAATCGTACTGACGACAGTGTAAATAAAATTTAGAATTTACAATATACATACCTCGTTCTCTTTCTTTTCAGATCAAAAAAAGAAACGGCGAACGGGAATGGCAATAATGGCAAAGAAAACGGCAGTAATAATGGGGTCGGTAGCAATAGTAACAACAAAGAGGCGTGGCCCAGTCTCAGCTCATCGCCGCCCGCCGATAGCCCCACCAGAAAACAGCCCAGTCCAAAACCACAACAGTCTACAGGTGAGTTTCATACAAATATACTGTTGTCAATTTGTATTAACAAGTGCGTAATGTAAAAATATAGTAATAATTATATTTTTATATTTAATTACAAAATGACGACCTCCATGGACGAGTGGCGTACACAACAGTTTCCATGGTGTCGCCAGCTCTGATGTCCCTGGTTCGATTCCCGGTCGGGTCAATTTTGCAAAACACTTTTTCTACATTTTCTAGGGTTTGGGTGTTGTGATAACTTCGTAGTCTTTGATTCCATAACACACTGCTTTAGCTACTTTGTTTGAGATCAGATCAATGTATGTTATGTTTTCTGTATGTATTTATTTATTTACATTTAGGTTATTTTTACATGTTTAGTAAGAAAAATCCCGTAAACTGGTTCCCGACAATGCGCTTGAAACCGCCAAACCTGACTAAAGCCCTATTTTCCCTTAAATTCCCTATTTATCTGTCTACTTTTATTATTGCATCAAAATTTTAATTTAAATTCGCAGTTAAGTCACAAGAAAACGGCACATCAGAATCTTCCAGTCCCACACAGCAACAAACACAACAGTCTCAAACGAAAAACAATAAAGAAAATCACACAGAAAGCAAAACGAACAGGACCCACAAAGACAGCAACACAAACGGCCAAAGCAAGAAGAGCAAATCAGAAAACAAATCGAAACAGAAAAACAGCAATAGCAATAGTATTAGTATTAGTAACGAAGTCACAGAGCAAGAGACTGCAGAGAGTGCACAGACGTTCAGCAATACAGATGATCACACAGCTTCAGTTTTCGAAAGCGACACACAACAAAGTTACCTGTCGAACGAATTAGATGAATTAGAATCGGACAGACATAGCCTGCTAGAGAATCACGATCTATTAGATAACAGCGATCACAGTCTACTAGAAGAGGACAACACGCACGATCTATTAAACGACGCCAATAATGAAGTGATGATGATGCAGAGGCATAGAGAGATGCTCTCAGGACTGGTTGACAACAATCACCTATTGGCACACAATATGAAACCACCTTTAGTCAACGGCTATGGACTTTTAGACAGGGACTCAATAAATTATCTAGGTAACGATAGGCAGATTAGTCAAATTAGCCAAGGTCTAATGGATCAGAAGGAATTGATGATGCGTGAGCAGCGCAGCCGTAGTGAAATGTTGATGAGACAGAATGAGATGCTGGCGAGGCAACACAATGTTATGGTCGAACCAAAACACTATATGCCTTCGTCCAGCATAGGCCTCGAGTCCGCTAGTGAATTATTAGGTAAGAAAGTATTATATATTGAAAATAAACCACATGTGAAAAGTTTTTGAGTTACTCGAGTTTGAATCAGGAGGTTTTTCTCATGAGGAGTTTGAATTGATTATTGAAATATTTGATTAGTTTATTTCTTTGCGTTTTCTTATTTTAAACATTTGAAACGTTAACAGTGGGTAACCATTTCATTTACTATCAATCAGAGTAATGGTTAAGCTTTCATAGTTTTTCATAAACTATTGAAGCAGTAGAGTAGCAGTAGAGCAGTAGAGAAGAGAAACAGTAAAGTTATTTTACTTTTTTGTTGAAATTATCTCTACAACTACCTAATTATTTGGAACCAGTCATAAGCAAGTTAGACTCATACTTATCCACTTTTATATATTTAGTCCTACAATAATTTAATTGATGAAATTTAACGAAGATGCCCTTAAAAATATTATATATTTTCATATATAAATAATTAATGTAAACTTTCTGTGCAGGTGCTAATTTTCAACAAAATCCCAATATGCTTCCACCATTCGGTATGCGCATGGACGGTTCTATGGTCACAAATCCCCTGGGTGGCAGTGGCAACTCGATATCGGCCAATGCGCTCACACCAAACACAATGTCTGCCAACACGATGGGTGGCGGCTACGCTATGCTCCACAATCAGCAGATGCTGCAGCAGAATCAGCCACAGATGCAACAGAACGGGCTTGTCAATGGTTTCGATGGACTACAGTCTGTGGTAAACACTTACATTCGATATTTTGATAGTGTTTACAAACGGCTGAAGTTATAAACGACATACTTTTAGTATGTACAGATACTGTTGTAAATTCTAGTCTATGCTTGTTAAAATTATGACCTTTATTGACCTTCTAAATTTGATCAAGCAATATTTGTATTGATTTCCTTCCTCAGTAGATCTGTTCTCTGTTTTTTTGGTCAATTTTTGTACATTAATTTTCTTTTCCTGCACTACTTATCTAAGCATAGCTGTTTTAATTTTAATCATTAAATCCTTTACGGCATTCATGAATAGCCTACAAAATGTTATTTGTTACCCACAAATCCTGGATAACTATCTCGAAAAATATCAGAAAAAAAATTATCATTTAAAGTGCACCGGGTCTGGTACTGCGGCTGCCAATTCGCTTGCCAAACGTGGCGATTCTTTCAAACTCTTAATATTCACTAATAGAACTATTTCTCACATTGTCAAAAATGTTATATACTTCTAAGTATAAAATAAAATTGAAAATGTTTGTCAGTCTGTTTGTTTTGGCTAATCTCTGAAACGGCTGGACACATTTTAACGTGACTTTCACTGTAGGATAATCGATGTTATGAGCAGTAACTTAGGTTACCTTTATTTAAAAAAAATATTAGGGATCTGCGTTAAGTTTTAAACCGCGGAGGCAGCTAGTTAAAAATAATTACATTGTTTCTGCTTTTCCTCTGCAGAACACCTTCAAAAATTACAATAAAGGACGTTTCTGAACTACCGGCGTCAATCAGTCTCTTGCAATGTTGGAAGTCGTTACCACATCACATTAGTTATGATAATGATTTTTATACGTTATTTGTATAATTTTGCAGAGTGAAGGTCGTTATTTGGCTGAGAACATGGACAAGTTCTTCACGGACTTCCACAAAGCGCAACAGATGAGGCAGATGCTGTCGCGTAGTGTAGTCGACGAGCGGCGCTATCAACACGAGCACCAGCACCAACCCCAGCACCAACACCAACACCAACATTCGCCACACTATCCGCACAACATGCTCAGTGCCGAACGCCTCGAGATGGAGCATAAGCAAAGGTAGATTAATACTATGAAAGTAATGTAGGATATACTAGAAGTTAAGTTTTTAAATTAATTAGTGGAGCGAAGACCCCGGCCGCCACTGCTGAGCGTGCGGCGCGGGCGCTCCAACCTGCTCAAAGAGGCACCGTTGACGCGCACGCTCCGCACCCTTAACCTCATAGCCGAAGAGCTTGATATGTTTTCTTGCACTCTGAGTGATCTCACAAAGATAGCAATGTGGTCTATATGCTATAGGACTTTTAACTAAGATACATTTGTTGTAATATAATTATATAACATTATTAATACTTTAAAAATATGGGGATTAAACTATAGCGTTGGGGGTTTCCTGTAAAGATTGCCAATAAATAAATAAATAAATAAAAAAATTAAATTTAGGTTTTTTAAAGTACATTTTAGCAGCTTTCTTCTATTATCACGTAGCTCTTTTTGTTTATTCAATGGCTCTTAGTGGCACTCCGTCGTTCATTAGTAAAAAATATGGCTCTTAGTGGCACTCCGTCGTTCATTAGTAAAAAATACACTTGCTCTGTTCACTTTTTAAGTAATTGAACCATTACATATTTTTAAGTTTAATTTTGTAGTGCTTTGCTTTCAGCTGTCAGTGCACCCTATATAAAATGCGCTAAAAGAATAAGTAACAATTTCAAAAATAAAAACAGTGTAATAATATGTATGTTTATTAATTACAGAATGAACAATATGCGAGTGAATGAAAACAGTGGAAGTCGTGCAGCTGGAGATGGAGATGATGACCTCGACTTTGATCCATTCAAGGAGACACAGAAGGGCCTCGCGGAGATGATGGAGACAGAAATGATGCTTAACACCATCTCTAGCGGGTAACAAATTATTAAGACTTATCAGGGTGTTTCACACCTTCTTCTTTAGAACCCATGTTTTATATATTCCATTAAGAACAGTGGACAATAGTACACTGCTGAACATACTTCCCCAAAGTCTTCCACAAAGAATGGTCCTCAGCCCATCCATCCATCGCCTTCCCGCAAAATTTTGCAAGTCGTCACTTCATATGAGTCATGATAACCGAGTTGGGTGATCGGATTTCGAGACATGAGACCCGATTTCGAGTCAGGAGCTTGTGCCAATGAGTTTGTTAAAAACTTATATAAGATTATATCTTTGGCTTGGACTTAAATTCGGCGACGGGATCACCACCTGTCACGTTGTCCCGAAAAATGTCTTCAGTTGTAGGTGGGTCGAAGGGACTTAATTGTTTAGACTAGACCTATGTCTATGACACTCGCATGTTGTGGGGCCGTATTGCACTGCGTTTGTCTAAACGGGGTTGCCACACAAGAACCTTTTTCCCCTTAATGTTTATTATTTCTACTTCAGCTATAATAGCCTAATTGGTAGCAACCTTGTCTTTGAGAAAACTTGCTATTGGTGATCAGTAGTAATAAATAATAATTAATATTAGTGTTCTGTTCAAAGAGTTCATTACTGCAACATCCAATCCATTTGCTGAGCAATTATGGCAGAACTTGGATTTGGTTTGGGGTGTTTAATTGAGGGTGAAAATTTCGAATATACATAGTTCTGTTGTCTTAGGTTTTGAATATATCTTCATAAATAAAATTTTTGTGTTACACGAAGATATAACCTTCACAGGGACAATATGGAACGAGTGCGGCGTGCCAGGTTGCCACCTCCTGGCTTTAGTCACATGAACACATTTGGAATTGGAGTACCTCGCCACCAGACACATCAAGGTAAGGCCCCCCTTTAAAAAAAAACAAAACCCCAGTTTTGGGAATATGCGTGATTTATTTATAAAAAACAGTCTTTTCAAAAATGGGCTTCATTCATTAGTTTTGTGGTTTCTGTTATTATCATTGAGTAGTATTGATAGTAGTATTAGGTACAGTGATGATAGTTGGGTATGGAGTAAAAAAAAGAATAAAAAAGAAAAAAGAATGAGGATATAATGATAAGATTACCCTTAACGAACATCTATGTAATCAAGATACTGATGAAAGCAAATTGAAAGAAATATAGCATGTGAGGATCGTAGCAAGATCATGGTATTTGTCTGTTGCTATAGAGGGAAACAGTGAGTAAAGTCTATTTATTATGTATGTTATTGCTATAATATGGTTGACATTACAAACCACAAGTGGGCTTTGGCCATGACATAAATTATGATATAACAGCATAGAAAACTATGAAAATATGTGATATTAAAAATAAGTAGTGGAAGTTAAAAAAGTGTGAAGAGTAAGCTTTTAGAATTTATGAATCACTATGAATGTATTGTATTGTGAAAAGCAATGACTTGTAGATAATATGTGTATTAAAGAATACTAGCTATAGTAATACCATTACTCCACCACTTTTTTTACATTGTCTTGGGTTTGGGTGCTTTAGCTACTTACTTTGGGAATAGAATAATATGTGTTGTGTTGTCCTTATGTGTGTTTATTTATTGCTCATATTAATCATTCCAACCAAGCTTCAATACTTATGTTTAAAATGGTTTGCAAATAGTGGGCATACATGTAATCCAAACCCTTAAGATTTACTTTAACTTTGCATTGTGATAGTAATATAGTAGAAATGTGTATACCCACATTTATAAATAATGGTGTAATCTCTAACATACCATACCAAAGCCGTTTACAGACAGCAAAGCCTTATTAATATTTATATATTATTTTTATCTCCCCAGGCTACAACTCGAACAGTCCCATCTTCTCGGACTGGACGCAGATGGACCCCGCCATAATGTCCACATCAGTGAACTTCGGCAAACAGCCGCAGGCGCCACAGGCCGGCCTCACTCCGCAGCAACAGGAGCTGTTCGCGAGGTTCAACCAGCTCGGCGTGCAGCCCAACGGGATCTCTAAACACCAGGTGTGCACACCGCACTTGACATATAAAATTATTTAATACAGGGGTAGACAGAGGTCGAGTCTAGACAATTAAGTCCCTTCGACCCACCTTTCACCAAAGATATTTTCGGGACAACGTGACAGGTGGTGAGCTCATCGACGTCTTTATGTCCAAGCCAACAATATTCGTACATAAGTTTTTGAAAAACCCATTGGTACGAGCCTACCAACTGGGGATCGAACTCGGGTCTCTGACTCGAAATTCCGACCACCCAACCACTCGGCTATCGTGACTCTTGAAGAATATATGACCGAACTAAAGTTTAACAGTAGTGTAGAGTGCACTAAGATGTGTGGTGTATGCTACTGTAAAATTTAATGCATTTGCCAAGTGTGGTAAATCATAGACTTGTAGGATTCGCATTTATCCTTCAGTTTTTATGTATGTTGATTAATTGAGGACAAATTGCTATGTTTGATGCAATTATTCTATTAGTTGCTTTCGAATTTTGCTGATCTGTTTGCAACTTAAATGAGAAATCAGTGCAGTACAGGTAGCTCATCCAATTATTTAGTGCACTAAAAAGAGATTTCATTGACGGATTTTATTGTCTTTGGGTCTGACTTGAAAATATTTTTTTATAACATGTGTTTGACTGGTTTAATTCGATTGAAGTGACTGATACTGATAATTTATGACAATATATTTTTTTTTATCTTCACGCATTTCCCATACATTCATTCGACCTACATTTCACCGACGCTTATCTTGGGAGAACGTGACTGGCGATGAACCTGTCACCATGTTCACATCTAAACCAACCATACAAATTGTACATTGAAAAAAAAAACTCATTGGTGTATCGGAACTCGTGTCCGTCGACTCGAATCACAATGACTCTGTCTGTCTCGGCAGGGCAATGGCGCGGGCGCGGCGGGCGGCGCGCCGTGGGGCAAGCTGTGGGGCGGCGCGGCGTACGGCGTGGCGCTGCCCCCGGGCTTCGCCCCCGCGCAGCCGCCGCAGCCGCCCGCCGAGTGCATCGACGCCAAGTAGGCCGCAGTGCAATCCACCGACACAGCAGCGCGCTGCACTAGCGCCGCTGCAACATCGTCTAACCCCTAAACGTTGGTGATGTGATCGATAAATCTTTGTATTAAGAGAGCATATTTTAAAACGAGAGAAATATGATAACAAAGGAATTTGTAAAATAAATTAACCTATTTGTTTTATTTAAAATTTTGAGTTTTTTTTTTATTTCTTTCTTTTATATTTTATATCTCGCTATCTTCGGTTTTTCGGCCCGATATCTCAACTGCTATCTATCAGATTTGCCGATGTCGGTTTTGTATATATGTATATTTGTTGTATGCTTTTTACAGATTTTGTGTCGTATCCCTGTTATGATAAAAAAATGAAATTATTTTTCTTATATTAAAATGAGATGCGAATAAACAGGTTCCATTTTGTACCTTGTTGATTATCCATGAAAATCATTAAAACGAAAGAATTTTTTTTTATTAGCTCACCTATTGATGAGATTTCAGCCACTTCAACAACTGGCTTGATCATGTCTTAATCATCTTTGTGGTTTTATCTTAAAATTATAGAATTCTACCACACCGCTACCTACCGCGGGTTCAGTTGTAAACCTAAATGATCAAAGAACCCACTTAAACACTCTTCATATACTTCTTCAGACATTTAAGAGTTCAGTGACATAAACGCGTTCAGAGGATATATGAATATAAAAAGCTAACACCCATGCTATACTAATTCTTTATTTTACAGATAAAATATATCACATATTAAATTAAAGAGAAAAAAGATTTTAAATTTCAACTGACATGGACAGGATTCGAACCCGCGACCTTTACCATACCATGGCAACACGCAACTGTTGAAATTTTAAATATTTTTATTTATGCCTGTTTTTCATATCAGCGCCATCTACTAGAATTTCTGCAAATTAAAAATAAACAAAATAAATATCTTCACGCAATTCCCAATACAGGGGTAGACAGAGGTCTAGTCTAGACAATTAAGTCACTTCGACCCACCTTCCACCGAAGATATTTTCGGGACAACATGACAGGTGGTGAGCCCGTCGCCGCCTTTATGTGCAAGCCAACGATATAATATATCGGACATAGGTTTTTTTTTGAAAAACCCATTGGTACGAGCCTGCCACCTGGGGATCGAACTCGGGTCTCTCGACTCGAAATTCCGACCACCCAGCCACTCGGCTATCGTGACTTGTTATTTATATTTTAATATTCTGCAAATTACAGCTTAATATTCTTTTCAGACAGGGAACATTAATAAGATAATGTCAACTAATTTCTTATATGTGCATGTAGAGGTTGCCTCTCTCCTAGGGCGAACCCTATCACTGAGGGTGGCTTTTACATGGTTTTGAATGGAATTATGCTACGAACTTCATAGGCAATTTGCAATAGTAGTAGTCCAACTGTGTAACTAATATCAATAATCAAACGGACTAGAGCACAAGCAATTACTGAAATTAGTCACCAACCAAATTATTACAAAAGATTATTTCAGAAAAAAGAGATACTGTATAAAATATAGTGCCGGGATCTATTGTACTTCGTGCAACGTATCTAGTAAGTAGTTACAATGCAACAAATATAAAAACAATAATTAAAATGCAACTACAAATCGAAGCAGTAAATATTTTTTTTTATTTAACACCAGTGTCAAATTTACTGATTTTTCTAGTAAACATTTATAAAAAAAAAAAAAAAAAAATATCTTCACGCAATTCCCAATACAGGGGTAGACAGAGGTCAAGTCTAGACAATTAAGTCCCTTTGACCCACCTTCCACCGAAGATATTAGTAAACATTTAATTTTAAGAAGTCTAAGTTTCTTCCGGTAAGTACAGTCTAGTCGCGGAGACCCTTCCCATGTTTTTTCTATCGTCCTTTAAATTTTTTCATAAAAAAAGTAATGTGTAAATAGTGCTCTTTCAGATAGAATAAATTTCAATGGCATTTGAAATAGGTGGATATTTCGTTTGACATAAATCTGTCTTACGGCGTATGTAGAGATGTAGAGAACGCGGTAAATGCTGTATGGAGGACAAAGATCGACAAATCAACTACTATGCGGCGACTGCTTCAAATCCCGCACATCGCTCTGTGAAAACCTAAAATTCGATGACCGAGAAGGTATCGACATTTGTCAAAGCCAGTCATAAGTGTTTTCTAGTAATTACACTCAAAATTATTGATTTCAGATTTTCTGAAGTTATAATGCAATATATGTTTTAATTTCCGTAGTTGGCGTGAAGGGCGTGAAAGGTGCGAAGACGTACTACTATGATAATAACTTCGCGTAGTACTTATTACCTTTACCTTCATACTTATTTATTTTAACCATTACAAATAAGCTTTATTTCTAATTAAAGGTCGTGTCTAGATAACTCGGAATTCGTAAAACAGTGAGTCACGACAGCTGAGTGGTTGAGTGGTTGGAATTTAGAGTCAAGAAATCCGAGATGCCCAGGTGGCAGGCTCGTACCATTGGGTTTTTTCAAAAACTTATACAGGGTGGGCCATGAATTAGTTAACATTTGAAAAAATCGTATAAAAAAACATTTAACATATTTTGGAAATCATTTATTTACGAGAAAGCTAATTAGTTGTAATTTATTTTTTTTAAATTATTTCGTCTAAATGACCACCGTTTCGGTTTTTTGCAAGTTTTCGAATACTCTTCTGCAGAGACCGCGAGATCGCTGACATCTCTTCGATGATTTTTTTTTAAGTTGACGCAGTGTATTCGGTTTATCAATGTAGACACGACTCTTTAAATAACCCCATAAAAGAAGTCTGCTGGCGATAGATCTGGACTTCTGGGTGGCCATGGGATGTCACCCCGTCTGGATATCAGCTTTTCTGGAAACATGTCTTTGACCACCGGCAAGGACTCGTTCGATGTGTTACACGTGGCTCCATCTTGTTGAAACCATGTGATACAATTATATCCAGCAAATTCCAGTAGCATCGGTGCTAAGAACTCCCGTAACATTTTCACATACTCGGCAGAATTAACAGTAACTGAACGGCCTCGAGAATCTTCAAAAAGTAAGGTCCGATGATTCCTTTTGCTGAAGTTGCAGCCCATACAGTTACCTTAGGAGAGTGAAGTGGCCTCTCATGTTTAGCTTTAGGATTTTCGCTGCTCCAATACCTGCAATTCTGTTTGTTTACATGTCCATTTAGGTGGAAATGGGCTTCGTCTGAAAATAAGATGTTGTTTTAAATACTGAAACGAGTTAACATTGTTTCGGCATATGACTTACGCAAATTTAAATCATTAGGGTTTAGTTCTTGCACTAGCTGGATATTATATGGATGTAATTTCAAATCTAATTTCAAAATACGGCGTAATGATGTGCGGGATAATCCTAATTCAGCCGAACGTTTGCGTGTCGATAAATCTGGATCACGTCGAACAGAACGTTCTCTTCGCTCCGAGAAGTCCGTGGGCCGCCGGTTTGCTTCACATTTAGTGTAGATCCCGTCTCTTCGAACTTCTTCACCCATTTCTTTATTAAAGGAGCACTTGGGCACTGACTTGAGTCGTGTAAACCATATTCAACGCGAAATAAGCGTCTCACAGTAATGAGCGAAAAGTCGTTTAAATAAAACTGTTTCACGCAGTAAGCGCGTTGCGGCCCCGTGAAGCGATCCATTGCGACAAAATTTCCAAGAAGCAAGCTAGTGCCCCGCCCGCGCCCGCGCCTTGCGCGGCAATAGTTTGCGCGGTATGTTACATTTAAATGTTAACGAATTCTTGGCCCACCCTGTATATAAATTATATCGTTGGCTTGGACATAAAGACGGCGATGGGCTCAATACGTGTCACGTTGTCTCGAAAATTTCCATCTTCGGTGGAAGGTGGGTCGAAGACATTTAATTGTCTAGACTAAATCTCTGTCTACCCATGTATTGAGAATTGCGTGAAGATATATATTTATTTATTTATTTAATCATAAAACATGTCGAGTCTGTTCGGCTCTATTTCTATATTGTATTGACTGCGATACTTTCGATTCTTTATCCGATTGGAATTATATTCATTGTTTCACTGTCTTCTCAAAAATTATATTATACTCGGGTTAACTTTTTTTTTAGGGTTAAAAACCTATGTACAAATTATATCGTTGGCTTGGACATAAAGACGGCAACGGGCTCACCACCTGTCACGTTGTCCCAAAAATATCTTCGGTGAAAGGTGGGTCGAAGGGACTTAAATGTCTAGATTAGACCTCTGTCTACCCCTGTATTGGGAATTGCGTGAAGATATTTTTTTTTCGGGTTAACTTATGCATAAAATATTTTCAGTGTAATATGTCATACATGCTTTGTCGTTTATATTTATATTGAAACTTCTTATTACAGTAATAACTCTTGAAATAGGTTGAAAAGGAAGTAAAGCATTTATGGAATGAAAAATTAAATATCACCTTGTATTATTAATTCTTTGACTTGAACTGGTTAATATTTTGAAACGATTATTAAGGTTAATATGTTAATTTATTATAAGAAAGAAATATATGTTATGGGAATGTAAAAACCTGTTATTCACAATAAGCAGAATATAAATCAACAGTAACTATTCAACAACGTTCATACTTTGCCGTCAATATATCCTCTAGGATCAGGACCGTCCCATGGTACAACGGTGCCGTTGTGCCATATGTATAAGCCTTCGCCCTTCGGCTCCATGATAACGTTTATCACGGTTTTAGCTGCTTGTTCTGGAGTAACTGTGCCAGAACCCCTTGTCATGTCCGACATGACGTAGCCGGGATGTACGCAGCTTACGATGATTCCTAAAATTATTTTAACTAACTTTATTAGGATCACATGAAAGAAATAAGCAATAAGTTTATGAAAATAATAATCGCCTAATAATATTCTTTACAAAACTTGCGAATGAATAAGAGCTTATTTATGTGTTAGTTCTAAATACATATTTATTTATATAAAATTAAAATCAAATAGTTTTTTCGTACCAGTATCTCAGTGTGAATTCATAGTGCATTGTTTGAACACAATACTACATCATGATACTACAATGCATACATATCGATATGTATATACAGATCTAATAGTGATGTCAGCGCATTATATGCGATAAAAGTATTCACCAAACACAAGCAGTAAATCAAAGGTTGTATTTATATGTTCATTAGTATCGAGAAATAGCAAAATCGTTTGGTGAAACCGAAATAAATATTTACGTACCTTTGTCAGTTAATCTTCGTTGTAACATAAAGGTGTACGCGTTCACTGCAACTTTCGAAATGACATAAGGAGAATCGCCCCATCCCTCTTCCACTTCCTTTTCTTGTTTCACCGCGCTAACATAATTATTTATTAGACCGTTCAGCTCTTGTATTGTTAAATGTGGTGAACTTATTTTTTGTCTAAGATTTTCTGATGGTATTCGTGATAAGTGTCCCGAAGAACTTGAAATGTTAATTATTTTACCACCGTCGACCATAAAGGGTAAAATTGCTTCAGTAAAATTTACCAATGATTTGAAATTAACGAGTATTGTCTGCTCCGCTTGAACTAGTTTCGATTCTTGAGCATCTTTTAAAAAAAGAATACCTGCATTGTTTATTAATATGTACACTTGTTGTTTTCTTCTTTTAACAACAGAACAAAATTTTAAAATGCTCTCGTCCTTTGTTATATCTAGTTGATGATATTCCGGGCTTAAACCTAATTGTTTAAACTGTTTGCAAGCGTAGTTTCCTCTGTTTTCGTCTCGCGATGTTAAATAAATGGTCCCATTGAAATTTTCGCATAATTCCTTTATCAAAGCAAAGCCTAATCCTTTGTTTGCTCCAGTTACGATAGCGATTTTATTGGAAGACATTGTATAATTAAAATGTTACTACGCTTTTTCAATTTTATTATACCGCGATCCTATATTTAATTATTAAAAAGTAACTTTGTAAAAACACAGTATGTATTATTATGCTCTTATCTCTCTTACATTAATCTTTACACATATGAAATTAACCTAACCTATGTAGGTAAAATTTACTTTAAATTTTATAGTTTATCTGTTAGGTTACTCTATAATTTTAGACTATTATATCTTAGGTTATCACATGTAAGATATAGTATCGTCGGCAATTTCTTTAGAAGCTTCTTGATTTTTTACTATCAGTATAAATAAATAAGTTACTCTATGGTAATCCAAGTAGGAAACGTGATTATTTACGCTTTGATTTTAAAATTATATCGTACTGTGGGTCTATTATCTTCGTTAAAAGGAATATTACTCACTCCATTTACTACATATGACGTAGTGATTATATACTCTTTGACTCACTAATTTAGTACTAAACACAACCTTGCATATATTAATTTATATTATTATTAAAATATATTAATGTTTAAAGAAAATGTATGTTATATAAATGTATGTATGTAATTTTGATACTTTTATTAAGAATAATGATGGAAAACCAGTTCCAGACAGTAAGTATCTTGTTCATGGATCAATAAAGAAGTTTTAACAAAATTATAAGAGTGTTGCAAGCTTGCTTGTTAACAGGTTTAAGAATTTTTTTTATCGAAAATCTTTATAGGAAGGGTTTATCATAACATTAATGATTGGTTATTTTCATCGGATCTGGGATTAAAGTGCTTACTTGTGTTTGCAGAGTGGTACAGTTTGGTGTTTTGGACAGAAAACTATAAACAGCCGTAGCGTGCCACTACAACAGTCGAAAAGGACAAAAAATAAGTATATTGGAATATCTTCCAGGCATATATGTCACGATAGCCGAGTGGTTGGGTAGTCGGAATTTCTAGTCAAGAGACCCGAGTTTGATCCCCAGGTGGCACGATCGTACCAATGGGTTTTTGAAAAACTCATGTACTTATTATATCGTTGGCTTGGACATAAAAACGGCGACGGGCTCACCACCTGTCACGTTGTCCCAAAAATATCTTCGGTGGAAGGTGGGTCGAAGGGACTTCATTGTCTACCCCTGTATTAGAAATTGAGTGAAGATATATACTTCCAGGGTAGAGTTTGTAACTAAAACTAGACGTTAGACTTATCTTAATATTATTTTTTGTTATTTCTTTAAGAAAATTATGGATGTAGATGTTTTATCGTATGTTTTATGTTTTATGCGTAGTTTTATATGGGATAAGGTGATAAGCGAGCAATCAGTTAACTTGATCGTGAGTGAGCTCATCACCAGAGCACCATACTCGCAGCACCAGAGGGGCTATGTTTGCGATGTAAAGAAGGAATTGGTAAAGGGGAAAGGAGAATATGAGGCCGGTTATTTCACTCACCATACAAGTATGATAAGGAACCTTTACGGTACACACCTTTACCTAACCTACCTGAGTACCTAACTGAATACCAGTGTAAAGGAAAAGATACTGCCCAATATTTTGAGTTACATAATTTCGTATTGTTATTTATGAATATTTGCTATATTTTGTACTGTATAATTTTTTTATTAGTGTAACATCAAAATAATTTTTCTGCTGAACAGAAGGTTTTTTAATTATTCCTTTCCCAGGCTCCTCGTAGCGGCTAACTTCTTATTAAGGGTAAATATTTTAAATATTTGGCAACACTAGATCATGTTTTCATTCTTTTTCTGATAAGAAATTATCAGCTGCATCTGTCAAATGTATAGATATGAGAATTGTTTATAAATGTCAATAGTGCAAAGGGAATATTCATTATGTTCTTTGTGTTATAATGTGCCTTGACTTATTTAAAATTTAAATTATTATTTTAGATCTTGTATTGAGTGAACCGAAGAGTTTATAAAAACTACGTGAGAGAACTTTGTTTATCTCAAAGATAATCTAACACTCAGGTTGTACTTTACCTTAAAAGCGTGAAGTGTATGGATGAAGATTCTAGAATTTTGAAGAAAACAATGTCTCTTTGGCCTTCAAGTCAGTCATTATTTGGAGACGAGGTCGTATTACGGTCAATAGACTGGCTGGAAAATTTCCCCTGGCGTAATGACAGTTCTGTGAGAGCAAACAGAGACAAATACGAAATATACTTGCATTTGAAGGACTTTAAACCCGAAGAGATATCAGTAAAGACAGCGGATGGATACATTGTAGTAAAAGGTGAACACGACGAAAAGAAAGATGAGTATGGCTTCATCTCAAGACAATTTGTTCGGCGATATCCTTTGCCAGAAGGATGCCGTCCAGAAAGTGTCGAGTCAAAACTCTCTTCCAATGGCGTGCTTACTATTACAGCGGCAAAACAACCAATTGCAAAATGTGATACTGTAATACCTGTATCGCATGAGGGCAGTACTGTAAAATCAAAATTGTAACTTGAGGAATTAAGAAAATGACAATCCTTTACTGAGGGGCACATAATTTAGGTTTATTTATGATATGTTGTTTAATGTCACGAAAGCGGTTGATTCATACTTGTAATACTTATAGACAAGTGATCTTGTGTGAGTAACTACAGGTAGGATTAAAACTGAACTTACATGAGTTAATGCAGTCAATGTGCATTTACACACAAAATTATGGTTGATTCTTGCTCATTGGTGAATCATTATTTGCATTATGGTTAAACTTTTTTCAGAGGTGGGGTGGCTTTCTGTTTACTCGATATTGTGATACATTTTTTTATAATTATTAAGTCTGATTAAACTATAATATGTTTTTTGAAATGTTTTTTATTTATGATTTTAAACATAAGACACTACAGCTGAAACAAATATTCTTTTATGAGTAGTAAAATACCTGGTAACCCATTAGGTGCATGAAGGTATAATAATAATAAAACACAGTTCAATCTTTTTAATTTATTTATCTGTATAGAAAATCTTTCTTCAAGAAGAAAGATTTTCTATACAGATCGAGAAAAAGTCATGATAGCCGAGTGGTTGGGTGGTCGGAATTTCAAGTCAATAGACCCGAGTTCGATCCCCAGTTGGTAGGCTCGTACCAATGGGTTTTTCAAAAACTTATGTACGAATATTGTTGGCTTGGACATAAAGACGTCGATGGGCTCACCACCTGTCACGTTGTCCCGAAAATATCTTTGGTGAAAGGTGGGTCGAAGGGACTTAATTGTCTAGACTCGACCTCTGTCTACCCCTGTATTGGGAAT
Organism: Sericinus montela; assembly: GCA_029286605.1. NCBI lineage: Eukaryota > Metazoa > Arthropoda > Insecta > Lepidoptera > Papilionidae > Sericinus > Sericinus montela. The sequence goes on from JAGSMR010000002.1 coordinate 2,145,147, forward strand.
TGCGTGAAGATATTTAAGAAGAAAGAGGCCTTCTCCTAAATATTTGATGATTGTCTTGCTGCCCCAGTGAGGCCTGACAGACTTCAAATTTTCTAAAAAAGATATTTTTTATTATTATTTCTCTTATGTGCAGGTTTTCTCACAATGTTTTTCCTTAATGGAAAACTCTTGATAAATTCATATTTTTAAATTATCTTTAGAAGTTTCAATTTACCTCATTAGAATTCAGCTCACCTCAAGACAGAAAAATTTATTGGATTTAGATGTTATAAGTCATCTAATGGTATATGTCTACTGAAATTCATAGACACTTGTAGACAAAAAACATCTTCTAGCCATTAATGTATTATTAAGTTGTAGTGTGGGGTAGACAGAGGTCTTGATAATTAATTAATTTTGACCCACCTTTCATCTAAGATATTTTTTGTGAAAACATGCCAGGTGGTGAGGTGAGGTGGTGTCGCCTTCTTTATGTCCTAATCAATGAAATAAATAGTACATAAGTTTTGAAAAAACCCTTTGGAACGAGCGCGTATGCGGAACGAACTCGGGGTCTCTTGACCCGAATTCTGATAACCCAACCACTCGGCTATAGTAAAATAAATATCTTCACGCAATACCCTATACAGGGGTAGACAGAGGTCTAGTCTAAACAATTAAGTACCTTTGACCCACCTTCCACCGAAGATGTTTCGGGACTACGTGACAGGTGGGCAGCCGGTCGCCGTCTTTATGTCCAAGCCAACGATATAATTCGTACATAAGTTTTTTGAAAAACCCATTGGTATGTGCCTGCCACCTGGGGATCAAACCCTTTCGAAATTCCGTCCACCCAACCACTCGGCTATCGTGACATTACTAATAGACAACTGCTATCAAAGTAGCGACAGTAGTACCGATGCGTTATCACACCTGGGTGCCTAATTACCCTTGAGATCAGGTTGGCTTAACCAGGATTCGCAGCAAGTTTTATGCTTATACCGCAGCTAAAGAGAAGTTTATTTATTGCAGTGCCATGGCGGTTTGGTTAACAGGTTTTTGGAGTAAAAAAATGGACAAAAAAAATATTGGCTTCTTTCTTTCTTTTTCATGACTTGCCGCTGTAAGAGGCGAATCAATGAACAGCTTGTTGAACGGTGAAAAGCTTCGAAAGCACAGGAATTCATCAAACTTTCGTCAGACTGGGCGGGGTGTTACCCCGAATTCGAAATTTCGGAAGAACCTAAAAAGAAGAGAACCTAAAGAGAAGAACCCTAAAAATTAAGGAAGGACCAAATTAATTCTTTTCTTTACTGGGTCAACAACTTAACATACATATACGCAGAAAGAAAAGTTGTCTCACACACAATAGCCGAGTGGTTGGGTGATCGGAATTCGTGTTGAGAGACCCGAGTTCAATCCCCAGGTGGCAGGCTCGTACCAATGAGTTTTATCAGAACCTATGTACAATTCATATCGTTGACTTGGACATAAAGACGTCGATGGGCTCACCACCTGTCACGTTGTCCCGAAAATATCTTTGGTGAAAGGTGGGTCGAAGGGACTTAATTGTCTAGACTCGACCTCTGTCTACCCCTGTATTGGGAATTGCGTGAAGATATTTAAGAAGAAAGAGGCCTTCTCCTAAATATTTGATGATTGTCTTGCTGCCCCAGTGAGGCCTGACAGACTTCAAATTTTCTAAAAAAGATATTTTTTATTATTATTTCTCTTATGTGCAGGTTTTCTCACAATGTTTTTCCTTAATGGAAAACTCTTGATAAATTCATATTTTTAAATTATCTTTAGAAGTTTCAATTTACCTCATTAGAATTCAGCTCACCTCAAGACAGAAAAATTTATTGGATTTAGATGTTATAAGTCATCTAATGGTATATGTCTACTGAAATTCATAGACACTTGTAGACAAAAAACATCTTCTAGCCATTAATGTATTATTAAGTTGTAGTGTGGGGTAGACAGAGGTCTTGATAATTAATTAATTTTGACCCACCTTTCATCTAAGATATTTTTTGTGAAAACATGCCAGGTGGTGAGGTGAGGTGGTGTCGCCTTCTTTATGTCCTAATCAATGAAATAAATAGTACATAAGTTTTGAAAAAACCCTTTGGAACGAGCGCGTATGCGGAACGAACTCGGGGTCTCTTGACCCGAATTCTGATAACCCAACCACTCGGCTATAGTAAAATAAATATCTTCACGCAATACCCTATACAGGGGTAGACAGAGGTCTTGATAATTAATTAATTTTGACCCACCTTTCATCTAAGATATTTTTGTGAAAACATGCCAGGTGGTGAGGTGAGGTGGTGTCGCCTTCTTTATGTCTAATCAATGAAATAAATAGTACATAAGTTTTGAAAAACCCTTTGGAACGAGCGCGTATGTGGAACGAACTCGGGGTCTCTTGACCCGAATTCTGATAACCCAACCACTCGGCTATAGTAAAATAAATATCTTCACGCAATACCCTATACAGGGGTAGACAGAGGTCTTGATAATTAATTAATTTTGACCCACCTTCCACCGAAGATGTTTCGGGACTACGTGACAGGTGGTGAGCCGGTCGCCGTCTTTATGTCCAAGCCAACGATATAATTCGTACATAAGTTTTGAAAAACCCTTTGGAACGAGCGCGTATGTGGAACGAACTCGGGGTCTCTTGACCCGAATTCTGATAACCCAACCACTCGGCTATAGTAAAATAAATATCTTCACGCAATACCCTATACAGGGGTAGACAGAGGTCTAGTCTAAACAATTAAGTACCTTTGACCCACCTTCCACCGAAGATGTTTCGGGACTACGTGACAGGTGGTGAGCCGGTCGCCGTCTTTATGTCCAAGCCAACGATATAATTCGTACATAAGTTTTGAAAAACCCTTTGGAACGAGCGCGTATGTGGAACGAACTCGGGGTCTCTTGACCCGAATTCTGATAACCCAACCACTCGGCTATAGTAAAATAAATATCTTCACGCAATACCCTATACAGGGGTAGACAGAGGTCTAGTCTAAACAATTAAGTACCTTTGACCCACCTTTCATCTAAGATATTTTTGTGAAAACATGCCAGGTGGTGAGGTGAGGTGGTGTCGCCTTCTTTATGTCTAATCAATGAAATAAATAGTACATAAGTTTTGAAAAACCCTTTGGAACGAGCGCGTATGTGGAACGAACTCGGGGTCTCTTGACCCGAATTCTGATAACCCAACCACTCGGCTATAGTAAAATAAATATCTTCACGCAATACCCTATACAGGGGTAGACAGAGGTCTAGTCTAAACAATTAAGTACCTTTGACCCACCTTTCATCTAAGATATTTTTGTGAAAACATGCCAGGTGGTGAGGTGAGGTGGTGTCGCCTTCTTTATGTCTAATCAATGAAATAAATAGTACATAAGTTTTGAAAAACCCTTTGGAACGAGCGCGTATGTGGAACGAACTCGGGGTCTCTTGACCCGAATTCTGATAACCCAACCACTCGGCTATAGTAAAATAAATATCTTCACGCAATACCCTATACAGGGGTAGACAGAGGTCTTGATAATTAATTAATTTTGACCCACCTTTCATCTAAGATATTTTTGTGAAAACATGCCAGGTGGTGAGGTGAGGTGGTGTCGCCTTCTTTATGTCTAATCAATGAAATAAATAGTACATAAGTTTTGAAAAACCCTTTGGAACGAGCGCGTATGTGGAACGAACTCGGGGTCTCTTGACCCGAATTCTGATAACCCAACCACTCGGCTATAGTAAAATAAATATCTTCACGCAATACCCTATACAGGGGTAGACAGAGGTCTAGTCTAAACAATTAAGTACCTTTGACCCACCTTTCATCTAAGATATTTTTGTGAAAACATGCCAGGTGGTGAGGTGAGGTGGTGTCGCCTTCTTTATGTCTAATCAATGAAATAAATAGTACATAAGTTTTGAAAAACCCTTTGGAACGAGCGCGTATGTGGAACGAACTCGGGGTCTCTTGACCCGAATTCTGATAACCCAACCACTCGGCTATAGTAAAATAAATATCTTCACGCAATACCCTATACAGGGGTAGACAGAGGTCTAGTCTAAACAATTAAGTACCTTTGACCCACCTTTCATCTAAGATATTTTTATTATTATTTCTCTTATGTGCAGGTTTTCTCACAATGTTTTTCCTTAATGGAAAACTCTTGATAAATTCATATTTTTAAATTATCTTTAGAAGTTTCAATTTACCTCATTAGAATTCAGCTCATCTCAAGACAGAAAAATTTATTGGATTTAGATGTTATAAGTCATCTAATGGTATATGTCTACTGAAATTCATAGACACTTGTAGACAAAAACATCTTCTAGCCATTAATGTATTATTAAGTTGTAGTGTGGGGTAGACAGAGGTCTAGTCTAAACAATTAAGTACCTTTGACCCACCTTTCATCTAAGATATTTTTGTGAAAACATGCCAGGTGGTGAGGTGAGGTGGTGTCGCCTTCTTTATGTCTAATCAATGAAATAAATAGTACATAAGTTTTGAAAAACCCTTTGGAACGAGCGCGTATGTGGAACGAACTCGGGGTCTCTTGACCCGAATTCATCAAACTTTCGTCAGACTGGGCGGGGTGTTACCCCGAATTCGAAATTTCGGAAGAACCTAAAAAGAAGAGAACCTAAAGAGAAGAACCCTAAAAATTAAGGAAGGACCAAATTAATTCTTTTCTTTACTGGGTCAACAACTTAACATACATATACGCAGAAAGAAAAGTTGTCTCACACACAATAGCCGAGTGGTTGGGTGATCGGAATTCGTGTTGAGAGACCCGAGTTCAATCCCCAGGTGGCAGGCTCGTACCAATGAGTTTTATCAGAACCTATGTACAATTCATATCGTTGACTTGGACATAAAGACGGCAACGGGCTCACTACCCGTAACGTTGTGCCAAAATGTCTCGGTGGAAGGTGGGTCGAAGGGACTTAATTGTCTATACTAGACCTTTGTCTACCGATGTATTGGTAACGGCGTGAAGACATTTATATATTCTCACACACAACTATTGAATATAACTTAAAAAAACGAAATGGTGTGATCAAAAGAGTCCAACTCATTACCTGTATTATTACTTGTAAGGAGAGCACAAGTTGTTAAACGAAATCCGCAATAGGTTGACTCTAAGTGAAGAGTGAAACTATTGCGGATTTCGTGGTTACCAGGTCGAGGACGAGCAGCACCGTCTAAGATGCGAGACCTCTGGTACTGCCATCGCCAATTCGTTTGGTAAGTTTGGCGATTATGGTAAATCCATCATAAAAGAGAGATACATACAGATGCCCCACACCATCATGGAATTAAGCAGGCCGTTATGTGTCCTATAGAACACGTTTCTCAAACAATCATCGTCACTTACTTTTAATGGTGTTGAATTATATGGAAATGAACCCTGGAAATACAAAATAAATGGATTACAGAAGATATGCGATCCCTTCGAAAAATGTCCGACGTTTTCTTGGCGACCGTAGATAAAACGAAGGCACTATACACGAAGAATTTAAAATAATTTTTTTACTAAAATATTTTTATATGGGTTAGGTTAAAAAACTAGCTAATAGTTCAACTGATGACAAGTGTCTACTGCAGCCCTTAACAACTGTAAGTCATTTTAAAAGAAGAACGTTTAAGATTAGGGATGAATCAAAATTTGTTTCATATTTAGTATAACCGAATTACGACATTGGAAATTTTGTTTAAATGCTGAACATTCGATAAAAGAAAAATAAATCAATTATTTTGATTTAGAAGAATCTAAATCTCCTAAATTCCTATTATCTAGAAACCTAATCTCCCATATTTTTAGTTTTATTCTCTTTATTTTCACCATCTCTCTATTTCTTTATTCCTAAAAATCCTTTTTATTACTGCTAACATCATTTAGTATTTTTTTTAAATAATAGCGGTAACCTTTTCTTCATTATTTATTCATCCGCTTCTATTGCAAGGTTGTCTAGGAGAAATTGCTTTTTAGTAATAAGACGGCCTCTTGTACTATCTTTATGTTCCTTGCACTAATTTTCATCTTATTTTTTGGTGTATGCATACAAATAAAAATAAAATATCTTCACGCAATTCCCAATACAGGGGTAGAAAGGTCTAGTCTAGGCAATTAAGTCTCTGATCCCTCTTCCACTGAAGATATTTTCTGCACAACGTGATATGTGGTGAGCCCGTCGCCGTCTTTATGTCCAAGCCAATGATATAATTCGCACATAAGTTTTTGAAAAACCCCTTGGTACGAGCCTGCCACGATACGATGTCGAGTACTGGAAGGTCTTACCCCAACATACAGGAAGGAGCAACGAGTCTAACGGAAGCGAAAGATGTATTTAAAGCTCGCGATACTTGGTTCTGTTCACTCTGCTTTCCCTTCAGAGGTTATATGTATACATAATATTCGCATGACCTGTAGAAGGAAATAGACTTCTCCAATATGTTAGAAATATAAACGAAGATGATCTCAGCTACAGTACTTTTTTATTTTGATCTGAAAAGTGATAAAACTCTATGCACACTAGAGCCTTAAACTTTGTTTATCAAAAGCACAAATTCTTTGTAACTTAGAGTAATTCTACTTCCAGAGATTTCCATTTTCTCAAAAGTTTGGCAATGAAGTCGCTTTCACCATATAGACTAGTCGCATAGTAATTAGTAATTTTTAATATTACTAAACCATAATTAATACATAATCGATAAAATAAGTTCCGAAATCTTACCGTATCGTTTACGCTTGATTAGAATTTTCGGATACACCTGCAAGTGCATATCACGAATTGAAAAGAAGATAACTGGTAAATTATAAATTTTTTAGGAGTAGAATAATTATTTTAGCATAATGGAATTCGACTGTAATCATTTTGTGTAGCAGAACATCTTTATTAGTATAAAAATAGAGCTTAAATTGTGATATGGTTCATATCACTCGCTCATTGATTAGTTGTCCTTGGCAGTCAGTTTGTCGACGTCTTCGTGCCGGAATAAACGTACAAGCGCCAGGTATGACTTTTTGTACTACTGTGTACCCCCAGAGTTTCATTAGTCGTTTAAGTTATATTTTTGTATAATTGTTATAAGTAAACAATATTTTTTTTCAATCTAATAGAATGATCTGATTAAGTTTCGTTGGCGTTATATGTAGATGTAAGTTATGATAAAGGCCCATCGGATTTTCTACTGCTAAAATTAGTTTAAGCGTTACCCATTATAAACTTCCTCCACAGAACAGATAGATAAGTAGGTGTGTCTACGTATACTTTTTAAAATAATTTCCATATTACAAGTTAACAATATTATATATGTTCTAGAGATCAATTAACGTTAAAAAATAAGTAATCGTAAATCTTATCGAGAGCGAGTCGAGGAGAGATATCCTGGAATTAGAATTTTAAGATTTTGGAATTTTGTTTAGGTTTTTCAGTACGTAAAGGAGAAAATTTTACAGTGCTCGATTATTGAAATGAAAAATTTATTTTCAAAATGTTTACGAAAATGCTATAATTGAAATATTTTTATGAAATTTTTGTTAAATGAAATATTTGAACCTACTAACTATAAATAAAAGATATATTTAAAGATTAGGTACATTGAAAATAAAAATCAGTAAATATGTGTGTGACTTTAAATGTAGATATACCGCTATCATAATCAAGTGATTAAGTGGAAACTCATAGTCCAGTAGATTAGAAAAATGGACGGCACATGGACAAAAATTATGAAAGTAATCAAATAAGTTTACGTCTTAAATACGATTTAGTTGCAGTGAGATTTAAACTACACGTTACTATGATATTCTTAAAAGATATTATCACTCAAAAATTCCAATGTACGGGATCGTCGTCGCGTTTTTAAATATGTGCATTACAAAGTAGAACTATGATCTAAATGCTTACCTATTAGCATATGACGCTTCAGCGTATCTCTGCATCCTGACTAGATTGTAATTGAAATAATTTGGTTAACGTTGCTAGTGTGGTATCGTTGCTAATTTGGTTATTTTGACCTTCCGTATCTATTATTTATACGTCGTTTGAACGTTTGAATGGCTAATGTTTTAGGGTTTTCGATATTCTTAGCTTATTTTTATATTTCTGGGTTTAGGGGCAGGATGTCAGCGATGCAGACGGAAACCCTCGCGGAGTACATCCTGGTGGAGTACCGCTGGGTTATTGTGATCACCTTGCTGCTACCCATGTCGTTGCTATGGAAGATCCTATCCACTGTCAGGAATTACATTGTGTTCAAGATGAACAGTGCACCCAAAATGCATGACAGGAAAGTCAAAGACGTCCAAAGGCAGGTGCGTTGGTAATTGTTATTATATTTAATATATTTAAGACTACAAATCCAATGACTAATCTTATGATGCAGTGAACCGATGTTTGTTAAATGTTTTTTTTAATAGATTTAAGAAGTGTTATCGTTTTGCAGACTAATCTTCTCATGCAGTGAAATAATCTTTGTTAAATTTTTTTCTTATGACTTGGGCTGCGCCGTTCCCCTACAGTGACTGTTTGCGAAATTTATATTTGGCTCTTCTTCATGAATCTTCATGTTCCAACTTAATTTTTTTATTACTTCTTGATTCTGGCCGAAATATTGTTCTCAGTTTTATACACCTAGATAATATTTTCCTAAACAGGTAAAACCAGTTCTCTTGCGCTTGCCAATTACTGCGAAAAATAAAACAAGAATTAAATTTTACATAATTTATTTATCTAATTGTATATCCGATTTAACGATATTACGTATATACGATACGCTTAAAAAGCAACAAGAGTGTAAAATGTGTAAGAATATAAACATATTCAAAATATTAAAAAAAAAAAGAAAATGAAATCATTTTCCCTTTTTTTTTCTCAATAAAATAAATTTGCTATGGTCTCCACACTAGGCATGTCAGGTATCTTGGGGGCCAGGTCATACGAATTTGACAATACAATTTTTTTGCCGTGGTCTATAAGAATTTAGAAATATAGTGATAATGCCATCAAAGGATTTATGAATTTTCTTTCATTCTTTCGCTTTCTTATATGAGCACAGCTTAATGGTATAAAATTTTATGATGTCAACAACTTTTTGACGCGAAAGACTATAAAAAGAAAGAAGATAGTCACGATAGCCGAATGGTTGAGTGGTCGGAATTTCGAGTCAAGAGACCCGGGTTCGATCCCTAGGTGGCAGGCTCGTACCAATGGGTTTTTCAAAAACTTATGCACGAATTATGTCGTTGGCTTGGACATAAAGACGGCGACGGGCTCACCACCTGTCACGTTGTCCCGAAAATTAAGTCCCTTGGACCCACCTTCCACCGAAAATGCATGACAGGAAAGTTAAAGACGTCCAAAGGCAGGTGCGTTGGTAATTGTTATTATATTTTATATATTTAAGACTACAAATCCAATGACTAATCTTATGATGCAGTGAACCGATCTTTGTAAAATGTTTTTTTTTTAATAGATTTAAGAAGTGTTATAGTTTTGCAGACTAATCTTCTCATGCAGTGAAGTAATCTTTGTTCAATTTTTTTCTTATGACTTGGGCTGCGCCGTTCCCCTACAGTGCCTGTTTGCGAAATTTACATTTGGCTCTTTTCTTTACGAATCTTCATGTTCCAACTTATTTTTTTTATTACTTCTTGATTCTGACCGAAATATTGTTCTCAGTTTTATACACCTAGATAATATTTTCATAAACAGGTAAAACCAGTTCTCTTGCGCTTGCCAATTACTGCGAAAAATAAAACAAGAATTAAATTTTACATAATTTATTTATCTAATTGTATATCTGATTTAACGATATTACGTATACACGATACGCTTAAAAAGCAACAAGAGTATAAAATGTGTAAGAATATAAACATATTTAAATTATTTAAAAAAAAATAAAATGAAATCATTTTCCCTTTTTTTTCTCAATAAAATAAATTTGCTATGGTCTCCACACTAGGCATGTCAGGTATCGTGAGGGCCAGGTCATACGAATTTGACAATAAAATTTTTTTGCCGTGGTCTATAATAATTTAGAAATATAGTGATAATGCCATCAAAGGATTTATGAATTTTCTTTCATTCTTTCGCTTTCTTATATGAGCACAGCTTAATTGTATAAAATTTTATGATGACATCAAATTTTAGACGCGAAAGACTATAAAAAGAAAGAAGATAGTCACGATAGCCGAACGGTTGAGTGGTCGGAATTTCTAGTCAAGAGACCCGAGTTCGATCTCTAGGTGGCAGGCTCGTACCAATGGGTTTTTCAAAAACTTATGTACGAATGACATGTTGGATTGGACATAAAGACGGCGACGGGCTCACCACCAGTCACGTTGTCCCGAAAATATCTTCGGTGGAAGGTGGGTCATAAATCATAAAATTAAACAAATAGCATATGAACAGCATGAAGAGAAGAGATATCTATGACGAGTTAAAGAATGTTTTGGGTGAATGTGCTCTTTCTTATGCCACAAAAACTGGGTGGCTGAGTTTAAATGCGGTTGTACATGTGTCCATGATGAAGCCCGCCCCGGATGTTCAAAAAGCATCATGACTCCGGAAATGATCGTGAAAATACATGATATGGTTTTAGCAGATCGACGACTGAAGTTATCTGAAGAAGCTGCTTTGATCTTGGTCAAAACTTAGTTTAATTGAAAAAAATTAAAGACGTGATTATTCAATAAATTAAAACTTTCGTCTATGGAGGATACAGCGTGATCCAATATATAAAAATACTATAATCAGTTTTCGGGTCCAAGGGACTTAATTGTCTAGACTAGACCTCTGTCTATCCCTGTATAGTGAATTGCGTGAAGATATTTGATTTGATTTGAAAGACTATAAACTGACTAAAACGTTGCGCAAAGGTTGTAGTTACACTAAGAAATGGGTCCCTAAGGATTCGTCGTGTCAACAGTTCCTTATATTCACAGTCACAACTAATAACCGTTTTGTGGGCCCCAAGGGCGACTCTAAGGATAAACGCCGGATTGACAGCACATCGCTTTTCCTATAGAAATCGTTGCTGGGGCACCAGAAGGGTTTCTTCAATACAGTTTTTAAAACTGATCTTTGCGCTCTCTCGATTTGAATCATGAAAGTTTTTGCAGCACTCCCCCAACATACTTAATGCAATATACACATTCTTTAGTATTTTCAAGTTACGAGGGCGGGGTGATAAGTAAGTAGCCTCTGCTATTAAAAGTTATAATATTAACTTTCGCGCTATATATTTTCTTCACCATTCGGTCTTCACTCATTCGCTCAACGTGCCCAAACCATCGAAGCACGCCCTTATCCATTTTTGAGACAAGGTCATCTTTCAAACCTGCCATATTGCGAATCTCTTCGTTTCGCTTTCGGTCGGCCATGGTAAGGCCGCACATTTTACGAAGAGATCGCATCTCCACTGCATTCAACCTGCTTTTATGCTTCTTCTGGCATACCCAGGTTTCGCTGCCATATAACAAAGTCGGTACCAACACTGCGTTATGTATTGCAAGGCGTGCACTTTTCACAACGCCTTGCCTTTTGATTAACGCAGTCAGGGCACCATTGACTTTGTTCCCGGCAGCGACACGCCTGTCCACATCTAAATCACATCTTCCATCCCGGCTAAACGCACTCCCCAAGTATACAATTTCATTCACCTGTTCTAGACATTCCTGATTTACCCAAATTTCGCACTTCATTCTTTCTTCGTCCCTTTCAAATACCAGAACCTTAGTTTTATTAGCATTCAAACGGAGACCATTAATTTCACATTCTTCTTTCATACACGTGACTAATGCCTGCAGTTCTGCCTCTGATGGTGCTATAAGCACTGCATCATCAGCATAAAGCAGACAATTTACTTTTATGTCACCCAATTTCACACCCAAACAGCTATCTTTCAGCTTCTGGAAACAGCTGTCGAGATACAGTATGAACAGCCAGGAAGACATGACACAACCCTGTTTTACGCCCGTTTGGACGCTATAAATGGGTGACAGGTCATGCCTTACCCGCACACAGGCTTTACAGTCACAGTAAAGTGACTGCACAGCCCATCGACCATCCACACCATACCCCGGCAAAAGTTCCATTTTCTTCCTTACAACCTTATCAAATGCTTTCTCAATATCCACAAAAGCACAGAAAATCTTCTGGTTAGCAGCCAGAAGCTTCTCCGTGATCATGCGGAGGGAAACATTTGATCCGTGCATCCTCTTCCAGATCTAAATCCGCATTGTGCCTCCCATAGAAATCTTTCCGATTTATCTTGCATCCTACGTGTCAAAACCTTCGAGTAAACTTTACTTGCTAAACTGATCAAGCTGATTGCCCGATAGCACCCGCAGTCATAATGTGAACCTTTACCTTTATATAAAGGCATAATGACCGCGGATCGCCAATCATCCGGAACAGCCCCCGTTCGACAGCACAAATTGCACAACAGATGAAAGCTGTCCCAGACACGTGGCCCACCATACTTGACCATTTCAGCAGTAACTCTGTCTAGTCCCGCAGCCTTACCACATTTCAAACTTCTAATCGCACATTCAATCTCTTTCATACTGATGACCTCAGTGTCATCGAGGTCCGAGTCTGGCGTACCAATCACGGCATCACCCCGGATCCCTCACTAAGATCATCACACGCATACATCTCTCTATAAAATTCGCTCCGTCGCTGCATGACGTCCGATTTTTCTGAGTGGACGTCATTGGTTCCCAAGCACTTTATTCATTCTTAAGGCTGTCGCACCACTCCGGGTCCTTCAACCTCTTTCCAGAAGAGTTTGGAGTTCTCCTTGAAGTTGTGCGACAACCTTTCGTCCGCTTCCATTCTACTCCTTTCACGCACTTCCTCAATCAATGCTTTCGTGTGAACTTTCTGGAGCTTATATCTTTCTTTCCTCTTCTCTCTCATATCCTTATCATTACTAGAGGCCAAGTAGTCTAACCATGCTTTCTTCTTCTTATTTACAGCTTCTTTCACTTCGTCATTCCACCATGCATCACCCTTTTTACTACTACCTCTTTTCACATTTCCACACGTCTTCCGCTGCACTAACCATTCCATCTCTAAGGCTCTGCCATATTTCTTCCACATTCTTTCCTAACACCAATGCTGTCCAGCTTTTCAGCTACCCTTGCTTGATATTTATTCCTAGTGTCCGCTTCCTGAAGCTTCCAGCTTCGGATGCTACCGACCGACTGTGGTTCTGGTATCGCCGTCCGGTGGCGCCAACCCGCGAACAGACCCCTAAATCTAGTAATCACTAGGTAGTGATCCGTTCCCAGGTCAGCACCTCGGAACACTCGCGTATCCATCACCTGTTTTCGCAGTCGGTCATACCAGGAATAAATCGATCATACTTCTCTCATTCTCTCTTGTTCTAGTATACATATGGATTTTCTTGTGACTAAACATAGTGTTTGTCACAAGAAGACCCTTGCATACAGCCAGTATAAGCTTGCCAGCATCGTTAACCCTTTTATCGCCAAACATTCCAAGCACCGACTCGTACCCTGGTCGAGCGGTACCAACCCATCCATTCAAATCACCACATACAACAATTCTTTCGTTTCCTCTAACCAAGTCTAGAACTTCTCTTACATTCTCCCAAAACTTCTCCAGCTCAGCTCTGGACGACGAAGCCACCGGCGCATAAACAGCCAAAAGGAATAACTTCGTCAGTCCCAATTTAAAGCAGACAGAAGTCTCGAGTTCACAACCGAGACGACAGCAGCACCCCACTCCCTGGCAGGCGCTCTCGCTCTCCGGGACTCCGGACCATAGAGCTAACGCCCGCCAGGAGAACTCTTCAATACCACTGCCCTTCCGCTTGGTCTCCGACAAACACACGACATCTAATTCTCTTTCTTTCATTATTTCAATCAACTCATTCGTCTTATCTCCTCTAACATTCCACGTGCCAACTCTGCACTCCGTCCTCCACCTTCCGCCGTGTCGGGCTGTGCGTGACGGGTGGCGGTCCCCATCGCCGCTTTGCGCGCTGCATTTCACACCAGCAGGGGACGAACTGGTGTGCGTCGCCTTGGGGGGACGCCCTAACCCTCGTTGGCATGGGTGCGGAGCTGTGTAGAATTGCAGCCCTGAAAAGGGCTGGCAGGGGTCGCGACGAGCACGCTTCTACAATGACCCCCTAAGTTAAAAAGTTAAAATAAAAAATATACGTCGTAGTATATAAAAAAAATAAGTATACGTCATTTTTAAATTCGTATCTCTGGCCACCTGTGTTCTAAATTTGAATTTGGTGGCGTGTACATTTTATTTATTTTTTGTCATTTGAAAATATATTTCGTCAAGTGTTTTCAAAATGGATAAAATTAAACAAATAGCATATGAACGGCATGAAGGGAAGAGATATCTATGACGAGTTAAAGAATGTTTTGGGTGAATGTGCTCTTTCTTATGCCACAAAAACTGGGCGGCTGAGTTTAAATGCGGTTGTACATGTGTCCATGATGAAGCCCGCCCCGGATGTTCAAAAAGCATCATGACTCCGGAAATGATCGTGAAAATACATAATATGGTTTTAGCAGATCGACGAGTGAAGTTATCTGAAGAAGCTGTTTTGATCTTGGTCATAACTTAGTTTAATTGAAAAAAATTAAAGACGTGATTATTCAATAAATTAAACCTTTCGTCTATGGAGGATACAGCGTGATCCAATATATAAAAATACTATAATCAGTTTTCGAATAATTTATAGTTTGGTATTCGTGTTTATCAAAAACGTCTTTAAGTACCTTCCATAATCAGAATTTGGCTGATATAATTTACTTTTGTCAAATGAAACAAATGAAAGAAATGAAAATTTAGTGAAGAAATTAATGAAAAGGAGCATATTTTTTTTGCTAGACATTTAGAATCAAATTTTGTTTTCTGATGACATGATATTAAAATTTTTAAATTTATTAAAAGTACTGACAGAGGTTGTCTAGTCTAGACAATTAAAACCACCTTCCACCGAAGATATTTTCGGGACAACGTGACAGGTGGTGAGCCCGTCGCCGCCTTTATGTCCAAGCCACAGTAGTAGAGCCACGCATCAGCTTTTATTGTTGTATGAATGGGCCGGCTCGATCGGGGAAGTACCACGACCTCACAGAATACCGACGTGAAGTAGAAGTCTAACAAACTACTGCGTTTCGTCTGGTGAGTGCAGGTAACCCAGAGTGCAGGCCCACACACCCTCCTCCCCCAATTCTGGGGGGCATTATTAGGGAGGCAACGCATCTGCTATACCTCTTACGGTATTGCGGGTGTTCATGGGCGGCGGTAATCAATTACCATCACGTGAGCCACTTGCTCGTTTGCCTCCCTTTTCTATAAAAAAAAAAAGCCAACGATATAGTTCGTACATCAGTTTTTTAAAAACTCATTGGTACGAGCCTGCCTCCTGGGAATCGAACTCGGATCTCTCAACTCTAAATTCCGACCACCCAACCACTCGGCTATCGTGACGCTTAAAACTTGCGTACAATTTATATATCCCTCATAAGAAGCAGGTTTGATTATGGAAGGTATCTCTATGACAATTGTGCTAAAACATATTTAATAAAGCATAATGAAATTCAAAACCAGGCACTTAGAATTATAGGTGATTCATCAAAAGTTCCCCAATTTATGTAATAGAGAGTGAATTATGTTTACATACTTTGTTTATTAGACGATTGTATTTTGGTTACAAGTATTGTATAAAATGCCTTTTTTGGTCAAACAACGCTACCGTTACTTTACTAGAAGAACTTAGCTCAACGGCCCATGAACAATATTGCTTAAGAATAAGAAAACCTTTGCTTTTGACTTATACGGAACATATAAGGAACGTAAATTGTATAATGTATACCATTCATATCCATCAGAAATGTTCAAGTTAAATATCTGGGTAAATGGAAATAAGGTCATAGAAATTAATGGAGATTGTGTAAAAGAATCTAAAAGAAAACACGAATTATGTCGTTGGCTTGGACATAAAGACGGCGACGGGCTCACCACCTGTCACGTTGTCCCGAAAATATCTTCGGTGGAAGGTGGGTCCAAGCACATCGCTTTTCCTATATAAATCGTTGCTGGAGCACCAGAAGGGTTTCTTCAATACAGTTTTTAAAACTGATCTTTGCGCTCTCTCGATTTGAATCATGAAAGTTTTTGCAGCACTCTCCCAACATACTTAATGCAATATACACATTCTTTAGTATTTTCAAGTTAAGAGGGCGGGATGATAATTAAGTAGCCTCTGCTATTTAAAAAGTTAAAATAAAAAAATATTCGTCGTAGTATATAAAAAAAAATAAGTATACGTCATTTTTAAATTCGTATCTCTGGCCACCTATGTTCTAAATTTGAATTTGGTGGCGTGTACATTTTATTTATTTTTTGTCATTTGAAAATATATTTCGTCAAGTGTTTTCAAAATGGATAAAATTGAACAAATAGCATATGAACGGCATGAAGGGAAGAGATATCTATGACGTATAAGGACTATATAAGGAACATATAAGGAACGTAAATTGTATAATGTATACCATTCAAATCCATCAATAAATGGAAATAAGGTCATAGAAATTAATGGAGATTGTGTAAAAGAATCTAAAAGAAAACACGAAATCAGTTCTCTTAAATTTAATATAATCAAAGAACTTAATTGTAAATATTCGGAATGGGTACATCCGAAAAAAAATCACGATTTAAATAAAAAACAACGCCTGGGAGGCGTTGTTTTTTATTCGTCGGCCTGATTTACAATGCTAAACGTTACACTAGCTATTCAAATAAATATTTCAATTAGTACCTGGGTCACGTGAAGCTTGTCATCCAAATCGCGATCGCGAATTAATACATTTGTAATTAAGGTTGATTTAATCTTTTTAATAATTATCGAGTCATATCCTAGTTGGCAATGTCACTGTATTTGAAGCTATAGGTACCGGGTTCGGATTCTTCTAGGGGCAAATATTTGTACACGAGACTGTGATGTTTATATAAATATTTATCTATATAAAATTATATATCTAAGTACTATGTAACTATGTAACGTTGACTTTGACACTAAGACAACGACAGGTTCACCGTCGTCCCAAGTAGTACCCAGTAGGTAGTACTGTCTATTCTACTATTCCGAAATGGGTTAAGATGTAAAATATTATACTTCCAGCGATTATCTAGATAATGTACAACTATCTAATTAATAACGTAATTTATTATAAATAAAATGTACTGTAATAAAATGTAATGTAATGTAAATGCACTTTATTTATTTAGATAGTGTATTATCAATATATTTGGCTAAATCGTTGGTTTCTGAGATATCAAAGTATTAAGTTGTACATACGTAATATATAATTAGCTAGATTGTAGTAATCTCGATTATATTATTACCGAAACAATACTCTGATGATCAGGGTCATTAGAGTATTTTGTAGCATATCTACATTGGTAAAAATCTCAGAAAAAAAATCTCTAAAAAAGAGAAAATTTGTTTTATATACCAAAGAAAAAAAAAAAATTATAACGCCATCTATTTCTCACAAAGCGAAGCATGGGTGGGTGACTGGCGTACTTATAATAGTAAAGATTACAATATTTTCCCATTTCTTCTATTTTCAGATAAAGCAATGGCTGAATAGCGACAGGAGCACCAAACTCTGTACCGCACGACCAGGCTGGCAGGCCATGTCCTTCCGTCAGGGAATCTACAAGAAGACCTTCACCAATATCAGCATTAATTTGGTTGACGTACTGGAGGTTGATACGAAAAACATGGTAAGGTTTATCAAAATCCGAAAATCGTTTGTTTCGCACTTTATCGTGTGTATTATTTAGTTTTACAAACCATTTTGAGACACCCGTGACCTCCGATGCTGTAAAGCATCCGAAACGTCGGGAAGTAAAAAAAGTTTGTAAAAAAACTAAATAATACACGCGATAAAATCCGGAAATCGTTTTAGTTTAGATGTGTAGTGTTCGCCTAAATACAAGAAATCATTATTGGCTTTTATATACTTTCATAGGCAATAATAACAGTCCCCTCTGACTGCAATACTTATAATGCAGTCAGAGAGGAATGTTATTGACTTGTCGCGGTACATGAATCACCTTATCACGGCAGTTCAAAATTCAGAAAGTATGTTCTCATAATAAATATAAATTTATATTTGTTTACAAATTTTACTCTGTAGTGCCCAATAACAGCATAAATTGCTGTGGGAATGTAGTTTAGTTAATAGCCTTAGGCGTTAGATTGCGGAAATACGTTTTTATAAAGATGAAATGCAACATTCTGCATTGTTACCTGGCCCGAAAAGAAGACGTGCACCACCCTTCCTCCCACAGATGCGTGCACTAATTCTACTGAATGCACCGTTTTCACGCATTTACCCAAAATTGAAGCAGACTGGGATAGACATAAAGTCCTTTCTACTCACCTTTCAGTGCCTTCTTGGGACAACGTGACAGGTGGTAACACTTTATTAAATTTCGGTTAATTCGTTCCAGAAAGAATATATTCTATTTCGGTTTATTCCGTTTGAGCATTTAAGATCTCATATAGCAGAACGCCGTTCCATCATTCATATAAGAGGATGTTTTTTTTAATATCTCTCCCAGTCGTCGTATCTAATAGAGAAAAAACATTCAGATACACATTAACGCATTTTTATTTTAGACTGTACGCTGCGAACCACTTGTCACGATGGGACAACTCTCAAGAACACTAGAACCACTGGGACTGGCGCTTGCCGTGGTTCCAGAGCTGGACCAGCTCACTGTTGGCGGCTTGGTGATGGGCACTGGCGTGGAGACGTCTTCACATGTATATGGGTTGTTCCAGCACATATGCGAGCAATATGAACTGGTGTTGGCGGACGGTTCGGTTGTCACGTGCAGTAAGGTAATATTGGATTACCTTCGGAGTATCTTCACGCCATTCCTAAAACTGGGGTAGCCATGGGTCTAGACAATTAAGTCCTCCAAGTTCAGATGTTTGGTTATTCATTACCTTTTAAATAAACTTTGGAGTTGTGTTAATAATTATAAAGATCCATCCGGAATGTACTAGTTTATTGTAACTAATTATAGTCTAGTCTATTATAAATAAAATGTACTGTAATAAAATGTAATGTAATGTAAATGCACTTTATTTATTTAGATAGTGTATTATCAATATATTTGGCTAAATCGTTGGTTTCTGAGATATCAAAGTATTAAGTTGTACATACGTAATATATAATTAGCTAGATTGGAGTAATCTTGATTATAGTATTACCGAAACAATACTCTGATGATCAGGGTCATTAGAGTATTTTGTAGCATATCTACATTGGTAAAAATCTCAGAAAAAAAATCTCAGAAAAGAAAATTTGTTTTATATACCAAAGAAAAAAATTTTCATGACATATAGCTATGATCTCAAACTAGGCTTCAGTACTTGTATTATGGAATCAGAAACAACGAAGCTACCACAAACACCCAGGCCCAGGAAAATTTAGAAAAGGTGTTTTCTACACTGACCTGACCGATAATTGAACCCAGGACCGCAGAGTTGGCCACACCATGAAAATCGGTTTGTACGCCAGTTGCCCACGGAGGACGTCAAAAACATTTGTTATAAATAAAAAAAAATTATAACGCCGTCTATTTCTCACAAAGCGAAGCATGGGTGGGTGACTGGCGTACTTATAATAGTAAAGATTACAATATTTTCCCATTTCTTCTATTTTCAGATAAAGCAATGGCTGAATAGCGACAGGAGCACCAAACTCTGTACCGCACGACCTGGCTGGCAGGCCATGTCCTTCCGTCAGGGAATCTACAAGAAGACCTTCACCAATATCAGCATTAATTTGGTTGACGTACTGGAGGTTGATACGAAAAACATGGTAAGGTTTATCAAAAATCCGAAAATCGTTTGTTTTCGCACTTTATCGTGTGTATTATTTAGTTTTTACAAACCATTTTGAGACACCCCGTGACCTCCGATGCTGTAAAGCATCCGAAACGTCGGGAAGTAAAAATAGTTTGTAAAAAAACTAAATAATACACGCGATAAAATCCGGAAATCGTTTTAGTTTAGATGTGTAGTGTTCGCCTAAATACAAGAAATCATTATGGTTGGCTTTTATATACTTTCATAGGCAATAATATCAGTCCCCTCTGACTGCAATACTTATAATGCAGTCAGAGAGGAATGTTATTGACTTGTCACGGTACATGAATCACCTTATCACGGCAGTTCAAAATTCAGAAAGTATGTTCTCATAATAAATATAAATTTATATTTGTTTACAAATTTTACTCTGTAGTGCCCAATAACAGCATAAATTGCTGTGGGAATGTAGTTTAGTTAATAGCCTTAGGCGTTAGATTGCGGAAATACGTTTTTATAAAGATGAAATGCAACATTCTGCATTGTTACCTGGCCCGAAAAGAAGACGTGCACCACCCTTCCTCCCACAGATGCGTGCACTAATTCTACTGAATGCACCGTTTTCACGCATTTACCCAAAATTGAAGCAGACTGGGATAGACATAAAGTCCTTTCTACTCACCTTTCAGTGCCTTCTTGGGACAACGTGACAGGTGGTAACACTTTATTAAATTTCGGTTAATTCGTTCCAGAAAGAATATATTCTATTTCGGTTTATTCCGTTTGAGCATTTAAGATCTCATATAGCAGAACGCCGTTCCATCATTCATATAAGAGGATGTTTTTTTCAATATCTCTCCCAGTCGTCGTATCTAACAGAGAAAAAACATTCAGATACACATTAACGCATTTTTATTTTAGACTGTACGCTGCGAACCACTTGTCACGATGGGACAACTCTCAAGAACACTAGAACCACTGGGACTGGCGCTTGCCGTGGTTCCAGAGCTGGACCAGCTCACTGTTGGCGGCTTGGTGATGGGCACTGGCGTGGAGACGTCTTCACATGTATATGGGTTGTTCCAGCACATATGCGAGCAATATGAACTGGTGTTGGCGGACGGTTCGGTTGTCACGTGCAGTAAGGTAATATTGGATTACCTTCGGGTATCTTCACGCCATTCCTAAAACTGGGGTAGCCATGGGTCTAGACAATTAAGTCCTCCAAGTTCAGATGTTTGGTTATTCATTACCTTTTAAATAAACTTTGGAGTTGTGTTAATAATTATAAAGATCCATCCGGAATGTACTAGTTTATTGTAACTAATTATAGTCTAGTCTATTAATAAATAACTATATTAATAATTGTTCTGTTTACAGACTGAGAATCCTGACCTTTTCTACGCAGTACCGTGGTCGTACGGCACTCTCGGATTTTTAACATCTGTTGTAATCAAATTAGTTCCCGCTAAAAAGTAAGCAAGTGTTCTAATATCGCTGAAAAACTCTGTTTTGTATCGCTCTTTCTAATTTTCCTAAGAAGCCTTCAATCATAATAAAGTTCCATTGAAGTACGTATACGAATAGGTCTCTCGCATAAATAGATTTGACGATCGCAGTACCAGATACATCTGGTACCTCACACCTTCGCTAGAAGCCGCTGACCGTAAACGATTTTTGGAACAAACGCTTGATTTAGATCTCGTGAATTTTACAAGATGTTTATGCCACCGTCCATTGCGATATTAAACGTCCCTTTGTCGCATCTAACAACATTCACAGTAAGAATAGGGTGATATTATTTTAACGATGATATCTCTCGTCACTTGTATAGTACGGTTTTTTATATAAGTGGGGAAATACCTAACGTGTACCCGTCGCCGCGGGGACAAGAGCGGGTGATGTCTGGCTCGCACCGATTAAAGTGTTCCGCCATCGTTGGCAGGGACTCGGGAACACTTCAGCACTCATCCGAGACCACCCGCGCTGGCCGCCCTCGGCAGCTTGGGAGAGAATGAATCTTCTCATTGATTTATGGTACCAGGTTCAGACAGGTTCGTCATATGTCCACAAATAAGCTCTAATAAAATGGGACTTTGGACTTGAAAGAACAAAAGGTTATAGCATAATTATTTACATGATCGGCCACATTTATACAGCTATATATGAAAAAAGTACTTTATTTCAGATACGTTCGCTTGGAATATCATCCATATACAAATTTGTCGGATTTATCGACGCGGTTTCGACAGGAATCATTGGAGAAAGACCCGCATCAGTTCATAGAAGCCCTTCTGTTTAGTAGAGACAGCGGCGTCGTGATGACCGGTGATATGGTCGACGAAGTGGGATCCGATGGAAAGGTCTTAATCTTTAGTTATGTACAAACATACATACATTCATACATAGGTAACAGCCATAAAGTTCAACTGCAGAACAGACCATCCTTTCCCTTAAGAAGTATTTAATATCAGAAGTCACGATAGCCGTGTGGTTGGGTGGCCGGAATTTCGAGTCGAGACATCCGAGTTTGATCCCAAGGTGGCGGGCTCGTACTAATGGGTTTTTCAAAAACTTACGTACGAATTATATCGTTGGCTTGAACATATAGACGGCGAATGGCTCACCACATGTCACGTTGTCCCGAAAATATCTTCGTTGGAAGGTGGGTCGAAGGGACTTAATTGTCTAGACTAGACCTCTGTCTACCCCTGTATTGGGAATTGCGTGAAGATATTAGTGAGAATTTTAATTTAAAGTATTTAATATGTGATTGCTGTACCAGACATCTCGCGCTATAGATGCAGCTGTCCCACAGGGTTCTTTTTATTTTGATCTAGTATTTTACGAGATGGTTTTCCGGCTAACTGTAAATCGCTGTTATTATTTCGAGGTTTTTCCCACAGTCGCCTCCTGTGGAATAGTCATACATCGTTACCAAACAGCTAACGGATACAAGATACAAGTCATCGATGTATTTGTCGTGCGTGGTAATTATGGCGAAGTCCCACACATGGCAGAGTTTCTGTGCACTTCTGAGGAGTCAATCTATATATAAATTGAGTTATCTCAGGGTTAAGAAATAGTAGTTGCATAAAAAGACGTATAAAGGGCGCCTAAAATGTTAAATCTTATCTTTAAGTCTAGTACTATCTTTTATTCTAGTTAAACCCTATTGGCAAATGGTATTCAGAGTGGTTCTTTACACAAGTCATAGGCCACTTGGAGAATTGGCGTCGAGGTAACAGAAGTACAATTGTTGAATACATACCCTTGCGTCATTACTATCATCGTCACACGCGCAGTTTGTTCTGGGAATTGCAGGTAATTCATATGCTTAAAACTATCTTAAAGATTTTTACTGATCCATTTTATCCGCTAACAGCCTGAATGAAGATAAATGTATCAATTTTTCCTAAATGAATCTATATATAGGTTATACTTATTTATTTTAAAGTGCGATCTTATATTGAGATAGAAACCTTGAAACTGAGCCCTAACGGCCGGTATCCAGCTTGTCCAGTACTTTGTTGTGTATTGGCTTAGTCATAGCTGCACGTAAGTTTTGCTGCGAGGGCAGATTAAAGTGGGATCTCGGTTGGTACGGACCAAACTTACTTTGCCTCGCCACATAATAATTCACTAAATAGAGTAAGAAAATATATTTATTATTATAGTTCGTTATCCGTATCACAAACTAGATTGTACGCTTCCCCACATGACTATCCTTTCGTTAATTTTTTATTGAATTTAATATTATCTTATAGGATATCGTACCATTTGGCAACCATCCGGTATTTCGATATCTTTTTGGTTGGCTAATGCCTCCTGAAGTGGCGCTGTTGAAGCTGACTCAGCCTGAAGCCGTGGCAAAGTTGTACGACCGTGCTCACGTTATACAAGACATGCTGGTGCCCATCGAAAAAATGGAGAATGCAATTGAGTGCTTTCACAGAGAGTTTGAGGTGAGAAATTTAATTTGTTGATTTTTAAAATATATTTAAATATAATAATAGCCACGATAGCCGAATAGTAGGGTGATCGGAATTCGTGTCAAGTGACCCGAATTCGAACGCCAGGTTATATCGTTGGCTTAGACATTAAGACGGCGACAGGCTGACTACCTGTCACGTTGTTTTAAAAAATGTCTTCGGTGGAAGGAGGATTATTTCCAGGACTTAATTATCCACACCTCTGTCTACCCCATTATGGGAATGGGGGGAAAATATTTTTTTTAACAATTTCCTGTAGAAAAATGGTTTCAAAGTTATTTCAATGACCGGAAGTAAATTGTGGAAGTAGCATATAAAAATGATACTAAAACAATTTCGAATTATTGCTTGGTACCAAAAGGAGTTGCTCAGGGATCCAAACTAGGTTCACTGTTTTTATAATTATAATATTATATAAAGAAATAAAATAAATAAATATCTTCACGCAATTCCCAATACAGGGGTAGACAGAGGTCAAGTCTAGACAATTAAGTCCCTTTGACCCACCTTCCACCGAAGAATGTAATTTTTTATAATTATATTATTATATTATTATTATATATCACGATAGCCGAGTGGTTGGGTGGTCCGAATTTCGAGTCAATAGACCCGAGTTCGATCGCCAGTTGTTAGGCAGGTACCAATGGGTTTTTTCAAAAAACTTATGTACGAATATCGTTGGCTTGGAAATAAAGACGGCGACGGGCTCTCCACCTGTCACGTTGTCCCGAAAATATCTTCGGTGCAAGGTGGGTCGAAGGGACTTAATTATCTAGACTCGACCTCTGTCTACCCCTGTATTGGGAATTGCGTGAAGATATTTTTTTTATATTATTATATATTTTTATAATTATAACATTTATATAATACGGCGCTGATACACATAGTTTTTTTTTTCAAATAAATATCTCACGATGATAATTACTCAACTATAATTATTATATTTATGTAGACGAATAAAAACTAAATTTGGATATAGTTTGCGTAAAAGGCTCTAATTTCCAAATAAACGTTTAGCAGAAGAAACATCCGAAAATGCTTCATTAGTAGATTCTAAGCGATTCAGATTCTGAGAGACTCTGCTTTGAGTAATCAGTTAGTCCTGTGTGGACAAGTAATTTCTTATATGGACATTGAAAACGTAGTCGGAGAAGATGAGATAGGGGTGAACATCGAAGCGTAGGACGTCTATTTCACGTCAGTATTCTGCAAAGCCGTGATCAGGTCCAAACCGTCCTATTTAAAAACTAAAGCAGGAGACCGGTATAGTGAATTTCGAGGATAGTTCCCTCGAAATTCACTATCACACACTCCCAAATTTACTTGGAAAAAAAGTATATATATATATATATATATATATATATATATATATATATATATATATATATATATATATATATATATATATATATATATATATATATATATATATATATATATATATATATATATATATATATATATATATATATATATATCAATATTCCACGCGTACGAAGTCGCAGGCAAATGCTACACATATACCCCTTAAAATCACATATATTTGTCACTGTTTACAACGAAAATTAGGATTGGCATATACCTGGTAGAGCAAGTTTTCAAGTGAGGAAGCCCTCCAAATAGAAATTGGACAATACGCTTGCCTATGACCAACCTTATGAATTAGGTGGACTACACCTTTCGGGAAAACATCATTCATACAGTGCTACATAAGTGTGTAAGATCTGAAACAACGGTAATTTCATTCATCATTTGACTTTCAGTATAATATTCTCGGTATCGGGTTCGACTCCTGGACGGGTCAATGTGGAAACACGTTTTCTTCATTTTCTCGGGTCCGGGTGTTTGTGGCAGCTCCGTTGTTTCTGATTTCTTAACACAAGTACCTTAACTACTTAATTTGAGATCTGAGCAATGTTTGTGACGTTGTTTTTACCAATGTATTTATTGTAGTAGCTCAATATAAATATATATTATTTACTAATAAAATATATTATTAAATTTTTAGGTGTATCCTATATGGCTTTGTCCATTTAAAGTGCTAAACAATCCTGGGCAGTTGCGAGTGACCTCCGGCGACTGGCAGATGTTTGTCGACATTGGTGTCTATGGAGTTCCTAAAGCCAAAGGCTTTGAGACTGTAAGTATGAGACACAAACTTTTTTACATGATCGTATTAAAATTTTTCGCAGTAGGAAATACTTTCATTGTTTTTTTTTTTAAAGATATATTTATTTTAATGAATTTTATAAAAAAAAAATTTAATAAAAAATTGATGCTACTACTTCACATTGTTGTGTGTTTCATCTCGAAAATAAGGTAACCGTGGTTACTCCAGTTCCATTCCTTCTCTTCCTCATACTCTGTCTCTTTATCGACAGATGCTTTTGGCGAGAGCTGTTTACTCCGTTGTATTTTTAGTTTATTTATTTAAAATCATAAAAAACATAAATAATAGTTTGATATTTGTTGATATATTGTTGCAATAATGCTTTGATATATCAAGTAACATATTACTTATTAAATATACACTACTGCCGATTAGTTAGTCGATCTAAATTTTTTCGGGAGAATTGAGTTCGATCCCAATGAGGTAGTTTCACGCTGATTAATTTTTCGAGACCAAGTGTACTATTTATATCGTTGGCGTGGATTTACTTACTTGTTCAAATAAGCCTTAGTTAAACGTGGGTCAAACAAAAAGGCAAATTTAAGTATTTAGAGCCCTGACCTCCCAAATTTTGAGTGAGCATATTTACATATTTACATTTACTGACCAGTTGTCAATTCGTCCACACGACTTACTGCAGCTATCTGGCAATAAAAACCATTCCCTTGAGGTTTTTATTGCTGTATTAAAACACTAAGGATTACCACAGTGTACAGTTAATTCCAACTCATGCTTTAAAGCGACCAATAATCACTTTATCGCGCTATCATCGATAAAAGATAAAATAATAATTGGAAAATACCTTATTTTTGGTTTTCAGGTACCTTCAACGAGGCGCGTGGAGGAGTTTGTGATCAAAAATAAAGGCTTCCAAATGCTGTACGCTGATACATACACCACGTTGGACGAGTTCAGGCAAATGTTCGACCACACGTTGTACGACAAGCTACGAGACTCACTACCATACTGCAAAGATGCCTTTCCTGAAATATACGGAAAAGTGAATAGAAGTGTCCGCAAATAGACGTCTACAAATTTCCGTACAACATAAAAAAACAATGAAATAAATTTTTACATAGTAATTTTTACAGTAATTAATACTTTTAAATTTTTCATTACTATTTACAGTGTTATTATGATGAATATAGCATCATTCATTATTCCGGTAAAAAATCGACGGGATCTCAATAGAATGTAGAAAAGTAAGATGTCTATCTAAGTTATGTCTTCTCTTCTAGTTAATTTATATCAAAAAATGTCTTCGGTGGGTGGAAAGGACTTCATTGTCTATACGTCTGTCTACCCCTGTTTTGGGAATGGTGTGAAGTTATCTAGCTTAAACTTTGCTGATAATCCGTTAGTTGATATTTACTGCCCTAGTATCGAGAGATTAATTTTTATAATTAGTAAGTTTTACCACAGTTTGATCATTAGTCTGTATAAAAATGAACACAAGGAGAATTTGGTCCTTTGGGAAACCAGAACAGTTCGGAGTTGGAGTAAAGCAGAAAAGATGTCTAAAATTTTTTTACATTTTCTGGCGCACCAATACATACTTCTTTTTCTATGAATTCATGCGGGTGTTAGATTTCCTCGCACGACAAAAATATGAAAAAAAGAAAAGGAATCATAGCAACTCCCATTTAAATCCGCAGGACATCCTCGCCTTTTCCACCCCAAATTTGAACCTTTTAAATTTTTCTCTTTACACCTTGTGTTCAGGCAATCAGAATATTTTACTGTGAAGTAAAGTAATTTTGCTTTTTGGTAAGTTTTATCAGGTGACTGTGGTAACCCAAGTTACTTTTCCTTCCCTCCTTTTTCTTCCCTCATTCCTTCTCCCGAAAATTTATTTTTCTGACGCTCATATGTTGGCACAAGAAACACCGCAGACTCTACTGGGGTATCGACATAAATATATTTAAACACTTTCCATCAGCTAGATCGTTTACTATAAGAAAGAAAAACATACAACCGAATAATGAACCTTCTCTGTTTTTTTTAAATCGGCTCACTAGCAAATCAAACTGGGAGAGATTCCTTCTCTGTCTAGGCAGTGTTGTCTGGGACTGTACCACTCTTTAAGTATTACAAAACAAACATAACAACAAACAAAAGTAACAACTTTTGTGCTCCGGCTTGAAGGTCAGAAAATATACAACATAAAATTAATTTAGATACATAAGGCTAAGGTAATAGAAAATGGCGGTTTTGTCATTGACATACATACGACTTGTGATAGTCCACGGCTGGACACAGCCTCTCCGGAAAGATATTGTTATCAGAGGCACAGCGTAAATTAATATAGATGTTACGTAATACTTAAAGAGTGGTAGAGCCACGCATCAGCTTTTGTTGTTGAATGAATGGGCCGGCTCGATCGGGGAAGTACCACGACCTCACAGAATACCGGCGTGAAGTAGAAGTCTAACAAACTTCTACGTTTCGTCTGGTGAGTGCAGGTAACTGGAGGCCCACAAACTCCCCTTCCCCAAAACTGGGGAGGGGGGGAGCACTCTAAGGGCGACCACGCATCTGCTATGTCTCTGGTATTGCAGGCGTGTATGAGCGGCGGTAATCACTTACCATCACGTGAGCCACCTGCTCGTTTGCCTCCCTTTTCTATAAAAAAAAAGATGTTCTGGGCGAATTCACATCATCGAGGCTCCTTAAGCTTACGCCTTAGACGCTACTGCCCTTCACAGTTCTGCTTATTTTGGTATTTTTTCGCCATATTTAGGTACCCATTAATATTGTCTAGGCTTTGCTCTAAAGAATCACAATAGTCGAGTGAGATAGTGTGGTCGGAATTACGAGCCGAGAGACCCGAGTTCGATCCCCTGGTGGCTGGCTCGTACCAATGATTTTTTCAAAAACTTATGTATGAATTATATCGTTGTCTTGGACATTGCGACGGCGACGGGCTCACCACCTGTCATGTTGTCCTAAAATATCTTCGGTGGAAGGTGGGTCGAAATTACTTAATTGTCTAGACCTCCGCCTACCCATGTATTGGGCATGGCGTGAAGATGTTTTATATTTATTTTAAGGCTTTTCTCTTAGTCACCACTTACGACAGCCACGTGAAGAAATAGGTCTGCACATTGTAATACCACTCGGCCAATTGTGACCATTTTATTTTGAAAAAAAGAAAGAAAGATAAGTTTTCGTTTATTTAACTATTACTTTAGGTTTATTCTTTGACGCAAAAAAAAAATAATACTTGTATATAAATAATGGTTTGAATATAAAATAAAAGTTATTACTGGATTGTTGCTACGAAACGGCATCCGATTAATGAGTATATTGTAGCTATAGTGCTGCAGCGCTGGTGCTGTTAAAACAGTCCACGCCATGCGCGGTTTCAGACATAAGTTATGTATAATTATAATTTAAATACAAATACTCGTAAACTTAAACTTAACAAATCTAATAATTAGATAATAATTAAAATAAAACGCTTATAATAAACAACTAACAACTAATAAAAATACAACTAATAAAGGGTATATATCAAATACAGTCAGGAAGATGTTCATGAAAGTGGATACTGTATGTATTATAAATTATGTATTAAACCGAGTAGACTATAGAGTTTTGTAGTCAAAGAAATAACCCGGTAAAAGTAAAAGTACTCTGTATTGATGTGTATTTTTAATGCTCTGTGGCCACAAATAATGGTAAGGGTTTCATGAGATCAAAATTTTGAAAGGGTTTGCAAACTTCTTACATTGAAAACCCATTGATGTTTAGTAAAAAGAAATCCGTTCAAAATCAGTGAAAAACTTTCTTTTTTATATCCTCACGCATTTTAGGTAGACAGAGGTGCAATTAAGTCCTTCCGTCCTATCTTTCTCCGAAACCTATGTGGGCTAACCTCAGAGGTGGCAAGATATATAATAATATGTAAAGATAAGCAAAATATCCTCTCCACTACTTAATCTTTGAAACCCGGCGTTGCTTCGGTAGTTTTGTAGATGATAAAATATTAATGTGTCGTCTGACATTTTTCAACGTATTAACATTTATATTACGACTGCAGAGAAACGTAAAAGGTGAAATAAATACCCAAGTTAAGAGCGCATTGAGTGGTATTAACAATGGCGGATATTTTTATATTAATAATACAGTTTGGATATTCGCTTACCCCCACTACGTACAATAACTTTGAGTATCTGAACTGGACTTATTTTATTGATGATAATGAATAATAAAAATACTTATTTATTGATGACGTGTATCGCAAAATACGTGATAGCCGAGTGGTTGTGTGATCCGAATATTTACCGGCATACTTGAGTTTAATTCCCACAGGGAAAGACTCGTGAGTGTATTTGAAAGGCTGTGGATATTTGAATTTATGAGGAACGGAAAAAACATGAGAATACCGCTTAATATAATTGTATTTAAAATTATAATCTTTAAAATATAACTTTTTGTAGAAAATATTTTTAAAGCAATGCAATATCAAACACTACTTGTCAAATTGGTGTAAAGAATGGACAATTTCAATCCCAAGTAGTTCTTTAAATGGCCACCCAATATAAAAAATTGGCGCTAGGATAGCACTCAAGAGTAGGAAATGTCCTAAATCCAATTCCGATCCATTGGAATTTCAAGAGTAATCTTCTTTTATACTATGGAACAATATAATACATATAATATGAATATAAATATTAAAATTGCTATATTGGGTATTAACACTTCGAGGGACAATTTTTCTGTAAATATTACGTGATAACAGTTATCGCATTATTTTAGTAAGTTCTAAGTAAGTAAGTTGTATGTACTTAGCATACACCCATTGTAATTTTATATATACTTAGGTGGACTGAAAAGTCCTGTAAAAATAACATTAAGTAATTTGAAGCTCGTTACATATATTATATATTTAAAACTTTCGATATACCATAGAAAAACAAACCTATTTCTCGATAGTACTCTGTTAGTAGTTTATCTTGAATTGTTAGAAGTTTTTCTTCTCGATACTTCATGTATGGGTATCCCGTCGAGTCTCCTTATCAGCACGCACTTGACCCGTTGGCCGTATCTGATCCCACACTATACTAATATAGCTCTATGATCAAAATCATTTACTGACAAACAATTTAAACGATAAGCGTTAATGTTTCTTAGAATAAACAAAATATCAATATTTTGTAAAGTTACAATATCCGTGAGGTTGGGTGATCGGAATTCGAGTTGAAACACCCGAGTTTAATACCCAGGTATGACTTATATTGTTGGTTTGGATATAAAAATGGCGACGGGCTCAGCATCTGTCACGACGTTGGGTCGAAAGGACTTAATTGTCTGAACCTCTGTCTGCCCCAGTATTGGAAATAACGTAATATATAAATATTGTACAAATCATAGGTATAAATAAACATCCATGACTCGAGTGCAACAATTATGTAAATGTTAGTTCATAGCGGGATTCGAACCCGCAACCCTTTGCTTCGATTATTCGTATATAACATTTACATTTTATATAATCTTATTGAATGCAATAATATGTAATTATAGATCACTTTTCCGCTTATTGCCTCCGTGAGATAAATCACAGTTCAACGAGCACTTCATTGTCTATTCACATGGTAACGACGGGAAATGTACAAGAGAAAGTGTATAACGTAATACAAAACCTGAAATTAAATTGCATAATAGATCATACACTATTTAATGAAAGATTTTTATGAGCTGTATTTTAAGATGCTTTTCTTAAATATCATTGGTGTGGATTGTACATAGTATGAACATATATATGTAAATGTATATATATATATATATATATATATATATATATATATATATATATATATATATATATATATATATATATATATATATATATATATATATATATATATATATATATATATATATATATATATATATATATATATATATATATATATATAACATTTTTTTTTTTTGGAATATTGCGTACACCTCACTCTCTTCACGCCGATCATTGTATCCTCTGCAACGTGGTTCCCTGGAAGAATTGACATTTAAGTGATAAGGCCGCCAATTGTACCTTAATTTAATTTCTGTATTTCTTTTGATACAATAGAGCATAGTTTATTCATTGAAACCAACAGCAAAAGGCGGAGTAATATCAGCTTGCCGTGCGGTATCCCGGAGGTGTAGTAAGAGGCGATTAAGGGTAAAGCCTTAGAAGTACCATTGACTACCCACAGACGGCGGGACAAACATACCGAAAAATACTAGACCGTCATAACTGCGCTTGCCGCATACCTTCCCTTACGGGAGAGCTTTGTGTCTCCTATTGAATCTACAGGTTATTTAGTTTTGTGTACAGATATCAACGACAATCTCCGCAAGAAAGGTTTGGATTTAAGTATATGTGCTCACCTAGATTTTTCAACGATGGCCAAGTTAGTTAATTGAAACAAGTCGAGTTCGAACATTATGCGATAGGCTTTTACCCATGGATTTTTCAAGAGTTGGCTCGGACAATGGCGACGAGCCTGTTGCCACCTTTTCCCAGAGCTACCCATCCCCAACCTCTCCTGGTGCAGTGGGGGTCGAAGGGACCACATGAACTTTACCAGCCTAGTTGTTGCTACACGGTGGTGTGAGCTTATTTATTTATTCATTTCATATTTCTTTCGTGGATTCATAAAAGTGGTATGAATGCGTACTGCTAGACAAAGCCACTCTCTAAAATTCTTTGAGAGAGATTAAAGCTGTGCAACGCCCGGTGGGCGTGGTTGGCGTGATGACGAGGAAGGGTCAAAAAGTAGTTAGAATGAGATATTGATAACTTAAAAATCTATTTTTCTACATAGTCTCCGAGTCTCTCTACACACGGAGTCCAGCGCTTCAATCCCTTTTAAAAAAAGTATTATCTTGGTCCTGCAAAAAGCTCCCCGCGGCATCCATTACCCCGTTATCGTCTTCGTACCTGTTTCCCCTTAAGTATTCTTTCAATTTGAGAAACGAATAAAAATCACTAGGCGCCAGATCTGGTGAGTAAGGGTGGTGGTCAACCAATTCCAAGCCAGCTTTCTGAATGACTGCCATCGTAACTGCCGACCCTTGCGCGGCTGCGTTGTCGTGATGAAACAGCAAGCCCCTTCGAAGTTTGCCTCTCCTTTTTCTTTGATCGCATTCTTAGAAGAGTTGAACTAGAGTTGGAAATAAAAGCCGCATAATATTGGCCTGTAATAGAGTTTCTACGATTCAGGTAATAAATAATTATAAATAAATAAATATCTTCACGCAATTCCCAATACAGGCGTAGACAGAGGTCTATTCTTGACAATTAAGTTCCTTTGACCCACCTTTCAACAAAGATATTTTGGGACAACGTGGTGGTGATCCCGTCGCCGTCTTTATGTCCAAGCCATCGATGTAATTCGTACGTAAGTTTTGAAAAACCCATTGGTACGAGCCGGCCACCTGGGGATCGAACTCGGGTCTCTTGACTCGAAATTCCGACCACCCAACCACTCCGCTAATCAATCAATAGATTGATTACCTGAGTCACGATAAGGGATATTTCCCTTCTGAGTTCCGAAATATTGAGGCCAAACATTGAGGTGACTAACGTCGATGGACACACTCAACGATGTCTTCCGTGCTTGTTTTCCGTACTCGAAATTGAGAAGCCCACCTTGCGACAGTGGAATAAGGCGGAGCAGATTCTCCTAATGTTGCCTCCAAATCACAATGAATCTCTTGCGTTGTTAACTTTTTTAAATTAAAACGGCTCGCACTTTTTTTTTCTCCATTTTCGAGAACACGTTCCCACACAAAGCAAAAAAATGAATGTAGTCAACATACAAAAAAAACGAAGGAGAATCGACAATTTTTTCTTCATTAATATTACAAATATGTATCTGAGCTATGCCTGCCAGTATTTATTTATTTTTCTTACCAAGGATATACTCGTCGTTCTCACTACTCTTTGATCCCTATCGCATGTATTTTTTTTAAGAATACTAGCGATGTCAAATTACATTACTAGTATTCTTGTTAATCACTCCAACTAAGCTGTAATACTTGTGTATAGAGTGGTTCACGACAATACTCAAATGGCGGGCCCGAATGTGCGACGTTCTTTATAGTAGTCTGCAACCAAAACCATTAGGCCATTGACACTTAGATTAAATATTATTATTTTAATAGAAAATTATTATTATTTCTCAGCCACGCCGGATTCTTTGTGATATTTCCCTTCACGGCCGAGCTTATCGTAAATTTAACACTTAAAATTCAGTTATTAATAATTTTAGGGATGGTGGGTGTGCCCGGATATCGAATTGGCCTCTCTGAAATGTACCCTGATCACTAGGAAGTAGCACAGATTCTTAGTGAGGTAGGAATTAGTTAAAAGGCTTTTGCGACTAAATGATATTAAATTATTCACCAAATTTGCGGCATAACTCGAAAATTTATCTTTCGTATATAGCGCATCACTTGAGAACCGTTGTAGTTTATTTTGGTTAAAAATCTTTGTCAAGATACGATGTTCAAAAAATAAAATTAATGAAATGGAAAATACTTTTTTTTCAGTCCCTGACGGGGTAGCCAGAGAGAAGAGATCGCCAAGTGTCACGATTCTTACATACCGCTTACGTTTCTTTCAGATTCATCATTTTCTTCATACATGCATGTCT
This sequence comes from Sericinus montela, assembly GCA_029286605.1. NCBI lineage: Eukaryota > Metazoa > Arthropoda > Insecta > Lepidoptera > Papilionidae > Sericinus > Sericinus montela. The sequence goes on from JAGSMR010000002.1 coordinate 2,179,866, forward strand.
AGTTATCCGAGTACTCTTGACCCTCCCTTCTTCGAGCAATTTGTTCACATGGTCTTCGAAAGTGAGTTTCGGCCTACTTCGACCGCTTTTAATATTAACTTTCGAGCTATATATTTTTTCTACCATTCGGTCTTCGCTCATCCACTCCACATGCCCAAACCATCGAAGTACGCCCTTATCAATTTTAGTGAGAAGGTCATCTTTCGAACCTACCATATTGCGAATCTCTTCGTTTCGCTTTCGGTCGGCCACGGTTACGCTGCACAGTTTACGAAGAGATCGCATCTCTTGGGTTTTTCCTGTAAGGATAGTATATATAGGCAATAAATAAAAAAATTATATAATATCTTCACGCAATTTCCAATACAGGGGAAGACAGAGGTCTAGTCTAGACTATTAAGTCCCTTCGACCCACCTTCCACCGAAGATATTTTCGGGACAACGAGACAGTTGGTGAGCCCGTCGCCGTCTTTATGTCCAAGCCAACGATATAATTCGTACATAAGTTTTTGAAAAACCCATTGGTACGAGCCTGCCACCTGAGGATCGAACTCGGGTTTCTCGACTCGAAATCCCGACCACCCGGCTATCGTGACTTATTTAATAATAAATAAATGAATAAATCTCATGCTCATGCTGCATTCAACTTCTTTTATGTTTCTTCTGGCATACCCAGGTTTCGCTCCCATATTACAAAGTCGGTACCAGCTCTGCGTTATGGCGATATATGCGATAAGGTATGCATTTTTCACTATGCCTTGCTTTTGGACTATCGCAGTCAGGGCACCGTTGACCATGTTTCCGGTAGCGACGCGCCTGTCTGTACTTCTATATCAACTCTTCCATCCCGGCTAAAAGCACTCTCCAAGTATACAATCTCATTCACCTGTTCTAGATATTCCTGATTTACATATTTATTTTTATACAATTTTTTTAATAAAATTTGGATTTTCAGAAAACGATCACAAAAAAATGTATCGAGTTTCAAAATTTATAAAAAATCGTAGTATAAATAGTATTTAGACAATCCCCTTTCTCAGTTGTTAAAGAATTTCCGGCTCCAATATCACTCTGGCTCAAAATATTAAATAAACTGTATGCAACTTGTTTTCATCGCGGGTTTACCTAATAGTGAACTGTGAACTGCTCTATACTCTGCGATACTAGTGACATGCGCAGAAAACTTATCAGTATAGCTCTCCGTGACCTGTTTATCATTAACAAGTAAAACACTGTAGGAAGAGCCCGCGTCTTCGAGTATTACTATCCCGCCTTTTTTATAAAGAAAAGTTTCTAGTAATAAAACTTTTTTATAATTAAACTATGTCCGTGTTATCTGGTCTGTTTCCGCTTAAAAGTGAACTCATTTACCAGTTTTGATTTCGAAAAAGTTTTTTTTATTACAAAATGTTTTTGGCGCTGTACATAGTTGTGCTGTGTCTCGTGCACAGGAATTTGGTCATTGGTGAGTGATATTTCGTATAAACGAATTGTAATTGTTACTACATTTGAATAAATACAAGGCATCTGTTATATGAAGGCCGGGTGGTCAATAAAATGTGCGTAGCATCTTCGTAAAACCTAATATTTATTACACGTTATCTTATGTAAATTGGTACATTTTCGATAATTTCATTTTCAATAGTTTTAGAATACAGATAGTATTTAGTTACATTTTGAATGTCGTATAAGACGATTAAGTTTTAGTTAAAATATATCTCAAGACCAACGCAGTAGACATTATATTTCTAGTTATATTACTATAAAAATGAAATTAGAAATAAACATTTTCGAATATCTACATTAAAATTAAGTAATAGTAATAATAATAAAGTAATTATAATATTTAATAATACAATTCGTCTAGTGCCAAACTGAGATTTTTCATAATTGAACTTATAATGATTTAGATATATTAATGACTGTGTGCAAGTTGTTTACATTCGCACGCGTTTTTAATTAGTTTTTCGAACTTAATTTTATTTCCCGACGTTTCGGATGCCTTACAGCATCCGTGGTCATGGGGGGTCAGTTTGTAAAAACGCGATAAAATCCGAAAATCGTTTTATTTAAAATGTGTAGTATTCTCGTAAATACTAGAAATCATTTAGTTGTTTTATTTTAAACTTCCATGCAAAAAATGGTTTTTACAAGTGTTTCCCAGCGTGGGGCCCACTCTCCACAGGTGACAATTTGAAAACGGACTCCACACGACTGTAACCACTTGTATCATTTAAATGGAATGCTAGAATACGGAGCCAAATTTAACGACAAAATCAAATCATAAATAAATACGTTTAATAATTATAAGGAATAATTTGATAATTTCGCTTAATTTGGCTTCGTGAGGAAACAGAAACCAAATAGCGAAATTCAACCAAATGTGCGAGAAAACTATTGCTATCGTTTCCATCTTCATTTTTAGCTGAATGTGGATTTGAAATATCAAATCTGATTTGATTATTTAAGTCAATAACATTTTGCGAACAGAATAAAATGTTTTTTGGCTATAATTTATGAAGATCTGTTCATGCATTTGAAGCTCGTCGGGTGGATATTATTTAAATTGTCATTATATGATTCATTATGTTTTAATTGAATCGAAATATAAATTGTAATAAATTTTCAATACAATCAAAAGATGGTGCATTTTCATAGATCAAAATTTTGTGTAAATGAATTATAAATAACTTAAACAATAAAGTAAAATAAGTTTAAGGTCAAAGTGGAACATCAAATCTGATTTATGATAATCACGATAACCGAGAGGTTGGATGATGGGAAATCAAGTCAAGAGACCCGAGTTCGATCCTCAAGGCTCGTACCAATGGATTTTTGAAATAAACATATGTAATGATTTAAATCGTTGGCTTGGGCATTAAGACGTCAATGGGCTCACCACCTGTTACGTTGTCCAAAAAATTGTCTTCGGAGGAAGGTGGGCCAGAAGGACTTATTTGTCTAGACCTCTGTCTACCTCTGTATTAGGAATGGCATGAAGATGTATCACTTTGGTTAAGTCAAATTACATATTACTCAGAGTAAAGTATTTAGGCACGGAGTAGTTAACTAACACAGTCAAATAAGGTATTCATCTTGCTAGCTACTCCTTTAATTTTGACCTCTAAGTAGCCATGATTGAAATTATGCATGCATGCGATTCTGGACCCGACTAACCAACGTTTGTAACGGCGGGTAAGCAAATAGGCCTTTATAATTCAAGGTTAGGTAAGGAACAATGAAGACCCGAAAGCATTTTAAATTAGGTCTTTACTATTTCATATTTCGTTCAGGACGTTTCGTTCTTTTACAATTTTTGTAAAGTTTGTAATAGCAGTGAATTAAACAAAATTTTAGAAAACAGATCTCATCCATTTTTTAATAAAAATAATATACATAAATGTGGACAATCAGCAATATTGCACTGATTCTTAAGTTGCCCAAAGCTGTTATGGAATCAGAAAAAAACTTAGGTACCACAAACACCCAGAACCGAAAACGGAGAGCAAGTAGTGTTTGACATTGACCCGTCTGGAAATCGTTTCCGGGACCTCAGAGCTGGCGTTGCTTAGAAAACTAGCAAGTATTCACTAGACAATGAGGGAGGCCAATGTTACCTTAGGGTGTATCCTAAGTGCACATTCGCCAGATTTGGACAAACCCTTGTATATTTTTTCAAATTTATACAATAGATAGACAGCTGAGAATGCACGCTGCTAGGAACCAATTCATTTATATTTACAAAAATATCGTTAATCGCTTATCTAGTAATCTAATTAAGTGGCGCAAATATGTGTCTTTGAAGGAAAACTATATAAATATATAGTTTTCTTTTGCCGTAAAAACACTCGGTCCGTGGGGTCCTCGCGCTAAGCAGTTTCTACAGAAATTATATCCGCGATTGGTCGTTGCTGGTGACAAGAGGGCTGGTTCTTTTCTCGTTGTAACAAGTCAACGTGGAAATGCAGCCAGCTTTCTATGGCTATATGGTTGATTTTTAGTTAATAAGTATTATAGGTATCATCATCATAACAGTCTATCAGAAGTCCACTGCTGAACATAGGCCTCCCCCTAAGATTGCCATATAGAGCGGTCCGTTGCCATCTGCATACATCGACTATTGCAGGTATACAAAAACATATTTTTGTTTCTGTAAATAAAGTGTTAAAAACCTTGCTTTACTTGAATAAACAAGGTGCACATATTAAGCTTAGTATTTAGAACATATGAGATCCATAATTATGAACTTACCTAGATTCTCATTGAAAATATATGTTAAAAATAAAAAAATCCTATTCTACAACTTAACTAAATTAAATGGGCTAAGCCTCTAATTAAAGCATTCTTTGAATATTTTTCCAATGAAAGAGTTCGTTCGATCGAGTGTTCTTAAACTACGAGGAACCGCATACCTCTATAGGAAACGGAGATATAGAGAAAGAAAGATTTGAAATCTTGAGAAATGAACAGGAGGAAATCGCGCTTGAACATAATTTGAGAACTTAGGTAACTTTCAATGCCTTCAATGCTGCTTTCAAATTCTAACTTTGATGCCAAGAAGAACAAAAAGTTGTTCTGATTGGCATCAAAGTGCTCAAAATTGTGAACACTTGACTGCTTTTTGGTCAAGTCTATTTTCAGCAACGTGTTTATTGGATGCTATAACGCTGGAACGCTGTAACGTTTCTCATAGCTCCTCAATAAGCGGATCTTGTCATTGAGCCGGAGATTGTTTGTCGTTTGTATGAATACTATTTTAGAGTTAATATCCGGGAAACGGAAACTTCAGCGAAAGGGCGGATATCGGTAAACTGGAGGCTAAAACTCTTTGATATTCATTGTGGGATTGTAATTTTAAAATATTTTTAACTTTTATTTTGTTTACGAAGCTAAAGCTTAAAGTTTGTTTGTAGAAATGTCTTCTTTTTCTTCTAAGGGAGGCATTTAAAGGAAAATCTTGTAAAATGTCACAATTCGAAGAGAAAATTTCACTGACCTCTCAGCGAGATCATATCAAAAATAATAATGATAATCCACAACATCCATAAACAATTCATTAACAAGATTTAAATCATGTATTATGCGGTAGAAACGGTTTATCTGCACTAGTTTATATACGCAAAGTTGCGGTGTGATAACTTGAATATACTAGCTGATCCGCGTGGGTTCAGTCTTTGTTTAACATTTAATAGAAACAAATAATTATATCGAGTAAAATTTGCTTCTTATATATATTTATTACATATTACAATCTATCTACATTTATTTATTATTACAATCTTTTTATATATATAATCCAAAAATTTATTGAACGGCTTTCGTGTTTATTTTACGAGAACTATCATGGTAATTAACAAGCATTTCAATTCCGTTACAACTCAACTGTGGTTCTTACTCAAGACGTCAAGCTCTGGACGTTAGAAATAGAAAAAATAAATCATGTATAATAATGTATGAAGAGAATAGTTTATCCCTTTCTAACAAATTACCGGGACGGAGTTGTATGAGATTTGGTATAGCCAAAGTTTATAAGGAATAGTAGTGCAAAAACGCACACTTGCGGCGGACGATGCGGGCGGTAAGGAGGAAAGAGGTATTTGCGTTATCAGCTAGTATATAAATAAAATGACATAGTTGTCCTGAAATGTGTGAGTTTTCTTTAGATTAATATGCAGCAAGCAAATCGTCCAAGAGAGAAATACGATTGTTTTGGATTATGATCTCACTACTTTTTTATGGTGGTGGCAGTATAATTAAAAAAATATTAAAAAAAATACCGATTTCAAAAAGAAATATTTTAATAAGCACTACATACTGCGTATTATAAAGTTATAGTTTCGAAAATTCGTCATGATAGCCGAGTGACTGGGTGATTGAAATTCTAGTCGAGAAACCAGAGTTCGATGCCCAAATAGGTCTGTTTTAGTTGGTTTTTCAAAACTTATGTACGATTTATATCGTTGGCTTGGACATAAAGACGGCGATGTGTTCACCACCTGTCACGTTGTCCCAAAAAATGTCTGCGGTGGAAGGTGGGTTAAAAGGTCTACCCCAATATAGGGATTGATGTGGAGACACTACTTGAACTGGTGTGGTTCAAATTTTGATGGATACCAAGTTTTGATAATTTTGTGTTAGGTATTTGACATTACAATTACAACAAGTGAAGATATAAGGCTGCAAATTGCTCGAAGAGTTAAGGGTCATGAGTTCTCAGATACCTAAAGGTATGAAGAAAATGATGAATTGGAAAGAAGCGAATGAGATATGTGAGGTTCGTGACACTTGGCGATCTGTTTTCTCTGGCAAACCCGTCAGGGACTATTCCTGAAGATATTTATGAATTTGTTATTCTAGTCAGCTCCTCCTGAATTATTTTTTCTCATTTGCATAGTTTTTTCTAAACTTTATTGACTTATAAAAACAAAAAAGTGCCACCCGATCGTCAAGTAGGTACCTACTAGCTATGGCGACAATGTAGGTACTACGGACTATGTTTTGTATACTTTGGAATAAGTTTCTGCCATACTTTTAATGTTTTTGAATAGTACTATTATTTTTTTTCCATAAACTCTTGTGCACCCAAGCTGCGACTACGGAAATTGCGATAAAAATGTATACAATTATTTTGTAAAGCTTTACACAAGTGTAACGAACTGATCACTTGTAATTGAACTGAATACTTACTCATAGAAAAAAAGGTTATTAAGAGTAATGTTAATGAACAGTTTTAACTTTTAAACTTCAATAACTACGTAATGACTTAAAATCATCTGAACAAATTCATTAACCATTGTATGCCAAATTTAATATGAATAAAGCGTCAATAGCTTAATTTAATAGAAAGTGAACTGCAAAAAATAACGTCGCAGGTTCGACTATTGTCGTAAACCACTCCAGACACAAGCATTGCAGCTTAGTTGGAGTGGTTAGCAACTACTGAAAATGCGATAAAAATGCATACATTTATTTTTGAAACCTTTACACAAGTTTTCGTTACACATTTACTGAAACGAACAGTGATTTAGTTACGATAGCCGAGTGGTTGGTCGATCGGGTTTCCAGTCAAGAGTTCATCCCCAGGGCTAGTATCAGTAGGTGATTTCAAAAACGTATGTACTATTTATATCGTTGGCACGCAACTAAATAAGGCGACGGGCTCACCATGCGCCACGTTGTCCCAAAAAATAAAAAATGTTTTCAGTGGAAAGTGGGTCGAAAGGCCGTGGGGTGAAATTGTCAAGACCTCAGTCTACCCCTGTATTTGAAATGGCGTGATGGTTCTTTTTATTATATTACAGTTTCAGAAGTATACGTGACCCAATTACCAAGACACATATCGCGTGGTATTAGCGTAAAAATATTCCATTATACCTATATACCGTGAAAATACCATTGGCTACTAACACACATACTACCTACGGGAGAGGCCTAGGTCCTGCAGTGGACTTATTTATGCATATTATGCATTATTCACTTATACATAAGTAACCTTAAAGATAAGTTATACAAACGCGAACTTAATACATACTTCAGTCAGCCAGAGAAGTGGAGAAATGTTGAAACAGTGCTTAAAATGACACTTCAAATATAACAAGATTAAGTAAGAATTAGCGCATAATACTTAGATAATCAAATTATTATAAATTTATTATATATTTCATATGTAGTAAAATACGTTGGTATGAATACATTTAGTTCAATAATTTATCAAAATAATATCATCTTAAATATATTTTAATATCTAATATACGTTAATATGTATTTTGTGAACTTTCAGAACACTAAGCGTGTTCTTATAACATAGATGAAGAGATAATAAATAATAAACCTGCGTCTGTATGTGGTTGTGTACCACTAACATCCAGACCCGAGAAAATGAAAAGTGGTTTTTCTACATTGACTCGTCCGGGAATCGAACTCGGGACCACAGACATGGAGACAATTTCGACCCGGTGGGTAAGCCGCTCGTCTACGGAATTCGTTAAAGGATAATAACACTTACGCTAACCAAAAAACTTACGACCAATTGGATCGTTAAGATTTGCAGTACATCATTCTATTACCTACATAGTTATCTCCAATTTTCTGCTCATATTATGGTTACAATAAACATGATATGAATGTTTTCGCTGCCGATGCACTACATATGACAAAGGCCAATGAGGTTATCGGGTTCTCCGCGAATTGACATTATCCCGTGGCCCGCTATTCAGCGGAAGATGCGGAAGCGGAAATAGCTAAAATCCTCACTATTTTGTTGCACATCTGAGTGAAACATTTGTAAATGCAACGTTTTGCTATTCAAGATGGGTGATCAATGATAATTTTAAATAGAAAAAAAAAATATATAGATAGGAACAACATAACAGTTCATTCCTTTCGGACCCATTTGTGAACCGCACCCGCGATGCTAGCGCTGGCGACACTTTGAAAACCGATATGTACTCGCCACACGTCCATGAAGGTCGTTGAATGTAGCTAGTTAGTAAAAGTTTGCAAGTATGTGTTTTAATAATTTTTTCGGATAACGGATTTGAGTGTTATTCGAAATGAAGCCAGCTTAGATACTGGATTAATATTGGTACACAGACTTTTCTCGATATAATGTAATGTTTTCTTTTAACTGTTAAGTATTTAATAAAATCATAACAAATATAGTACAACTTTGCAAGTAGCTAATAATTTACAGCCTGTCAAAAGTTCACAACAGAGCATAGTCCCCAAATCAATGTCACAAACAACGAGCCTACATCCTACCATTACCTGCAAAATTGTTTAGCTCTCAATCTAGCTTATAGTTCTTATCCTATCCTTCTTGTTCCTTCTCTTTTTAGATATTTTTGGTTGATTTAAAATAAAACGATTTTCGTATTTTATCGCGTTTTTGATAATTTTTACAAACTGTCCCCACTTGACCTCGGATGCTGTAAAGCATCCGAAACATCGGGAAATAAAAATAGTTTGTAAAAACTAATTAAAAACGCGATAAAATCCGCAAATCGTTTAATTTTATAAATAAATAAGTAAATATCTTCACGCAATTCCCAATACAGGGGTAGATGATTAAGTCCCTTCGGCCCACCTTTCACCGAAGATATTTTCGGGACATCGTGACAGGTGGTGAGCCTGTCGCCGTCTTTATGTCCAAGCCAACGATATAGTTCGTACATAAGTTTTTGAAAAAACCCATTGGTACGAGCCAGCCACCTCTGGATCGAACTCCTCTCTCTTGACTCTAAATTCCGACCATCCTACCACTCGGCTGTCGTGACTTTTTTATTTTAGTATTCGCGTAAATACAAGAAATCCTCATTTTTGGTTGAGTTTTGTTTGTTTTTTGGTGGAGGTTGTTATCCCGCTAACTGTAGTTAGCTATTGTCATTGTCAAGGCATTTCCCTAAGTGGCCTCTTGCGTCACTTACAGGGGGTGTTTAGATTTTTGTGGAAGATGCTTCCATTGCAAGAAGGATAAATCCATCGCATGGTAGTGATCCACGCATAATTATTTGATGTAAATTTTTGGTAAATAAGAAATAGGATATAGTTTTAGACGTATGCTAGCTGCTACTTTGCTACCACTTCCTTATGGGCATTTACCACGCGTAACATATACGTTAGTATCGCTGCAATACTTTCGAAACGAGGCACACTCCAACTTGGTTAAATTATCGTCTGAAGTATGGAATAAGGGATCTTTATGTAAATTTTGCTAAAAATATTTCAATAATTAAAAATACGACAGTTCTATTTAAACAGCATTTGTTTAAGTGGCGAAATGAAATAACGTTACTGAGAGCACTTCCATTGAAGCGGTTTCAGCGTTTAATTTTTTAAAGTGTGTACTGATGTAGATTTTTTTAAAAAGACTAGCTGCCCCTGCGTACTTGCACGCGGTTTAATACTTAACGTGGATTCCTAATTATTTTTCTTAAATAAAAGTAGCCTGAGTTATTTACTTATAACAGGCTTAATCAGTGAAAGTCCCGATAAAATCGAGCCAGTCGTTTCAATGATTAGCGAAAACAAACAAAGAGATAGGCAAAAAATTATTATTATTAAACATTAGTATTAAAAATTGACATACTATAAAACAAAACTCGTCAATGAAAGATCCTATAAAATATTTCCTTTCTGGATGTCCTCATTATTTTGCGATGTTAATTGCTAGATTGACCAATTCATTTGACCATTTATCTCAAGTACTGTTTTGTAGGTCTCTTAGTGCCATTTATTATACAGTGCCAGTTTCCAGGTCACGGACTCTATTTTTTAGATTTCAATCAATATAATATTTTCGTGTATTTGGTTTAAACAATTTCGCATATTCCCAATACTGAGATAGACAAAGGTTTAGACAATTAAGTCGTTTCGGTCGAAAGGACTTATATATATATATATATATATATATATATATATATATACATATATATATATATATATATATATATATATATATATATATATATATATATATATATATATATATATGTATATATATATATATATATATATATATATATATATATATATAGATATGTAAATATTTATATATCTATGTATATTAGGTGTGTATATATAAATATTTCATATTTATATATACATATAACCATCCATGTCTCGTGTACAAAGTTCGTATTCATGACACAAATATTTGCTCAACGGAAGTCAAACCCGCAGCATGAAGGCAGGGCCAGTAACAACTAGAGTCGTCATAGACTATACTATAATAATAATAATAATAATAATAATCTTTATTGATAAACCAATTAAACAGAATCATGAATAACAGTGGTTTGTGACCCCTGAGCTAGGGATAAGATACCTGTGTTTCAGGGGCCACTTTCCTTGCCAGTAAATAGTTTAAACAAATTTAAATTTTTAATTAGTCTAACGAAAATTATAAAATTTTACAAAATTAAAAGAATTTTTAAAATATATTTTGTGTGCATGAGTGTGTGTGTGTGTGTGTGTGTGTGTGTGTGTGTGTGTGTGTGTGTGTGTGTGTGTGTGTGTGTGTGTGTGTGTGTGTGTGTGTGTGTGTGTGTGTGTGTGTGTGTGTGTGTGTGTGTGTGTGTGTGTGTGTGTGTGTGTGAGTGTGTGTGTGTGTGTGTGTGTGTGTGTGTGTGTGTGTGTGTGTGTGTGTGTGTGTGTGTGTGTGTGCGTGTGCGTGTGCGTGTGTGTGTGTGTGTGTGTGTGTGTGTGTGTGTGTGTGTGTGTGTGTGTGTGTGTGTGTGTGTGTGTGTGTGTGTGTGTGTGTGTGTGTGTGTGTGTGTGTGTGTGTGTGTGTGTGTGTGTGTGTGTGTGTGTGTGTGTGTGTGTGTGTGTGTGTGTGTGTGTGTGTGTGTGTGTGTGTGTGTGTGTGTGTGTGTGTGTGTGTGTGTGTGTGTGTGTGTGTGTGTGTGTGTGTGTGTGTGTGTGTGTGTGTGTGTGTGTGTGTGTGTGTGTGTGTGTGTGTGTGTGTGTGTGTGTGTGTGTGTGTGTGTGTGTGTGTGTGTGTGTGTGTGTGTGTGTGTGTGTGTGTGTGTGTGTGTGTGTGTGTGTGTGTGTGTGTGTGTGTGTGTGTGTGTGTGTGTGTGTGTGTGTGTGTGTGTGTGTGTGTGTGTGTGTGTGTGTGTGTGTGTGTGTGTGTGTGTGTGTGTGTGTGTGTGTGTGTGTGTGTGTGTGTGTGTGTGTGTGTGTGTGTGTGTGTGTGTGTGTGTGTGTGTGTGTGTGTGTGTGTGTGTGTGTGTGTGTGTGTGTGTGTGTGTGCGTGCGTGCGTGCGTGCGTGCTTAGTCAAACATTTATAGATAATAGATTTTCAGTGCTTTTGAAATCGAACTTATTTAACCAGTCAGTTACAATATTCTTGATATTCAAATTACTAACATTTCTAACGATACGGTATTTACTTAATTCATTGTATAGTTTAGGGCAAGAAAATTAAAATGTCTTAAATACTGCGCTATTTGCTCTTGGGATAGGATAACGGTCAATTCTTTTATGACTTTGAGTTACGTGAGGCACTGTAAAGCGATGAAACCTTCTTATGATGTTTAAAATAAACAATTTGCGTACGGATAGCACGTTAGCAAGCTCATAAACCGATACAGTTGGGTGGCGGAAAGGTAGCCGGAGCATAACTTTCAAGACAGTTCTTTGTGCACGTTCTATCTTTATTATGTGACTTTTAGCTGCACCACCCCAAGAACTAATGCAGTAATTTATTACATATTCTCCTAGAGCTTTATATGTTTTATAACGTTACTATAACTTATCACATTTAGTGAAAATGCAAACTACAGCTCCACAGGTTGTTTTGTCGATGTTTTGATTATTCGTAGTATCGACTCCGGGTTTTCTGTAAGTAACAATCAGGTGGTGTCAGCTCATTATTCATCCTAACCTAATATTAACTGTTATGACAATAGTAAGATCACTAAGATTCTTTACCTAATAAAATGTTTGCCTTAAGGGATTTCATCTGAAGAGACTGTAGAAATATCAGAGACATGCTGCGCTCATGGGAAGTACCAAGCGACGGGCATGTCATCGCCGCAAGCTTGTTCAGGAGTTACCGCGCCAGAGGATGTCGAAGCGGAGTTTGTGGATACATGCCTTAATGCAGCAAAGAGTTGCTGTGAGGAGCAGTTCGTGTGAGTAATATACAACCTGTAGATGTACATTTATTTGACATTGGAAAAAAATTGCCGTCTAGGAACCACCGAGCCTGAAATTTTGCCAATTCATGCCTTTTATATTGTAAGCATAAAAGAATTGCCAAAATTTTGTAAACACTAAAATGAATTTCTGGAAACATTCTTAAAGGAATACATGGGGGATTAATTAAGGTATAAATAGTTTAAATTCAAAAAAAAGTAAAAAGTCTGGAAGTCCGTCATTTTCACAGATACAGGGAAATTCTACCTCTGGTTACACATAACCTCTGTTTATTACAAGTAAGGGTGAATTAGACCTTAATATTTATATGAGAAGTTCGTCACTTTAGAATAACAATAACATTACTTGAAAAATACGAATTTCAGTGATAAAGCTGTTTATACAATGTTTTTTAAAACTTTTGTTTTCATTGCTTTCAATGCGACAAAAAAGGTGGCTGATAGCGTGCGACGCCGGGGTGGGTAGATATCGTTTGTAATCTAATAAGTACAATTTTAAAGTGCGTTTCAGACGGTCTATAAATTCAAAGAACAATTATTAAGTACATAGACTTACTATTTATACCTATTTTAGAAAAAAGACGTGAAGTTCCAATCATACTTATGTATACTTAAGCAAGATATATTATGTATATATATCACATGTCCTGGTAAGTATCAGGTTGTAATAAAATATAGTTAAAAAGGAGATCGTTTATCATGGTAAATATGGCAAAGATTGGAATAACAGAAAAATACAGCAATAGCAAAACGAAAAGAGAAGTAGGATTTGTCCTTTGGTTATCTATCTCTGGACGAAAAGCAGACATAAGCAAAACATAAGTTGCCACTATTTTACGACTGTTATTTTCGAGGCCGTGGAACATGGTGGGGACGACCATGATTACCACATACTAGTCTGAAATTTGATAATGCGTCAATTCCACTCTGGTGCATCTCGTTATTATTATTTATTATTATCTGTCTAACTATCTATTTGTCCCGGCTGATCTCCGAAATCTCTGATAGCACATGTCAGTAGAGTTGCACTGAAAAGTGTTGTGCGACCCACGATTGGGGAAGATAAGAGAGTGACCTACCAGCAGATGTGGGCAAGCACTGCTATGAGTAAAGTACGAAAAATACTACACGGACTTTTAGTTTGCTGGACGATATGCCCACTCATTGACCGAAGTCAAGAAACATGCGAAGTGCAAGGAATTGTGTCGCGAAGTGTTAGAAATGTTTAACAGAGGTGACTCAAATACTGTGTTTGACATTATCATATAGAAAGTTACGAATTACGAATCCTGAATGAAAAGATAACCTGCTCAGTGGGTGTTTCCTGTTGAGGATCGGCCAACTAAGGTAAAAAAAAGAAGAACGGAAAAGGTGATTGTTTCGGTTTTTCTTTTGATTGGAAAGATCCTTTCGTGAATGTTGTGCTGGAAGATGGAAGGACTGGTATGTTAACTATTGTTTGCACTTTGTCTTGAAAAATCTGAAATACCTATCAATCAAAAAAACAGCAGCGACTTACTCAGCGCTCTCCACAAACCGAACAATTGTATTATATATAATAATTGTGTTATTATGGCAGTTGTCGAAATAAATAGCAAACACCCATATAGTTCCGACCTAGATCAGTACCATTACCAGTACCATACACCATAGCCAATCAAGATTCCACTGCTAAATATAGATTTTCATTTAATTCCACTCCAATTTTCATTTAATAAAATATATATTGTAATGTAACTCATAGTAGTAGTAGTAGACGTTGGTTTTTATTTAATTTTAGGGAGAAAGACGAATGCACGGCTGGTATGAAAAAAGCGCTGAAGAAACAATGTTCTCTACCTACAAGTGACATTGGAAAGGTAAGTCCATTTGCTATACAAATAAGTTTTTGTTTACATATTGTGAGTTTTTATAATCTTCGAATTAAAATTTCCTTTGCCGTCGCAACACGCATTTTATATGATAACACAATTCTGAACCTTATTCTGATAATCATGAATGTGTAAATAATATATACTAATCCATTACAAAAATGTTTTGTAATTTCAATTAATTATGCAACTCACTGACTATATGTACTTATGTACAAAAATTGATTTGATTGTTTATACTAAAAAAACCTTACAGACATGTTGTGAAGAATGTTCATTTGGAAGATGGTCAGGTGAATCTCAAGGTAGAGAGGCTTGCGGTAGCCTCGCAGAGGAAGGAATGAGTCCACAAACCACGCTCCGGAAAAACGCCTTCCACCAATGCTGCGTGGTAAGTGTAAACAGACAATTGAAAGAGTAATTATTACCGATTTTTTTTATTTACTTGGTGGATATGTGCAGACCACTTACCCTTCGCTAGCAGAATCGACTTTTGTCACGAAATATGTAACGATTTTTTGAATGTATGTAATATAATATAAATATATGTAATGTAATATAAATATTATATTACATAAAAATGTATGTAATTTAATGTAAATATTAAGAAATTCCTTCACTGACTAAAAGTCGTCACAGTTAGCACACAGCTGGCCCTAAAGCCTTGTTTGCTTTGTCTGAAGCCCTGATGTCTTATTTTCTAGTGCATAATGAAGTTTCATGGAAATAAAAAAAAAACATTAAAAAGCCACTGCAACCTAATAACTCACATACTTATCTTGTGATATAGAAATGTCAGTACATTAATCTTTACACAAGCTGTGTCCGTGGCATGCTCGCGATGGACTTAGCCCTCGCACCCAATGTAATGCAAATTGTAATGTTTACAGAAAGCTTACGACTTCATTACTTACGTCTTCTCGCAATTTCCTATACTGGAGTAGGCCGAGGTCTAGGCACGTACCAATAAAAATAAAAAATATATAAATATCTTCACGCAATTCCCTTCAATACAGGGGTAGACAGAGGTCTAGTTTAGACACCGCGTGACAGGCGGTGAGCCCGTTGCCGTTTTTATGTCTAAGCCAACGATATAATTTGTACATATGTGTTGAAAGACCTATTGGTACGAGCCTGTCACCTGAGGATCGAACTCGGGTCTTTTGACCTGAAATTCCGACCAATCACTCGGCTATCGTGATTTTTTTACGTAACACACGTACCAATGAGTTTTATTTAACTTATGAACGTTTTATATCGGTGGCTTTGGCATAACGACGACGACAAGCCCACCTTTGACCACCGAGCATGTTTTTTAATACGTCAACATTTTTCCTTTATAATACATATTCACTTATCTCTCTAAATTTATAATTTTACTAAGAAAATGAATTGTTTTGAATTTCTAACCTAAAAGAATATAGAACAGTTTCGACGTACATGACATTTAATGCTTTAAATAGATTTAGAATCGCTGAGTTGGAAAAACGAAATATACGGAAACCGTATTCCCGCTGGGATTATCGGTGAATACCCGGCTTAGAACGGTGCCCGCGATGTACTATCTCTGTAAAAACTTACACATGTTTACATCGAAGAAATGTCGAGATTACTCAGGAAGAACGTCAATCCTACTGTCGAATAAAATTTTGTTAAGCTTTTTTACTTTTTCTACTTTTTCTTTAAGTCACGATAGCCGAGTTGTTGGGTGGTCGGAGTTTCGAGTCGAGAGACCCGAGTTCGATCCCCAGGTGGCAGTACCAATGAGTTTTTCAAAAACTTATGTACGAATTTCATCGTTGGCTTGGACATAACGGCGGCGACGGGCTCACCACCTGTCACGTTGTTCCGAAAATATCTTCGGTGGAAGGTGGGTCAAAGGGACTTAATTGTCTAGACTTGACCTCTGTCTACCCCTGGGAATTGCGTGAAGATATTTTTTTTTTACTTTTTCTTTAAACGAAACTTTAGAAATAAGACAATTAGATTACTTAAATTAGTAATTTAAATAATACTTCTAAAAGAACAATATTTTTAATAATATTTTTTTATTTTATAAATACATACATAGATGGGGGGTCTTATACATTACTCCGATCATAAATAGATCCAATCCCGAGATTGTAAAGAAAATATGGTTTTCTGCATTTACTCCGGAAATTTAGAGCTGGCGACACCTTACAAACCAGTGTTTATGTCTCTCCTCCACTGTTTATTACTTACTTATGATGCGAATAGACTTAGACCATAATCGCAATATCCATATATAAATGATAAATTATAATAGTAATGCAATCATACGGAACAATCATACACGTCATTCAGCCTCAAAATAGGATACCCTATGTCTTGTCATCTGGGAGGAGATAAAAAGAAATGCATGTACCTACATAGATAGAATAGAATAGAATATTTATTTGTGAAATGCAGGTGTTTTACATTTAGGTGTTGTGTTACTGGTATATTCTCGCTTAATTTCCACCTTAATCAAGGTATACAAATATTAATTTTATTAAGTTCGTGTCATAAAAGTTACAAAATGAAATTTATTCATAATTAAAGAAATAACAACAGATAAATAGTCAAAAAAAAACACGAAACTAAAAATTTATGGATTAACAAGAATGTCAATTAAAATATAAAAAATAATTCAAACAAAAAAATCTAAATAAATTACAAATAAATCGATTAAACCAATGTCAAGTCATTTTAGAGTTACACCATCCAAAAATTCTGCAACTGAGTAATATACTTTATCGAGTAGCAATGTCCGAAGTTGTTTTTTAAATAATGTAATGGGCAAGTTCTTATATTTATATGGAATTTTATTAAATATGCTGTACGCCATACCAAAGAAGCTACTATTTAAAAGTTCTGTTTTGCAAATTTTTACTCATAATCTATTACCATGTCTGTGCGTTCTATAAGAATTTCTCTGAGTAAAAGTCACAAACTGGTGTTTATTTTGCATAACATACACTGCTACTTCATAAATATATAAAAAGGTAAAGTCAGAATTTTCAATTGTTTAAAAAATAATCTGCAGCTGTCTGTTGACTTCAATCCCTTCATCTAATACATTTCTTTTGTGTTTTGTATACAAGAATTTTGTTCATCGAGTTGCCCCAAAATATAATTCCATAGCGTAGTATTGACTCTACATATCCATGATAAGCCATTATAACGGTTTCAGTACTGCATGTTTTAGAAAATCTGCATAGAACAAAGACAAAGCTATTTATTCTACTACACAGATTCTCTGTATGACATTTCCAGTTAAGTTGGTGATCAATGAATAGTCCAAGAAAATTACATTATTAATTTATTCTTCATAGGTCAGTTTATTCTTTCATTTAATTATTGCTGTACTGTCATCAGCAAATAATATCATAGGACTATCGATCGATTTTGGAAGGTCATTAATGTACACGATAAATAACAAAAGACCTAGAATGCTTCCCTGTGGTACGCCCGCATCTACGGCTCTACATGACGATAGATACTCTTTTTTAATTTTTGACTTTACACATAATTTATTTATAAGGTGTACATAATTTATCTATATGCACATGGCATTAGAGGTGGTACCTCTAATGCCATGTGCATATAGCTTAGACAAAAGTAGATGATGTGTCACGTGATCGAATGCGCTGGTCATGTCCATATAAACGATAACGTCCATGACTCGGATACAAACATTCACTAGCTGTCCCTAGAGGCTTTGCTCGCGGTTTAACCCTTAACGCGGAGCCCTTTATATCTTTATGTGTATAAAAGTCGTAGAAGCCTAAATTACTCCTCATAACGTGAACTATCTGCCAGTTAAATTCCCGTTAAAATCGGTCCAACCGTTTCAGAGATTAGCTGGAACAAATAGATGCAGATGCAGAAAAAAATTTTAAAAATTAAATTTTTCATGTAATTACCGTATATTTATTTTCACATGCATTTAGTGAAAAAGCTGTTAATTTGGAATTGCAAATAAACATTTATATTTTATTTATATGTGTAGATGTACACCTAAGTGATAAATGTCTCTAGCGGGATTTGAACTCGTAATTCCTGACTACGAGGCTAGAGTCACGATATTACCAATTTCGTAGAATGCCATTATTAAGAATGTTAGTAGCGCCAGCTGTAAAGTGGGTTATGCTAAACAGGGTCAGATTTTACATGATACCAGTGAAAGTTAGCATCACTACTTAAAAAGTACTTGTAGATGAAGAGCTGACGATATAGAGATTGTAAATGGTTGTCGAGCTAGTGTAGTGGATTAAGAAATTAAATCTGTTGTAAATTTTGTTTGACGACCTCCGTGGACGAGTGATGTACATACAGGTTTTCATGCTGTCGCCAGCACTGAGGTCCTGGATTTGATTCCCGGACGCTTCAATGTAGAAAACATTTTTTCTACATTTTTTCGGATTTGGGTGTTTGTAGCACTTTCGTTTTCTGATTCCATAATAAAAGTGCTTAAGCTATTTATTTTGTGATTAGAGCAATGTATGTGATGTTGTCCCTTCCTATCTATGTATGTAGCAAGTATGTATCTATGTTTGATTTATATACAAAAAAATTATGTTATTAAATTAAAGAGAAAAAAGTCAAAACTTCAACAAACACGGGCGGGATTCGAACCCGCGACCTTCGCCGATCCGTGGCGTCGCTCTTACCTCCGAGCCACCGTGTCCTACACGCATCAGTTGAAATTTTAACTCTGTATCCTCTTATTTTACTTATGCCTTGTTTATTGGCATAGGCGCCATCTATTATCTCTTTTGACAAGTGACAATTGACAATTTGATAATCCTGACTTTTCAGTTAGGAATTATCATTACGGTAACGCCAACTTTAATTTTTATTATGCAATTTCATTGATTTTTAAAGCATATTTATGCTGAACTTTTATGTTATTAAATTAAAGAGAAAAAGATACTCGGAGGTAAGAGCGTCGCCAAGGATCGGCGAAGGTCGCGGGTTCGAAACCCGCCCGTGTCAGTTGAAATTTTGACTTTTTTCTCTTTAATTTAATAACATAAAAGTTCAGCATAAATATGCTTTAAAAATCAATAAAATTGCATAATAAAAAAAATGTGTTAATTTTAGGAAGCAGCTCGAGACGCAGAGACGACTACAGAGAAAAAAATAGAAACAACTACACAGAAGAAAGAAGAGAAGAAAGAAAAATGCAGCAAGGATTCCTGCGATCACATTTGTAAAGATGACGACGGCAAAGTTAGGTGTCAGTGTCGGGAAGGATTCAGAATACACACTGATAATAAGACTTGCAAGGGTAATTTTATGCTACATGTAAAAAAAATCAATATTTAAATGTTAATAAAAGAATGTTGCAGCGCTTATGATATGCAATAGGAATAATAATAATAAGGTATACCTGTAAACCACAAAAATTCAATTTTAATTCCTGTGTCTAGAGTTCATGACACTCGTTACGTTTTCCGAAATAATTATTTTTTATAATAATTTTTTTAAAAGTCACGATTGCCGAGTGGTTGGGTGGTCGGAATTTCGAGTCACAAGACCCGAGTTCAGGCCCCAAGTGGCAGGCTCGTGGGTTTCTCGAAAAAAAAAACTTATGTACTAGTTATATTATTGGCTTGGACATAAAGGCGGCGACGGGCTCACCACCCGTCACGTTGTCCCGAAAATATCTTCGGTGGAAGGTGGGTCAAAGGGACTTAATAGACTAGACCTCTGTCTACCCCTGTATTGGGAATTGCATGAAGATTATGTTTGCCGCCACATTGTTCTATTGACAGACTTTACATTTCCTTAAAAACAAAATGGTACTTACGAGTAATTTAGTTTGTCATTTTCCTTCTAATCTCGACAACTATTTTTAGACCCTTATAGTAATCTACGAGTATTAATAATAGCATCATTAACTTCATCTTAAAATGAATGAAAACAGGAATGTAGTAATTGTTTACTTCCTTCGACTTAACATTGCAATTACGAGTAGATGCAAATATTAAAATTTTCTCTTTAAGAGCACTAACGTGTCCTCCAGTTACTTCTTGACCAGAATATTGATTGTGTATATGGAAATTGCACTGTAAATATGTAGTATCATGATCTAATGACTACCGTCCCGTTATTTATTTTAAAATTAATCGTCATGAATCTAGAAACCAGTCTAAACAAAGAATAAATTAATCTAGGATAAGACGTTAACGAAATAATATGTTCATGTTTATACATTTTAATACTAGTTAATAATGATATAGAGTTGTAAGAGAAAACGTAATTCTATCAGTTTTACCTCGCTTAGGAAGAGGATTGGCGATCGCTGTTCCATACACTGCGTATTTAAGATTAATTTTTGTCTGATACTTTTTAAGATGACTATCCCATGGCTGCCTTTTGGTCTCCATTACGGTCGACAAGAATTTTCTGTTAATTTTTACTTAAAACGGGAAGAAAGTATTTCGTTGGCTTACGATAAATTACTTACTTAACTGTCAATATATAAAAATAACTATCACACTGATACTGATTATTTTTATAAAAAAATAAAAATAAAACATATGAAATGCTGTGTCCCTCATATTTTCTCTAATTCTTTTATAACTTATGTTCAGACATTAACGAATGTGGAGAGGTGTTGGATGACTTGTGTACCGAAGAGGGAACTGTGTGCCACAACACAGTTGGCTCGTATAAATGCGTGCCCATCAAAAAAAGAGACGTTGGCCTTAGCTGTCCGCCTGGATTTAAGAGGAACATACTAAACCAAGTATGCGACGGTGAGTTCACTGCCAATAATTTCATTGATGTTGTGTGATGTTGGTATATTTATAGAATCTGTGGTAAACAGTTAACACAATTATGAATTACTAGTTATAAGCACATGATAGGTTACGCACGTATACGCGGAGTGCTTGGGAGATCGGAATTCGTGTCAAGAGTCTACCACCTGGACCATTGGATTCGGGTCGAGTTTAATCCCCTGGTGGTAGGCTCGTACCAATAGCCTTTTTCAACAACGTATTATCGTACATAACGTATATATCGTTGGCTCGGACATAAAAATGGTGATGGGCTCACCACTTGTCAAGTTGTCTCAAAAATGTTACCTTAATTGTTAACTCAATTGTTTAGAACTCTGTCTACTCTAGTATTGGGAATGGCGTTAAGATATCTTTTTACACATCTGTTCGTTGAACCTTATAAAGGAAAGAAAAAATATAAACTAGGATTCGGTTTTTTTGTATCAATATGGACAATTTTTTTAGATATAAACGAGTGTCAACTTCCTCGGCCGCCGTGTCCAAAGTACTTATGTGAGAACACAATCGGAGGATACAAATGTGCCGGCAAACCAGGGAAGCCCTTCGCCGAAGCCATCCCCGGCATTACCACAGAAGCAGTCTCAACCACACCGTCTGCAAAAAACGATATATGCCCTCCTGGGTTTAGGGCTGGACCTGACGATGAATGTCTCGGTAAGTTCTATTTCTTTATGCCTAGAAGATTAGGAACTTAGGGCAAGTCTTAATGGTATGTGGTAGACTCTTCCGATGTCTTGTGGTCGTCTTGTTATACGTTTTGTTATACGTGTTGTTAAATTTTTTTCCATTCATGCCCCAAATTAAGCGACGATAGTCTAATGGTTTAGAGTGCAGACTGTTAAGGTACATTACGTCACAGTTTTGGGTCCGGCATTCGACTAGTATCGCAAACGCATTTGAAGTAATGTTATTTGGCATTTCTAATATTAAAAAAACAGCATCGTTGTAACATCACAATAACACACTTTGAAATTCAATGAATACGACAGTTTGGGGAAACATTTGCAATCTTTTTTTAATGAAGTGGGTTGTCTTTACAACCACTTCAGTTCAGTGGTTTATAGAATTTATATTTCAGGGCTGCAGTGGTCACTTACTGCTTGACACTAGGTGCGTGTATTATTAATGCTGAAATTATTGAATAAGTCTGTTTGTCACTATTTCACGCTGTAATGGCTAAATGGATTTTAGTTAAATTGAAGTTTTTCAAAAACTTATGAACGAATTTCATCCTTGGCTTGGACATAAAAGGCGGCGACGGGCTCACCACCTGTCATGTTGTCCCGGAAATATCTTCGGTGGAAGGTGGGTCAAAGGGACTTAATTGTCTAGACTTGACCTCTGTCTACACCTGTATTGGGAATTGCGTGAAGATATTTATTTATTTATTTAGGTAAATTCAAAATGGAGATGCTTAATCCTGGACACAAAGGATTGACGACCTCCGTAGACAAGAGAAGCAAAAAGATTTTGACGGTGTCGCCAGCTCCAATGTCCCGGGTCCGATTCCTTGATGGGTCAAAAGAAAACCACTTTTTCTTCATTGTCCCGGGTCTAGGTGTTTGTGGCATCTTGTTTTTGATTCTATAATGTATATATATTGTCGCTGTCTATGTATGTATTCAAAATTTAAAAAAAAAAACTAGAATTCAATTGTATTTAGTAGCTTTATTTGATGGAATGCTTTTTAAGGTTGAGCCCACAAAGATAGGCTGGATTTTCACAAAATCGTTTTGGTTCCCATTCTATTCTCCATAAAAAAAATATCTTCACGGAATTTCCAATACAGGGGTAGACAGAGGTCTAGTCTAGACAATTAAGTCTCTTAGACCTACCTTCCACCGAAGATATTTACGGGACAACGTGACAGGTGGTGAGCCCGTCGCCGTCTTTATGTCCAAGCCAACGATTTAATTCGTACATAAGTTTTTTGATAAACCCATTGGTACGAGCCTGCCACCTGGGGATCGAACTCGGGTCTCTCGACTCGAAATTCCGACCATCCAACCACTCGGCTATCGTGACTATTATGATGTTCTCTATTAGACATTGATGAATGTGATGAGCGGCTGGACGACTGCCAGCGCCTCTCGCAGCACTGCATCAACACGCACGGTAGCTACTTCTGCCAGGACCACGTGTCAAGGCGCTGCGCGCCGGGCTTCAAGGTCAACACCGCCACCGGGAAATGCGAAGGTACTTCATCTGGACTGAATTTCAAATGTATGTGATCTGACAAATGATTGTCATTTATTCGACGACACATACATTTGAGATATAATGTAGGCTTAGGCTTAGTACAAAATCAAATATCTTCACGCCATTCCCAATACTGGGGTAGTTACAGGTCTAGGCAATTAGGTTCTTTTGACCCACCTTCCACCAACGACATTTTAGGGCTAACGTAACGTGGTAAGAAACAAATATACCTATATCTACCATCTCTAGAGAATCTTCCATCTGGGAATCGAAATCGGGTCTTGACCTGAATTTCGATCACCCAATCACTCTGCAAATAATTGCCATTTATTCGAAGACATAAATTTAAGAAAGACAGGCTTACTACCAAAACGGTATCGAAATATTACCTTTTATTAAATACACTTTGTTTCATTTTTTGGTGTGGTTACGTCGTATGAGTATACCAACCCCTTTCTTCCCTTGGGTATCGTAAGAAGCGACTAAGGGAAAAGCTTTGACTTTAAATACAAATGGCTACCGGTAGAAGGCGGAATAACCATGTCGCAACACTTGAAGAAAATTCAGTAGACCGGTGACTTGCAGCAGCGTCTTAGATGCGTGGTGTCTGGTACAGTGCTTGCCAAGAGTGGTGATTGTGGATAACCTTCCTATATGAGAGAGGCATAAGTCCATAATGGTCAGTAAAAATCACTGTTAATGATACTCGTACTTTCCTAGTCACTAGATAAGGGATGAATACATTAGATTTATCTGATTCCATATTTTATATATGAATGTAACTATGCCTGTTTGTTAACAGCCTAACTCCTAAACCGGTTTTAATTATATTTGGTTTGGAAATAGCTTGGACCATGGGGGAAAGACAAAACTCACGTTGTATTCCCAATATAAAAAAAATATAGGGAAAGGTATTTAAACAATTAGTCCTTTCAATCCACATTTCAACGGAGCTTATTTGGGTCAACGTGACAGGGTGGTGGTCATCCTGTTACCGTCTTAGTATACATGCCAACAATACAAATCATACAACTGTTTCGAGAAAAAAAAAACATTGGTACGAGCCTCCTTGAGCTTTCTCATGGGGATCGAATTCAGTTCTCTGTTTCGAATTTCGATCACTTAAACAGACGGTTTACGTGGCTTGGGAAGGATTTAAATAAATTATAATTGAAAAAAATATTTGAGCGAATGATGGTTTCGAGGCGGACGGAACAGCAGACAACAACTATTACTCAATAAATGCAACACGCATTTATGTAACATGTATAAAAAGATATTGCGCTGTTATTTAACAGACATCGACGAGTGCGAAGAGAGTTCCGAAGTGTGCAAGCGCAGTGAGGTGTGCTTCAACCTGCCTGGAGCTTACAACTGCAAGTCCAAAATCAGCACATTGCCGCAGTAAAGTATCCAAGACAACGCGATAGTTTAGTCCTAACCCCAGTCGAATAGAATTTATTATGCTGAATTTTTTGTTATTAAACTAAAGAGAAATGTTTAAAATTTCAACTGAAAGGGGGGCGCGATTTGAACCCGGGACCTTTGCCGTACTGTGGCAACGCTTTTACCTCCGAGCCACCGTATCCTACACGGCAAAAATGTTTCCACGGTACGGCAAAGGTCGCGGGTTCGAATCCTGCCCGTGTCACTTTCAAATTTACACATTTTATCTCTCCACGGGTGGTGAACCTGTCGTTTGCTCCGGAAAATAACGAACGCTATAGATAGTTTTTCATTAAATAAATTTTATAACAAAACTTATATTTTTATATTTTTTCTTCAAGCATTTGCCAATATAGGAGTAGCCAAAGGTCTAGACAAATTAGTTCTTTCGCCAACATTTGGCCGGAGCTTTACAGTGGTAGAGCCATGCATCAGCTTTTGTTGTTGCATGAATGGGCCGGCTCGACCGAGGAAATACCACGACCTCACAGAATACCGGCGTTAAGTAGAAGTCTAACAAACTTCTGCGTTTCGTCTGGTGAGTGTAGGTAACCGGAGGCCCCCCCCCCCTCCCTCCCCCAAGTGGTGATCCTGTCGTCGTGTTTATGTCCAAGCCAACGATATAAGACGTACATAAGTTTTTAAAAAAAATCATTGGTACGAGCCCAACTCCTGGGCTTGAATTCGGTTTTCTTGACTCAAATTCTCATTACCCAACCACTTGGCTATCGTGACTACTATGTTCATGAAATGAAAAAATATAAGAGAATTACCTGAGTGATTTATTTGCGTAACAGGTTAGCAAAGAAGCAATGCCAAGAGGGAACCAGACAGCGCCCCGGCGGAACCATTTGTGAAGGTAAGAAACGTTGTTTGTAATAAGTATTATTTCATGGAAATAGGGTGAAAAAAGAGAAAACTGACTAAGTCATGGCAAGAGATTACCATGGCCCGTGGCCAATGGCATCTGCCACTAACAACAACTGTACAAGGTCACAGATGCAGTGAGAGAGCGAGAGGTCAGAGGTGTCGTGAGCGAGCGAGGTATGGCTGGAGAGTGAGGGCAGCAATGAGTAAGCGGGATGACAACTGAACGTGTTGCTGGCGAGCAAGGACCCCCTTAAGAACCCCATAGACTAAGATGGAATGCCTCTCTATACCTTTTAGGTTTAAAGACAATTTATGTATTACAACATAGGTTCACTTACAATGAAATTACAGAGCTTTACAATATGACATGTATACATTTACGATTTACAATATTTTTATAGTAAAATAACAGTTACTAACGCGGCTATTTGGCGAAATAAACTTGTAATAGTGTTGTACTTACCAACTCCTTTATTTTTTAACTAACCTTTCTTTTTTTATTTCTTTACGATATATTAGGGTAGGCATAGGTATAAATAATGATGTCCCTTCGGCCCACTTTTCACGGAAGCTTATTTGGGACAACGTTACAAGTGAGTCTATTGTCGTTTTAGCGTCCAAGCTAACTGGTCAATATACTTACATACATAAGGTTCAATATATATACGTATATTCAACCCGTAACAACATACATTCATATTGCACAGATTAATATTCATAAATACAAATAAACATCCACAAACTCTATAATATATACTCTCTAATATATACAGGTAGGGGCAACATAACATACATTGCTCTAATTCCAAAGTAATTCGCAAAACCACTGGTGGTATGAAATTATAAATATGCACGGGATCACAAACGTTGATACAACGTAGAAAAAGTGGTTTGCTACGTTCACACATCCGGAAATCGAACTTCGGACTCCAAGGACTACCAAGCACGCAGATAGGCGAATCACGGTTCCGTCCGTGTTTACTTGCGTGTGGTACAAAAATACATAAACTACTTGATCGTTACTACGTTACAATGTTGACCCAAAACAGTGGTAGAGCCACGCATCAGCTTTTGTTGTTGCATGAATGAGTCGGCTCGACCAGGAAAGTACCACGACCTCATAGAATACCGGCGTGATGTAGAAGTCTAACGAACTTATGCGTTTCGTCTGGTGAGTGCAGGTAACCGGTGGCCCTCATACCCCCCTTCCCCAATTCTGGGGGGGGGGGGCACTCTAAGGGAGGCAACGCATCTGCTATGCCTCTGGTATTGCGGGTATTCATGGGCGACGGTAATCACTTACCATCACGTGAGCCACCTGCTCGTTTGCCACCCTTTTCTATAAAAAAAGACATTTTTGAAGAGGATGTCCAGCGCATCTGGCATTACGACAGTCCCTATCGTACAATATTCAGTGCTCGTAACTTTCTCTTTATATAGAACCTACAATATTCAGGGCTCTTAGTTTACTCTTTATATAGGTCAGCTTTAAATGATATCCATTGGGATATCATCTAGATTTTGATCTAGACCCTATGATATGACGTTTGTATAAAGTGTAAACCACTGCAGATATCGACGAATGCCGGGAGGGCACTCACTTGTGCGATCGGTTCCAAAACTGCATCAACACATTTGGCGGCCACGAGTGTCGCTGTAAAAACGGATTTGAACTGGACTCCTCTTCTGGATCCTGCGTTGGTAAGCGATCGACCGAACTTTAATGAGATTATAATTTTGTTGCAGTTATAATGTAATGTGTTATAATGTAATTGCAGTTGGATTCCGATAGATGGCTGGATAACAATCTTGAAAAAAACTAGACCAAATTTCAGCCGACTGATGCTTCAAAAGTGTCGCCAACTCGCTTGCCAAGAGTAGTGGTTATGGGAAACCATGAGTGGTTATGGAGGAGAGGCCTATGTCATGTGGATTTTATAGGCTATTATGATGAAGATAATAACTTCAATAGAGTAAATTTCTTCTTTTTTTTTTGAATGAAGATAATGAATCAACGAATCGCAATGTTTATAAATTAAAATTCTCGTAATATTGCCTTTTAGATATTGACGAATGTGCGTTAAAGCTGGATAATTGCCAAGCGGGCCTGCACTGTCTGAACGTACTGGGTTCGTACACGTGCACACGTCGAGCCGCTACCACCTCTACCACCACCACCATCACACCACCCGTATATGAGTACGAGTACTACGACTCCGAGTGAGTATAATGTTCAAATTAATAAATGTCAAAAATTTGGCGAGTGTAAATCCATGTGTGTGCACGCCTTTTTGCGTGAGTGTGTATTGTTGTGTCAAAGCTAGCCTTTGTAGTGGATAATCTTTGTAGTGGACATCTTCTATATTTTTTACTGTAAATTATCTATTGGAAATTGAATAGACCCCAGACATTGTTGCTGGTGTTTCTGTGAGAAAATATTGCTTTAGCGAACTGGTGTGTTGTGATATATTAGTTACATTTTTTAAACAAGCCAAGTTTGACATTGACGATAATGCTGAAGCTAGGTGTAATTTTTTTATAAATAATATTTAATTTAAACCTGACAGAACCTTTAATTGTGAGCTCTTTATTTTTTTTTTTTTTACAGAGAAGAAAACGTTACGAATACTGATACAATCCCTGACATTACAATGACCATTCCTACAACGACAACATCGACAACGCCCCGACCAACCACTACATCAACGACTCCCCGATCAACCACTACATCGACAACTCCCCGATCCACCACCACATCCACGACTTCAACTACATCCACTACAACACCTTCGACAACTAGTTCTACAACTTCTACATCCAGAGTGTGGCCTCCATCACGCCCCGGAGTGTATAACCCATACAACCCTAGATATCCTATCCCTACAACGAGGAGGAACCCCTACACAAATCCCCCTGATAGACCGACGCGTCCAACCACTCATGCATCAAGAAGACCCGAATTTAGACCAAGAAGACCTGAAACATCCACTACGCCAGTTACAGTACCAACTCCTAATGATATTGTGACAATAGAGAAAGACAAAAACCCAGACGGTAGCTACGGTTTGAATGCCAGTGAAATACCAAAAGATAGATGGACCAATGTAATCGGAGTAAATACGCCAGGCAATCCGGATTTCAATCCTGAAGAACTGCACTGTTTGAATGGATTTGAAAGAAGTCACGAAGGTCAATGCGTAGGTAAGTATATTCAAAATAAAAAGTAAGAGTTTTGATAGTTTTAGTAACAGTTACAGCATTGTCATAACTTGCGGCATGAGCACAAGATGACTTTTTTCTACTTTTGTTTATTTAGGGGTTTAGGTTCTAAAGAACAATTGAATGAAAATCAACCGATTCGGCCAGCATTCGACACGCAAACTCTTTTGTAACGTGGCGATGTTCTTATCGCCGTGCCATCGGCTGATATTCTATTCGGATATGTCAGCCCCGTTATACCGGAATTCATATTTTATTTATTTATATTATTTATCTTATTGTTTATTGGTACACCAAAAACATGTTCAAAAACATTTCACTTAAAAAAACATATACAACTCAAAAGATCATATGAACATATCAATAACAGGCGTACACAGCATTTGCACCAGGTGATAAATTCCTTTCTTCGTAAATGTAAAAAGGTTTATGAATAACTGAGAATATTAAAAATAATTTTAAAAAGTTTGGTTGAAAGTAAAATAATAGTAATAATAATAATACAAAAACAAAACTGAAATTTTAAAAAAACAACGTTACAATACTTCAAGTTACAATACTATGTTACAATACTACGACAATTTTAAAACTAAAGCTATTATATTATATTATATTTAAAAGATGTAGCTAGAAAACATTTAATCACAACTACTAAATTTAATGAAACTATTGAGAAAGCGTATAACTTACTATACATGGCCATATTGTAACTATACTTTCTGCAGTATTAGCTCTCGGTTGTACTAGAGTCCCTATAATTCCTCAAGTATCATATCTATATACTGTGTTGAATTTGCATAAATTATTGCCCCTACCTTTTTGGTTTCACATAATCTGCAAGTATATGCTGTTCCGTCAAATAAACCCAAGCAAAATTATTTGGTACAAATTAAAAGAACGTAAACAGTATATAAATCTAATAAACTGAAAAGAAAAACAGCCTTTTTGAAAAAAATGTGAGCCGTCATGGGACGCCTGGCAGATATGAAACATCATGTGTGTACAAGTAATATGCATAAAAGATAATATTATTACAGGAATGAAAAAATTAAGTACTAACAAAATACTAATGAAAAAATGAAGTATTACGAATTTCTTACAGAAAATGGTAACTTTATTTAATAAACATTTATTTACATTTGATATAAAAATTCGAAATTAATATCAAGTGGCCACAATTTAAATATTTGCTCTCTCTCTCTCTCTGTGACTTCAGTTATAGTTATATTCGATGTTTCCTCTGCCGGTATTACTGTGACGATTGGTCGATGATAACTAAACTACGTTACAAAAGTCCCGTAGTAGTAAAGTCCCGTTGTCCCGAAAATATCTTCGGTGGAAGGTGGGTCATAGGGACTTAATTGTCTAGACTTGACCTCTGTCTACCCCTGTATTGGGAATTGCGTGAAGATATTTATATATTTATTTAATACGTTACAAAAGTATTGGATGAAACATTATCAAGATATCTCATAATTACAGCATCTATAGTTGTTCCATATTTGGTATTAGATTCTTTTGGATTGTTGTTGATTTGCAATTGAAATTTTTTTTGAAGAAATGTATTAATGGTATAATGATTCAGCTCTTGCAAATTTACATTAAAATCTCCAGCTAATTTTAATGGTAGTTTATGTTTATTCGTTTTAAAAATTATTGAACATTTTTGACTATAAGGAAATGACCTTTCATGTAAAAATGAAATCTTAATATAATTTACGTAGTCACTAATATGAATAATATGAATATAATTAATTAAATATAAAAAAGGGATTTCAGTGTTTAATTATAAACCTTAATATTCATGTAATATGGTGTAAATTAGTATACCTTTGTATAGCGTGCATACAAAGGTATAACTACTAATTTACATCCTATTACCTGAGAATTAAGGTTTATAATTAAACACTACTACGTACGTGCACGGCATGCGTCGCCACGCCAGAAATCGGTTTTACGTGCGGCTATAGATGTTTCACATCAAATATTTTTATTGAATACTAGCAATGTCTAAACATTAACAATAATCCTGTTAACCAAAACAAACATTGCTCACCACAGCACAACCTATCAGGCTGTTTAATAGTTGGAAAAGGTGTGATGTTCTATTCATAAGTAGTGCCGTTAGTTATGATTTTACTGACGGATAATAACACGTTGCATTAGATATAGACGTTTTATGTATATAGATTATGAACGAAATATTATGAATGTGATCTGAATCTAATATGGTTAAAGAATGGTTTCATTTATCATACACATTAATATTGACAGCTATTTCATATAGCTTAAATAAAAGGAATGGTGTGTTTTAAAAGGGAACCAA
The DNA here is from genome assembly GCA_029286605.1 of Sericinus montela. Lineage (NCBI taxonomy): Eukaryota > Metazoa > Arthropoda > Insecta > Lepidoptera > Papilionidae > Sericinus > Sericinus montela. The sequence continues at coordinate 2,211,269 of JAGSMR010000002.1, forward strand.
CTCAGCGTAATGCTGCAGTAAGACTGCAGCGGTGAATGGCTGGCCCGTGGACGATCACTGATCTACTGCCAACAAACATAACTAAATATATGAAAGAACACAAAAATAATTTAAAAGTTAAACATATTAATCATTTAACAAATTAAGTAACTAAACAGTTATTATTCACTAATAAGGTGACATAGAAGTATATGTGCAATTATTTATACATTTATACTAGTTATTCTATTTAAAGCTATAACATAAGCATATGCTTTATTACCGTCATATGCTTTATTACCGTCGTGAGTATCGCGAAGGCGCAGCTGAGAAATCTTTTTTTTTTTAGATATCAATGAATGCGAAACCGGTAGGCACATTTGCAACAGCCTGGAGGTGTGTCACAATCGTCTAGGCGGTTACATGTGCGACTGTATGCCGGGATTCCGTCGCGATTCCAGTCAGTGGTGCGTGGTGGCGTCGACAAGTACCACCACTACCAGTACCACTAGTACAACAACCACGCCGAAACCGACTACGGCAAGAACGACCACATCGACCACCGAAGGTATTAAACTTTTTGGTTTTATAATATAATGTACAAAAAGGTATATTGACGCGATTCCCAATACAGGGGTAGACAGAGGTCTAGTCTAGACATTTAAGTCCCTTCGACCCACCTTCCACCGAAGATATTTTCGGGACAATGTGACAGGTGGTGAGCCCGTCGCCGTCTTTATGTCCAAGCCAACGATGTAATTTGTACATAGATTTTTAGAAAAACCCATTGGTACGGCCTCTTGAGGATCGAACTCGGGTTTCTTGACCCGAAATTCCGACCACCCAACCACTCCGCTGTCGTCTCAAAAAGTTGCTGGATATTGTAATTTAAGAAAAGGGTCACTTAATTTTGAAGACTCCTGAACTATACCTGCCGTTGTAATATTTATGGGAATTTTGCCAACTAAACTAAGTTACGTCATTTATGTCTTCTATGAATGATGGAACGGCATTCAGCTATATGAGATATAATGAGCATAAATGCTCAAACTGAAAACGTCACCAACGCGAGGGACCTAAAGCTTCCACCACTTATTTTGGGTTCAAGGACTTAATTGTCCAGACTTCTGTCTACTCCTTTATTAGGAATGGCGTGAAGATTTTTTTACCTCATTTAATTCGGATTTGTTAAAAATACTCCATTTTCCTATAGTTAGTACAACAACTACAGAAAGGACGCGCATGCCGAGACCTAGGATTCCTTGGTACCCGCCACCACCACCGGTATCTTGCGATTTCGGTTACACCTTCAGTTCCAGTCATGGAAAATGTGTCGGTAAGTGATCAGTGAGTTTTAAAAATTCTTTAGTGATATCTTGAACCGTAAAAAGTGGCCTATCCGGTTTTTATGGTGTCGCCAGCTTTCTACGGTTCGTCGGTACCTACGTTGTTTCTGATGGTGCTTACTTTGGGATAATATTATGTTTGGAAAATAGCATTGGATACCAACAGATGGCGGGATAGCCTATTCCAAATATACTAGGAAGGAATCTAGGCGCCTAGGAATAATCAACACTAACCCACTTATGCCGCCAAACATGGTGCAAGTTATCTGGTACTGCGATCGCCAGTCCACTTTCCAAACATGGCGATTAAAGAAACCCCTCCGTTAGAGGAGAGACCTATATCCGTTACTTGAATTTTACAGGCCGTTATGAATCTAAAGTCAATTGAAGAGTACATAAGGTAAAGTAGAAGTCTGTAAAGAAAGTTGCACAAAGGCCTTCATTGCCACGCGATTTCAGAGCGGGTTGACTTTTCAAAATAATATCGAATTCGAATAATACGATCCCCTGGTGACAGGCTCGTACCAATGGTTTTTTTCAAAACCTATGTACTATTCATATCGTTAGCTTGGATATAAAGACACCTAAAGGTGGTGAACCCGTCGCGTTCACCACCTGTCACGTTATCCCAAAATATCTGCGGTGGAAGTTGGATTTAAGGGTCTTAATTGTCTTGACTAGACCTCTGTCTACCCCAATATTTGGAATGGCGTGAAGATATTCTTTTTTACAGATTCAGACGCACACTTTTTATACAGAGACGGTCCGCCGTACTTCTCTACTCCGTACTTGTAACACTTAGGAGTAGAGTACGAGAGGTACGTAGTGTTATCCTATTAAAAATACATAAGGAACGATTTACCAAAATCACCATACTTGACCCCAAGATGTGGGCTACCAAATGATCAGTTACTTAAACACTGTTGCCCCTCAACGGTCTACTTAATTTTGGTTTTTGAGCAGATTAAGTAGTCACGAATATTCATTGCAGATATCGATGAGTGTGCCACAAGCAAGGCGAACTGTTCGCCGAAAGAAGACTGCATTAACACGGAGGGGGGTTACCGTTGTGTGTGTGGCCAGAGGTGCCGTGGGGATGCCGAAATACCCACTTACTGTATGTATATCTTACATTTATATCTATTCTAGTTGAAGTTGGGTTGAATGCGTTTAATATATTTTGAATCTCGAATCATCGATGCTTTGGGTAAATTCTTATATGGATGACAGTGTAAGACAGTCACGTCCGTACCAATGTTTCTTTTTCGATGTCCCAAAAAATTCCTCGGTGAAAGGTGGGTCGAAAGGCCTTTATTGTCCAGAGTTCTATCGACCCCAGTATTGGGAATGATGTTAAGATATTTTTTACATAGCTGACATTAGACATTGTGAATCTCCTGAATCATCGACGGTTTGGGTAAATTCTTACTTTGATAGATAAGATATTGGGCATTTGTTTACTACGAAAAATTTTGTAAACCTTACTTATCAAGAATCTGTTCTCGGAAATAGTAAAAATTTACGAACAAAACTCTTTAAAAACCAAAACATTAGTGGTTACTACGAAGTTCGAGTGGAGGATATGATTATAAAGTGAAAGATGTGTAAGTATAACCTACAAAAACGACAATAGATTTCGTGTGATGATGGTCGTCCTTGACATGACTGATGTATTTTAAGCAATAATTTTATTTAAGAGAAGAAAAAAAACTTGCGTTTCGCTTGGTAGGCAGCGACATAACGACGGGTTGAGATTATCTGGGTCTATTAACAACCGCAACCCAAGAGTAGTTGCAAATACATTGCCTGCATGTAAAGCAAACCTCCATATAAGAAAACCTGCATATAAGAAAGTGGTAAAGGTTTTAAATTCATCTGGTTTTAATTCTCTCTAATACCACGTTATTAACCCAAGATTTTAGTGGTAGCTTTATTCTTACTATCTTAAAAATTCACTATCCGCTTTCTTCCTGCGGACATAAGAGGCGACTAAGAAAAATACTATAGACAACTCGGGATAACCTCAAAAAAGTACCGGACTTAAGTTTAGCAGAGTTAGTCTAAAGGGCGTGGTGTCTGGGGGTACGATCACCAATCCGCTTGTCAATTATGGGGATTATGGTAAACACAATAGCGGCCTATGTCTAAGGACAGTAAGGACAAGTTTTCCCTTCATACAGCATCGAAAGCTGCTGTATAGCCCTACAATTAAAAAAAATATCACTAATAGTTTATAAACGAAAATATGTCTGGCCATTCCCGATATGGGGTCTAGCATTTCCGAAAACATTTTTGGTACAACGTGGCAGATGATGAGCCTGCCACCTTTATGCCAAGCCAACGATATAAATCGTACATAAATTTTGAATAAACATATTTGTACAAGCTTACCACCTGAAGATGGGACTCGGGTCTCTTGACTAGAAGGATCCTGATCACTCATCCTCTGGGCTATCGTGACTACAATTTCTTCGTTTATTTTACAGACCCTTCATCTCGTGGGCCTCCAGCAGTTCTCCCGGATACCAACGTGATTACAGTGGGGGCGCAATATGGGCAACGAGGACCGAAAGTACTGCGGCCTACTTATACAAGGTCACCTACCTCTTCAGCCGTGCTTACCTCTTGCCCCTGGGGCTATAAGCTTACGTCAGACAAGCGTTGTGTGTGTGTGTGTGTGTGTGTGTGTGTGTGTGTGTGTGTGTGTGTGTGTGTGTGTGTGTGTGTGTGTGTGTGTGTGTGTGTGTGTGTGTGTGTGTGTGTGTGTGTGTGTGTGTGTGTGTGTGTGTGTGTGTGTGTGTGTGTGTGTGTGTGTGTGTGTGTGTGTGTGTGTGTGTGTGTGTGTGTGTGTGTGTGTGTGTGTGTGTGTGTGTGTGTGTGTGTGTGTGTGTGTGTGTGTGTGTGTGTGTGTGTGTGTGTGTGTGTGTGTGTGTGTGTGTGTGTGTGTGTGTGTGTGTGTGTGTGTGTGTGTGTGTGTGTGTGTGTGTGTGTGTGTGTGTGTGTGTGTGTGTGTGTGTGTGTGTGTGTGTGTGTGTGTGTGTGTGTGTGTGTGTGTGTGTGTGTGTGTGTGTGTGTGTGTGTGTGTGTGTGTGTGTGTGTGTGTGTGTGTGTGTGTGTGTGTGTGTGTGTGTGTGTGTGTGTGTGTGTGTGTGTGTGTGTGTGTGTGTGTGTGTGTGTGTGTGTGTGTGTGTGTGTGTGTGTGTGTGTGTGTGTGTGTGTGTGTGTGTGTGTGTGTGTGTGTGTGTGTGTGTGTGTGTGTGTGTGTGTGTGTGTGTGTGTGTGTGTGTGTGTGTGTGTGTGTGTGTGTGTGTGTGTGTGTGTGTGTGTGTGTGTGTGTGTGTGTGTGTGTGTGTGTGTGTGTGTGTGTGTGTGTGTGTGTGTGTGTGTGTGTGTGTGTGTGTGTGTGTGTGTGTGTGTGTGTGTGTGTGTGTGTGTGTGTGTGTGTGTGTGTGTGTGTGTGTGTGTGTGTGTGTGTGTGTGTGTGTGTGTGTGTGTGTGTGTGTGTGTGTGTGTGTGTGTGTGTGTGTGTGTGTGTGTGTGTGTGTGTGTGTGTGTGTGTGTGTGTGTGTGTGTGTGTGTGTGTGTGTGTGTGTGTGTGTGTGTGTGTGTGTGTGTGTGTGTGTGTGTGTGTGTGTGTGTGTGTGTGTGTGTGTGTGTGTGTGTGTGTGTGTGTGTGTGTGTGTGTGTGTGTGTGTGTGTGTGTGTGTGTGTGTGTGTGTGTGTGTGTGTGTGTGTGTGTGTGTGTGTGTGTGTGTGTGTGTGTGTGTGTGTGTGTGTGTGTGTGTGTGTGTGTGTGTGTGTGTGTGTGTGTGTGTGTGTGTGTGTGTGTGTGTGTGTGTGTGTGTGTGTGTGTGTGTGTGTGTGTGTGTGTGTGTGTGTGTGTGTGTGTGTGTGTGTGTGTGTGTGTGTGTGTGTGTGTGTGTGTGTGTGTGTGTGTGTGTGTGTGTGTGTGTGTGTGTGTGTGTGTGTGTGTGTGTGTGTGTGTGTGTGTGTGTGTGTGTGTGTGTGTGTGTGTGTGTGTGTGTGTGTGTGTGTGTGTGTGTGTGTGTGTGTGTGTGTGTGTGTGTGTGTGTGTGTGTGTGTGTGTGTGTGTGTGTGTGTGTGTGTGTGTGTGTGTGTGTGTGTGTGTGTGTGTGTGTGTGTGTGTGTGTGTGTGTGTGTGTGTGTGTGTGTGTGTGTGTGTGTGTGTGTGTGTGTGTGTGTGTGTGTGTGTGTGTGTGTGTGTGTGTGTGTGTGTGTGTGTGTGTGTGTGTGTGTGTGTGTGTGTGTGTGTGTGTGTGTGTGTGTGTGTGTGTGTGTGTGTGTGTGTGTGTGTGTGTGTGTGTGTGTGTGTACCAAGTGACAGATGACTATGGAGATATCACGACGAAATCTATTCTGGAATGAGAAGGTTCATATGTTTTAAACGTTTGACGAAGTGTTAGAAAATAAAACCATAAATCTAGTTGGATTTTTTTTTTTTTTAAGGTGGACAACAACAACAAAACAACTGATACGGGCGAGATTTGAATCCGCGACCTCTGTCATGCCGTGTTAACGGTCTTAGTACAGTGTCATAAACGCATCAGTTGAATTATTTTTTAAAAATTGATTTATTATATTTTTTTTATTTCTCTTTAATTTGATAGGATGATGATGTTTATCATATTTTATTGACACTATGATTAGTTTTGTTGAGCAATGCGTAATATCTCAGTGTGCCTGAAGTTCAGATACTGGGTAGAAGTTTTTGCTGTCGTAGAAAAAAAATATAAGGACCTTAGCAAAAAATACCTACCATAAAACAACACAAACATTTATGTACAACTTAACACAGGTATATAATATACAACAAATCAATTAAAGAAATTATAATCAGTGCAATTAATGATTAACAAGAGGCTCAATAGAGACTTAGGAAAAATGGCATTCCATAATCACATAGTATTTTGTAAATTACAAAAATATTTCTATCATTATACTTATGTGGTGACGAACTCACCGCCTTATCCTTCTCCACGTTTACCGAAATAAGGCCTCTAATCTGCCCTCTACCTTACCCCTGTATTGTAAAATTCGGTCATGAACTTGTAGTTCAAAAAATATGCTAACTAAATAAATAACTAATATACACTATTGTTAATCCCCCAGCAAATGCACGAGAATCCAACGCTCGTGTTCAGTATCGGACTGGAGCTGTATCCAACAGCCGAGTGCCCTCAGCTACAACTTCATCACCTTCGTAGCAAACATCTACCTGCCTTTAGGAAGCGTGAGTTTCATTTTTGTTAATTTTGAAATTTAGAACATATGCGAGGTTTTTGCGGGATAATGCTATTTATCAACCTTTCGCCGACTCTTACTTTACACAATCTTATCCTTTCCTGGATAAAGATGCTGGCAAATTCTTACGCCGTTTACATATAAATCCGACATAATAATTTTTAAATAATAATTATGTTGGATTTCTATGTAATGTATTTAATAACTTTTAAAGGCCATACTTAAATGCGCCATGATGGAAGTTTATTTGAATTCAGTAAATGCAGATGAGCATTTATAATTGAACAGACCTACTACAGTTCATACATTAGACAAGAATAACTTAACAATATGTAAATAAAAATTTTGATGTCTCTAAGATTTTAGTCATAGGATCTGACAGAGGTTTCGGGATGGTTATTACGCCATGTGTTAGCCGTTGCTGTTTTCAAAATTTCCATTATGTACTTACATTCTTCTTTTCTTAGGAAAAACCTAAGGGAGTACCAAATTCATATACAATTTATGAATGTTGAATACAGAAATAGGATTCCATTTGAAAAAGCATGAGGCTGTTTATACTTATAACTATAATCGTATGAGTTTACGCGAATTGAAATTTATTATGTCAACCTACGTTTATATCTTTTATACCGTATGTGAGTCCATAGGTGTACGGAAATAACACCAAAAACTTCAAAGTATCTACTTAAAACTGTAATTGTTATGTATATTACATATATCATGGAACTTAATAATTGACTATTGTTATATAGTAGCAAGAATAATTGAAACAAAAGCTTCAGTGAGTTTATTAAATGGTTCAGTGTAAAACCACTATATCGATACCCCGTATTAAAATTGTATCCCTAGTTAACTAAACTAGGTATGAATTTAAATAAATAATAGATCATACATAAGTGTTTTTTCAAAGTACTTCTAGTAATGCCATATAGCATTACTAATATTCTTGTTAACCACTCCAAATAAGCTACAATGCTTATTTCAATGGTTTACAGCAATAGTCAAATGGCGGGCCAGCCCTACATCATGAGGCTTTTGACGTTTTAATAAGTTTGCTTTTAATAAATATGCGTCGAGAACACATATATGATCAGTTTGAGAGAATGTTAAATAATAGGTAAACAAAGTATAGCATATAATGTACTTATGCCCCATTAATGTTTTATTTAGGTGGATTTGTTCACAATGCACGGTCCGTCGTGGCGTGACTCCGTAGTCAACTTCGAGATGCGAATGGTCGACGTGCAGGCCCAAAGCGGCGTTAAGCCTGCAGATCTAAGCTGTTTTGAGTGAGTTCTACCGAGATCCAAGTATCTTCTTTTTAAGACATCTTCTTTAGAGATCTTGTGAATTAATAATAATTAAACGCACTTTGTGCAGACTTAAATCACGATAGCCAAGTGATTGGGTGATCGGAATTTCGAATTTAGATACAGTTTTTCAGAAAAAATCTTACTAACTTTGACTATTATTGACTACTTAATAACTTTGTAATGCATACTGATGTTATTTTAGCTAATCTTGATTTTGTATGTTAAATATAAATATATTCACGCAATTCCCAATACAGGGTAGACAGAGGTCAAGTCTAGACAATTAAGTCCCTTCGACCCACCTTCAACCGAAGATATTTTCGGGACAACGTGACAGGTGGTGAGCCCGTCGCCGCCTTTATGTCCAAGCCAACGATATAAATCGTACATAAATTTTGAATAAACATATTTGTACAAGCTTACCACCTGAAGATGGGACTCGGGTCTCTTGACTAGAAGGATCCTGATCACTCATCCTCTGGGCTATCGTGACTACAATTTCTTCGTTTATTTTACAGACCCTTCATCTCGTGGGCCTCCAGCAGTTCTCCCGGATACCAACGTGATTACAGTGGGGGCGCAATATGGGCAACGAGGACCGAAAGTACTGCGGCCTACTTATACAAGGTCACCTACCTCTTCAGCCGTGCTTACCTCTTGCCCCTGGGGCTATAAGCTTACGTCAGACAAGCGTTGTGTGGGTAAGTAGTGTACGGAAGCCAAACTTTATTTAAAAGACAGTAAAAGTTATATTTTATGATGTTAATTCAATAGATGATTTCCGTGGACAGTGGATAACAACAGTTTTCAAAGGTGTCTCCGTCTCCGAGGTCAGGTTCAGTTCCCGGACGGATGAATGTATAAAAACAATTATTATGTATATTACATATATCATGGAACTTAATAATTGACTATTGTTATATAGTAGCAAGAATAATTGAAACAAAAGCTTCAGTGAGTTTATTAAATGGTTCAGTGTAAAACCACTATATCGATACCCCGTATTAAAATTGTATCCCTAGTTAACTAAACTAGGTATGAATTTAAATAAATAATAGATCATACATAAGTGTTTTTTTCAAAGTACTTCTAGTAATGCCATATAGCATTACTAATATTCTTGTTAACCACTCCAAATAAGCTACAATGCTTATTTCAATGGTTTACAGCAATAGTCAAATGGCGGGCCAGCCCTACATCATGAGGCTTTTGACGTTTTAATAAGTTTGCTTTTAATAAATATGCGTCGAGAACACATATATGATCAGTTTGAGAGAATGTTAAATAATAGGTAAACAAAGTATAGCATATAATGTACTTATGCCCCATTAATGTTTTATTTAGGTGGATTTGTTCACAATGCACGGTCCGTCGTGGCGTGACTCCGTAGTCAACTTCGAGATGCGAATGGTCGACGTGCAGGCCCAAAGCGGCGTTAAGCCTGCAGATCTAAGCTGTTTTGAGTGAGTTCTACCGAGATCCAAGTATCTTCTTTTTTTAAGACATCTTCTTTTAGAGATCTTGTGAATTAATAATAATTAAAACGCACTTTGTGCAGACTTAAATCACGATAGCCAAGTGATTGGGTGATCGGAATTTCGAATTTAGATACAGTTTTTCAGAAAAAATCTTACTAACTTTGACTATTATTGACTACTTAATAACTTTGTAATGCATACTGATGTTATTTTAGCTAATCTTGATTTTGTATGTTAAATATAAATATATTCACGCAATTCCCGATACAGGGGTAGACAGAGATGTAGTCTAGACAATTAAGTCCCTTCGACCCACCTTCAACCGAAGATATTTTCGGGATCACTTGACAGGTGGTGAGCCCGTCGCCGTCTTTATGTCCAAGCCAACGATATAATTCGTACATAAATTTTGAATAAACATATTTGTACAAGCTTACCACCTGAAGATGAGACTCGGGTCTCTTGACTAGAAGGATCCTGATCACTCATCCTCTGGGCTATCGTGACTACAATTTCTTCGTTTATTTTACAGACCCTTCATCTCGTGGGCCTCCAGCAGTTCTCCCGGATACCAACGTGATTACAGTGGGGGCGCAATATGGGCAACGAGGACCGAAAGTACTGCGGCCTACTTATACAAGGTCACCTACCTCTTCAGCCGTGCTTACCTCTTGCCCCTGGGGCTATAAGCTTACGTCAGACAAGCGTTGTGTGGGTAAGTAGTGTACGGAAGCCAAACTTTATTTAAAAGACAGTAAAAGTTATATTTTATGATGTTAATTCAATAGATGATTTCCGTGGACGAGTGGATAACAACAGTTTTCAAGGTGTCTCCGTCTCCGAGGTCCCGGGTTCAGTTCCCGGACGGATGAATGTATAAAAAACAATTATTATATATTTTCTCAGGTCTGACTGTTTGTTGTGCCTTCGCCGATTCCGATTCCATAACACAAGTTCTTTAGTTTGCTTTACTTTTGGATCAGAGGAATGTAAGCGATTTTGTCCCAATCTCTTTATGTATTTATTATTATTTAAATCTAACATTGTTAGTCTTTCGAATGGCGATGGATGGACGAAAGAGATGGCAGTATTGGGATCCAAAAGACAAATCGGGACAAAATTTGCCTACATGCGCCATGTTGCCTAAGTCTAAGTCTTAGTCTTTGTTACAGATCTAGACGAATGTACCCGCAATATATCGGAATGTGGACCCCAGCAGCGCTGCGAGAACTTTTACGGGGGGTACTCGTGTCAGTGCCCGGCCGGACATCGGCTTGTAGGCCAGCAACGCTGCGAGGACATTGACGAGTGCGCTTACGGAAATGTAAGTTATTTTTATGTTGTAACTTATAATAATGTTAGTGACGATTCTGGTAGGTTGAAATCACAAGTTTACGATTAAAAATTAAATGTTGATTGTCTTGGGATTCGAGTCGTGCTAAATGGTGGGTCGTATAGACTTATTTGTATGCTAATTTTGAGAAAATGTGTTAAGATATTAAAAAAATATACGTTCTCTAAAACTAGACGATCTCTGTGAATCTCTCTTTTAGCAGGGTTCGATTTCCGCTCGGATCAACGCAAAAAATACTTTTCTTACATATTCTCGAGTCTGGGTGTTTGTGGTACCTTCTGTTGTTTTAGCTACTTACACCGGGATCAGAGCAATATATTTAATGGTGTCCCTATCTATGTATGTATTTAATATTATTATTATATGGAACATCCGAAGCGGCAACCCTCATCTTTCCTCAGCCTTGCTCGTACAACGCGGAATGCATAAACACGGTGGGATCGTACCGGTGCGCGTGCGGCGAGGGCTTCCGCAACGCGGCGAGCAACGACAAGGTGTGCGTGGACGTGGACGAGTGCGCGGAGTCGCCGCGCGCGTGCCAGCACGGCTGCGCGAACGCCTGGGGAGGCTACCGCTGCTACTGCGAGCGCGGCTACCGGCTGCACACCGACAACAGGTGATGATAATAAATACACAAGTAGATGTTACGATAACTGAATGGCTGGATAATTCGCGGCGAGTGGGGAAAAATTCGTTAGGTAATCTTGATTTAAGCCAGGGGCTTAATTCTCATCTTCACGCAATTCCCAATACAGGGGTAGACAGAGGTCAAGTCTAGACAATTAAGTCCCTTTGACCCACCTTCCACCGAAGATATTTTCGGGACAACGTGACAGGTGGTGAGCCCGTCGCCGCCTTTATGTCCAAGCCAACGATATAAATCGTACATAAATTTTGAATAAACATATTTGTACAAGCTTACCACCTGAAGATGGGACTCGGGTCTCTTGACTAGAAGGATCCTGATCACTCATCCTCTGGGCTATCGTGACTACAATTTCTTCGTTTATTTTACAGACCCTTCATCTCGTGGGCCTCCAGCAGTTCTCCCGGATACCAACGTGATTACAGTGGGGGCGCAATATGGGCAACGAGGACCGAAAGTACTGCGGCCTACTTATACAAGGTCACCTACCTCTTCAGCCGTGCTTACCTCTTGCCCCTGGGGCTATAAGCTTACGTCAGACAAGCGTTGTGTGGGTAAGTAGTGTACGGAAGCCAAACTTTATTTAAAAGACAGTAAAAGTTATATTTTATGATGTTAATTCAATAGATGATTTCCGTGGACGAGTGGATAACAACAGTTTTCAAGGTGTCTCCGTCTCCGAGGTCCCGGGTTCAGTTCCCGGACGGATGAATGTATAAAAACAATTATTATGTATATTACATATATCATGGAACTTAATAATTGACTATTGTTATATAGTAGCAAGAATAATTGAAACAAAAGCTTCAGTGAGTTTATTAAATGGTTCAGTGTAAAACCACTATATCGATACCCCGTATTAAAATTGTATCCTAGTTAACTAAACTAGGTATGAATTTAAATAAATAATAGATCATACATAAGTGTTTTTCAGTACTTCTAGTAATGCCATATAGCATTACTAATATTCTTGTTAACCACTCCAAATAAGCTACAATGCTTATTTCAATGGTTTACAGCAATAGTCAAATGGCGGGCCAGCCCTACATCATGAGGCTTTTGACGTTTTAATAAGTTTGCTTTTAATAAATATGCGTCGAGAACACATATATGATCAGTTTGAGAGAATGTTAAATAATAGGTAAACAAAGTATAGCATATAATGTACTTATGCCCCATTAATGTTTTATTTAGGTGGATTTGTTCACAATGCACGGTCCGTCGTGGCGTGACTCCGTAGTCAACTTCGAGATGCGAATGGTCGACGTGCAGGCCCAAAGCGGCGTTAAGCCTGCAGATCTAAGCTGTTTTGAGTGAGTTCTACCGAGATCCAAGTATCTTCTTTTTTAAGACATCTTCTTTTAGAGATCTTGTGAATTAATAATAATTAAAACGCACTTTGTGCAGACTTAAATCACGATAGCCAAGTGATTGGGTGATCGGAATTTCGAATTTAGATACAGTTTTTCAGAAAAAATCTTACTAACTTTGACTATTATTGACTACTTAATAACTTTGTAATGCATACTGATGTTATTTTAGCTAATCTTGATTTTGTATGTTAAATATAAATATATTCACGCAATTCCCGATACAGGGGTAGACAGAGATGTAGTCTAGACAATTAAGTCCCTTCGACCCACCTTCAACCGAAGATATTTTCGGGACAATGTGACAGGTGGTGAGCCCGTCGCCGCCTTTATGTCCAAGCCAACGATATAAATCGTACATAAATTTTGAATAAACATATTTGTACAAGCTTACCACCTGAAGATGAGACTCGGGTCTCTTGACTAGAAGGATCCTGATCACTCATCCTCTGGGCTATCGTGACTACAATTTCTTCGTTTATTTTACAGACCCTTCATCTCGTGGGCCTCCAGCAGTTCTCCCGGATACCAACGTGATTACAGTGGGGGCGCAATATGGGCAACGAGGACCGAAAGTACTGCGGCCTACTTATACAAGGTCACCTACCTCTTCAGCCGTGCTTACCTCTTGCCCCTGGGGCTATAAGCTTACGTCAGACAAGCGTTGTGTGGGTAAGTAGTGTACGGAAGCCAAACTTTATTTAAAAGACAGTAAAAGTTATATTTTATGATGTTAATTCAATAGATGATTTCCGTGGACGAGTGGATAACAACAGTTTTCAAGGTGTCTCCGTCTCCGAGGTCAGGTTCAGTTCCCGGACGGATGAATGTATAAAACAATCTTTTTAACAGTGGTAGAGCCACGCATCAGCTTTTGTTGTTGCATGAATGGGGCCGGCTCGACCGGGGAAGTACCACGACCTCACAGAATACCGGCGTGAAGTTGAAGTCTAACAAACTTCTGCGTTTCTTTGTCTGGTGAGTGCAGGTAACCGGAGGCCCGCACACCTCCCTTCCCCTTTTCGGCGAGGGGAGCAATCTAAGGGAGGCAACGCATCTGCTATGCATCTGGTATTGCGGGTGTTCAAGGGCGGCGGCAATCACTGACCATCATGTGAGCTACCAGCTCGTTTGCCACACTTTTCTATAAAAAAAAATATAAAGAAATAACGTTTTACAAACATACATAGCACATAATTTGGGACTCTATTGCATACACTGAGATATAAGATTATAATTATTTGGCAAGAAATTCAATGCACATTATAATTAAATAGTTTTCTATTTAAATGAATATAGTCTTGACATTAAAACATATATTCTTTAACAACGCAAGGAATTAAATTTATGATCAACACAGTCACGTGGTTGGTGGATCTGGATGTCGCTTCAGGAGACTCAAGTTCATTCCCCAAGATAAAGGCTCGTATAGTTTTCCGAAAGTGTCGCACTGTACCCAATAACGACAGGCCTACAACCGTTTTCGAAATCATGGGGTGTTTAGAAGTCTACACAATTAAGCGAGATACAGCCTTAGTGTCTAAGACAAAGATACAAATCTACAACAAGTTTCGAAATAAAAACTCGTGCCATCCTCCTGGGATCGAGTCTCTCGGTTGGAATTACTTTTTCCAACAATATAGCTATCGTGACTTTCATGTGATCTCAATGGGGGCTGAAGCGATACAGGTAGATTTGTTCGTAAGTTAGAGAGTCATATGAGAATATTATTAATATTGTACCTTTTGCAGTTTCGGAAACAAACATAGAATTATGTTAATAGTGCGTTTTTTTTTTTTTTTTTTAAGGTGGACAACAACAACAAAACAACTGATACGGGCGAGATTTGAATCCGCGACCTCTGTCATGCCGTGTTAACGGTCTTAGTACAGTGTCATAAACGCATCAGTTGAATTATTTTTTAAAAATTGATTTATTATATTTTTTTTATTTCTCTTTAATTTGATAGGATGATGATGTTTATCATATTTTATTGACACTATGATTAGTTTTGTTGAGCAATGCGTAATATCTCAGTGTGCCTGAAGTTCAGATACTGGGTAGAAGTTTTTGCTGTCGTAGAAAAAAAATATAAGGACCTTAGCAAAAAATACCTACCATAAAACAACACAAACATTTATGTACAACTTAACACAGGTATATAATATACAACAAATCAATTAAAGAAATTATAATCAGTGCAATTAATGATTAACAAGAGGCTCAATAGAGACTTAGGAAAAATGGCATTCCATAATCACATAGTATTTTGTAAATTACAAAAATATTTCTATCATTAAATAAAAATATTTCTTCTTAAATCTAATTTTATAGCGATGATTGACTGATTGTCGTATATCATTGTCTTAAAACAACAAAAAAATGTCTTTTAAAAAATATTCATTCCGACAAATCTATAAATTATTATAATAATATGTAGCTTACCCATAGAGTTGTGACCATAGAATATTAAGTAAAAAAAATACATTTAGAAAGTAAATTAAACTGAAATAAACATAAATAAAAATAAATATTTTCAATATATTCCTTGATTTGATTTATAAATAAGTATACAAATAAATAATATTCATTATAGTAATTGAGAAGACAATATATTGGACAAGTAACCAATACAAACGCATAATTATTCATTTTACTCAATTAGGCTCGCCTTTTTTGGGGTTTACCTACAGGCACACAACTTATGCCCTTCTGTACCCAGTGGAATGTCAACCAATTTGTTTAGACATTAATCGTATGTAATTATAACATTTTTAATTAATTAGTATAAGATGTCATAGTCAGTTAAAAGAGTCAGTCGCATAAGTCGAAGTTAGAAAGCGCCTAAACAAATCCATCAACATACATTATTGCGCTACGCGCAGTACTAAACACTATACATATATAATAGAATCTCTATGAATTGGGAATAAATCTAGATTACATATAATTTTCATAGAGATCATTTCTTTTTCACGGTCGAACTACTCGCGCAACTACTCGACCGTGTTTGAACGCTGTCTTTCTTTAGAAGGCTAACACCGAACGCCGGACATTTCTTCCTCAAGGCTTTTATTTTATACAATTTGTTGCCTTGAGAGTTATTCGTTTCTTCGTAATTGTCGGGAGTGACGTCGGCCGTTATGACCGAATTAGAGATGCAGTCCATTGGCTCTGGACTATTCGACTTGTCCCTTTTCCGTCTAAACCTAAACGGAGTCTCCAGAGAGTCAGCGGAAATGTTGGTGACATTCGTATCACTGGAAGACAGATCCTGGGTGGATTCCAGTCCGTTTTTGGGAAGACTTTTAGGAAGCTTCTTCCTCGAATTGGAATTCGAGCGTATTATTAACTTCTTCCTCGCGTTGATATTCGCCGCTGAGCCTTTGGTCTGCGGGACTGCCTTCAAATTAGGCTCTGAGGGCAAACGGTTTTTGCCATTCAAATGGCAGTTCTCCGTCAAAGCCGACAGAGAAGTGACGTTGCTCAGTGTATTAACAACAGCGGTGTCGCTCGTTGTCATCTTGCCCACACTGACGGCTTTCCTACTGAATGTCTTCAATGGACTGCTATTGTGTGAATAGCTTAACGGCGGCCGAGCGAGATTGGCCCTTTGCCCGTGGAAGCTGTTCTTCCCTGAAAAAGACGATTTGACACTCGCGACTAACTTGTTGGCTTGGGAGTTGGCTCCTCTGGACGGGGGGAAGGTGGATGTCTTCGAAGCGTAGTGTGATTTCAACGCGGAGTTGATTATCCTTGGCTGGGGTTTCAGATTGGTGTTGTTAGAGTTACGCATATTGTTGGTGGGCATCATGTAGTTAAGCTTTGGCGCGAAGACGGTCTTCGTCGGCAGCATCGGCGTCGGCGTCGTTCTGTACTTCCCGATGACGGAGCTCACGTTGTTCTCACAGTCGGTGTCGTTCGCGTTTAGAGCATTCGCGTTATCCAGCTGTGAAATTATCTTTTATTAGATATAACTTCACAAATAATTAGAAGGAAACAGCATTTTTTTTTAATTTTTACTAAGAAAAAATTAAATTAACAAAAATTCCGTATTTTAATGAGTTTTAGGTGTATCGCTTCCGCATGTCGCTCTAGAAGTAGAATGTAGATTAAGATTTAAAAAAATTTAATAGAGTTCATGAATTTTTTATTCACAAATAAATGTTTTCACCAATAATGATGAAATATCATTCATTTTCAATCTAACCTAGAAATAAATGAATATCTTGTTTATTTACTTTTTATTAAATGAACTGTCCAATCATATTTTTTTAAACAAGTACTTTAAAGGTGTCCGATATATATAATACAGATTTTTATTTACCTAAGGAGTTGGCTATATAAATTAATAAATATTAAATTTTGTTACTATTTTGGGATAATGGATAATAAAAAAAATGGTTTATATGTTCTTGTCTGGTAGGGTTTATATACCGATAAAAATTAAAAATACGTAAAATACGGTAGAAAAATAAAATACCAAAAAATATATACCTTATAAAAATACCGATACTTATTTACTGAATGTAATAAATAAATACAAAGACCCAACCGGACGTAAGCCCTCGACAGAGGAGATCAGACGTTCGAGGGTTAGGGCGACAGGAAGAGAAACTGGCAGAAGATGCGGTACAGACAGTATAGAAGAGCACCGCCTTCTGTATTTGAGCTCGGCTTATTATACAATACTACTTACTAGTAGTAGTAGTAATAGTAGTAGACTAAGCTAGTCTAGACAATCCATCAAGACAAGTCCCATCGACCCACCTTCCACCGAAGACATTTTTCGGGGCAACGGGACAGAAATTTGTAGGGGCGCAATACTGATCCAAGAATCTCCTAGGTACAGAAGTAACCTTTCCACAAATTTTAATCAGAAATTTTGATCATCATTGCTATAGAAAGCAACCATTTAGCTCCACAACGCAAAACTTAAATACAAACCACCTTGTTTCCATTTTTGCTGGCGTGCAGTATGGTCTGCAGCGAGACGGGCTTCTCATCCCCGCCGGCCGGCTTGCCGGGCGGCTTGTCGAGCGGCTCGTCGAGCGGCGCGCGCGGCTCGGGCGGCAGCGAGCAGTAGATGCCGCGGCTGAACACCGGAAACGAACTGATGTTGTGCCGGCGCCGGTACGCCTCGCCCTCCGCATGCATCCTGGGTTGAACGCTGAAATGAAATAGCGCAATCATTTAATACATCGGACGCTTCACAGACGGTGTCAAATTATGAGGCGAGAGCGAGAGGTAAGGTGAGACGAGCAAAAGAACGAAAAAATGCTAGGTATTCTTCAGAGGTTGATTTCTCTTGGAATTGGTGCTCCCTGAAGCTAATGATGAATAGCATCAATGGTGGGAGGGTATTGGCATTGTGCGCAGCCTATCAGGGTAGGGTCGTGGATAGAGAGAAAACGTTTAAACTTTTGTTGGCACCTAACATTGTGATAAAAAAATGAAAAGAAGAAATGAGACAAATAAATTTCAACCTCGGTTTATATGGATGGTTGTGATTTTACTATCCTAATTTGGCATTTATCGAAAAATCAGTAGAAAATAATAAAGCTGAGTGTGTTACAGGCACTAGTACTAGTAGCTAATTTACCACCCACTTTCTTCTAGTGGATGACGTAAGAGGCGACTAAATCAAAGACTTCAAATGGCAGTAGCCAGCTACAGTCAGCGTAAACCCGAAAATATCTCGAAAAACACCAGAAAAATATAAGGCAGACTGATGAGGGCAAAAGTCTATATATATATATATATATATATATATATATATATGTATATATATATATATATATATATATATATATATATATATATATACATATATATATATATATATATATATATATATATATATATATATACATATATATATATATATGTATATATATATATATGTATATATATATATATATATATATATATATATATATATATATATATATATATATATATATACATATATATATATATACATATATATATATATATGTATATATATATATATATATATATATGTATATATATATATATATATATATATATGTATATATATATATATATATATATATATATATATATATATATATATATATATATATATATATATATATATATATATATATATATATATATATATATATACTTTTTACTATTTCTGTATTTTTGTATTTTATGCCTTTGTGTCTGTGTTTATGAATAAATCTATCATTCATTGATTCAGTATGGTAGTAAATAGGCTAGTGTAGATGCGAAGAATATGGGAGTGGCGTGTACGAACTTCTCCAGGAACCACTGCTGGTGGCCGATGACGGAGCCGGGGCGGCACAGGCGCAGCCAGGAGATGGCCTCGCGCGCCGTGAAGCCGTGGTGCTTCATCATGTAGCACGCGATCAGAGTGCCAGTGCGGCCCAGCCCGGCTGCACACACATGCACATACCGTTTCAAAAGCTTAATATTAGGGAATCGAACCCGCAGCTCTTGGCTTCGAAACAGGGTCGACAGGTTCGGTCGGCAGGGGATACCACAATAGGGTGGGCAGCGGATTTTGACTCGGAGTACACAGCAAATTCGACAGTCGCGTCGACAGCGGACTCTACAGCAGAGTCTACGGCAGGGTAGACAGCGGACTCTACAGCAGAGTATGCGGCAGGGTAGACAGCGGACTCTACATCAGAGTCCACGGTAGGGTAGACAGCGGACTCTACAGCAGAGTCTACGGCAGGGTAGACAGCGGACTCTGGCAGAGTCTACGGTAGACAGCGGACTTACAGCAGAGTCTGCAGCAGGGTAGACAGCGGACTCTACAGCAGAGTCTACGGCAGGGTAGACAGCGGACTCTACAGCAGAGTCTACGGCAGGGTAAACAGCGGACTCTACAGCAGAGTCTACGGCAGGGTAGACAGCGGACTCTACAGCAGAGTCTACGGCAGGGTAGACAGCGGACTCTACAGCAGAGTCTACGACAGGGTAGACAGCGGACTCTACAGCAGAGTCTACGGCAGGGTAAACAGCGGACTCTACAGCAGAGTCTACGGCAGGGTAGACAGCGGACTCTACAGCAGAGTCTACGGCAGGGTAAACAGCGGACTCTACAGCAGAGTCTACGGCAGGGTAGACAGCGGACTCTACAGCAGAGTCTACGACAGGGTAGACAGCGGACTCTACAGCAGAGCCTACGACAGGGTAGACAGCGGACTCTACAGCAGTCTATGGCAGGGTAGACAGCGGAATCGACAACGGTGTCGATAGATGACTCATTCGCGGTGTTCACAGGGGCGTCGACAGTAGAGCTAAAAGGATTAAATAAGGCTGACCGTGATGACGATCAGATACAGATTGTATCTCCGCACACCAGCCGAATTGTTCTCACTTCTAAACAAATTTTAAAAAGAATTATATTTTTCTTACTCCCATACTTACTCCAACAATAGTGCTTTAGCTACTTACTTTTGGATCAGATCTATAAATGTGATGTTGTCTGTATCTCTATGAAAATCTATTTATTTGTCATAAATTTGATTATTATATCTGTGGCGACATCTATGTCTCCACATTGGAAGCTCGCTAGTGGCGGATTCAGGAAACACATCGACGTCCTACATCGCGCTATCGAAGTTCGCACGGTTACACGCACATATACGATTACAGATAGCGCACACTTGTGTAGGAGACGTCCTCCCCAGGTCACGATCACCCGACCTGACGGGTAGCTACCCTTTTCCTGCGCCACATCATCCACTACAAAACAAAATGAAATATCTTCACGCAATTCCCAATACAGGGGTAGACAGAGGTCGAGTCTAGACAATTAAGTCTCTTCGACCCACCTTCCACCGAAGATATTTTCGGGACAACGTGACATGTGGTGAGCCCATCGCCGTCTTTATGTCCAAGCCAACGATATTCGTGAATAAGTTTTTGAAAAACCCATTGGTACCAGCCTACCAACTGGGGATCGAACTCGGGTCTATTGACTCGAAATTCCGACCACCCAACCACTCGGCTATCGTGACTTCTTAATAATAAAAATTACATCTTTAAAGGCAACTGTCAAACTTACCTTTACAATGCACAGCGACAGCACCCTTCGCAGCCTCCGCTATCCGTATGAATCGATTCACGATCAGATCGGACGGCACGGAGCCATCGACGAAGAACAGCTCCCGGTGCTCGAAGCCGTGCGCCGTGAACTGGCGCGCGTCGTACGACTTCTTGTTCAGGCGCACTATGGTGGTGACGTGGTGGTGGCGGAAGTAATCGTGGTAGTGCTCGGGACTGTGGAGGGGGTAGCCGCGGTCCAGACGCGACCGGTGGTGGGGACCGGAGAACGCGAGCATCTTGCCCGGCACGATCCAGTTCAGATCGCCGTTCTCTACTTTCTGGATGAGATGAACGTCAGCGTCAGAGTGATGTATACGTGGAGAAAACTCAATGATTGTTAAAATTATATTCCGAATTGAAATTCCGATGCCTCGAAAGAAGCTGCACAGATTTCGAAGAATAAAAAGCTAGCCGAGTGGTTGGGTGGTCGGAATTTCGAGTCAAGAGACCCGAGTACGATCCCAAGGTGGCAGGCTCGTACCAATGGGTTTTTTAAAAACTTATGTACGAATTACATTGTTGGCTTGGATACTTTGTCCCAAAAATATTATCGGTGGAAGATGAGTCAAAGGGACATAATTGTCTAGACTAGACCTCTGTCTACCCCTGTATTGGGAATTACGTGAACACAAGCAAGCCTTATAAAAATTTCAATATTAATCCTAATACATATAATAAAACTTCAGACACATATAAGAGATAATAACATCTTTCATTAAATTCTACGAACCAAACTACTTTGAAAGTCGGTAGGTCACATCATTAAGTCACTGTGATTAGGTGATCGGAATTCGAGACAACAGATACGAATTCGATCCCCAGGACTCCTATTGTTGAAATGGACATTGCGACGGCCACGGGCTCCCCCCATGTCATGTTATCCCAAAATAAACTCCGATGAAATGTGGGTCGAAAGGACTAAATTGTCTAGACCTCCTACCTAGCCCTGTATCGATTAATGCGTGGAGATAAAAAGCAAATTGAAAGTCTTTTAATTTTCATATAACCTACCTCATAAAACAGATATTGTTCAGCATCAAAATGTCTAAAGTCGAAGAAACGCGCGTCATGGGCGACTTTAAGACCATGCAGCACGTCCAACAGTGATATGTCGAAGAGCGGCGGGCCTCCAGACGCGTCGCGAAAACTCAGCAGCGACCACTCCCCTCCCTCTGTGAGCTGTTTGAACACCGCCATTGGGGACCCGCCCAGATATATTATCTGTGAAATTACACAAATGATTTTAACAACAATATTTACTTAAAGTTGTTATTGAAAAAATTACTTCGCAACCCTCCGCATGCTAATATAAAAAGGTATATATTACCTGGTCCGAAGAGAAGAAGAGAAAAATTACTTCGCAACCCTCCGCATGCAAATATAAAAAGGTATATGTTACCTGGTCTGAAGAGAAGAAGAGCTCTTCTTCTCTTCGGACCAGGTAACATATACCTTTTTATATTAGCATGCGGAGGGTTGCGAAGTAATTTTTTCAATAACAACTTTACAATGAATTTCCGCAAAGTAACGCCTGAGTCAATTAACTATCAATATTTACTTATTTAAATTGCTTACATGTACTTAAGTATAATATTAGAATATGGCACTTCTACATGTGCAGACATTATAATATAGTTATTCCTAATGTATATATTTGAATATATATTTAAAATAACTATAGTACTAGTTGTGACTGCAATACGTTAGTATGTTTTTTCTATTTTTGACGATATTAATTTTTAACAAGTATTTTAAATAATTTTTTTTGTTATTTCAAATATTTAATGGTAATTGTGTGGCCTACAGCTTTCAGTTTGTTGCAGCACAAACATACCGTGAATATTTAAGCTATTGACCCAAAATTATGGCGCCGAAGCTTAGCCATGAGTAGGCAAAGACGTAACACGTAGGGAGACTATTTTAAGTTTTCCTATTTGCTTAATATTTACTATTATACTAAATTTAACTTGAACTTTTATTTTGAATATTCATTGCATTACAACGGATGAAGGTGGCTTAGGAACGTTTCTTGTAGCGAATTTTGGATCTACGTTCAGAAGTGGACTTCTGATATGTCGTAAAGAATAATATCTAAATTTAAATATTTTTCAAATAGAACTGAGATATGCTGGCCGCCCTAATTTTGGTCTATCAATTACACAAAAACATATACACAAAACATAATCATCTTTCCGCAGATAATTTCTTGCTCAGCAAATGTTGTCATAGGTTAATAAAAAATAAAAAATCACGCATTTAAATTTTGTGTATATATGTAATGTGTCACAAACATTCGTAGGAGCCCAGGCTTTTGGGTTTTTTTATAGCAAAAGACCATAGCTGGACATAGACTTCTCCCACTCCGAAAAGTAACAAAGAAAAGCCACAGAAAAGACTCAACATTTAAGAAAAACACGTGGTTGTAAAGAAAGACTTATGAGATGTTTAGAAATGGAAATAGAGTCACGATAGCCGAGTGGTTGGAATGTCGGAATTTCGAGTCCAGAGATCCGAGTTCGATTCCCAGATGGCAGGCTCGTATCAATGGGTTTTTCAAAAACTTATGTACGAATTCTATCGTTGGCTTGGAAATAAAGACGGCGACGGGCTTACCACCTTTCACTTTGTCCCGAAAATATCTTTGGTGAAAGGTGGGTCAAACCCCAGTATTAGGAATTGTGTGAAGATACGCAGTTTCTTGCTGGTTCTACTTCTTGCTTTTGTTTTACGGACTAGTGTTGATTTTGTAGTTCATAACAAGAAAAGTTTTGTCTTTAACTTTGCAAAGTAAAGTAGTGAAAAATTCATTTATCAACATACCTGATAACTTCCAATGAGATAAGCGGCATTGAGTCGAAGATTCTCATTATTGCTGGTATAGAAAACAATCTTCTTCTTCGGATTCTTCTCCAATTCTTCATTGAGTTTGTTGCAAAATTGATAGAGATGACACAGGTGATAAGGTCCAAAGTCGAAGTAGAAGCTCTCGTAGATGATCTCATCCTCTATGTGGAAGTATTTACTGTTACGCGTGGGTTTCGGTTTGTAGCCACTTTTCAGGGTTGCAAAGTATAATCTATCTAGAAAATAAACATTGAATTGGGTAAAAAGGCCAGCTTCCTCCAGATGACGGTAAGCGGCAAATGCACCTTGTGACTAGTAACAGAGAGGCTACCAAATGTATAGTTATATGGCACAGATAGGTCTGCGAAGGCAACTATGCCTGCAGGCCTACACGCCGAAAGACGGACGCTCCTGCCTTCTTGCCATACGAAGTCCACGGGGCTCAGGCAGGTGCAAAAACCCGTAACTACGCGGCGGATCTGGATTTTGATTCCGGCGCCGGACACATGGTGTAACTCTTTACCTCCGAGCTATTAATGGATTCTGCCTTTGTCATTATCATTAGCAGGGCAGGCTTTATCTCAAAGGTATTCGTCATCACCGAGCTTGTAGTAAATTCAGTAATGCTTTCAACATTTTTTTCCTGCTCGGGCCGTGAAACGACTGGTTCACACGCATATAAAGCAAACCCCCCGACCATTGGGCTAGAGGAGCTTAATACATTTAATATTATAACGAGCACCGTCACCTTCAGCAATTGGTAGCAATACGTAGGTGACACCAATAGCCAGGAAAAAGTAAAACAAAAAAACATGTAAATTGAAACGTTAACAAATAAATAATAAATAAATATCTTCACGCAATTCCCAATACAGGGGTAGACAGAGGTCAAGTCTAGACAATTAAGTCCCTTTGAGCCACCTTCCACCGAAGATATTTTTCGGGACAACGTGACGGGTGGTGAGCCCGTCGCCGCCTTTTATGTCCAAGCCAACGATGAAATTCGTACATAAGTTTTTGAAAAACTCATTGGTACTGCCACCTGGGGATCGAACTCGGGTCTCTCGACTCGAAATTCCGACCACCCAACAACTCGGCTATCGTGACTTAGAAACGTTACGTTACATATTTTAAAGATTTTTTTTATAGAAAAGGGAGGCAAACGAGCAGGTGGCTCACGTGATGGTAAGTGATTACCGCCGCCTATGAACAACACCCGCAATACCAGAGGTATAGCAGATGCGTTGCCTCCCTTAGAGTGCCCCAGGGGGGGTGGGCCACCGGTTACCTGCACTCACCAGAAGAAACGCAGAAGTTTGTTAGACTTTTACTTCACGCCGGTATTGTGTGAGGTCGTGGTACTTCGGTCGAGCCGGCCCATTCATGCAACAACAAAACCTGATGCGTGGCTCTACCACTGTGAAAATCTATTATTATCTTTACGAGTCAATGAAACTTCATTTTCGATATTTGCATATTACTATCTTTTAATTGAAATCCGTTCGTTTAAACTGTGTAGGTCTACTACTGCCTTGTCTACAAATTTGCAATTCTTTAAAAAATAGTTTTCTTTTTAAACCGCTTTAGAAAAAAAAAGTTCTCAATAAGGTTGTATGATTGTTGCCTCATAAATCCGTCCTAGGTTAACAGGTTTTCTATGATGAATTGAGCGTTTAATAATTTCATTATGACTGATTAGTAAATTTACCCATATCATATCATTATTATCATCAGCAATGTCATTCAAACGAACGACTTCATCTACAGCGAGGTATGGGCCTCGCTAAGCTTGTGCTCTCAAAGTACTAAGTACTCAGATTTTTCTACTTAAATAAACATTGAATACAAAATTACTGCCTTTAAAAAGAACAAAAACACAAAAACAGCTTCATTATTTTTATAAAATATCCTAATAAGCACTACTTATTATGTGTTAAAAAAATATCTTCACGCCATTACCAATACAGGTGTAGACAGATGTCTATTCTAGACAATTAAGTTCCTTCGACCCACCTTCCACCGAAGATATTTTGGTACAATGTGACAGGTAGTGAGTCCGTCGCCATCTGTATGTTCAAGCCAACGATATAATCGTACATAGGTTTTTTTAAAAAAAAACCCATTGGGTACGTGCCCGCCACCAGGGGATCGAATTCGGGTCTCACGACTCAAATTCCGATTACAACCACTCGGCTATCGTGGCTTATATTATGTGTTAAAAGGCAATACATTAATAGCGATAATAACAACCTAATTTAACAGAATATAATCGTAATAAAACCTATAAATATACTATTAATTATTAAGAATTAACCAATAAATTTATATGCAAGATTCCAATGGCAACTTTACTAAAACTTGGCGGCGGCTTCAAGCACATCAGAAGTAGAGCTTATTTGCTTTTAGTGTTCTTTTTGAAATCGGTTTAATTTTTTTTAAAAGTTTTTATCAATTACTGACACAACAATACTAAGATTTTGAATCTTTTAAAAATTGCTCGTGACTTAAGTAGTTAAAGTAAATAAATTTAAATTAATAATTTTAAAATTAATGAAAGTAACTTAGTCTAATAAGTTATCTCGCCACCAGTCACATAATATCACCCAGAGAGGCGTCAAATAGCGGAAGCCAGTTAAGTTATGCAAAATTCACAAACACAATGTTACATATTTATTAGGTATGACACTTGCGTCAAAACTAAACATATTTCAAGGCAACCAAGGCGAAAATTTGTAACGTATTCAGACAACATATCCAGCTATATTCCAATGACTGTTTAGGGGGTGTTTTATTACACACATATTTGAGAACATTTTTGTAAAAATGAAATAATGTGATTAATGTAACACTATCTACTAACTACCGTTTGACGACCCTAAAGTCAAGTTGGTTGCTGGTTGGAGTCCCACTAGTAAATATGAATAAGTATATGAATATTTATCTACAAAAAATACCTATGTATGTTTTACCGTTCGCGTGGACATAAATACGGCGATGGGCAAATCACCTGCGACGTTGTCCCAAATACAATTTAAATGTGGATCGAAAGACTTAATTGTCTAGATTAGGTTTCTGTCTGGGATAGACCCTGAGATAATGAGTGAAAAAAACTACTTAACTACTTTAAAATTACTTACTACACTCGACCGGGGAAGTACCACGACCTCACAGAATACCGGCGTGAAGTAGAAGTCAAACAAACTTCTGCGTTCCCACACACCCAAATCTTGGGGGGGCACTCTAAGGGAGGCAACGCATCTGCTATGTCTCTGGTATTGCGGGTGTTCATGGGCGGCGGAATCACTTACTATCACGTGAGCCACCTGCTCGTTTGCCTCCCTTTTCTATAAAAAAAAAGTGTGTTTGCTCCACGAAACCTAATCGTACAGAATCTTTTCTACGTTAGTTCAAATCGCACATGATCAGTTTTCAATAAAATCATTCAACGATTTCATCGGCGGAAATTTTAACCTTAAAACATATACGTTGTAAACAAATTTTTTATGCGATTTACCACAATCCTCGGGGCGTCACTTCTATAATTGTTGATAGCAATTTTTTGCTGAATTTATTACAAGCTCGGCGATAGAAAAATCGTGAATAAACCAAAGATTACAGCGACAAAAGCGAGTACGATCCCCAGATGGTAGGCGCTAGTATATAGCAGTATTGGGAATGGTGTTAAGATATTTTTTGTTGTATGGAAATTAAAATTATATAATTTTAAAGACGTATCAAGGCCGCCAACTGGTATGAGCCGCTGAAAAAGCGTGGCAGACGTTCCTCTGCTCTAATGTGTCTTAAAGAATATTTGAGAAAAGGCCTTTTGTCCTACCGTTGGCATTAACAGACCGCTACTTTACTTTTACATATTAATCAAAACAAAGGAAGACTCGAGTTGGAATACATGTGCATGCAAATGTATCTGTAAGGACACATTTCACAAATGAAGCATTGGAAACGTTGGTCTAACAACAACTCTCGAGCGAGTACAACACTGAAATAAGCACAGTATGCGAAACTTGTGTAAGACATTTCAACGACACTGCGGGTGCAAGAACAAATTACATCAAAATTAATCGAAATAGCATGTATGCATAATAATGAAATTATTAAACTTCCCAAAATGAAATATTTCATGAAAAATCCTTTTTGATTTTTAAGGTTAAACTTAGAAAGTACTGCCTAAATTTGTAATACATATTAACATTAAGTTTTGCATTGCAAAGAGTCACCAAATAAAATACTCATAATTACACAATATGACAATCTTTAAGTTTTCCTGTAAAAGTGAACTTTGTTCTCGGATATAAATTCTCTTTTGCACCTAAACTTCATAAAAATGCTTTTTCAGAGCTTTTATTATAACGATATATTAAAGTCACGATAGCCGAGTGGTTAGGTGGTCGGGTTTTCGAGGCAAGAAACCCAAGTTCGATCCCAAAAACTTATGTAACTTATGTACAAATTATCAATGTACAATGTACAATATAATCAAAAACTTATGTACGAATTACATCGTTGGCTTGGACATAAAGACGGCGACGGGCTCACCACCTGTCACGTTGTCCCGAAAATATCTTCGGTGGAAGATGGGTCAAAGGGATTTAATTGTGTAGACTAGACCTCTGTCTACCCCTGTATTGGAAATAGCGTGAAGATATTTTATATATATATATATATTTTAAATAACCATAACACAACAGAAAATAGGCGAATTTGAATTACTGCAACACTGCACGATCCTCATCTACCTATATTCAACGATTTTTCGTCACATTCTCAATTTTTTCTTGAAACACAATCCACCTTTTTGCTTTAGTTTGCCAGTTTTTTTCCAAAAGTTTTTAAGAATTTTTCAAACCTTTTCTCCCAAAAGTTATCAGTTCTGATAACATTTGGCCAGCCCGCTGCTGCATCGGCTTTCTCATACTGTTACCCCTGTTGTTTTCTTTGTTAATTCTATTAAAACCGAAAGTAGTATTTTACGAGGTCCACTGACGTAAGATTCATAACACCACTATCACTATTTTGTTCCGTTTCGAATGACATCACTCGTACAACATTTTTAAATTATCCTTAAGCAATTCATAGGTATAGGACGAGACAGAAAACAAACATATTTTACGTCTGTTTGCAGGCTGCTTGACATTTTTTTAAATGTGCTACTCGCGTACAAAATGAAGTTTTTATTAAAATTAAATTGGTATTGGAATAAAAAAACAAGTTATACCACGCGTAAGAAGAAACGTGGCGCAATAAGTCGCCAGAAAAGTCTAGCTGTTAAAAAGATTACTTAAGGACGACAAATATAACATATCGTAAAACAGGTAAGATTACTTTCAATATAGACATAAAAATATGAGAAATTGAAAGGTTATTTACCAAAATAGCTGTGTGGAAGTATTTTAAAAGTATAAATAATATTATTAATTAGAATATACGAGTCATTACTTGATATCCCAATTAATATGAAATTTAAGAACAAATTTACCTTGTGCTGAGCAGTGAAGGCAAACGCGGTGTAAAAACTACGCGACCTAGAGCCCTAGAATTAGCATTATTCCGTGGGAAGGGCTTAGCGTCTAAGCTCTATAATAAGACACTACTTTCAAATCTTATTATAAAGGAAACTTTCCTAGAAATATTGTTTATTATGTACTTCTGAAATAACATATTTATTATTCTATTTAGAATTTTAGTACTTTTATCTTCAAGCCACATTTATTTTAACCGGGATAATATGATGCTAGCTGGGAGCTACCCTACCTTCGAAGCTGAGGGTTGCGGTTTCGAGTCCCGCTAGAGGCAATTATTTGTGTAACAAATATGTTTTTTTGTCTAGACCTCTGGGAATATGCGGGAAGATATGATGATGATGACGAGTTTATTTGAACAATTTGACATGTGATGAGCCCATCGTCATCTTAACGTTAGACCGAGCTAACTATAGGAATAAGTTACGAAAATGTGACTGACACAAGATCAGGGATCGAATTCGAGTCTCAATAAACGACCGAGCCAGTAGAATACTAGACATAGATGTCTATCACGTGCACTAGGATTTGAACCAAGAAGCCGCCGCTTTGCAGCCCCGAATAGAACTATAACTACGATCAACGCGGTAGTTGAATGAAATCTGAAGTAGCGACAGTTGTAATGTAGAATGGCGCATGGGACAGTGTCCTCTTGTCATGAGCTGAATAATTAGCGACAGTAGTTATGCACATACAGGATTTAATAATGTACAAATGCGCCACTGCAACATTAATGGGCTGATGTGACAGTAGAGAGAGGTACCTAAAAATAGTGCACAGAAAAACCTTATGAAGATTTTCGTTACGCAGTGTATGTACGAGTATTATTGAAATCTTCTTTTGCTTTTAATAAATAAAAAATAGCTTAGGAAAACAAAATATACATCTTTTAATTTAACACACTAACAGGTTAACTTCATAAGTTGTGAAATATAGCGAAATAATTCACATTTGCAAGTCAAAGAGGAAAGTCGTAAGAAACACGACAACGACGCGACGCATTATGCTAAAAGTAAAACCTTAATAAATTTTCAAATTAATAGCTTTAAAAAAATATTACTAGACCAAAAAAAAACTACGTAAGTTTGTTTTGCATGATATTTGGCAATTTCACAATTACATTGTTATTAAATTCTAGCAGCTAAAAGGTTGTGCGTATTAAATTCAGGGTTAAATTTTTGTTTAGTGTTATAACAATGTGTTATATGAATACAAATAAGAAAGTAGAGCAGATGATTTTAATCGTCAAATTCAATATCGATATCTAATACTACAAAACTAATTAGGCTTAAACACAAAACAAGTAACGTCATGTTATTGGCCTAAAAATAATACCACCCTCTCTCTTCCCGTGGGCGTCGTAAGAGGCGCCAAGTCTATCAAACTATGTGAATGAAACTATAGTGGACATCATGAGTTCTATGTCTCTATCTTATAGTGCGACTATCATTGGATATTCAATTCAAAGTATTTGTTCATCACGAAGGTAGTTTTTACTTCTGCGTTTAAATAAAATAAAAAAGTGCAATATCATATGCTAGTGGATTTTTTTTTTAATTTTTAATAGGCCTCTCCAAGAAAGGTACTTATAATTTACATAAGTGTATCAACTTTTAAATTCTGAAAAGGTTTGCTCAAAGTCAGCGGGGTCAGCTAAGCGAGGTGGTCAACGCAGCGCCCGTACATTGCACCAATGATGCTGCTATTCAGATTCCATCACTAATCTGTGAGCTCTATTTTTGTTTTAACCTATACTGTCCCACTGAAGGGTATAGGTCTCCCCATATGCTTCGAAACAACTCGTTCTTTCGCGTTTTCGAACCAATCGTTACAGAATGCGTCTAGCTCGTCACGCCATTGTTTTTTGGACGTCGTTATCCACATTCCGGAACTGCGTGAATATTTTAGCCCATTTATCCGGGTGCACGCGAGATATATGGCCCGCCCAATCCCACATTAGCCTAGCAGCGTTAACACCCACATCGGCAAGGCTTGTCAGCGAGCGCAGGGTTTTCTTTCGGACTTTTATTTATGGGATAAAAATCCACCACCATTCGACGATCACATCTTTGTGAGTACAAGCAATGTTTGAGAACGGCATTTTAAAGATATGTATATGTACTCTTATCTACTCTCATTTTAGAAAAATAATTATAGTTCCGCGTTAAATGTTAAACCGCGGCCAATGCCGCGGGAGCAGCTAGTTTTATAAGTCAACTCAATCAGTAGCACACACAATAATCTTAATAGTTATTGCCATGATCTTCGGCTAACGAATTGACAACTACTACTCACAATCGGATGCTCATTTTCAGTATGGAATTTATGTGACAGTTACTCCTTTGTATGTATGAAGCCATTGCGATTTTTAAAGCTATTCCTTTAGTATTGCGATAACCCGGGAATGACACACTTATTTAATTACGAGTAAGTGCTTTATTCCCCGAGTCGTAACAAATGTGAAGATTGATATATATAAGTTCTCACAACATAACATTACTAACCTCATAACTTTCCCGTTTCACCGTGTGTGGCTCTTCAGCGGCATGTTGAATATTTAATGAGCTGAACCTACACACAAAGAACCAGCTCTCGAGGCTAACTTAATATAGTAAAATGTCATTGCACCGTGCACAGAAATTAAATTTGCAAAAGGCAGTACTGGAATTCGCCGCCCGCTCAGCTACGATGTAGTATTACCTACTTGAGCGTTACGGAGTGGTACATTATGTATGAGCGAGTTTTCTCATAATGTCACACTAATCTCAACAGAGCGCTATTACGTGACGATTTGGTTTTCATTTGGCTTCAATGATTATTTATTTTTACTACGTTCGTAACTCTCAAATCGTTTGTAAACCTGGTAGATTTGACCTGGATTAATATTAGGCCTAGCAGGTGTTTCACTACTTTGTTTGTAAACAAAAGTTAACTAAATATTGCAATGATTGAGGATGTGTTTTTTTCGACGAGCTTCAATGAAGGAAGTATAAATCTGATGGAAGCGAAAGAGGTAATGAGCGTGACTTTTGAGCTTGAGCGTGACGTCGAGCCGTTACCTTTGGATACCCGAAAGGAACGATGGGTAGATTTGGATATGTATGAATATTTTCAGAATCTTTTTTTATAGCAGTAGGATGAAAAACTTTCTTACAGCCATGAAAACAACTTTAAACCGCTACAGATCTGTTGTTAACGCAAGGACTAAGAGTCCTCTTTAGTCCTTTGGGACATTAACCACAATTACTCTGGGTCTCTCAACACAGCAATTGTGATACTGTTATTGAGCTGCAAAAGAAGTTTAGTACTGATTTAGATTACTCTTAGCTATCGTTATACCTTTCCTTCACCACTGAGCTCTTGGAATATTCAGCAATTAAGCCTAGAACACTATTCTACCGCGGCTAATAATTTTTCGTCTCTTAGAAACGTCAACTATTTAACGGATATGACGCACCTATACGTTACGTTATGTAACGGGAATCCATTTATGGTTTTCATGAATGTCACTAAAGCCGGGGAACCGCAAGTGCGTTGAATTGAAGTGAATGATACTTCGACCGCCAATCTGTACTTCATGCGTGGCGATTATGACAAATCATATTCATATCGAGGTTTACATATGGCCAGTATAGGAAGTAATACGGATTAAGTGACGTCAACGTACTTAAGTACGCCTACGCATATTTACTACAGAGGTAATTTTATCTTGCAGAAATTAGCGATCAGGGTTAAGCATTAATCAAATAAAGTTTTGCAGTGAGTTGTTCTATTATTTATATAATTTTACTTATGGTCCTTTTGATAATAGCTAAATAGTTATCTCTAACTCTGACATTATTAAGCATGAAGTTTGTGACCGACTGTCTAAGCTTAGCTTTTTTATATATTCTAAATATAACGTATATTGCAAATGTAAGGAAAGCAAATCGTGATAAATCGCAAAGGTATATCCTGCTGCCAATGCGTGAGCCGTATGTTCTTTTGCTTCCATCCATACTTCTAAAATAATATAATACATTTTAATATAGCTTTGTCTGTTGTTATTTGCCTTGGATGCTTTCACGGCCAAACCGCTAAACAATTTTTGATCAAATTTGATATGGAGATACCGAGAAACCTGGAGAAGGAGCAAGGATACTTTTTACGCCGGAAAATATATTTTGCGTGGTGTAGGGTTTCCACTCAGGCTAAGCTGCGAGCAATAGTTGATTTCCCGTAAATGAGTAAATTTCTATTTCGTTTTATAAAGTATGCAAAAGTAATTGTATGCCACAAAAGCAAACTGCACGCATTCACCGAAAGAGATACACAAACTGCGAGCATCATGAAAACATTAATTAGGCAACATTGCAGAGAACCACAATGCATGCATCAGACAAGTGAGCCCGACAAAAAGAGTGCTTACACTTTATTGTCTACGCTAGAACAGTCGTTCCATTTGAGATTACTGCCGGATAACAGTGGGTTGCATCCAATCAAAATTCGTAAAATAAAGGTAGAATACCAAATAAATAATAAATAAAAAATAATAAATAAATATCTTCACGCAATTCCCAATACAGGGGGTATTGGGAATTGCGTTAAGATATTTAGGGTTAATTGTCTAGACTAGACAGAGGTCTAGTCTAGACCATTAACCCTTCGGCCCACCTTCCACCGAAGATATTTTCGGGACAACGTGACAGGTGGTGAGCCCGTCGCCGCGTTTATGTCCAAGCCAACAATATAATTCGTACATAAGTTTTTGAAGAACCCTTTGGTACGAGCCTGCCACCTGGGGATCAAACTCGGGTCTCTCGACTCGAAATTCCGACCACCCAAACACTGGGCTATCGTGACTTCTTGAGACTGAGAATACCAAATGAAAGTACTATTTCAAATTGCTTAATTATTTTTCAATGACATTAAATAAATTTTTCATTAATTTTCATAAGAGTGTGTCTAAATTTGGCGAACGCGCGGTTCGCGACTCGCTAGCGAATTGATCGCGCGCTACCCGCGTGCAGTTACTGCAATTATTTGGTGCGCCTCTTTAGCGCAACTCATTCAAGTCTCGCACATTACGCGACACGCGTGCAGCTTGCGCGCAAGCAGTTCCGTTCGCTTCCACTGTATATTTACTGTACAGTACTACAGTACAGTACTGTATATTTTAGATGTACATTTTCATCTGCCCGCTCCAAGCTGCACTCGTGCGACGCGCGCGCATTGAACGAACCTTGGTTTATTAGGGATTTATGCTTTATTAGGGATTATGCAATCAACCTGGCGCTATTTACGTTACGATTGAAAGAAAAAGGTGCATCATTTTATTCAACCCCCCCCCATCCCCCAATCTCACGTGAGATTTTTCTAAATGTGGGTTTCTTACGTAAACGCGTTGGATTGTTATTGTAAAAAGAAAAAAAATTTGCTTCGTGCTTTTATTTACGACTAGTTAAGACTAGTAATCAATATTGCTGAGAGTTTAATTATAAGTGTAATAAAAATTTAACAATAGAATACTTAAATCGTAACTAGTCTCAAGAGAGACTAATTCAGTAAAATAGTATAATTTTTTTTTGTTTCAATCAGAAAAAAAAATTGCGTGATATTTGCCGAGACCCCCCCCCTCTCCAACGTAAGATTAGACGAGATTTGACTCGACCCCCTCCCCCCCTTAAACACCTTTCGTCATTTATGGACGCCCCCTAATAAAACCATAAGAAAATAATCCCAGTGACGTACATATAATTCGCACTGATCGTAAGTCAGAAAAGAATTAGAGCCCTTACTAGTGCGAATGCGAAAAATCTTTTTATTATCTGCAATTGAAACTACGTCGAAGGCTACAGGGGGATTTATTCCGAATCAATGACGACAATTCTATCATTACAAACCATATTCAATATTCTCATTCAATATTAGTCATCAAATATTATTCAACATCATTCGATATTAGTCTATTGGCATTTAGCTATGAAAATAGACCTTTACAATTTGGCTGTACCTACTACGTTCTCTCACCAACCCCTTGGTTGACTGGCAGAGAATGCCTTTAGTCTTTAAGTCCCCCCTTTGTTGCCTTTATTTTTAAGAGAAGGCAATAAAGTTTATTAAATAAATAAACTTCAAACACTTAGTCCCCTTTGACCTTGTGTTTGACATATGGTAACATAACAGTTTGGAAACGACAATTTTAAAATTTAAAGTCGCGATAAACATCGAAGTTGAAATAAAAAAAAAACTTAATTAAAATACATTATACTGCCAGCAGGTCACTACGACCAACATATCCTACAAAGTACAATATATCCGATGAATGAGACTATTTATAGAAAATATATATAACGAAAACGCTACCCTAGAACAACGCTTTAAATAATAAATAAAATAAATAAATAAATATCTTCACGCAATTTCTAATACAGAGGTAGACAGAGGTCTAGTCTAGACAATTAAGTCTCTTCGACCCACCTTCCATCGAAGATATTTTCGGGACTACGTGACAAGTGGTGAGCCCGTCCCGTCTTTATGTCCAAGCCAACGATATAATTCGTTTAGAAACATAAGTTTGTATTTTCAGGCTTTAAGACGAAGGGGTGATCAAAACAAAAAATCTTCAAGGCATACCAACACATATTCGCTATACATTAAAATTAACGCTTAACCTGACCCTTTACCATATCGTGCAAGACCTGCACATTTACATCAAGTGGCCATAATTGCCTCTTGTAGTCGTGCTTCACTTGTATCGGATTTAAGATCGCGTGGGCTAAATCACAAGAGCCGGTTACTTTTAACGATGACATAATCTGTAAAGATTAAATATAAATTCACCTTAAACGTATCTTTATCTGTAGAACGCAATTGAGTCACTCAGTGATGTTTACCTACTGCAACAAAAAATTAAGCTGTACGGAAAATTAAGAAAATTTAAGTATATGAAAAAATGTGTAATTTTAATGTATGTATTTGTGTAATGATTTTTGTGTAATATTCAACCCTCTCTTCACTGCTCATTGTATACTCTGTAACGTGGTTGTCTAGAAGAGATCGCTTCGAAGTGATAAAGCCGCCAATTGTACCTTAATGTAATTTCTCTATATTGTTCTATATTATTTAGTCAACTGTTTGTCTATTGTGCAAAGAAGCATATTTCATTCATTCATTCATTCAGTTAAGAATTACGCGATCTGATTCAGAAGTCGTTTAGGGATTATAAATGGGCATAAAAGGTAGTTTTCAAAACGGTTAGCAAAAAGATCTGCACTCAAAACCCACAGAGGCATCACCACTTTGGAGGGAGAGGTGACGGAGTGATCAGCCATAGTGAAGAAAGTTCCCTACGTGTATATTCGTTAACAGCTACTGCCAACGAGTACGTATAAATCCAATTACCACATCGTGAAGGAATAAAAGCTTTTTAAGGATTGTAAAACTGTTCATGTTAAATCCGTAACACAAAAACAAAATAAAAAAGTTAAGGATATTTAACAGTCACTTAATCATTTACAAATTACATTTTTCTCTATAATAGATCTAAAAAACCTGTTTTAAGTTATAGCTATATCTCCTGTAGTATGCTCCACTTCCTTCCCGTGAGGGTTGTTAAAGACGACTAAAGAAAGTGCTGTAAAATAGCATTAATTACCGATAGAAAGCGAGACGAATGGTGGAATTTCGTTACCTTTCAAGATATCAGACCAAAATTAATCAAACCGGTGACGGACAGCAACATTAAAGGTGCGAAATGTCGAGATACGCTTACAATACCCACTGGCTTGACAAAAGTAGAAATTATGGTAATTCATCACCTTACCAGATGAGGCCCGTAGTTTACTTTGGCCTATAACTCAGTTACATAAATAATGTTATCGCTTGGACCACACCCTGTTTGTTCACAATTATATAACGTCAAGGTCAACACTGACACTTGTTCCGCACCTCTATTGCATGCTTTCAGGCAGAATAGGAAATTAGAGCTATTTCAGTTTGCACACAAATACTTTTAATGCTGAAGAATAATCGCAGGTTGAAAACTTTAATTGCTCCTATTGTCTGCAAGCGGTTATTGTGAAGTTGCTACAGTGAGAACGAATGAAATGCACTTGGGTATATATTTTCGATTGAAGAAAAAATTTTGATTATAGCTAAGTACGTTATTCATCCGACTCTTACTTGTATTGATTGTAAACACAAAACAATGGATTTGCCAAGTGTGGCCATTGTGACAAAAAACCCTCCCTTTCGCGAGAACCCAAAGAGTGAACTTTTATTATTTGTGTAAAAAATTTTGTTTTATCGGGAGGTACAACTATAAATTATATATTCTTATGATTATCGTATCTTTGTAATACAAAACGATCAATAGACCTTAACAATCTGTTATGAAAATAGAGTTAAAACAACATGAAACTCAATTCTGTGCATGATGGCACTGTAAACTATTCCGCCTCTTGACATACTCGCACTGCACAGCTACATTACGCGGATTGAATAGCTTGAAAGAGTTTCCTTTTAACAAAGAAGCTGACTAGCAAGGGGTAGGCGAAATATATGAATAATAACATCAAACGTCTCCACACTTCGCAGGAGTTAGTCCCCAGTTACAGTCGCACCTACTTCTGTTTATCATTGTGTGGAGCATTCTTTGTGTAGCACCAATGTTTCTTTTCCAGTTTAATGAAGCTTGACCAAAACTGACTTATTAGAAAAGATTTATTGAAGATGTGTCGATTAATATAGTTTAAGGAGGAGGAAATTTAGACTTTGTCAGAGTCCAAAAGAGTCATACAATTTACCTTATACAATATAACTTTTTCTCAATTTACTCGCTTGAAAAAAATATTACAAAAAAAAAATAAACTCAATCAAACTTTTCTTCTAGTTTCTTTCGCCGTTAGAGGAAACTCATTACGAAACGGCGTAATGTATGTTATTTATAACGATAAAGAAATTATTTGTTTTCATATGCTAAATACTTATTAAATAGGCGACGTTACTAATTGCAGCATTTCGAAAACTAGGAACGATTGATATTATACTTATTACTTCATAACGACATTCGCCAATGACAAAAACAGTGACGGTGGTAACTCAAAAACCTCTGCCGTCAAGTCCTATTACGCAAGTGGTCATAATAGGGCGTAATAGGGTGATAAAAATATCTTCACGCCAGGGGTAAAGAAAGAGGTCTCGTCAATTAAGTCTTTTCGACCCACCTTCCACCGAAGAAATTTTTTTCGACAATACGACAGGTGGTAAGCCCGTCGCCGTCTTTTTGTCCAAACCAACGATATAAATCGTACATAAATTTCGAAAAAAACCCAAAGGTACGAGTCTTGGGGATCGAACTCCGGGTCTCGAGACTCTGATTCCGATCACCCAACCACTCAGCTATCGTAACGTAATGGGTTGATGGTATCGAATTATTTATATTTATTTAATTAAAGTAGGAATCTTATTCAAACTTTATTCATGATCGTCTGCCATCGATACGTCCCACTGTAGTCCTAGTTATAAGACCTTGAACATTCCAAGGTTAGTCTAGTAAACCTATTTATTCCGACTCTAACCTTGGAAACAAATCCTTTGCTATACGCACATAAATTTAGAAAGAAAATATATTTAAGTATTAATGTTAGACCGCCCATGGTGGTAATTTAAGCGGTTACCCAAGGGTAATTTAAATCAGAGAAAAACATTTCGTCTAGACAAATAGTAGTGGTCCATGTTAATATTCAAAAATAGAACACTGGCGTCTCCCATAACGAGGATCTGGCCTGATCACTTTGCTCGGCAATCGTACCACACATTACAGCCTTACGTTACTGCCCTAAAACTTTTGACAGGTGTTGTTCCCGCTTTCAAAACTAAGAGTTATGGGTTCGAATAACGCTAAGGACAAACATTTGTGCAAAGAATTGATGTTTATATATATATATATATATATATATATATATATATATATATATATATATATATATATATATATATATATATATATATATATATATATATATATATATATATATATATAAATACATGGAAATAACTAGTTTAAATTGTTCAAAGAAAATAGAACAGCGAAGGAAGAAATAAATTTGAGCGATGTAACTCGACCGGATGGCAATTCAACTAAGCAAGCGGTCGCCCTCGCAAAACCTTGACTCTGTACATAAGCAGAACCATAAATAACACACCTATATAGGAGTTTTACAATTTATACAAAAAAAAATATTATTTGTAGAGTAAATTATATAAATTGCTTAAAAAGGGGAAGCAAGCAAAGCAGTTTCCGAAGTATATATACAGGTCTAAATTATAGTATTATATGTACATAATATACGTGCGTATCGTATGTATCATATACTATTGGTATCGTATATATAATACAGGATAGCCGAGTCGTTGGGTATTTGGAATTCGAGTCATGGTACCCGATTTCGATCCCCAAGGCTTGCACCAATGGGTTTTTTCAAAAATGTTTGTACGATTATTATCGTTGTCTTGGACATAAAGACGGCGACGGGTTCACCACCTGTCACGTTGTCTCAAAAATGTCTTCGGTGGAAGATGGGTCAAAAACACGTACTTGTCGAAACCTCTGTTTACCCCTGTATTGGGTATGGCGTAAAGATAGTTTTTTTTATTTTGATATATAAATATAAAATATATATTGAATTTTATAAATATAAACGATTAGCACTATTTAAATGAATAACCGGAATAATAATGCTTTAACAGCCTTCAATAGTTCACTGCAGCACTATACAGGTCTACAAAGAGATTTTCTTAATAGCAAGCGAATTGACGATCGCCAATGTAGATTGTATACACATCGCAGCTTAGAAGCTGCGCATCATCACTCCGTTTATTTACCTTTAGAATATGTATGTGTATATACTTTGGTATTGTTAACACACTTTACTTCCTAATTCTTCCCTTACGAATCACGAAAAGAAGATGGGGGATTCTAATTAATATATACGTAACGACTTGTAAAGGTACATGGCTGAAAAAACGTTCCTCTCCTAAGATTGCTGAAATCGTCAGGCAGGGCAAGTGGATTGGCAATAGTAGAGTAACACAGACATCTTATACCTTAGATGCTGCTCTCTGTCGCAAGTTAGTTGAATTTAGTTCTATTTTTTTGTGGTTATTCCACCACCCGTAGGTAGTCACTGCCACTTACATATTTGTGCGCCTTTTCCCAGAAATTGCGTAGACAGAGATCTAGACAATATAGTCCTCTCGACCCATCTTTCAACCAAAGCTTGTTTGGGATAACATAACAACATATTCATTACACAAAGTTTTGCTCCCTAGGAGTAGCACCTTAGTTTCGGAGGCAGCGTCACTACCAACTAAGCTTTTGGACCATACAACAACGTTGCACGAAAATTGTTCACTTAATTACCTTGAACTATACTCTTATCAGACTTAAACAAACGAAATTTATTTAGAATTAACATTTTAACTTGTATAAGTTATGTTATTTGAAACGTAAGTAACTTATGTTGTAACTTGTACACAATAAACAAAAAATTTTGTGGAATTTCAAATGCAGTTAATTATGCAATCAACGAATGTGCAGCACAGTGTAACATTACATTCATTGACAGTTCCAATTACAAAACAATTATTGGGTAGTGAATTGCAAACCACTTAAACGGATGTGGTCGCAATAACGTTATCTCTGAATAACGTCTAATAGTAGAAACCGCGAAACAAACCTGCGCGAGCTTTGAATTTTAAACGAAAAATAAAATATAATAAATAAATACATAGATAGGCATAACATAAATAGCTTATCCCAAAGTAAATAGCTAAAGCACTTGCATTTATAGAATAGGAAACGGAAACAACAGAGGTACCACAAACCCCCAGACTCGAACAAAAAGTAGCTGCATTGACCCGTCCAGGAATAGAACCCGAGTCCTCGGAACTGGAAACACCATGAAAACTAGGGTGTACAACTCACGTCCAAGGAGGTCCACAGTTAACTACCAAATGATTTCTATGTTGAACTCTAGCAACCCATCCATCAAATCTCTCTCAAACAACATCACTCAAATATGTCATGTAATGTTTGTGAAAAACTTTCACCTCCTACGACATACAAATACGATCGCGGTGGTTTTAACAAATATTTTCCATGCATTTGAATGGAAGTACGAGTCAAGTGACCCGAGATCGATCCCCAGGTGGCAGGCTCGTACCAATGGGTTTTTCAAATTCACGACCAGCATATCGGTGTTATTTTAAGTTTTCTCGTAAGGGTTTTAAAACTAAATTCAATTTACTTACATGTTGAAAAAAAGAAACGAAGACGAATGTTAGCATAGCATATCATATTCCTTGAGGACTACAAGTATTACATACTTGAGGACTATAAAAAAAAGTCACGATAGCCGAGTGGTTGGGTGGTCGGAATTTCTAATCGAGACACCCGAGTTCAATCCCCAGGCAGGCAGGCTCGTACCGATGGGTTCTTACAAAAACTTATGTACGAATTATTTCGTAATTTGAACAATTACACGTTGTCCCAAAATATCTTCAGTGGAAGGTGGGTCGAAAGAACTTAATTGTCTAGACCTCTGACTGCGCCTGTATTTGGAATGGCGTGAAGATATTTTTTATCACAGAAATAATTCGTTAATAGTAATATATAATCATGATTCAGATGGCTACTATTCATGGCTACCCCGTCAGGGATTGTGCGTGAAGATAAATAAATATATATAATAAATATATGATTCAGATGTTTATGTATTTTAAGTAACAATTTATACTAGATACTAGAAATAGAATGCATATTAAAGTTGATACTAGAAGTTAACGATATGGAGTAGAAAATTCAGGTGATGGAATATTTTTCCGCGAAGATTTTCGTAAAAATTTATTAAAATATGCAATGATGTTTCACGGTTTCATGATGTCGCAGGCATCGTAATGCGAATCGATTGAGGAAGTGCTTTACTCCCGATATTTCAAGGTCAAATAATTTTGTGATCTTAAAATTACTTATCATTGCCATATTGAACTTATCCTATGTATGAGAAACCGAACATCAAATAAACATTTAAAAATATAACATTTTACATATTCCTAAAATTATTTATAATGCTACTTTGAACAAATTTTAGGTGGCAGTCCGAATGTTTTATTTTGTATGTAGTCAAGATAACTCTCGAAAAAATTGTCATATCGAGACTGCGGTTTTTTTATTGCCTTTCAAAATTCGAAATCCTATATAAGTCACGATGGCCGAGTGGTTGGGTGGTCGGAATTTCGAGTCAATAGACCCGAGTTCGATCCCCAGTTGGTAGGCTCGTACCAATGGGTTTTTCAAAAACTTATGTACGAATATTTCGTTGGCTTGGACATAAAGACGGCGACGGGCTCACCACCTGTCACGTTGTCCCGAAAATATCTTCGGTGGAAGGTGGGTCGAAGGGACTTGATTGTCTAGACTCGACCTCTGTCTACCCCTGTATTGGGAATTGCGTGAAATCCTATTTTATAACAATATCTTAGTACGCGTGGTTATTTTTTAATAAAATAGCTTTACATGTTCGCTGTAATAAGAAAAATCCGTTTTTAATTTTAATAGAAATATTAACTTTTAAATCATTCTTATTAGAATTTTGTAATAAATATCTCTCTCACGTTTCCCATAATTTATTTTAAAGATATTATTTTTTCTAAATAGGAACTCTAGATTTTCCACAAAACCAATCTTGTAAGAATTTTAAGGAAGCTTTGCAGTTTTCATCGTTAAGCGTTTCAGACACTAAAGTCTATCACGAAGCCTCGAAACTGCAGGTTAATAAAATAGAACATAAAGTACTATCCAGCTCACAGGATGTTAGTGCTTTTGAGTATCATACAATGTTGCAGAATACATTCGAATATAAAAGTAAGCGAAGTGTGTTTTTGGTTCCTGCACACAAACTGAAGCACTTTAGCTACGTCACTATAGGACTTGATATTCTCTTGAGATTCGCAAAAGGACGATTTGTATGTAATTGTTTTGTCTATATGCGCTGCTATGATCCATCAAAAAATCTTTTATTGGACGTTTATCTTATTTTTAAATTAAGAATACGGAATAATCACGATAGCCGAGTGGTTGGGTGGTCGGAATTTCGAGTGAAGAGACCCGAGTTCGATCCCCAGGTGGCAGGCTCGTACCAATAGGTTTTTCAAAAAACTTATGTACGAATTAAATCGGTGGTTTGGACATAAAGATGGCGACGGGCTCACCACCTGTCACGTTGTCCCAAAAATATCTTCGGTGGAAGGTGGGTCAAAGGAACTAACTGTCTATACCAGACCTCTGTCTACCCCTGTATTGGAAATTGCGTGAAGGTATTTATTCATTAATCTATATTTGTTTATTATTTTATTAAGAATACGGTATGTGCTTAGGGCACATGCCGTATTCTTAATAAAACAATAACTATGTGTTTTCAGTTCCCAGCGCTTTTGAAGTTTGTATCAACAACATTTTGAAACAGCTATGGTACGATTTGTATTGTTGGATTGGAAAAGACGAGTAAGGCGGCGATATCCCTAATTCATTTCCGGTCAAAAGTGGGTCGAAAGGAGTGAAATTTCTAGGGTTGCAATGATCACGATATTGATGATGATGACTACAGTCATCTATAGATATTTCAATTGAAAATACTTCACGCAATTCCCAAGCAATACAGGGAGACAGAGGTCTAGTCTAGAGAATTAAGTCTCTTCGACCCACCTTCCACCGAAGATAATTTCGGGACAACGTGACAGGTGGTGAGCCCGTCGCCGTCTTTATGTCCAAGCCAACGACATAATTCGTACATAACTTTTAGAAAAACCCATTGGCACGAGCCTGCCACCTGGGGATCGAACTCGGGTCTCTTAACTCGAAATTCCGACCAGCCAACCACTCGGCTATCGCGACATTTTTTTTAAATGCTGCATATCGGACCAAATACGCAGACCAATACAAATTACGGCAGAAAACTAACCCGTACTAAAGCAATAATCATCTATGTTTTGTTTCTTTGTTACTATTTTTTCTCCTCCAAAAGAGCACCAAATATTTAATGCCTTTTGCTCACTTGGTTACCTATCAACGTTACATACGGTCATTTCACAGATCAATCATGATTAGTGTGAAGGTCTCACTAAAGACCCACTGTAGAACCAC
The DNA here is from genome assembly GCA_029286605.1 of Sericinus montela. Taxonomy (NCBI): domain Eukaryota; kingdom Metazoa; phylum Arthropoda; class Insecta; order Lepidoptera; family Papilionidae; genus Sericinus; species Sericinus montela. The sequence goes on from JAGSMR010000002.1 coordinate 2,255,694, forward strand.
TGTAACATGATGCAATGTGCAACAATAGATTTTTCTGACACTGATGTCATCCTAGCAATGTCTGCTGGATTCAACTTGTTAAAATATAATTGTGATTTTTACGTTTCAAGCAAATGTGTAGCAAAAATCATAACTTCAAAACTCTTATTTGAGTCTATATAGTCACGATAGCCGAGTGGTTGAGTGATCGTAATTTGAGTAAAGAGATCCAAGTTTGATCCCCAAGGATCCTACCAGGATAAGTTTTTGTAAGTGTTTGAGGTTTTTTCAAAACTTATGTATGGTTTATATCGTTGATATAGACAGCGACAAGATCACTACCAGTCACACTGTTCCAAAAAATATATTTTCTGTGAAAGGAGGGTTGAAAGGATTCAATTGTCACAACATCTGTCTACCTCAGAATTGAGAATAGCGTAAAGATTTTTTTCAAGCTATAGAGACAAGCTCTAACTGCTGCCCATAGTATGTAGATCATACATTAAAATAATTGCTGTATGGAGATTTTCAAATTTTCAAAAACAACAATCATCTTTTCCATCAGATCTTCCAAATATAAACAATGGCCACCTATAATGTAATTTATTTATAGAAAATTATATTTTAGGTGGACCAGTCACAACAATTAATAAGCTAAGATGTAACAATGTTATTCAATTTGGAAAAAAATTTACTTTTGTATGTTTACTCAAACAAAAACTCAATAAGTCATGAAGGACTGGCAAGAAAATTTAACATGAAGGTATATCATTCATTCAAATTCTTCAAAACTGTTTTATACTTAGTTGTGTGCTTAGAATTCTTCTTTTTATTCTGGTGTAATTTATAAAAATACTGATAATTACATTGCTCAGTTCAAGCTTGGAAACTTTAATACACAAATCAATAAGTTGTTATTGAAAAAATTACTTCGCAACCCTCCGCATGAAAATATAAAAAGGTATATGTTACCTACCTAAAGTAACGCCTCAGTCAATTAACTAACAAATCAATAAAATATTTTATTTACTTTTTTTACTCAAAGTATATGAAGAATGTTTTGCAGGTTATAAAAGGAAATGATAAAAAAAAACGGTTTTATCTGACAGTTGAGAAGACCAGGCAAAATCACAGACAGCTACTACTTTTTCGTTTAAATTTACAAATTTAAGTTCGTTGAAAATAAATGTTTAACAAATAAAAATCGCAACAATTTAACTGATCTAGCATCAGTTAAATTATTGCGATTTTTATCCCAGATCTGCCTCCCTTAGGGGATAAGGTAACATCCTGGAGTGGATATTTACATTTTATTATTCATACATTTACATTTATATATGAGTGAAAGTATTGCAATGTTAAGATAAACTTATTACCACATAAAATTTTGAAATTCCAGATCAAAATACACTTACCTTTTATAATTTCAGTAGAGGATATTATGACCTCACTTTCATCCATTCTCACTTTGTAGCACAGCAATACCGATGATTTCTTTATTTTGACGGTTTTTTAAGACACTTCTAAAATTTATTCATGCAAAAAGACAATTCTTGTAAGATTTTCTTAGGACAATCCATACATGAAACACACCATTGTTTTTATTGTATGTACCTGAAAATAATAAAATTAAAATTAAAGGTATGATACAATAGTATATTAATAAATACTACATTAATAGTCTAGTGTGGCACAAAACAAATCAAACGGAAGGATACATTAGGAAGTAAAAATTGTTAGTCAAAAACTAATTAAAAATGTGATAAAATTCGAAAATCATTTTATTTAAGATGTGTAGCATTTGAAATCATAAATACAAGAAATCATTAATAAGCCCCATTTAAAAATGGCTAACTGGAGTAAAGATAAGTAAGGAGAGTAGTGTAAAATAATTCAATGGAGGCTAGTTAACTTCAGTGAGCAAGCGGTTCATCAGTTACAGTAACAGAATCCTTTCTATTCTTGAAGACACTACTAAAGCAAATACTGGCTACACATAGGATGTCACAAAATGTTATAAGTTTCAACTTGTTGTAAAATAGATATAAAGTCTATGGGTATTATAAAAATAAAAACAAATATCTTCGCGCAATTCCCAATATAGGGGTGGACAGAGGTCTAGTCTAGACAATTAAGTCCCTTGGACCCACCTTCCACCGAAGATATTTTTGGGATAATGTGACAGGTGGTGAGGCCATCGCCGTCTTTATATCCAAGCCAACGATCTGAATAGTACATAGGTTTTGAAAAAACCCATTGGTATGAGCCCGCCATCTGGGGACTGAACTTGGGTCTTTTGACTCAAAATCCCGACCATATGGGTACTATGTATAAAAAAATAACATTTTTGGAAATTTAGTACTACACCCTGAATATAATGAAGGCATCCCTGGAAGATTCCATAATTAATAATATAACTACCACACTAAGCAACTGAAATGTTAACAGTACCACAATATGTGGCATTTACCACACATCTCAGACTATGGTGCCCACCATAAATCTGTAGTTGTCAGATATATCTCTATTTTTCTAACACACAATGATCCTACTCAACTACAAAAACTTGAACTAGATTAGAAATATATATATAAAATTTACTCAAAAAATTCATATTTTATAGGATTTTAAAATTTTTTAAGAGCAGCTTAAATGTATAAAAACTTTTTCCAGATGTTTGTTGCTCCATCTCCCAGTCTTTGCCATTAACAAGGCTTTCCCCTTATTATATTTCCATATGAGGATCCATGCAGCTAGTAACAAAATTACTTTAATTTCATTTAAAATGTACACAAGTGCAACTTGGGTGTGGGAAGACCAAATAAAGTAAGCAGTTCAGAATTTATATCATTACCAAGTTTCAGAGATAAGAGTGGGTAGTAATACCAAAATTGAAAAGTTGTTAGAAAGCAGGATTTGTTTGATCTTTAAATATTTTTCAGGGTGTGGAATTTAAATAAAATTGGGGAATTGTTTTTTTTAAACAACAGCAAGAATAATCTAAGTAATATGAATAACATTTTATAATAGTCATTATCTATAATACATATTGATATAGATAAGAAAAAAGCTTTTCATACCATCTGTCTGAATTGTTTCAATAGGTAGCCTTGATAACTAATAAATACAGATGTTATGAGCAGAATTTCAGCTCTAGATAAACTTTTCTTCTTCACTTATAACTAAAAATCATATGTACATTGATAAACAGTAACAATATAGAGTACTTCTACTTTTGTTCTCATTATAGTGCCTTTTTAAAGTATTGTGTCGACAACGTAGTTAGCATCATTGGCATGGCGTAGGAGTCTTCTTATTAGATAGCGTGGGTCGTCTCCTTCTTACTTCTTATTAGAGGTCAAATCACTTGTCGTCAAATCGGAGAAGCCTTCACTCTACTTTAACTTAGAATTAGTAATCTATTTTTGTTTTAAATGACCGAACACTAAACACCGCTCGACCATATTTCACTACTTAGATTGATAATTCACTTTTAAAATCAGAAGCACAAAGCGTATTGTATAAACAAATCAACAAATTGATCGTGGCGACGCAAGGTCACAAATTCTCGTTCAGCTTGAATGCAATTTAGAAACTCGCCATTTACTAAGTGACGTATTTTATTTATTTTCCGGAGCCGCTACCCGACAGCCGTTACGAAAAGACGAACTTGATTGGCTTTTTCTTTTGTAGATGTCGGTTGGATCGGTGGGAAAGTAACTGTCACAATGTCACTTAGCTCAAAGTGTTGCCATTGTCGTTTAAAAATAGAACACATTCTGTTTGTTACATGAATAAACACTAAGTAGCATTATAACAGACCCAATAGTCTATGGTTTTTACCAAAACAACAATGTCGGACACAAAATTATCACTTTATGGATTCCAAAATCTATGTATTCCATAGAGTACAGTACCTAAATTCTCCAAGAACATTTTTTATTTCATTTATTTGCACGCACACGACGGTTTTCCCCGACGACTCGACACGATTTTTTCCTCACCGAAGCCAGAGAGAATAGATCGCCAAGAGTCATCCTTGCATGCCTATTTCGTTTCTTTCAGATTCATCATTTTCATCATACTTGCTCGTCCAGGTATCCGAATACTCTTGACCCTCGAGCAATTTGCTGACATGGTCTTCGAAAGTTAGTCTCAGCCTACCATGACACCTTTTACTATTAACTTTCGCGCTATAAACTTTTTTCTCTATTCGGTCTTCAATTATTCGCTCAACGTGCCCAAACCATGAAGCACGCCCTTATCCATTTTAATGATCAAACCTGCACATCTTTCAAACCCGAATCTCTTCGTTTCTTTTTCGGTCGGCCAAAGTGACGCCGCACATTTTACGAAGAGTTCGAATCTCCACTGCATTCAACTTGCTTTTATGCACCTTCTAACAAAGTCGGTACCAGCATTGCATTATGTATTGCAAGGCGTGCACTTTTCCCTGCATCTTGCCTTTTGAATAACGCAATCAGGGCACCGTTGACCTTGGTCCCGGAAGGCACACGCCTGTTCACTTCTTTAGCACAATAGTAATACCAATATTATTTAAATGTAATAATTACCTACCAAAAATCGTCCAGGATCTGGGTGCTTACCATTATATTCTAAAAAAAAGAAATTGAATTAAAATAAAAATGTTATTGAAATGATCGCATAACAGACATTATGGTAGTTTCGTATTTTTATGTTACTTAAATTGTCATTAAAGTATTCCTTCAAATTATAGAAACCTTTTTCTAATAACAGGTTTTTTTTTTTTTTTCATTTCTTTTCTTCTCTCATAAAATTATACCATAATTAAGCCATGAACTGCTTACTATGCATATGTATAGTAAGCAGTTACTACTGTTTTTGATCCGTGCTGAATTTAAGTTCGTAGAGCGCGTATGCGAGCGCACTTTCCAGTTTAATTTAGATGCCTAATAGTTCACAAATCGAATTAGCCCTTAATTCTGCACGCATTTGTTTTAATTTCTTTTCTTTCAGCTATGTATAGTTTTCCTATAGAGTATGGAGGGTAAAGGTAAGTCGGACCATCTTTGTGTATGAAAAAGTCAAAGAGTATCTGACTTTTTCATACTAATCACTACGTTATAACGTCCGTCAAAAAGCTTTTAATTGGTAGCGCCCCAGTAGCGAGTGGGGTAAATTAAACAAGTACAGAAAAACTTCCGTTTTGTTATAGCAAACTATTCAAATTAATTAAAACATATAACGTAGTCAATATTGAATATAATAATAATTTTTAAGAGTCACGATAGCTGAGTGGTTGGGTGGTCGGAATTTTGAGTCAAGAGAACCTAGTTAGAAGTCCAGATGGCAGGCGCTTACTAATGATTTTTAATAAATGTAATTGTCTAGACCTCTCTATACCCCTGTATTGGAAATTGCGTTAAGGTATTTTTAAGCGCCTAATAATTTTTAAGTAGTAAATGTAAAACAATTAAAATATCTTTAAAATTGTCAAACTTCTAAATAAATAGTAATTTGCACACATCTGCACCTGCATCATCACACTTCACTGGTTACACGTGGTTTTTTGAATTGTAATTAGTTGTTTAGAGCTAGGATTATGTTTCGATACGTCCGTTATGTAAAATTATCCTTCTTACCTATACAAGGTTTCCTTGGCTCGCTCAACTATGTGTTATTAACAGTGGTAGAGCCACGCATCAGCTTTTGTTGTTGCATGAATGGGCCGGCTCGACCGGGGAAGTGCCACGACCTCACAGAGTACCGGCATAAAGTAGAAGTCTAAAAACTTCTGCGTTTCGTCTGGTGAGTGCAAGTAACCGGAGGCCCACACACCCCGCTCCCCCAATTCTGGGGGGGGGGGGGGTTGCAACTTAAAACTTGGTGAATAACTCACGAATATGAGAAATTAATTTAATACTATCTATAATAAGTACTTCATCTGTATTAGTTACTCAAGCAAAGTAATAAAAGGTTTATGAATGAAAATATAATACATATATTTAAAAAAGTATATTTTTAATTATATTGAAAACTAAGTAATAAACTTTTTTTTGCTCTCTATTAGGCATCGAAAGATTCCCACTTAAACTATAAAATGCGTATACGGAAAATAAAATCAAAATTATCTGAATTCACATACGCACTCCACGAACTTAAATTAAGTACGGATCAAAAAACAGCAATAGCTGCCTACTATGCACAAGCAATGTAATAATGGGACGAATTGTCAGACTTGGTAAGTCCAACTTCAACCCAGAGGTCAATAGACGAATCCAACTCGCCTGGGCAGCGTTCGAGAAAATACGCCCCATCTTCTCGTCTAAAATACCTAAGATTCTTACCAAGATTTACAACCAGTGTGTGTTGCCAGTGATAACATATAGATCTGAGACGTGATTTTCACTGCAGGCCGTATGACGAAGCTCAAAGTTGCTCAGCGAGCCTTGGAAAGGGCTATGCTCGGTGTTTCTCTGCGTGATAGAATCCGTAACGAAGATATCCGCAGCAGAACCAGGGTAGCCGACATAGGCGTAATGATCAGCACGTAGAAGTGGCAATGGGCCGCCCACATAGATCGTATAACTGACAACCGTTGGGGAAGAAAGGTTCTCGAGTAGCAACCTCGTACAGGCAAACACAGTGTAGTCGACCCCCCACAAGATGGAATGACGAGACGAGTGGTAGACGATTGGCTACCCAGCAGCTGAGTCCTCAGCTGCTGTGAAAAGTTTTAGGGCAGGCCTATGTTCAGCAGTGGACTCTTGATAGGCTGTAAAGAAGAAAAGATGAATATGCATTTTCATTACTTAATTATGGTATAATTTTATGGCAGAATAGTACTAATATAAATGATCTTTTTAAACTACAGAAAACGTGTATTCGAATTATTGTAAATATTAGAAATAGCGATACATATAAATCGCATTTTATAAAATTATAAGACTAGTTTAAAAAAAAAACAAATTGAAATATGCCAAGAGCGTAGACGAGTGTCACGAGTGGGAAATTAATTAAATAAAAACGCATTCTGAGCATTAACAAAATATTTTTATTGTTGATTATTTGGTGATTGTAGCCGAAATTTATCAGAAACTATAATTATATACATAAGTACATTCTAAAGTTTCAGTCATTAAGTTGTTGATTGACCACTTTACATCTGTTTGTAGCCGCCATGACTGCACCAATAACAGCAGAACGGAAACCTGAAAGGAATTTATTTATTTTTATTCTGATATTATTCAGGATTTTCATTTTCAATATTTATTTTCATTAAAGAGTTATGGTTTTCCCCTTTTTAGACGGTGACTATAACAAGGTGGATTTGTCTAAGAATGAACAACAATAGAGAATGAAAAAAATAATTCAAACTCTTTCTGCCGTTGGTGTCGCAAAGTACAGAGGAGACTCTTACGACACCACAATACTTTAGGGAAAAGTCATGAAATCAAAATTGGTAAAGATAGACGGTGACATAACCATTTTGAATAATACTGGGTCAAATTGTTTGTCTGTTTAGATTTAGTTAGTCCGCTAGTCTGGGAATGCGATCACTTAGTAACTTGCCAAGCGTGGCGATAGTTTCATCTTCTCCTAAGGGACAGGCATATTATTCATACATTAAATGTAAGATTTCTAATTGCATAGAGGTTTGGAAACGATGATTGTCTACCACTTTACTTGGTTCAGAGAGTTTAGCGGCAATAGCCTAATGGTTTAGGGTGCGGACTCCGAAACATGACGTCGCAGGTTCGGGCCCCGCCATTCGACTATTGACGTAAACCAACTCCAGAAACAAGCATTGCAGCTTAATTGGAGTGGTTAACAGGAATACTAGTAATGTTATTCGGCATTGCTAGTATTCTTTCTAAAAAAAAAAAAATTTAGTTGGCGCTACTATCGCTTTGTGTAAGGAGGAAATATTATTATTTGAGATTTATAAGAAAGAATATTAATCACCACCTGTCACGTTATCGCAAAAATGTCTTCGCTGGAAGGTGGATCGAAAGTACTAATTGTCTAGACCTCTGTATCCCTGTATTGAGGCCGGCGGACGGCGTGAAGTTAAAGTGAATAAAAGAGTAGTTTACAATCTACGCTGTAAATTTTAAGTAATAATTTAGTTTTATTTCCAAAAAAAAGGAACACACATTCACCGAATTACCCTATGGTCTCGTTTTGATATCTCGAAAATAACAAAAAGGAACGGACCATTCTGTTCAAGATGATAAGTCCCCTCCGCGGTGGAGCCTCCAGGGCTTGTGACGTTATCTTTCATAGCAGCAGGATGGCCGCCAGTACGAAGCATTGCGGCTGATCCGAGTGTCGTTTGCGCAGCCAGTCTCAGAGCCAGGTCACGCGGCAGGCCGCATCGGACTCCGCCATCTGCTAGAGACTCTATAAGCATGTACACCTAAAACAATGAGTAGTATTTTTAAAAACTGTATTTCAAAAAGTGCCCATACCCTGTGGTTTCAACTAAATGTAGATCAGGACAGGATTTTTTAAACAGAGTCACACTTGCAGTATTTTAATATAGTATACTTCATAATGTAATATAAGTCACGATAGCTGAGTGATCATGAATGGAGTTGGTCGGAATTCGTGTCAAAAGGCCCCAGTGAGATGCCCAGCAGGTAAGCTCATACCAAGGAGGTAAACTCATACCAATTTGCAAAGTAACGTTTGTACATAACGATTTATATCGTTGGCTTTGACAAAGACGGCGAAATGTCACGTTGTCTCAAAATATGTCTCCGGTGAAAGGAGCGACGAAAGGACTTAATTGTCTGGACTTCTCTCTACTGCAGTATTGGCCATGGCGGGAAGAAATATATTAGTATATATCGCATTTGGATACAATTAAAAATTATAAAAATATTATACTTACAGGAGATTTAAATATTAACCTTATTCCGAAAGCTAATGAACTTGACATGGAACGAAGAAACAGGACTAAGTACTTAGGTATGTTATCTACATATGGTATGTTACCAGGCCATATGATTGCTACTAGACAAAATAATTGTCTGGATCATGTTATTTTAAAGCTTTGTAGGAAAAAGAATAATGCTAACGTAGCTGTTATGAATACAACTGTAACTGATCATAGCATGGTGTTAGTGTGCTTGGCTAAAGTAAAAGATGTAAAGACTTGTCTTAAAACAAAAACATATATTGATTATGATCAAGCTTTCAATAGTCTGGCAAATAAAAACTTATCTACTTTATTACTATGTAATGATCCTAATCAGCTGATTGAGATATTAATGAATAAAATTATGGAATGTTTAGAAGAGAATACTAAAATAGTATCTGTTCCTAAAAGTAAACGAACGATAAGACCATGGATAACACTTGGTATTTTGCGTTGTATAAGGAATAGAAATCAAATGCAGAAACGACTTAAAATGAATCCTTTTGATGAAATACAAAAAATTACTTATAAAAGATATCGTAATTACTGTACATTACTTATTAAAAAACTAAAACGCAATTACGAAACATCACAATTATTGAATAAGAATCCCAAAGTGCTATGGCAAAACATAAAAAATATAACAAATATTAAACAAAACAAAACTTATTATCATGAGCTCTTACAATTAGAACCTTGCCCTCTTAAATCAGTAAATTCTATAAATAACTTTTTTCTAATATTGGACGAGAACTTGCCGACGAAGTAGTACGTAATACGTTAACAGTTAAAAATTTTAAATTCTGTTCGAACAATCAATGCTCGGCCTTCATCTTTTACCTTAATGGACACAGATTATAATGAAGTAATTACCATATTAATGAATTTAAAAACAAACAGTGCTGCGGGATGGGATAATATATCTACTAATTTCTTAAAATTATTACTTAAAAAATGTTGTAGTCCCCATCATCTGTCACTTTGCTAATATTTGTTTTTCTACAGGAGAATTTCCTAATTATTTAAAAAATCTGTTATTATTCCTATTTATAAAAGCGGGGATAAAGGTGAAGTTAGTAATTATAGACCAATCTCTATCCTACCGGCTATTTCAAAAATAGTAGAAAAATTAATAAATATCAGACTATTAAATTATCTTAATAAGTACAATATTTTATCCGATTCTCAGTATGGTTTTAGGCAAAAAAAGTGTACTCAGGACGTCATTTTGGATCTAACATCAAATATAGTTGAACAACTTGATGGTAAAAATAAATGTTTGGCTGTATTTTTGGACCTTAAAAAGGCTTTTGATACCGTTTCCATACCAACTTTATTACAGAAGTTGGAAAGAATCGGCATTAGAGGTACACAATTGTGTTTATTTAAATTGTGTAAATTACCTAACTGACCGAACACAAAGAATCAAAATAGGTGACTTCATTAGTAACGACGCTCCCGTGACCCATGGTGTCCCGCAAGGTAGTGTTTTGGGGCCAACCTTATTTCTTATCTACATTAATGATTTATGTAATTATAAACTAGGTAACGGGCATATATACTCATATGCTGATGATACCGCAATTGTGTTTTCTGGTAAATCATGGGAAGAAATACATAAAACGGCAGAAACGGGTTTGGCTAAAGTTGCTAATTCGCTACAACACAATACACTAGCACTAAATACTAAAAAATCCAACTACATATGCTTTTCCATAAATAAACGTACGCAACCTTCTACATCATTGAAACTCAAAATACATAGTTGTGGATTTAGTGATAAATGCTCGTGTCCTGAAATTGAGAAAGTAACTACCGCTAGGTATTTGGGGATAATAGTAGACCAAAGGCTTTCTTGGCACCCGCATATTGAAGCCACGACTAGCAGAATAAGGAAACTGGTCTGGATTTTTAAAAATCTAAGAGACGTGGCAACCACTAAAATTTTAAAACAAGTATATACTGCTCTTGCTCAGTCAATTCTGACATACTGTATTCCGGTGTGGGGTGGAGCATCTAAATCAAAATTTTTAGAATTGGAACGTGGTCAGCGATTATTATTGAAAGTTTTATTAAATAAACACTACAGATTTCCTACAGAAGAACTTTATTCCATAGCTGGGATATTGAGTGTTAGAAAATTATATATACTACAACTTATAATAGAAAAACATAAAACAGTGTTCTTTAACTCCAATACTAGCATAAAACGGAGAATTATTATAGAAAAAGATCCCGTTAAAACAAATTTTGCTGGTCGCCAGTTTAAGAGTCAATCCGGTTATCTATATTGTAAATTGAATAGATTTTTAAACATTTATCCTGTACTGTCAAAAAAGCTGAAAGAGGTAGTTTCTGAATGGCTTTTGTCCCACAATTATGATGGGATTGAATCTTTATTAGATATGAATATGTAATATGATATGCACATGCTCTAATACACACTCAAATGACACACACACACACGCACACACACACACACACACACACACACACACACACACACACACACACACACACACACACACAATGTTTTAAAATAATTAGATTTAGCAAATCTGTCAGTAAAGTAGTATAGACATAATCATAGTAATTTTCGTAGTATAAGTTATGTAGATTTATGCTTAGTAGATATTTAGCAGTTAAATAGTTACCTTTGTATTTATAATAGTAGTTAAGAGAGTGTTATCTCAAATTAATGCTTTATGTTTATGTTTATTTGTAAAAAACACATGTAATAACATTTATGGAAGAGCGGGGCATTCTGGCACAAGTAATTATTTGCTTAAAAGGATGTCCCAACATTGGATAGATTATTGTAATTAGTTTTTATGCAAATAAATTATTCTTATTCTTATTCTTATCTCTTTATACGAATGACAAGGTTAGCTGAAATTCTAGTTAAGGTACAGAAATATGACACTAGTATACTTTAAGTATCTGAGTATCGCCGTAAGAATATCACCCACCCTCTTCCCGTCGTTGTGGTTAAAGGCGACTAAGCGTAAAGTCATCAAATGTCTAAAAGCCTATACCTTTCTCAAAGGACGGCAACACATCTGCTATGCCTCTGATATTGCGGGTGTTCATGGGAGACGGTGACACTTACCCTCATGTGATGGTGGGTGACCACCTGCTCGTTTGCCTCCCTTTTCTATAAAATAAACGTCATTGGCTACAAACAGACACATCCTGGCAGAAATTTCTTAGGTGTAAGATGTCTGGTTCCGTGATCACCAATCCGCCGCAAAATAGTGCTCGCCACCTATTGCCTACAGTAAACTTTTACACATCGTTTTGTGTGTAAAAATAATAGGAAAGTTTTCCATAGAAATTTAAAAAGTTACTTACGTACGCTGGACCGCTGCCACTTAGTGCAGTGACCGCGTCCATTTGATATTCCGGTACTTCGTCACAAGTGCCAACAGCTCGGAACAACTGCGTCGTAAGCTTGGCATCTTCAGGTGTCGCTCTGGTCCCACGGCTTAATGCCGCGGCGCCTTCTTTGACTAGAGCAGGTGTGTTTGGCATCACTCGTATAACACGGGCTTCTAATGGCAGGGCCTGAAATATTTTTTTAAACAATTAGTACCAATGATTTATATATACATACATACACACATACACAAAAGCCTGTTAAAGTCCACTGCAGGGAATAGGCCTCTCCCATAGGGAGCATTTGCCATAACCGCCACGCTTGGCAAGCGGATTGGCGATCTCATTAACAGACCACTCGAACCTCGGACGCTGCTGCCCATCTTCGGTCTTATTATTTTGGTCTGATACATTTAGAGATAGTTATCTTGCCATCTATCGATAGCCATAACGATGTTCAAGGCTGTTTCCCTTAGTCGTCTCTTACGGCACCCACGGGAAGAAAGGGAGTGGCAATATTTTTACACCGTTACCACACTGTTGGCAACTACGTATTATCTATTTATAAATAATAAATTGACTAATAAATAATAAATTGATCGAGTGGCAACAGTGTAAGAATAGAAAAGTACCACACGGCCAGACCAATTATGAAACAAATTAAAATAAACACGGATCTGACGTCTTGTGAAGTGGTAAGGTGCTTTAAGCACAGCTGGCTATAAAACACAACTGGTTGCCTTAGTAACAAAAACAACTATTATTAACGTATTACGGTTGTTCTTTTAGTAAAATTTGTTACTAATTTTATTCATTAAAAATAGTGGTGTTATGCCCTATGTAATAGTCCTGCTCTGGCCGACAAGAGCTGATAAGAGCAGCTTTTCGTCGACAAGCAAGCTGGAAGCCTATGGAGAACAACTTTTTGATCATCACACCCTACAACACGTTAGTAAATTTCATTCTAAAAACATAAATAATTCAAGATGCTATTAAGTATCTTTGAACCCACGTACGTATCATCTGAACAATTTTACATTCAAAATTACCTTTTCAATGGTAGCTATTGATATACCCATGGCCACAGATATGAACAACTTGTTCTTGGAGGCAGGCAGGTCCTTGACTTCCCGAAGTGCCGGCACCACAACATCGGGTTTTACCGAAACTATCACAACCTCAGAACGCTCCACGACTGGTTTGTTTTCAAACAATGCCGTGGCTCCTAGACCCTGAAAATTATTTAATTGTAAATTTAGTGAAAGTAGTTTACTTGTAAATTTAATCATTTTAATGTAATTTGGTTAATAGACGTCTTATTTTGCATATAGTGTGAAATTATTTTGCTGATTTCCTTATACGAAGCCCATTGAGATGCGGAATTTTTCAAGACACTTTTATAAATTACAATTTTTTTTACCATTCCTTTTAAAAATCCAATAGCGAGTAATAAGAAGTTTTTATTACAAAAAGAAGAATTAAATATTTCTGTCTGTGTGATAGAAAAATCACAAATGGACTGCACAATTTTCGAAAAGTCACATAGTCGAGTTACAATTTCCATAAATCACGATAGCCGAGTGGTTGGGTGATCGAAATTCGAGTCTAGAGACCTGAATTCGATACCCTGGTGATACGCTTATATCGATGAGTTTTTGTAAAACTTGTGTAACTACGATTTATATCGTTGGCTTGGACATAAAAATGACGACGGGCTCACGTCGTTTGATGTGAGCCCGTCGTCATGTTATGTATGTTTCGTTGTCCCAAAAAATGTGTTCGGTGGAAGGTGAGTCGCCTTAATTGTCTAGAACTCTATCAAGAACTCTGTCTACCCTGGTACTGGGAATAGGCAAAGGAATTATAATTCACATAGATAAATAAATGAAACACAAACATCCCCAGGTGAGAGCCTCATATCGAAGAATTTTTTCAATACTTGCGTACGATTTATATCGTTGGTTTGGACGTAATGTCGGTCGTAAGGGTTAGTAGACTTAATAATCTAGATCTCTGTCTATCCCAGTATTGGGAATAGGGGATGATATGTGAATAATCACATAGATAAATAAATGAAATACACACATAGGGACACCAGCACAGGGACATCACATACATTGCCCTGATCCCAGAGCAGTTATAGTTTTTGCGTTATGGAATCAGAAACAGCGAAGTTACCAAAAACACCCAGACCCGATAAAATGTAGAAAAAATGACTACATTGACTCTGCCGGTAATCGAAGGCGGGACCTCAGACCTGGCAAATACAAGTGGTATTCGGTTTTATTTTTATTTTGGTTTTCAAGCTAAGCCAAAGCCCAAAGTAAGCAGCTTAAAAAAATTTAAGCTGCTTACTTTGGGATCTGAGCAATGTGCGTGTATGTATTTATATTGTTTCCACATACAGAACAGTGCCGTTTAAGTCGGGATCAGTTCTTAAATGTACTGAGCCGTATATAATTGATGATTCAAAAGTCTACAGATTTAGATTAATCTGACAAAGTTAGGAAGTAAGTATTAGAAATACGCATTAAGAGATCTAAATGTATAATTACCTCGAAAGCTTTTGCACTTGCTATATCTGACGGATGGCAGCTGGCTGTTATTTCTTCCGGTTTCGCCAAGCCTTTAAGTAAAAATGAAGAACTATAGGAACTAGTGAAATGGTGGATTATTTTTGTATTTTTACACAAATAAAAATGTGAAGTATTTGTATGATTCTCCTAACCTAACTTATCTATATAAGATAAGAAAGAAAGAAAGAAAGATATTTATTCACTACTACTTAACAAATTAAACAAATAATAAAAATGTTACTAGTTAAACTAACAAAAAAATATATAATTAAATGGTAGATCTGGTAACAATAATAAGAAAAGTAATACAAAATAAAAAAAAGAAGGAAAAAAAATATTTAAGTAGTATGTGAAAAGGACAACCAACTCAGCAATTAGCTGCAGCTGTTTGCGGCAGCGCTGATTTTCAGTTGGGTCCTCTAAAATCATGTATGAGTTGAAGCGAGACAAAGACGAAATACATCATTCTACAAATAATAAATGAAAACTATGTAAAAAAAGAAAAAACAATGAGAACATCTAAACTACAAAATTGCACACCTATGTAATATTCACACACAATTTTTTTTTACATGCAATAAAAGTGTATATTAAATTTTTACATTTATCAACAAATTTAAACGTTGGGTTATGATACTTCAATTTGTGCACTTATGAAATTGGCTGTGGATGACCCAGGGCAACATTAAATAATAACCAAAGGTAAAGGTAAACTATATTGAACTAAGTTATGGTAAACATTATCAAATTGTAAACTTAGAGCGTGCTTTTTTATTTTATATTTAAACGTTTGTGCCGATTTTATATTACGAATTGGAGGAGGTATGTTGTTCCAAATTTTTGTTGCCGCGTACTTAAAACTGCCCTGAAAGGCAGAAGTTGTGTCGTGTTTCACGGACTGTGAAACAACTTCTGCCTTTCTACTAGGTTTCACTCTCTCTCATTTTCTCCAGTAGTATTATTACTTACAAAAAATTAGTAATTTTATTAGCTGTACTAATATTCCTTAAAACATTATAGCTTTTTTTAATTATGTAATCTAAATTAGCAAATGAGGATGGATCAAAATACTAAAAGAAAAAACACACAAAAAGGAAAACCTAGTTCTGAAATGTTTCTTTTTTATTATAACAGAAAATGTGAATTAATTTCATTAGTCATTAAAAATAACAAGAAGTTTCTTAAATGTTAGAAAGCCAATATAATTTTTTTACCTGCGGATATAAATCCATTGGCCAAAGCAAAGGCCAATCTACCGCCTCCAATGAATCCAATCTTCATGGCTTCACTGAGAGTTACTGAAAATAAAAGGAAAATAATAATTACAAACATCACGTTGATACGATGGTGGCCCAAATCTGCCCTGAACAAATTATCATAAAAACATTTGATCAAGATCAGGGTTTTTTGTGGTTTTCAACCATAAAAAACCTTGATCTTGATCGTTACCAGGTGATGAGAAAACGTCATAAATTTTCGTAAAATCTCATTTTGCACTCCTTGAAGCTTTAATATTATTGCCGTACTTAATATTTAAATTATTTTGGTATAAATTACGATAATTTAGGAATTTTTGATTTTTTCTCTATTTCTATTATTTATTGAGTATTTTAATTACACATATACTCAATATAATAATATATAGTCGAAACCATTAAGTCCTTTCGACACAACTTTTGCATGGAATATCGAAGTTAGGTAAGTAATTATTTTAAGTTTGACTTTTATGGCTAGTAAAAGTTCATTGCAGAAAATAGATTTCGGCCGTAAGGAAGGGTTCGCCATAATCGCCACGCTTGGCCAGCGAGACGGCAATCGCAGCACAAGACACCTCGCTTCGTAGATAATGCAACCTATTACTGACCAGTTTATTTTTGGTCTGGTAGCTTTTTCAAAATTCGCTAATACATGTGAGCCATTTTGCTCGCTTAGAATGACCGCATACTGTTACGTGTCTATTTTATTCATAAATGTTATAGCAACACTTGCTTGGAAAAACACCAAAAGAATAATAGTTTGCCTTTGCTACTCAAACAATTTAAAATTATAAAAGTAAGTACGGTGACTTCAATTTTTGATATGGATACTTGTCCTTTTTATTAGCAAAATAAATAAAAAACTATTAAAAATCAAATATAATTATCTGTAACTAAAACTAATTAAACTAAACAAATCTAATTAAAACTAAAAACTTAATACCTATAATAACAGTAAAGCGAAAACCTCGCTATCATTCCTAACATAGTGTATTCAAAATCAGGACATCTATCCCAACACAACAACTATCCGGCTTTTACCTTCTTGAAGCTTAGTTAAAGGAGTTAACAATTTTTTTATTAAAGAACACAGGAGTAGTATTTGATATATTATTACTATATTTATTCGTATCTACTGATAACGTCGGATAACTTTGTATTCACGCATTGTTTATAGGTTTATTATCACAGATATGTTTATTGTGTTGTTTCAGATAATGCTAACCATTATTACAGCAATCTGTATCTATCTGTATAAATCTTCATCATGATCTCCATACAGCTCATTATAATTTCAACCGTGATTATTCTAAATGATTACTTGGACTCAATAGTGGTGTATCCATCTAAAAGCTATAGTTGCGCGTACGCGTAGCAAATTTGTTACAATGTATGACGTAGTAATATTTATTTACAGAAAAAATCATGATAATATTTACAATACTTATTAACTAAAAACTATTATAATCGTAGAGCCCTACTCCTCGTGGCATGGTACCAAGAACGCTGGCTGCATTTCCACGTTGAATGGCTAGACTTAACCGTTGAGCGAGAAAAGAACCAGCCCTCTTGTCACCAGCGGCAACGACAAGTCGCGGATACAATTCCTTTAGAAACTGCATCGCGCGGGGACCCCACGGACCGATTGTCTCTACGGCAAATGGAACAAATATATAGTCTCCTTTCAAAGACTCATATTTACGCCATTTACCCGATTCAGCTGCCGTAATGTTAGCTAGTTTAGTTTTTTTCATTGTTGATACCTTTTCCTTTTATTCTTTATTGATATTTCTAACCCAAAATTGGCATTTCACGTACACATTAGATGGAGCTGCGATGTTATTTAATTATAATCTTGAAGAATTTTAATAATATTTAACTGTAAATAATCAATAAAAATAAAATCTTAGTCTAGTTTGTTCCCATGTGTGAGTATACAGGGAATATTTGCGTGATAGCGACAAATAAGACGCATTTATCTTTTACGACTCTAAATTTTTGCTTTCTAATTATGGATTCAATTTTTTTTACGGAAAAGTCCACAGTTATTTATAATTTTTATCGAATAAGCATTTTTAAAAAAAATTTTAAATATTGTTAACCTATTTTCAACGTTTATCAACGTTTATAAAATTTATATTTTCAACGTTTATCTGTATAGTTCAAACTATATAATTTACAGTTACATAGTTTTATTTAAACGCATATAAAAATTTTAGCTTTTAAGTAACAATTTGCAATATCTTGTATGTTTTTCATAAGTCTTTAGTTAATAAGCCTAATTAAATAAATTTTTATGCAACAAGAAATTATAATAAGGTACCCTATAGTAAGGTTTGGTTCGGTTAGGTTACGGTACTACGTGTTTAACAATTAAATAAAGGAACAAGATTTTTTATTCAGTTACTTATGTTTATATGTTAATCATGTTCATTATGCGTCAGTCTGCGCATATATTTTTTTACCGCCGATCAATAGTTTTATGCTAGCATAGGAAAGGTATTTTTCGGAATTCCCAAATTGAAAGATGTACGTTATAAAATCATATTGTGACCAACTTTTCTACAAGAATTTACGTAGTGTTTTTACTTTTTTTGTATAATAACTAACAAATATATGAAAAAATATATATATTTTGCTATTCCTTAGTTACGCAATTACCCGATGTCTGTCTGTAACATAGGTTAAAAATAAAATAAATGCGAAACTTACAATGTCAGAGAAAAATGAGGAAATTGGCAGTTCACGTATTGTCTCTCCGAGATGTGGCCAGCAACTGACGACATCGTCGGGGTCACTAGTTATCACTGTTATCTCTATTTGTAACATAATTATATCTTATAGCGTCATTCTAAGATCAATAATTTAATGTACAACACGAATTGTTTGGGAGATAATGTTAAAAACAAATTTTCGTTTCGCTTCGATCGGAATCATTTTGTCGCGGAGGTGACAAACGAGCAGTCGGTTCAACTGTTTGCAAATGACTACCAAAGAGTATAGAATCTAGAAATTATAGTGACTACGGAAGCCCATATACACTTGCAAGTCGAATCGAGTTATAAGACGAAGATTGACAAAGATCTACATGGTAGAGTCAAGCGGCCAGCGAGAGCTTCGAGCAGCATTAATGAGTATATATATACATATATATATATATATATATATATATATATATATATATATATATATATATATATATGTATATATATACTCATTAATGCTGCTCGAAGCTCTCGCTGGCCGCTTGACTCTACCATGTAGATCTTTGTCAATCTTCGTCTTATAACTCGATTCGATCGTTTCGATTTCGAATGGTAAAACAATCAGTTGTTTGTCTTAACTTTTAAATACATAATATTTTTACTTGATTACATACCAATACCAGAGGCATAGCAGATGCGTTGCCGGCCTTAGAGTGTCCCCCCACCCAGAATCGGGGTAGAGGGTTGTGTGGGCCACCGGTTACCTGCACTCACCAGACGAAACGCAGAAGTTTGTTAGACTTCTACTTCACGCCGGTATTCTATGAGGTCGTGGTACTTCCCCGGTCGAGCCGGCCCATTCATGCAACGAAAAAAGCTGATGCGTGGCTCTACCACTGTTAAACCTTCTTTAAACCGTAAAAATCCATTCAGTTGTCACGTACGACAGATATGTTCGAGTGATTCTTTTAGTTATATATGGTGATTTTTAACAAATATTTCAAATTTCAAATATATTCTAATTTAATTTTGGAGACAAAAACCGTAACAAAAATTATCTTAAACAATAGATTTAAATTAGTAAATAAATAAATCTTGTTTGAAGACCATTTGGAATAACGTGACAGGTAGGGAGCCTGTCACGTTGTCTTTATGTTTAAGCCATCTATATAAATCGTACATAAGCTTTGGAATAAATCTTGGACTCTAACTTAAAACTATGATCACCTATATCACCTTAGGATCGAACTCGCGGTCTCATGACTCGAATTCCGATCATCCAACCACTGACTACCATGACTTTTTCTTGGCGTATTTGGATTGTTTTTTAATATTTTTTAGTAAATAAAATTAAATTCATAATTTTTTTCACGTTTGAATGATGGGGAACTGACAGTCAGTTACACCATCAGTCAATTGTCTTCTCACACAAAATTAAAAAGCTATTACAAGAGTAATTCTCTCCACACGATAATTCAGTTTGATGATAAATATTCTTGACTACTTACAGTACATTGTAGGCACGGTAGTATCAATAAACAACGTAGTTGTGTACTTTGTAAGACAGAAATATACGTACCAGTTATTTACCTTATTTACAATGGCACATTTCTTCGTTTTAATAAAATAACCACTATCTGAAAGACACTATCTAGTCGGTGAATATGAAAACGATTATTGTAAATACTTAAGTTTGTGTTTTGAACCTATTTTAATTTCCATCACTATTTAAGGAAGATCATAAGTAAAAGTAAGTACTACAGGGTAAAGGTATTTATTATGTAATAATATGAATAAAATTCCACAATAAAATAAATATCTAATTTTCTCGTCTCCCATTAAAATAAAATCATAATGTTACTTTTTAATCATTATTTACTTTGTTGTGGAATATACGAAACTCTCCAGGTACTCTATATACTATGAGTTGAAGATATTTAAGGATAAATATCCAAACTTGGTAACTTGGACATGTCTGAGCCCAAAACATCAACATTCAGAATTCTTCTGTGTTTGTGTGTTCGTTCAATGCGCATCAAGCTTAAACCCAACGGATTTTGATTCTTTTCCGATGTTCAATGTCCTCTTTTACAACTTAAAAACGGATTCAACTCTTAGACTTGAAGCTCTCTTTAGATCATCATACAATAGAAATGAGTTATATATATTAGTTATATATATAGAAATGAGTATTGACAAGTTAAAACGAACGTTTAATTTGCTTGTGAATTATTCACAATCTATTTATTTAAGTCGTTT
Source organism: Sericinus montela (assembly GCA_029286605.1). Taxonomy (NCBI): domain Eukaryota; kingdom Metazoa; phylum Arthropoda; class Insecta; order Lepidoptera; family Papilionidae; genus Sericinus; species Sericinus montela. Next base: position 2,276,749 of record JAGSMR010000002.1, read on the forward strand.
GTATTTCAAAGGGTCTTAATGGTTCCTGTGGGACGCATATAGCCGCATCTCTATGGACGGATTTTTATCTATTTTAATTTTCTGCCGTTCTGTAGTCACGTACTCAAATACTGCAGTATATTTTATCCCCGATGCCTCTACACTATATATATGCTTGTACTCAAGTCTCGGACGTTTAAATGTACTTGCATATAATCGTATTTTTCCGATTTATCTCTAATCCGAACCACCAATGCACAGCTATTAAAATTAATATTTTGCAGGAATATAGGATCCAAGGGGAATTCGGGATACTGAATGGACGAGACGCCGGTAATAACAAGTTTTTATTAACCGGGGGATAGCGTGGTACAACAGATGGATATTACATAAAATTCACTTTAAATTTAGGTCGAGTGATAGCGTCCACGGTGTTATCAACCCATGTTATCGTCGCACTCCTTATTTAATTAAATATTTATGTGAATATTCTCTTTTTCAAATTCCAAATAAAAAAAAATTAAAAGGATCACCTTAGATTGTGACTGTGTCTATTTATCCAAATACCACTAAGCTATGGAAAAAGAACTTGATAAAAAAAAAGAAAATCTATCATCCCTTAGATATAATTGTACATTATTAGCTGTTGGTTTTTTTAACTAAATTTAATAAAAATCAACACACATAGTAATTTTAATGTAACGATGTACGCTCTTCATCCGAAATTTATTTACATACATAAGGCAGACATTCTCTACCAGTCAACCATCAGGCTAAACAGACATAAGATGTAAAAGCAGTCCTGATAATTAAAGAGAGCATTCTAATGAAATGTGGCAAATACAAAAATATTAATATAAACTGTCACGATAAACATAAACAGTTACTATAGCCGAGTGGTTGCTCGAAATTCGAGTCATGAGACCCGAGTTCAATTCCCAGGTGGCAGGCTCGTACAAATGGGTTTTTTCAAAAACTTTTGTACCATTTATGTCGTTGGTTTGTACATAAAGACGGCGACGGGCTCACCTCTGTCGGTCACGTTGTCCCAAAATTTGTCTTCGGTGAAAGGGGAGTCGAAGGGCTTATCTTACTAGGATTATTAGGGAAGGGTCTACCCCCTATTTTTTTATATAAACTTACGTACGATTTTTCTATTCACAAACATATAAACAATATGTACATAAATATATGTATAAATTAATATGTATAAAAATTACATACAATTTAATAAGAAAAAATATATAATCATATTTATAAAAAATTGGCTTCATGTAACACGATGCGCCATCGATATATCCATGTCAATCGATAGTATTCAGTTTTATATTATAATGGATGGGTACAGCAACATCCAATGAAGCATCATTTAAATATCAAGTCGCAATAATTGTCTCTATCAGCCTTGTGGATAATTTGTTGTTTAACGAGTGTTATATAAAGTGCGCGTTATGCTGTCAGTATTTAAAACTATTGTATACCCAACTTTTGCAATAACATCTACTTACATTGTATTGTGTCTATGTAAATTGTATGTTTTATGTGTTTTAGGTATATTTTTGAGAAACCGGCTTCTTTGCTCGGAAGGCGATTTATCCTAAATACTCAGTGGTGCCGGCTTCGCAATTAGCATTGAACCTGAGTCTCCTGATTCGAATTCTCGTCACCAGATGGCTTTCATGACTGAGTCATTATTCATATAAGTAATCTGATAAACAAATAAATTATCGTTAAATGCTAGTCTAATGAACATCGCAAACAATAATATTAAAATAAATGTAGCTTTGTGTAGTTGGTAAACATGTTATATGACCAAGGTCCTTTACTTATGAACTCGTTAATGAATAAAGATATTAAAAAGTCACGCTTTTAACGACAGTTTAACGATATTTATAAACTGTACATATAAGGTCTACGTTCAAAGGTTGGTAGATATAATACTCGGATATGTTTTACCAACTTCAATAAAAGATCATATATCAGTGGATAGCATTTCAAATCATGGTTATATTTCTTATTCGTACTATATATTTCGAAGCTATTCATAAGACATTAAGTTATTTTCGATTGCTTCAAAATTTGCTCTCTATATATATGCATAAAGTGAAATAAAAATTTTCTCTCTGCTTCCATCAGTCTTCAGTAATGATTTAAACTTCCATGTTCTTGTAAATCTTGTATGGAAGTATGGTACTCACTTATATTAACAGTACTATTTTTGCACTCCACTAGCAAGAGTACCGTTCAACGTTCTCGATCTTCGGTCAAAATTTTGTTTGCAACATCTCTTCGCAAGAGTCACGATAGCCGAGTGGTTGGGTGGTCGGAATTTCGAGTCAAGAGGACCGAGTTCGATCCCCAAGTGGCAGGTCTACCCCTGTATTGGGAATTGCGTTAAGATATTTTTAACATCTCTTCGCAGAGGATGTAGCCGATCAGATAGAACATGGTCGTCGACGATTCGAGCCGCTCTATGTTGGATACGGTCAAATAAAAGGAGCTGACACTGGGGTGCCCCACCCAGAGATGAGAACAGTACACCATGTGCGGCCGAATCTGCGGCTTATAAAGTTGCAAGTGGTGGACCGGCATGAAGTACTGTCGTGACTGAAGTACTCTACTAAGCACGCCAAGGTTTTTAGAGGCCAATTTGGCCTTCCCTTCCAAGTGACCACGAAACTGAACGCTGCTCAATATATCGACGCCAAGGATTCCGATACTGGCTGAGGCAACTAGGGAAGTGCTCTCAAAATAAGATGACACTACGAAGGTATCGAAGATGAAGTTTCTTTTTAGTCGAACTAAATTTAGTCGACCCCAGTCCGAGATTTTGTCTAAAAAAATCTCGACTTCAGACACAAGTTTGTTCTGGTACTTGTCAACGTGTTCTCGAGAAATATTGGCACGGCCGGAGTATAAGGCATCACAGGTGCTGACGCCTGCATAGCAATGAATGTTACTAATTTGTAAGATATCATTGATATGCAGAAGAAACAGGGTTTGCGATAGCACACAGCCTTGTGAGACATTATCGTTCACAGACTTGGAGTCCGAGCATGCACCGTAAACTACAGACCTTGATTTATCGGGAACCCCATTTGACGGAAGCTTCGAAAGAACCGCTTCATGCCATACGCGGGGCTTTTGCTATGAAAATAACTGTCAGGGACTTGAGTGAGGTACACAAGAAGATCACCATCTAAGCGACCCCGATGGAAGAGGAGCACCTGTTGATTAGTGACTGCGACGCACTGGCAGTCACTAATCAACTGGTGCTCCTCTAAGTACCTCAAAATTTGGCAGTTTATAATGGAATCCATTATGAGACATATCTAGACACTCAGGAGCATGTCTTAACATTCAAACAGGCTTTACACATTATTAAATTAAAGAGAAATACATAACCTAATTATACATTTAATAAATTGTCAGAAGCTTTGTTAATGATATAGTAAATGTAGATTGAGAAAAAGTTGGTATGTTCCGCCGTATTTCCATCTCAAAATTTTTATCATTTCAAGTACGAGATAACTCATCATCATTCCAGTTAAACAATAATTACAGTCCACTACTGAATATAGACCTTTTATTAAGATTGCCACAAAGCACGGTCTGTTTTCTACACAACTTTTTCTCGTACATCTTGCAACAATGGACCATACGGCTCGGTAAGGCCGTATGGTCCATTGTTGGACCATACGGCCTTACCGACTACTAGATGCTATACTAGCAATCATAATATTATCATAACGGCCTGTCTGCTGCAGGACATAGAAGGGTTTTCCATAATCGCCACGCTTGGCAAGCGGATCGGCAATCGCAGTACTAGACAATTCGCACCTTTGACATTGCTACCCATCACCAGTCTGGTGAATTTTGTTCTACCATTTTTCAAGATTTTCGAGATTCGATCCCGCCATTATCGGTAGCCAATTATTTTCCCTTAGTCGCATCTTACGATAACCATTGTAAGAAATGGGGTGGTTCAGAAAGAGAATGAAATAGAGTAATCAGTCTGTTAACATTTCTTTCCCAATTAACTTCAAATGTTTACCCAAGCGACCGTCATTTGTTTTTATTACCGTGTTATCTCTTCACTGATTTCCGTTACTTAAGTTTAATGTATGTCTTAAAAAATACTTTGCCTAATTATATGCACTACTATTCTAGTACTATCCTACTATACTATATAGTACTACTAAGTACAGTAATAATAATAATAATAAATATAATAAATATCTTCATGCCATTTCCTGTAGACAGGTAGACAGAGGTCTAGATAATTAAGTCCTTTCAACCCACCTTTTACCATAAACATTTTTGGGACACCACGACAGGTGATGAGCATGTCGTCTTAATGTCCAAGCCAACGATGTAAATTGTACATAATTTTTTGAAACCCATTGGTACGAGCCTCTCACTTGGGGATCGGATTCCGGTCTCTTGACTTGAATTTCGATTACCCAACCACTCGGCTATTGTGACTTAGAGTACTAGTAGGTACAGTGTACTAGTAGGTGTAGGTACAGATAGTAGGCTGCCCCCCATGTTTGCGGTTTACCATTAGCAGAAAAAAGGTAAAGTTTTCGGAATAAATAATTGCCTATCACTGATTGTGGATATGAAGCAATTGATATACTGAATTCATGTCAAGTAAATTTGTAATAGCCTAGCAATCTATGACCGACAATCCGCTTTTTCCATACATCGCTATTATGATTATTTTTTCATGGATAATCCTTGATGGACAAGATAGTTAAAGCAGATCGCCAAGTGTCACGATCCTTACATCCGCTTTTTTTTTTCATTTATAATTACTTCATGCATGGTTAAGACAAATCTTCCTTACGGGAGAGGTCTATGTCCTGCAGTTTTACTGGTCCTTATGTAAGTTTACTCTACAATTTAGCCGTTTTTTACTATATATGCTAACCTATGTTTATTAACTACTGTAAGATTTGTATTAACCAATTTCAAAAAGGAGGAGGTTTTCAATTCGTTTTGTTTTTTCACCAACCCCAAAAAACCGAAACAATCTAAGTTCAGTAGTGTTTAACGTTTGTTTCCATAATGATACATGACAAGTCCGTCATATTTAATCAGAATTCGATTTTTTGTTTATTTGAATAGAGTGGACAGGGTGTATAGGGTTGATTGTCGAGAACACAACAAAGCCGCTCGGCCGAGGAGAATCGAGGCACATTTTATTTCGATTCAAGAAAGTTCTTAGAAATCCCAGGAAAATCAAGAAAATGCCTAAAATTTTCTGGCAATTTGATTATTTTGTAACGAAATTTAGTTGTGTGCGTCTAGGGGACAATGTATAAGGATGCTGGGCAATGTTATACATGATTTTACGACAGAAATTGCTCGGTACATCGGTAGTCGATGTTAAAAGACGAATTGGGCGTCAAATGATGTTCAACGACTGGTTAGTAGAGTTTTTGCATATTACATTTATTTGACAAGGCATATTCCCAAGATGCTCTTGACACCAACTCATAATGTGTTGATGGATTACTTAGAAAATCAACAAAATCTAAGCTAAACTTGTTATTGATTAATACTGGCTACTAACAGATGACGGAATAGCAATATCAATAAATACCAGACAAAATATAAGTAGACTGGTGACAGGCAGTTCTGGTACTGCAGGCCGTCGGTACGGTACGGTAGAAACTTATGTCCTACAGTGTACTTTTGCAAGCAGTTACAATGATAACTTCAAATTTCATGTTGTCCTGCTAGGTTACTGTTGAACCGCACGTCATTTAAAACGACAGTCATTGTCGAAATGTAATGAAACATGAGGAAAAGAAGAAACAGACGTTGAGTAATTTATGTTCAATTTCATGATTCAATGGGTTTTCTATATAGGTAATAAGTGCAATTAAACAATGACAAATTATTGCGGTGTCTGATACAATAATGTCTCTGAAAGTTATATACAGTGTTATTAATTTTAAAACATATCAAAACTTCCTTTATAATAATTAAGGAATATTAGGAATATTCCTAATAATTATAAAAAAATATCTTCACGCAATTCCCACTACAGGCGTAGACAGAGGTCGAGTCTAGACAATTAAGTCCTTTCAACCCACCTTTTACCATAAACATTTTGGGACACCACGACAGGTGATGAGCATGTCGTCTTAATGTCCAAGCCAACGATATTCGTACATAAGTTTTGAAAAACCCATTGGTACGAGCCTCTCACTTGGGGATCGGATTCCGGTCTCTTGACTTGAATTTCGATTACCCAACCACTCGGCTATTGTGACTTAGAGTACTAGTAGGTACAGTGTACTAGTAGGTGTAGGTACAGATAGTAGGCTGCCCCCCATGTTTGCGGTTTACCATTAGCAGAAAAAAGGTAAAGTTTTCGGAATAAATAATTGCCTATCACTGATTGTGGATATGAAGCAATTGATATACTGAATTCATGTCAAGTAAATTTGTAATAGCCTAGCAATCTATGACCGACAATCCGCTTTTTCCATACATCGCTATTATGATTATTTTTTCATGGATAATCCTTGATGGACAAGATAGTTAAAGCAGATCGCCAAGTGTCACGATCCTTACATCCGCTTTTTTTTTTCATTTATAATTACTTCATGCATGGTTAAGACAAATCTTCCTTACGGGAGAGGTCTATGTCCTGCAGTTTTACTGGTCCTTATGTAAGTTTACTCTACAATTTAGCCGTTTTTTACTATATATGCTAACCTATGTTTATTAACTACTGTAAGATTTGTATTAACCAATTTCAAAAAGGAGGAGGTTTTCAATTCGTTTTGTTTTTTCACCAACCCCAAAAAACCGAAACAATCTAAGTTCAGTAGTGTTTAACGTTTGTTTCCATAATGATACATGACAAGTCCGTCATATTTAATCAGAATTCGATTTTTTGTTTATTTGAATAGAGTGGACAGGGTGTATAGGGTTGATTGTCGAGAACACAACAAAGCCGCTCGGCCGAGGAGAATCGAGGCACATTTTATTTCGATTCAAGAAAGTTCTTAGAAATCCCAGGAAAATCAAGAAAATGCCTAAAATTTTCTGGCAATTTGATTATTTTGTAACGAAATTTAGTTGTGTGCGTCTAGGGGACAATGTATAAGGATGCTGGGCAATGTTATACATGATTTTACGACAGAAATTGCTCGGTACATCGGTAGTCGATGTTAAAAGACGAATTGGGCGTCAAATGATGTTCAACGACTGGTTAGTAGAGTTTTTGCATATTACATTTATTTGACAAGGCATATTCCCAAGATGCTCTTGACACCAACTCATAATGTGTTGATGGATTACTTAGAAAATCAACAAAATCTAAGCTAAACTTGTTATTGATTAATACTGGCTACTAACAGATGACGGAATAGCAATATCAATAAATACCAGACAAAATATAAGTAGACTGGTGACAGGCAGTTCTGGTACTGCAGGCCGTCGGTACGGTACGGTAGAAACTTATGTCCTACAGTGTACTTTTGCAAGCAGTTACAATGATAACTTCAAATTTCATGTTGTCCTGCTAGGTTACTGTTGAACCGCACGTCATTTAAAACGACAGTCATTGTCGAAATGTAATGAAACATGAGGAAAAGAAGAAACAGACGTTGAGTAATTTATGTTCAATTTCATGATTCAATGGGTTTTCTATATAGGTAATAAGTGCAATTAAACAATGACAAATTATTGCGGTGTCTGATACAATAATGTCTCTGAAAGTTATATACAGTGTTATTAATTTTAAAACATATCAAAACTTCCTTTATAATATTAGGAATATTCCTAATAATTATAAAAAAATATCTTCACGCAATTCCCACTACAGGCGTAGACAGAGGTCGAGTCTAGACAATTAAGTCCCTTCGACCCACCTTCCACCAAAGATATTTTCGGGACAACGTGACAGGTGGTGAGCCCGTCGCCGTCTTTATGTCCAAGCCAACGATATTCGTACATAAGTTTTTGAAAAACCCATTGGTACGAGCCTACCAACTGGGGATCGAACACGTATTTTTATTTTTTTATATTGTCTTCTTCTTGCTGTATTCGGTCCACGAATAAACGAATTTATTTCTTTCTTTGTTTCTTTAAAATGTCTCTACTACTAACATTTGTCATGTTATATTTTTTTTTCTTATGTATGGAGTAAAAGGTCAAAAGAGTAAAAAGTATTTTTTAAATTTAATTTAATGCATTTTTATTCTAATTTTTGTAATTTTACCTTGTAACTTAAAAACACAAATTATGAGAATTTATTTAACTCGAAAAGATATTTCAGTTTATTGTTTTTCATTGATGCCATTAAAATTATCCAACTCTGTGATCACTCTATGAACATTTTTTTTATTTCTGAAGAGTTTAAGAAGTTGAAATAATAAGGTTAACTTTGGAATAATATGGGGTTTCAAATGAAATTGCCGAATCATTTCTATTTAGTATTTGATATTTTCATAAATTTAAGCCTTAACTCCTAAATTTATTGTTCATTTATTGATCAACAGTATGCTTCAAATGCGTTGTTTATCAGTAATCTTTACCATGATAAAACACGACAGAAAATATACTTGTAGTCGGAAAAGTATTCAATTTTTTTTTCGTATAAACTCATCTCTTATTTAATAATAATAATCAAAGGTACTTACGTTTAATCATTTTATATTTATTAAACTCTCTTTATCTTAACTCCTATAAATATCTTATTGATAGCACTAACACTAAAAAAATATTTTTTTTTCTTTAAGGAAATTTAATTAAATGTATATTTAATTAACTTTTAATTAAATATTAACAACTCATAACTTTAATATGTTTCACTGCACAATTCCATAAGGTCCGCTGTCCTGTTATCAAATGAACTGGTAGGTAAATGCACCATTGAATAAATAATGTAATGTGTAGGTACACATCGCGTTGTGGACTTCTCTCGCATAATTCACTATCTGTATAGCACTGAATATATAGTAATAGTCAATTAAATAGTAAAAAAAATGACGTTTCGACTTAATAAGATGAAATAATAAATGCAGTGAAATATTTAAAAAGTTTAGAAATGAAAATAAATGTTTAGTAATAATAAAATAAGAGAACAATATTAGGGACAGTTAACAGTGGTAGAGCCACAGCTTTTGTTGTTGCATGAATGGGCCGGCAGAAGTCTAGTAGAAGTCTAACAATCTTCTGCGTTTCGTCTGGTGAGTGCAGGTAGCTGGAGGCCCACACACCCCCCTCCCCCATTCCAGGGGGGGGGGACTCTAATGCCGGCAATGCATCTGCTATGCCTCTGGTATTGCGGGTGTTCATGGGCGGCGGTAATCACTTACCATCACTTGAGCCACCTGCTCCAACTTAACGCTTCATTTGTTATGATCCAACTTCAAGCTTCATTTGTTTCTCAATGGCAATACTATAACAATACTTTAAAATATTTTTAATTAATAATACTTATTTTGGTAAACCCTATCAAGGTAAACTCACACAACAAATTTAGTATTTGGAGAATAAATTTTATTTGTATATTGTTTTACAATCAAAACAATATACAAATAAAATTTATTCTCCAAATACTGGATGGTATTCTAATATTCTGCAGGTTGAGTGGTAGTCTATATAATAGAAATAAGTATGTGTCTGTATACATACTTATTTCCGGACACTTCAACTTATACTCTGCTTACTTACATTCTTGAAGAGATTATTTAGGACAGTCTAATAAGTAAGGAGCCAAGATATCTCAGTGTCTAGAGAAGCGAAGAGTAGGCTTATATTAGCGAAGAGTATTCGTCCCGTACAAAAGTACTTATGAAAGAGTACTTCACAATTTTTAGATGTTATTGTATTCTATTGATAAATTTTTATTACACTTATAATTAAATTCTCCGCAATATTGATTACTAGTCTTAACTAGTCGTAAATAAAAGAACGAAGCAAATTTTTTTTCTTTTTACAATAACAATCCAACGCGTTTACGTAAGAAACCCACATTTTGAAAAAATCTCATGTGAGAATGGAGGATGGGGGAGGGATGTGTTGAATAAAATCTCACGACATTTTAGGACATTAGGGGAGGAGGGAGGGACAGAAAATTCTAAAAAACACCTGACGTAATTTATGGACGCCCCCTTATGAGTTGATGACGATTACACCGACAAAATACCAAAATGAGACTACTCTTACTAACTCTTTTACAAATCGTGTCCTACTCATGACTAGTCCATAGCAACTGAAATGGGAAACCATGCAGACCAGATGCGTATAATAGCATTTTAAAATAAAACGATTTTCGGATTTTGTAGCGTTTCGATGTAGCATCCAAAACGTCGGGAAGTAAAAATAGGTTTTAAAAACTAAATAAAAACGCGATAAAATCCGAAAATCGTTTTATTTTAAATATGTAGTGTTCTCGTAAATACAAGAAATGATAACATTTTGCTGCATTTGAATTTTATATTTTCATTCAGAAACGTAGATTGGCAAGTACCGACCATGTGAGGAAATTCAACCTATGATCTCATAGCTTGTTATAATATATTGCTGTAGAATTGCAATTGTGATTTATATTAGTAAATAAATGGGCATCACTACTGGGCAAAGGCCTTTTCACAAATACATTTAAAGAGGTTAGAGAAGGGGAATCGATTGCATGCTACTGCGGTGGAGTTTGGTGGACTTGAATCATCATATTTTTTTTATTATTATTTCTCAGACCTTCAGGTTTCCTCACAATGTGTTTCTTAACCGCCGAGCGCATTATAAACTCAGCACCTTAAATTGCTTTCCTATTAACAATTTTAGTAGTACGTAACGCTCCGGGAATCCAACCTGGCCCCGACCTCTAGGCTCTCTCCTCTCTTAATTGACTCCCTTGTTATTTAAACATTCCTAATGGTCATTGTCGTTCAATTAACAATCGATTAGGCAATATGTACTCATACTCTGCAGGCACTTTAAACGAGCTGCTCTTGTATTTAAATATTGTACCTAAATTATCCTTCTAATGGCTTGAACGGCTAATGATCTATGTGTATAGTTGACTTTCTAATCTATTTTTCTACTTCACTTGTCTGTGTATACTGTGTCTTAAATATAGTTTAGAGAAAATTATTGAAAAGGACGTGTCTAAGCTCATTTTAGAATTATCGTCAGTTTGTTCAGGCGGCAGGATGCATCACAAAATGGATTTTTATTTTGTTTATACTGTTCAATGTCTTATTTTTCAACTTACGAAGTGATGTAAGGATTATAAAAATCGGTTCATTTATGAATAAGATACAGCTGAAGGTCCTTTTAGCACAAATCAGCATAGCATTTTATTGTTTTGCATACACAACAACTACAACTTACAAATCTTCATTCATTATTTTATCCATAAACCCCCATGTAGTCCTTATAGTTAAATTATTGGAGAAAGAGACGAGCTATTTGTAAAGAAAAATCTAAAAAATATTTTTTTTTGGTTGAAGAGGGAATAGGTTACAGAACGCTGTAACAGATATCACTTAAAGATTGTATTGACTGATAAGAAATATTTGCTTATAAGGAAAGTAAACATTTTTATCAGTCGTTACATTTTTAAACATAGTGGAAATATCACATTCTCATTAACTAAAACCGCCGAATGTCTATAGTGCCACGGGAAAACTTTGGGTCATGTTCGTCACCTCGACCGCACTGGCCGCCCTAGACAACCCCACCTCGGGAGGAGTCTCATTCTGTCCCAGTACCTCATGAAACACGATCGCGGCTACCTAGTCAACCTTCAATGCCACGTTGGCTACTGACCCCCTGAGTACGCTAACTGGAGAACTTGATATGAAGGAGGAGGATGGTGGATTCTTGAATAGCGGATACCGAACCCATCGCGCGTTGGTGAATGAATGCCGAAGTAGTCACCCTACTTCGGCATTCATTCACCAACGCGCGATGGGCACCAAGGCAAGGCCAATAGGGCAACTACTTTTAACTAGCCATCATAGGTAACTCTGATTGACACATTGGTTGCTCTTGGTTTCACCGTAAGTGACCAAGACACATTTGGGAGTCGTATTATTTAAAACATTTTCTTCCAGGAAAGGAGTCGTTCCGTGTCATACGCACCGTGCATTACGTATCAGCGTAAATTTATCATCCTTTCCTTCTCGTGGATGTCGTATGATGTGATTTTTAAATCCTTAGGAAAGCCTTGTAGTTCTTGGTTACCGAAGGATTACGGTATAATCTTTGTCTCGAAATTGAACATAACAGACCAAAATGAAGCAAAATGGTGACGGACAGCACTTTCTAAGGTGCGAGCATCTAAGGTGATACTTGACGATCTATATACTCTATGGCTACTCTGTTAGGGATTGTGTGTAAATAAAAGTAAGATATTGGCGATATCCATACAGCATAAAATATAATGACAACGTAGTGCTTAATTCTCTATTATAATTTATAATATAGATATTAACAAAAAAATATGTCTTCACGCCATTCCCAATACAGGGGTAGACAGAGGTATAGTCTAGACAAATAAGTCCCTTCGACCCACCCGTCACCGTCACCCACCCGTGGTGAACCCGTCGCCGTCTCTATGTTCAAGCTAACAATATGAATCGTACATAGGTTTTTGAAAAAGCTATTGGTACGAGCCTGCTACCTGGGCCCTTTGCTAAAATGGCGGTATTGGAAAAACCAGAGCTTTAAGGGGATATCAGTTTGGACATTAGCATATTGCTTGCATTTCGAGAGCTTTGATTGATGCCAAATAGCTTGCCATGATGACATAAGCGAGAAGTTAGCTCTTGGTAGCAAGTAAAGAGGAAAGAGAGGATAATTGGGAAGGGAACCACTTCTTGTAACTTTCTTAGCTAAACTATCAGCCATTTCATTACCTTGGATCCCGTGATGGCCAGGGATCGATGCCAATGCAATTTTCAGTCCTTTTCTTTGACAGTTGAATAAAGACTCTCTTATAATGAAGATGGAGGGGTATTTAGTTTTACCCTTGAAAGGATTAGACAAAATTGTCTTAAGGCAGCTAAGAGAGTCTGAGAAAATAGGAATCTGCATATAAAACTGCCTCCAAAATTGCTATGGACTCGCAAGTAAAAACAGATGAATTAGCTGAAGAATTTCAATTGAAAAATATTTTATATTTGGGGATCCACACAGCTTTGGGGGGGCCAAATAGTCTTCGTAAAATGTTTTCGGTGGAAGGTGGGTCGAAAGGGCTTATTTTTCATACCTCCGTCTACCCCTGTATTGGGAATGGTACCTTTGAATGAAGATATTTTTGTTTATTACACAATTTTTTATAAATTGCATATAAGTTATGCTGATCTTTATGTTATTAAATTAAAGAGAAAAAATGTTTTTAAAAAGTGTTGGAAAAAGCGTTGTCACGGTTCGACAGAGGTCGCGGATTCGAATCTCACCCGTGTCAGTTGAAATTTTACAAACATTTTTTCTCTTAAATTTTATATGTTATTATAAAAAAAAATATATTCACGCAATTCCCAATACAGGTGTAGACAGAGGTCAAGTCTAGACAATTAAGTCCCTTTGACCCACCTTCCACCGAAGATATTTTCGGGACAACGTGACAGTTGGTGAGCCCGTCGCCGCCTTTATGTCCAAGCCAACGATGAAATTCGTACATAAGTTTTTGAAAAACTCATTGGTACTGCCACCTGGGGATCGAACTCGGGTCTCTCGACTCGAAATTCCGACCACCCAACAACTCGGCTATCGTGACTTATTATTTCAAATAGGCATATGTTATTAATTTCAAATAGGCATATGTTATTATGTTTATGAAAATCTTCCACCAAGAGACCACAACAACGAGACGTGAGGAACTCAATTATTATATTATTATATGAATTCAGTATATTAACTTTATTTTAATACGGGTGATCGAAAGGTATATATTTTATTACTGGCTGCGCCATCTAGATTTCGTTTATTAGTACTATTACCACAGCGTACAATATACGAGAAGTGTTGTTCTTCGTCTTCCTTAGTTGTATGTCCCCTCTTTTTAGAATTCTGCCAATGTCAAGTCAGTCATGGGAGTGACAAGAGAGAAGTGTTGTTACCGTAATATGAAGATATTAAAAGTATGACGTTTAGTTTTCATTACATTATGGTTTCGGTCTCTCACAATTCCCAAGATTTAATAAGTATTGTCTATGAAATATACTTATAAAGCTTTTACAACAGTAAAATTATTGTTTTTACCTATACATTTTTAAATAGTATTCGAAAAAATGAGAGTGACTACATATTATTACTTAAGTCATCATCGACAAAAAATAAACGACAAACTATTTTCTTTAGCAGAATTTTTAACAAATTTGTAGAGGTAACAAAAGTAGTCTTAAATATAAATTTAATAAAATATTTAACAAAAATAAAAGAACTAAGATCAATTAAGTATTTCATAAAAATACGTAGTGATTGTATACTCTATGATAAATATTGTAATGGTAACATTGTCGCCTCATATTTTTTTTTCAATCCAGTCTCGTTCTATGCGTCGTTTGTACCGGCGTTATGTAGCTGTGATTGTGACGGATGCTTGTCTATGGGAGTGATCGCTCTCGGTTATCGAATTGTTTTGCTGTTTTATGTACAGTGATTTTATCAAAAACATTACAATTTTCGCATGACAGTGAATAAAGTAATTATTTGAATATGGCGTTGGAGGGTGTGAAAAGTGAAAAAAGTGAGGAAAACAACGGTGTCGTGCCGGACGGCAAATCGAACGGGATCGACAACAAAAGTAAACAGGTATCAAAAGAACATTTTTCACTGTGGTTTTTGAATTTTCCTTTTCATACATTTCCTTTTTTTTATATATTTAGAGTTCCTAATAAATGTTACAATCTTAAATCCGCTACTGGCTACATATTTCGGCATAGGTAAAGCATCAGCAGGTAATATTTTCGCGCAACTATAAAATTAGGTTTTTTAGTAATAGAAGAGACTGCAAAACTTGAAAATTGTCATTGGTACAGAACAGCGATATGACCTATTTGAGTTCTGTTTGAAGGAAAATATAATTTCAAATAGGCAGTCGGTTTTTTTTGGGTCGATAAAATTTGATATAATATTTGACGATTTTTTCTGTGTTATTTTGATTAACGTTAAAAATAATTTTTTTAGCATAATACAATGAGGTGGTCAACTAGTTTTATGTAAACAAAGAATAAAGCTCAGATCTTTTCATTGTCCCACAGGACTGACTTGCCAATGCAGTTATTCCACAGACATGATGGGAACTGTAACAGTGTTATTATATTGATATAAAAGAAAAAAATAATTTGCAAATATTACTTATAATTTGGCATTGTAGAAATGAAACTTTTGCTACTTAATTGTAATTACTTTATGTTTTACTATTTTTCATTCTTTTTATAAAACAATTTTAAAAATATGTAAGATTAAATATACATGAAGTTGAGATTTTTGTATATTGATGAAAAGGAAAAACCACCAAAACAGTAGAATTTATTGTTGGGGCATTAGAGGTTTTAGCAGGGAAGACCAGGCCATCTGCTGAAATATTTTTGATTGGAGTAAGCTAAAAACCAAGCTCACTGCCCTGATTGCTCACTGCTCAAATTGCTGATTGTAAGTGACTTCTGAAGCTCCCTCGCCCTCGCAGCAAATTTCAAAGGCAGAAGGATACAAATGGGTTGTCACTGGCACAGGCTTACATAATACAATTATTTAGATTTCAGTTGGAACACAAATGTTAGTACACTGTCATTTAGCTGCAGAATGGAAACCAATAAGATCCAACACTAAGATAGATCTTACAAGAAGAGTATTCTGATACCTAGATGAGTGTGTATGTAAAAATTATGAATTTGATGGAAGTAGAAGATGTATGTAAAAGTTATGAATTTGATAGAATTGGGAGATGTATGTAAGGATTATGACTCTTGAGAAAAAAAGGCTTGTGGATGTAATAATAAAAAATAGATAAAATTGCTGCCCCAGGTGACTCAGCCAGAGAAGAAGTCCACAGAGCACCAGAATTGTTATTTATTGGAACTATTTTTAAAACATCATTCAGTTGTCAATTTGTTTCCATTTTACATATAAAGTATTTTATATACTTTATATTTCATTTATTTTTTGATGAAAAGAAAATTCGAGTCAAAAGGATATCTGTCTACCCAAGTGTTGGGATTGGAGTGAAGATATCTATAATATTATATTTTATTTGGAATAATTTATTTGATAATACTCATTAATAATAATATTAATATTAATAGTAAAATTTTTAAAAATTTAAGGCATCTTGAATTTTTCACCAATCCTCTTAAGAGAGATGAATAAAAAAGATTTACATTTTCAACTGATGCCAGTAATGCATTTTGACTGAGTTGGTAAGAGTGTAACCATGGTACAATGGAGGTTGTGGGCAGAAATTGCACCTTTATCTGTTTTTATTTAAATTTCTCATCTATTTAATAATAATAATTGAAATATCACACAAATTATCCAGTCTCAAATTAGATTGCTCTTAGACTTAAGTAATAAATAACATTCATACAATTATTTATCCTGAGAGGGACACACACCTATTCCATATGGTTAATCCATGTACATAATTTGTGTATTACGTTTATGATAATATATGTTATAACATATGCATATAGATACATATAAGATATAAAGTATAGAATCAATTTAAATTTTGTTAAATCACATAATATGCTGGAGCAAAATTAGTTAATAGTAACATCTCGTTGACTGGTGTGAGACAAGTGCTACAAAGGCCATATTAATTTACCTAGTCTAGTGGCCTCTTTAAGAATACTTTTAGTAAAATTGCAATCAAGATTACTGCTTACATATTTTTTGTTTACTCGCGTAGGAAGGTTGACTATGAATACATGCATTACTTCCCATACATTAAATACATAACAATCTGTAAAGCCCATTGCGTAGACGCTTTGGCGGGTTGGCGATCTCACTTCCAAGCATCATTTGCCAAATTTAGGTCTGGTATTTTGGAGATCGATATCCTGCAATCGGTCAAACATAAAAATACCATTTTGAAGGTTGTTTCCCTTAGTTGCTTCTTAGACACCCACCGAGAGATAGAATGTCGGATATTCTTACGTCGATTTTAAATGCAAAAATTAAATTACTTTCCAAATGGGTTGGTGATGAATGTAACTGGCATTTTTGAGGCAATCCGGCGTGAGATTTTAGAGTCTCTTTATCTTAAGGCGATAGCCGCCTGAAAAGGGGCAGTAGACTTTTAGATATTAATACCCATTCGTTCTCCAAAAGTACACCACAATAACAACAAAAACGATTTAAAAATTATTGCGTCTATTGAAATCATTTACCTATTCCCATACAAAACTGCGTCCACAACCTACGTTCCGAACATCTGCAAAGCTCATACGTAATTCACACAGAATGTCCTTTGTTCGTCGGTTTGACCTCCTCTTTTAATAAGCTAAACATGGCCTTAGTGTGGTAAGGTTAAAGTATTATGCAATTTTTAAGCTAACACGTTATAACGCTGCCGAAAGCACTGTGTATGTAATTTTTTCTCCTTATCGTTTTATGCGACTTAAATTTCTGAAAAGATATAATAGCGACGCAGGATCCATCCCAAATACGTACACGTACGTACATAACTGCTTGTGTAAGTCCATCGCTGAGATTGTTCATAATCGACATGCATTTGAAGCGGATTACCGATTTGTGTACCAGACCTCAATTGCTACTGACGTCGCCGGTTTGCACAATTTTGTTCTGGTATTTTCAAGTTGGTTATTCCGCCATTTCTGGTTGTTATTGCGGTATTTAGCGTTTTTCGTCTCAAAAATCTACGGCTTTGTCATACGGTGATCCGCAATACAGGCACTAACTATTTTATAATTTTTTATTTATATTCTTCTTTTAGTTTTAAATTTACTACGTGTTCACCAGTAATGGAAAAAATCATGAGGAATTGATTTGAGAAATAAATATTTGAATTTGCGGGTGATATCCGTGGAACCGAGTCGTAGTATGTCGGAGAGTTATTGGAGCCAATCTATCAAAAAGACTATTTGTGAGAAGGATTTATTTTGTTATGACTTTGCTGTCACGATAGTGGTAGTCTAGTGGTTGGTTGATCGGGATACGAGTCAAAACACCCGAGTACGAATTTTATCGTTGGCCTGTACATATAGACGGCGACAGGCACGCCGCCTGGTGTTACGATGTCTCAAAAAATGTCTTCGGTGGAAGTAGGGTCGAAGGAACTCCTCCTCTGACGACCCCAGTATTGGGAATCGCGTAAAAATATTTTTTTATTACTTTGTTAATTCGGAATCTTTAATTTTATACAAATAGAATAAATACATAGATAAAGACAACATCACATACATTGCTCTGATCCGTAAGTAAGTAGCTAAAGCACTTGTGTTATCGAATCAGAAACGGCGAAGATACCACAAACACCCAGACCCGAAAAAATATAGAAAAAGTGTTATCTACATGGACCCGACCCGAATTGAACCAGCGACCTCAGAGCTGGCGACATTATGAAAACCTGTGTCTATGCCAATGGTCCACAGCGGTCGTCGGTATATGATAATATATTTTAATCTTCATAGTAAAAATAATCATGATCGTAACGGCCCTAGTTATTATGGGGATTTAATTATGTTAAGTAACAACACGTTGGGCGCGGCGTATTGAGCTTTGTTCCGTAGAAAAATAATTACGTTATTCATTAGTACCTGTTATAGGTGTAGACTTAAATAATAAATGCTTTTCCTTTTAATTAAAAAATATCTTATAATTTTATTTTAGAATTTTATTAAAAAAAACATTTGTACACACCAAAAAAAAAACAACTATACATTTAAAAAGGTTACAAAAATTGTTGTACCAATTTATCGTAATGTTGCAACTGTTGCCCTATCGCTAAATACAGATGATTTGGCGGCAGGCCTATTCTAAAAGAGATTATTATATAAATATACCCGGAGAGTGAATTTAATGTATTTGTGTAAAATATAGAAACTTATATGTTACGAAAGAAAACAAGTAAAAAAATTCATGGTTGCAGTGCAATGTGTATAGATTTTTATTAAAATTTTCTAGAATTTTCCCCAGAGTTTGAGTGAATATAAATTTATATTATATATGAATATTTGAATTACATGAAAATATTTTTCCTCGTACAGACTTTCTGCATTTAAAAATCTCCTCCAATACAGTGTAATGCTAGAAGGAACTAATGAGTACTTAGCAAACATATTGAATAATCATTGAAAAAAAATTAAGTTTCATGAATAATGTAACAATGCAAATTAGTATGTTTTGTTTGTTGATTGTTTTACGCTTTATCGTAAATTTGGCTATTCGGCCACGCAACTAATCGAATATTCGCTGCAACACTCATTTTTATATAGTAATGTACAAAAATAAAGATTTTTGTACACTAAAATATATGCAGAAAATTTGGTAAACAATTTTTTAAGTCTTTTCGATCCACCTACCACCGAAGGTATTTTTGGAACAACGTGACAGGTGGTGATTCCGTCGCCGTCTTTATGTCCAAGCTAACGATATGAATCATACATAGGTTTTCGAAAAAACCCGTTGGTACGAGTCTGCCACCTGGGGATCGAACTTGGGTCTCCCGACTCGAAATTCAATTCCTTGTACTACTCAATTTGAGTTATATACAGTTCGGCAAATATTCGTTTATTTATACATATAATACCATATACATAAGTAAAACTCAGTAGAATAGCTTTCCTACAAGCGGTTGCAGAGCAAATACAAACAGAATATCTGCATAAAATGTAGTATTTAAACTGAAACTTTAAGAGAGGGACCCAAAAGTTTATAGTTTTATTTTTTTAACGTCCAATATTTTACATTTTACATTTATGTACATTCTCGATTTTTTTACATTTTGAAACGGAAAACTTCGGACAACATCGCACATAGTCTGAATAAATTTTATGTTATGTATTATTTCTTTATTTACATTTATGTATTATACCTTTCAATCTAAATCTAATAGTAAGTCGCTTCAGAATCGCTGAATTGCGGATTATCAATCCTTCTGGAGGCACACTCGAAGGCCGGCAACGCATCTGCTATACCTCTGGTATTGGGCGGCGGTTCATGCCACCTGCTCGTTTGCCTCCCTTTTTTATAAAAAAATAAGAATCCATGAAGATTTGTAAAAAATTAAGAAAGCTGTCGACGCGTTATCACCACTGAAGACTGCAATTAAGTCCTCATAGCACATAATTATGAAACCGTGAATAATATTAACTACTATATTAAGAGTTTTCATTGTAGTCTTTATTGATGCCCGTTGCCTAATCAATAAAGCTCTGAACCCAACGGCGGAGCTTGACCTCAAAGCGAGCGTGACAAAATGTTTTCTCGGAATCTGACATCAGCACTGAGTCGGTACTTTTATACTAGGCCGCTCATAAATGTTAATACAAAGAATCTATTCTACATTAAAAATAATCTTGTTATTTCCCCGTTTGTAGCGGTGTATGCTCGTTGAGGTTGGCATTTGCTTGGACAAATAAATTTATGGTTGTCGACAACCGAACAGCAATAAGTATTTTGATAGTGATTATACTATCTTCTAAAATAGTGCATTTACTAGACATTGTCTCACCAATTTTGTCATCCATAATGGTTGTTGAACGGTTTTCTCATACTTGATTACAAGAGCTAGCAATAATTTGCTAGCTCTTGCTTTTTTTGTAGATGCAAGTGGTGAAAGACGGAAAAAATGGGCTGAATTGAAGTGTAAGTTTTTCTAGCTTCATTAATCTAACTTAATATTCAATAAATAAATGTGTTTTGACCTTAAAATCGCAAAAAATGGCGCTGTGATAAATGACTCTCTTCAAAGCTCGCCCGTAGCCTCGACCTTATAACTAGATCTATGGCCAATTCTTTTGAAACATGTCATTTTTTTGTTGAAATGTTTTCATCACTTTTTTCCATAAAGAAAGAAAGAAGATTTTTAAATAAAAAATAAATAAAAATACGCGTAAGGAGCGTACGAAATAGATATAAAATTTCAACAGGCGCAAGTGGGATACGGTTGTTCGGAGGCCAGAGTATTGCCCACAAATTAATAGTTCTAGATCGGTCGGTCCTGTTGTGACCACCTGTTACGTTGTCCCAAATAAGCCTAGGTGAAATGCGGTTTGAAATGATGTCAAGATACATCCTTATCCAACCCAGTATAGAGTATGCTGTATTTCTTTTCTGTTAAGAAAGATATTCTAAATTGTAAGAAATTAAAACAAGGAATATGAGCTCTATTTCAATAGAAGTAATAATTACGGATTGTTTACAACGAATATTCATATCTTGAAGTCACGATAGCCGAGTGGTTGCTTGATCGTAATTCGAGTCAAGAGCCCCGTATTCGATCCCCAGGGCTCGTACAATAAGTTTATTCGAAAACTTATGTACGATTTATATCAGTGGCTCGCTAATAAAGACGGCGACGGGTCCATCACCTGTGACGTGGGCCAAAAAATGCCTTCCTGCCTAGATATTTTTTTTAATTCATATCTCTAAATAATATAAATGAAAACGAAACTAAGTGAAAAATTGTAATGAGCTAAAACTAAATTACATCATATTCGTAAGGAATACTAATGCTAATTAGTTATTTTACACGGAATTGTTCAATTGTTCTTACTAAATAATACTTCCACGACATGTTCGATTAACTTTACAAGTGAATTGCGTTTTGATTATACGGGCTTTGAATACCAATTGGTCTATTGAAGATGTAACGAAATTGTTACAACAGACCAATGAATTGTAGAGCCAATGTTGACTATTCGATGCTTGATTGTATCAAGTGATATAACGTCTGCGCTGATAACAGTTGATAACAGTTTTTATCTTCAATTGTTTTTATCTTTCAATTGGGGATTTGGCAGCATAGATCACGCATTTACGTAATATAATATATATACAAACTGAATTTACTTTCGCTTTAGCATTTATAATTGTTTTAACGTATGTTGTTATGAATATTTTATTACCTTTATTTTTGTCGCGCTATTAAAGATAAGAAACAAAATAAAAAAAGAAATACCTTCCAAAAAACACAAAAAAGTAAATTATATATTCCTTGAAATAAAATTCTAACATCTATGCCCTCCTTACTCGGCTTCAAGATCGAAACACAATAATAGCGACAGTAACAGCTCAACGATTACAATAAGCCATAGGTGAAGTTGGCTATCTCGTTGATGCTGGCAATGATAATGCGTACGTTATGTGTAAAACGACTTCTAACTCTGCGCTATATTCTACGCTAACCAGTCGGTGAATACCATTAAACGTTGAAGTCGTCTTTTGTAGTACAATACCTTACTCTTCTAACCGCTAAAAAGTGCAGTGGTTTCTATCTCAACAGACTTGGACTATGATTCTTAGATGCAATTATATCAACGACTTCGTTGATATAATGGAATTATATCAACGAAGATATGAAATATAAAAAATACTTATACAAATTGAGGAATTTTTGGGATTTCCTTGGAATTCCATTATCAGATCTTCATCTATCAGACTTGGTGACAATGCGACCAACGTTGAAGTATATGACCCATGAAAGAAAAAAGAAAAATTTGCAATATCTGATCCATACAATGATCATCTATACAACCGTATTGTTTACCTCATCCTTTTTTCATTTTATTGACGTACCAATAGCCAAGTATATAGTGGCCCTGCCTTCGAAGTTAAGGCTGGTGCTTATGTGATAAATATGAATATTTATTTACTCTGCTTACTAAAGGTTGCATGCAGGTTTGAGAAACCTTTGAACCTGCTTATAGTTTCGGCTTTGTGGATATACTTCTCAGGATGTCGTAAAGTAAATAATAGCAACCTGAGAAATGCCGGATGCGACTGTTTGTGTGACATATATGCCCTTCATATTACATTTGTCCCAACAATTCTCACTCGTGGTCAAAATCTGTTTGATTGATGATCATAAAACAGCGTGGTGGTTTTAACTGTAGATCCGTTCGTTATTTAGGGGGACATTCTATTCCATTTATTATATTATAATGTCCTGATGACGATGCGTTATTGTTGAAATTGATACGAATAATAGTCTAATCTATCTTAATCTTAAATTTAAGTGAATTGTATTTCTCAATATATCATAGCATCACTTTGTCTGTGCGTGTAATAACTTGTATACTTGAGCATGGTAATCTTTTTTTATTAATATAATTTAAATTTTTGAAACGTTAATCAATTCATACCGTTGTCTGTTCGTGGTGATATTTTTTTTCTAACCTCTGTTCAGGTATTTGCGATGCAAGACAAAAAAACTTCATTTTAAAGTGTAAGTATTAAATAAACATAGTGGAATATTTGAACAACCGTAAATGTCTCGTGCTCTATTCTTGACTTTTTGCGAGGAAATGCTAATTAGCTTCACAGAAGTCCAAGATCGTAAAATATTAA
Organism: Sericinus montela; assembly: GCA_029286605.1. NCBI lineage: Eukaryota > Metazoa > Arthropoda > Insecta > Lepidoptera > Papilionidae > Sericinus > Sericinus montela. The sequence goes on from JAGSMR010000002.1 coordinate 2,300,239, forward strand.
TTGTTTAAAATTATATATTTTACGACTTCCGTAGTCGATTGGCCTATATATCGGTTTTCATGCTGTTGCCTGCTTTTAGGTTTCGGGTGTTGATGTTATACATTCCATAACACAAGAGCTTTAGCTACTTCATTTGGGATCGGAGCAATGTATGTGATGTTGACCCTATATATTTATATGAATTTTTACAGTATACACTGCAGGGTACACACTTTACCAGAGTATATTGTACCAGATAATACACCAGATATCTATTTTCCTGTCGGGTTCAGTGTATATATATCCTCGTATACTTAGGAAAAAGTTAAGACAACTTTTTATTAGACATAATAAATAAATGCGTATAGTTACGATGTAACAACAAATCACCCCATTTTTCACTTGGCGATAACAGGACAAGCGTTGAAAATGCAATTAGATGCTGATAAATGCATGATTTAACCGTCTCAAGAAATCCCAGACCAAGTTTCTACACCCAGGTGAAAAGCAACGTCTAAGGTATAAGAAATCTGGTGCTGCAATAGCCGCTTTCAATCGTGAAAATGAGGCAAACCCTTTTCTTTTTTATAAGGGAAGCCTTTTTATATTTATTTAAAAATAGGTAAACCTCCATCGAGCATAGGGGCATATACAGACCAAGTAGAATTTTGAAGAGGTCAAGGTTGTACGCGTCCGGTAATACTCACGCCGGAAAAGCATTCTCCTCTCTGGTCGTGCGTAGTATATACATGCAGATCGGAAGCATCGTGCGTGGGAATGTTGAAAATATCGACCATGTATGGGTGGTTCCCCGAAGTGAGCCTAGTAAATCCCAAAAGAAGAATGGAAATGAGATTATGGAGCTCATCAGCACACTAAGTAGTAAGAAGTAAAATCTACAAAGTAGACTTACAGGCCTTTGTGTATAAATTTATGCATCTACTCGCCTCCCAGCAATGCAAATTGAGTTTTTGGTTCCATTTAACTGTATTTGGAGTGTTTCGTTGTGATCTTGTCGCTTTGAAATCGATTTGCGTAACAATGAACATTCATTCGGGAGAAAATTTTAATTTAAAATTCGAATACCAAGATTTAATTACATCTGTGGAGAATACAAAGGACAGGGCAAAATAAAATGCGTATTGGTACGTTCTCCTAAATACGAGAGAGACGGATTAACCTTATATCTTCTTCATTATTAAATTAATGTGAAGTGCGATGATTAACCCGGCAAATTGTTCTCAAAAGTTATAAACTCGTGATGTAATATGCTATATATTGCTTAAAGGAGTGCTACTTTTGTCCCAATCACGAGTTAAAAACAGACAAATGAGCAAGCTACTCTTCCGTCGATTATTTAAATGTAAACTTGTAACATGAACTGGTACATTACCGCGCCAGGTAAAATTATCAGGCAGAGGAAAACGGAAAAACAAGCAATAGTGTGCCTCCAGTGATCTTTCACTCGTTAGGCAATATAAACATGCCTTTCCTTCACATCAGTATTCTACGAGGTGGGTGATGTAAAACCCTGTCGAGATCCATTCGTGTAGCACCAAACGCCACTTTTCACTCTGCCACACACACTTAGCCAGTATATATAGAGCGGTATTAAGTACTTTGAGCATTAAAGTGACCACTACGTCATAATATTTATTCTGTACGACTGAACCCCCTTCATGCGTACAGTTACATTTGCATACCAAATAAGTATATAAACTGTGCGTTCATGAATACGAATGTGTTATAAATAATTATGAGATACCCAAATAATGTGGTTAAATTTCCTAAGAAGCTAATAAAAGCTAAAAAGCTAATAAAAGGATTAAAATGTCAAAACATTTAAATTAATTGACATAACGCATTACGAATTTGTTTCAAGGTTACTTTGTTGTTCTTATAATTCCATGCCTTGTTCGTGTTTCTCTTTTTGTTCATGTTCTGATTGCTTTTTATCATCGATTTCTTCTTTTAAATGTAATTATTATTTAGTAAGGAAAAGAAATGTAGTTGATATGATATCTGTACCAGGCACCTCGCATTTTAGATGATGCTGTCCTTCTACAATCTGCTTAATTATAGATTGGATTTTTAAAAATGGTTGCCCTGACATCTTTCCATAACCATTGCATTTAAAGATATTCCCTTAGTCGCCTCTTAAGAAGCCTCTAAGAAAAAATACATATATTAAAGATAGAAATTCGGCTTAGGTTTTGAAATTTTTCCTTATGTGATTGACATACAGTAATCTATTATGGTTACAAACAAGACATTTCTCTGGACCTCATCACTTCCATACAAGATGCGAACATTGGCACTTTCTAGCTCAACTTGTTTCGAACTTGCCTCGTCCGCATTTCTGCATTAACGTGCCAGACTGACGAACATGTAGCATTTAACATTGAATTGCGTTTATGTAAGAGATGCAGTGCGCAACGGTATTTATTGAATAATTTAAAATAAGAAACATACAATTCGTCACTGACATTGGTGTCATGCAGTAAAGTGAACAACATTTTTTTCTACAGTTTATTTCTCAACAGCCTTATTGATATAATGAATATGTGAAAGTGTCTAGGATATAGCTTTATAAAATCGTTTTAAAAGTTTTGGTTATTAGTTTGCCAAAATATTTTGTCGAATTAACAAAACTTTTATGATTAGATTAATTTTGTTTTATGATTAGCTTAGCGTACTCGTAAATAATCCTATTTAGGAAACTTAGCTGATATATATATAGGTATGTATGTACGGGTAATTGTTATTGTATTTCTAGAAATTTCCACTGATAAAGTAAATACAGTCTAGTGGGATTTTTTTTCAAAATTAAGTTCTGTAATCCCCATCAGATGTTCCTGAATTAAATTTACATTACATAGTTCTCAACACTGAACAAGTGACAGTTTACGACGCACTTCCAATCGCCAATATATAGTATTTGAATCCTTGCAAAGCTGGTGTATTACTGTCTCAACGTGTTATATGATGTCATTTTAATACTCCACGTAACCCCATCGGCGCTTTTGTTAAGTAGCTAATCGGATTAGTTCAAATTTAAATTATTATATATTATTATAAAAATAATGTTTCTTTCTTTCATTTGCTTAATGTAGATCTACAAACAACTGGAGTAATTGAGCTATTGTTCATCGTCTATTTACGACTCAATGATGGGGGATAAGAAAGAAAAACAATAAAATTGTAGTTTAAACCAGGCTTTCGTGATAATGTGGACTAATAATATAGTCCACACTATCTCGAAAGTCGGCTATCGTGACTATATATATAAATATATATAGTCACCATAGCCGAGTTGTTGGGTGGTCGGAATTTCGCGTCGAGAGACCCGAGTTCGATCCCCAGGTGGCAGTACCAATGAGTTTTTCAAAAACTTATGTACGAATTTCATTGTTGACTTGGACATAAAGGCGGCGACGGGCTCACCACCTGTCACGTTGTCCCGAAAATATCTTCGGTGGAAGGTGGGTCAAAGGGACTTAATTGTCTAGACTTGACCTCTGTCTACCCCTGTATTGGGAATTGCGTAAAGATAAAAATAAAGTACATTTTAATCCATAATAAATTGCATTTAATAAAAAGTAAACATAAAAATATAAGTATGGTTTCTTTTGTTTTAGCGTAGTTTATGGAATATGTTTTTAAAAAAAAATAGAATGAAAATATGCGCAGAGAAGGAAACCACTGGCTGAGTAAAATAAATGTATGCGTATGTTTTATTTATATGTCGCAGCAAGAAAACAATCACCGACTGTACGTCATACTATATACAACGTTATCATAACTACGCTTTTTTTCTGACAACTATTTTAACTAAAATTATTATCTATTCTTATCGTCATCTAAAAGAAATGACCCGACGTTTTCTTTGAAATTTGCCCTACAACCGACAATCACGGAGCGGAACTCCACTAAGTTGCATGTCGCTTCACGTTTCCGGTTGCAACTTAGAGTTGTACCGTTAGTATTGGACTACAACAATGCAGTAGCATTGATTATCAGTATGCAGCGCTAATTACCGTTGTTTCGAACCAAAAATCAAAATCATGGAAAATGTATTAATTGAATTTGTAGTACCGCTTTATATGATTTGCTGGTAACAGTATATAAGTTCAAGAATATTTTATTTCTGATTAACTTTCCAACTGGAGTTTGTATAACAGTAGTGCACTACAAGTCCTGTACTATCAGAACACAGTTCACTTTGCATCATCTGCGATTTTACATGAACAGACAAGATATTCTCATCATTAGAATGTCTTTTGTGTACTTTGTGTGTATCACTGAAGCAAAGATTAGAAGTGTATACGTACAAAAATCTTCACGCAACTTTCTTAACGGAATAACATATTTGTAATATTGAAGGCAAAGTACCTAATAGTTGCTCTATAAATTATTTTACCGAATTGGGTAGAACTTATTGTTCAGTTTGCATAAGAAATAGGTCAGTGTGTCATATGATGCGATGATGTAGCTAGTCAATTAAACAGTAGAATAATTCGCGTGACGTTCCCTTCGCGTGCTGAAGATCATTATTGATTATAATTATGGTTTATATTTTTATATGGTTTATACATTACAAATTACAAAAAAAGATTGCTATTATCTTTGAGTATTATGAAAAAATAATACATGTATTATGAGGTATTAGTGTTGCTAAAAGAGGTGACAGTACGTTTTATGCTAAGTGTATAACTTCAATAGAAGCATATAGCCGCGTTGTTACCACACTGTTTCTGTACAGCTTGCCGATTGGATCACGATTGCAGTTGTCACACAGTTGTTTGGCGACATAAATAAGCAAGCAGTTTAACAGATTCCTCTTGAAGAAGTCGATTGTGACATCATCGAAGAATGAAGATTCATTTGTAATTTATCTAATACTCTTTTTAATCTAATACTGTGTTCTTTTTTATTGAAAGTTAATCTTTTTTCTGCTACGAGCTAAACCGGCGACTGATCGTTGTAACTCTATTTATATTTATTACATTCATTTGATATTTATTATTATTATTAGAGCATTAAATATAGTGAACAACCAATTCACCTAGAAAATACTCAATTCACACAACTCCGGCTTCAATTTACCGTTCCCGTGAGAACCTTCAGGATAAAAAAACTAGTACGTAGAAAAGTTGTGTGAAAATTTCAAGTCCATCAATCTGCTACTTCTCCAGCAATGCGGACATAATTGCGTAAGTGAATTTTTGGGATAAAAGATCGTTGGAGTTGGGTCCATATTAAATATCAAATATATGTAAAATATACCTATTTCAAAATATGTTTCATCAAAATTTTACCGACCCAGGCGGAGCGAAGTAAGATAAAAATAAGTCGGTGTAATTTATTTCGAGTTTCGAATATGCTTACATTTCCATATCTCAGAATTGAATTTGACGTCCCATTACTATTGCGTGATACATTAAGGGCACCTTGGAAACTTTTATTTAACTCTATATTTTTCTACTTGTTTTTTTCTCGTTTTCTTCTCTTTTCTTAGATTTGTATTTCAGCAATGGTTATCTTTATTTATCCTCGAAACTTTCATTCATTTCCATTATCTTTAGTTGTTTGTGCTTTCATAAATAAACTATTGAAGATCTAGATGTAATTTTATTTTTGTTTACGAACCATATTAATAAGTAGGCATGAGTAGTGGATAGGAGCCATAAATAACAGCAGAAATAGAAAGGTTTTTTTTTATAGAAAAGGGAGGCAAACGAGCATGTGGCTCACGTGATGCTAAGTGATTACCCCCCCACCCAGAATCGGGGGAGGGGGGTGCGTGGGCCACCGGTTACCTGCACTAACCAGACGAAACGCAGAAGTTTGTTAGACTTCTACTTCACGCCGGTATTCTGTGGGGTCTTGGTACTTCCCCGGTCGAGCTGGCCCATTCATGCAACAACAAAAGCTGATGCGTGGCTCTACCACTCTTGGATAATCTAAGGGTTTCGTTTTAAATCTGCTGTTGATCGATGCTTGACCGTCTCAATCTTAGTAATTTATTTACTTTATTTGCCCGTGATTATTAGGTAATTATTAATTATACATAACTTTTCGTCCTATCTTCGTTTCTTCACGCAATATATATCTTCACGCAATTCCCAATACAGGGGTAGACAGAGGTCTAGTCTAGACAATTAAGCCCCTTCAACCCACCTTTCACCGAAGATATTTTCGGGACAAAGTGACAGTTGGTGAGCCCGTCGCCGTCTTAATGTCTAAGACAACGATATAATTCGTACATAAGTTTTTGAAAAACCCATTGGTACGAGCCTGCCACCTGGGTATCGAACTCGGGTCTCTTGATTCGAAATTCCGACCACTCGGCTATCGTGAATTCTAATTCTAATCTTCGTTTCACTTTGGAAATTATGCTCTAACAGCAGGACTGAGAGAATAAACATAAAAGCGCATCTATACAAGATATATTTTTGATATGGAATACTTAAAAAAGAGAATATTTTATCTGTGTTAGAATTGCGTATTCACTTGAAGAGATCACCACAAAACCTGCGACCTACATTTCAATTACAAACCCGGCACGCTATAATGGTGAGCAATACATTCAAACATGCTCGGGAAACTGCGACGGCCGTAGACCGGAAATTAATGAAAAAGCCACAATTCGCATTGTTGGTAAAATATTGAATGTCGTTGATAACTCCGGCTGTAAAATCTAATTCGAACACTTTGTTATACAGAAATTTATATGTGATTTTGGATTTAGATTTTAAATAATTTTTTTACCAATTATTCTGGATTTAAACTATCCATGGTCTTCCTAGGGTATCAATCTACTTCCATCAAATTGCACCTAAATCAGTTTTAGCGGGAAAATAATAATGTATAGGTCTGCGGTAATCTATTTTCAATGATTACATTTTCACTAACTGTTTTCGTCGTAAAAGGAAATGAGAGCGTGCCTAGATAAGGCACAAGGTCACTTAGCACTCATGTTACTGCTTTTAATATTCATTGACTTGTAAAAACGTTGTTTTGTACTCGTATGTACTTAACACTTTATGTTGTTCAACTAATCGAAGAAAAAACGGTCAAGTGCGAGTCGGCCTTGCGTCAAAATTATTTTGAAGACTTATACTGATTTTATAAACTGTTCCTGTAAACTAAGTTTCTTTCATTTATTTCACAAATAGACATTCATATTAATGACGATGTTGGAATGACGATCTTTTTCATCATTGTCATACAAGTCATTCTATCTGTTTATGTTTAATATACTTGCAATATTTTAAACAGTTTCAGAAATAAAAACGCTATTCAATTATATACTGCGAAACTTTTTTCTTTTACGTATTGGGCCGGATTGTCATTCTGGTGCAGTGTTTCCGTTGATATGAGTGTAATTTTTTAATCACGAGATAAATGACTACTAGAATGTCTTTTCTGTTGAAATAATAAAGACTATGAAGATCTTAAAATCGGTCTCAAAAAATGGGCTAAGATAAGAATATGTACATTTTAAAAATAAAATAAATATCTTCACGCTTCTTGCCAATACATAGGGTAGACAGAGGTCAGTAATTGGTAAGGAATTCATGTACATTTTGATTTAATATTAATATTTTTTTGTAACTCCGGCTACGGCATAAGTCAGTGTTAATTTAGCCAATTATTCTGAATTCATCTTCACACGGAAATAACAGCTAGATAAATTATTACTTTAATTATCAAACCTTCGAAGCTGGCAAAATGACATCATTGTTGAATATAACAAAAGTTGCGTGCACACATGAAATCAGTGCGACAGGAACAAATGAATAAGGGTGGCGAAATAGGAGCGTTTGCGATTTAGTCCCGGCGGGGTCGTTATTAGCGCACAATTTAATATAATGCGTTTATTCTTTGTGATATTCAGAAAAGACTCCCTTATTTTGTTCCTTCCTTTTATGTGTTATTGGTATTTAAAGAACTAGTTCATTGTGATAAGAATAGGACAACTATCATAATTTTTATTACAATTATTTATAATGTTGTTTTTGTTGTTCATGTTATATCTATGTGAAGTTGGCTAAGGAGATGAAAAACCCATAGCGCACAGTTCGTTAGATCATATTTGTACGTTTATTCTTTCAAAAATAGAAAAAATACTTTGGAATGTTTTTAGAATATGCTTAAGAATTTTAATATTCGAAGATATTACTAAATACTGCAAGCGCAATTACTTTTCGGCCGAGAGTAGCGACCAGAATGTTTCACGGTTTTTGGAGATCAGGATACGTAAAGATGCGACGGAGGGTAGGCATAGCTTTTATACCTGTATGAAATGTACTCAGTAGGTTTCAATCATGCTCTGGGTCATTCATGCCATGGCCTGCGCGCCGAATATTTGACACGACTAACCTGTATCATTAGCACTATTTAGTTAAGAAATAGTCTCGAGGCCAATTGTAAATAGTGGCTGTGAAATTAATCTTAGGTCATAACAGTTTTGAGTTTTATGGAAACTATTATTTTAGTTGTCCTTTATTTCCAGGGTCAATTTTCCTTACATGCTCTTAATTTCTTTTCACGGTAAAGTGACTACATCATAACTTAATAATCATCATTTATAATCTTTGTCATATAGATCATGTATATATAAATTGGCTTTGGTCTGATAATAAAAGAGTAAAAACAAGCATGCTCCTTAAGGAGAGTGGCTTGCTCGCTTATTGACGCCTATGAGTATAAAAGTACAAAATGCAGAAGCATAAAATCTAGTTCAATACGGTACTCTGCAAATTATAGAGCCGGCATATCGAACAGAGATAAAATCCGCAGTTTGGCTAAGATTTTGCAACATAGTAACGTTAAAAATTCTGTTTATTTTACCTTACATAGTGTTACTATAAATGTAGGTATTTTTATATCGTACAGTATTACAACAACATTTTATTATTAATACTCCGGGTGAAGCTCACCACTACGAGTACCAAAAAATCTCCAGTCGAAAGTGAGTCGAAAGGACTAAATTGTTTAGAACCCTGATTACAGCAGTATTGGGAAATGCGTGAAGATAAAAAATACTCGTAATTAGTACCGAATTTCAGCAGGCACGCACCTAATTTGCGTACATTTATTATGCAAATTAGGTCCATGCTAAATGCATGTAGGGTGCAGTTAAAATTTTAAAAGTTAAACTTAATATAATTATTACGTTAGATATGATGGATTGAAGGACGGACGTGGGAAGATTTTTTTTTTCATTATGTCATTCGTTCATGCACGTGTGGTTGCTCTCAGCTTCATATCATTTGTTCTCATATTTGTTTTTTTATTGTGATATAACAGATAAATTATATAACAATTACATTATAATTTGAAACCTGTATTCGAACATTTTTATACAGAAATTCGGTGCTACAATATTAGTTAAGTCTATTATTATTTTAATTATTCGGACAAAAACAGCAGACTTATGTACATTTTAAAGATGGTAGACTCCTTCCCTGCCTAGGAGTCGCCTGGGTCTACACTCTCACCATTGTCTACTGCCAAATAAAAGTGTAAAAATTATCGGGTTTCAGATTGAAGCACATAGAGAACCAGTAATTAGGGCTATGAGACTTCATGTTAGTTCTCGGGAGGAAAACGCATCTAAAACCGTCTTCTTTTAAAAAGTTTTGCTAATTGATATGAGCTGCAGCAGGTTACCACTATCAGGCGATTTGATATAGTTCTACATTTGCTATAAAAATTTATAGGGGTTGGAGTTACAAAATTGGTATATTTATCGTATCATCACCATAACGTAGAAGTTGCTCAGTGTGCTATGGAAAATCGGTTTCTCTGCACGTTGCGGGGAGTCGATGGATGCAGATGGCATAGGACCGTTCTATGTGACAAACTTGGGGGAGGCCTGGTTCAGCAGTGGACTTCTGATAGGCTGACATGATGATCATAATGGCCTATAAAAGTCCACTGCAGGAGATAAACTTCGCTCGTACACAGGAGGAGTTAATCAAAGGGGCATATCGGCACGTTTGGCAAGCGGACTGGTGATTGCTGTACTAGACTCCTTGCAACTTAGACCTTCACCGGTCTGCATTTGGTCTGGTATTTTTCGAGATGGTTATTACACCATTTTTCAGTAGGTCATTGCATTTACAAGGCCTTTTACCTTAGTTGCCTCTTACGACACTCACGGGCAGAGAGTGGGTTGTATTTTTCTTACGCCGATACTACTCGGATAATAATAACGAATTAATATATTATATCTAAACCAAATAAAGTAGATACAAAGGTTACATACTGTAACACTAATATTAAAAGTTACTAAAGACTGCCTTTGGTTTACCGTTAGTTTAAGTGAGATTAAAAGAAAAAAATCCAATCGTACTTGTCCATTTAATATTCTTTAGTTGGGTACCTGATCTACAAGATAACATATTCAAACATTGCGGCATGGGATGATCTTAAAAGCGATAGTAAATCATTTTGTTCAATTGAATAACCGCAACGACTCAACGCCGTGCCCCTCAGCGTGCGGAAATAGAGGAGTAACAGAGCAAATTTCATTATTCACCATTGCTAACTGACTACAACTGGAGACGGATTTGGGATCGTCACAGCCGGATTTTTTTTAACAATTTAGTTACAATAGCAATTCTTTTAAATTGTATTGTATTTAATATATTAGCCTTAATCTACCCTGATTGCAATTTTCTAACTTCAAAAGTAAACAAATAGTCTACAAAACAGATTGTTTTTTAAACTTTATAGTAATGTGACGTATATTTTTATTGTTATTTTGGACACATGCACACCCACGCAATTTTTTTAATATATTAAAGATTAAACCTTATAGTATAAGTTTAACCTACAAGCTAAATACATTGCCGAATATGAGACTAACTAAGCTGACTGAACGGAATAACTAAACGTGACGTGACTATTTAGTCAGTCACGTCACAGTATTACTTAAATACTTCCATAAAAGAGAGAAACGGAAATTGTTCGTGTTACAATAATTATGATAATATAGTTGTCTGATTGCATCTAACAATGCATAAATTTTCCACTTGATTATCATGTAGTAGGCAGCCTGACCGAATGTGCACAAGGCAACATTCAAAAACTACGAGCGGTGAATAATAATTTCTGCATTGAAAGTCCAAACGGATCTGTTTCTGTTTTAACAGAGTAATCAATTGTAGAGCGATTCTTAAGCTTATGACGTGAAGCTACTTGTTATTCTTAAATTTCTTTACCATCTGTAAATATGCAATGAAAATTGCTTTGAGTTTCGTGTACTTTGATTTGTACAGAAACTGCGAATATTCTGGGGAAAACCATTGTCTATGATAGGCTTTGCATCAAGTTTTGAAGCCGCGTTTAGTAGTCGGTAATCTTGAGAGCTGCGTGTATTCCGTTACGGAAGTGCGACATGCTAATCGACTGCCTTTTTATCTAAAAAAGTTAACTATACGCATGTTTCTCTATGCTCATAAATTATGTACAAAATTTTCATGACATTTAAATTATAGAATTAACAAACTGCATATATTTTTATAATAATTTTATATAAATTATAGCTATACTATAGACCGATAACAATTAGCAGCTGCCATAGTCCATTGTTGTGTTCTCTTTGATTTTGCATTCATCTATTGTCAAACGAGTAGATTCCCCCCCTCTCTGTGCACCGCTAGAGTAAAATTATTATTACTTACTTGTTTTTTTGTTTAGCTAATTTGTTCTTCCTTACATTGAATATTTACATACATTTTTACTAAAGCATTTTATATATAAAATGACTCATTGAATGAATTGTGATTGAATGATGAATTTTGGTTCAAAGTTTTTGAAGCATGTAAGTCATGCTGGAATTTTTTTTATTGTATTATAGAGAACGTTAGTTTAAAAGTTAGAATAGCTTCTAGCAGATGTCGGTAAGATAACAAAATATTCTATGTTTATATACAAACTTAGAATAAAATTTTTGTCATCCAAATTTCTCTTCTAAAAATTCTAGTCATATATCAAATTTAAAGTAATTAATTAAGTCGTAACTGACATTCAGCACGATAAGGCCGTTTTAGCCTGGTGTTGATTTGTCCTTATTGTTAATTAAGCGCCTTAAAAGCACTTCGCTCTTTTGACATTTTAAGTATAATATTAAAGGTTAACCTAAAAGGTAAGTAAATGTGATTATGTGTAAAAGGATAAAGTTTTTAATAAATATTTGAAATCCTAAGCCGTGTGATAACGGCATAAGAATATGCCACCGTATTACTCCCCGTGGGTAATATAACAGGCGAAAAAGGGATTGAATGCCGTAACACCAACCGACATACGTCGGGATACCCTCTCGAAAAAATAATATAATAAGTAGAATGTTGCTGGTCAGTAACGTCCATTGCAAGGTGTCTAGTCCTGCAATTGTCAAACCGCCTGCCAAAGCTGACGATGTATTAATACGATATATAAAACATATAAACGTTACGAGTTCTAATTCTTTCGCTACTTTTTATCAGAGAGCTCTCTTTAATCAACTGCTCTGCTTCTACCGCTTAACTCTATTAAGCCTAACGGTTGATTGGCTGAGCCGCATGCCGTTTGGCATTTAGTCCGTCATATGTACTTTGTCATATATACATCAAACTTAAATGAATGAAAAATAAAATAATTCTGAGGCGGTTATAATACAATATTTCTATAGAATTTTACCGAGATAAAATTGATGTCAACAATTAATAAATAGAGCTCGCAGATTGTCTATGTCGCTGACTTAAATAGATGATAAAAATTCAATTATGATAATTTATTTTGATAGCTAAGATTACAAAATACAATGGAATGCGAGGAAGGAAAGGTACCTTTGTTGAGTGGGACGGTACAGGTTTAAAGTCATATAATTTTTACACTTACATACTATGTATGATGAGCATCTCCCGCGTAGGTTTAATTACTCTAGTTATTGGATTAAGATTATCAACGTGAGAACTTATTTTATTACTTGCGTCGATACATTAGCGGCCTCTCATATCAAGGGTACTTCGAAAAGGGCCGGGGCGGCATCAGAGGCAGCTGAATCGGGTAAATGGCGTAAATATGAGTCTTTGAAAGGAGACTATATATTTGTTCCATTTGCCGTAGAGACAATCGGTCCGTGGGGTCCCCGCGCGATGCAGTTTCTAAAGGAATTGTATCCGCGACTTATCGTTGCCGCTGGTGACAAGAGGGCTGGTTCTTTTCTCGCTCAACGGTTAAGTCTAGCCATTCAACGTGGAAATGCAGCCAGCGTTCTTGGTACCATGCCACGAGGAGTAGGGCTCTACGATTATAATAGTTTTTAGTTAATAAGTATTGTAAATATTAACATAATTTTTTCTGTATATCACCTATTGAACATTCGGTTATTACTTAATATATTTCCATTAAACAACGGGATTTACTGTTATAAGAATTTATTTAGTCTTCACGAAGAAACATCGAGATGTTTGCTCGTCACGTAATGTATCCGGTAACCGCGTAAGGGAACGAACCGTTACTCCAACGTCTCCCGCTACTAGATTTTATGTAATGCTCGCATCAAATGAATATTTGGGTTAATGGTGAAAAAAAATTTTTAATCATAAACCTCTTTTTAGACAAGTTTGTTACTGTTTTTATTTGTATTGCTTTTGCATATCATTTTTATATGTTGTGTCATTTTTTTATTGTTTCTTTTCAATAAATAAGCATTTTTATGTCGATAAAATGCTCATTGGAAAAATAAGTGCTTCAAAAAATTACATAAATGCGGTAAGTAAGTATAAATGGGATGACATGGAAATATGCATGATACTTGAATATCTGAGATGACGAATGATTTAAATACTGCTTGGCAACCAGTAAGATAAAGTTGTTTATCTTACTGGTTTTTAATAACCAAGTAACCAGTAGGAGACTCCTCTGTCATATATGTGAGAGAGAGGAAAATGTCGGCCATGATACTTCAGAGCGACTTGGCGGACTTCAGACGGTCTCAAAATTTTATTATATATATTATTTTTCCGACATGTAGGTTAACTAAAGAAGTTTTTCTTCACCTCCGAGCTCTACTTAAATACTTAAAATAGCTATTTACATGTTTGTAGTGCCGAGACAGAATCTAGGTTGTTTAATTAATAGCGAGCACTCCAACCGCTGGACTACCACGGGCTGTCTGTCTTTTTTATATATTTGGAGCATTTATGGTATGGATCTGACTTGTTTGTCGTTCTTCTAGTTTTGTAATTTATGATTATTTTTATTACTTTGTTTACCACGCCGCTCACTTTCGGCTACGCTAATTTTTGTTTTGCAGGTCTGTCTAGCTTACTGAATGCTTTTATTAGACTCTACATAGACCTCAACTTTTGTTATTACTCTAATAGAAAATATATGAATTTTTATCTTAATTTCTTATAAGATATATCCTATTTCATTCCTTACAGGCTTGTTTATAGGTTTCAGACTACTACTTTAGTTTTATAGATGTCTTATTTAATTTCTCCTTGTAGGTTCTAGTTCCTTTAGGTTCTCCTCATGAGATTCTTAAAAGGGAATAAATTTAAAATAAAAATGTATAATTAGAGCGGCAATAGCCTAATGGTTTAGGGTGCGGACTGCGAAACATGACGTCTCAGGTTCGGGCCCCGCCATTCGACTATTGACGTAAACCAACTCCAGGCACAAGCATTTCAGCTTAATTGGAGTGGTTAACAGAAATACTAGTAATGTTATTCGGAATTGCTAGTATTCTTTTAAAAATTAGCTACACGAAGCGGATAATAAATATTTTCGGGCTTACAATGATGCCATCTGCAGCCATAAAACGTTTACAAAAATATTAATCGAAGAAAGTGATGCCAACATTAAAGACTAAAAATTTTCTCAACTGTAATTTTACTGGCCGTCTTCACCTACAAACCGTAATGCAGCAGTACATTAAGACAATGTGGTAATTGATATTCAATGTGGTTTGCAATTTGCAAAAAATTAAGAAGCGAATCAAACCTTCAACCGGGGTAGTGCCATTACGGGGTAGTGCATATAAATGTTTTAAGGCAATTTGGTTTCTTTCCGTTAATGAGTGAAGCGCGCTTCAACTTACATAATCGATTAGCGGTATACTTAATCTTTTACATGCATTTCGATATGATTCATTTTTACTTATTAGGACTTTTTGTTATTTAATTAATAAGAAATATAAACCACTGCTGAACCAGGCGGATTCGAACCTGTGACCTGGTGAAGCTTACGTTCTAAATGGCATAAGAAAAAGAGAAATTTTCAATTTTAACTGATACGTATCGGATATGATGGCTTGTTGATAAAAGTGTTGACACAGTACGGGTTCGAGTCCGGTTTCAGTTGATTTTTTCGATTTTCTTATTAACTTATGAAACGTTTATTAAATTCTTCTATGTTAGGGTATTCTTTTACTGGAAGTTTAAAAATCCGTGAGAGAAATTACTAAAAGAATCGCTGGTTTTTTTTCGCGATGATACTACACTGCGCTGTCTGACACACCCAGCTTGAAAAGCGATTTCATGGAAAGGCCTCCTTGGAACTTGGTAGAATATTGCTATTTATTAAATTGAGTTAAAAAAAAAAACTCTCTGACAGTTCAGCTGATGTTAAGTGGCTACAACACCACATGGCCTCTTGCAATCAACCTACATCAAAGTAGAATATAGAAGAGCACAAATGAAACCCGTAACTTAGCTTTGAACGAATAAAAAAATATCCTGTCCAAAATAAGCTGACCGGTGAAGGGCAGCAGAGGATCTAAGATGCAAGGTGTCTGGTACTGCGAGCGTCGATCCTCTTGCCAAGCGCGGCGATTATGGCAAACCTTACCTCGGGTGAGGCATATGTCAGCACTAGAATGTTACAGCCATTATATTCACGTAGGTGTTTGTAAATAATAAAATCTTCCCGTTGTCCTGTCTGTCAAAATGCAATACATTAAATAACATTGAGCGAATTTTTATAGAATTCTCACTAATAGACGACACAATTCACGGCGACGGTTTTGGTGTATGATTCAATAAGTCGTAAATTGGCTAAATATACTGATAAAGTCACGATAGCCGAGTGGTAGGGTGGTCGGAATTTCGAGTCGAGAGACCCGAGTTCGATCCCCAAGTGGCAGGCTCGTACCAATGGGTTTTTCTAAAACTTATGTTCGAATTATATCGTTGGCTTGGACAAAAAGGCGGCGACGGGCTCATCACCTGTCACGTTGTCCCGAAAATATCTTCGGTGAAAGGTGGGTCGAAGGGACCTAATTGTCTAGACTAGACCTCTGTCTACCCCTATATTGGGAATTGCGAGAAGATATTTATTTATTTATTTATTTATACTGATGATTGCAACAATTTTATATTTCAATATCACCTATGATGCTCCACACATTAAGAACGAAAAAAGTTAAAAGCGGATAAGAAAAGTTCAGGTCGTCCGCCCAGGATGAAGGCCTCGCAGAATACATGAAGTACATTTTATCTTCCTCTTTTCGATCTTCTCATTCCTATATACCTATTCCTTCCGTAAAGGTAGGTAACGCCACCAAAACCGTCTGCAGCCCCATTATTGTCGGCAGTCACTACCAATAGGCGAAAAGATTTCTCATTTCATCTCCTTCTATGAATGGGTAAAAGTTCTGCTATAAAGGAGACGATATGTAATTCTTCTGATGGTAAAAATAAATAAACATCTTCACGCAATTCCCAATACAGGGGTAGACAGAGGTCTAATCTAGACAATTAAGTCCCTTCGACCCAAATTCCTCCGAAGATATTTTCGGGACAACGTGACAGGTGGTGAGCCCGTCGCCGTCTTTATGTCCAAGCCATCAATATATAATTCGTACATAAATTTTTTGAAAAACCCATTGGTACGAGCCTGCCACTTGGGTATCGAACTGGGGTCTCTTGGCTCGAAATTCCGACCATCCGACCACTCGGCTATCGTGACTCTGATGATATATATGATATTACATCAATCAGATATCAGCAATCGTGTGACGTAAAAGATACTTATTAACGAAAATTGGTAGAATTCAACACAGGTGGCGAGGCCGCCCACATTGCTTTGACATATTTTTACTACTTCAAGTAGATACATATCTAAAAATAAACATGATACAATTGGCGCAGCAGCAACACCGCACTATGTAACTGGTTGGCATAACCGCTATATGTTACGGCCACTGCCATGACCGTGGTAGCGTTATTCATATTTGCATGCATATAATTTTAAAAATGTCAATTACGTAACTCCTCAGCATAATCCATATAACCTTAAACACTGTACTTGTTGAAAATACAAGATTTCTGTCAGTATCATTGTATTGTATCATATTTATTAATTTTTAAAGTTGAGAATATGTCAATATACAAAAAAATCACGATAGCCGAGTAGAATTTCGAGTCGAGCCCCGTGTTCGATCCTCAGGTGGCAGGCTCGTACCAATGGTTTTTTTTTTCAAAAAACTTTTGTACGAATCATATCGTTGTCTTGGGCATTGAGACAGCGACGGGCTCACCACCTGTCACGTAGTCTCAAAATATCTTCGGTTGAAGGTGGGTCAAAACGACTTAATTGTCTAGACCTCTGGCTACCCCTATATTGTGAATTGATTGGTATTTTTGTGAAGTTTTTTAATGTTTTTTAATGCCTTAAATGTTTTCCCATTACCTAACTATGACGGTATTGTTTTTCGCATTAAATCTAAGGCAGATTTAATGCGAAAAACAATATCGGTGAGTTCTTTTACATGTAAGGTGTAATAAAGAATAAATGATTAAAATAAAAAATGAAATAAAATATCTTCACGCAATTCCCAATACAGGGGTAGACAGAGGTCAAGTCTAGACAATTAAGTCCCTTCGACTCAAATTCCTCCGAAGATATTTTCGGGACAACGTGACAGGTGGTGAGCCCGTCGCCGTCTTTATGTCCAAGCCATCAATATATAATTCGTACATAAGTTTTTTTTTTTTTGAAAAACCCATTGGTACGAGCCTGCCACTTGGGTATCGAACTGGGGTCTCTTGGCTCGAAATTCCGACCATCCGACCACTCGGCTATCGTGACTTTAAGAATAAATGATTAAATAAATAAATTGTAACAATATTACAAAAAAGAAATGAAGATATGTCTTCATTTCTTTTTTGTAATATTTATTGTAACTTATTGTTATTAAATTAAAGAGAAAAACATATTACTTATTATATATCTATTATAGTCAATAATATAGTAAAATGTGAATAACATATACACCTCTAAATAAAATATTATTTCAAGAAATGTATGTTTCGAATCGGACTCCGATCAATATGCATAGAAATTTAATGTCAAAAGTTTATAGCAAAAAATTATAGCCTTCTTACTATTATATAATTTTAAAGTATGATATAAAAGTGAATATACATATACACAATATATATATACATATACATATACACTTAAAATGTATATGTTTACCACTCCTTTAACAGGTTAAGATTTCTCACGTTTAGTCATAAAACATTTCGTTTTTCTCAATGCCGAAATTGCGTAACGAATGAAATATTTTATAGTAATTGATAAATTTAAAGTAGTTTTTCATAACTATTTTAAAATGAAATGAAAAAATTAGACAGATATCTCTTGATGCTATTGTTCAATCTTTGCAATCTATTTTTCCGCTTTTTTTCCTCATTCCGTCCCGTGTTCTAGATTGAAGCTTTTTATTAGCTTTGGAGTTTAAATGGTTGGTATGATATACCTGACAATATAAAATAAGTTAACGTAGATGTGTTTCAATAAATAAAATTAATAAAATGTAATAAAATGAACTGACATACAAATATGATGAATATTTATACATCGTCTTAATTTTTTATTTGCTATTTATGAAAAAAGCAGAATTTTTTAAGTAAACTATGAAAAATCTAAAAAAATGGATCATCTTACAGTTTTAAATGACAGCCTTTACACCTTTTAATACGGAACACTGCTCGTATATAACCTCATTCTAAAAATAATAAAGATTGATGTTATTCAAGTGAATGAATGGTGAATAAATTTTGCGGTCACTAACATTGATATTTTATTAGTGTAAACCACAATACGGTGGGGATGAAGTTAAAATATAGTGGAAAAATTTGTAGTATAAAATTTATTTATTAATTTTTAAAACATACATTTTATGTGTTTTAAAAATAAAAATATTCTTTATAATTTTTGTTATTGTTTTATAAAATTAATATAATATGATGGAAATATGACGTGTTTGGTGATGACGTAAGAATATGCCATCTCTTCGTCACGTGGCTTTCGAAAGGGCAAGAGAAAATCGTTGAATACTGAAGCGCAGAATAGTCCGTATAACGGTCTTAAAATCTAAAAATTAAGCAGATTGGTGATAGGCAGCAGCGTCTACGGTGCCAGGTGTCTGGTACTGCGATCTTAATCCGATGGCCGAGCTGGGAGATTATGACAAATCGTGTCCTATCCATGTATCTATGTACATATATATGTATGAGGAAACTTGACGATTATCCTGTGAACAGTTATCTCTGCGGCACTTTTTCTCAAGGTGAACATGACATTAAAATATTTTTAAGCTTGCATCATAAACTCGTATTGAATAAGAAATTTGTGAAGTCTAATTGGGATACAGTTGCCGAGTGTGATGATTATGGTAGGTCCTCTTTATGAAAGAGTAGGAGTAAGTCACAATAGCCGAGTTGTTGGGTGGTCGGAATTTCGAGTCGAGAGACCCGAGTTCGATCCCCAGGTGGCAGTACCAATGAGTTTTCAAAACTTATGTACGAATTTCATCGTTGGCTTGGACATAAAGGCGGCGACGGGCTCACCACCTGTCGTTGTCCCGAAAATATCTTCGGTGGAAGGTGGGTCAAAGGGACTTAATTGTCTAGACTTGACCTCTGTCTACCCCTGTATTGGGAATTGCGTGAAGATTTATACTCTTTATGAAAGAGTATTACATAGACAATGACATTATATAAGTATTTATGGAAAAGAGAAGAATTGGCCGTCTTGTACTTACAAAGAAGTTGTTATGTAATTTATTTATGAGTCTATATGATAAGCAGTGAGTAATCTGTCGGTAGTAAATACATTATTTTTCCTCAAACTTGATATGCAAGTCTTTTTAGATATTGTACACAAGCAAGAACGACCGAGACATGTTTCGTTTACCAATTACGTTCTATTATTATACAGTACTCGCCATTAGAGAAACCATTCTACAAGTTTATTATGGTATTTATTAGTTGTTGCACATTTTACATTGAATATGCAATAGCTAATAAACATAATTTTTCAACGTTAAACATTTATCGTTGTAAAATTCTGTGGGGTATAAGTATTTTAATGTTATATTTTTTAAGAATTCATTAACTATCTTAAATAATAAAAACGAAAGGCGTTACCATTAAACGGCGTTACTTCTCAAAAGGAGAAATACTTGAATACCTAACTTCAGTCTCTTGGAGAAAATGATACCAGATTCTGTATCAGGAACCCGATGAGGTAAAAAGTAAGCGGCGTTTTCTGTTTTTCGTTATTGTTTTGACTCATATTCATCAACCTATCCATGTCTATCGGCTACTGTATATACATTTATGCATCTTGAATAAAAATCCTTCCATTACCTCTTTGTAGACTGCTAATCTAATTGGTACACAGCCGGCACTTTATATATTGCCTTACATCACCACCTCATCATTTTCGTCTGAAGTATATAAAAATAGTAATTTATAGTCTTTCTAAAAGATTTTCATGAATCATAGATTTGATAATACTCTTATCAAAATCGGTTTATCTGTTCGGGATTTATAATGCTATGAACTAATTCAAAAATAACCTATACATTTACTTTTTATTTTGTAAATTTTATATTAAAAAAAATTACATATTAAAACACCTCCATTTGTATCGGGAGATTAAACAAATAGAACAGGTTAATATCTTCTTTATATTAAAACAAGAAAGGAAATCTTGGTAAACCTTTGTTAACAAATTGCCGTTTACAAATTTATAATTATTGAGTAGGAGCACATAAACTTAAAATTTATTTATAATATATGTTTAAAAGGTAATAAACTAATTGAAACAAAATAATGCGTACTAAAAAACTTTATCTAAAATAAAACGATTTTCGGATTTTATCGCGTGTATTAATTAATTAAATTCGAAAATCTTTTTATTTTAGATGTGTAGTGTTCGCAGAAATACAAGAAAACATTGTTGACCTTCATAATACCAATGTCAAACACATAAATAGTCGTGATACATTGAACAGTTGCATAATTTTTTAATAAATAAACTCATAGAGCTAGACTCTTACATGCAAGTTTCCTTACGATTAATGTTTTTGGATTCAGATCTCTACTGTTGTGGTATAGATTACCACTACATGGACTAGCTCCTTTCACGTAAACACGTGAGACTAAAAAATCCATACGTAATTTTGTTATTCAATACGTAATACTAAATGAACGAAGTAACAATACAAATCGTGCAGTGGGTGCAAAATCTTGTTATAATCGTAACAGAAAAAATAAGCTTTATACAATTTGAAAGTGTCTGTTAAATGCATAGTTCAGTATTGATTTTTCAATATGATACGGTGAGAAGTGCTTCGGGAGCAATTATTTACACGAGCAGAAGGTATACTATTTTTATTAAGGTCTACCATATCACGAGTATACATATAATAATAATCTTCGCACATTCCGCAAAGGGCATGAGCGTAGACGTTTGTATGGCTCGTATATTTATAACATTATTAAATAGTTTATGTATAATATGGCTTTGCATGCTAGAGATAGACGGGTAGGGCAATTTAATGCAGCTGTAGTTATTTATAATGGTTTTTAAAAGCAGTTACTATACGTATTTTTGAGCTCATAAGCTTTATTCTTTGATTTTGTTTTTGTTTTTTATTTTATAATTAAATATTTTTTGAGAATTCGATGAACTAATGTTCATGGGAAATTTCTTAACCGTTTGAATTGCTATTAAGCTGCAGCTTGATAATTAAAACTGTTTTCCGGATAGCTAAAATAAATCAGTTTTAATCTAATATTTAATTATTGTCACTGAGCTTCTACTAATCTCATTCAATTCTGGTTTCCAGATTTTTAAATAATTTGTCAGTATTATATTCCATTGACATGTAATTGACTCAATGATTAAAAATAGTATGCTTTAAAACATCGTGGCATCGGCCTGAAATTACACCATCTATTTCTTCCTTTAAAATATCATTAGCTACAACAACGGGATAACCAGCTCCAAAAATACTAGACCAAATTCAGCAGACTCCAGCCGAGTAGCAATCACTAAGGTGCGATGTGTCTGGTACTACGATCGCCAATCAGCGTCCTAAGCGTGGCGATTATGGCAAAACAGGCCTGTAGGATATAGGCCTGTTGAGTTTTACAAGCATGTTTTTGCCAGGTATATTTGTATGTTAAAACATTGCTTTGACTTTAACATTATTTATGAATTTGATTTCAGTTGTGTTATATTAACAATCGGTTCTAATAAAACAGAAACACTCTGCACATATTGGTTCGTTTCAATCCACACGAGGCTAATTCCGTTCCAGTATGCCATGTATTTATAATTTTGTAGTAATTTCACATGTTTCGTCTACGTCTCGGGTCGATCGAAACAATACCTTTCACGTCATATTTATGCATTGTGGTGAGGTTTAGTTTTAAATTATTAGGTCATAACAATACGAAAGATTGTATATATATCCTTAGTTAGGGATGTCGTTTTTAGTACTCGTGTACGTGCAATTAAGTGATTTTTAGTAAGCCTATAATTGTGGCGAATGATGCGTATCATGCTTGTAAGATTATTGGTCTTTTATATAGCCGGAGTTATTCTGTCGTCTGTCGGCCTGTACCTATTTTTCCCTTGGTCGCCTTTTACGCCACCCACGGGAAAGGAAAGGGTGGTGTATCGTTGCACCGGTACCACACATAAAATGTATGTTAGATACATACATAAGTTTTAGAATTTTATCCTATCATCCATCAATTAAATGTCTCTGAAATAACCAGTCTTAGCTCTATTCAATGTATCGTAATTTATCTTCCTTTTTCTTGATCCACATTCTGATGATATAACGGCTTCCGTGCGGCTGAATTGTATTTCTATATCGATCGCGTCAAAGCCATAAATAAATCAGTGATGCAATGTGTAAATACTCTCATACTGCATTGTCGGTAATCTAAAACTATAAAATATCAACGAACTGCTCGAAATTAAAATTTTAATTAAAATTCAATTCTAAATTAAGAATAGTAGTAATTAATTAAAACAAAAGAGTACTGTAAGTACCTGTCACTATTTTTAAATGACGTAATCTCAAAAGAGGTTATTTAACATGGCATGGCTTTGATCTCTTTGAAGGTAAAGCTTTGAAGATTATGTGGGAGGCTTCGTGAGCAGACTTTTGCTAAGGACTTAGACTGGCTTATCTTATATATTAAGGACAATGTTATCTAACCTGCGTTACTAAAAATATTATAAATAGTTTTTGGCCCTTTATTTTAAGTGGTTGTTTGAAAATTAACACTATAGTTATTAATGGTGTTAAAATAAACATAAACTTATTCTATTGAAGTACAAATGGCATTTGTTTCAGAAATAACTGGTTCGTATATATCACCTGAGCAATATGAGGCACAGCCAACAAAAGTTTAGTGAATATTTTAATTTTTAATTGTTCATATGTACATATCTAGTTAATAAAACAATGAATAAATAAACAATAATAAGAACATGGCTCTGTTATAGGTGTTTCTTTGGAAATGTGTGCCGAGGTTTTGTCCGTGTATTTCAATAACCGAAAACAAAAGAATGATTGACGCCGTCTCCGCTTCATCCATGTCGGATATTTGTCTCAACGACTCGCCTCTTATATACCTATAAGATCGAGTCGACGATCTATTCTTTTGTGAAAAGTACCTACTGTGGTAGGCATTAGGCGTTGAGGCAGATATGAACGCTTCATTATAAAAAATATTTTTTTTATCTTCTTCTTATTTACAGCCTATCAAGACTCCACTGCTGAACATAGCCCTTCCCAAAGTTTTACACCTTCGACTTGCCGCAACATTTTGCAAGTCGTCACTCCATCTCGTGGCGGTGTCTTCCTACACTGAAATACACGCGTTTGCCTTAACGAATTTTGATTACAATTATATATTATAAATTTCTTTATTTAGAAAAAAATATATAAAAATTCTCTTCAGGCAACCATTGAAAAATTAAATATCAAAGTAATCAAATAATTTACTGATGTTATGAAAATATAATTTTCATTTCAGTTCGTCGCTTACAGTAAGTTTTTTCAGAGGATGCAAATAAGTCACACGGTGCTAAATCAGGGTAGGAGGGTGACCCTAAAGATTAAACGGTGCTGTGACCGGAAGTGCCTCGTTTTGAGTGATCAGTGCGCGTGCGCGTAATTTTGTTGAATTAGTAGCGCGAAAAGCAGTGTCGGTCGCTTGGTGCTCACAGCTCACGGCTGTCCACACTATTGACAAGCATTTTTATACCACTGCATTTATTCTTCACTTCATGGCGTGAAAGACACAATGAAATTAGATTACTTTGAACCTATTGTTACCTATTTTAAATTACGCACTGATTATTCAATAAGAAGAACATTCAGTCATGGCTCCGGTTATATTTAGGGTCACCCTCCTGCCACGTTTTGGTACTGTGTTATGTATTTTTATGTTATGTAAAATTAACAGGCATTGTCATTATCTTGATGCTAGTAAATACGCATCCAAATTGGAATTACGGCTTGACTCAGTGCATTAATAAAGTGGAATTGACATAAGTGGGTCAAGGCTCAGAATGTGTTCGTAATAACAAACATTAGAGTTATTATATTTGCCCGGAAGGGATTGACTGACGTAAATGTGTGCATAATACATTATGGCACCGTCTTCGACAATGGGCTTTTAGCATGATATTAGGTTGAGTAATTTAATATTTTTTTTATTATTACATAGGGACAAAATCACTTACATTGTTACGACCTCAAAGTAAGCAGCTACAGTTACCACTTGTGTTATGGATTCGGAAACAACGAAAGCACCACACCTAGACCAGACAATGTAGACCTAGACAATGTAGACTCGAATCCAGGAGATGAGATAACTTGGAAACCGTTTTGTACGCCAAGCTTTAACGGAGGAGGAGGTAGTCAAGAGTATTGAATTATCATATACATATTCGTCGAATATAGACGCAATCATACAAACAATGCGTGTTGCCAATAATGGATTATGGATCTCAGACATGGTTCTTTACTGGAATGAGGAAGCTGCTTAGCAGTCTATGTTCGGTGATTCTCTGCGTGATAGAATTCGGCTTGCAAAAGGTAACAACGAGACAGAGGCCTCACGTACTAGTGATCGCAGTCCAGACATCTCACTGACCACCAGCATGTAACTGCTGCCATCACTGTTCTACTTTATTTTGACTGGTATTATTCGCGCTGGATGTCCCATTTTTCGATAGTCGTTGTCATTTTCACGGCATTTCCCATTAGTCGCCTCTTACGACACTCACGGAATTACTATAAGAGATTAGCTAATTCAATGGAAATAGATAAATAATATACTTATTTAAAATAAATGACGTTCGGTTTTAATTAATTTAATAAAAAATAAATTTTCTTCTTATCACTTGATTTGATGTATTGTTTAAAGATTAAAAAAACATTAAACAAACAACAAAGTTACATGTCTAGTTTTAACCATACCGAGCATCACTCATCGCGTGGGCATACCAGTTGGGTTGGCCATCCGAGCTTCATTTGGTTATGAGTCAGTAAAAGAAGCAAAGATTAAATCATTTTTAACACTAATAGGTACTAATAGGTTAATTTATTCGAACTCGGAAGCATGCTGTTTGGTTAATTATGTCTGAGGCTTTGTTATTAAGATAAGTAGTTGTGGTAGTATAACATAATTCTATAAATAAATACATAAATATCTTCACGAAATTCTCAATACAGGGGTAGACAGAGGTTTAGTCTAGACATTTAAGTCCCTCCGACCCACCTTCCACCGAAAATATTTTCGGGACAACGTGACAGGTGGTGAGCCCGTCGCCGCCTTAATTTGTACACAAGTTTTAGAAAAACCCATTGGTACGGCCACTTGAGGATCGAACTCGGGTCTCTTGACTCGAAATTCCGACCACTCAACCACTCGGCTATCGTGACTATTCCATAATTCTGAGAGTGTATAATTACTTAAACTTTATTTATCTATCTATCCTTATTCTTTTCTCGTTGTCTGATGGAACGGAATCAATTGGTGAAATGTAATATGTATGCTCCAGCAGCATTGTATCAGGAGCAACAATTCTTTGTGGAAGAAGAATCCGTATGCACTTTTTTGTACTTTTCTTCATATATATTCTTAAAAAGGGTATTTATATGTATAATATAAGCTCCAATTACTCATTATTATGTAGCATGATTTGACGTTCTTAATTAATTTTTCGGGAAATAATAAGGACAGGCGACGGAATGTTCAGTTTTTTCCTTAGTGCTCTCCTTTCTTACTTCCCAGAAGAAAAGGGATAACCGTCCCATTCTTTCATAGCAGTGATATAATGGAAATATGACAAAAAGCAACTCGGTCTTTCAGAGAACAAAATCATCATAGATACTTAACAAAAGCAATCATGAAACACTAGTAAGTAGAAATCGCCATTCCCTATATGGCGATACCATATTGAAAGAGCACATATATAGCAAATTAAATAAAACAAATTGATTTCACTAAGCGCGACTGAAGTGCAGCTCTTAAAAATAATATGTATGCAAGGTTACAAGTCAATATGTATACATATTACCTTTGAATTTAATACTTTGTTAAGTTTGCTGAGTTATTACCATCTCTACCCAGCGTGCGTAGGTAGCGGTCAAAAAGCATAACGTGATGAAGAACTGGTTCTGAACAACAGGGCGGCCCACGTCGCAGGATCCCTCATCTTCGTTAGCGACCATATCTGAAGCGTTCTTACCTTTAAAGCAATTTAAAGTTATAATAAAGTTAAACATATTTTGGCCGCCGCAGAGACATACTCTGTGTTAATTTTCTAATCTAAATTAATTGTGTACTTTGGCGCGTGGAAACGGTGTTGACTATAACTTACACCGGTTTTGTTCTTCAGTGTACTCGGTGTTGACTAATGGAAATTCATTGTAAATGGCTAGAACAACCGATATATTAAACCAATATATTGATAATCGTCTCTATATCATATAAAAATTTTGCATGATCGACAGAAGCGTTTCAGGTGCAAGACGTCCGGTAAAGCGATCGCCAGTGCGCTCGCCGTGCAGTACGAATACAGAAAACCCTTATAGAAGAGACCCATATTCCGCAGTTAACAATATGCTGTTTAAGTCACTGATTTATTTTTATGTGTTCTGACGAGACTCGGTTATTTTAGCTTATGGACAATTTATTAAAAAAAATAGCTCCACGCCATTCCGAATACAGAGATCTAGATAATTAAGTAATTTCGACCCATCTTCCACCGAAGACATTATTGCGATAAAGTGACAGATGGTGAACCAGTTGCCGTCTTTATGTCCAAGCCAAAAATACGATTGAATGAATACACAATACTGAGGTGGAATCAAGTACGTGCAAACGATTTAAATCCTTTGGCTTTCAAAAACAAATCAAATCGTTTAATTATCGATATAAGTAACATATATTACATCCGTCGATCGTAATTTTGTAATACCACCGTTTCGTAATTAGGTCCCTGTCAAACGTCATAGCAGTTCTCCTTACGGAGTGTCGAGTACAGATGATCCCACAAATATCGTGGCTACAAATACCTAACTAACCAACCAGTCACGGGTACTGTATCTGTAGCAAAAAAGAAATTATAATTAAGCTCTCACGATCATGTCATGAATTATAATTAACTTTATTATACCTTGGGTACACCGATGTAGCTAGAGTGTACCTTTATAGTATACTTGGCCTCTCCATCAGTAGGTATACTAAATATACCTACCTGATATAAAGATCAAAAAATACTTATTCTGACTTTGTATTAAAGCGTTCTGACTGCGCCCACACAGAACGCCGACGCACTCCTAAGCTGCTCAAAGTTAACAAAGGAGGAAAGAATGTGCCTTCAAAATTATACCTTTATAATAAATCTCAAGCTCGTAATTAGAGGATGGGTATTTTGGTTGGATTTCTCCTTAGTTTTTATTTCGCTATATTCTTTGTGCACACATTTTTCAATACTGGAGTTGTCAGAGGTTTAGACAATATAAAAATAGCTTCTATCCATTCCCAATACAGGGGTGGACAGAGGTCTTTAGTTTTTTCGACCCATATTTCACCAGTGCTTATTTTAGGAAAACGTGACGGGTGGTGAGCCTGGCGCCATTTTAGAGTCTACAAAGTTTAAAAAAATCTCTTTGGTACGAGCCTGCCGGCTGGGGATCAAACTTAGGTCTCCTTATTCGAATTCCGAACACCACATAGTTAAGTGGCTCAAGTTTTTATTCGTATTAATATTGAAATATGTTTTCTTTTCAGGTAATGGGAAGGAACGAATAATAATTATTACGTAAGTAATATATTACGTAAGTAATATATTACTTACATAACTGTCTACAGTAAAGGTATTTGAAAAAACATTTTTTTTTATTTTCTATGATTTGCTGATACGTATGTAGGTTTGCTGTACTTTTCCAAAACTTTATATACTTCCCTTATCCCGGTTACCCGAATTTGATCAAAATCCCATTAAACGTGCCTTTCATATTAAATTCGAGCTTTAAATTTATCAAACGTTGCCATATTTTAGGACTTAATTGGGTTAATCGTTTATAATTTATCTCGTTTGTCGGATAACACTCCCCAACAAAAGGTAAAAACGTTAAATAATTATTTTAATTTAAATTTTCTTTTAACAATTTATAATATTTTGTGTACTTGTTGGATGAGGCAAGTACATTGAAGTAACGTATCGAAAATATAAGTAATTAATGACAAAAAGAGTCACCCTTTTTCATTAGATCGTGGTGTAAAATCCAATCCATGGTAACTAATTATTGCAACTCATACCTCTCTGTGATCATTTCTTTCAATCGAAGAAGGTTACATTTAACGATTTTTATTTCTTCACTTCTTCACGTAATTTTATTTACAGATGACTTTTAGGCGGATAAAGCGTCTACAAGCTTTAAAAACAATAGTAATGATTAAATTTTACCATTATTATTTATATTATTTTTGCATTAAATTTGACCATGTTTTGCAAAACAATAATGTTCACATCAGTCATTTTAAGAAATTCTTATTACCTCAAACTGAGCCATATAATTGCAACTTTACGAAAATCTCGCGTAAAAGTTTTAGTAAAACGAATAACACCGAACTGGGATACTGGTGAACATTAATATGAGTTTAAAAACACATATTTAAAATTGTAAAGTTTAAATGCATAATTAACATGTACATCGGACTCATATAAAGCTTAATTAAAACCGAAAAAGTCTTCCTTCCGGTAACATGAGTGTAATTAACCGAAGCCAGTGTAATGTAAAGCCCTTCAATCAATTGCGAATAAAGTTCTAAGCCGTTAAGCTTTGAGGAGGAGCTTTCCGTCAAACAAGTATTTAATGGATAACATTACATATCCACTTCTAAAATATATCTAAGCTTCTAAAGCATACATAACTATCCCAACTTTATATGACTATAGCTGATTTTGACTGAGAAATGCCAAAAAACGGATTATCTTCCCATTGGTCCCGCGGTTGTCATGATAGGTAATATATAAAAGTCTCATGTCTCAAAAATCAGTTATGAATCTTAGATACGCCAAGTACAGACCCGTTAACGGGACTTGTCACCCGTCTCCTATTAACCTACTATCTACCGAATAGAAGAAAAAGGGGTTGCGTGAACCAGTTTGGTTAGTTAGTTACGCCAAGTATAAATTCAGCATCTAATCTTTTTTGAACAGTAATGCTTCTTCCGCTCCTCAACTAGTTTTATAATTTCTCTCTGCCTATCAAAAAATCTAACCACCTGTTTGTTATATTTTTTTGTAACTAAGTTTCTTCTCCAGGTTATCGTTAAAGAGTGACAAATAACAATAAGTAATAAATATTTCATGTATAATATCCAAGTGGTTGGATGATGAAGCAGTTCGAATATGAAATTGTGAGCGAAATCAAGTGAAGTGAAGAGACTTTGGTAAAAATCGTTACAGCGTCGGCCTCAGCGTATTTAGGCCGAGGGTTATTTTTGGCTGAATTGTGTAAACTTGTAAATTATAAAAGCCGTGTTAGGTATGACAGAATTTATGGTCTTCACTATTATATCAATTTGATCACATGAATTCACGAAATTATGTCGCGGTAACCATATCACAAAAATTAAACTTTTAATAAATAGTGAGACATTATGTTATTGTTTAAATAATTAAGCCGTTGTTAATTATTTAATCACTAAACTTGTTCGTAACGACCTGTATCATTCCTCTTCCAGTAGGAGGAAGTGCCATAACCGCTTGGCGTATGAATGCCAACTTCCATCTTCATCACTGCAGATCGTCAACGGTCTGCTTAATTTAACTGTGGTATATTTTGTTCTGGGTGTGCGGTGTGATCAAAAGTGGTATATGATATTCGTGATCTGTTCGTCATAGAATAGAATTCCGACGTCAAAGAATCGTCTTTTATAAGCGCCGCATCGGCGCGATACATGTATGTAAATATATGCAGACCTCTTCTTTGTTTCGTGTCGACTTTCTGCAGTAGTAACGACTACGAAAAAACGCGTGCCTAATTCTGATACTATTCCAATCTGTTGTTTAGTCCGTTGTTTACACTTCAACACAGGTTGATTACGTTTTCGTCTATTGACCTACAATCTGTTTCGGCGCAGTCTTTGTTCAGAAACTGTAGCTACTCAATTTGTGTCTTTATTTACGAATATTTCTTTGATTGTTTTAATGATTTAATTTGCTGAAATCATGTTTATAGGTTTTTGGTTTTTATCGACAGACTTCATTTATTGGTATTATCTGTTTATAAATTCGTAAACGGAGAAATATTGCGAATTTGCTTTCGAGCTTAAAATAAAAATGCGACTGAGAATAGGAAGACAGTAAATCGTGTCACTAGCAGACTTAATGTCAAATGAGGACATTGACGTTGTTGGCTCGGCCCTGAGGCAGCGGTAAGAATTTCTGATTTAGATTTTTAGAACAAATTTTTATGCAGGACTTGTGAAATTTATGGCTTGATTGGAAATTCAAATTGTAAAAGAAGTACGTTCCAAACTTATGGGATAAAACACTGAGACATACTATTGAGCAACTACGAGGATTGAGGAGGTTGAGGACTACGATTTACGTCTTTTTTTCCGAATAATACCAACTGGCTCTCTGTAACTTTTAAACTGGAACACAGCAATTGTTACACTACTATTTACCACTAGAAACAAGTAAGAGTGGTACGGACTCACGCGACTATAAAAACATATACGAAACCACTTGGAACTTTATAATAGCTATTTGTTTTAGCTACTTTAGATATTTAATAGTAGAATCTGTGAAAAACTCAAGTCTCTAAATTTTTACCGAACTTTTGCCATGAAATTCTCGTACGAAAGGCTACGTGCGGGCCCCACTTGTTTCACAGGCAGCGGCTGACGTCATCAGACCGGCAACCAACTGGAAACAAAACAATTCCTCATGGCTTCCGTCTCACAAGATTTCGTTTTTTATTGTTTTGCTCCTTAATACAAACTTATACGTTTAAAAATGTAATTTATATTCAAAACAATAAATAAATAAATATCTTCACGCCATTCCTAATACTTATGTAGACAGAAATCTATAATTAAGTCCTTTCGACCACCTTCCATCGAAGAAATTTTTTGGGATAACAGGTTGTGAGCCCGTAGCCGTATTTATGTCCAATCCAACGTCCTATCAAAAACTTACGCACGATATAAATCGTGCGTAAGTTTTTGGAAAAACCCAATAAAATGAGCCATGGAGATTGAACTCGGGTCTCCGTACTCGAATTCCGATCATGCAACCACTCGGCTATTGTCACTGGTATTCGTATTTATGTTATTGTAATTTATATAGGGAGAGCAAATGTTTAGAAATTTAACTGTTATCTATCGGGTAGCTTAGACGGGTTGATTCCTCTAAGAGGAAAGGCTGTATCGAACAATCGGTAATACGTGATTATACTCATCTTTAAGTAAATAATTTATAACTAACTCATCATAATTGATACATTACTCATCTTTAAGTAAATAATTTATATAATGAGATATGGGTGATAGGCCTTCGGTTACCTCAGTCAGCGAGGTAACCGCAGAAGCACAAAATGCCTATATTTTACGCAGGTATTCTGCAATGCGTTTCTGCCGCGGTCGAGGCGGACCATTCCGCGTATTTTGAATAAGGTCATGCGCATTTGCTCTCATTATACAAGTGACTACTGAAACTGAAATACTCTATACGTAAGCAACGTATTTATTAGGGTTAAGGGTTAATAAGTTTTTCATTTCACCTTAATAACTCTTCAAACATGTCGCGGTTAATACTATATTAATGACCGCTATGTGACTTAAATCTTTCCCATGAGATTGATTTTCCATACGCTCGGCAAGCAGTCTTAGTGATCACTCTAATCTCAATCTGGTACTTTTCAAGTTACGTAGTTAAGCCATTGTCGTTAATCTTCGCAAATTTTCTTTTGAGGTCGTCGTCACTGACATTACACGTATCCTTTTTACACGAGTGCATTTGCAAATATTATTCTTAAATTTTTATTTTATCCTCCGAGTCATTCCATGCCAACTATCTACATTTTCATTTCAAATTAGTACACTGAAAGGTCATCAGGTCGGCGAGCACAATGCATTCAAATGCACTCATCACGGATTTCTAGAGAATGGCGCGTTAATACCGACGGAAATTTACGAATGGCGGTGTTTGAATGAAGAGATAGAAAAAAGAAAATCCGAACCGTTATAAAAACTATGCCCACCACAGATAATTTTCTAAAAAAAAATTACATTATAACTTACTATTATATAAGATCCAGACCTCCTATCCAAAATATGCCTAACCTATTTCGAAACATACTGAACGCCACCGACTGATTCTCTATACAATTGTAGCGATTCGACTTGATATGACAGGAAATGTGTTAACTTTGTTTTGTCACGAAAAAAATTTGTTGTCACGAGAGCATAGAAGTTGGAATTCGGATCATGAGATCATGAGTTCAGTCCTCAGAAAGAAGGCTCAGAAGCTTGGCCATTGAGACAGCGACAGATTGTCACGTTGTCTCAAATGAGCTTCATTGCGCGCGCATAGCGTATTATGGTTTGAAAGGTCTACATTGTAAGAACATCCGACTACCCCAATATCAGGAAATGCGTGAAGGTAAAAAAATCGGCGTCACCAAAGGTCAAATGACCTATTTATTATATATTTACCTCTTGTTCATGCTTCAAGCTATCTTTTTTTTTGGCGGACGAAGTGCTGCAGGACAAGGGTAGCTACCCGCCAGGTCGGGTGATCGTGACCTGGGGAGAACGTCTCCTCCGCTAGTGTGCGGAATCGGTAATCGTATATATGCTTGTGATCGTGCGAACTTCGATAGCACGATGTAGGACGCCGACGTGATTCCTGAATCCGCAACTAGCGAGTTCCAATGTGGAGACATAGATGTCGCCACATGTTCTTTCCGCTTGCATGCTCCGAACATTTATGAAAACCTTATTTCATTACATATTGGTTCTATCTACAACAAGTTCAACATTGCAAGACGTCCGGTAAAGCGATCACCAGTGCGCTCGCCGTGCAGTGCAATTGCAGAAAACCCTTATGGAAGTGAACCATATCCCGCAGTTAACAATATGCTGTTTAATTTAAGTCACTGATTTATTTTTATGTGTTCTGACGAGACTCGGTTATTTTAGCTTATGGACGGTTTATTAAAAAAATAACTTCACGCCATTCCCAATACAGAAGTCTAGATAATTAAGTAATTTCGACCCATCTTCCACCGAAGACATTATTGAGATAAAGTGTCAGTTGGGAAACCTGTTGCCCTCTTTATGTCCAAGCCAAAATGCGATTGAATGAAAACATAATACTGAGGTGATCAGAGATAATGCACTTCTATAACCAAACACTATGTATCAAGTACGTGCAAACGATTTAAATCCTTCGGTTTTCAAAAACAAATCAAATCAAATCGTTTATTTATCCATATAAGTAACATACGTTACATCCGTCGATCGTAATTTTTTAATACCACCGTTTCGTTATGAGGTTCCTCTCAAACTTCATCGCAGTTCTCCTTACGGAGTGTCGAGTACAGATGATCCCACAAATATCGTGGCTACAAATACTTAACTGTTCTTTACGCTTGCATGCTCCGAACATTTATGAAAACCTTATTTCATTACATATTGGTTATATCTTATTTTTATTCTTCTAGCAGGTCCTGATTTCCTATGGTAGAAGAATAGACCCATGCATTTAAATGTATATAGATATATCTTCACGCTATTGCCCATACTGGCGTAGGCAGAGGTCTTGACAATGATGCCCTTTCGCCCTATTTTCACCGATGCATATTTTGGAACAACGTGACAGTCGGTGAGCCTATAGCCATCTTAGTTTCCAAGCTAACGGTAAAATTTAATTATATATAATTTAATTATTTACATACATAAGTATTAAAAAATAACAATTATTTTCACGCAACGACGATTTCACCCTGGATAGGAATTAAAAATAACATTTAAAATATATTATAATATGTGTGACATATATAATATTCTTTTTTTATTTAATCGACCTTCACCGAACTAAATCTATTATTGAGAAATACATAATTTATGACGGTTCATAAAAGTTTGTTATCGTCACTACTAAACTGCCAAAATTATTGATATTAATATATTTATTTATTTACTTTTAAAAAAGCGAGTAAGACCGTTACGTCTTCTTAAATATGTTTTAATATTATTTTAGTTAATATAGATTTTTTTGGTCTCTCAATTCTATTTCTCAGATTTGAATTATTTCTCTTGATTAATACATACATACATAACGACAGTAAAAATACACTGCAGATGTATACATTTCTCGTAAGAAGAATTTGCTGAGACTCATGTGTAAGCATATCAGCATTGTTGAGTTTTGTACTTGTATTTAAAAGTCTAATATAAAGAACAGCTCAATTGCATTTCGCTGATTCAGCTACCATATAGCTTATTTATCTCTTTAAGATCTTCTTCTGGTGTAGTGAATGTTTTTGGGTGTGGCAATGGCCTCCTTCTCCTATAAAAAAAGATCAAAAAAATATCATGCTTTATATTACATATTAGTAGTAGTATTAATAAATTTTGGATCCTCTATTTTATTATTTTCTATTGTTTGTAATTTAATGTGAAACCAAGTTAAAAATTTTAAGAAAAAGAATTATATGAATTATAGGAGTTTCAAATTATATCAACTTTCTATCTTCAATGGACATTATTGCTCTTAACGATTCCATACTTCAAGTATGCAATAGGAAATGGCGCCTTGAATTCGACGCACGGACTTGCAATTAAAGAGCGGATATAACACAGCTGGCTGCATATCCTTTCATCGCAACGACTGAAATTATACAGATGAAAAAGAATTATACGCTATTTTCCGTGTGGTAACGTCGTAAGAATATTGCCACTGCCTTTCTTCCTGTGGATGTCGTAAGAGGTGACTAAAGGAAAAACAGCCTTTAATATCGTTATGGCAACCAATAGATGGCGGGATAACCATCTCTAAAAATATCAGACCAAAATTATCAAACTGAAGATGGGCAGCAGCGTCTGAGGTGCGAGTGGCGATCGCCAATCCGCTTGCCTAAGTTTTGTTTTGTTGCAGTGGACTTTAACAGGCTGATATGTATGTATTTGTATACGCTATGCTAATTATGCTTATTTAATATTTACTTACTGTATAATTGTGATCTTCACTTGTCACCGAAGCTTGTGGGTACAACGTTTTTAGCTTCGAAGGCAGGGTTATCGCTAGCTTGAAACTGAATGGAGAATAAAAGTGATTTATCTCAATTCAGGCTGGTCTAGGTTGAAAGTTCAAACGCTGGTTGAGTCGCGATTAAAAATCAAAAACTGTGAGATGATTAAATTTTGTTACGTTTATGTGTCTTGTTGTAATGAGTTTTTTCTTGCATGCACTTTGCATTGTGCCACAAGCTCGTGAATATGTGCAGCAATAGGAAAATCGGATTGAATGTCGGAAATAGTCGATTTTTAATTTATAAAAATTTATTCAAATGAGCATATTATTCAAGCACTTCAAGAAATATCAAATTGTTGAAATGATAATATTCACACTGATACACTTTTATTTTATTAGACTTAAAAAGGGGTCAACATTCAACTTGATGGCAAGTAGCACTTAATTCTTCTACATACATCCTTCAATCGAAGAAATGTACAGATTATGCTTCGCGAAATAAGATGGTATACCTCTTAAATCTTGAACACAGCACAAAGTTGTTAAACTATTATAATTGAAATGGGCATGTGGCATTAATCCAGATCACTTCTAGACACGAAAGAAATCTACCACATTTAAGAGAGCAGATTCTTAACCGTCGCCAAATAAGGCTCCGAGTCCAAGAAAAGAAGTTCTGTTATTTTATCATTATAAATACAATTCTCACGCACGGAAGCTGTAACTACATATCTCTATATTCCCTAACTGTAAATTGAACATGATCGACACAAAAACTCTTCAATCAGAAGCTAAATGGTTATTTCCAAGTATTAGCAGGACCTACAGTTAGTACGATGACATAGTTCAAGTTTTTCAGCGCATTAAGCTACGTTTTCAAACGTAATTGTCTTACGATCTTATAACGGCACTAGTGATGACGGTCACAATATTTTTTTTTATCAAATTATCTATATATAATCATATATATTTTTTTTATTTGTTTAAATCATTTAATACGGGGAGGGATCAAAAGTAGTAAGAATGAGCTAGAATATAATGACTATTGATAACTTAATAATTTATTTTTCTACGTAGTATCCGAGTCTCTTTTCAGTCAGTCAGCGCTTTTCCAAGGCTTCAGTCCCTGTGATAAAAAAAAGTTTTGTCTCGGTCCTGCAAAAAGCTCTCCACAGCATCCATCACCTCGTTATCGTCTTCGTACCTGTTTCCCCTTAAGTATTTCAATTTGGGGAACAGATAAAATCGCTATGTGCCAGATCTATCTATAATCTGAGTGGTGGTCCACCAATTCGAAGCCAGCTTGCTGAATGGCAGACATCGCAATTGCCGACCTGTGCGCGGGTGCGTTGTCGTAATGAAACAGCACGCCCCTTCGAAGTTTCCCTCACCTCTTCTCTATGATGGCATTCCTCAATTTGGGAATTAAAACTGTTATGAAGTTTCGGAACATTAACTTGGGTGACTGATGAACGGCCGCAACGATCTGCGCCTTCCATGCTCGTTCTCCCAACTCGGAATTGAGAAGCCCACCTTGCGACAGTGGAATACCGCGGAGCACACTCTCTTAAAGTTTGCCTCCAAATCGCTACGAATCTCTTCCGTCGTTAACTGTTTTAAAAAGAGGTATTTAATAAGGGCTCGCACTTCGTTTTCGAAGAACATTTTCGGGAACACGTTCCACCACGAATTAAACAAAGGACTACATTCAGAAAAAAAAACTAAGAGAATTGAAGATTTTTTTCTTTATTAATATTACAAATAAGTATGTGAGCTATAACCTGCCAGTATTTATTTTTTTTTCTTGCCAAGGATATGTCATTGTTAAGGACATGTCATTATCATGTCATTCTCACTACTTTATGATTCCTCCTCGTGTTAATATATCAAGCAATTCTACTCAGCGAACCTAGTTTTTGACAATCTTGCATTCATATTTGATTAATAATTAAAATTAACAAAATTTAAGTTCAAGAAAAGTTAAATATTTTCTATTTGAAATCTCTCAACCAACATAATGCACTGAATACATAAATGTGCTTTGCCCCAAATAATAACACGAGTGACATTATTTACGATCTCATATCTTGTTATTTAACTGCGTGACTAAGGGACTACTGTGTGTGACTGTAGCCAGATTAATTATCTAAAAATGCATATAAATGCGTATACAAACCTATAGACTTAGATACTTATAAATTCTAAATCGAAGCGAAAGGAGCTAAGTTCAGTAATATTCAGAATTAGAAGCAATTCAGTAAGTACACGGAAGAAATTCTAAAGATGGAAATGGACAGTAGAATTCCGGGGGCATTGGACACATAATATTCACAACTACTGGTATTGGGCCACCGGAAACGGGCCGTAGAATTATGAACTAAACAGCGTAATGAACTATAACCGTGTAATATAATTAGTAAGCTTTGCTACTAACGTAATTTACTTAAGTCTCAAAAATATGACCACAAATTCATTCATTGGACATAAAGACGGCGACGGGCTCACCACCTGTCACGTTGCCCCAAAAATATCTTCGGTGGAAGGAGGGTCGAAGGAACTTAATTTTCTAGAAAGGACTTAATAGTCTACCCCTGTATTGGGAATGGCGTAAAGATATTTAATTTATTTATTTTTAAAATACTAAATTGTTTCTGGAATCAAATCGCTAACTAAGCATAGCTTATGTGGTAAACAATTGTGAGGGTTCTTTTAACCGTGAAATATTAGAAGAAAATGAATACGAATCAAAAATATTTTCACTTATCTACTTATCAACTGTGAATACACGTCATATTTAAAAAAAAAGATAAGAGACTTAAAAAAGGAGTTGGAATCGGAGCTCAGTGAACTCACCTCTTTTCTCAGTAGTGTGTCCTGGTAAGCATCGTTGACTCGTAATTAACAACTTCACGAACAAACAGTCGCAATAGTTCAAATTAACCTGGATGATATTCGCACCAATTACTACGTAAAAACTTGCAGGTAAAATTTTCATAAAAAAGACTGTAATTATGTAATTAAAAAACTTAGAAATTGTGTCATTAAAATTGCGAGTACTGCAAAAACATTAAATGAATAACGATTCAATAATATGTGATTAAAGAAAATCAAATGGTTTTTATCTACGATTGCCGATTCTAATCTTCATGGTGTAGCCTCATACTAATAGATGGTTCCGAAACTTGTGTACTATTTATGTTGTTTGCTTGGGCACTATGAAAGCGACAAGTTCACAACCTGACACGTTCTTCCAAATAAGTTCTCGTTCAAACTGTCTAGTTAAGTTTTAGAGTAAATAATATTATAGCGAGCTGTCATTGTCATGTTTTGGATGGTTTCGCATCATGTTTCGTTTCTGTACTCACAATGAAAGCGAGTAGATTAGTACATAGTGGAATATCGTAGTGATATAAAGTTCTCTATTATTGCACCGTAACAAGTATGAGTTACCCTAGGTAAGAACGAGCCGGACGATGACAATCTATTTTATTTAATGTTGTCAATAAAACATCGACAAATTACTGGCGAGTTCGTTTTAACTGCAATACTGTCTCTCATCAGTGTATTGCATTCTACAAGTTTCTTCGCCATCGCAAAAACTACTCGTCACAAAGTATCGGCTCCTTATACGCAGTTAATCATCAGCACTTTCGTGATCGACTCGTTCCTGTCTACACCGACGGCATTGCTATATGGATGCTTTGTAGCGTTTATTTAATTTATTAGGAAAAAAATATATTTCATTAAGAAATTTCAGCGTTTATTGTGACTTTAATAAAATGTAAATTGATAATTGAATAAATGTAAATTGATAATATGAGTTCGATCCCCTTGTGGTAGGCTCGTGCCAATGGGTTTTTCAAAAACTTATGTACGAATTATATCGTTGGCTTGGAAATAAAGATGGCGACGGGCTCACCACCTGTCACGTTGTCCCGAAAATATCTCCGGTGGAAGGTGGGTGGGTGGGTTAAAGTACTTAATTGTCTAGACTTGACCTCTGTCTACCCCTTTATTGGGAATTGCGTGAACATTTATATTTATTAATAAATTTTTAGTTTTAATAAATTAATTAGTTTGTGACTAATTTGGTGCGGGTGCCGAACACCGTTTCCTTTTTTCTTGTCTTAATAAACTCACAATAGACTCGGTTCATGTAATGGCGGCTACAGTCTTTACAATAACTTTATAAACACCGTGAAAAATCTAATCCTAGATGAAAAATCTAAATAACGTTTGACGTTTTCGTATAATATAAGAACTTGCAGTGGACTTATCAGTTAAGATAAGTACCTAACAATAACTGGTTTAAATTAATTTAATTCCACATCTGATCTACAAGATATCATAACTATCAAGTTCTTTTAGTGCATGGTAGTTAATTGCTGTAGCTGACGAAAGAAAGGCCGTGAGAAGCATTGTTCCCTTTTCAATGGGCACTTTGTTCACGCATACGTGATCTTATCGCTATAATTAGCCCTGCAATACGCAAACTGTTTTTATGTTCAGTGTCTCTAAAAGACGTTGCTGACTTTAATTGAAGCTAAGCTCTCTGTCCTAGCGAACTTATTTTAGAAGACGAGTTTTTAATGGTTTATGACTATTTAATAACAGGTAGAGGGAGCTAATAGGTTTCAGGTGGTTCACGTGATGGTAAGTGACTACCGCCGCCCATGAACACCCGCAATACCAGAGGCATGGATGGGTGGATGGGTTTCCGACCCTAGAGTGCCCCCCCCCCCGGAATTAAGGGAGGGGGATGTGTGGGCCTCCGGTAACCTGCACTCACCAGACGAAACGCAGAAGTTTGTTAGACTTCTACTTCACGCCGGTATTCTGTGAGGTCGTGGTACTTCCCGGTCGAGCCGGCCCATTCATGCAACAACAAAAGCTGATGCGTGGCTCTACCACTGTTAACTGTAAGTGAACGCATACACCGATTCCCGTTTCCTTTCTAACTACTCCTCCCCAATTCCTTCCTTAATGGCTGGCAACATTGTTCAGAAGTTCGTACGCTTCCCTTACGTAGCTCGGTTGGCCACTAATAAATATATCTACAAGAAAAGAAGGTTAATGTATGCCCAAGAGTGTCATATCGGCGTAAGAATACCACCCTCTTTCTTCCCGGGTTCCAAGAGCCGACTAAAGGAATAGCTTTGAAAATGCTATTTGCTGTCTACAGATGAGTCGGAATAGATTATCCTTAAAAATATCAAACCTAAATTTAAGCATAACGGTGACGAATATCAGAGTCTAAGGAGTAAGCAGGTGTCTGGTACATCAATCACCAATCGACTTACGGGAGAGGCCAGTGTCCTGTAGTTAACTTTAACAAAACCTTATGTACAAATACGTATACATTAAAACAAATATTGTTTTGTTTTAATTTATAATTAGCTTAACTGATTTTAATAATTTATTGTATATTCTACTAATCCAGATCTCGAGGTGGTCCCATAGCAATTTGTAGGAAATGTACCGTACCTTAGGGGAATAAAATGGTTGTTACGGTGCCTTAAATATATTTTTTGATTCTGAATAAGGGATGATGTTCGTATTGTGGTTTATGTACGGTGCATTAGTGGATTATAATCGCCATCACAAACTATATTTAACTGTTTTTAATAACTGTTTTTAATTTCAATCATTTTCCAATATATTACTCCTGTATAATTCCAGATTAGTCTCTAATTAATTTACTTAAGAATTTCGAAGCGTCTAATTAATTCACTACGAGACCGTAGGTGTGTTCATCGGCACGGAAATCTCACATCGATTAGATGTGATAATTATAACACATACAACGGGGATACATTACTTTTTAAACGACGGAAAACACGAAGGAGGTTCTTAATTCAAAATGTATATATGTTTTTTATGTATGAGGACAAATATTGCATAAAAAATATGGACAAATATTGCACGCATTTCCCAATACAAGGTTAGCCAGAGTTCTAGACAGTTTAGTCCTTTCGACCCACATTTCAACAGAGTTTATTTTGGGACAACGTGACAGGTTGTGGCTCTGTCGCCGTCTGTTTGTCCAAGCCAACGTTATAGATCATACATATGTTTGGGATCGAACTCG
Organism: Sericinus montela; assembly: GCA_029286605.1. Lineage (NCBI taxonomy): Eukaryota > Metazoa > Arthropoda > Insecta > Lepidoptera > Papilionidae > Sericinus > Sericinus montela. The sequence goes on from JAGSMR010000002.1 coordinate 2,342,417, forward strand.
GGTCTCTTGAATTCCGATCACGCAAAAACTTGGCTATAGTAATTTATTAATACCTTTTAGTCTTAAATTTAACCCACGTATTATTTCCAAGTTGTTTTTGTAAATTCTCACGCGGTATTTGTAATCGTTAAATTGTGGATACAAATTAATGTAGCGGCATTTCCACGCGTTAACGTTATTCCCGTAACAAGAATAGTTCATGTGGAAAATTAGGTTTATAATTATAAGACGTAAAGGTGTTATTCCTGTGAACAGTATCGAATACAGTTCCTGAAAATCGGCAACTCACTATCAACAGCTCTGATGTGGGAAATCTTCGTGGGAGGCGGTGATTATTTATCAACCAGAGTAATAATCAACGGCCCGGTTAATCATATCTTCCATCTCCTTCTCTCATCATTTGTTTCAAATAAGGTAATCTTCTAGTACAGTGGTGAGTAAAATTTTAGATAATAATTAGCGTCTGTAACAATACCTAGCTAGGATATCCTGTTCAATTAAACTGTATAGTCACATACAGATAACAAACTTATGATACATTTATGACAAGTTACTTTTAACTGATAAGTTGTTCTTTACGTGTGAGAAACGTTAATATTACGTTAATAAGTTATATAAAATGCTATAATATCGACACGAAAAGCTACATAAATAAAATAGCTTAAACCGAATTAATTTTAATAATTTTACCGAAACTTTTCATAATACCTATTCACAATCATGCACGATGTGTTTTGTTTTAATTGCGCCGTAATATATTCTGTGTAAATATTCGTAGGAGATCCTCGTTTTAAGCAAATAATTGATTTCAATAAAAAAATTTTAGACACAGCAAATGTTAATGTCTCTTTACCTATTTTAATTTCCCACGCGTAGTAATACTAAGACGATTCTATTTTTAGGTTCCTTTCGCGCTATGGCTTCTTTTTATCAGTGCGTTAACCCACGAGTTGCTGACTGAAAACAATAGAATAAGAATAAGAATAATTTATTTGCATAAAAACTAATTACAATAATCTATCCAATGTTGGGACATCCTTTTAAGCAAATAATTACTTGTGCCAGAATGCCCCGCTCTTCCATAAATGTTATTACATGTGTTTTTTTACAAATAAACATAAACATAAAGCATTAATTTGAGATAACACTCTCTTAACTACTATTATAAATACAAAGGTAACTATTTAACTGCTAAATATCTACTAAGCATAAATCTACATAACTTATACTATGAAAATTACTATGATTATGTCTATACTACTTAACTGACAGATTTGCTAAATCTAATTATTTTAAAACATTGTGTGTGTGTGTGTGTGTGTGTGTGTGTGTGCGTGTGTGTGTGTGTATGTGTGTGTGTCATTTGAATGTGTATTAGAGCATGTGCATATCATATTACATATTCATATCTAATAAAGATTCAATCTCATCATAATTGTGGGACAAAAACCATTCAGAAACTACCTTTAGAAATAAAAAATAAACTGAAAACAAAAGAAATGTCTTCCCTCCAGCAGTAGACAGCGCCTAAAATAAACGTTTATGCTTGACATATTGTTTAATTTCGTCTTAAAGTTTCATGTAAACTGGGTCAAAAGTTTAAGAAGTCTGAAAAATCTCTTATATGAAACTATAAACAAATATATCCTGATTATCTTTTATTCATTACGTTCGAAAATTAAAAATATGAAATGTAGTATCATGTAATAAAATCTAATTACCTATTAACTATTCCTACCTATTACTATTACTAATTAACTATTCATACGGTAGAGAAGAGCTGGTTATGAAGTATACCTTTGGATAGTAAAATATAACCATACATAAAATTCCAAATAAGAAAAAGTATATAAAAATGAATTATATAAAATTCACCTACTTTCCCTAGTAGACAGATTATTGCGTACGACTTAGTAGGTATTAAGCCTGCAAACATCCTATTAGCGTGATAAAGCATTACGGCTCGGGCTTACGCAGGCTATTCGCCCCTTACTATAGTCATTTCACCTCGTTTTGTGATTTGTTGTTATGTAAATTATAGAAAATGTAATTTATACTTGCGATTGTTGTCACTTGGTGAAATTGCATTGCATTAAAATTCATTGTTGAACACTTGTACATTGTCGTTCCTTATTTATTGTGGGTATTATAAACATAAAAATTGAATATTAGTATTTAGTATAATAAACTCTGTGTTATATATCCTGATGATGCCGTAAGGCGAAACCGGTTGGTTAATTAATAAATAATTAAATAAAGTGTGTACAAGTATTCAACAATGAATTTTACGACTAATTATAGAACGTGTGTCTACATTAATTCGTTTAGGAATCGAATCGACTACTCCATTATTAGGTAATGCAGGAATGTGAATTGGTAATAATTGAATAAATCTATAGAAATAATACTTAGGGATCTTAGACTGTTAAACTTTATGTGGTTTTTCCACACTTCAGATAATTTTTAAGATGGTTATCCCCCTATATGTTGAAAGTCATCGCCATTTTCGAGGCTGTTTTTCAGTCCCAGTGAGTTTTTTCAAATACTTACGTACGATTTATATCGTTCGCTAGGACATAAAAGACGGCGATAGGCTCACTACCTGTCACGGGGTGGTGTCATCACCTATTGAGTTACGAAGGAATATGGACAAATATAGTTAAGATTTTTAACATAAGATGAACCTAATAAACTAAGGAAACTGACGAGTCGTAAGGATCTGCACACTGAAGTGGCAATGGGCCACATAGTTCGAACTGAATACCTTTGGGGAAAACATGTTCTGGATTGGCAACCTTGCTTAGCCCAATGCAGTGTAAGACGACGCCAACAAGATGAAATCCTGCAAAATGTTGCTGGCAGGATGGATGCATGTGTCTTAGGACCGTAATTTGTGGAAAATTTAGGGGCAGAGGGCTATGTTGAGCAGGAGACACTTGATAGACTGTAAAGAAGTAAGTCGAGACAAATAAGTCCTTTAGACCCACCTTTCACCGAAACAAATTATAACCTATCAATTACAGTTTTTTCGGATAATTTAAATCATGACTACCAAATTGTCCCAATCAACCGTTATTAAAAACAAGCTGTATTATTTATTGTAAGTGGTCGACTTTCGCTCTCCGAGCACTTTCGCCGTCATTTCATCGGACAACAACGCATAACGCTGGGCAAAGTTATTCGACTCATTGCCTATTTACGACTGATTTTTGAGACTGCTCTTTGAAATAATACATCTAAGTACAAATAAAAAATATATAGTAAAAATAACCGGTTAACCACTTGTCGCTTTGTCCCGAACAATTTTCGGTAAAATGTGGGTCTTACTGATGTACTGGAGTCAGTATTTGTTCAAGGTTTCATTATTATAATTTTGTGTAGGTTATAAACTTGTAATATATTACGTAGATTTTCTGTTATTTATTCCCTTGTCGTTGACATTACGTTTTACTTTTACGTAGTAAAGTTTCCCTCTAGATAGTTTGTACAAACACACACACACACAAGTACAGACTAGTAGTACAGACACACGCATTTATTAGTAAATGTAGTGTCAAAGTGTTTGAGTGTTACCAAAATAGGTTACGATTAAACAAAATATTTCCTTCTTCAGTGGATAATGACAGTGTATTTTTGACTTGTATACCTTTCAGTTATTTAAAAACATGATACTTATATCTAAAATACCGTTTTCTCTTGTACAATTGTAATAAGCGTCCGCTAAGAAAGGATTTGTAAAGCTATTGTACAGGCAAGGAGTGACCTATTTCACTGGCTTTCACAGCAGAAGTATCTTAAAGCACTTTTTTGAAAAAAGCCTGCCTAGACAAAAGTAGCGCCTAAGAGGACTTTTGTAGTATGTACATATATGTATATTCATGTTACCTCCCTGCCTTAATGTCTTACATTTGTATTTTATGTTATTTCGCATGAATTTTATGATAATATTCATGTTCTCATAAATAAGTTTGTCTAAAGTCACGGTAGGCGTATGGTGGGTGTTCGGAATATCGAGTCAAGAGACCCGAGATCGATCCCCAGATGGCATGCTCGTACCAATGGGTTTTACAAAAACTTATGTACGAATTATATCGTTGGCTTGGACATAAAGATCGCGACGGGCTCGCCACCTGTCACGTTGTCCCGAAAATATCTTCGATGGAAGGTAGGTCGAAGGGACTTAATTGTCTAGACGAGACCTCTGTCTACGCCTGTACTGGGAATTGCGTGAAGATATTTAAGTTTATCTATTATGGTTACCTATAATAGGTTAAATAAAATGATATATTAATTTAAAAAGTTGTTGAACATTGGTAATTATACATACATACTTACACATATACACGCCTCTTTCCCGTAGGGGTAGGCAGAGATCACTTCTTTCCACTTGCTACGATCCTTACATACTTGTTTCGCTTCGTCCACTTTCATTATTCCCTTCATACATTCTCTTCGATTTAGGGTACTCTCGACCTGGCCTTTTTTTTTCAGGACTTCCCTGATTTGGTCTCGAAACGTTCGCCTAGATCTTCTCCTTCCTACACTTCCATTCACACTCGCCACTTTTTTCACACATTATACACTTTTCGTCAATCGTTCTTCATTCATTCTCTCGACATGGCCAAACCATCTTAGCATACCTTTCTCAATTTTAGTCACTACATCTTCTTTCAGACCACAACGTCTCCTTATCTCACTATTCCTTATCCTGTCATTCAGTTTAACTCCTACCATACTTCTTAACGCTCTCATCTCAACTGCATTTATCCTGCTTTCATATTTCTTCTGCCATACCCAACTTTCACTTCCGTTCATGAGTGTTGGAACCAATACTCCCTCATGCACAGCCAAACGAGCCGTGTTAGACACCTTCCGACTGTTCATATCCTTTATGAACAGTCGGAAGGTGTCTAACAAAGTGCAAAGCTCCATTCACCATGTTTCCTGCATTCACTCTTCTTTCAATATCACTCTCACACTTTCCATCTCTTACAAACTTTGAACCCCGATACACAAACTCATTCACCTGTTCAATTTATTCATCTCCAATCACGATATTGCAGTCTGTCATTGCCTCATATCTTTCAAACACCATCACTTTCGTCTTCTTTACATCCATCTTCATTCCCTTTCTAACTATAAAGTAATTTATACAATAAAGTTAAATTATACAGTATCACATAAATAAAAAACTCTAATTATAAAATTCGCTAGTTAAGTGTTTGTTAATGTAATGTTCAATGAATAAATTTAAATCGGAAGACTCGAGTTTGATCTCATATGGGAGGACTCGGACCAATGAGTTTGTGACGGATTACACGGTGACATTCCAGAATGAGATTTATTTTCTTTGTAGATGTTAGTATAAAATATAGTTTCACAAGGTCGCAGGTAAAAACAATTAATAAACAGCATTTTCAATGCACATGCCTTATTGTGCGGTTCAAAGAGGAAACTTCACCATCCTCTTGCCTACAAATGGGCGCACAGTTCTCCACACGTTATTCCAATGACTACACTAGCAGAAAACAGACGATATTATCGATTAAAACGTGAGATCTGTTTTAATTCGAAACGTGGCATTATAAAACGAATCAACGAAGTTAGATCGCAGTGTTTTTCTGGTATAATATTGTATTTGTAATAGTTTTTTAATTGTATATTCCCGAGTGTAGTGTACTGAAACTATCTTCTCAATTTCATGTGGGTTGCAAAACGCCAATGCAAATCAGCGTCACTTGGTTGGTGAAGCATTTAGATTTGCGCGAGCACTTATGCAATATAACATAATCGTGTTTTATTTGACAGCATCCGGTCTTTTATTTTGTCTGTACCACGTGTCATTGACCATTGTCGTAATCTGCAAGGGTCATATAACATTTTGAAGTAACGTTTCCCGTTTGAAAGTATGAACGCCAGTCATTGGCCACGGGAAGACGAATTAAGTGTCTCCGTGAGGAGGAACTTTACCAGCTATCTTTTCACTGAACAGTCGGCCACTATCTAAACATTTAAATTATTAAAATCAATGCAAAATTATGCCCAAATATTCGTATCGTATGATAAATCTATTGACACCCCTTGAAATATGTTGATGGTTAGTCTATAGAGTCATGCTAAAAGAATAGTCGTAGCTCTCTATGAAAATGACAATGTTGCCGACACATTACGGCATAACCACGTCAAAAATATCAGACCCAAATTAAACAAACCGTTGACGGGCACTAGCGTTTAATGTTCGAAGTTTGTGATGGCCATGATGTGCTTGCCAAGCATGACAATTTTGGCAATTCCTCCTTACTGGCGAGAACTATGCGCATCGGTGAACTCTAAGATGTCGCAAAGTAAAAAGCAATAAACACAAATAGTATGTAGGACCTGACATCTTACATGATTCAGGCGTGAATTAACGGCAAAGCACCTGTAAAGGTACATTTATCATCCGGGGTTATAACTCATTACTATTGGAAAAAGACCTCTTGGAAGCTTTACTTACCATCAGATGGATTGTTAGCACATTTTACATACTTCAAGTCTGTCCCCTTTTCCTATTAAAAAAAATTAACCCAAGTTTGTCCAAATAATGTCAAAAACAAATTGTAAAACACATTATAAAGTGAGTAAGAAATAGTCTTCCCACATTCTTACCATAAAAAGTAAATAATAAGCCTTGAAAGTGTAATTAGCTTACCTACCATTATTTAACATTGGATAACCATCTCGAAAAATACCAGACCAAATTTCAGCAGACCGGTGACTGGCAGCAGCATCTATAGTGCGAGGTGTCTGGTACTACGGTCGCCAAATCACTAGCCTAAGATGACGATTAGGGCAAATCTTTGCACACAAGAGAGGCTTATGTCCTGCAGTTGATTTTACAGCTCGTTATGATGATGATAGGTAACGAGTGAAAAACTACACATATGTCATGGTAAAAATTGAAATTCAAAATCTGTGTTGCGCTCACTTTGTATATTCATGCATGGCAAAGATGTGTTATCCGAGCCCGTTTGGCAATGAAGAGTTTTACTAAGTCTGTCATATAATATCTTAAATCTTTAAATTATTACACAGATCTAAAACCGGTAAGTTAATATAAAACTAATATTACGGAAACAGAGTCAAACCACGTTTTCCTTGTGTGGATCAGATGTTGTTTTAATTTTTTTTTCAAAATTGAATGGCAGTGAGATAATGGGAAGACTTCACGTAACAAACAAAAAAAAATGGAGCCCTATGAATTGGTATATTGGAATAAAATCTATATTCCAGTTTGTTGAAAGTTAGATCTCTGTGTAAAATTGATCGTTGTTTTAAAAGGTAATTGTGTTTCAATTTATTGTTTCATCTCGAATTGCTGAAAGCCATGCGATTCACGCTTTTCTTAATTAATCAGTGGACTAATTAGAAGTGCCGTTTCTGGTTAACTACGCCAACTGGAAACTGATAATTGAAAGCTTTATGTTGTATAGTTTTTGCAAATTCATTAGATAATTGAAATACTACTAGTGAAATATTAGGTTAGGTTAGAACACATTAAAACTTTATTAAATTGTAATGGTAAATCGTGCAGGTTATTATTGCAAACCCTAAGTTACAATACATGCCAGATATATTCACCGTAACAAGGGTCTAAATAAATAAATAGACATTTTTATATACTATTAAATTTACAGTCTAAAAACGCTTATTTAAATTTTTGGAACAATATTTTTTTTTGTGTTTTTGACAGTCTTATATGGGCTACAGAGCAAAAGTGATTTTTAAATATTTGTGTACTTATTGATGGGTGAATTAATTGCTTGTTAAAGTATAACAACGGTATAATGATAGCAAACTTCCACAGAAAATTTATTTGACTAATCGCAACAGTAATTAAAATCGTTTATGTATAAATGGACGAGTAATTTTGCTGTTAATTGAAGCATTTTGCAAATTGTCTCTACAAGCTGTTTTGTCTTGTGAGTCACGTGCTCGCCTACAACTTACAATATCTAATTAATCGATAATTAAATTAATTTACCATCCATATTTTAAATTACTTCCTTCCATGTCGCATCACAATTGAATTTATGGCTTCACTTTGTACGTATTGTTGTAAATCAAGTTTTAAAATAAATTCGGTAAGAGAGGCTTTTATGGTTCCATAATATGTTCTAAAATTTATAAACATTAGAAAAGTCTTTCAGTGCATTCTTAATTATGAACGTAATTAATATGGCAAATTTTATAATTTTGTAAGAACGTCTTTATAAACGTCTTTATAAAAATTTATTTTTTTACGTTTTTTTACGTATTTCAAATACCATTGAAACAGTATCCAATTATATGTTGCCATCACTTTGTCGTACCCTCTATGTATGTAACGTATAGATACGTTATATACATATACATCCTTCCTGGTTCTTCTCAGACATGTATCTCTTATTTCTTTCTACATATATACAAAAAATACTCGGCTCTTTTCAATTCGCAGCATGCATTAAAAATCCTCGTCTTTTATAAGAGTGCATCGAGATGTTTGCACCATGTGTAAAGCTTCCGGGTCCCATGTTACTTCACTGTTTCACTGACGAAGGACCTCCGTTGCTTTTTAATCAGGTAATAGTAGTAGTAATTTCGAAAATGCGTGTTACTTTGTTATTATGAGCGTGAAGATATCACTGTGTACTGACGGCGAATAAAAAAAACAAAGCTATGATAGCAGAGTGGTTGGGTGATAATAATAATAATAATAATATACTTTATTGTACACCAAATCAGAAAAGAAAAAAAAACAATATAATACAAAACATAAGTATCAAAAATTGGATTACAAAAGGCGACCTTATTGCAATATAGCAATTTCTTCCAGGCAACCTCAGGAATCTACTACAAAGAAAAATAATTAACGGGTAGAAAGTACATGAAAGCCAAAAATAGATAAATACAAAGTAATAAGAAAAACATACATTTTGTGAGTAATTATTAGGGCAAAGGGAAATATGAGAGGAAAAGAGGTATTGTGTAAGTCACGATAGCCGAGTTGTTGGGTGGTCGGATTTCGAGTCGAGAGACCCGAGTTCGATCCCCAGGTGGCAGTACTAATGAGTTTTTCAAAAACTTATGTACGAATTTCATCGTTGGCTTGGACATAAAGACGGCGACGGGCTAACCACCTGTTACGTTGTCCCGAAAATGTCTTCGGTGGAAGGTGTATCAAAGGGACTTAATTGTCTAGACTTGACCTCTGTCTACCCCCGTATTGGGAGTTGCGTGAAGATATTTTATTTTATTTTTATTTTAAAAGAGGTATTGTCGCAAAGAGGAGTTAAAGAGATAGATTATATTCTTTGATCTGTTTTTTTGAAAGAAATCTATGTTTTTACCTAGTTTAATAGGGTGGACTTGATATATTAAATAGGATGCAGTAAAGAGCAGAAAGAATGTGAGTATTCCGGCAAAGACGAATCGATATTCTGATACATGGTCAAACTTACGCAGTCCAAATATTATACATAGATTTTGAAGTCGCTCAAGTTTATTTAGTTGCTCCTCAGTGATGTCAAGATAACATATGTCAGCATAATCAAGGACAGTTAGCAGCAGAAAATGAGCGAGCGTAATTTTGGTGGAAATAGGTGAAAGTAGTTCAACCTTCTGAGCAAACCACATGCTGTAAACATTTTACGACAGACTGCATTAATTTGAGGAGTCCAAGAAAAGCTAGAATCCATCATGATACCCAAATTTTTGACATCGTTATAAGGTATTTTGATGCCATTAAATACCACTGGTTTAATTTCGTTTTTATTAAATTTTGCTAGCATACTTGTACTCCCTTTTATAATGGCTTGAGATTTTATAGGGTTAACTACCAAACCAAATTGTCGGCTCCAATCGAGAATACAAGCCAGATCCCTATTAATAGTATCAACTGGATTTTCAAGATTGTCTAAAGTGGTTTGAGCGTATATTTGTAGATCATCTGCATACAAGTGGTAGAGAGAAGATATTTGGAAAGTAATAGAATTAATGACTGCAAATAGCAGAGGAGATAAAACGCCACCTTGCGGAATGTCAGCTATTCAATTAAGCCAAGTAGAAATTCTATCCTGTGCTCGATCTCGCTGCCGACGTCCATACAAGTAATTTTGAAACCAGGAATTTGCCGTGATAGGAATTTGTTTATTTAATTTATTAAGTTTTCCAAATTTTATGTATAAATTGCATCCAAGACCTCGACAGGCTCACCACCTGCCGCGATGTTGGAAAATAAGATCTCTATCTAGACCTCTCATACTGCTTTTGAATATAAAGAAACGCAGAGATCATAGATGAAACCTAAAAAAGTTACATTCCTGGCGCAGTTGTGTTTAAATTGTTACAATATGCCACAGGTACTTTAAAACACTCATACATTACTTTCACAGCAAAGCTTCCTGAAAGTATCAGACGACAAAGTTCAAAAATTATTATTACGTAAGATGTGCTCAAACTAAAGTTATGTGTATAATGAAACATAATAAGGTGCGCGTTTGTAGTTTACAGAGATGGTCACTTACCGTGTCTGCTTGAATCGCTCTAATTAATTTTATAGTGCCAATAGCGCATTATTCGCATGACTTCAATTGCGGGTACTAGGATCGGCGCTGATTCACATCAAAAATTGTACTGGCAATAATTGCTATTTATAAACGAGTTCAAAACAGTTATTTCGAAGAATCTTTTTAGAAAAGTCCATAATCGGACACGAGTCTATTGTGTGCTTATGCTGCTGCTCATCACTACTCTACTTAATTTTCTACAATTTTTTGAGACAGTTATTGAAAATATTTTTTGTAAGCAATGTATTTTTAAAGGCCCCAATTTGCTTCTTACGGCAGGAAAGAAAGAGGTTAGTAAATTCTTACGCCGATACGGCAAACCACATTTTTTACCTACCCTCAATCTTTCCTCTGTGGAACACTAAGTGAATAATAGTCATAATGATCCATTGCAAGAATTCTATGATGTTCCATGACCATTTGCGGAATTCTAAGGTCTGCGTTAAGCTAAAATGAAAATAATTTTGCATTTAAAGTAGTGCTTATAACATCCTTTTATAATTAACCATTTTATCTAGTGGCGAAAGTCGGTGCAGGGTCCTCATTAGAATTCTTATTAACAGGTTTTTATACAGTAATTTCAACATCTTAACACCCTACATCTGAACATCTGTCATTTTACAGTAACAAGTCAAGATATTCATATTTAGGATACTCATTTTTAAGTGTCTGATGTTCCTCCTAGACGTAATTTCTATACTCGCGTAAATAAAAACAACGTTCATAACACGTTATTCTCGTAAGTAGCATAAAATCAATCGTTTCCTTTTCAGTCGCTATTTGCATAGCAATGTGACTTTATCTGCAACGTCTTTCGATCGAATCGACTCTACAAATACACACATGATGCAATGGACACGTAAAATGTTCAATGATACAGAGTGATGAGACTGACGAGACATGTAATGACACCACCAAACGTGAAAACTTAGCGACTACATTTAATATTTTCTACTAATAGAGAAAAATGTTATTTTCTACATGTACAAAATAAACAGTCAAAACAAATTTGTATATACTTTGTAATATTCAAAAAATTTAAATTATCAAAAATGCTTACATACGTACTTAGAGCAATTCACAAAACTTGTTTTAATTTTAATTTTTGGCATAGCTTAGATCTCTAAAATTATCTTTATCAATTTTGAAACCAAATATATCCTCGGAGTGGTTATCATTTATTAATATGTAATTGTTATTTTTATAAATATATGTATTGATTTTTAATGTTTATATTTTTAAATTCTGCGTCTGTTCATTTTATACATTAATGTAGCAACGTAATTAACTCTTATAATCAGATTAGTATTAATTACACATATACATGGCTAGATTGTTCGTCGTGTTGCGTTCGTCTGATTTTATTTATTTTATAGATACTTTCAAGTGACTGTTCGGTAAATATTTACCTTTAGACAATTTATCTAGCTGCACACAGCTCTGAGGCAAATCGGTGAAAATCATGCGATTTACGTGTCGCTAATTAATTAACAAACAAATCAGCAGCGGCACGGAACTGTTGTGGCCAACGTTAGTGGCGAACCACACTATTTGGTCCATCTCTCGTGATAATTCAAGTCGGTTTATGTTAAAGTATTTTTTATTTAAAAAATGGCTGTTTTAAGTTTTTTTTTGTTTTAGAGAATTAATTATTTTTTCATAAGGTATTGTCGTTAACACCGATTGCTTAGACATGATGTATGGAATATTCAAGCTATTGTTGTATTCAGGAAAATGTATCTTTAATTTGTGTTTTTTTTTATTTACGTTCATTAAATATTACAAAGAAATTCATGATAGAGAAATAGACAATATTGAAAAATTCAATGTGTTTGAATACTTTTGGACGAAATTTTAATTTGAATGTTTTTAATATTTATCAGATTATATGCGGGATGATTTCAGAAGGCTATGATAGGTATATTTGTTATCGTGTTTATTTAAGTGTCGTGTGTATTTTTCGAGTAACTCCTAAGCTAGTTTTTTTTGCATCATGTTAAATGTTAGAAAGCGATTCATCCCACCTAGCAAACTTGAACCTCTCAGGTCCATACAATCTCGTCTATCCCACATAGGAATTACTGGAGTAAAAACTTTTTATGAATACATTTATTAATATGTAATTGTTATTTTATAAATATATGTATTGATTTTTAATGTTTGTATTTTTAAATTCTGCGTCTGTTCATTTTATACATTAATGTAGCAACGTAATTAACTCTTATAATCAGATTAGTATTAATTACACATATACATGGCTAGATTGTTCGTCGTGTTGCGTTCGTCTGATTTTATTTATTTTATAGATACTTTCAAGTGACTGTCCGGTAAATATTTACCTTTAGACAATTTATCTAGCCGCACACAGCTCTGAGGCAAATCGGTGAAAATCATGCAATTTACGTGTCGCTAATTAATTAACAAACAAATCAGCAGCGGCACGGAACTGTTGTGGCCAACGTTAGTGGCGAACCGCACTATTTGGTCCATCTCTCGTGATAATTCAAGTCGGTTTATGTTAAAGTATTTTTTATTTAAAAATGGCTGTTTTAAGTTTTTTTTTTGTTTTAGAGAATTAATTATTTTTTCATAAGGTATTGTCGTTAACACCGATTGCTTAGACATGATGTATGGAATATTCAAGCTATTGTTGTATTCAGGAAAATGTATCTTTAATTTGTGTTTTTTTTTATTTATGTTCATTAAATATTACAAAGAAATTCATGATAGAGAAATAGACAATATTGAAAAATTCAATGTGTTTGAATACTTTTGGACGAAATTTTAATTTGAATGTTTTTAATATTTATCAGATTATATGCGGGATGATTTCAGAAGGCTATGATAGGTATATTTGTTATCGTGTTTATTTAAGTGTCGTGTGTATTTTTCGAGTAACTCCTAAGCTAGTTTTTTTTTGCATCATGTTAAATGTTAGAAAGCGATCATCCCACCTAGCAAACTTGAACCTCTCTGGTCCATACAATCTCGTCTATCCCACATAGGAATTACTGCAGTAAAAACTTTTTATGAATACATTTATTAATATTTTATTAGTTTTGTTATTGTCACGATAGCCGAGTTGTTGGGTGGTCGAAATTTCGAGTCGAGAGACCCGAGTTCGATCCCCAGGTGGCAGTACCAATGAGTTTTTCAAAAACTTATGTACGAATTTCATCGTTGGCTTGGACATAAAGGCGGCGACGGGCTCACCACCTGTCACGTTGTCCCGAAAATATCTTCGGTGGAAGGTGGGTCAAAGGGACTTAATTGTCTAGACTTGACCTCTGTCTACCCCAGTATAGGGAACTGCGTGAAGATATTTTCATATATTTTATATATTATTATTTTTTCATAAACATTAGTAAATAAATTTAATTTAGAACTTTCTTTACTCATGTGGTAGAACATATGATGGCAATGTAAGACGCAACGAAAGAGAAGGTTAGTTTGTTTGTTTACATTATAGTAATCATAAATTTTTATTTTCGTAGCCGAAATATTTTTCAACCTCGCGATCGCCTCTGATGTCGTAATTCCGCAACATATAATTACAGGAAACGGAAGTTCTGCCTCACGACTATTTCGGGCTCAATCATAGGTATTTTTAGCAATACTCTGTTTTAGTCCAAACGCTACTTTCGTATATAACGATCCGTTGAGGTTAACTGCAGGACAATGGCATCTCGCGTATGACATGGGTTTGCCAAATCTCTATCTGCGCTTGGCAAGCAGATTGGCGGTCATCAGTACCTTGTACCATTGACATTGCTGCCCGCCACTGGTATGCTTATAATGTACAATTTGATCAAATCGTGATTGATAAAATAATATCATATATATGCAGTCTTCATATTGACCAATTGAAATTAGAATTATTTTTAAAAAGTATATTCACGCCATTCCAAAATTGATGTAGACAGAGGTCTAGATAATTAAGTCCTTTCGACCCAGCTCCACCGAAGACATTAAAATTGTGAATAAATTTAAAAAAAAAAAAAAAAAAAAAAAAAAAAAAAAAAAAAAAAAAAAAAAAAAAAAAAAAAAAAAAAAAAAAAAAAAAAAAAAAAAAAAAAAAAAAAAAAAAAAAAAAAAAAAAAAAAAAAAAAAAAAAAAAAAAAAAAAAAAAAAAAAAAAAAAAAAAAAAAAAAAAAAAAAAAAAAAAAAAAAAAAAAAAAAAAAAAAAAAAAAAAAAAAAAAAAAAAAAAAAAAAAAAAAAAAAAAAAAAAAAAAAAAAAAAAAAAAAAAAAAAAAAAAAAAAAAAAAAAAAAAAAAAAAAAAAAAAAAAAAAAAAAAAAAAAAAAAAAAAAAAAAAAAAAAAAAAATTTTCATAAGGTATTGTCGTTAACACCGATTGCTTAGACATGATGTATGGAATATTCAAGCTATTGTTGTATTCAGGAAAATGTATCTTTAATTTGTGTTTTTTATTTATGTTCATTAAATATTACAAAGAAATTCATGATAGAGAAATAGACAATATTGAAAAAATTCAATGTGTTTGAATACTTTTGGACGAAATTTTAATTTGAATGTTTTTAATATTTATCAGATTATATGCGGGATGATTTCAGAAGGCTATGATAGGTATATTTGTTATCGTGTTTATTTAAGTGTCGTGTGTATTTTTCGAGTAACTCCTAAGCTAGTTTTTTTTTGCATCATGTTAAATGTTAGAAAGCGATTCATCCCACCTAGCAAACTTGAACCTCTCAGGTCCATACAGTCTCGTCTATCCCACATAGGAATTACTGCAGTAAAAACTTTTTATGAATACATTTATTAATATTTTATTAGTTTTGTTATTGTCACGATAGCCGAGTTGTTGGGTGGTCGGAATTTCGAGTCGAGAGACCCGAGTTCGATCCCCAGGTGGCAGTACCAATGAGTTTTTCAAAAACTTATGTACGAATTTCATCGTTGGCTTGGACATAAAGGCGGCGACGGGCTCACCACCTGTCAGGTTGTCCCGAAAATATCTTCGGTGGAAGGTGGGTCAAAGGGACTTAATTGTCTAGACTTGACCTCTGTCTACCCCAGTATTGGGAACTGCGTGAAGATATTTTCATATATTTTATATATTATTATTTTTTCATAAACATTAGTAAATAAATTTAATTTAGAACTTTCTTTACTCATGTGGTAGAACATATGATGGCAATGTAAGACGCAACGAAAGAGAAGGTTAGTTTGTTTGTTTACATTATAGTAATCATAAATTTTTATTTTCGTAGCCGAAATATTTTTCAACCTCGCGATCGCCTCTGATGTCGTAATTCCGCAACATATAATTACAGGAAACGGAAGTTCTGCCTCACGACTATTTCGGGCTCAATCATAGGTATTTTTAGCAATACTCTGTTTTAGTCCAAACGCTACTTTCGTATATAACGATCCGTTGAGGTTAACTGCAGGACAATGGCATCTCGCGTATGACATGGGTTTGCCAAATCTCTATCTGCGCTTGGCAAGCAGATTGGCGGTCAGCAGTACCTTGTACCATTGACATTGCTGCCCGCCACTGGTATGCTTATAATGTACAATTTGATCAAATCGTGATTGATAAAATAATATCATATATATGCAGTCTTCATATTGACCAATTGAAATTAGAATTATTTTTAAAAAGTATATTCACGCCATTCCAAAAATTGATGTAGACAGAGGTCTAGATAATTAAGTCCTTTCGACCCAGCTCCCACCGAAGACATTAAAAATTGTGAATAAATTTAAAAAAAAAAAACCCTTTAGTACGAGCCTGCCACTTGGGGTCCGAACTCCGGTCTCTAGACTCGAATTGCGATCACCCAACTACTCGGCTATTATGACTAATAAAATATTATAATAATAAAAATAAATATCTTCACGCAATTCCCAATGATGTAATTCGTACATAGGTTTTTGAAAAACCCATTGGTACGAGCCTGCTACCTGAGGATCGAACTCGGGTCTCTCGACTCGAAATTCCGACCGCCCAGCCACTCGGCTATCCTGACTCAAACTACTGCCTTAAAGTTATGTTTATGTAACTTATATTTGATTTACTTGTTTTTATGGTTTACATTGTTTGGATTTTATTGATCTTTCTTTTATTTTTCTTAAAATAACTATGATCCTAATGTTTTTCACGATACACTTCATGCTTTTATGGTCATTATGACATAATTCGCATAAGCTAACAGACATAACAATCACATTGTAATTGTTATATATATATATATATATATATATATATATATATATATATATATATATATATATATATATATATATATATATATATATATATATATATATATATATATATATATATATATATATATATATATATATATATAGTATCATATTTTGATTAAGTTACCTACCCCAGCAGTATATGATATTTCACCCAACACAAAACGTAAACAGAAGAGCATATTTTTTTTTTTTAAATATGAAGTCCATCGAACAGTCAATGGAGGAAATGACAGCAATGTTTCAGTCTAGACTTGCAGCATTCCAACAAGAGCTCCATAAAGCTAGTACACCTGTAGCTCCCTCCTCTCCACAGGCCACGGTTTTCGAAAATTTCAAAACTTTTGTCCTGAGTGCACTTCAGAACTTGCAGAGACAGGTACAACTTGTCTCCAAGGATTGTGATCGGCTGGAGACATATAACCGTCGCAGAATTTTGCTTATCCATGGTGTCCCTGAGGAAAAAAAGGAGAATGTTCCAGAAACTGTAATAAAATCTTTACAACACGCAAAGGTCTCCATTGCCCAAGAAAGTTTGAGTCGGTGTTACAGAATGGGTAAAATAAAAGATAAACCCAGACCCTTGTTAGTTGAATTTAAAGAGCTCAGCCTTCGTGACGACATCTGGGCATCGAAAACTTCTTTCAAAGGAACTGGGACAACTTTGTCCGAGTTTTTAACCAAAATAAGGCATGAAGTTTTTCTAGCAGCTCGCAAACGTTTCGGCGTTTCAAAATGTTGGACCAGAGATGGCTGTATATACGTACTGACAAATGACAGCATTAGGCACCGTATATTCACCATGGCGGATCTTCAGTCCATCCCCGAACAATCCTCTACAAGTCAGGAAGAAGCAAAGTCTGCCGATAAAACAAAGACAACAAAATCTATATATATATATATATATATATATATATATATATATATATATATATATATATATATATATATATATATATATATATATATATATATATATATATATATATATATATATATATATATATATATATATATATATATATATATATATATATATATATATATATATATATATATATATATATATATATATATATATATATACATATATATATATATATCAATTCTAATTGTAGGATGTATATTATATACCTATAAGCGGTCTGAGAGACTAGAGTCCGTAATTCATATCTTCAAAAATATTAAATTTATAGTGAAAAGTCATAGGACCTTTTTTATTGGTTTTTCAATAAAGAATTAAAAAAATTTGACCGGTTTAAAAATAACAATTCCTTGCAATTGTTTAAACAATTTCGGTTTAAACAATATGGCACCGGGTTTAAACCCAACCATATTGTTGAAACCCAACCCACCCCACCTAAATTTTTTTATGCGATCCTCTTCAAATTGCCCTGCTAATGATATAAATGCATGTTATTTATATCATTAGCAGGGCAATTTGAAGAGGATCGCATAAAAAAATTTAGGTGGGATAGTTTTCGATACTCATGCGCCGATTCCTCCTGGATTATATGGATAGATATATACATATTTGCAGTGAATATTTTTTTTTAATTTATTTTGCAGCTTAAAGCTTGAACCAATGTCATTATATTATATTTTACGATCTCTCAAAGTTCGTTTCGTATGCTCATTAATAGCCTGTTAACTATATCGTCAGTATTTTGACACATGTTACACTTCCTTTCGTGAGCATTTCGTTCGACATGACAGCTTCATCTTCGTTTAGTTGCTGCCATTGTTCCGACTAATTAAGGTCAGAAGAGAAAGCGTTAGGGTTTTTTTAGTCTTCACGATCTATGTTATTTAAATGTTCGAGAAGCTTTGGTTAATCAAAATAAACGCCTTAGTTTAATACCCGTCTGGAACAGAAATTTCAATCAAATCATTTATAGTTAAAATTAATTTTTTTTCGCGGGTAGGCGTAGAAAGTAATACAACAACATTCTTGTGCTCGTATTTTATTTTATTTATATTTATTTCCTAAAACAGTAAAACTTTATAAAAGTATCATATTTTGATTAAGTTACCTACCCCAGCAGTATATGATATTTCACCCAACACAAAACGTAAACAGAAGAGCATATTTATTTTTGTTTAAATATGAAGTCCATCGAACAGTCAATGGAGGAAATGACAGCAATGTTTCAGTCTAGACTTGCAGCATTCCAACAAGAGCTCCATAAAGCTAGTGCACCTGTAGCTCCCTCCTCTCCACTGGCCACGGTTTTCGAAAATTTCAAAACTTTTGTCCTGAGTGCACTTCAGAACTTGCAGAGACAGGTACAACTTGTCTCCAAGGATTGTGATCGGCTGGAGACATATAACCGTCGCAGAATTTTCCAGAGGAGAATGTTCCAGAAACTGTAATAAAATCTTTACAACACGCAAAGGTCTCCATTGCCCAAGAAAGTTTGAGTCGGTGTTACAGAAAAATTATATATATATATATACATATATATATATATATATATATATATATATATATATATATATATATATATATATATATATATATATATATATATATATATATATATATATATATATATATATATATGTATATATATATATATATATATATATATATATATATATATATATATATATATATATATATATATATATATATATATATATATATAATTATAATTTTTTATATATTTTTAAATAATTACTATTTTTTATTGCATATTTCAATAGGTTATGAACTCTTCTATAAATGAAATACATTTATTTTCTGATTCTTTTGAATCTTGTTCGGCAAATGGTTTAAATTTTGGGGATGACAGTTTTCACAGTACTTTCTCTCTCAATTCGTCTTTAGATTCGTGTTTCTCTGATTGTGCAAATAATTTTAACGTCATTCACATAAATGCTCAGAGCATTCCGGCTCACCATCATGATATGCTGACAAACTTAAATAATAAAAATATTCATGCTATCTTGATTTCTGAAACATGGCTTAAACCTTTTTTGCCTTCCACTTCATTTGCAATTCCAGGTTTGAAAACCTGGAATTGCAAATGAAGTGGAAGGCAAAAAAGTCACTGGTCGGTCATTGCGCAAGATATGAATATCTTGCGCAATGACCGACCAGTGAGGACTGGCGGCGGCGTTGCTATCTATCTCCGGGAGCATATACCTTTTTCCATGGTCAGCATATCATTTCATTCAAATATTGATAATACAGCAGAATATATTTTCATTGAAGTCACCCTCTCTCACTCCAAGCTTCTCTTAGGCGTTTTTTACAGTCCATTAATATCTGTTAATTATTTTTCAGCTTTTGAGAATATTTTGGAGGAACTGCTTCCATCTTACGAACATGTGATTATTATGAGTGACTTCAATACCTGTCTTTTAAAAAACGTTATATCACCGATCTAAAAAGTTAAATTCTGTAGTTGAATCGTGTAATCTACACATCCTCCCTTCAAATGCCACACATTACTATCCTAATTGTTTTCCTTCACTACTCGATTTGAAAATCGTTTCCAAATCAGAACATGTGGTAAAGCACGGCCAGTACGGTGCTGAACCATTTTCATACCATGATCTGCTGTATTTATCATATAAGCTACAACCTCCAAAAGTAAAGTCCCGTACTCTTATGCTACGTAGTTTTGGTAGAATGGATGTCGATCTCCTTAAACGTTGTGCAGCCAACATTGACTGGTCAAAACTTGACGAGATGTCTTGTGTTAATGAACAAGTACACCTTTTTAACCAATTTTTAATGCAACTTTACGATGAGCATGCACCAATTCGACCCATCAAAGTACGGCGTCCTCCAGCCCCTTGGATTTCAAATGAAATTAAGCAATTAATGAAAAGAAGGAACCGAGCTAAATCCAAATTAAAAAAATATCCAAGTGACGCAAACCGAGAGAAATATAGAATACTTAGGAATCGCTGCAACACGGTGTGTAGAGATGCACGACGCCGCCACATTCATAAGTCAGTCGAGGACCCAGATCCAAAACGAGTTTGGAAATTTTTAAAAAGTATTGGAGTTGGTAAACAACGTGAAAACTCATTTCCTAGTGACCTAAGTGTTGATATACTTAATCAACATTTCTCTCTTAGTTCTTACAGTGTTAACACCAATAAATTTAATACGTTAAATCATATTTATTCGTTGCCAACTCCTAATTTTCCTATGTTTGTTTTTCGTCCGTTCGCTGATTGTGACGTTGTAAAGAACATTACAGCTATAACTTCTGATGCTATTGGTACTGATAATATTAGCAAAAACATGATTCTCCCTCTTTTAGATCTATTAACTCCTATTATTACAAAAATTTTTAACAACTCTGTAAATACTGCTACCTTTCCAACAATATGGAAAGACGCTCAAGTTACCCCGTTACCCAAAACATCCAATGCTAAAACTTGTGCCGATTATCGCCCCATATCCATATTGCCTTTCCTTTCAAAAGTTTTAGAGCGTCTTGTCCAGCAGCAAATAAGTAAATTTCTGAACGCTAATAACCTATTAAATTCATATCAATCTGGCTTTCGTCCCGGCCACAGTACGGTTACAGCATTGTTGAAAATCACAGATGATATTCGAGCTGGTATGGAAAATCGGCAAGTTACAATTCTCACGCTCCTTGATTTCAGTAATGCGTTCAATACCGTCGACTTAGACATACTTCTGGCTGTTCTACGTTCTATTAACGTATCTCCAACAGCGACTGACTGGTTTCGTAGTTACTTATTCGGTCGTCGACAGCGCACTCGTATAGAAGAGAGATACTCTTCTTGGTGTTCTATCGAGGCCGGTGTACGAGGTGGCGTGTTGTCTCCTCTCCTTTTCACAATTTTCATTCGATCCATTACCTCTCAAATAACTTCTCTCTACCACTTGTATGCAGACGATCTCCAAATTTATTCACAAACCAGAGTTGAATCCATCGATTCAGCTATACTCGCTACTAACCGCGACCTGGTGACTATATCTGAGTTTAGTAAATCGTATGGTATAAAAGTGAATCCTAAAAAGTCACAGGTAGTGGTGATAGTAAACTACTACAAAAAATTGATTGGCTAACTTTACCCTCAGTTTGTTTTGATAATACCATTATTCCTTATAGTAAAGTTGTAAAAAACCTCTGGGTTCTCATAGACAGCAAACTGTCATGGGTACCACAAATAGAAAATGTGAGCAGAAAGATGTTTGCAGCCTGTAGGAGTCTTAAAAGGCTTCAAAATTTTCTACCTTTATCTACCAAAATTGCGTTAGCAAAATCTGTCCTGATGCCGATTCTAGACTACGCTGACATTTGTTACAGCGATATAACTACGGAGCAATTAAATAAGCTTGAGCGTCTCCAGAACCTTTCCATTCGCTTCATATTTGGTTTATGCAAATATGACCATGTCACTGATTTTCGAAAGCAACTCAAGTGGCTCCCAATCCGTTTTCGCCGGAATGCTCATATTCTCTTTCTTCTTTACCGTGTACTGTTTGACCCAAAAACTCCCACTTACCTGAAAGATCAATTTCATTATAGACATGTGTACCATGAGCGAGAATTGCATTCTCCTTATTGCTTGGCTTTAAAAATGCCTACTAATCTTACCTCATTTTACGGCAAGTCTTTTACTGTCCTAGCAATACAACTTTGGAATGATTTACCACTCAATATTCAAAAGGCACAATCTCTTAAAATTTTTAAAAGTCTACTTAACGATTATTTTTTGGCACTCTCAAGTTAATAAATTATTGTTTTCCTATATATTTTTCCAAATTTCCTTCTTTTCTTTCCTTCACTGTGTTCGTATTTACACATATGTTAAAATATTTATATGTATGTATGTGTATATATATATATATATATATATATATATATATATATATATATATATATATATTCCTTTAATACCCGGTTTGTCAGGCAGAAATCGCTTACAGCGATATGACCACCGTTTGTAGTTTTAAGGTTTCCAAAATTGTAATAATTACTTCTATAAGACTATGTACAATAAAGAATTATCTATCTATCTATCTACAATGTTCTCTTGCTGCTAGAAATCTTATCTTTTTAAAAAAAGAACCGTCAAAATAAGAAAGAAATTGAAAAACAACTGTAATGAAATACTTTATTTATTTGAGTCGGCATCAAACAACCTTTTGTTAGTGTTCTACTAGTATGTTTTATTATTTATTTTAACTACCATTATATAATATTTATACATATGTTACTAATAATGTTTATAATTGTGTCATTATGAATATATCATGATACTAATTAGGTGAATAATAACGACATAGAAACATTTCGTACTTTCTTGAAAGATATTATGAAAATGTTACTAAACTGTAAAAAGTTGTTGCTTCGTCATACATTAAAAATAAATAATAAATAAATATATCCACGAAATTCCCAATACAGGGGTAGACTGAGGTCTAGTCTAGACAATTAAGTCCCTTCGACCCATCTTCCACCGAAGATATTTTCGGGATGTGACAGGTGGTGAGCTCGTCGCTGTCTTTTTGTCCAAGCCTACCATATAATTCGTACGTAAGTTTTTTGAAAAACCCATTGGTACGAGCCTGCCACTTGGGGATCGAAATTCCGACCACACAACCACTCGGCTATGGTGACTTTTTAATTTTATATAAAAAATATTATTTATAAAAAATATACATATTGATTGAATTGAGAACCTCCTCCGTGTTTTTCGTCGTTTAAGAAGTAATATTTCACCTCTGCATGTGTTATAATTATCGCATCTAATCAATGCGAGATTTCCGTGCCGATGAATACACCTACGGTCTCGTAGTGAATTAATTAGACGCTTCGATATCCTTATGTAAATTAATTAGAGACTAATCATGCATTAAAGACGGCATAAATTTGCTATACAAAATTTTATACAATATTTTACCAAATTACTTGGTAACATGTTTGTTAAACACATTAAGTAATTTAGTGAAATATATCAGACTATAGGTTCTAAGAGTCTGCTCTGAGTCATTACCTACTAAAGTATTATTCTTATTTATATAAGAAAAATATGTGACTCTTACTATCTCTTACTGGCCTGGGAAAACCCACTACGAATGCTCGTTAGTGGACTATGTGAAGTTTTTGCGTCGTTGACATTGCTTTCACCTTCTCTCAGTCTACGTGGAGTCGTGGTCGTATTGTGTCCCCTCATCCCTAAACTGGGGCCTAAACCTGATTTTGGTACCGCGATGAGAGAGGAGAGACGCCGCATCGTTGTGTATGCGCCGCCTTCCCTGCCTTTTGTGGCTAAAGCGTTGGTGCTCTGGTGCTCTTTCAACATGCTGGGACATATCAACTAAAAACCCTCCGGGGTTCTTTTTTGTGCGAACCTGACGTCTCCTGTTCCTAACTCCGCGAGGGCCGGTAGTATATTATATTTATATTATTTTCATTTTAAAGTTTTTTTTGACGTTCTTAACGTATAATCCAACGCTGTTGTTCCATCAGTGATGAAGCGTAATTGGGATTTGCGATTATATCAATTCCTCTCATTTATCAAACGCTTTTGTCCAGCATTAGATTTAAACATTAATCTGTTAAAGAAGATTTTAACTAAATTACTTGGTGTTAACCCAACCGGTCTGTCGTTAATGGGATCTACAATGTTCACTCACACCATTAAGACCGTAAATTTGTTCTTTGGATTTATTAGGCGTGTAGCTTACCAAGGATTAACTATGGAATTGTTGGCGCTAGCTACGGAGTCGGAAACGACCTCTGATTAATAGAGTTGGTAATTACGTGCCAACGATGTTAAACACAACGTTGTTAACATCTACACAACCGTGAAATAGTTGTTACTTTCGTTAGTATTACGTGCATGAAATGTACATTGTGAATTCTGGAATCGATGTGAATTCTGATGAGCATTTTAAGATAAAAATATTTTTCATTATTTTAAAGAATTAATTTCTGTAGTAGTCGGCTTATTAATAATTATAATAAAATAACACCCCTTATTATTGTATATTATTATCATATTTAACTAAGATAATAGTTAAAAAGTATTTTCAATTATAAATATCAATTTCACTATTAAGACACGATAGCCGAGTGGTTGGGTGGTCGGAATTTCGAGTCGTGAGACCCGAGTTCGATCCCCAGGTGGCAGTACCAATGAGTTTTTCAAAAAACTTATGTCCGAATTTCATCGTTGGCTTGGACATAAAGACGGCGACGGGCTCACCACCTGTCACTTTGTCCCGAAAATATCTTTGGTGGACTTAATTGTCTAGACTTGACCTCTGTCTACCCCTGTATTGGGAATTGCGTGAAGATATTTATTTTATTTTAATTTCACTTATATGGAAAATTATAAATATTGTAAAGTCACGATAGCCGAGTTGTTGGGTGGTCGCAATTTCGAGTCGAGAGACCCGAGCTCGATCTCCAGGTGGCAGTACCAATGAGTTTTTCAAAAACTTATGTACGTATTTCATCGTTGGCTTGGACATAAAGGCAGCGATGGGCTCACCACCTGTCACGTTGTCCCGAAAATATCTTCGGTGGAAGGTGAGTCATTTTTTTTATGTTATTTATAAATATTGTAACTTTATTTTCCAACCGTTTTTTTACCTTCACTTCATATTTCCAGAACTTGGGTGGACAGAGGTCTATATAATCCCACCTTTCACCGGAGCTTATTTGGCACAACGGATTTGTTACTTATAAAAGTTGTATGACCATTTATACAATAAATTTTTACATTTAGATATTATTTTTACAATTATTGAAATACTCGAAGTGCGAAGTTGTAATTTGTCTGTTCTTAAAGGTTTTCATTTAGAAAATGGCAGCTTTAAAGTTAACACCTTTTCTTCTGACTTTTCCAGAAAATAACAATCTTAACATTCACTATGATATTGTCTCTCCTTTTAACTTTACCCATCAAACTTTTATAGACTCCTTAGAATAATGGAAGACATTCTTAGTTTATGAGTTTTTATACGAAGATGTAAATTTCAGATTCGAATCTGAAAGTTACCATTATCCTAAGTTTCGGTTTCGGATCTTGTGTAATAGCCCCGCCCCGTAAGGTTTAC
The DNA here is from genome assembly GCA_029286605.1 of Sericinus montela. Taxonomy (NCBI): domain Eukaryota; kingdom Metazoa; phylum Arthropoda; class Insecta; order Lepidoptera; family Papilionidae; genus Sericinus; species Sericinus montela. The sequence continues at coordinate 2,368,301 of JAGSMR010000002.1, forward strand.
CATTGTGATTTATTACTCTACCCTGTGATGTGATGTTATAGTATTGTGTTGCTTGACAAAATTAAACCTATCTTGTAATAATATCACATGATTATGAAATTATTGTTGTTAATCAATGTTCAATCAAATCTCTCCTCTTTATAAAATAAATAAATATATTTACGCCATTCCCAATATAGAGACAGAGGTCTAGCCAATTAAGTCCATTCGACCCACCTTCCACCAAAGATATTTTGGGACAACGTGACAGGTGGTGAGCCCGTCGCCAAAAAGTTTTTTTTCTAGCTGCAAGTAATTTCCAAAATATTAACACGGATCGTATACGTATTAACTAATTAAAGCTTCTTTTTTTCAGGTAATTCGAACATAAATTTCATCACGAATTAATTCGGAATAAACAACTTTCTACGAAGGATTCAGCCTTTGGAGTGGATATGCGTTTTTGGTAATACTACTCATGAAGTGAGGTTTGATATATATTATATTTCATTATAATATACGAGAAATCTGTTCTCGCGGTCTGCCAGACCTTTAAAGATCTTAGTTTGGTTTGCACTTGTTGTTTTGTTTATTTCGATTGCTTTCAGTGTGTAACTGACAGCACTCGAAGGGCTCTAAGCAAATTAACATTGTATTTGACAGGTAATGACTTTCAGTAATGACGTTCATTGTATGCTTGACACACTGCATGGCATTCCTCTTTGTTGTCATAACGCTGGCAGATTCGTTAGTCACTTACAAAAGATTTTATTACTAATTTTAAACGACATGTATATTCCACTGCAGGACATTGAACTCTCTCGTGCCAATCGCAGTACTACAATTTACTTAAACGCTGAAGCTGTGCCTTGTTACTGGCGGATTGAGGAAACACATGGATATCCTACATCGCGCTATCGAAGTTAGACGCATTTAGACAATTACCGATAGCGCACACTGGAGTAGGAGTAGTCATCCTAGGACATGAACACCCGATCTGTCGGGTAGCTGTCGTTTCCTGCAGTACGTCGTCCGCTGCACCAACAAAAAAAACATCAGAACTAGGAAATAAGAACTAGGGAACGTCATAGTCGATAAATATTGTTACAGATAGTAAGTCTTCTGTGATTCAGATTTCCAAAGAAGCACTTCCTTTCATGTTTTTTCGCAAACTTGACATCTCGATATGAGTGACATCGACATCGACAACTTTTGACCTAATTAGTATGTGGCTTTGTGTTAGCAGTCGCCTTAACAAGAGTCGATTTCAATTTTACTCATTGAGGTACACCTAATTCTTTTCCAGATATTGTCACACTCACTTTAGTCGTAATACAGGGCTACCCCCTAGACATAGCTACAGAGGTCTATCTAGCCTCTAGAAAATTAAGTCCTTTCGACGCTGTTTCCACCAAAGACATTTTTTGGGACAACGTTTCGGGTGGTGAGCCCGTCTACTTCTTTATGTCTAAGCCAACGATATAAATCGTACATAAGTTTTCAAAGATAACATACGAGCTTTGGGGATCGAACTCGGGTCTCTTGATTCAAATAACGACCACCACGATAGCCTCGTGGTGGTCGTTATTTTCACTCGGCTATCGTGGCTTACATTGATGTTTCAAATAAACTTTTCGATTCAACTGTACATCAATGCCAAGGTCGTCGTGACGTGAACCAACAATTGCATGCTACAACAATGAAATTACGTAAACGTGACATCATACACTGATCTAATGAACAGTTTTCATGCAACTGAGTAATTATATATACATCGGTAACGTAAACTTAACACGACAATAATTTTTGATATTCCCGTTTCTTTCTTTTTTGTATTACAGTTTTATAAATTTGTAAAGCATTCAAAAGCATGTTATTATACAGTTAGCAAGATACTAAATTCCATAAAAATAAACACTTAGATATGATAATACGATGCTGACCTTCGAATATACTTTTAGTATTTGCAGCCGAGGTGACAGTAAAAAATGTCCTTGCGTCAAGACCATCTTGCATAATAACTCAAGTTATTAATAAAAAATAACTCAAGTTATTAGAGCCACGTTTCAGTCGCCCAACCAGGGCGACTACGCATTGAAGGGTTGGCTCGGATTTGGCAAGTGTGTGTCAAAAGGACTAATAATTATCTATGATAATCTTTGACAACTCATGAATTGGGAATGTGATTGGACGGGCTCAACCGAGGCAGGATAACGACGCGAATAATATCGGTGTGAATCAGAGACATTTTGTCCGTTTCATCCGATAAATTAGGCAGCCAGAGGCCCTCGACAGGATTTTCCCTGCTTTCGTATTTTTCTTATAGAAAATGCCTATCTATAATATGTTCATGGCATCCCGTATTTCTGGAAAATTTATCAAATTAAAACCAATGTGAACATTGCCAGAGCTTTTCAATGCGTATCCTATTTTGGATTTAAAAAAGTATGTAGTTCAAACGTGGTAGAAACTACATAGAATTTTTTTATCAAGATATCCTATTTTTACGTCGGATTATATAAGGGACTAGATATAAGTAATTGAAATCTACAATAATAAGATAAATCACTAAATAACATATAATTTGTAACAATGTTACATGAACTATTGGATATTAAATTAAAGAGAAAAAAATGTTTTTAAATTTCAACTACCGTGAACCGTGCCACGGTTCGGCAAAGGTCGCAGGTTCAAATTCTGCCCGTGTCAGTTGAAATTTTAAAATATTTTTTCTCTTTAATTTAATAACAAAAAGTTCAGCATAATTTATATCCTTTAAACTATTGGTTGCTCACGTTACATGCGCATATCCGCGTTTTAAAAGGAAAAGGAACTATTTTAAGAATCGATTTAATTCCAGCAGCTATTGAAGTTGTACTTGCCCAAGTATTATGAATTGACGGTGATTGCGTACGGTACTTCAACCCTTCCGGTTATAAAATTTAATTGCGCTCTATATTTAGAGATGGTTAAATGGTACAAACTACCATGGCTTGGATTATAGTTACGAGTAGTTGTAAAGTGTTACACAATGTGCATTTTTAAATTGCATATTAATGAACAAATGAAAATTAAAAAATTATGCGTGTAGTCTTAAACAGTTGCAATTTTGCATTCAAACGCTTTTATCGTGTACAATTAAAGGGAAATATTTAAATTTAGATGTCTAATTATAAATATCTTCACGCAATTCCCAATACAGAGGTAGACAGGTGTCCAAACAATTAAGTCCTTTCGAATGTCTTTCCACCGAAGACATTTTTTGGGACAACGTGACAGGTGGTGAGTCCTTCGCCGTCTTTATGTCCAAGCCAACGGTATAAATCGTACAAAGTTTTTGAAATAGAAAAAAAAGAAGGTCAAATAACGATTACCCAACCACTCGGCTATCGTGGCTTACTTTGATATTTCATATAAACTTTTGGATTTAAATAGTATAGGCACGAGACCTAGTATAGGCAATTAAGTCCCTTTAACCCACCTTCCACCGAAGATATTATCGGGAAAATGTGACAGGTGGTGAGCCTATCGCCTTCTGTATGTCCAAGCCAACGATATAATTCGTACATACCTGACTATCGTGACTTTAGTATCTAATTATAGATAGCACTATTACATTATTACAACGTATAAACACAGTGAACGGTCCTCTGCAGACAGCACAGTACCGTTCTTTATGGCAATTTTTGTGGAAGGCCTGCATTTTATCTCCAATTATGCGGAAACAGCACATTTAGTGAAAGCCTTTTATGTTTATTTTAATTAAATCTATGATCAAGGTCACAAATAAGCATTGTTTATATATTCACACGATTTCCCAGACGGGATAAGCAGATGTGTAGACAAGAAAGTTCTCTCGATTTCGACCCACTTTCCACTGAAGCTTATTTGGCATAATGTCACAGGTGGTCAGCCTGTCTCCGTCTTTAAGTCGTAACTAACGGTACAATGTACTTACATTTATATTAACGTAGATAAAAGGTCATGTATATACGTCCGTGACTCGAGTACAAACATTAATATTCATCACACAATACATATGTTTGCTCTAGCGGGATTCGATCCCACAAGGCGTAGCTTCGAAGGCTGGTTAACTACCAACGAGGATATATTTTTTTTATAGTAAAGGGAGGCAAACGAGCAGGTGGCTCACGTGATGGTAAGTGATTACCGCCGCCCATGAACACCCGCAATACCAGAGGCATAGCAGATGCGTTGCCGGCCTTAGAGTGCCCCCCCTCCCCCCCCCCAGAATTGGGGAAAGAGGGTGTGTGGCTCACCAGACGAAACTCAGAAGTTTGTTAGACTTCTACTTCACTCCGGTATTCTGTGAGGTCGTGGTACTTCCCCGGTCGAGCCGGCCCATTCATGCAACAACAAAAGCTGATGCGTGGCTCTACCACTGTTAAAATAATAATCTGTTAAAATCTGGCCTTCTCGCAATAAAAAAATAAATATCTTCACGCAATTCCCAATACAGGGGTACACAGAGGTCTACCTCTGTATTCCACCGAAGATATTTTCGGGTCAACGTGGCAGGTGGTGAGCCCGTCGCCGTCTTTATGTCCAAGCCATTGATATAATTCGTACATAAGCTTTTGAGAAAGCCATTGGTACGAGCCTGCCACCTGGGGATCGAACTCGGGTCTCTTGACTCGAATTTCCGACCACTCAACCACTCGGCTACCGTGACTTCTCGCAAGTGCCAACTTAAATGGAATTTTTAATTGACACACGGAGTTATAATCGGTCGTCAACTTTTTTCTTCGCTACTAACTGAGCTTAGCTTCACAATGCGTGGTAGAAACCCTATAGATGACAGCTCTAAGATACATTTCTTCCTGCCTGCCTGACCTGCAGCTCCATACATATAGCAGATAAATGTGAATGCCAGTTATATTTTACAGTAACTAAAATTTACTCTATTCTTCGTTCAGTTCAAAGCTCTGATTGGTGGCTCTTAATATAGAGTTAAACGTGCTAAAGTGTGAAAAAGAGAAGAGACGTCAATCAAGTTATAAACCTCTCGCACTTTATCTGCGTGACCTGACCCAATTACACAGTTGTCTTGCGAGACGCTATCCAAATGGCGTTCACAACTGACAGTAATCAAACTTACATCGCTCGATTGTCATGAGGTTGAGAAAAAAAATTATGCTGTTTTCATACTAAAGACTTGTAAAACAAAATTATTCGTTTACGTTTTTTCTTTTATGATTTTGTGTTAACGTGTCTAACATTTGATGAATAATCTGGAATGGATGCAGATGGTCTGGTCTATGTTATGCAATGGACTTTTGATAGGTTATAAAAAAAGAAATTTGAACCTGTAACAATAAAGCAACTTTTAACTTAATGCACGAATTACTATGGCGAATTTAGATACTTTAGAAATTTTTTATTTTGTGAATAGATTTATATTATATTAGTTTTTTGTGTATCTAAATCATACTAAACATACACAACTACATTATTCTTTGTAAAATAGTTATGAATACCTCTCTGCCATTCATAATCTCCAATTAATCACACTTTTTATTATTATACGACTAATAAATTGTCTTAAAATATCTTCGGTGGAAATTTTCTAGACCTCCATCTGTATTGGTAATACCATGTAGGTTATTATTTCTTTAAACAACATACAAGTTTAATGAGAAAGTATTATAGGTAAAAAATATATGTATAATTCCATTGATCAATGATTGCATTCAACCTTTTAACTTAGCTTTAAAGAGTTAATGTTATACAAAAAGCAGTAGTAAAACACTTTACCAGGTCGTTGTCAACATTTGGAAAGATAAACTATGAGCAAGACTGCATAATCATGTGTCGCATACTGAAAAGGTGTTACAGCTTTCTAGGTCAAAAGTGGATTCTGTGGATTCTGACATCAGCAGCACTGCTAAATGGTCGCTATTCAATCTATCTTATGACCTAGATAGAATTTGTAGTTAAGCTAAAATCGACTCAATTTTTTGTTAAATCACGTACCCCATAGTGGTTGGGAGATTGTCATTCAAATCAGGAGACTTAAGTTCAATCCGCATGATAAGAGCTTGTACCAATGATTGTAAACGGTGGTAGGCTCTCCACCTGTCACTATAGTAAATAAGCTCTATTGAAAGGTCAAAATAATTGATTAATATACCTGTGACAAAGTTAGATTTGGGAGTCCATGAGTTTTTTGAGTGTTTTGTTTTGATTACGGATTTACTGTTTTTCGAAAAAAAAAATTTTTTTCTTTAATGTTTTAGGTTGTCTTGTCACTAAAAACTTTATCGATTCATCGTTTTGAATCAATCACAACACAGCACTTTGTATAGGATTTAAATATACCACAGCCACAATACATACCAAATTAACGATAGGATTGCCTTATATGTTTAAATCTGGTAAGTCTTTAAGGCTGCAAAGCGTGCCAAACAAGCCATTCGTAATAATAACTTATTAACATATTTTGTTAATAACTTATTAAAATAAATACCCTCATTCTGCGTACAGGGTGAAAAGCAGGTTATATTTGTATATATACACCATTACGAGATAGGAAATAGATCAACATTAGACCGACATAATTTTTTCGGCAATTCAAATACTATTACAATCGTTTTTAAGTAAATATTTTTGGTAAATTTCAAGTAATATTTTGGTCTATTTTATTGTTTTAAATAAACCTTAAAATATATCGCTCTTACACAAAAATATCACTGAAATTGCTTTTATTAACATGTCTACCGGTTTTTACGACGATAATCGCGTTATGAACGAAAGTGTGTAAACAGCGTTATTAAATGGTACTTAATACGGTTAAGTAAGATGCGTGTGCATTCAGCTTTACCTCAAGCGCCACGGCGGCGCCGCTGCAGTAATGAAACTTTCACGATGCTATCGATCCCAACTGCATTCTAGTTCTGTCGACCTCAAAACCGTTTGTGGGTTAAAGATGACAAATCCGTACGTTTGCTTGTCGGGGGCAGTAATCTAATGTTGCATAAAGTTAAACGCTGCTTATATAAATTCATACTTCCGTACTTGTAATTATAAATTTGACTGTCTCTCTATCTGTGTCTGTCTGTTACTGTTCCACTGCTAAACAGATTTAGAGATGAGATACCATGATAATACCATACCATAGATCTCGGAAAAGCATTTGTGTTACAGTTTAAAATAGGTACGGTAAAATACCTTGAGTGTGACGACTTCTCACGGTAGCAATGAGAAAGGTTATGTCGACTAAAACCTCACGGTATCGTCGGATGTTGGCAGGGCCACGAAATGCTTTCGCTCCCATCCGTGACCCAACCTAGATTGGTCACAGGTCCTAGGCACCCACTCTTTGGGAGAGAACGTATTCGCTTCTACCTCCTGGCGCAGGAACACGATCGTATCTACCTTATCGTCCTACATAAATATAATATTAATATAATTCCAGGTGGATAAGACAATCCCGAGTCCCCCACCCGGAGGCCATAGAGGTTCAGGATGGCGGATACTTAAAGAAAACACGAGCCCATCAGACACACCACACATTTCGGCTGCAGAAGGCAGAGAGAGTTGCGTAATAGTAATACCGACACTCTTCTCCGCTTGGGGTCCAATCTAAGCAAGCACAGTGGTGTTTAGGAAACGACATAAACACTGCGTTAACAGTCCACCAACACGCATCCGAAGTAGGCACACATACAGCGGCCATCAGCCGTCCCCGTAATAGGTTCTCCTAGATTCAACGTGGGTGTCCTAGTCATGGTTACTAAATCACGACAAAGCAAAAAGCCACCAAGGGTAGATATCAGTGACTCTGTCTTTAAAATTCTGTAGACCCATGATGGGCTTCAGTGTCTAACATAATTTTTATAGGTTCTTATTTTTTTAACAATTGTTTCAACTGTAAAAATGATAATTCTATAGAGTACTAGTGTAAAATTAATACTACATAGGCATGTTGGCTACGTGCCAAATAGGTTACGAGCGATCCCTTCACGGAACTTAGCAATTTTAAATGTATAGTTTCAACATGAGTCTGTAATAATTTTGTAATTAATATACACATTTTAAATCTATATATAGCAGCGAAACCTGGGTATGCCAGAAGAAGCATGCGTAAAAGCAAGTTGAATGCAGTGAAGATGCGATCTCTTCATAAGATGTGCAGTATTACCTTGGCCGACCGAAAAAGAAATGAATATTTTCACGATGTGGCAGGTTTTAAAGATGACCTTATGACTAAAATTGATAAGGGCGTGAAGATCATGTGAGCAAATTGTTCGAATATAGGAGAGTCAAGAGTACTCGGATACCTAGACGTGCATGAATGAAGAAGATGATGAAGTTAAAAGCACTTGGTGATTTGTTCTCTCTGGCTACCCCGTCAGGGTGAAATAAATAAATAAAAGTGAAGATGAATAAAATAAATCAACCTTGCACTCCTTGCACATCTTTTTTTAATCAATTCAGAGAAATATTTATTGTTTCGGAAGCGATCTATAGTGGACATTAAGACGCCTGTAACTATCCATGTATATATTTGTATGTATTATTGGAACACCGAAATTGAAATTTTTAATATAGTAGAGTTATATCGAACGTACTTTTAACTAATATTTTTTTATCTTCATGCAATATACACTAAGTTTTAAGTAATCAAAAGTATACTATTTTAAAGGTACCACTGAATAGTAAATGAAATCATCAAGATTTAAATTTTTTTTTTCACATTTGAAATATTTCTTGATTATCATACCAAACTTATTTATAAACTGGTTAAGATTTAGTAAATACCACTTAAGCGAAATGAAACGCCTATGAAAATCTAACGAGCAATTATACGCCCGCGTGGAAATTTACCGCTTGTGAAGGGATTAACGACTAAGATAAATAAAAATATTTGTAATTTGTTGTTTATATTTGCTGATACAACGAATCTTTTTGCAAAATAATTAGAAAACAAGTAGACTAATTAAATAAAAAGTAAAAACTAAGAAAGAAATATTATTTGTATTGTCTTTGATCGAAATTTACTAATGCAGGTTACGGTACCTAAACTCAATACATGTACCTCACTTTACCATGCTGTAAGGAATCCAATACATTTTAGGACCATGGAAAGCCTATGTAATATAGACGAATATCTTCATTCGCCACGTTTGGCGTGCGATTTGTCTATCGCAGTATTAGAGTCACCAAGCACGTTTTAGTTATTTCACGTGAGTAACCTTGCCACTAGTCGTTCGATTCAATTATTGTGTGTTGTATTTGTGTATTATTTTTTTTGATATGGTGAAAAGTAACGTGATCTATTAAATTAATGAGAAAAATCTATTAACTTCAAAACGTGCAATTTGTTAAATGTCGTGTAATAATAATGTACATAATGTATTCACGCAAGGCGATCCCACTGTTTATTGCTGCTTGTAAACTCGCAGGCGCTCCGAAACAGTAGACTTTTTCATCATTTATATCATTCTATTCACTTCTACTTCGTAACGAATACTCCCATTTCGTAACTCCATCACTAAAGAAAAGGCGAAACTCGGACAAGCACTTGATGAAATTTTAAAATTGCACCGAGTATGTGTCGTAAGGTTGTCTATGTATAATTATTTATACAAATGTATGGGTTTCCCTCAAGTAAAATTGAGAAGAAATCAGGTTTGTGGTTGCAATTGTTGGTTCATGTCTACACAAATGCTATTCACCTGTACGCCACCGGATACTCGCAGGTGATAATCTATACTCATGGGAGGTAATACAAAACTGAGCGATCAAGGCCAGCACGGCTAGTGGCCCGGAAAGCCTGGGCCATATTTGACACGTCAGTTGCATAAAGCTCCTATGCTTAACTAATTAAATTTTTTTAAAGAACACTAGCAATGCTGAATAACATTACTAGTATTCCTGTTAACCACTCCAATTAAGCTGCAATGCTTGTGTCTGGAGTTGGTTTACGTCTATAGTCGAATGGCGGGGCCCGAACCTGCGACGTCACGTTTCGCAGTCCGCACCCTAAACCATTAGGCTATTGCCGCTTGAATAAAAAAGCATTTAAGAATTAGTCTCATGTAACTCGATATAAAGTAGGTAATCTTACATTTTCACAAAATAAATATTTCTCTCTCAACAGATTGTAAATGCTAATGACATTAAAAATGGTTGTAAACGAAAACAATCAAAATATTACATATTTGATAGACCGTTTTGTATGTATGTACATAGGTACATTTAGTTTGATGTGTCTTTTTATGACGAACATTTTTTTGTTTAATCTAATGTGATATTATTGGAGATAGTATAGTAATATACCATAGCCGGACCGGACCGGAATTCGAGTAGGGTTCGGAAACCAATGGTTTTTTTTTAATTTACATACTATTTATATCGTTTCCTTGGACAATATATGGCGATGAGCTTACCACCTGTCAAATTGTCTCGAAAAATGTCTTCGGTAGAAGGTGGGTCGACAGGATTTAATTTTCTAGACCTCTATGTACCACTATATTGGAAATGGCGTGAAGACATTTATTTAATGTAGTATTTATAATTATAGTAGAAAATCTATGCAGATATCTATGTATTCGAACAAATGTGTAAACTCGAACGGTACACATAATTTAATTTATAAACGTCTTAAGATTTATGGTTTTGTGCTATGAGAAACTAGTGGCGCAGATGCCTGGAATCGGTCTAGATACGCCGCATGAATGGAAATATCATTTTCTTTTGCGACGCAAATATTTTTTCATTAAGTGAGCCGGTATGAAAAGTGTTTGTGCCCTAAATTCTTTAATATTTAGCCTGTTTGCTTACGTAATGTTTGTCAATATCTAAGGTTGTTTGAATAAATATATTGCTTGAAATAAATTATTCGGTAAAGAAAGTCGTCTTCTAATTATTCATCTCTATGTGCCATGTTTGTTTAAGCGCGTTACAGATCTCTACATTACATTTTAAAACGTATACTAAGCGATAGAAAAAACTGAGATAACCAAACTTACAAAATCATGCTATCATCATATCTGGCGTAATTCCGAATATTAAGTCTCGGTTATGAAAAACTACGTATTGGATCCAAACAAATATCAAAGCCGCAGTTATTTGGTAACCGCAGGAAAATTTATTTCCTTTTAGTACAACACAGATTCCAGAGCTTGCAGGTTAAACGTCCAATTGACGCCGTGTCGCATTTATCCCATTGTGGGTTTTTTTTCCTTGAACTACGTTGACTCGCTGCATTTGTTAATCATAGGGTTGCCAAATTTATAAATAATCGATTTCTTTAGTATCTAGAATTATATTTATAGAAAACGTTATTTACTTCGTAAAAATGCGAAGTAAATAACGTAGTGCTAGATTGAAATTAAACATCCGGATTGCAGAATTGAGGTTGCAAGGTTTCTGGTACTGTGATTGTCAGTCCACGCGATGTAAAAGTCGAAATTATAAATCTTGGCTTATTATTTACTGTAAAGCGATAGCATAAAAATACACTTTAATTTATATACGACTCGTTCAAGCCATCAAAAATTAATATTTTTAGCTTAATCATGCAACTTGTGTAACTGTTAATAAATTTTCTGATCGTAATATACAATTAATAGAATGACGAGCTTTCTTAACATAGTTGAGGGTTATCCCGCCATCTCGATAACTATCGTCACTTCGTCACTGACTTACCCTTACCCTTACCCTTTGTCTTACCCTTAGTTACCTCTTATGACAACTACAGCTACACGAAAAAAGGTAATAGTGAATCGGATGATTTATATCGGGTGATTAATTAATTATATACACACAATGTTACTTAAGTGAATATGTCTATGTCTGTCTATGTATGAATACGATTTGCTATTAGCTTGATTTTATACCTCACGCATGCCAACCCTACATAGTGGTTCTATAGATTGTTTGCGTGGGTGATAAGACAGCTTAGATTTTTTATCTTTGAAATACACAAGATGTTGAGCAGCGTGATTTTTGGTTTGCAATTATTTTTAAAGTTTATTTATAGTAAGTTTTAATATTTAAAATAATATTTTTTGAGTTGAGATAACATTTTTGTTTTAAATACTATATATATATTATTATATACTATATATATTACTATATAATTTTGAACTTTTATTATTATTTAGTTCAAAATTTTCGGCACCTTAACCCTAAAATCGAAGCAATCGCCAATTTGTTTCTCAGAGAACAATTTCTCCTTATAGTAATGTATATATATATATATATATATATATATATATATATATATATATATATATATATATATATATATATATATATATATATATATATATATATATATATATATATATATATATATATATATATATATATATATATATATATATATATATATATATATATATATATATATTTTCTTTCTACCATCTCCACACCATTTTCAAGATAGGGGTCTTAGACAGTTAAGTCCATCCGACCCACCTTCCACCTAAGATATTTTCGGGACAACGTGACAGGTGGTGAGCCCGTCATTGTTTTTACGTCCAAGCCAACGATATGAAGGTTTTTGAAAAAACCCATTTGTACGAGCCTGACACCTGGGGATCGGACTTTGATCTCTCGACTCTAATTCCGATCACTCAACCACTCGGCTATCGTGACTGAAATATCGACATACAATTATTCTTAAAAAAATATGATTTGAAGACCATGAGTCTACTAAATCCCTGCCTTTGTTTAAAACGTGGCTTCTGCAGCCCAAGGACAGTGCCACGGTCTCGCAGAGTACCCATGAGAAGTAGAGACGCATTCTGCCATGGTTCGTGTGTTAGGTTATTCACACGTATATTTTCCCTCTTTCCCATTACCGTTCTTAAAGGATATGAATGCTTCTGCAGTTTCTCCAATGTTTTGGACACATATTCATGTCGTTAATCAACCTCTGATGGTCAGGTTGCAAGTATACTTGCATTGCAAGTACTAACTAACACACACACACACACACACTAGTCGCGAAATCCTAACACTCGTCGTCTGAATAGTTTCCAATTTAAGTCTTTATACTTCTTTGGTCCATAGTAGATTAATACCGTGATGTATAATCGTGATTACTTTTAATGTCTATTGTTAAAATAACATAAAATGTTTTACGAGTTTACTCTACTTCAAGTAGAGTTTATGGAAAATTATACTTATAAGTAGAAATGATGTATTAGCTCTTTTTTCTTAAATTTTGTTCTTTTTTCGGAAAAAAATCTTTCCAGATGTGATAAACTTTTAAGATTTAAACTGATTGATGGAAGACTTATATAGATTCATTATATAAAGGGCTGTGCGGTCTCCATCTGCACTGCAGATTCTCGCTTGGCGTATACTTTACATTGCTTGCGGATATCGTTCCCGGCATCCAGATAGTTTCCTCATGATTTGAAAGTAGGCCAATGTAAGAATATAATGTGAACAGTAGTAGTAGTCTCTCAATTTATATCGCTAGGTCTTAAATATTTAATTAATCTCCTATAATATTCTATAATATTTATTCTAATTATATTCTATAATATTCAGCAGTGTTCACACTAATTAATATATTTTTTTTAATAGACAGATTTTCCTTTGATATTTTCGTTCTCTTCGGGGCAGTGTACGTGATAATTTCGGCCTATAATAATATATATAATATCATATATATAACCGGATAATTCGGCTTATAATATTGCGATGTCGGCACGGGTACAGGGATCTTTAGTATGAAGTATATAAAAAGAAAGTGTACCAATTTATTATTAATCTAACATGGGTCAACCTTAATACTTTTAGTTGGTAAACTTCTATGTTTTGGAGTCTGTTACTCAATACCCTAATATTTCTGTATCTAAATAAGAATACAGTTAATTACTGTTGTATTTCGGTTTTAAAGGCATAGAAAACCAGGGTATTTACTTTTAATGATTTAATAACAAAAAATAAAGCTTTCCTCCTTTTATCTTTTATCAACACCATAAGTAATATATGGGATCTTAAGTAAATGTTTACAACCTAACACTTAGGTATGATCGATTGATTCCATATAAACAACACACATCTACGTAGAAATTTGCTTAGTAGTACATATATTATTGTAATAATAAGAAAAATTTTTGGTAAGCTATTTGTGATAACGTTATTTGGTAAACGGTGTTTCTATAGCTTTCGTGTTGGCCTAAATCACTTTTCGATACTCACGCTTCACCTCGTTTAAGAGAACAAATGGTTAAAATAAGATCTGTCGGCTATCGTGATCTCTTTCCAAAGATCGGTCTACTTACGATACGATCCCGTCGTCAATTGATACCTTGACCTTCCATCTAGCTATAATTTTTAAATAGGGATGTGTATTCGAACTAAACACTATTTTATTAAAAATATTAAAAGAAAAATTCGTGAGGCATGCCTCACAACATTCTCATAAATCTGACAAGATTAAGTGACGTTAAATATCAAGGGTCCTCATCGGCTGATAGACCTAATAGTCACCTCCCTAACGGGTTTCCGCCTTGTCGTGGCAGTGGGGCTTAGTAACCGTTACTTGCACAACCGTGGTGAAACGAGAGGAACATGACCGGCTTTACCTCAGGCTAGCCATACCCCGGTATGGCTGGCCCGAGGTGACCGCTCCAAGTGGGTTTGGTCAGCCCACTTCAGACGCGTGTTGGTGGTCTTTGAAGCGAGTGTTTGCGTCGTTGCCTTCGCACCGCTTTCCGTGCCTGGGGCGGAACCAAAGTCCAGATCCGCCGGGGGGTGACGGGTGGGCTGATGTTCGGTCAACTTCCCTCCTTCCTGGGCCCCATGGCATCCGGGAGGCGGACTCGGGGGGTTCGTCAACAACGTGGGTATGGAGATCAAGGAGGTAGACGCGTCCGTGTTCCGGCGCGTCGTCCGTAGAGCGCGCAGCCTGAAGAGAGAATTTGTTCTCACTCGAGGGGGGGCGGCACTAGTCGGCCAGCGTGGGTCAAATCAGGTGACCCAAGTTGGCAACCTCAGTATTAGAAAAATTGGAAATTTAAAAACTTAACCGACACGGGCGGGACTAGAACTTGGAATCCTGACCTCTGCCGTTCCGTGGCGTGTATGACACGGTGGTTCGTAGGTTAGAGTGTTGTGTAATTTTCTCATTAATTTAATAACAAACATGACCTATGCTTTCAAAATCATTAAAAAATTCCATCATAATTGTATATTTAATCTATTTAAAGTCCAACCCTGATAGAAACTGTCATACGGTCTTGTAAATTGGCAAACGATTATTGATGCCCAGTTATTGGTAATAATTGGTCAAAAGGGTCTTCCTTTGAAGGTATTTAGGTTAATAGATTCAGCTTTGTTTACTGTTTAATTTACTGGGACTAGACTTGACTTAGTAACCTTAACCGACATTGACTTTTATGTTATTGAAACTATTATGTTTACTTATTTGATGTATCGATGTACATGTAATAGTCCGCTGTAGGATGCGGACCACTTCCGTAAAACTAAAGAAGGAAACCTCTTTTACAAGAGTAAAGAGAAAAAAAATAAGTAAAGAAGCTGCTGCCCATCACCGGTCAGCCCTGCGATGGCCTCTGCTCAAAAAAAATTTTTTTTTTATGATAAGCGAGCGAAGCTCTACGCAATAGGCAGTATTTCTGTAATTTGACTATTCTTGTCGCGATAGCCGTGTGGTTGGGTGATCGGAATTCGAGTCAAGAGACCAGAGTTCGATCCAAAGGCGGTAGGAACATACCAATGGGTTTTTTCGAAAAGTTATGTAAGAATTATATAACGTGGACTTGCAAATAAAGACTGCGATGGCCTCACCACCGTTTACGACACTCATCATCGTTCTCATCACCATCACGTTGCTCCATAAATATGTTCGGTGGGTCGAAAGTACTTAATTGTCTAGATCTCTGTCTACCGCTGTATTGGGAATGGGGTAAATTTTTTTTGTAATTAAAAATGCCTCGTATTTTCAGCTATAAATTTGTATTGTTATCGCATTAATATGGGCATGTTAATCAGCACATAGGTGAGCAACAAGCTTATTCTCCCGCGGCTGTAGCTTATTCCGGCGGCAGCTTTGTCTTCACATCAGAAGCTCGAAGTTTTACGATTATAAACATATGTACGAGTACCAATAGCACACTGGCGGAGGATACCTCCCCAAGTCATGAACACCCGACTTGGTGGGTAACTACCCTTTTCCCGTAGCAGTATCCGCTACACTCGCCGTTACTCTAATAAATGAAATTCTTAACTTTAAAGATGCATTAATAAAGACATTTTCACTTCTAACCACGGGCAATTTGAAAACGATTATATTTCCGCGACAATAGACGTTAGAACAAATCGTGTATAACGTAAACCACGAACAACAGACAGTCGAGCAACGACGCGCCGTGACTCTGTTGTATTTGAAAAAATCACGTAGCTTTCGATGACTAAGCAATTCAGTAGCCCACCGGCCTCGAAGATAAACTCAAGTTTAGCGACGAGAACAGTCTCTCGACTTCCCGCAACTCTATAATTTTTCATTCCTTATATCCACTTTAAAGATATAAATGTGAAAGTAATAACATACTTTTCCACAGTATAAAGTAAATCGCGACTAAACCATTATAATATAATAATACATACGTACATCACGCGCAGCCATCACCTACAATTACGTCGGAGGAGTGATGACTTGCGCTTAATGTGCTCGCACGTTTAGCGCAAAAATCGGTTACGTCAGCTGCAAGCACACGAATGCACTCGCAATAGTCCAAGTCGCTGTGGCCGAAATCAGTCGGGATACTATATATACATACATGGATAGGGACAACACTACATACAGTACTCTAATTCCAAAGTAAGCAGCTCGAGCACTTGTATTATGGAATCAGAAACAATGAAGGTGCCACAAACACCCAGACCCGAAAAACTGTAGAAAAAGTGTTTTCTACATTAACTCGATCGGGAATCGAACCCGGGACCTCAGAGCTGGCGTCACAATGAAAACCAGTGTGTTCAGCACTCGTTTATTGAGGTCGTTAAAACAACTGAACCAATTGTACTTATGTTTTTCATTTTTTTCGTCACGGGCGTTTTTTTTTTAATTACAGAAGATAATATTTTCAAGCACACGAAAATTTACCGCCACGATTTAATTACGATCGATACAAAGCATCGGCCAGCACTCCGAAACCAAGTTAATCAACGCGCCCTACTAAGAATCTAGGGACTGATTTTATTTTAGATACCGCGCAATTGATTTCATACTTTTTTTTACTTATACCATATAACGGTACCTCGACGTCCAATTTTTAGGTTGCAGTGTTTTAAATGGCGGCCCTTAAAAAGAGATTTGTCGTGCCTGTCAATTCCGTACGCAATTTGTCTGCGATGAGCCTTGATGTCTCGGATCCGTCTTTCGTACTTTCTAATGGCTAAATTCTCATAGAATAATGATACTCATTATTTCTTTTACATTGAAAGTATGAATGAAGCATAATCTACTGTAATAAGTAGGTGGATAAGAAATCGAAATTATTAGATTAGCTGTTTTAGTGTCTGTTTGATTGTGATATTTTGTGAAATATTTTCAATAAGAGATAATGTTGGCGTGAAATTCCATACTAACATTATAAATGTGAATGCAATTTACTTAACTTAACTTAAATCCAAATAACTCAGTCTGTCTTTTACGCTTTCATTGCTAAACCGTTAAACCAATTTTAATGAAATTTTATATAGAGGTAGGTACTCTAGGAAGGAATTAGCATACATTTTACCCCTTATACTAGTTACAAAATAGTGTAAGTGATTGTAAGAGATATACATCTAAACAGTTTCTAAGAAACTGTCAAGCTTTTTTTAGAATTTTGTGCACCATACATTGATATTACTTTTAAAGTTATCAATTTTTTTGTAATCTACAATATTACCTTATGTAAATCGACGACTATTACTATTCAGTATACTATTAATATTATTACATACTTCACTTGACAACATTTTATTAAATGACTAGCCAGGCTTTCAACTTTGGACTAGAAAATAACGCATCACATTATCTCGGCCTTTTGTTCCTAATCGAATGCCGATACATTCCGCTAATGATGATTTATTGCGTGATGGGAGCAACAAAAAGTTAATTACACTTAATGCGTACTATTAGGTAGATTATGATGGACATAGCGAGAAATTATTAAATTACTTAAGAGTCACGATAGCCATGTGGTTGGGTGATCGGAATTCGAATCATGAGACCCGTGTTCGATCCCCAGTTGGAAAGATACCAATGAGTTTGTTCAAAAACTTATGTACGATTTACATCGTTGGCTTTAGCATAAATCATTTACACCACCTACCGCAGTCTAACATTGTAATAATTCTTAGCCTTAAGGTTGTCTGGAAGAGATCGCTCTTTAGCGATAAGACCGCCTTTTTGTATCTACCTCATAAGTTTGTTATTTTCCTTTGTAAACTTTCCTCTGATTTTCTTTTTTCTGTGGTGTACAATAAAGCATAAATAAATAAATAAAATAAAATAATAATATATAATGAATATAAATAATATAGGCGACGGGGTCACCACCTGTCACGTTGTTCCAAAAATGTCTTTGATGGAAAATAGGTCGAAAGGACTTAATTGTCTAGACATCTGTCTATCCCTGCATTGGGAATGGCGTGAAGATATTTATATTTATTTATTTTACTAGCTTCGCCTGTATATTTCGAAGTTTTCGCAGTAGTTCTCAGTTTATCACGAACAAATAGAAAAGGAGCAGGGAGGCTTTGTTTCATAATATTTAGCGATAACTCATTAACGTTGAAAAATGTTCCAAGAAAAAAAAAAGGGAATATAAGTTTCCTAAGTAAAGTATATATTATTTAATTTAACTTCAACACTGGCCAAACATTATTTTTTTGTTATTTTGACAATTAAGAAAAAAAACTTAAAAAAAGACATTCTTTTAATGTTATCTTGTGAGTACTTACTCTATGTAAACAATCCCTGAGGTCGTTTATCATGATAGAAGAGGCTGTTGCCTACGAGCCTTCCATTAGTCTGCATTGAATTCGCCTTCTTATTCGAAAGCAATCGTAGTAACTTTATTAATGTCACTTCAGTGGATATTTTCAGGTGAATTGCTTAAGATATTCCGCATGTACTATGCGCTATCCGCTATATATATTTTAGTAATGTTAGTTTGCAATCTAAAAATAATAATTAACGAATTAACTAAAAACTATTAATAACAAAATAATTAACTAAAAAATAATAATTTAATAATTTTCTAAGAAGTATTTCCCGCACCCAACTTCGACAAATCATTATTGAGTCCTTTTTTGTGTCTCTGCCTATCCGTATTTACACGCGTCCATTTGTGTACTTTGTCCGCGAGATTCGTGAAGCCTACATTACATGCTTCATTTGTACGTTACGAGTGGGGTAATCACTTTTTTTTTTTGGCGTTTTTTTTTTTAATGTTGCTACTATCATCATTATTATATTTCTGGATGTTTTATAGGTTTGAACAACAGCATTAAATTAAATAATTAAGTTAAAAACTTTTTTTTTATTATATTAAACCATCTTCAAAAAGGACACAAAAAAGCAAAGAATAAATATCTTAGCTAAACTTATTAAGTGGACTATTAGTATTAGTGTCGAAGTAAGTTAAACTTAAGATATTCTACGTGAATGGATTATAATTTCATCACTAGGCATTTATATCTAAATCATACTGTAAGGTAAGTAATTACATCTAAGAATTTCCTTTCTAAATTTTAATTGCTGTGGCAACTAAACTGGCATAGAGACTTTCTACTGGAAACTTTTCTCCCGTCAAAATTAATATAATATTATTATCTTGTCCTACAGTGATCTGATATCTTGTTATGAATAAAATTGATGTCTTTGATTCAATGCATTTTAACGAATAGTAGCAAGCGAGTAGATCTTCGATGCTAGTTCCGGTAAAATTTGTAAGTAATTAAGTATCTTGACGCAATTCCCAATACAGGGGTAGACAGAGGTCTAGTCTAGACAATTAAGTCCCTTCGACCCACCTTCCACCGAAGATATCTTCGTGACAACGTGACAGGTGGTGAGCCCGTCGCCATCTTTATATCCAAGCAAACGATATAATTTGTACGTAAGTTTTTAAAAAACTCATTGGTACGAGCCTGCCACCTGGGGATCGAACTCGGGTCTCTACTCGAAATTCTGGCCACCCAAGCACTCGGCTATCTTAACTTTTTTTTTGTTAAATTTTTGAATAGTAATTTCAAATTCCTAATTTACTATGTCCTCGGTTTTGAAGGAAAGCATAGTCTGCATGTCTAAGAAATAATATGTCTTTACTTAGCGCTTAGAACTCTGCATAGTTGGATGGAACAGAAATTAAACTCCCTTTGATTCAGTCGCATTAGACGATGAGATTCTGGATTCCTATGGATTAACTTATTGTGACTGTTATATCTGAAGTATTCCTTTGTCACCATAGCCATTGAAGTCCGATGGTCACTGTAGCGTGACTGCGCACGCGCAGCCAGTCCCGCAATGGCGGTCTGGTGCGGCGCGCGTATTCTGCCGCTCGAGAGACGCGTGTACACTATTAAACTTGTGGTGGGTTTCATACAATGTGGAAATAAGAAAGTGATATTCACCTGAAAACAGTGATTAAAAAAACTGTTTTTGTTTAAATAGTTAAAGTTTTTTGTTCATACGTTCCACGCGAAGCCTTATTTAAAATATTAGCAATTTGTAAATTATTAAAACCAATATTGATGACTACTTGGGTGATCGAAATTCGAGACCCGAGTTCGATTCGTAGGACTAATGCCAATGAGTTTTTTTCGGAACTTGTAAGATTTGTATCGATGGCTTGGACACTAAGACGGCGACTGGCTCACCTGTCACGTTGTGCTAAAATAAATTGCTGTGAAATGTGGGTCGGTAGATTAAATTGTCTAGACCTCTAGGTTCGTACATTAATAATACCTATTAAATACGTAAAGATTAAAAAAAATCTAAATGTACATCCGAATCTTATAGGCTTTTCCAATTACTATTGCTTTAAATAAATTAAAAATTACACAGGGATATCTTAAGACGTGAATTGAAACTAACCTAATGGTAATAAAATTTCATAAAGGAAGGTTTATGAGAGATCATCCGGCAAGGGAGTGGAATGCTCTTCCGGCGTCTGTTTTTCTGAAAGAATACAACCTTTACCTCTTCAAGGGGCGAGTACACTGGCTTCTCATTAGTAACCTTGCTCCATCATAAAGCTCATCTATGCCGTCGTGCTCGATGGAGGTCAAGAGTCTGCCTCATTTTTCAAATAGGAAAAACTGCGTTTCTCACGTAAGGGTGCATGACTTGCCATTATCCCCTCGCTTGGTAAGAGGATTGGCGATCTCAATACCACATATATGGCACGTTAGACGCTACTGCCCGTCACCGGAATGATTTGTTGTAATCTGATATATTTCGAAAAACTTACCCCGCCATTTCTCAATAGCTATTTCCATTAAGGCTTTCCCCTTAGGACTCGACTTGCGAAGCGTTATGGTGATAGTAAATCTTTATTAAACGAGAGGAACCAGCAAAGTCTTTGACATTTTGTTATGTATACAAGATACTTATGATAATACTAATATGTAAAGTACTAAAAAAATAAAAACGTTACGTTTCTAACAGGCAACTAATAGACAGGCAAATAAGATTTTTACCATAAATTTCTTCTTCATTAGCCTTATATACATTTATTCTATGCCTTTTGTACTTTAATAATTTGTTAATGTATTAAACAAGGGACCTTGACAGGTCTGCCTTCCGTTCTATCTCTAGTGTATTTTAGGGTATGAGAATCAGAAATATGAGTAAGATCACCTCTCCCGTTAGCAAAAATATGTATATTTACGAGTACATATTATTACTGTTGTTTAAAGAGTATAGAGTGTGACGGACTTAATTATTAAGAAGTCACGATAGCGGACTGGTTGGGTGTTCGGAATTTCGAGTCAAGAGACCCGAGTTCGATCCCCAGGTGGCAATCTCGTACCAATGGGTTTTTCAAAAACTTATATACGAATTATATTGTTGGCTTGGACATAAACACGGCGACGGGCTCACCACCTGTCACGTTATCCCGAAAATATCTTCGGTGGAAGGTGGGTCCAAGGGACTTAATTGTCTAGACTAGACCTTTGTCTACCCCTGTATTGGGAATTGCGTGAAGACTTAATTATTTATTAAGGATATATTTTTTTTTCACGTGGGAGTGATTTTTCTGTATTGAAAAAGGGCCATGTGTCCGTAAACTGTTCTAGTCTCATATCATCAGGTTATTATCAGACTAGTCAGTTCATTTGTGACACTTTAAATAAAAAGTGCACAAAATATTTGTTTGCCCTTCTCACATAATAAAACAAATGTTAATCAAAGCCGATAACAAGTTCCTTAAGTTATTAATAACTTTTCGTATTTTATCAAGGTACGTGTTTCATTAAGTTGACATTATATTATACCATAGCGTCTCTTTTTTACCGCAGGTTTTTTTAGTCAAGTTAAAGCTCAATTTGTTTTACAGATTTACAGGCGCACAGCTTTTTATACGCAGAAACAGGCTTTATGTTTATAAAGAAGTGTTTTTACAGAATAAAAAAAAGCTGAAATGTAAATACTATTTACTAATTATATACTTGTATCTATTGTGTTATATAAAAATATGTATAATCATCGTATATTTGGCGATATTTATTAGGTACTTTATTACAAGTAATTTAATAAAAAAATATTTTAATAAAAATTTAAATACAGCTTATGTTTCTACGCTGATAAGCAGCTTTCTTTAGACGAAAAAAAGATATGAATTGTTTAACTCACAATAATTAGAGATACAAATATTGACTACGAATATTACAAAAATTTAATCCTATCAAAATCTACTTATAATTGTCATCCTTTGTCGTGCCTTGCGAAAAAGATTGGTGATGCATATAATAATGTAATTATCTTATATATATTAAATGCACCTTCCATCGAAGATATTTTCGGGACAACGTGACATGTGGTAATCCCATCGTCGACTTTATGTCCAAGCCTTAAATTGAAATAAAATTGGTACATAAGTTTTTGAAAAACCCATTGATACGAGCCTACGAGTACGTATGCTGATTACGTAGTAACGTATGCTGATTTTTTAAATGTCTACATTAATATACCTATGTTATCTTTTTCGCAGCAAATCAAATTGTTCTAAATTCCCCACTTTCCTCTACGTCCGATTGGTTCCGACAATCTCTATCCGATATTGGCTGGCTTATCTCTATCCAATCGATTGGCCGAGGCTCACGTCGGCTAACTGTTTATCTTCAATCGGCAATATTTGCTTTCGACAGAGTCTGCTCGTAGGCACTATTCGATATATTTTCTATTTCAACATTTTCTTTTTTGATACAATATGTATATACAGAACAACGAATAAACTAAATTAAAAACATAGAAGTTGATAGCCGAGTTGGTAGTGATCCAACCTGCTTTCGAAGATCAGGGTTTTTGGTTCGAATCCTTCTAGGGGCAACCATATGTGTGGTGAATATGAAAGCTTCAGTGAAAAGTAGGTCGATATGTCTTCATTGTCTAACCACCACTACCCAACCACTCAGCTATTGTGACTTTATATCGTGATCACAAACATCCAAACTAGTTTTTCTACGTTGACCCGACCGGGAATCGAACCCGGGAACTCGAGATGGCGACACCAGGAAAACCGGTGTTCACGCCACTCATTACGTAATAAGTATCTAAATATAGTTAATCCTGTCCCACTATCCCACTATCTAACACACCATTCAAGGGTTAAGTGTTTCAGCATTACGGTAGCCCACTGGTCTCATCACCTGGGTATTGGCAGACTTTTCAAGAGATGTATATCAGATTTTCCGAAGCTTTCTTTGAGAGACTTATGTATAATTTGATCATGCTAGTAAGATAGATGCATTGCTGCTTCATATTCTGTAATAAATAAATATCTTCATGCAATTCCCAATACAGGGGTAGACAGAGATCTAGTCAAGACAATTTAAGTCCCTTCGATCCAAACTTTTGAAAACCCCATTGGTACGAGCCTGCCACCTGGGGATCGAACTCGGGTCTCTCGACTCGAAATTCCGACCACCCAACTACTCGGCTATCGTGACTTATTCATATAATGTGATATCATAAAAAACAACATGAATTGGGTCGTTCGCTGGTAGTAAAATTTTAATATCATCTTTATGGTTTTATCAATAAAGATTATACGCTCTTAGTTGGCAGGCTTAACTTGAGAACGGTTTGACCGATTTGCCTTATTTTTTGACTGTTCGTAATGGTTCAAATTAAAACTATATAGGTACAAAATCTTATGTATTATTTTTATTATTATAATATTTTATAATAATTATTATAAATAAAATATTAAATTCAGTTTTCAGGGAAATTAACAAATCAGAAAACTGTCGTAAAATATATAATAGATAGATAATTTGGGGTAATGTTGAAGTATTTTCATTCTAAAACTGATATATTTTATTGTTATTAAATTAAATATGTCAGCAATATTTTAAAAAATCGTTTGCTTTGTTTCCATATCATTTCAAATAGCTCAATAGCTTTTCACAAGTTCCCAAAATGAGCATAACGAATTTATTCAAGATTTTAGATGGCACTTGAAAGCGATGAAATTATTTATTCATTCGTTGCGTCGCTAAAGGTAAAACCTTATGGATTTTAACCCTAATGGCGATTTAGTTACACGTCAGAGGATGAGGATACCGGCTATTTTAGATATTACAGGTGCTCATCCCGAGCGTTTCCCGGTTACATTTTCATGACCGTTGTTCGCATATTGGATCGTTGCATTGTCAAGGGCGACAGTCTGATGTCGATCTCAATGATGTCATAATAAAAAAGTTTGATTACTTTTACCTTAGTATTTAAGTATATAAATAGATACGGACAACATCACAGACATGTAAGAAGTAAATAACTGAGATGGACTCGTACCAATGAATTTTTTAAAAATCTTATGTACGATTTATATCGTTGGCTTGGACATAAAGACGGTTTCGGACTCTCCACCTGTCACGTTGTCCCAAAAATATCTTCGGCGGAAGGTCTACCCCTGTATTGAGAATGACGTGAAAATTACACACACTGCTCATTTCTCAAACTAAGTACCACTTGTGTTATGGAATCCGAAACAACCAAGGTACCGTACCATAGGTAGTGTGTGTAGGTAAACAATTACACACACTGTAATTGAACTCGGACCCTTGGAGCTGGCGACACCTTGATAACCGTTGTGTACGCCACTCGATCATCATCATATAAGTGTTTTAAAATATAGACTACATTGAAAATGTGTGTCCATTTTTTATCTTTTTTGTTAAGACAAAATATTTTTTTATTTTTCACGTATTAAAAATTATCATTTTCTAGCGTAGCCTTTGACATTATTCAGTTTCTACAGTCCAGTGTGACCGAGTTAAATATTTTTTTTAATTACGAGCGAGCTGGCGTTAACCAGCCTGTATTAAATACCGCTGTAGCCTAGTTTCAAAGCCGTTACTATCATATTGCAATTTGTAATATAGTTTGTTGAAACCTGTTTGTTTTTACAATTCATAACTGTCTTATTTATTATAAGTATTTTTTTAAAATATTAGGTCCTTGATTTAAAAAAAATGTGATCTATTTCTCAAAAAGTAAGAATAAGATGTCAGACTAATATAGGTCAGACATATATATATTATTATTATATCTGATATTTGCTGGGGCAAATCATTCAATTCTAATGATAACAGATTATAAATTACAATGCCGCAAATCTTAAAAATAATAACAAAGCTGCATGAACGACTTAACGAGCGAACACTTGAAAATATCTTCGCGCCATTCCCAATACAAGGATTGACAAAGGTCTAGACAATCAAGTCTTTTCGACCCACCTTCCACCGAAGACAGTTTTTGGAATATCGTGACAGGTGGTGAGCCAATCGCCATCTTTATGTTCAAGTCATATTTTTTTATATATATTTTTTTTTCATCGATATGAATATTACATAGGTTTTTTGAAAAAACCCATTGGTACGAGCCTGCCTACGACTCGAATTCCGATCACCCAACCACTCGGCCATCGTGACTATAACATACATATTTATATTATGTGAACGAACACACGGACATACATATTTATATTAAAAAATAAATAATAAATATCTTCACGCAATTCCCAATACAGGGGTAGACAGAGGTCAAGACTAGACAATTAAGTCCCTTTGACCCACCTTCCACCGAAGATATTTTCGGGACAACGTGACAGGTGGTGAGCCCGTCGCCGCCTTTATGTCCAAGCCAACGATGAAATTCGTACATAAGTTTTTTTGAAAAACTCATTGGTACTGCCACCTGGGGATCGAACTCGGGTCACTCGACTCGAAATTCCGACCACCCAACAACTCGGCTATCGTGACTTATATATTTATATTAAGATATAATAAAATTAATTGCCATTTACTACTAAAATATGACGAGGAGTAAATTCGGATGTCATATGTATTTTGGCAAGCTGATTAACTGAGGGTAAGAGATTACCGACTAGATGCATTCGCGCTGAACCCTCAAAACCATAGTTCTATTGTAAATTTTTATGCACAGATTCGCTAATAGAATACGGGAAGATGATGAGAACGCACAATAATAACATCTAAAATATATTTTTCATTAAATTTTTTAAATTTATAACAAAATTTAAAGTATGGTTTATAAAATACCTTTAAAAGTTTCTAGAGAGTTCGTTGGTAACATTATTTTAGATTATACCCTTAATGTTTCAACACTTTCAAACAATCTTTAACTATTGCTTAAATACTTTGAAAGTTTCTTTTGATTAAATTTATGAAGTAAAATTTTTGCTTTAATTTTCGTAGGCAGTTATAACAACGATATTCATTATTTTCGTTAACTACGGGATATATATTGCGGGGGTATGTCTAAATTTCTTTTAGTATGGTTACTAAGAATAAATGTATAATGCTAAGTAATTTTTAACTCGTGAGCCTGGCTCTGTATTTAAATTTTATTACCTAGTCGGAAACGGCTGAAAGTTTATACAGATATAAAATTAATTTCGAATTACATGTAACTTAAATAGTATAAAAATATCTTCACGCCATTCGAAATAGTTAGGAATTTTTTGGGACAACGTGAGCCCGTCGCCGTCTTTATGTCTAAGCCAACGATATAAATCGTTCATAAGTTCTTGAAAAGACCCATTGGTACGAGACCTGAATCGAACTCGTGTCTGTAAACTCGAATTCCGATCACCCAACCACTCGGCTATCGTGACATTATGTCACCTACGTTAACAAAGCAATTGATAAGGAATTCCTATGGTTCTAAGAAAATCTAAATTAGAAAATCCTTGCAATTTGAGATTTTGTAAACAGAAGCTTTATTCATGTCTTGATTCATTTTACTGGTTGCTTATGTTTTTTTTTTATTTTCAGATAGAGCCCAACACAGCATTCCTGCGCGCCGCGCGCGCCGGTCAACTTGACACCGTTGTCGACTTGCTCGATTCCGGGGCGGTCAAAGATATCAATACCTGCAATTCGGTAAGAAATTGTTCTTTTCATCTATACATTACATATATATCTATTATACATATATACGTACACATACACCTTATTCAAGCAGTCATATATAAATAAAATTGAAGTTAATTGACTCAGGCGTTACTTTGCGGAAATTCATTATAAAGTTGTTATTTGTTACATGCAAAATGTATTTGCATGCGGAATGGTACGAAGTAATTTTTTAAAGAACAACTTTAAAATTGAAGTGTCTGTTTGTAATTCCAAATTAACAGCTTTTCACTAAATGCATATGATAGTATATACGATACTTGTATAAAAATATTTTTGTCTGTCTGTCCCGGCTAATCTCTGAAACGGTTAAACCTATTTTTATGGTCCTTTCACTAGCAGTTAAATAATGTTATCAGGAGTACCTATATTTTAGAAAAATGATTAGGGTTCCGCGGCTTTGCTTTAGACCGCAGGCAAAGTCGCGGAGCTCTACTATTTAATATGTTTAGTATGCGGGCACATTTATTTCTGCATAGAAGTGTTTTAGATTATCACTAAAGTCTTACCCATTTCTGCCGCTAAATAGGGGTTTATTTTGTGCCTTTTCGAAAAGGAATAGATACTCTACATGAGGTTACAATGAGACGGCTTTCCATGTCGTTGACC
This sequence comes from Sericinus montela, assembly GCA_029286605.1. Classification (NCBI taxonomy): domain Eukaryota; kingdom Metazoa; phylum Arthropoda; class Insecta; order Lepidoptera; family Papilionidae; genus Sericinus; species Sericinus montela. The sequence goes on from JAGSMR010000002.1 coordinate 2,396,555, forward strand.
ATGAGGCGTAATGCACCTGTAAGCTTTTTCGATTAATGTTGGTACAGATATCTGTTTAGTCGTCCCATTTTTTAATTCCTTTTCACCTTAATCCTTTAAACGATATCCTCTCTTTCACATTAACTGTCGACACAGTAATGCTGGAAGTCAGACGGTGAAGTAGGTACGGGATCCATGGTGTTTTATACGGCATATGCATACACGTATCGTTTGGTAGTGGTAAATATAGTTAAAAAGTATTGTTATTTATATTGTTATATATTGATGAATGGCATTACGATACGGAACGACAAATTGCACTGTATTTATGCAGTTTTTATCTTTTCATAAAACATCCTACCGTTATTTCACTACAACTAAAGCGGGCACGTGAAAATGATCCTAACCCTACATGTTATTAGGGCTTATTGTCCATCCATGGGAGGTATCGTGGGAAGCATTTACGAGTACTATAACGCAACAATCAGACTAGAACTGTTTATTTTGTTACAGCGGCCTTGTTTATAATAGTAATTTTTATTACTCCAATCATTGTAATATTAATAAGAAATTCTGTTAAGTCCTTGTATATTCTGCCTTGTGACATACAAAGTTTCTATAACAATTAAAGTTTATGGGAAACATCAGTTAAAAGTTTAAAAGAAATTTTCTAAAGAAAAAAATATACAAATATCTCGTAACTTTGTGTTTAGTTACAAAGTTCTCAATTTAAATAAATAAGAAATTATGTCACACATCACATACGATACGGATTGTTATAAGATTTTTTAAATATTCCAAATATCTGGAATATTTAAAAAATCTTATAACAATCCGCCCGTTTAACAACAGGCCGTTCATTTAATTTTTTATTTTAATTTTTATTTAATTCAAATGAATCGTATTAACGTGACTCGTACCAGTGGGTTTTTTCACAACCTATGTACGATTCATATCGTTGGCTTGGACATAGAGACGGCGACGGGCTCACCACCTGTAACGGTGTCCCAAAATATCTTCAGTGGAAGGTGAGCCGAAGGAACTTAATTGTTTAGACTAGACCTCTGTCTACCCCTGTATTGGGAATGGCGTGAAGATATAATAAAAACATATTTTATATCAATCACCATCATCTTTAACTATTATATATATTAAATGGCTCAAATATATCTTGTTTATTTCCTTTTACCTGTACTGATTGTAATTCAGGTCGTGTTTATCTGTAATTAAGTTTCTTATCATTTAATGCTTTCTAACGCATTTCTTTAAAGCTTTGTAACTCGCTATCTTATCACCAGATATTATTATATTGAAAAAATTGCTTTACGAGTATAAATGATTACATGTAGTTGTGGGGTTTTGCAAGTAGCTTGCATGAACGTTTAACAGAAATAAATAAAATTAATAATAATATTTTGAAATATCAGTTTAAAAGTCACGATAGCCGAGTGATTGGGGGGATCGGAATGCGAGTCAAGCGAGTTCGATCCCCAAGGCTCGTAAAATGTTTTTTTTTTCAAAAACGATATATCCATGGCTTGGACATAAAGATGGTGACGGGCTCACCACCTGTCATATTGTCCAAAAAATCCCTGATTGTGTTCACTTTGTCTGAAAAGCCTCTGAAGACGAAAAATCCCCATAGTCAATAAATATGAATAAATATGCATGCAACTTTCATATCGGAACCCAATAATTTCACCACACTTACATCTAACTAGGAATTTGAGACTTAATTCGATCCGGCTGTACATATTGAAACGTATCTCGTATAGCATAGATATGATCGCGTCACTACCGTCGCACCTGTCGGGATGTGTTGTACGGATGTATCTATTATCTAATGAAACTGATCTAACTTCACGTGAACGTTATGCGCGTATTCATCGACGGTGAGCCATTACCGTTTGCGGACAGGATGCAGCCTCAGTACCCCAGAGACGTCAATGTAACGTGACATTTGTTTTCTAGTCTCCGCACTCACATCCGCTTATTTTCGCATTAAATTATTATTAATAATAATTATATCAAAATTATTTCATTATAGAAGGCTACATAATGAAATAATTTTGATAACTATTTTAAGGATGGAATCTAGTACACAAAAGGTATTATAATTAGGGCCTTAACGCAAGTTTATTTGCCATAGTCCGTATCTGCCATTTTTAATCAACTAGCCTGTTACGTCGTTTATTAACTCAAAGCAATGAAGTAAAAAAAATGATTAATCAACGTCAGCGTCACCACAACACATTTTTTGTGCGACTAGAATATTTTTTATGAATAATTACATTAAAATCATCTCGGAAGCTAATCACAGTCCGTGATTTCGGTAGCCAATTGTCGATTTGATTTTTTATTTGTTTCTCTGATTGTTATTGCCGATCGAACATAGTAATAATAATAATAAGTACATGAAATGTAGACGGCCTTCAGTCGAACCGATATGTTCCGCTCTGTCACTCTTCGGCAGTTGGGATCCTTTTACACTGCCGGGATTGCATGTCCGCTTGTTTGTCACGTTGCTGTTGAAATAGTAGCAATACACTAGTAATGGCAATAGTAAGAATCACAAAAAAAAAAACAAACCGGCAACAAACCCAAACACACAAACCCAAAGTGGTCAGAGTTCTTGATGTGTGTTGACGTGTCAAGAATTTTACAAATTGGTCAAATATCAGGAAATACATTAAAATTTAGTATTTTGAAATAAATAGTGGAATAAGTAAAAGTGAATTTTAATTTGTTTCAAATTTTGCTCCTTGCCAATATTCTGTATTATACTATATAAGAAAGTAAGTTTTCGTGAATTTTACTCGAATTTTAAATGTTTATATAAAATATTCATTGTAATATTTATTAAAAATATGTATCCAAGTAAGTATATTGTACCATTGGCTCGGTCACTAAGATGGCGCTAGGCTCTTCCGTGTCACGTTGCCTCAAATAAGCTGCGGTCAGGGTCGAAAGCACTTAGTTGTCACACTGTCCCTACTGACTCTATATCTCAATTCTGGATAAATGCGTGCAGTATCCTATTTAGCTGTACAGTACAAGTTTGTTTACCTTATAAAATTGTTTACCTTGAAGTTCCTTCCTATAGCTGCAAAAGATTGTTAAAATAAAAGTAACTAATACGAACTAAAATAATAGCTGAAACTAAGTAAAAAAGTGTGTAGTGGCGTTGAGGCTACATAATTTAGGAGGTATTAGCAGTATGAAAATGTTTAGAATTGTATAGAGGTTTCAATATTACAGAATCTTTGCAAAATTTTAAACTTTTTTATCTTCACGCATTATTCCAATGCTAGTATAATCGGAGGTTTGAAGAATTTCTATTTGCGTTGAAGGATAAACAGAAATTTCGTTTTCATTTTCTTCTTCTTGTTTTTTACATCATAAAAATATTTAACTGTTGAACATAGGCTTCCCTCAAAATATTCCACAATCTACGGTCCTCAGCCACCTAAGGATGGTCCATAGACTTTCAGCAACGTTTTGCAAGTGGTCACTCCATTTCACGGAAGTTCGACTCCGTCCTGCGCTATATTTGCCTAAACGTTGCCATTTCCAGAAACTACCAACCGGCCCAAGTTCTGCTGCAGCAGTGTTCATTCGAGGTTCAAAAAAACACTAAGCTTAACTATAACCCTTTTAATAACACGCTGAGCAACTATGAGCTTCTTCATTCGGGTAGCACTTAAAGACGACGCGTCCTCTAAATAAATACGAGTATATTGAAGTTCATCTAATAACGCAAAGACCCCTTTTATCATGATTTTATTCAAATCTACCTTTAATTTTCTTAGTCAAAAGATGAAACGCGTATGGTCGAAGAATCATCATAAGAAATATGCGTAGTTAGTATGCGTGCAACGCTTCACGGGATTTCAATTAAGCCGAGATTACGGGGCTGTATCACGAAGCGACGATATTCTTAAATTCCATACGGTTTTGCTTTTGTGTTGCACCACTGGCGACGCGACGTATTGTGCGATATTATAATCAGAGATTAATATTTCTTTGTTAGTATTATGTTCATGGTACCGTATACGATATGGTAATATGAGTATATGCGGTGTATAAGATCCAGCCGTTTGGTATTTTGGAGTGTAGTTAGGGCGTAAGTATTTTCCAGCCCCTTTATTACCGTGGATGTCGTAAGAGGTGACTAAGGGACTATCTCTTTGTAAATGCAACCGGCTACCGACAGCTGGTAAGATAACCAATCAATCAACAAATCGTATTTATTTATAGTCTGCTTACTGGGGTTATCGAAACTTATCAACAATCATGTTAAACTCTTTACAATCTTTAAAAAAAGTCACGATAGCCGAGTGGCTGGGTGATCGGGATTCGAAGTCAAGAGAACCGAGTTCGGTCTCAAGATAGCAGGCTCTTACCAATGGGGTTTTCAAAAACTTAAGCTTTGGCTTGGACATTAAGATGGCGACGGGCTCACCACCTGTCACGTTGTCCCAAAAAATGTCTACGGTGGAAGGTGAGTCGAAAGGACTTAATTGTCTAGCCCTGTGTTCACTCTGTATTGGGAATGGCGAGAAGATATTTATTTATTTATTTAACTCTTACATGGAATTTAATTCAGCTCTCTTAGATCGTAGTTATGAAAAACTTATATAACCTCTATTAAAATGTACGAAAACTCGGTGTTGATTTTCTCCATAATAAAATTACAACTTCAACTTTGTAGAGGTCATCCCCCTACCACGTACTAAAACTTGTTTAGTGGTCGAAATTTAATGTTGGCTTAAATTGTATTTAGTATGTCGGTACGTCGAATATTTTTAGAGTGGCAATTGTGATACCCCCAATACTGGGGTAGACAGAGGAATCGACAGTGAAGTCCTTTCTACCCACCCTCCATCAAAGATAATTTTTTTTTGGGAAAATGTGACAGACTATCGCCGTCTTTATGTCCAAGCCAACAATGTATTTACATTTTTGAAAAAACCTATTGGTACGAAAATTTGTTAAACTGTTAAAGCAAAAACTGGAGATAGTAAGAGAGCTGAATTTTCTCTGTTTTTATTAATTCGTATTAACGTAACGCTGATTATACTGGTTGAATATTTATAAATAAATTGATAAATAGTTCCTATTTGTTTACAGAACGGTCTCAATGCACTCCACCTAGCAGCAAAGGATGGTCACATCTCTGTGGTGGAGGAACTCCTTAAACGAGGCGCCACAGTTGACGCCGCAACAAAAAAAGGTATAGATAGACTATTTTTAATAAAAGTATCTTTTATAGAATCGTCTGTATTCACTAAAAACTGAAAACCAGCGCTGCAGTCTTACTGTAGCATTACGCTGAGTTGGACCCCTTTTTGAGTACACTATTCCTTTTGTTTTGATTACTTACAACAGTTGTTTGTACTTATGTGTGTGTGACATATAAAAATTTTCTTTCTTTCTTTCTAAAACTTAATTCGATCATTTTAAAAAATTTTTTTTCGTGAAAAACAAATGTTTTCTCTAAAACTCAACTCTTGTCAAAACTCAACATTACAGGAAACACAGCTCTTCACATAGCATGCCTAGCGGGTCAGGAAGATGTGGCACGTGCGTTGCTCGGTGCTGGGGCGAAGGCGGACGCTCAGTCCGCTGCCGGATTCACGCCCCTTTACATGGCGGCGCAAGAGAATCACGCCGGTTGCGTCAAGATGCTGCTCGCCGCTGGAGCGAGCCAGACGCTCGCAACGGAGGTAATTTTGTGATTACACGACAAACCCTGTCTACGAATGGGGCACATACCGAGTTTTCTTGGTTTCGCCAGCGCTGCGGTTTCGAGTTCGATTCCCGGACTGGTCAATGTAGAAAAACACTTTTTGTTGGCTTTTCGGGTCTTGGTGTTTGTGGTACATGCGTCGTTTTTTATTCCATAGCACAAGTGCTTTACCTATTTATCTTGGGATCAGAACAATGCATGTGATCTTGTCCCTGTGTATTCATTTATTTATTATTTATTTACTAACCTAAAGGGAAAGCCGTGTCCGGATAAAATCTATCTCTCATTCCCGTAGGTGTCGTAAAAGTCAACTGTGGGCAAAGTCTTGAAAATAAAATAAACACCGACATTCGTCGGTACAACCATCATGAAAAATGCCCGACTAAGTTTTGTGTCCAGTAGGTACTTCGATCGCTTATTCTCTACGATTATGGCAAACCCTCCTCCGGGAGATGTCCTATGTACATATTGTACTGTAGTGGATTTTTACAGGGCGTTGTGTACGTACGTATTCTTTTTGTTCTTTATAGTTACCGTGCTGAATTGATAGGTGTGTGTTAGTATCACGAGTCGATCACAACGTCACACGCTTTTCAATCACAATACCCACCTTCCATCGAAGACAATTTTTGGAGACAACTTGACAGGTGGTGAGCCCGTCGCAGTCTTTATGTCCATGCCAACGATATAAGTCGTACGTAAGTTTTTATTAAAACCCCATTGGTACGAGCCTTCCACTTTGGGATCGAACTCGATTCTCTTAACTCGAATTCCGATCACTCAACCACTCGTCAATCGTGACTTCTAAAGACAGAGTTTAGACAATTAAGTCTTTCGATCCACCTTTCATCGAAGCTAATTATGGGACAATGTAATAGGTGGTTATATTGGTGGTACCTATCGCCATCTTAGTGCCCAAGCCAAGGATACTTACATAGATATATATTGTTAAATATTCAAATATACATTAAAAACCATGACTCGTGCACAGACATACATCACACACACGCACACATAATATTGACCCCTAGCGGGTTTCAAACCCACAACCCTTGGCCTCGAAGGCAGGTTCACTACCAACTAAGCTATTAAATCGGTATTGTGCATCCGTTTGTAATTTCAGGATGGTTTCACACCACTGGCGGTGGCGATGCAGCAGGGCCACGACCGTGTGGTCGCGGAGCTCCTGGAGTCAGACACGCGCGGCAAGGTGCGCCTGCCTGCGCTGCATATCGCCGCGAAAAAGAACGACGTCAAAGCTGCTATGCTGCTGCTTGAGGTAAGATTCTACTGAAGGTATACGAGGGTTTGGCGTGTGGATACGTCGGCGTTTGAATATGCGACTTTCTCCCCGTGGGTGTCGCGAGAAGCGACTAAATCAAAAGCCTTGAAAATATCATAGCTTACGACAGATGGTGGATAAAAGCATCTCCCAATACAGTAGTAGCCAGAGGTTTACAATTTAGTCCTGTCCACCTACATTTGACCGGAGTTTATTTTGGGACAACGTGACAGGTGGTGAAACTGTCGCCGTCTTTATGACCCAACCAATGATATAAATCGTACATAAGTTTTTGAAAAAACCCAACGGTACGAGCCTGCCACCTGGGGATCGAACGCGGGTCTCTTAACTGGAATCCCGATCACCCAATCACCCTGCTATCGTGACGTGACCATATGAATTAGGGCACCACATGTATTTTTTACTAAATAGTTTTTATTTCTGTAGGTAGTTCTGCTCCGTTTCTACTACTTGCTAGCTTGTCCCGGCGATCCAAAACACATCTATAAACGAAATCTTAAAGAAAAAGGAAACCTTAATTAAAAACTTTCGCCTGATAATATCAGGTGTCTCTCCTTTCCTCGTCAAGTAATTGTAATTGATTTATTGCCGATGGTAGTGTTTATAAAATCTGTATGAAAATATTCTTCACAAACAGAACGAACACAATCCCGACGCGTGCTCGAAGTCCGGCTTCACGCCCCTCCACATCGCGGCTCACTACGGCAACGTGGGGGTCGCCAGGGCTCTGCTGTCGGCCGGCGCGGACTCGGGCCGCGCGGCCAAGCACAACATCACGCCTCTGCATGTCGCCAGCAAGTGGGGGCAGCTGGCCATGGTCGATTTGCTCGTTGAAAATGGTGAGTATTACGTTTTTGAACGTTTAGCGGAGGAGTCACGACCTGTGCAGCCGAGGGGCGAGTCAGTTCCGGGGTCCTGAGTTCGATTTCCGGAAGTGTCACTATAGGAAATAAAATTTTCTACTCTACTGCAGCGGATGATGTGCTGCTGGAAAAGGGTAGCTACTCGTCGGGTCGGGTGTTCGTGACCTGGGGAGGACGTTTACTCCTCTAATGTACGCTATTGGTATTGTATATATGTGTGTAATCGAGCGAACTTCGATAGCGCGATGTAGGATGTCAATGTGATTCCCAATTCCGCCACAAGCGAGCTTCCAATGAACAGGCATAGATGAATACTACTAAACTTACCACACTAAATTTTCTCGGGTCTGTGTGTTAGTGGTACCCTCATTTTTGCCAATTTCAAAACACAAAGTGCTACTTTAATCATTTAATTTGGGATCAGAGCAGTTTATGTGATGTTGTCCCTAACTATGTACATATTAAGCACGATAACGTGATACTTAAAAGAGACGAAATTAATTATGTCATAATAAGGATAAGAGGAGACTGTCGAAAAGAGACTACGAGTCCACGGTCCTGACTTTATTGTATTCATAAGCTTACATTTCACTGAAAATAAGTGGCTATAAGTCATCATTTGAAACCTATCCATGGCTATCCAGTCATCATTTCAGCTTATCGCCCTTACTTAACTTCGAAAATATGAAAATACGAGCACAGAACGAGCACAGAATCAGGATGAAAAAGTTCTGGTTTATTTCAGGTGCAAACATCGCGGCAGTCACTAGGGACGGTCTCACGCCGTTGCACTGCGCGGCGCGCTCCGGTCACAGCAACGTCGTTACACGATTATTGCAACACGGGGCGCCGATCACATGTAAAACGAAGGTAATTCTTATTTTACTGTCATACGTCACAATTGATGTGTGGAGACTTACAACGACTGACATTATGATTGAAAATGGTAGATTTGCCGTACATTTGCGTACTCAAGATGTGTTTTCTCATGATCAATAGGTCGCGTCTATTCTCCTAGTTACTTACCAGGTATAAAAGTCCACTGCCTTGTTCTGTCTGCCTCTAAGTAAATTTCTAACTCCTTCTAAGTGAATCAATACGGTGAATTTGCCATAATCACCACGCTTGGCGAGCGGGTTCGGGTTAAAAGTAGCGGACACCTTACATCTCAGACGCCGCTGACCTTCACCGGTCTGTTTTGTTTTGATCTAGTGACTGGTCTGGTATGGTAAAATTGTGGGCTCAGATTTTTTTTATAGAAAAGGGAGGTAAACGAGCAGGTGGCTCACGTGATGGTAAGTGATTACCGCCGCCCATGAACACCCGCAATACTAGAGGCTTAGCAGATGCGTTGCCTCCCTTAGAGTGCCCTCCTCTCCCATAATTGCGGGAGGGGGGTGTGTGGGCCTCCGGTTACCTGCACTCACCAGACGAAACGCAGAAGTTTGTTAGACTTCTACTTCACGCCAGTATTCTGTGAGGTCGTGGTACTTCCCCGGTCGAGCCGGCCCATTCATGCAACAACAAAAGCTGATGATATTCTCGTATCTATCGTCTTACCATGTTTCTTCCAACTTTTCATAAAGAAATCTTTTATAACCGTGGTTAAAAAACGTGGGCCACAAAACCACAGCAAGTATGATGTTATAGGTTTGTATATATAACTTACCATCAGGTTTGAACCGATTGTTAGTTTACAGGCGAACCTCTCACACAGGAATAAGTGTCATTTTAAGGATATCATGAAAAATATGCAAATTGATGTATAATTTTCTATTTCACAGAACGGTCTCACACCTCTCCACATGTCCGTGCAAGGCGAACACGTGGAGACGGCCAAGGTACTTCTCGCGGAGGGCGCCCCCATCGATGACGTCACCGTCGACTACCTCACAGCGCTGCACGTCGCCGCTCACTGCGGACATGTCAAAGTAACATTACTATTATATTTCCTTAGATTTAATAACGTTGAAAATTATCTTCACGCCTTTGCCAGTACTGGGGTAGATAAAGGTCTGGCTCAACAAAGCTCGATGGTTCAAGTACGTTCGTGTGATTTGATTTTAAATATCTCATTTATTTAACTAGTCGATCTCCATGGACGAGGGGCGTACACACCGGTTTTTAAGACGTCACCAGATTTGAAGTCCCGGGTTCGATCAGCTCAACAAAGCAAACAACAAACAAAGCTTGATGGTTTATGTACGTTCGTGTGATTTGATTTTAAATCTCTATATTTATTTAACGAACGAACTACGTGAAATAGTGGCGTACATACCGGTTTTCAAGACGCCACCAGGTCTATGGTCGCGGGTTTAACGTAGACGGGTCAGTGTAGGAAAATCACTTACTATATTTTCTCGGGTCTGGGGGAGTTTATGGTACCTACGTTGTTTCCATAGTACAAATACTTTAACGTAAGTAATTTTGGGATCGGAGCAATGTATGTGATGTTGAGCCTATCTTCATATTTATTTATTATTTATTAAAATTTCTTCAAGGCATTCCCAATACAGGGGTAGACAGAGGTCTAGACTGTTAAGTCGTTTCGACTCACCTTCCACCGAAGATATTTTTGGGACAACGTGACAGATGGTGAACCCGTCGCCGTCTCAATGTCCAAGCCAACGATATAATTCGTACATCAATTTTGAAAAAAATCCATTGGGTACGATTCTGCCACCTGAGGATGTATTTATATTTAACAATATCCAACGTGCAAATTTCATAGTATTTGTTAGTCAAAATTATGCTTTTGTTGTTACAGGTAGCCAAATTGTTGCTAGATAGAAATGCGGACGCTAACGCGCGTGCCCTCAATGGGTTCACGCCACTGCATATTGCTTGTAAGAAGAATAGATTGAAAGTCGTAGAGCTGCTATTGAAATATGGTGCCAGTGAGTTATTTGTTTAACTATTTTCTTCTATTTGGCTAGTTTTACACTTTGTTTCATCAGTTTCTTACTTTCTATCATGTCAAATAATTTAAACAAGATACTTTTAATTTAAATAAGATACTTGTTTCTGTTTTTTTAACAGTATCCTAGAAAGTTAGCATTTGTGCTACAATATGATACATTTATATTTATACAAATACAAATAGTTTATGTTTTTTAACTTACAAATTTGTATCAAGGTAGTATAAATATAGTAGCATCAGGAGATCAAGCTCTTCCGTCACCGCTCTGACTCTAGTAGCTCCGCGACCACACGGTCGTGGCCCTGCTGCATCGCCACCGCCAGTGGTGTGAAACCATCCTGAAACAACAACGAAAAATGAAAACTGATATGAATAAAAAGTTCTAAATTTTTTTTATAGATGCAGAACTTTTTGTTATTAAATTAAAAACAATATTTTTTTGTTTAAATTTGCCGTGTGGAAAAGCTCGCAAATTAAAATAAAAGTTCTAAATTTTTTTTTATTGATGCATAACTTTTTCTTATTAAATTAAAAACAATATTTTTTTTGTTTAAATTTGCCGTGTGGAAAATCTCGCCCTTGTTTATATTATAAATCTTGTTTATATTATATTTTTTAATTCCAACGTATACAGTTGGAATTTAAAAAATATAATATAAACAATAAGGTGCTTAACCGTGAACGTGGTCCGCGGCAGGCAAGTCCTCGACGACGGAGTCCGGTCTGACGCCGCTGCACGTGGCCGCGTTCATGGGCTGCATGAACGTCGCTCTGGCGCTGCTGGCGGCGGGCGCGGCCGCCGACGCGGCCACCGCGCGCGGCGAGACCCCGCTGCACCTCGCCGCCAGGGCGCACCAGACCGACCTCGTGCGCGTGCTGCTGCGCAACAGCGCCAAGGTGCGGCCCGCGACCGTAACGCGCCCTAACCGCCCTGCATAGGCTTAACGCCGCGCTTTAACGTGACTTTGTCAATGATAAATAGATATAGTGCAAGCAAAATCGAACAACAATTTTCTATTAACAGTTTATTGATCCACATACACTAATACTGTATAGTTATAAAAAATTATCACAACAAGAATACAGAATTAATTAAACTTAATTCAAAGTGAGAGGTCTCGATGGCGATCTCTGGGGGGGGGGGGGGGGGTTCGGGCGTCCCCGCAGCCCTTCTGCCACCTTCCTTCCCTTTTCACTCCTTATCATTTATGAAAAGTACCAAAAAGAAAAGTAATTAAGGTTAAACAGCGGTTGCACGTCCTCTCCTTGAAAGTGCACCTCTCTAACATCCGAGGATTGCACTCAAATCTCAACGCAGTCCATCACCATCTTGAGACTGTGAAGCCGCACCTACTTTTTCTGACGGAGACGCAAATTGGATGTCCGTTAGATGTGGCGTACCTTGACTACCCAGGGTTCTCGCTGAAGCACAACTTTTACCTTCGTGCCGGAGTCTGTGTGTACGTCAGCAATGACATCTGCTGCCAGCGTCTCCGTCACCTTGAAGACTCCACTTTTTCAACCATTTGGGTGTTAGTGGACACAGGTGACAATGAGATCGTTTATGCATGTGTTTACCGATCGCACAGCGGTGACCAGGAGACAACTCGGTTATTCGAATATCTAAGTGAGGCCGCTGATATGGCCAAGCATCGGTACCCCTCCGCACAATTAGTCTTTCTAGGAGACTTTAATGCCTCTCACTAGGATTGGCTGTTCCCATACCAGAAGACTGGTCTGGACCATGCTGGGAGGGAAATGAGGAATTTCGCCTTATCGCTAAACCTCTCCCAGCTGGTAAAGCAAGCCACTAGGGTGCCAGACGTTGAAGGTTATACAGCCAATTGTCTAGACCTCCTGCTGACCACTGATCCTGATAGATATGAGGTAGAGGTGGCTTCTCCACTAGGAACCTCTGATCACTGTCTGGTGAAATCTGTATCCTCTTACACGCGAACAGACCTCGACCCACATGGTTCTAGGCAAGTGTGGTGATACAAGTCAGCAGATTGGGATGAGATGTGACATTTCTTTGCAACTTATCCTTGGCGGCAGGTCTGCTTCTCTTCCGGAGATCCATCGAGATGCGCGGATGCTATAACTGACGTGGTATGTTTAGCTATGGAATATTTTATTCCTTTTGCTGATGTACTCGTTGGTGGCAAAGCTCGCCCATGGTTTAGCGCCGAATGTTCCCAAGCCGAAAAGACTTAAATATTTGACGTACCTCTCATGGCTTGACGCTCGAAACACTAAAACTCCGGATGTCAGATCCAAGAAGAGAGCCTTTAATCTAGCCGCCAAGTCTTACAAAAAGGTGTTCCGGAAGGCTCGTTTCGAACGCATTAGGAATATTGGCGCAAAGCTCTCTGCTCAACCATCTGGCAGTAGAGCTTTTTGGTCTCTTGCCAAGGCGGTCGAGACGAGTTTTTGTAAACCCTGTAAGCCTCCGCTGGTTAAGCCCGACGGGACATTGCTCAAAAGCCCTCATGCGGCAAAAGAGAAGGCAGAACTGTTTGCGAATCTCTTTGCCAGCAACTCACGTCTGGACACAAGTAACGCAGTTCCATCTTCCCTACCTCCCTGTGGTATGTTGTCTATAATGTTCATTTATTATTTCCTATGACAATAAACGTGTATTAAATGTTGAGTGTACAGTGTGATGTCTAATTACAAGGGCGGGTGAAACGACACGCATCTTCAATTGCGCTGGGTTGGTAGATTATTTTTTTTTATAGAAAACGGCAGGTGGTTTACGTGATGGTAAGTGATTACCGCCGCCCATGGACACCCGCAATACCAGAGGCATAGCAGATGAATTGGGGAAGGGGGGAGTGTGGGCCTCCGGTTACCTGCATTCACCAGACGAAACGCAGAAGTTTGTTAGACTTCTACTTCACGCCGGTATTCTGTGAGGTCGCGATACTTCCCCGGTCGAGTCGGCCCATTCATGCAACAACAAAAGCTGATGCGTGGCTCTACCACAAGTAAATGAGATGACAATATAACAAGACGGAAAAGTACTCCTAAGGTCACCCAACTTGGCGAAGAGCTACCTTTTCCCTGCCTTGCCATACCTTTTTCCATTCATAATTCAACCAATATTTTATTTTTCAATAGTCGCGATAGCCGAGAGATTGGGTGATCGGAATTCGAGTCAACACACCTGAGTTCGACCTACAAGGCTCGTACCATTGGCTTTGTTTTCAAACACTTACGTACCATTTATATCGTTCGCTTGGACGTAAAACCGGTGACAGGCTTACCCACCTGTCACATTAACACAAGAAATGTCTTCGGTATAAGTTGGGTCGAAAGAACTTACTTGTCTAGATCTATCTACCCCTGTATTGAAATGGCGTGAAGATATCAATGTATTTGGCAAGGTGCCTGTCACATTCTCCCAAGAAATGTCTTCAGTATAAGTTGGGTCGAAAGAACTTATTTGTCTAGATCGCTGTCTACCTTTGTATTGGGAACGGCGTGAAGATATCAGTGTATTTGGCAAGGTGGAGGCGCGGGCCCGCGAGGAGCAGACGCCGCTGCACGTGGCGGCGCGGCTGGGGCACGGCGACATCGCCGCGCTGCTGCTGCAGCACGGCGCCGACGTCGCCGCCGCCACCAAAGACCACTACACGCCCCTGCACATCGCCGCTAAAGAGGGTGAGGTCTAGTTCCTTTAACATTAAAACATGCTACAACAAATTTAAAAACTTATCAACATTATTGGCGTTATTATCATTATTGAAATTTTGTGAAATTTTGTGAAAAGTCACGATAGCCGAGTTGTTGGGTGATCGGAATTTCGAGTCGAGAGACCCGAGTTCGATCCCCAGGTGGCAGTACCAATAAGTTTTTATAAAAACGTATGTACGAATTTCATCGTTGGCTTGGATATATAGACGGCTCACCATCTGTCACGTTATCCCGAAAATATCTTCGGTGGAAGGTGGTTCAAAGGGAATTAATATTCTAGACTTGACCTCTGTCTACCCCTGTATTGGGGATTGCGTGAAGATATTTAATATTTTTATATTAAAATTTTTCATTTTTTTTTTTGAGAATCGAGACGATTGGTTTGTAATTATTATATTTTCCTACTTAAGACGTCTATTATTGATAATTATTAAGTTAATCGAACTGATGTCTTAGGCAAGTCACGATAGTTGATTGATTGAGTGATTCAAATTGAAACTAGGAGACACGAGTCTTTGTTTTCGAAGCTTATGTACGCTGTGTATATTTGGTTTGGACACTAAGGTGGTGGCAAACCCTTCACCAGTCTTATCGTCTCAAAGAAGCTCTGGTCAAATGAGGGTTAAAAGGGCTAAAGGAAAGGAAAAACTGTTTAGGTCTCTAATCACTCCAGTCTCAAATATCGTGATGTAATTTAGCTATAAATAACATAATATTGTTTTATTTAAACATATAATTTTAATTTAATATATTGGTCCTTCGAGCCGGAGATTAAGCTTTCTACATAAATAGCTTTTATAAAATTTATACATATTGTTTCATATACAGGTGTAATATGACAAAGATTTTTCAACAGGCAAAGAAGAAGTAGCTTCCATTCTCCTCGATCACAACGCTCCAATAGAAGCAGAGACCCGAAAAGGATTCACGCCATTACACCTAGCAGCAAAGTATGGCGATATAGGCGTCGCGCGGCTTCTTCTTGCGAGAGGGGCGCAGCCTGACGCGCCGGGAAGGAGTCACATTACTCCGTTACATATGGCTACGTACTATGGACATCCTGACATCGCACTGTTGTTGCTTGACAAAGGTAAAGTTTGTTTATGCTTTGTCTATTATTGATTGAAAAAAGGATAAAGTTTATTTGGTAGTTTCTTTTTAAAACTCATATTAATTCGTTGAAATTATTAGCTTTGATAATAGTAATCGAAATTACCGTATTGAACTAATAATGTAATAGCAAGTCACGATCGCCGAGTGGTTGGGTGGTCGGAATTTTGAGTCAAGAGTCCCGAATTCGATCCCCAGGTGGCAGGCTCTAATGGCTATTAATGGGTTTTTCAGAAACTTATGTACGAATTAAATCGTTGGCTTAGACATAAAGACGGCGCTGGGCTCACCACCTTACAAGTTGTTCCGAAAATATCTTTGGTGGAAGGTGGGTCGAAGAACTTTTTGTCTAGACTAGACCTCTATCTACCCCTGTATTGGGAATTGCGTAAAGATTTTATTTATTTATTTTAAGAAGAATTTATTTATTTATTTTATTTATAAAATTATAATATTGTAATACTTATAATAATATATACGTATTTCCTCTCATACCGTCCTTTAATTTAACTGGCATTTTTGTACAGGAGCGTCTCCCCACTCCTTGGCGAAGAATGGACATTCAGCTTTACATATTGCGTGTCGACATAACCACCCAGATATTGCCTTCGCTCTGCTAGAACATGGTAAATAACACTTTAAAATGAATTGTGATAGCATATTGTTTCTATTATGAAGATTTTGAGAATACAAAAACAAATTAATATTGCAGATGCAGATCCAAGTGTCAAATCAAAGGCGGGATTCACACCTCTACACATGGCCGCCCAAGAGGGTCACGAAGACTGTGTGGAAATGCTGATAGAACGCGGGGCTGATGTAAATGTGCCGGCTAATAACGGTTAGTTTTGTCTGTAAATTTGTAGTGGCGTATTTTCGAAGTTATACTTCTCTGGTTACTGGCTAGTGTTTCATATTTACGTAAAACCATGAAAAACTTACTATATGACCACTATATGTTACTTTGCGAAAATTCATTATTATAAAGATATTAGCACAAAACCCTTCCCTTATACCTTGTGGTGACAAAGTCTGAAGAGAAAAGACCAAAACCACCCATCCCGCTCCCTTGGAGGCCAGCTTTAATTCTACAAAATGCACCACTATCACGACACTCAACACTAGGCAACAAACGCCCGTAAATACGCGACACGTGTTTCGACTCGTAACACATTAGACATTATCGAGCGAATACTGTCTAAGTGTCGAAAGGCGGTATCGAGTGTAGTGTTATTGGTAGGCAAATTTTAAACCTAAGTAGCTTAGAATAAGTACAAAAATATACAGATTAGTTTTCGTTGGGCAGGTCTAACGCCGGTCCACCTGGCCGCGGGCGAGGGCCGCACCACTGTGCTGCGCGCACTGCTGGCGGCCGGCGGGCGCTGCGGCGCTCGCACGCGCGACGGCTACACGCCGCTGCACGCCGCCGCGCACCACGCGCACCTCGCCGCCGCGCGCGCGCTGCTCGACGCCGGCGCCGACGTCACCGCACGCGCCGCGCACGGGTACGTACGCGCGCCGACGTCACCGCACGCGCCGCGCACGGGTACGTACGCGCGCCGACGTCACCGCACGCGCCGCGCACGGGTACGTACGCGCGCCGACGTCACCGCACGCGCCGCGCACGGGTACGTACGCGCGCCGACGTCACCGCACGCGCCGCGCACGGGTACGTACGCGCGCCGACGTCACCGCACGCGCCGCGCACGGGTACGTACGCGCGCCGACGTCACCGCACGCGCCGCGCACGGGTACGCACGCGCGCCGCGCACGGGTACGTACGCGCGCGCCGACGTCACCGCATCGCGCCGCGCACGGCACGTACGCGCCGACGTCACCGCACGCGCGCCGACGCGTCACCGCACGCGCCGCGCACGGGTACGCACGCGCGCCGACGTCATCGCACGCGCCGCGCACGGGTACGTACGCGCGCGACGTCACCGCACGCGCCGCGCA
This sequence comes from Sericinus montela, assembly GCA_029286605.1. Lineage (NCBI taxonomy): Eukaryota > Metazoa > Arthropoda > Insecta > Lepidoptera > Papilionidae > Sericinus > Sericinus montela. The sequence continues at coordinate 2,414,131 of JAGSMR010000002.1, forward strand.
CGGGCACGTACGCGCCGACGTCACCGCACGCGCCGCCGCGCACGGGTACGTACGCGCGCGCCGACGTCACCGCACGCGCCGCGCTGCGGGTACGTACGCGCGCCGACGTCACCGCACGCGCCGCGCACGGGTACGTACGCGCGCCGACGTCACCGCACGCGCCGCACGGGTACGTACGCGCGCCGACGTCACCGCACGCGCGCACGGGTACGTACGCGCCGACGTCATCGCACGCGCCGCGCACGGGTACGCACGCGCGCCGCGCACGGCACGTACGCGCCGACGTCACCGCACACGCCGCGCACGGGTACGTACGCGCGCCGACGTCACCGCACGCGCCGCGCACGGGTACGTACGCGCGCCGACGTCACCGCACGCGCCGCGCACGGGTACGTACGCGCGCCGACGTCACCGCACGCGCCGCGCCTGCGGGTACGTACGCGCGCCGACGTCATCGCACGCGCCGCGCACGGGTACGTACGCGCGCCGACGTCACCGCACGCACCGCGCACGGGTACGTACGCGCGGCGACGTCACCGCACGCACCGCGCACGGGTACGTACGCGCGCCGACGTCACCGCACGCACCGCGCACGGGTACGTACGCGCGGCGACGTCAGCGCACGCGCCGCGCACGGGTACGCACGCGCGCCGCGCACGGGTACGCACGCGCGCCGACGTCACCGCACGCGCGCCGACGTCACCGCACGCGCCGCGCACGGGTACGTACGCGCGCCGACGTCCCCGCACGCGCCGCGCACGGGTACGTACGCGCGCCGACGTCACCGCACGCGCCGCGCACGGGTACGTACGCGCGCCGACGTCACCGCACGCGCGCCGACGTCACCGCACGCGCGCCGCGCACGGTACGTACGCGCCGACGTCACCGCACGCGCCGCGCACGGGTACGTACGCGCCGACGTCACCGCACGCGCGCCGCGCACGGGTACGTACGCGCGCCGACGTCACCGCACGCGCCGCGCACGGGTACGTACGCGCGCCGACGTCACCGCACGCGCCGCGCACGGGTACGTACGCGCGCCGACGTCACCGCACGCGCCGCGCACGGGTACGTACGCGCGCCGACGTCACCGCACGCACCGCGCACGGGTACGTACGCGCGGCGACGTCACCGCACGCACCGCGCACGGGTACGTACGCGCGCCGACGTCACCGCACGCACCGCGCACGGGTACGTACGCGCGGCGACGTCAGCGCACGCACCGCGCACGGGTACGTACGCGCGGCGACGTCACCGCACGCGCAATCGTCAATTCGCTTGCTAAACATGCTATTTAGGGAAAAAGGCTACTTTTAAAAAAGGATTTAGGCACATATGTACTTTTACTGTTAACCTATAAAGACATTAATAAAACGTTGGTCCTTTGTTTATCTCTAGTTTCACGCCTCTGCATCAGGCGGCACAGCAAGGACACACGTCGATCATCCAACTACTACTCAAGAACAATGCTGATCCCAATGCTTTATCGGCGGTGAGTTACGCTCAAAAATTTATGTTCGACGATACGAATTAACAAAGACTTATTTTATGTATATTCTGTCTGTTCAGAGAAAATAATTTGTTAATATGAAATTTGTGCATCCAACCTTATAACTTAAACTGTACGAACCGTATTAATACGTCATTCTCAATATAGAGGTAGACAGAGGTCTAGACAGTTAAGTACTTTCGACCTACCTTCCACCGAAGACAAAGTGACAGTTGGTGAGCCCATTGCCGCCTTTAGGTCCAAGCCGATTATATAAATTGTACGGGACCAATGGGTTTTGTCAAAAAAAATTTTTTGATAAAATGTTTTCTCGGTGCCGTGGTCTCGTGACTTGTGGATCGAATTCGGGTCTCTTGTCTCGAATTCCGATCACCCAAACACAAGGCTATCACTAGACTGACACGTAAAATTATGTTTTATTTCTATCGATGGATAAGATATAAACTTGGCGACAGACTCATCACCTTTTACGTTGTCTCATAAAATGTCTTCGATGAAAGGCAGGTCGACAGAACTGAATTGTCCAGGACCTCTGTCTAACCCTTTATTGTGCGTGGCGTGAAGATATTATTTTCATTCGCGTGTTTAAAATATGAACTCTCATGCAGTGTGCTCCAAAGGTAGAATGTACATGGTAATCGGGTCATGGCGCTGGCAATACACTGCATTATAATCATGCATTTGTTCAATATTTATTTGAATAGCCTCTAAAATATGAATTCCGTTGGCGTTATTTCTTTAGTATATAATTTTATTGAATTAAAGAGAAAAAAAAATAAAATTTCAACTGACTTTCAACCTATCATAACGGGGCAAGTTGAAATTTTAACCATATTTTCTGTTTAATTTAATAACAAAAGTTCAGCATAACTTATATGCTTTAAAATCAGTAACAAAAAATGCGTCATAAAATTGTATCATGTATTTTTAATTATGACGGCGACATATCCTGTGACGTCCCACATCAGCTACAGTGTAATGAGTGTTGAAATGATTTAATTTTCTAGACCTCTGACTACCCCAGTACTGGGTACGGCCTCAATGTCACCCAATGTTTCCTTTATCTTCACGCAATTTCCCTTACTAAACAGAGATCTAGATAATGAAATCATCAATACATACATCATCAATACACTATTAGCAGGCTTCATACTGTCCGTGGGGGTGAATAAATGAAGTTTTTGGCTTTTCCAAGGTCGTTCACCAGTTTCGAAAGTGACGTCATTTTGTTTTTCACAACAGAACGGCCAGACGGCGTGCGCGATCGCTGACCGTCTCGGTTACATTAGCGCGGTGGAGGCGCTTCGTCCCGTCACTGAGAACACACTGAGCCAGGCTGTCGGTGACAATGGTAAGTGATGTTGTTGTTACCTTATGAATAAAAAAATAAAAAAAAAATCTTCACGCAATTCCCAATACAGGGGTAGACAGAGGTCTAGTCTAGACAATTAAGCCCCTTCGACCCACCTTCCACCGAAGATATTTTCGGGACAGCGTGACAGGTGGCGAGCCCGTCGCCGTCTATATGTCCAAGCCAACGATATAATTCGTACATAAGCTTTTGAAAAACCCATTAGTACGAGCCTGCCACCTGGGGATAGAACTCGGGTCTCTTGACTCGAAATTCCGACCACCCAACCACTCGGCTATCGTGACTTACCTTACCTTATAATTAATGATTTCTTGTATTTACGCGAGTACTACACATTTTAAATAAAACGATTTTCGGGAGTAGTCCCCACGTGACCACGGATGCTGTAAAGCATCCGAAACGTGGTGAAATAAAAATAGTTTGTAAAAACTAATTAAAAAACGCGATGTAATCCGAAAATCGTTTTATTCAAAATACCTTATAATTGCTATTTTTTCATTTGTACAACTTCTAACATCGTATAGGAATATATTTGAAGAAGGTTGTCTTTTTTGTGAGTGAGGCAAACGAGCAGGTGGCTCACGTGATGGTAAGTGATTACCGCCGCCCATGAACACCCGCAATACCAGAGGCTTAGCAGATGCGTTGCCTCCCTTAGAGTGCCCCCCTCCCCCAGAATTCGGGGAGAGGGGTGTGTGGGCCACCGGTTACCTGCACTCACCAGACGAAACGTAGAAATTTGTTAGACTTCTATTTCACGCTGGTATTCTGTGTAGTCGTAGTACTTCCCCGGTCGAGCCGGCCCATTCATGCAACAACAAAAGCTGATGCTTGGCTCTACCACTGTAAAAATGTCTTTCTTCCGTGTGGTGTCTTCTTCTGTTCCTTTACAGCATATCAGAAGTCCCATCGCTGAAAATAGTCCTAGTAAAAGTAGTTCCTCCAAAGATAATTCCTTAATGGCTATTGTCAAGAGTACACTATTAAAAGGGCAAATCGAAATCGAAAGGATTATTATAATGTATCTATAAAATGTGATGTGCATAGATTTTTTAGACATCAATTGGTGTGTCTACGATTTTTCATCTTACACGATCTGCTTGGTGCAGTAAACAGAGAGCTGAGCTTATTTAACTCTTGATGTACATCAGGGCCGTTTTTATAACGTGGAAATTTTAATGGTAACCTTTCGCGTTTAATTCAAATTTGAATGGTATATTATATTGCAGCAAGTGGACTTTGAAAAAAATATAATTTTTAGAAAGAAAGAAATTACATTTATTCGTTGCCACAAAGCAATACATATAAAAGTTATAGCTAAAAATTACAAATTAAAATAGAATCAATTACTGGATTGCAGCAACGAAACGGCATCCGACTCAGCAAATATGCGCTATTATTCTGCCGGTGCCATTAAAATAGTAATAATATAACATATTTTAACGAAACATATTTAAAATAATCTACAATAAATACATTAACTTATACTTAACTTTTGATTTCGCTTTAGTATTGCTATATAATATTGTTTTAATACGCAAAAGATTGCGATACAATACGATGTGATCATGTAATTTATGTTTCGCGCAATTAGCCTCTCGCCTCTAACACATTTACTGTTCTCTTTCATTCATCTGGTGGAGATTGAATAATATTCTATACTTTTATTTTTAATTCTTAATTATTTATTTTAAAGAGTTTTGAGTTTCTCGAAACAATCTTAGAATTTTAATAACTCAACTTGTACTTGTTGGCTCCCTTTGAAAAACGCTTGTCTAGATTTTAGTCTGGTTTTGGACGGATTAAATGCTTTTCAGTATTCTCTAAACCATATTTAACAGTACTGCGTGTTTATCTTTATCCACAACTACTATTAATAACAGCAACTAACTATTATTAAGCTTTACGCATTCCCAACACTACCCCAGAGTCAGTCAGAGGTTTAGAAAATTTTTGAAAGAAGAAAGGAGGAACGGTTTATTTCCAAAACTGGGTGTGACATATACATAAAATTTAGAAAAAAATACGAAAAAAAATTACTTAAATTGTATTAAGAAACAGAATGTGGTCCTTTCGTAACACATTTTACCGATCCTTCTCCTTTGGTTTATATTTTACCGAACCTTATTTTGGGACAAAGTGACAGATGACAGGCGACTAGCCTGACACCTTCTTAGTGTCCAAGCAAACGATACAATTGAAACAAAAAAAAGAACTAGTCTCAAAACATATTATAATGAAATACCGCTTCAAATGCCTCATAGTACGGGGCACAACAAGTCAAACGTGTCCGTAGCCAACGCAAATCTTTGATCTAAATTCGCGCTGCGCCCAACTGATTTTAATGATATCCGTCCGAGCGCGTGCAAATCGGAACCTGGACACCGGCCAGCGAATACAATACCCGGCTTTTCTCGTTCGTGAATCCATAAAATATTTTTTTTTTTTGGTGTTTAAAAAATACGATCAAGTGGCTTATCTGATAGAAAACGATTACCGACACCTATGAACACACAACGCCAGAAAAGCTATAGGCGCGTGTCCCTCTTCGAATGAAAAATGGAAAGAATAGCAGGAGTACATACGAAAGTGATGTCGAAATTTACTTACGGCAAATACATATGGGATTTTTTAATGAATAGGAATTTAAAAGATTTCTAGTAATATGAAAAAAATATGACCATTTACTATACTGGGGTAGACCGAGATCTCGATAGCTAAGTAATTTCGACTCTCCTTCCACCGAAGACATTTTTTGGGACAACGTGACAGGTGGTGAGTCTGTATTTGTCTTCATGTTCAAGCCAACGATATAAATCGTACATAAGTTTTGAAAAAAAAAAAAAACATTAATACGAACGAACCTACTACGAGGCGAAGGAACACGGGTCCCTTGACTCGAATTTCGATCACTCAACCACTTGGTTTGTAAAAGTTAAAAATTCTGGTGGTTATACATACGAAATGAACGTACAGTATTATATAGTACTTAGTTTTATACGAACGTAGTTTTTTACAGTTTTATATAGTTTCATATATTATTCAATCTTACTTTTTCAATGGTTTATCCATGACGAAGCTTACATCACGCAGCATTTATCGTTTCCTGGTTAACCAAGAATGCATATGATCTAAGTTCTAATATCAAAATGTAACTGTTCGCCGAATATCATTTTCAATTTGTCCGAAACGAATTGCAGCAAAACTAGAACCGCAACGCACGTAGCTGGCAACGTCTGTGGACGCATATTTACATTACAAAATAAGAGTAACTCGTTTACTCTCGACACAGAATATCTATAACTGGACGATTTAAGATTCGTCGCCTTGACTGCGTTTTGCTTAATTTTAATATGTAAAAATTCACTGATAGCGTTCAGACAAAAAGAAGTTATAAGAATAAGAGTAAAAAGTTAAATAATGTCCTGTAAAACAATGAGACACGAAAAATTAAATTATTGTCACAAAAATTTAATTTTACCCCATTAGAGGAAAACCGTCACAAAAAATGACAATTGGAGAAATTGGTACATTGGTTGTTAACACCTTTTCTACCTTGGAATTATCTGAATTCGAACCACTCTCTTATACATTTCTGCCAAAGCTTTTTTTTAAGTTTTAATGAGCAGTACTTACTTGACATCTAAGTTTTCGAGGCAATTTTTCATTCCGTTCAATCCAAAAAAACTTAATAATCACGGCAATTCAGTGCTTATGAATAAAAAATGTTTCTAGGTAAAAAGTACAGTAGAATTAATAATAAGTGAGTTTGTGACGTTTTTAGAGGAAATCAATAGTGAAGAATTCAATAAACCGCATGAAAATACTTTTACAATAGCCAAAGATATACCTAACATACACAGGTCTAAATACTAATATATAAAATCTAAATACTAATACTAATAATAATACTAATACATAGGTCTAGTACTGCGATCGATAATTTACAGGCCGTAATGATATGATGATGACTATTTATATTAATAATTTGCTCTGATCTTAAATTATATGACGTGTCATATAAGGAGAGAACCCATGTCACTCCTGCAATAAATTTACAAAGCATAACAAAGGGAACAATAAACATACATACATATAGCCTCGAAAAACTAGCCTTCTTACTTACTCTTTCTTAAGTCTGATGCAAAACCTCCTCCTTTATAGTCAAACGGCAACAAAAATGCAGTAATGCATTCAGGGCGACGCCTTCGAAATAATTTTCCTTCCTCAAAAATCCAGATCTTCCAGTGAGGGTTTGTTTTAATGAAGAACGTAAATGGTAAACCAACATCTTAACTTGAATTTTACCATTTTTGTAGCACTGGAATTCGGCCACAAGCTCTTAAGCTAGGGTTACTACATCTATAGGAACAGAAATAAGATTTCTTTGGATACTTGTACGTTTATTAAAATCAAGGATAATCGACACAATCATTCAATAAGGGCATTGTAAGCAAATCAATGAAGAACAAGTCTGATGGACTTCAGAATGTGATTCATACATATTAAGCCCTCATTGGAAACGAGACAATCGAATCGTAATCAATGAACATACAAATAGCAGTTTGATATTTTTCATAGGGTGACAATACTCACATTTTTTTCACATTTATAATTACCTTATAGTTTTTCGTTATTTATTTTTACTTTATTGCATAACCTTAAAAATAAAGGCAACAAAGGGCGGACTCTGTCTTTAGGCATTCTCTGCCTTTACATTTAAAATACATATAGACATATACATACATACATGTATAGACGGGGACAACATCTCATACATCGCTCCGATCCCAATGTAAGATGCTAAAGCACTTGTGGTATGGGAATCGGATGCAACGAAGGCACCACAAACACCCAGACCAGAGAAAATTTAGAAAAAGTGGTTTCTCTACATTAACCCGACCGGGAATCAAACCCGAGACCTCGAGATGGCGACACCTTGAAAACCGGTGTTTACGCCAATCGTCCACGGAGGTCGTCAAAATGTACTTATTTTAAAAGAAAATGTAATTTGAGTGACATAGGCTTCCTTTCACTGTCCAACGACTTTGTCCGAATACAGTCCGAAAACAATTTTAGCAATATTAGCACTGGTTTAAGCATGTGCCCAGACCTACTGGACAGTTAAAAAAAGGCATAAAAAAGAATCAAAGGGCCAGGGCGCTTAATTAATAAGTGAGTGACCCAGGATCGATCCTCAGGTCTGCACCAAAAAAAAAAAAATACCACGAGCCCGACGGCAAAGGTAACCATCGTGAGGAAATAAATTATATTATTCGGAAGATGTGTAAAGTACGCCGCTACTCATTTGCATAGCATATACAGGCAGATATTTTTCTTTTATGGTCGATGAGAAAAATTACAAGAGAAAAAAAAATATCTTCATGCAATTCCCAATACAGGGGTAGACAGAGGTCAAGTCTAGACAATTAAGTCCCTTTGACCCACCTTCCACCGAAGATATTTTCGGGACAACGTGACAGGTGGTGAGCCTGTCGCCGTCTTTATGACAAGAGAAGCATAATAGTGAAAATAACAGATCTGACTGTCCTATGTTTCTTCTTATAGTTTTCATTAAAGGCAACTAAGGAAAGATCCTTAAAATCTGCAGTGGCTACCGACTGATAGCTGTATAACCATCTCGCAAAATACCAGAGCAAGTTATCACACAGGTCACGGGTATCTGCGAGGTAAAAACTACTACAATCACCAATTCATTCGTCAGGCGTGACGATTATAGGAAGTCCTCGTTAAGGGAGAGGACTATGTCCTGCATTAAAATTTACAGACCGTTCAGTATGTAAGTAGGTAAGTAATCGTTCTGTGAAAAATAATTCGAGTGTCTTAAAAGATTTTAATTTGTAATGGGACATGCACAGAACCGGACATAAACGTATGTACGATATTGTGTTTTATTATTAGCAGCATGTGCTTTAGATGCGATCACTATTATATAATTATGTTTATGTGTCATTCTGTTGTATTCTGTTATAACTAGTGCGTAGAGTCAACTACATGGTGAGTTGAATGATTCATGCTTTGTAAGGGATGTATTAACGACGGAAGTTCGTATCAGATTGTGTGAGTCCTTAATACTGTCGAAATTCAATTATGCAGATGCTGTAATAGGGCCTAGACTTCTTAACCGTTCAAAGAAACTCATACAGCGCGTACAAAATGCCTGTGCCCGTTTCTGTTTTAAAATTCCTCCCCGTGTGCATGTAACACCTTACATTAATCATGCGAAAATGCTTAAAATTGATTACCGCTGGCGGTTGCATTTTGCTACGCTGTTGTTTGGTACTATCAAATACAAGACACCGTCTTATCTCTATGAAAAATTGCGCTGGGCTCGAGACAACGTCTTAACAAAAGTAGTGACAAGGGCTTCGGCATTTGGGTTGCTTGTGCCTCAGCACCGCACCGCTTCGTTTCGAGGCAGTTTTCGATATGCAGCAACCAAGTGTTGGAACAACTTGCCACCGCCGTTGCGAAATATACAATCGATACATAGCTTCCGTCAAAAATTTAAATTGTTCCTCTTAGATCAGCAATGTCAAAGTTAATTGGTGCGTAATATATTGGTAGTATGTAGTTTTATAAATAATGTAGGAGCGTTTATAGGTGTATAGGTGGGTGTTTGTTTATATTTGTGTGTGTATGTATGTATGTATATGTATATATGTGTATGTGTGTGTATGTGTGTATGTATGTGTATATGTATATGTGTATGTATGTGTGTGTGTATATGTATGTGTATACATATGTGTATATATATGTATTTGTATGTATGTGTGTGTGTGTGTGTATGTATGTATATATATGTATATAAGTGTGTTTGTTTGAGTATGTGAATGTTATTTATTGAAGTTATGTATTGAAGCAGTGTATGTATTTTGAATATACAAGGGTGCCACTGAAAATCAGGGTTGGGGTGTTCTACTTCTGATACATTCCAACATATCCTGAGTGGCTTTCCTTTTTGGAGCATAGCGGCATTGACGGGTGGATTATCTGTGTAATACACCTTATGCATTACTCCTTATTCTGTAGTTCTTTATCATTATTTTTTTATATATTATTGATTGCTTTTTTGTTACTTTTTTTTTTTATTTAATTGTACCATACCTATAAAACAAGGAGTGAATGTCCTTTGTTTCATGACTTCTATGTATAATTTTTTTATATTTTTTTGTTTTCTATGTCTACTCAAATGTTAATGTGTTTTATGTAATCCGCTTGTTTATGTTGCTTGTGCCAAATAAAATATTTCTTTCTTTCTTTCTAAAACATTAATACGCCTCTTAATTCCTTTTTGTTATAAGTACTTATGCCGAAATGATTATTTGTCTAGCAATTCTTATAGCATCATATTATTAATGTATTTCATTGTATAAATTTGGCGATTTATCGGGAAAGGATAGGTGGAGATGAGATATAATAAAAATTGTTGATGTATCGCTTCGTGTTTTCAGTTCAAAAAAGGCAAAGGGCTAAGCAGCGAGTTTTTTATCTACATGCTTTTAAATATTCGAAGTTGGAGATCTAGACAATTTAGATCATAGGACCCATATTTTAATGGAGGTTATTTGTGAAAACGCGACAGGTGGTGAGCCTGTCATGTCTAAGTGTGCGAGCCAAGGCTACAAAATTACATCTATATTCTTACACTTATACTTGAATCCGCCTAGGATATGCAATCGCCTTACCAGGCACTGAACCTTAGACGCTACTGGCCGTCGTATGATTCCACCGTCACCACACGGCAACATTTACTTATAAGTTTTTGTATAAACATCCATAACTCAAGTACGAGCATTGGTATTTAACGCACATATACTTGATCCGAACGTGGTTCGAGCCCTCGACCCTTAGCTTATTTATCAGGTGGTCAGTGATGAATACTACCAAAAATCGTCTACCTACGTTGTGACAAGAAGCAGGTTTTTAATATCAATGTCCAGTGTAATTAATACGGTAACAATGATTCTCGCTACAAGAAAAATTGTAATTTAGCTGCCCATTCACGGTTCAGTTGAATGAAGCGATCTGGATGAGATTTTCCACGCGTATATTTTACCTCGGGATATTAAACCGGTTAGGTGCTTAACCTTTGAAATAATAAATATCCACATAATGCATGTAAAAAATTCTTTTATTTTAAACGTAAATCTTGCATATGATTTGCAAAAAATTGTGATGAAACTAACAAGACAATAATGCAAACATTGCAAGGTACATTTATAATATCTCATATTAAGAGTATGTGTTACAGTTTTTTGTGTATCAGTTTTACAATGAACTGGATTCCGCTTGCCATTTTGTCCGCGAATTATTTCGAAATTCCTTTAATTTCCTTAAAATTGAAAGGAAGATATAGCACTTCTCGGATCCCCAGTACTATTATCTTATCTAATTTAATACGTAAGCCGTTTTTATGTAATTGAGTAACGAACATCCAAACTCTCAATTTTACACATTATATTTTTTTAGATTGTCGCATATTTTGAGTTCCAATCCTAGGATTTAACATTTCGATAAGTGATATTTATTGTAAAAATGCCTAACCATGTCGCAGGTTCGAAGCTACCAATATACTACTGCCGTGAATCACTCCAAATACTGCTTGTATTGACCTCAGTGGGAGTGATTAACAGGAATATTAGTAATGTTATTCTGTGGCATTATATTTAAATTAAATGTTATTTTATATTAAAGTGTGATAGGGACAAATAATTTATATATGGTCCAAGCAAGCTACAGCATGGTCGTGCTTCTCTTTTCATTTTGCAAAACAACCATTATTGCCAAAGCTGACTGCTGATTGTTTGACCGGCAAATGTTTTGAGTAACATGTGCCACTCGAACAGACAAACTTTCCTTAGTGCTTGGAATTTCTATTTATAAACAAATAATAGGAACTGTGACTGCCATTGCCTTGTGCTACATTACCTATTTATTTTAAGAAATAGAGCCTGGTTTATATATATTCAATAAGTTTTTCTCAAATTCATACTTCAGAGCTGGTAGTCGCGTATTAATTTACGTGGCTATTTTAGAAATTTATAATAAATTGTAATTTTATAAATAAAATGGTCTATATATGTAAATTTTATAAGGAGATACCGCAGGTCACAACGATTTGTCTTTAATCTACAAAATTTTATTGAGATCCATTCATCCGGCTTAAAGACGTGAAAACGCTACAAATAAACACACTTTTGCGTTTATAGTATTAAGAAGAGATTAGCATATCCACTAAAGTACATTTGCTTAAAATGTTATTGTCGTATTTACTACACTATGTATCTACAAACATTGTGACCATTTATTACGGCAAGTGGGAAAATAATCTAGTCCCATCTAGCAACACACCAGATTCTTCTAATTTCATGCATACATTCTCATGTATGACTGTATGTTCAAACTGTATTTTTATGTCACATTGAATACCCTTGATATTGAACTTCGTGGTTGAATCTATTCAATTGTACTTATTCTACACCTAAAACCTGTAAATTCCCTTAAATTTTCCAAGCACAAACTTGTAGTTGAGTAAATAGGTATGTGTTTTCAATCTTTTTTACAGTTATATTTTTTTAAACTATAATAATGTCATAAAGGCGAAACCGGTCAAGTATTCAAGGGTTAATTTAATTAAAATTCACTTATTGAATTTTAATTGATTTTAATTTCACTTTTGTAAAACGATACCTAACTATAAAAAAAATGTGCAAATATTCTACAGTTATAGATACTCTATATAAAAAGCCTTGACTGGTTGTCAGTATTATATAAGCTTTGTTATGTCTATAGGTTTGTTTTTTAAACATTGGCTTCAGTGTTGAATCCCTCGTTTTACTATTGATTGAAACAACGAGCAGATAGATTTCACCCTTCTAATATTCTACATGTCCAGAACCCGTATAAGACGTCTTGCTTCATCATTTCGTATAAGGGCATTAACTGGTTGTATCGTTATTTCCTAGATCACCATATGTACATATGATTCTTAAAGATTAAATAGGCATCTTTTAGAATAAATCACATCATCACAGAATCTAAGGCAAAACTAACCATATCATGTTTATATACTTGTACATGTTTATATTCTTGCAAAAGCTCAAGAACAACTCCAAAACTTTTTAAACCTTTTTTTATTTATTTTGTTAGTCTCAATCCGTGGGTCGTATCAAAAAACAAAAACTCGTAATAACTCAAAGAAATAACCGTAAAGAAAATCTAAATAGGCATTTTAAAGAGATGTGCACGTAATATAATAGGTGTTGATTATAGAGAATTGTTTTATTGTGTTAATCCACTTTGATAGCAGATGAAACCACGAGGCATAGCTTTGTATTCTCTTTTACAATAAACTATATATTTTCTTTCATTGTCTCTAATATTTTTTATTATCAATATTTACTCCGTTTCAGCTCTTACCAAAAACTATGCATTCTACAAAAGATCCATGTTCAATTCCTTCGTCACGCGGATTGGTAGGCACAGTGGAATCTTTGCCAAATTAGTATATCGATTGGATTTATCGGTTGAATGGTCGTCCACATCACAATTTGATCGTCACTGCTTCGTTTTTCAGATAACAGTGTAGATAGGTGCAGTAGCACTTGGAAAGCAAAGGAAAATAAAATAAATTAATATTTGAAAATTATATTCCAAAGAAAACGACGTATTTGTAAATTTACGTGAGTGGTAGATAGAGGTATCGACAATTAGTTTGGGAAACTAATCATAATAAATTGTCCTGTCCATATTGTCGCTTACACCTATTATTCAAATTACGTGTAACGGACGTTTTCGACGAAAATATTTACAATCGTTATACGTGATGACCCTTTTCTTTTCAATGTCACTAATATCCCTTTCCCACGCTACAAGTTGTCCGGTATTACTGCGAACTGTCGTGTGTACCTAGCCCCTCCAGTTTCAACCTCACACGTCGATTGCTCAAGTTGCCTTAATGGCTTGCTAATCTTAACGGTAGCCTGATCGTCTGACGGTATGCTACAAATGGAACGGCTTTTTTTACGGTGGTAGTTAACAGCGAATCTAAAAGTGGGGTAGCGTTCGTCTGCAGTGAACTGATTCCAGGTTTTATCTGGACTGAACCGGTAGATATTATTCAAAAGTGTTTCTGAGTATACGGCGATATGTGTATGTGCTTACAAAGGGAATGGCTATAAGGTTCCTGTTCCTATAACCTATTTTTTCACAGAACGTACTTATTGAATTATCGATTGCGAAAGTTCCTTGAATTAAATTTCAAAACAATGGTTCACATGGAATATTTTGCGCGCTTTTGTGTATAAATAACTGCTTGCAAGGTGGTATCGTGAATAGACGGTGACGTCATCGAAACTGAATTTAGCGGATAGCTTCGAACCCGTAATTTTGCGTTGTTTATATATTTCTCTCCAGTCCATAGACTTCATATGCATAGAGGTGACGGTGTCCTATTAACTGCCCATTTAAATATTCGCCTATACACCGCTCATAAACTTTTTAAAATCAGAATTAGTCAACCTTCTGATCGTAGGTTGACTAATTCTGATTTTAAAAAGTTTGCTGAAGTTGAAACCTTGGAATTACTTTGTAAGTTGGTTGACTTTTAATTTAATATTCCTCATTTACTGTTCTATAAAATTACCAAATTTAATAATAATCGCATACTAGTATTGAATAATACATTTCGAGTCAAATAAATCTTTCTAATTTTATATTTAATCATTGAACACTAATACTAAGAATTAAGCGGGTAAAGCGTCAGGATATTATTGCTCTATGAGATACGAAGCTCTACGGTCAAGTTTTTTGCATGCAAACGCACGTGAGGCGGCGCGTCAACGATATAGCGGGCGAGCAGTCGCCGCGCGGCCTCCCGACGCTTATCACGGACTAAACCAGACCGTACTACCAACTATACGCCGATCAATTCAATATACGAACGATACAAACGTTATTTCGCCAAATATAGTTCCGACGTACGTGTTTCCTGTACTTAGTGTTGTGCTAATTGTGTGCTAAAGTCGTTAACAACTGAGAATTCTCGATGATGTAAAAGTGCTTCCGACTACTTTGTGAAGTGAATAAACAGTGAAGTTCTGAAAACCGAAAGTGTTCCACTGACCGAGACTACTTTACGCTGCCGGTAAGAATTTAGTTATAGAAAAACTTAACTATTATGATTAACTGAGTTTTATTGTAAAGAAACGTCACATACCATCTGGCGCTGTTGTGGCAAAATGCCAAAATTTACTTTTAACCGCTTTCATTTTTTTTTTATTTTCTGCAGTTATTTTCGTATACTGTTTGTATGATAGTTTTTAAGAATAACTTCTTTAATCAATTTTATGAATATCAAATTAAGAATATACTTTTATAATTCATCGTTCTAGGCGTATGGTAACATTGACATTTAGCTTAAGCTACATTTAACTTTAAAGTCTTGACTCTTTAATATTAATCGACCTTTAGTCAACGTCAGACACGAAATTTAATAAATTTGACTGAAAATTTGTAATTAAATGTTTTATATTATTAATTACAATCAGATGGGTGATATCAACCATATGAAATTTGCATCGACAACTAATTACATAAAACACATAGCTATATAAAACTTTGACTCTATATTTACGTCTTTAAAAACGCCAATCAACATTGTTTAAAATATATTCGTGACACCGATTAAGATTTTGTCGATAAAATTGTGAAGTGATCATTATTCATAGGTACTAATGTATTGTCTAATGGTGACGCATCGTTTCACTATTGTGGTGTACACAAACGGTATCGCAGTAGTCATCGTCTTGACGTAAGGGATTCAAAAATATGGCTGAGACCTTCAAGATCGAGACGCTTATACACTGGTGGTTAGTTTATTTGTTGTTTCTACTTTATATTTTTACTTACAAAGTGGTTAGAAGCTTATGAAACTCTTGGAAGTATATATAGAGTTCACACTTTTGACTATATCAAATGTTTGAGGAAGAATTTCTATAAAATGACACACAAACGACTTAATAAAATGTACTTTTGCTTTTGTAAAACATAAAATGCTTGTTACAAAATAAATTTTATATGAAATTGCACAATTCGACATGGCGTTAGTGTCGAAAGGGTGATGTAATACAAATTGACCTCAGGTCTTGAATGTGTGCGTGTTCATGTGTGTGTTATCTCATTTGATACAGGAACCTGTTCTGTTACTCTGTTGGCCGAGTTTAGAGCAGATAGTGAGGCTGAATCCGCACCGATCGGAATAGATCGATGTGTTTCAATTAAAACGTTATCATATCATGCATGTAGCGCTTTTGGCTCATAATTATGTAGGAAACATGTAACTAACATATAATTGTGAACATCATAATGAGAAGCACTATAATGAGAAATATTATGTAGAAATCATTAAAGGATCTTAGCACTATGCCCAACGATATGGTACGAACCTTCTCATACCAATAGGATTTTTCGGATCGATTCGATTCGGGTGAACTAGGATCTCGTAATTCAAATTCCGGTCACTCAACCACTCGACTATCGTGACTATGAGATATATCAGACACAATATTGCTGAGACTCGATAGATGCAGGTGGCACACGACCATTCTTATTTGGCTAGGTGTGACGATGCTGTCGAAATCAATCGAATGTTTTCTGCCTGGTTAGATAAAAAGGGACAAACATTCCTTAATCCGTCCACAAATTTTGCACCTATTATATGTTATTACATTACATATCACATTACATTTCAAAAACCTTAGATAAAAAGAAACAAACATTCCTTAATCCGTCGTCAAATTTTACACCTATTATATGTTATTACATTACATATCACATTACATTTCAAAAACTGATGACTTATGAATTAGAGACTAGTTATAGTCACAGCCAGTTACAATAGCTAGTTATACTATAAACCGTGGTCTGTACTTTTTATGTATATAAATTCATATATTGGTGTCTGCGACATTAATTTGGTCAATAGGTTTGTACAAAGAAAGTACATGGCATTCCAAGTTTAAATGTATGAGTGTCATCGTTACGTAAATTCATTTAGTTTCAAAATGTAAATAAATCATAAGTTATAAAAAATAATGCACACCCAAATTGACCTAAATATCGAGGACTAAATACGAGTAGGACTACGGGTGGTAAGCCTATCGCCGAATCATATCAATACCAATAAATAAATTTGAAGTCGTTATTTGTAATTACAAATTAACAGCTATTCACTTAAGGCATATTAAAGTATATACGACAATGAAATAGAAAATAAATTAGAACTGAAACGGCTGGACTGATTTGAACAGAAATATAACTGGCAGATAGCTGATGTAATAAAGGTTTATTAAAAAAAAAAGTAAAAGGTTCCGCACTACGTGTTAAAATGCGGGGGACAGCTAATAATTAATAAATTTCAAAGCTCAATATTGTATAAGATGTACGAGTCAGATTTTTTGACATAATTGTAGCTTTCTTTTATAATTTCTAAATATAATTTTTATTATATTAGTAATTTCATATTATTATTATTCCTACTTTCTCCTTTAAAATTGTAATATTTATCAGGTTAGTAGCAGTTGCAAGCAGCTTTTCCACCTAACAATAACTAAAAATATGATAAGCTTGTCAATGGTCTAACAACATCCTGACTGAATAATGTTAACGAGCATATATATACTATAATAGACTTGTACGTATTTTTTAAAAGCCTCGTGGTCTATTTTAAAGTGGTTTCCCTTAAATCGTAAAATCAAAGTGCTACATTAAACTGTGTGTTTACTAGTTCTATTAAGATATATCCTATCACCTATATAGTCGGATTACGAAACCTTATCAGTGTCGTGCTCTCAAGGCTTCGCCTACTTAATATTTGCTGTGACGATGAATCCTCGACTATTACCGCTAATTATATGAACATTTTTTAAACATTTTTTAATACGTATAATTTATAATTATCTACCTTTCTAACAAATTAACCAATAATTGTAAGTTAGCACGTTTAAAATTATTTTTCCTCTATATCACAGGTATCACTCACCTTTTTTTAATACATATGTCATATACATATGTATTAAAAAAAGATTCATTCTCGCAGACCGGTATTTTATGCTTAAAATTCAAATAAACGACGCTACTCCTCCTGATTATATAAAAAATAAAAATAAAAAATCTTCACGGCATTCTTAAAATGGGGTTAGATGTCTAGTCAACAAAGTCCTTTCGACCCATCTTCCACCGAGAACATTTTTGAAGCATCGTGACAGGCGGTGAACCGGTCTCTGTCTTTATATCCAAGCCAACGTCGTCGTATATAAGTTTTTAAACAACCCATTGGTTGGTGGATCGAACTCAGGTCTCTGGACTCGAATTCAGATCGCCCAACCACTCGGCAATTGTGACATCTGATTTTATAATAATCTAAAACGAGGACATCCGTACGAGAACCACAAAAACAAATATAGTCCAAATTGCGTGTAACTTGTTGTAACAAGAGGTATTTGCGGTTAACCATTTCTTACTCTAATTATAATATAATGACACCATATCTTTCCGTCGGTATTTCGAAATCACTATAATGATTTGGCCAATATTTTGTATTGGTATTTATATGATTTATAATATTGTGTGATATAATATAAAGACATATTTTATATTCCCAGTTCATCTAGGTAGGTGTAATCTAACCATTATTTATTAAATAAATATTTTCACGTCATTCCCATTACGTGACAGGTGGTGAGCCCGTCGCCGTCATTTATTTCCAAGCCAACGATATACTCGAAAGTCGTACATAATTTTTTTAAAAACCTATTGGTACGAGCCTTGAGGATCGAATTCCGGTCTCTTGACTCGAATTCCGACCACCCTATAACTCGGCTATCGTGACTTAAATTATGACTTAAATTATTACTAGGCTATTTATTAAACTATAAGTAATTTCCTTTCTTTCCCTTAATTAGTGAAGCTTTGGTCATTTAGATACAAAGATATTTAAATTTACAACAATCATTACACTACAATCTTCACTTCCTTAAAAGTATGTCCATGTTACCGTTAGATATATATATATATATATATATATATATATATATATATATATATATATATATATATATATATATATATATATATATATATATATATATATATATATATATATATATATTTATCTTCACGCACAATCCCTGACGGGGTAGCCAGAGAGAACAGATCGCCAAGTGTCACGATCCCTACATACTTCTTTCGCTTCTTTCAGATTCATCTTCTTCATACATGCACGTCTAGGTATCCGAGTACTCTTGACCCTCCTCTCTTCGAGCAATTTGCTCACATGGTCTTCGAAAGTTTTTCGAAAGTATACAATTTCATTCACCTGTTCTAGACATTCCTGATTTACCCAAATTTCGCACTTCGTTCTTTCTTCGTCCCTTTCAAATACCAGAACCTTAGTTTTATTAGCATTCAAACGGAGACCATTAATTTCACATTCTTCTTTCATACACGTGACTAATGCCTGCAGTTCTGCCTCTGATGGTGCTATAAGCACTGCATCATCAGTATAAAGCAGACAATTTACTTTTATGTCACCCAATTTCACACCCAAACAGCTATCTTTCAGCTTCTGTAAACAGCTGTCGAGATACAGTATGAATAGCCAGGAAGACATGACACAACCCTGTTTTACGCCCGTTTGGACGCTAAACATGGGTGACAGGTCATGCCCTAACCGCACACAGGCTTTACAGTCACAGTAAAGTGACTGCACAGCCCTTAGCAATCGACCATCCACACCATACCCCGGCAACAGTTCCCATATTTTCTTCCTTACAACCTTATCAAATGCTTTCTCAAGATCCACAAAAGCACAGAAAATCTTCTGGTTAGCAGCCAGAAGCTTCTCCGTGATCATGCGGAGAGAAAACATTTGATCCGCGCATCCTCTTCCAGGTCTAAATCCGCATTGTGCCTCCCATAAAAATCTTTCCGATTTATCTTGCATCCTACGTGTCAAAACCTTCGAGTAAACTTTACTTGCTAAACTGGTCAAGCTGATCGCCCGATAGCACCCGCAGTCATAATGTGAACCTTTACCTTTATATAAAGGCACAATGACCGCGGATCGCCAATCATCCGGAACAGCCCCCGTTCGCCAGCACAAATTGCACAGCCGATGAAAGCTGTCCCAGACGCGTGGCCCACCATACTTGACCATTTCAGCAGTAACTCTGTCTAGTCCCGCAGCCTTACCACATTTCAAACTTCTAATCGCACATTCAATCTCTTTCATACTGATGACCTCAGTGTCATCGAGGTCCGAGTCTGGCGTACCAGTCACGGCGTCACCCCCGGATTCCTCACTAAGATCATCACACGCATACATCTCTCTATAAAATTCGCTCCATCGCTGCATGACGTCCGATTTTTCTGAGAGGACGTCATTGGTTCCCGAAAGCACTTTATTCATTCTTAAGGCTGTCGCACCACTCCGGGTCCTTCCAACCTCTTTCCAGAAGAGTTTGGAGTTCTCCTTGAAGTTGTGCGACAACCTTTCGTCCGCTTCCATTCTACTCCTTTCACACACTTCCTCAATCAATGCTTTCGTGTGAACTTTCTGGAGCTTATATCTTTCTTTCCTCTTCTCTCTCATATCCTTATCATTACTAGAGGCCAAGTAGTCTAACCATGCTTTCTTCTTCTTATTTACAGCTTCTTTCACTTCGTCATTCCACCATGCATCACCCTTTTTACTACTACCTCTTTTCACAGTTCCACACACGTCTTCCGCTGCACTAACCATTCCATATCTAAGGCTCTGCCATATTTCTTCCACACATTCTTTCCTAACACCAATGCTGTCCAGCTTTTCGGCTACCCTTGCTTGATATTTATTCCTAGTGTCCGCGTCCTGAAGCTTCCAGCTTCGGATGCTACCGACTGACTGTGGTTCTGGTATCGCCGCCCGGTGGCGCCAACCCGCGAACAGACCCCTAAATCTAGTAATCACTAGGTAGTGATCCGTTCCCAGGTCAGCACCTCGGAACACCCGCGTATCCATCACCTGTTTTCGCAGTCGGTCATCCACCAGGAATAAATCGATCATACTTCTCTCATTCTCTCTTGTTCTAGTATACATATGGATTTTCTTGTGACTAAACATAGTGTTTGTCACAAGAAGACCCTTTTCCTTGCATACAGCCAGTATAAGCTTGCCAGCATCGTTAACCCTTTTATCGCCAAACATTCCAAGCACCGACTCGTACCCTGGCCGAGCGGTACCAACCCATCCATTCAAATCACCACATACAACAATTCTTTCGTTTCCTCTAACCAAGTCTAGAACTTCTCTTACATTCTCCCAAAACTCCTCCAGCTCAGCTCTGGACGACGAAGCCGCCGGCGCATAAACAGCCAAAAGGAATAACTTCGTCAGTCCCAATTTAAAGCGAACCCAGAGAAGTCTCGAGTTCACAACCTTATATTCAGTCATAACATCGACCAACCGAGACGACAGCAGCACCCCACTCCTGGCAGGCGCTCTCGCTCTCCGGGACTCCGGACCATAGAGCTAACGCCCCGCCAGGGAGCCCTTCAGTACCACTGCCCTTCCGCTTGGTCTCCGACAAACACACGACATCTAATTCTCTTTCTTTCATTATTTCAATCAACTCACTCGTCTTATCTCTCATGCCTCCTCTAACATTCCACGTGCCAACTCTGCACTCCGTCCTCCACCTTCCGACGTGTCGGGCTGTGCGTGACGGGTGGCGGTCCCCATCGCCGCTTTGCGCGCTGCATTTCACACCAACGGGGACGAACTGGTGTGCGTCGCCTTGGGGGGACGCCCTAACCCTCGTTGGCATGGGTGCGCAGCTGTGTAGAATTGCAGCCCTGAAAAGGGCTGGCAGGAGTCGCGACGAGCACACTTCTACAATGACCCCCAATGACTACCGTTAGATCATTAAATAATTATCATCATCTTAGGATAGAACGAGAAAAAAAAAATCTTTATTTACGTAAGCACAGAGAATACATATGGTTACAATTATCTGGTGTCTCCTTTTAAGCAAAAATAATGCCTGTGCCAGGAGACATCGCTCTTCCATATCATAGTGAAGTATACTATCTATATTTACCTTAAAAATTAAGTAAACTTAGTTCATAGGAAACAAAGAGAAAAAAAATGTAATAAAATGCGTGCAGAGTTTGTGTGTGTGTGTGTGTGTGTTTGTACGAGAGATAATAATATTAAAAATAAACAAAAACAAACATGATTGAGTAGTACTAGTGTATAGTGTTGTATTACTCATCAAATGTAAACAAAAGCATAGGAGCCGTATTATTTTTAATATTTACTCTTGGTGGTTATTAAAGTCCTGTTTTTCTAGATAACGTAATGATAGGAGAGCTCCGATACAATATATATATACATATATATATATATATATATATATATATATATATATATATATATATATATATATATATATATATATATATATATATATATATATATATATATATATATATATATATATATATATATATATATATATATATATATATATATATATATATATATATATATATATATATATATATATAAATTATCTTATCTAATTTTATTAATTTATGTAAAGATTCACGATAGCCGAGTGGTTGGGTGGTCGGTATTTCGAGTCAGGACCAACCAATGGGTTTTTCCAAAAACTTTTGTACGAATTATATCGTTTGCTTGGACATTGATACGGTGACGGGTTTACGTTGCCCCAAAATATCTTCAGTGGAAGATACCCATCTTTACTATTAATTGAACACGAAACGACTTAATTGTCTAGACCTCTGTCTACCCCTGTATTGGGATGAGTGTATCGTAGCTACGACAATTGTATTAGGGATCACGGGTTCAAATACTACAGGGATTAATGTGTGAATGATTTTGTGTGTTTGAACTGTGCATTGAAAACTGATGTCATACAGATCAAAAACAAAAAAAGTATGCGTCATTTTCTTCGTATTAAACTAAGCACATGCCCTATTTCATTGTATGTAAGTCTTACAGGAAAAGTTTTCAATATTTCAAGTGAAACAAGACGAACACTTTTTGATAGAACTGACAGAGAACGATTTTATGTGTCGCAGAGGTGTCGCTCTGAACTCTGAGATCTCGTGTTCGATTCCCCGTCGGGTCAACGTAGAAAACACATTTACTACATTATCTTAGGTCTATTTGTTAGTGGTACATACATGGGTTTTTCCATAATACAAGTGCTTTAGCTGCTTTGGGATCAGAGCAATGTACGTGATGTTGGCCCTTTCTATTATTTATTATTATTATTTATTATAACGATATCAATATTTGGACACAAACTAATTGGCAACTAAACCTCCTAGGGATCGAGTTCGGGTCCCTTGACTCGAATTCCGATCACCCAAACACTCGGCTATCGTGATATATTAGTTATTGATAGGAAATTACCGCGAAGGTTGTCGATCTTTCGATAAAACAGTTGTTTAGAGTAATGATCCATTTGACCCTGTAGCGTTGAAATAGATATTATTTAAATGATTGAAAATATTATGCTGACACTTCACGGTTTAAGAACTCACCTTGCTGTATCAATGAACAATGAAATTGGAAACAAAGTCTGATTAATAAGCGAAGGTGACTTCTTGTTTTCCTTAGCATTATTCCGAGTGAAGGTAAAAGTGAAACAATTTGTTTGTATATATTTTATATTTTTAGTTTATAAGTTATTATATCGTTAATTTTTTGAATTATTGTCAAATCTGCTAGTAAAGAATTAAAATAAAAAGTCCTATTGTTGTCCTTTTTGTAATTAGCATTGCGTCACTTTAAGGAGTTCATGAAGGAACATATACGCCTTGGTAGTAGTTAAGAGTACCAGTTTGGCAAATTTAACTGAAATTTTATTTCCGCTTTGCGAAATTGAGTCTGTTACAATCAAGGGAATATCGGTATATCTGGTAACAATATTTTCAGTGCCATGATGAGTTGCGGGTTCGAACCTTTAAAACACTAAAAATAGCACTTTACGAACTGAGTAGTATTTAGCTCTCGGATATTACATGACCGCGTATATTTTAACTTCCGTATATTGTCCACTTTTACCGCGCACTTCTGGCTGACCTTGGGCACTTATTTGTATGGCGTCGTGAACGTGGATTCATCTGTCAATTTGATTATTAGCTACTTATAAAGCGAACCAGTTCGTACCGGATGAGATATCTGCGCATTACTTCACTTACTTCGTACTACTGATTAATTCATGACTTGGTGTCGAGGAATATAATATAAAAAATACGGTCTTTCTTTTAAAACGTGAATGGAAATATTTGTATATAGAAATATTTTATATGCTTTAAAATTAAAACCATTTTCAATTAAATAATAACAATAAATAAATAGAAAGATACGGACAACATCACGTACATTTGCTCTGATCCTTAAGTAAGTAGCTGAAGCACTTGTTATAGAATAAGAAACAACGAAGGAACTACAAACACGCAAACCCGATATTATGTAAACAAAGTTGTTATCTACATTGACCTGTCAAGAAACTTGTGTATACGCCGGTCGATCACGGTCGATGGTCAAAATTCTTGAATACAAATATATGTATGCATTTATAGTGTTACGTGGTAGAAACAACAGGCGGATTTTGCTTCTGCATGAATTGGCACGCTATACCGGGGCATAAGCACGGCTTCGCGGAATACCGGTGTGAAGTATAAGCATCTTGTGCAGCTGCTTTCCGTCCGGTGTGTGAGGTACCCGGAGTTCCACATCCCTTTCCTTACTCCTTCCTTTCCTTTCTTCCTTAATTCCTTTGTTACACTTGCAGCCCTCTTGCAGTTTTAAGCGTAGACAGGCTGTCAGTAGTAACTCGTCGTGGTAAGAGTGGCAATTATGACAAATCCTCCTTACGGGACTGGTTTCTGCTTTGTATTGTTTTTTTTTATAGAAAAACGTTTTGTTTTTAAAACGCTCTTACTAGCTTCACCTGTATGGTTATTTTTAACGAATCCTTTGTATAAAAATTTTATTGTTTGTTAGGCATTGAACAAAAACATTTAAATAAAATATTGGATGGTGTTTTAAATGCGTTCTCTTAGTTCACTACTCTGTGACCTCAGTATTTTGGACTAATGCCAATCAGTGTGATCATCATTTTAGCTGTGCAGCCAACATTCATTAAAATAATGTGCGTAAATGTTCATTTTGGTAATAAATGCAAAACGACACAGCGTGACAGTAACTGTAAGTGTTATGCTCTTTGATTATTTGCTATATTTAGTATGGTATTAATTTTAGTATAATATTTGGCTTAACCTTGTCTGTAGGAATACTGTTGATTTGTATACTCAATTAATGACTCATGTTTTTCATTACTGTTAAAAAAAAATAAGAAACTTGAA
The DNA here is from genome assembly GCA_029286605.1 of Sericinus montela. Taxonomy (NCBI): domain Eukaryota; kingdom Metazoa; phylum Arthropoda; class Insecta; order Lepidoptera; family Papilionidae; genus Sericinus; species Sericinus montela. The sequence goes on from JAGSMR010000002.1 coordinate 2,439,477, forward strand.
CTCTACTGATTAGGGCGAGGTATTATACCGATCGATAGATATTCATACTTTATTAGTTTGTAATGTTTTATGTATAGATATTACAGTTAATATTATAATCTTCTTAGTATTTATTAATTCTAAGGTTATATATATATTCGCTTTTTCAGGCTAGGAGTGGTTTGGCTCAGCACTAGAATGTAGTGGTTATACACTTAAAAATTAGATTAACTGTTAGCACGATTTTAACTCTTAAACTTAAAAAAGAATAAAGAATCTGTACCATAAGTATCCATAGGCTGAACACTATAGGCTCACCACCAGTCACGTTGTTCCAAATAAGCCTCGGTGAATAGTGATTGACTAGATCTCTGCCTACTCCAGAATGGGAAATTGCGTGAAGACAAAAAACAACCGAAGGTTTAGTAAACATTGCGAAGTACATTTCACTTATACTTTACTTTTACGTTTTGTTTAACCTTGAACCTTAACATATTTAGCAATAATCGACCATTAAAACTTCATATTATTTTCTACTCCATATTGAATAATAAAAATTAGTATGTGATAAAAATAATTGAAAAATGCGAATAAATTATATCTAACTTTAAGCTGTTATATTTAATTATTTTTAGGAAGCTCATTTAAAAAAATTCCAGACTTTACGAACATTCTGAGGAACTGGTACGCGATATTTTCCATACAGTGGTCTTTGTTACGTATTTGTGAGTGACCTTTTCAACCAGCAATGATAACAATTGTGTCATAATTAATTTTAGTTTGCTTATCAGAAGGATTGTTTAGAAAAAACGCGACATTTGCCGTATAGTTCCAAATGTTAGATTTTGTTACACATTTCTTACCTTTTTTTTTGTAAATTATTTTTTATGTAGGAATAAGCTTTACTGTACTGTACTCCTGATACAGTGGATTGGTAAGATAGTTAGATAGTAGCTGTTACCCGCAACAATCACGGCGTGGCATATTTAACCGAAAAATGTATCCTATGCCTTTGCACTGCCGTTTGTCCGACATAGTTTGTCTGACGGAGTCAAAAAACGAAAAAATATCTTCACGCCATTCCCAAGACAGGGCTAAACAGATGTCTAGACCATTAAGTCTTTTTGACCCACCTTCCACCTGAGACATTTTTTGGGACAACGTGACTGGTGGTGAACCCCTCGCCTTTTTTATATCCAAGCTAACGATATAAATCATACATAAGTTTTTGAAAACCCCATACAAGCGGTAGGCTATTATTTATTGGATATTATATATTATATATTGGATATATATTGGATCTAACTCGGGTCTCTTGACACGAATTCCGATTACCCAAGCACTAGGCTATCGTATGTCCAAAAAGAGTTACAAATTACAGAAAATTATTCAATCATTGACGCCCTTTCAATAATTGCATTTTAGAAATGATAATATAGCTTTATTTCCTTACGTATTGCTGTAAAACAAGTTAGTAACATTTAAAAAATGTTTAAATTATTGTTGCATAATATTATGTATCCCGTTTTCATTCACTAATACTAATATAAAAAAAAAATTAAATGAAACCAAAACAACAAATTCAATTTGCTAATTTTAGAATGCCTGCATCTGCATCTCAGTTTCTGAAAATAAACGACTCGAACCAATTTAGCTTTCGTCGTGATATTGTTTACGCTTGCTCTAAATAATTGTTTAAAATTAACGCTAATGGAGCCTAATATATTTATGTTAAATGACAGATATTTGACTTGTAAATAAAATTGAAAAGGCTACTAAATAGCAATAATTATTTTCAACCGTTTCTATTATATTAACTGCTGTTTTTAATAAAAACAAATGTGAGGTTGTCGGATATTGGTAACACGCTCTATGCTTTTTAACCCAGACTCCCCACTTTTCAACGAAGCTTATTTGGTACTACGTGACAGATGGTGAGCCTACCGCCATATTAGTGTTCATACCAACGATGTATATAATAAATGTTACAAACTAAATAAATTTTGAAAAAACTCATTGGTACAAGCCTACATCCTGGGTATCAAACTTAGGTCTCTGGACTCGTATTCCGATCACCTAAAACTAAAAGGCTATCGTGACTTCAAATTATGAAATAATGTAACGTGAATTTCATAATCAATATACTCATCCGTTGGTACTTTGTTACCACGTCCGTTTCAATTCTTTGTTTCGCTCTTCCACAAACCGCGCTATACTGACTGTAATTACAACAAAACATCGGCGATGTTACGCGTTCCGTTTCAGCGAGCCTGTAATAGACATGAGCCGTACATTTCATCGATAACCTTTTATATCGATATCCTGTCGTTTATGGTTAAACGCTTTTTTTTAACTTTATTCAATAATATCAAATTAGTACAAGTTCTTATTTTATCTTGAAAATTTTCATAATGTCTACATCAAATATCTATGTCATCTTGTTTAATTGCCACACTTAATATTTTTATTTATATTAGTCCCATTACGTTGAAAGGGGTCAAGGTTTCGGACGTGAAATTTAATAGTAACATCGAAATCGTACATGTTTTAAATACATGTTTGAGTAATAGATTTCATCTTTCCCGTCTTCTGTAAGTTCCACATCATTTATTTATACTGTAATAGGGTATTTGACTTAATTATGTTTTCATTAGGATAACAATATATTGTTTTGGTGTTTAAAGGTAAAATAAATAAAAAAATATCTTCAAGCAATTCCCAATACAGGGGTAGACAGAGGTCTAGTCTAGACAATTAAGTCCCTTCGACCCACCTTCCACCGAAGATATTTTCGGGACAACATGACAGGTGGTGAGCCCGTCGCCATCTTTATGTCCAAGCCATCGACACAATTCGTACATAAGTTTTTTTAAAAACCCATTGTTACGAGCCACCTGGGGATCGAACTCGGGTCTCTCGACTCGAAATTCCGACCACCCAACCACTCGGCTATCGTGTTTAAAGGTTATGAAAGTTTTACAAGTTTCGGAAAAACACAATTTAGAAAATCACTGAATAAGCAATAATAGCAACATTTTCCAATAATTTAATAAACCAGTCTTTAATAAAAGTTAAGTTTTAGAAAAAGTTTAGCTCTATTGAAGGAAAAGTTTTTTTTACTATACTCCGTTTGAATAACACCAAGAAAGAAGATTTTTTTTAATACTTATTGTGTAAAACTTTTTGCAATTATGAGTTATTCAAATTAGTTCAGGTTAGTTCAGATAGTCAACCTGTATGGTTGATGATGTGTTACTGTTAGCAAATGTTAGTAATGCTCAATCAAAAAATGTTCGAAAATTTTCTTACTTCTTGTTAACAACAACTTCCTGATATCTATATAAAAAATATTTTATCCACTTTAGTGTCTCTATAAATATCCACTGATTATTCTTATATTTTTTGAGTTTGAGAATAAAGGGGGAGGCGGAGCAGAGGTTATTTAAAATGCTCGTTAATTATATAAGTTTCACTTATCAACGTATGATGTCCGTCCGTATCAAAATCGGTAATACAAAAAAAAACTTAACTAATAGTATTGTTTTGTCACTATCTGCCTGTATTGTGATATTATTACTGTCAACTTTTATTTTCTTCTTAAAAAAGTATACTGTATTTTATTTGCGAATAATTATATCGATACTTACCGAACCGCACATCACTTTACTGGGGAAATCACACGCTAGTGGTTGTGGCATTGAATAGAGTCACGGAAGCCGAGCAAAAGACAACAATAAATCATAGTCGAGGTAAATTGACCGTAATGTATGTAATGAGACTCATAACAGCTGATAAATCTCTATATATTTAATATGATTTTGCTAAGTTACGATAGCCGAGTGTTTGGGTATTCGGAATTAGAGTCAAGAGACCCGATTTCGATACCCAGGTGGAAGGCTCGTACCAATGCTACTTAGTAGACGCGATCACATCTAGTATCATTATTTAATTTTTTTTAATTAGGTCTGATTTATCGACGACTTCTAAATAACCTTTTAACTTATAATATATATGAATAAGATTTTACTATAAATTAACAAAATATCAGTATAGTATCGGTCAATGTCAATATAGTATCGGACTGTGTTACCAGGTTTCATGTTAATTGATGAGATAATAAGTTTTTCATAAAACTTCATCTGGTTAAATACAATACATTAATACAAAATGTTCATAAGTTACAAAATTTCTAATAAGTACACCCTACCATAATTATTTGTATCAGGTGGTGCCGAAGATAAGCGCATTTAAAACAAAAACTCTTCAAACATAATTACAAAAAAACATACAAATATACACATATATGGGCGTAGGAAGGTGGGTCAAAGCAAATTAATTATGTAGACTAGACCTCTGTCTACCCCTGTATTGGGAATTGCGAGAAAATATATATACGTTGTACTTGCTGTGCAATGATTTACACCTTAGATTAACAATGCTACGACTCGGAAATGATCCATTCTCTTCAAATTTATTTAAGGCTTGAATTGTTATGTTTTTATGACAGTTTTTACATAATATAGCAAACGAGGCTTAGTAGGCTGTTTGTTATCACTTGCGAAGGCTATGTATACATAACCGTAGGTTGCGTGTATACGTTAACACGATTTCAAAATATTTAGATGGGGCAAATATGTTTAGTATAATTTGCATCCTGATTTTACGCGTTCTAAAGCTATCTGTTTATGTTGAGTCACTAAAGCTACATCATCAGTATTTTTATTATTATTGAAACAGACTAAAATATTTGACAGACAACTTTTATTCTTTTTTTTTTGCTTCACGCTCAAGTACGTTCTATCCAGATTCAAATCTTCATATTACAATAATCCATAGAATCCATGTACATCGGCGATCAAAACAGGTTTCTACTATTATTACGTTTACATATCAAATAATAAATATAATAAAATAAATATCTTCACACCATTCCATCAATACAGGGGTAGACAGAGGTCTAGACATTTAAGTCGTTTCGACCCACCTTCCACCGAAGATATATTTGGATCATATCAAATATGTACATGTCAAAGGAGGTGTTTTTAATTAAATTAAATAAAAAGGAAGGAAAGTCTATAATTTTTCAATGGTATAATTAATTTCACATTTTCACTTATATACCGATAATCACAATGATGGTCAGATGAATATGGTAAGTAGGAATTATTAATTAAATTATTCCTACTTACCATATTCTTACTACTTACCATATTAATTAATACATTGAAGTGAAAATGAAACCCTTCAACACAACGGAGTATATGTCACTTCTATTGACAGGTGTGTAAATACGGCAAGAGCTGACAATTTGTCAGCTTAATATCCGGGGTGTCTTGCCCTGCGTAATAGAATAGGGAAAATTTCCTGTACTGTCATTTATTGAGCTGGCAAAGGCCTTCGGAATTGTTAATATACCTTTAAGTTTATTCGGTTAGTCATAATAAACAGTTATTTAGATATATATTATATAAATAGACTATATCTATGAGAATAATATAAAATATTATATTATAATATTTCACGACATAGTTTTTATAATATTTCATATAATATAAAATATTATAAAAACTATGACGTTCATTGTTAGAGCGCTCGCTTTAATTCCCTGGGTTCGTGGCCCCATAATTCTGTAGTAATTTTTAGTGCTAAAATTCACGCGCGTAAAAGAAAATATTGGGGTAGTGAAAAATCGCGTATATCCATGTCAAGAAGTCAGACGTTAGAAGTTGTTTTATTTTACATGAATATAGTGCAAATTACGGTTCGTAAAACTCCAATGCAGGACGTAGGTCTCTACCATAAGTAGGAGACCATAATCGTCTTGCTTGGAACGCGGTGCAGCTGTCAAGACAATTTATTAAATTAATGAAAAATTAAAAAAAAACAGCTGAGACGGGCTGGACTTCTAAATTAAATTTTAAACTTCAAACTATAGTATAAAGAGATGTGAGGTGTAAGAAATTTCGATAAAGTATCTAGCCTAGTGATATACAAGTCGTTAACCGTTACCGGTTCGACTGTTTTAAAGCAAAATTAATAAATAATGTAAAAACAAACTCAAATATTACGCTGCAAAATCGTTGTACAATGTTTAGCAGATTATACTTCCCGTGTAAGTTGCATACCTTCTCCTTTAAAGGCTCATCATAGAAGCATGAGTATTTACAAACAAATGCAGTTGGTGGTGTAAAAGAATCTTACTGCTTTCTACCTTTTTTCTCGACTCATCAACAACCTGTTTAGTACAAGTTAAGGCAATATAAGGGCCATTAGACGTTTAATTTCAAGTGAGGATATGTCACGAACTCGTTTATTTTCTTATATACGATCGGTACCACCTGCTTCTTATCATGTTGATATATTCTACATTGCAATTTAAAAGTGATACCTTCTTGCTACTAGAACTTAGTTCTTGGTATTCATGAAATAATGTTACTATGACTGTTACAATTATCCAGTTTAACAACTGCTTCAACGTTTTTTTTTTTAATTACATCGTCCAAACAACAATTGTATTATTTTTTTATTAATGAATACAAATCTATATTGGTGCACGCTTATAGCCATCGTCCCACTGCCCTAAGACTCACCGCATGCCAAGTTTCATTTCCCATTCCATCGTTAGGTGATCGAACAACAATCGACGAATAATAAACATCGTTTCACTTTTCTATTTTAGTAGGGATTACATACTTGGCCGGTAGTGGTGCCCGAGTTATAGGAACAATCAGCTGTCAGTCACGCTTTTCATTTTGGTTGTATACTGGTTTGAATCATTCTTTTTTGGCTAATACATAAGGTGTTTTAATGTAAGAAATACGTTAGCTTCTTTTTAATGTTGACGTTTACCGACTATTTTTGAGTTTTTTGTTTGACATTTATTTAGATTTTGGTGCCACTGAAATTAGTATACATAATGCATGACATATTACATAATATCATACACATTGGAGTATGTGTATGATGTTATTTGAACAAATCATACACGTCATTCAGTTCCAAATTAAGGTTTTCTAGAGCTTTGGTAGCAGGATGATAATAAGATATATCTTATGTTGTATACAACAAGCTTATATCTACCAATAAATAAGCCGTTAGTGGGGCCCGAAATCGAAAGCCCTGCGTCGAAAGCAGAGGCACGACCAGCCGTCAAATTAATGAATTTCGAAATCGAAACCCCTGCGTCGAAAGCAGAGGCACGACCAGCCGTCAAATTAATGAATTCCGAAAACATGACTTCAGTATCGCAGCGTAGACACTTTTCAGTACTGAAACCAACTTTAAACTTTAATGCAATTTTCATCATTGATCAATGGAATTATATATTTTTTTTACCTACAATACTTTTTCATTAAACTTGCATGTTGTTTAAACTGATATATTTGTTAATTAGTTCTACTGTAAAAAGAAATTTCTTTTCCGTATGTGTCAAAGCGACACTTGGAAACTGGAACACACAGCGTTATGCCATCACATTTATTTTGCCACAAACTAAGGATTTGCCAGTGATTTACAGAAATCAGTTAAAATAACTATAAATATTTTTTTAAATATATGTGTGTAGTTTACCTACTTTTTTATAATGACCTCTTTCTAGTACTTGTTATGCAAAATGTTCTTATCTGGTTCATATTTTCGCGTGACTGTGAAAAATTAGACAGGCTATAATATTTAATGTTGTAGTTTCTATAGATCCAAGTTTAGATAGAAAGGCTAAGCTGAAATTCTAAGTAAGTTTTTCGTAATACTTCAATATCTACATTCAAAATTACCGTAGCAACTTTTAGTTAGAACATAGGCCTCTCCCTTAAAGAGGATTTGCCGTAATCGCCACGCTTGACCAGCCGGTTGGCGATCATAACAGACACTTACAGAGGCTTCTAAGCGTAGATGCTCTTGCCCGCCACCGCTGTTTTTGGCCATTTAAAAAGCTTTTTCCTTAATCTCTCAACTTCTTGAATTATTATTAATTATTAATATAATTCATTCAATTGACTAACGCAAAGGATAATTATAGCGAATTAAAAAGTGAAAAATATAAGCGGAATAATATGCATACGGAGTATAGCTTACTTATAAACAACAACAGAAAAAATTTAATAAATAAAAAATATATCTTAATAGTTAATTGACTCAGGCGTTACGTTCCGGAAATTCATTGTAAAGTTGTTATTGAATAATTACATCGCACCATTCCACCATCGTTCATGCCAATAGAAAAGGTATATGTTACCTGGTCCGAAGAGAAGAAGTGCACCACCCTCCCTCCCACAGATGCGTGCAGTAATTCTACTGTATGCACCACCACTACACTCAAACCAGGTTACATATACCACCAACGAAAACACGACACGAAGGCTGAGGCGAAACACGTGTCGCGTTTTCGTCTTAATGGTGGTAATAATCTTCTATCGATGGTCGTGCCCATCTTTCAAGATATTTCCCTCCCTTTTTAATTGCCTCTTACCCCACCACGGGAAGAAAGGGAGTAAACCTTAAACCATTACCACACTGTAAATTTGTTATTGAAAAAATTACTTCGCAACCCTCCGCATGAAAATATAAAAAGGTATATGTTACCTGGTCCGAAGAGAAGAAGAGAGCTCTACGATGAGCGACCGCAGAGTGCTCTGCGGTCGCTCATCGTAGAGTCTACTCGCTTGAGGATGCCTTGTTTTGAGGCGAAACACGTGTCGCGTTTTCGGTGGTGGTATATGTTACCTGGTTTGAGTGTAGTGGTGGTGGTGCATACAGTGGAATTAGTGCACACATCTGTGGAATTAGTGCACGCATCTGTGGGAGGGAGGGTGGTGCTCTTCTTCTCTTCGGACCAGGTAACATATACCTTTTTATATTTTCATGCGGAGGGTTGCGAAGTAATTTTTTCAATAACAACTTTACAGTGAATTTCCGCAAAGTAACGCCTGAGTCAATTAACTAACATTACCACACTGCTTACACACGAAGTACTAAACTTATATTAGTAGTAGTCAGTATGTAGTCCTTGAGATAATAGTCCTATAACTATACATAATGGACCAAACCTCGAAAACTATCGATCGCCGTTCTAAATTTAGACGCCTTTGAAATGAAACACTCGAGTATCAAAAGGAGATATTAAAATATTGGAGCTGAAAATGATGTACATTTACAAGTTTAAGTGCACAAGTACCTACTGCATTAATTTTTTTTATTACTTTATTAAGCATCCGGAGCCATATGGTACCGTCGCAAGAATATACAACTTATTTTTTCCGTGGGTTTCTGATAACTAAGGGCAAAGGTTTGAAAATTGCTGTAGTTTTCAGGAAAGTCAAGACCAAAGTTCATACATTAATTTCAGACATTTTAAGTTTATTTTTCTTTAATACCTTAAAGTTATCTGTTAACTAAGTTTAAAATAGGAAATTCAGCAGAATCGTTTCATTCATATTTTCATAAACGCGCCATTGTAACGTAGCAATGTATTTTTATAACTGTCTACGTAATTTCATGTATCCATACGAAATATTAATTAGGTGAAATTATCATAATATTTTAGGAAGTGGCCACAGACGGAATATAAATCCATGTATTGGCCTTGATTCCTAAACGAGCATCCCGATTTGGCGGCCGAGTGAGCTCACGCGCTTCGCTTCGCAGACGACAGGCTGCTAGTGGTTCATTAGCAAGCTTCATTGTCGACGGCCAGTGTTTCCTAGCTCGTACGCGGATGCAGTAAGCGTTGCTAGTCCCGCACTAGTTTCCGAACGCACATCTGCAGCGCGCGCTGCGGTCCGCAAAAATAAAAAAGTAAAAAAAATATACACACGGGTCATCGCAAAAATGGGTGTAGTGAAAAATCAAAAGAAAAATAAAACGAAAACCGACGCGAAAAAAAGCGAAGTTGTGAATGGTAAACTAAAAAAAGACGACATTAAAGTGAAAAAGAAAAAGAAAGTGTCGTGTTTACAGTGCATCAAGTCGACCGATGATGGTAGTTATTGTTTTTATTTTAATCGATAAGTCTTTTTTTGTGATATTTACACGGAAACGTAATGCTCAAGGCTCCGTGTAGCTATCGTAATTTTCTCGTAACGTTTTTAGTTTTAATTGTTTTCCCAGCGCGCTTTTCTTTCGTAAACGCCGTAATAAACGAAGAAGTTTATGTTAAATTTATTTTTATTCTGGTACCATTGTTCGTGTTTTTGTTTTTGGCCAATACTTATCAAATGTTTATAATATGAGCCACATCACTTGTCATAATGCCAAATGCCAATTTTATTGACATTCGAAAGGATTTGCTGGAATATTGCCTAGTCCAATTTTATGGGAACTACCTATAAATATCAAATTGGGGGACATTTTTAGTGGCGAGTATTTGTTTATTTTGTTTACCTTCAAACACACCAAATCGTGATGTATTTTTTAAATCATAAATATAATACGTAAAATAAATAAATAAATATCTTCACGCAATCCTCAACACAGGGGTAAACAGAGGTCTAGTTTAGACAATTAAGTCCCTTCAACCCACCAAATTTATACGTGCTTTACGTAATACTTTATAAGTATTTATGATTATAATTAATAGTATTATGATAATAATTTGAGTAATCTATCATTTAGCCGGCGACGGGCTCACCACCTGTCTCGTTGTCCCGAAAATTTCTTCGGTGGAAGGTGGGTCAAAGGGACTTAATTGTCTAGATTTGACCTCTGTCTACCCCTGTATAGGGAATTGCGTGAAGATAAACATAAACAAACATATCATTTGATATTTCTTTCTTTGATTAGTGTATGACCTATCTGACGGGATGATGCGATTGCTATTAGCAACTGCGGCCTAAATTTTTATGTTTATATCCCGAATAACGCAGAAGCCCGATTTCGTAACTCTCGATGCGTGTATTCGACTCGATATCATTTTAAAACATTTTCCCGCAACTGACGAGTCAAGGTTGACCGAGTGTTTTCGTTTACATCATCGCAACCACTTTAGGACACAGATCGCTGCCCATGGACTTGATGGCTCTCGATCATTTATCCAAGAACTTCTCAAAGCTTTGGCATATGATTGCCATTTTTTTCGATTAATACAATCTGTGATAAAATATTATGTAGTCTAATTTACTAATGTTTTATATTTTAGGTTCACGATGCAACTTAGTTGATTGGCTTTAGCACCAACTTAATCGAATAAGTCGATACGGGCTTACCATGTCATGAAATAACGTATTTCATTCGTCTGGATTAGTTCACGATTAGAAGAAGTCATCGCTCAACGTAGGGACCTGGAACTTGTTTACAACGGGAAAGATCCTTGTCGACCTTCTTTCCTTATACTCAAAGAGCAAATGATTTACAATGCAGATATATTTTATCATATCGTTTAGATATTCGTTCAGAGCGCTTACATGTACTCTTATATTCCTATTGTTGCAAAAATGTTAGCAATCGAAACGGCATAGCCATTGTCGGGAACTGAATTTAAAGCTACTTTGTATGTTTGCATTATGACGAGATGCCGGCACACGTGACGGTATAATATGCCGATTGTATCGGCCAGTTGGAACAGTAGGCGCGCTTCTGAAACCCTACAAGTGAGGTCTGCAGGTGCATTCAGCGTCGTGATTGCGCTCTGTTCTTGTACAACAATGGCTTCTTTATCCAGCAATTTAAGTAAATGGTTTTAAAAAAAAATCTTGATATTCTATTGTCCCATTCCGGTTGTCTGGTGTAGTCTGATTATTTGACCTGCGTCTGCAAGAAATGCTAGTAAATTTTGCTGGCTCTGCACTAGTCAACCCGCTTACCATTGCCGTGAGTAGGTAACTATTACTTTGTAGCAATAGCTTTTTCCTTATCTAACAAAAAATAAATATTCTGCTGCATCGCTAGAAAAGTCTAATTTTAGGATACTTACAGTTCATGTTGAGAGGTATTTATTCTGTGATAAAAATCTAAATGCAAAACAAGTAATTTTCGGTGTTATATCGTTGGCTTGGACATTAAGATGGCGACGTCACTACTTTTCACGTTGTTCCAAAAATTTCTTCGGCGGAAGGTCGGTCGTAAGGGCTTAATTGTCTCGACCTTTTGTCTACCTCTGTAGTATATGTCATTATATTTATTGCTGGCATTACTCGTATTATTCTTTTTTTATATGAGTAATTGCAACCATACGCAGAGATGTATTTAATAGCTTTCAAGCAAGCTCAGTGCAGCTGTTAAACTGGACTCTAGCTCGATGATTAAGACTTTTTTATTTATCATCATTATAGAATTGGTTATAACATCTATCTGTCACAGATGACGTAATAAGTGTACAAAATTATGTAAGTAGTATGAGCCAAGCCTACGTTGAAACCATGAATCTAAATATAGTCGAAAATAATTTTCTTAATTAGATATTGAACCCACCTTACCGCAAGCTCTTTAGATAAGATTACGAATACGTCTTTGTTTTGGTAACGCCATTGTTACTCGAAATATACAAGTTTTTATACAATTAAGTGAAACACATTACGAGTTCATAATGAGAATATCACAACTAAGTCAGATTACCATACACATTACGGTCTCCGACGAATGCTCTCGAAGTAATGATAGTTTAGTAATTATTTAGTAGTGATCCAGTTTTCGAAACTGAGAGTCCTGGGTTTGAATCTCTATAATACATAGATAGAGGCAACATGAAACACGTTTCTCTGATTACAAAGTAAGTAGCTAAAACATTTGTGTAATGGAATCAGAGATAACAAAGGTACCTCAAACACCCTGACCCAAGAAAATGTAGAAAAATTGGTTTTTTTCATTAATCCGTGCGGTAGTCGGTCATCATCGATGTTGTTTTCATTTAATTAAAAAACCCGTAATATACTATTATGTTAACTCCTTCATACGCACAGAGTTGAAGCTTTTTTTATGGAAAAGGAAGGCAAACGAGCAGGTGGCTCACATGATAGTAAGTGATTACCGCCGTCCATGGACACCCGCAATACCAGAGGCATAACTCTAGATTCGTTGCCGACCTTAGAGTGCCTCCCCCCCCCCTTTGGGGGAGGGGGTGTTTGGGCCTCCGGTTACCTGCACTCACCAGACAAAACGCAGAAGTTTGTTAGACTTCTACTTCACGCCGGTATTCTGTGAGGTCGTGGTACTTTCCCGGTCGAGCCGGCCCATTCATGCAACAACAAAAGCTTATGCGTGGCTCTACCACTGTTAAAAAGCTAGAAGAGATCTGAAAAAGATAGATCATTTAAAGTGTTAAGATTATAAAAGTAATTTAAAATAAATAGGTCATCCACCATTCTTGGCAGTGAGGTGAACTGTTATTCCTAGAAGTGAAAACTTTTTTAAAAAACATATTAAATTCTTCTTTAAAAAAAAAGAAATTAGATTTTCCGTATTCAAACTTCGTATTAAATTAATAGCATTACAGTTCAATGACGCCTCGTTAATCGAAGACGCGTAGAGACCCCCACGCATCCACCCCCAAATGTCGTGATTTTGTAACAATTATACACCCACGTTACTTGAATAAAAATTCGTGACTGAAGATATAAACGGAAATTTCCAAATATATTTCAGAGAATCGACGGGTTTATTCCGACGTATTAAAGAGTGCACCTGTCCACTTCCTAACTTAATTTTCAGGCTAAAATTTCCAATAAAAGAGTGTTAATAAAAAATAACATTGAGTCACTTTCATTTTATTACTTTGATTTTTGCTCTAAAACATCTAGTTTACTTAACTTTCAAACACATTGTTAATGAGATTTGTAAATTATATTTTTGAGAACATTATAATACAATAGAATAGTGATATATTTACAATATTGCTACTTTTCCTAATAAAAGATATTTGTACTCCCACATTTGTTTAAACCGACCGAGTAACTTTATATAGTATACTGAAATTGTATCAATGTTAATTCCCGACGAACTCGTTTCGTTTTTACGTTTTACGACTTAGTACTTTAATATCAACAGACCTTCATTACCTTTCCCAAGGGCATTTCGAAGATGTTATCGGTGGAATAATTCGCGCCGGTGACTTTCAATGCGCATGTCCAACGATAGCGCGCTTTATGATGTATACAAAAGTGTTGACGTGTGACGTTTTGAACTGAGCTGTAGCGAAACCATCGATATTTATGGTGCAAAGTAAAAAAGTCAACAAAGTTGTGCAAATCTAGAACTTATCCTTTGTCGGTTCGTACTTTCTATTTTTATTGTATAATAATAATAATTATCTTCACGCCATTCACAATACCTTCCATCGACGACAATTTTTAGGGCAACGTAAAGGTGCTGAGCTTGTCGCCGTCTTTACGAGTATGTACAAGCCAACGATATAAATGTTATGTGAGTTTTGAAAAAACCCATTGGTACTTGCCTTGGGGATCGAACTCGGGTCTTTTGACTCGAAATCCGATCACCCAACCATTCGGCTATCGTGACGTTTTTTGTGGCAGTACAATCAATACAATATGCACGAGAAAGGTTGCGGAGATCGCAAGAGGTTAATTTCTTTTTATTAGGACCTTTGAAAAAAAAACCCTTGAAAATGTTATTGTAATGACGCGTGAGGATATCTATTAATAATAAAAATACGTCATATATTTATTTTTTCATGTTCACACATTATCAATACTGTAGTCAAAGGTCTAGACAATTTGTCCTTTCACCTATATTCTACTAAAGATTATTTGAGATGACGTCATAGGTTGTTAGGCTATCGCCGTCCTATTTTACCTATCGTATTAAAATACTGTATAATAAAATAAAATGTATCAACACGCGATACAACTCTCAGTTTCGAAAAAACTCATTTGTACGAGTCTTGCTCCTTCGGATTTCCAGATTAGGTTTCCGACCACTCTGCAATCGTTTTTCTCTTCATCAATTCTTATTCTGTTTAAAATCGTTCAAGTCACGATAGCCGAGTTGTTGGGTGGTCGGAATTTCGAGTCGAGAGACCCGAGTTCGATCCCCAGGTGGCAGTACCAATGAGTTTTTCAAAAACTTATGTACGAATTTCATCGTTGGCTTGGACATAAAGGCGGCGACGGGCTCACCACCTGTCACGTTGTCCCGAAAATATCTTCGGTGGAAGGTGGGTCAAAGGGACTTAATTGTCTAGACTTGACCTCTGTCTACCCCTGTATTGGGAATTGCGTGAAGATATTATTATTATTATTATAAAATCGTTTGGGCAAATCAAAATAAATCTACGATTAAACACTGAAAAGTCATGTTAATTCAAAAAGTCATGTAACAATGTGACAACTCTCACTTAACTTTCTTGTAACACATAGATGCGTGTGTTTCATACATTCATATATGCGCATTATAATAACGAACAGAATGAACTGATCCAATTCCTGTAATCTGCTAAAAGATACTATTAAATCAGTATCAATGAAAGTGGGCTTAGGAATAGTGACTACTTTAATCAAATGTTGGATATATCTCCACACAAATCCCAATACCCCCGTATTGGAAATTGCGTAAAAAATTTAAAGAAACACTGTTTCATGATTTGCAAAATATTTTATCTTTTAAATTTATACTATAAAGGTTGTGTTTCTGTGTGTGGTTAGCAGTTTTTCTTCCAATATTTTCTTATGTGTGCTGTATTATCCGGCGATAATGAAATTAGATACAGCGAATACTCAATTAGTGATACGTGAATGAATGCAGAGAACATATTGTTCTATTTAGGTTGTAGGATACATTAATTAACGTAGTCGCTATGATCACGGACGGCTATAATATGACTGAATGAAGTCACACTGTTGAATGACTTATTTGTCTTTACAATACCAGTATTGTGTTATCTATCTGTACGGTTGTAAAGCTGTACTAAGTTAACTACTCAGTAGTTATTGTATGGTAAACTCTTATTTGAGCATATTATTGGTTTCAGTCTGCATAGTCTTTAAAATAAAATATTTTCTTATCCTTTTTCTAGATTAAAAGTTAGAAGTATTTTATGTTGGAAGACGTTTAATACTGGTTTTTAATTTAACCTTTACAGTCTCATGTATTTAGTATATTATAGGCAGATAACACAAAAAGTGTACAAACAGGTTTATAGTTTTACAAGTAGTCTACTAATATCTCACAGTCAGTACAAAGCAATTTCAATACTTCTTTATTAAATGTTTTAGCTGTAATTTAAATTGATGATGATGATTTCACACATAACTAAAGTAACTTTAATTCCAAAATAACCTTAACTAGTCAACCCTTTTCTTGCCCCGAGTGTTGTAAGAGACAACTAAAGAAAATGCTTTGAAAATCGCAATTTGTAAAAACAATTTTTTATGTTATTATTAATCACTAGTCATGATAACCGAGTGGATGGGTGGTCGGAATTTTGAGACAAGAGACCCGAGTTCGATCCCCAAGTGGCAGGCTCGTACCAATGGATTCTCCAAAAACTTATGTACGAATTACATCGTCTGCTTGGACATAAATACGGCGACGGGCTCACCACCGGTTACGTTGCCCGAAAATATCTTCGGTGGAAGTAGGGTCAAAGGAACTTAATTGTCTAGACTAGACCTCTGTTTACCCCTGTGTATTGGGAATTGCTTGAAGATATTTTTTATGTTATTTTTACATTTTTGCTTAGGTGACTGACTCTATAACTGCACAGAAAAAAAAATTATGCCATGCGATATGACTTTTGATCAACAGCGTTCGGAAATCGTGGGTGGAGGCGTTCATAAAGACACATTAGCATGCAAGGCACTGAAACAAACAGAATCTTAACAGGTGCATAGAGCGACCTTGTGGATACAGCGGTGATGTCAACGCGACCGCTCCTCGGGCAAATAAACGCTCGACACACGGGGACCATTTACCCTTATTAGTAGCGGTCCATAGCTGTCGATCTATTGACGGAATGGGGCCGATTCGAGTTAAGATAGACGTTATAGCGAATTGCAGTAACACGACAACTTGTCGATTGAGCTGTGCTAGAATGATTGAATATATTTAGCTATAGAACGTACCTATATATATGTTAAGTATTTTTTACTTACAACTATGCATTTATGTTACTACATGGTACATTTTTTATGTTAATTTACAGCTTAACTAATCCGATTATTGGGAAATGAGCTTTCCAGTAGTGATACCACAATGTTGCACTGGTTCACAGTAACTTCTACTTTAAACCTTTTCTCTTCCAAATGGCTTATTCTCAGTAAAATATTTTTCTTAACTCTCAAAGTTTTTTTTTTGTGCACATACTTAATTCTGCACAGCTAATATGGTGAATTTATAACGACTATGTCAAAATCTACTCTAACGTTTAGTGATCTAGAAGAAGAAAACTTATTGGTACTGCCACCTGGGAATCGAACTCGAGTCTCTCGACTCGAAGTTCCGACCACTCCACAACTCGGCTATCTTGACTTCAACGGTTATTTATGGTACGTTGAGTTATTTACGATGATGTAAATTAGTTGTTCGATTGATATTTATAATGCAAAATCTGACACAATACAATAAAAAAACGTAAACAAAAAATATTTTTAGTCATCTGCCAGTGGAGTACAAATATTGACTACTTCATGGTCACAAAAATACAACATGCTGTGTTCGCGTATAAATTATAAAAGTTACGTAAGCTGTGGTAAATTTGCCGGACGTTCTCTTTTAATTTTATAATACACGTGTTACCTAATTCCAATAATATTATAGGAATATGTACAAAAAATATATGATATTCTTAGATACTATAAACCTTCTAATTTTTTAAAGGAGAGGAACAAAATTAACCATCAAATTATGGGTCATTCATCAACCTTCTTCATTTGTTTTAGGTATTTTCTAAAGGTTAAGCTCGTTTTTAAGAAAGTAGTTGTTAATTTATTTTTTTAGTTAATAAAAAAAATAAAAAAATATCCTCACGCAATTCCCAATACAGGGGTAGACAGAGGTCAAGTCTAGACAATTAAATCCCTTTGACCCACCTTCCACCGAAGATATTTTCGGGATAACGTGACAGGTGGTGAGCCCGTCGCCGTCTTTATGTCCAAGCCAACGATGAAATTCGTACATAAGTTTTTGAAAAACTCATTGGTACTGCCACCTGGGGATCGAACTCGGGTCTCTCGACTCGAAATTCCGACCACCCAACAACTCGGCTATCGTGACTTTTTTTTTTAGTTAATGAGTCACAATAGTGAATATTGTGATTCATTAACTTAATCAAACTTCGATCAACCATAAATACAAAAATATAATTTTATCCATTAGACATCCTTATATCCATGATGTCTTACACACATATTCCCCGGTATTGGGAATAGACAAAATCTATAGGATAGGCAAAAACAGTTAAACGTCTATAACTCGAGTACAAACATTCGATTAAAGTATAAAGGTTTAACATTAACATAATTATTGTATGACTACCCTACTGACATCTCTAACAGTTTACTATATATAGTTTAAATAGAACTTAGCTATCTTTATTTTTAAAGCTGATCACGAGTATTTTGGTCAGTGATTCACAAAACGATTGAGACACGATTCTGGTAAATCTTGTTATTTCGTCATACGTATATAATTTTAGGAACAAAAACTTTGGTACAAAAATGTTCGTGTCTTTGTCTTTTATAACCATAAGTGATGATGTCAAGTCTCCAATTTCAATGGTGCTTCCAAGATTCACACAGATTTCGTAATACAGAACACTTAAATTAATTTAGATTTATAATGATATGTTAATAACTTCACACAAATTTCCAAATATATTTATTATTACTAATAGTAATTCGTTCTTTAAACCTATTATAGCTTTGCAGGGATCGGGATTTACGTCATAGACCACAAGCTTACTCTGCATTTATTGCATAAATAATAGTTATTGGCAATACAAAGTGGTATTTTTGCGAATAAGAGATAAAATTATATTTTTTTCGATATTATTTAAATCGCGTAAGTCTTGAACCTAAATATGTTTCGATTTCAGTATGGAGGCGTGCAGAGTGCTTAACTTTAATCATACAAGGAAGTTTACACGCCTACCGAGCAATTTATCATTCAGTCTTTTCATTAATTTCTTTTGATTTTTCATGTTTATATCAATCAGTTACATAGTCTGCACGAAAGACATTGACAACTACGACGTTACGTTTTAATGCCTAGAGACGGCTTATGTCACTGCCTACATAGGCCGACATGACAGGGACACCATCGAAATCACGCCAAAATACGTTCATTCTCTCTCGTCTCAGTAATCATCAGCTTACTTACTGAACTGTGTTTAAAGCCGAAAAGTAGAGTCATCCTGTTCATCTCGATTTCGTCTGGTGAGTGAGGTAACCGGAGGCCAACTCGCTCACCCACGCAACGGCTTTTGCTTTTGTTTTACATTAAAAAATAATTATCTAAGATTTTGAAAAACCCATATTGCAATAGCGTAAAGATATTAACAGTATAACAATATATATATATATATATATATATATATATATATATATATATATATATATATATATATATATATATATATACACACATATGTATATATATATATACATATATATACATATATATATATATATACATATATATATATATATATATATATATATATATATATATATATATATATATATATATATATATATATATATATATATATATATATTTATATATATATATATATATATATATATATATATATATATATATATATATATATATATATATATATAGTAAGACAATACTATTGTATTGATTATTTAGAAACGACAATAGTGTTTAAACGCTTGGTCGGATCCTCATCTCAGATTGTCATCGACGCGTTAAACCTATAATCCCTTCGTTTTATGTCAGAGGTTAAAACTTACGTCAGAGCAATAAAGGACCAATAAAAAAACCCGATGCTAAATCTTCATCAGCGGCAAGACTTTCCGTGGTTAATCCTTATTTGATCGTATCCTAATAGAGATATTACGAGCGTCGTAAAAGCAATAGCCGCACGCGAAGTCAATTTGGGAGTCATAAGTCAGGTGAAGCGTAATCGGTCAATTAATGGCTCGTACAACCCACTCGTTGACATCACGACAAGTTATGCAATGAGCGGACAATTTGAAGAACATTAAATAAGAGGATCGTTGGAAATAATTTTACTATTATGCTCATTGTAACTATCATAGTATCATGGCCTTAAAATAATTATTTTTCTTAAATTGCTTAAAATGGAACGACTAGAAAGCAATCAAGGAATTTTTTAATGTTTGGACCTTTTAGATGTTTATTACTCAATCACGCAAAAGGATTTAAATGAAATTTGGCACATGAATAGTTTAGGAACTGCATTAAGTGATTCGATCTCGAATGAGGAGACCTTATTTCGATCCCCAGGCAAATTCTATAATTCGGTGTTTAGGAATTACGATTGGTTTCGACGGCTTTGTCACTAAAACTACGACAGGCTCAACACCTGTCATGTTATCCTATACAAACTGTGATGAAATACGTGTTAAAAACCAGAAATTTAATCCATTTTCGATCGAGAAATTAGTGAAGAGGATCTCTGTGCTATTAGAACAACTCACTAAATGGTTTCTCACTCATTTCACTAAACTGTTACTGTTTCTTAATTAACGTTTAATCAAAATGTAGAAAAATAAATATCACTACTTGAACTGTAAAATTAAAATATAAGGACGTAAAATACCGATTAATAATATAGATTAACCGGTACTTTACAAGGTAACTTTTCATGCTGTGTCTGAAATCAACCTGCATGTAATATCAATGGATTTGCAACACTAATATGTTTATCCACTTATCTTCGTATGTGATGAGGTAATCCGGAAGAATCTCATTATTGCACAATGAACAAATAACCACACTCGTGTTGGAATATAAAGCTGCTTCGAGCGTGTTGGACGTGCATTATGACGTCACTCAATTACGTCAATTCCATTTTCTCCATTTGTATTGATTGTTTTTTATAATTCATAAACATAACTTTGAAAATTATTTCAACCTTTACTAAGACGCTTATATAGTTTTTATGACATGGTTAAGGCCAAATACAGTGACTCACTAGTAACCTTCTCCCATCAATTCGTTAAAATATCAGTTGGCTTAATACAATTTCATAATTTATCGATACATTCGAATCCATTTGCGAATACCGAACAGAGTAGAGCGGATATTAAAGATTGTACAAGATAGACTATCGTTTATTTACCGTTTGTTACTGCACTTAGTGGGTGTCGTAATGGCATTGCTGCGTTTGACTTGACATAAACATGACATCATTTGTTTTCTGCGTCGTTTTATTTACTAAGGGTGATACGCAGATAGTATACATACTGTTTTACCTGGTCTGTATATTGGAAATCAATAAAGCCGCTGTTTGTCGTAATCTCACCGAATGGAAGAATTTTTATATCTATCTCTTATCGATTATATTTTAAACACAGGTGATTATCGTGAGTAAACCATGCGCTACTGCGACCACCCATTTGAATTGTCGAAAGTCTGTGTTAATTAACAGTGTAGTTAAATACAAAAAGCGTAGCGTTGAGGCGATCTTGCCTGCTTCTTTACAGTTTATTAGAAGATAGATCCCATAGATTTCCACAACGAACGGTCTCGAACAACCTGCAATCTTTTGCAGGATGGTATTGACACTTCTGCGAGCTATGTGGCCCGTCCATTGCCACAAAAAAGATCTTTCCTTAACAACCGTTCAGCTGCGGGGGCATGGGCTCATCCCATAACGAGGATTTGCTGTAATCTATTCTAAAAAATAAAATTCTATTCCAGACGCCTCTTACCTTAAACACTGCTGGTCATCATTTGTATGTTAATTTTGGTCTCTAATTTCTGTGATAGTTATCTCGCCTTATGTCGGTCGCCATTACTATATTCGAGGCTTGTTTAGTTAGTCTTACAATTATAGCCCGTATAAGAAGAGATATGATGTATTATTATGCCGATTCTAAAACAGCCAGGACAAACAGAGCACACATAGGACGGTATATTCGGATAAAATACAACTACACTATATAGACAATGAAAAGTGTAACCGTTTTGTATATTTATCATACAGTATTCATGTATTGAATTTATTATATTCATGTACCTATAATGGCTTAAGATCCTTTTATATTACAGTCAATGTACGTAACTGTACTTCACCGGGTGACCAAATGCAAATGAAAGCTATATTTCATTGTGAACATTTCTAAAAACAGTTGTGAACGGGACAAACGTATTAAAAAAGCGAGCCGACCCTTTCGCTCTTTTCATTTCGTTGACACTTCTGCACTTTGCATGCAGAGAAGCATCACAGGAACTCTATCGAATTCATAATGTCATCTGTAAAAATGCAGTTATGACTCATTTACACCTGTCTGCTTGTATTGTTAATTTAAAGTTTCATAACTTCTTTAGTTCTCCAAAAAGTATTATAACCAATATTATGATTATTATAAAAGTCGGTGGGTCAAAGGTACTTAATTGTCTATTTACGCGTTTGTTGTAGTGTATATCGTAGGAAACGACTAAGGGAAAAGTTTTGAAAATGGTATGGTAAAACTAAACATGACTGCGTTCGACGTGTTCTTTCTGCCAGATAGACCAAATTGGGTAGTGAAAGGCAGTCTACTATAACGTCTACTCAAACGGGAATCCGTATTCATATAGATTGATGTAACAACATTGATATGCTGGCTGTGTATTTTTAAAAACTATTTTGTGACAAAATGTTTGAAACATCTATACAATATATTTAATTCACAAGTAACACAACATTACTATGAAAAATATATGAAAAATTATATATTTACACTTATAAATTATATATTTAATAAATGTTATATTTAATATATGTTATTCAGTATTCTTCACACCTACTATTTATTTTACTCCATCATCCACAGTTGACTGGTAGAGAATGCCTCAAGGCATAAGTCCGCTCATTGGAAACCCTTAGTTTATGCGGTGTACAATAAAGTATAAATAAATAAAATAAATACATTAATACATCTTCCTAGTTTAGTGTTACAACAGCAAAACTGACGCCTTGCCAAGAAGCGATATCAAAAGTTCTGGGATGCAATATGTCTCAAAAAGCTAACTTTTGATGTTTGCGGGCGGATTTTGGGCACAATAAAATTTATGAAAACCTTTTTTAAACCTAAAATTCTTGCGTCCCTTTAGTCACTTATAAGTTACCATAGTTTCACGGCTACCCTTCTCTTGGCTGTAATGAAGAACAAGTGCTCCTAATAACAATGTGTAATAAAGGATTGTTTATATTTCAATAAAATAATCTTTTGAATCGAAATTATAAATAGTTAGTTTAAATACAGGAATAGAATTTTAAGACGAAAAATGTATTTCTTATATTCTTCAGTATTATTTCTTAGGGCGTTTCCAATTTCACATGCGACCAAAGTTTGACAATCGAATTGGCGATCGCAGTCGCACACCTCGCACCTAAGACGCTGCTGTCGTCACCGGTCTGCTTCATTTACGTCTGGTTTTTTTTTCGAGATGGTTATCCCTCCATCTGTCGATAGCCGCTGCCATTTTCTAAGCTTTTTTCCTTAGCTTAAACTTATTTTCTTTCGACACTCATGAGAAAGAACGCGTGACATATTTTTAAATGGATACCACTACGGTAATGTTTTTTATAGGTAATCCTAAATGAATAAATGAAGTGAATCTATATATTATATCTTAAGATTATTTTATGTAGTTTGATATACTTATCCCATATCTATTCAGCACCTTTGTATAAAGGCGTCGATGTAATTAACATTCTGAATTTTCGAACATTAGTTTATAAAAGGAGAGATATGTCAATTTTGATGATTACATTGGGGTGAAGAAGTCAATTTAATCGAATTATAACTACTTCTTTATTCAATTGATAGTCTAATTTAGTGACAATTATTCGTTGCGACACCATATTGAGAGTCAACTCGCCATAATTTCAACTAATTACAATGAGATACACTTTAATGTAACTCATTAAAACTTTTATTCCTCACTTTAGCAATGACAAAAAACCAATATTGCGACAAAAGTTATAGTTTGTAGTGGCTAAGACTATTCTGAGTATGATATGTTTCTTGAATTCTTTTGTAATGTTTGTTTACAAGAGTTTGTCGAGCTGTGTGAAATCTTGCGTTACTCCATGAGTAATTATGATAAAGATTGATTTACAAGTTACGATTCTTTATGTCGAGTTTTACCATCATTGTTTTATATTGTCTATAGTACATCGGTCTATAAAAAGATGACGAAATAACTTGCTGAAATCAAAAATAAAAATAGTTTTTGATGCCTAAGAATGCCTCAGATCATAAAAAAACCGTAGCTGTGATTAAAATAATTTTGTTATTAATGTTATTATTTAATCTAATCATTTTATTTGCTTTGTTACAGGTGGTTTAGAAGGCAAATACCGAGTGGCAGCACCGGAGCTCATGCAAGATACCTTTATGAGCGACTCGGAAGACGAAGGAGGTAGGTACTAAAATATAGTACAACAAACAGATGTAATATTGTTAAAGCTTGTTAAAGAAACCCTATTAAAAACGCCTACTATAAGATAGATCATATATTGAGGACACAGATCTGTACAAGTACTTCTTAATCTGGTTATGGAGGTGGTTATTCCGCCATCTGTCGATAGCTAATGGTATTTTCAGGGTTTTCCATTAGCTGTAATGACACCCATGAGAAGAAAGGAGGTGGCAACTTCTTAGGCCGTAAACACACGACTTCTACAGTTTCGATTCGACATTTTAGATTTGTTTATTATTAATAGGATTTTAGTGTATCTGTTCTTTTCGTCACAGGCGAAGTGGAGTGTCCGATTCAGCAGCAACAGCAATATCGCTACATGAACAGCGAAGCGGGCACGCTGCACCGGGCGAAGCCGCTCGAGGACAGCGTCACCGACGGCCACCTGTGGCCGAGCAACAATGACAAGAGAGTGGCCACCATTGAACGGCAGCCCGTCGACATCGGGTAAGAATTGTCTTATTGGTTTTTTTTTATTTTTATATTTTATCAGAGCATGAGCAAGAGAATGAAAACTGTCCACCCTACTTGTAATTCATAACACCTGTAAATCATTTCGAAAGAAAATTTCTGATGCGATTTCGCCCCAAAGGTCTAAGACGGAATGTCTGATAGCTCGTGATTGATTACACTGACTCTCTGTACATTTAAACAAAACAGTTCTTACACTGCTGCTTGGCATTCCTGGTGCTTTCTCCAAAGCACAGAAATTGTTCGATATGCCATGACTTTTACCATCCTAATTATTTTTTCTCTGTCAAAGTCCACATCACCCGATTGGCCTCTCTCGTAGATAGGGTTCACCATTATCGCAAATCGAATTGACTATCGCAACAGTACACACCTTATACGTTAGACGATGCTACTCGTTACCGCTCTGTTTCATTTTGGTCCGTTATTTATGTAGATGGTTATCCCGCCATCTATCAGCGGCCATAATCATTTTTAAGGTCTTAAGTCTAACAGCAACCACGGGAAGAAACGGTGAAAGGTGATAAATTCGACGAAACTAAAGTCATCGTCTAGCTGTGTACTTTAGAGACTCCATAAAACTCTGAGCGTCGTCACGAAAGTCCTGATCATGTAATTTTTATATTTCTTCGATGTGAGATGAAACCTTCTCTTTAAAAAATAACCGAGACAACAATAGTAAACAATCTCGATCACCTTGTTTATTTGATGCTTGAACATTAATTCATTACCCAAGGTTACGAAATCGCATTGCTTTATTCATCGTGATGCCTGTCACTGAATGACAATAGCGTCTGAGGATATTCAATTGATTCACTCGTTGCATTCGTTACGATTCTCTCTCTGTCACACGTGTCGTAGACGTGCTCAGGAAATGTTAGTGTGTATTTTTTTAATAAACTCTAAAGAAACTATAATATGTTAATATCGCTTCATCTGCATTCATTTCATCAGCTTCTTCTTAATAGTAAGCGAGAGCTTTACGTAGACGTGATTTTTTTTTTATTGAAAATGGATTTTGTTTGCAGGTTTTTGGTGTCATTCGTGGTGGACGCTCGCGGCGGCGCCATGAAAGCAAAGCGGCGCGGCGGTGTGCGTATCATAGTGCCGCCGGCTGCTTGTGCGGCTCCCACCCGAGTTACCTGCCGGTAAAAGACTGTTTTTGTATTGAATTGTAGTGACAAACGAGCTGACCACTACCGGTAGGTCGTATTAATCACAGTGCACGGCCACCTGCAAAGAATAAATAAATATATTTAAAAAAAGCAAAGCACATTAAAAAAGAATACCAGTAATAGCTAATAATATTACTAGTATCCCTTCCTAGTATATTAGTTAGTATACCTGGTGAAGTGATCTCGAGTGATTTATATAGTATCCCGTCCGATTTCGGCCACAGCGACTTGGACTATTGCGAGCTTCGTTCGTGTGCTCGCAGGTAACCGATTTTTGCGATGAACGTGCGAGCACATTGAGCGCAAGTCAGCACCCCACCGACGTAATTGTAGGTGAGGGCTACAGGTGTTCGAGCCTTGAGTGAGTCTCGTTTGGCATCGTGATTTACAACCATAGTCGAATGGCAGATCTGAACCTGAGTCGATATATTTCGTAGACTGGACATAGAGTAAAGGGTGATAGATTTCTCGACATCCCTCAAGGTTGAGACGAACCGACACTGACCGTAACTGCCACACTAACTCTACATTTCAAAATTCAAGATTGCACAGCAGCTTACAAATTGTTGTTTGGCAATAGAATTTCACTGCAGCAATATTTCAAATTTATGACACTGCAATAAATATTTAGTTGCCTTATTAACAAGGTAATTGACTATAATAATTTTGAAGATGTGACTATATTTATATATTTATGCAGATACATTGAAGAGTGAAAATGCATCCAATTTTTTAAACGTCAATACTCTCAAGTTTGTTTTTTAATATAAAACAAGATATGCAAACTTACTATTGCCCGCATTTTTGCTCTCCGGAATTCCATTTATCGCACAAAATACATTATCAAAAAATAGGTAGCCGGAATACTATGTTTCAGGGTTCGTTTATCGATAAGACAGACACAGTTACTTTCGCATTGATAATATTAGTATGTGTTATTTTAAAATAATAACACCGAACTCGGTGAATACTTAAGCGATTCTTTTATTTTTTATGCTATATTGAGTCATATGCCAAGTTCAATTAGGATTTTGGAAGGTTGCCATGACGCCCCTGGGCCGATGACACAAACGTTTCTTTGTTTTTGTTTAGTTGTGTTTTTTTAAGTGAGGTCATGATGTACATGTAAATATAGTACTTTTATATGTATCTTATATAATTTTATATTTACTATTTAGTAACAACACTACCAGTTTAAAATGTATTCTCATTAAAGATTTTATTACCAATGTTTGTGTGTGTGTCAAATCTAAGAATGTTTTCAGCGTGTATGTGGAAGCTTATCGTTGGCATAAATGTTTTTAGTAATTTAATATTATTAAAATAGCTGCTGCTATGCTCAGCCAATTAAAATAAAATAAAAATAAATAAAGAAATAGTAACTAGATAACGCCTTACCGTGTGATAACGACGTAATAATGTTAAATCCCTTTTCTTCCCGTGGATGTTGTAAAAGATAACTTAGGAAAGTATTGACACTGCAAGTACAGATTGTGGGAAAACTTCTTCGTAAAGTACTGGATCAAGATCTATCCACGTAGCACAACCATCTGCGTGATATCTCGTACTAGTTTAGTCTACACTGTAATCGTAAATGACCCTTTCCCGCGTTTCAATTATGGCGAATCCTTTAGAAATACAATAATATATTACTATAATAAATCTTAATATAGCTATGTCTATCAGTTTTTTACAATTTCATAGTAAAGCGATTACCCGATTTCGATGAAATTTAGTATGTAAATTCCTGTGAACGAACATTGAACATTTTTAACCAAAAAAAAAAAACTATTTGATTTTTGCCCTGCTTTGATCATTGTCAGGCTGTTTACCTACCCATTGCTGCACTCTGCGAGTTCATTGCCAACTTGCACAATGTCAAGTATTGAGGGACTAGAGAACAATGTCAAAATATTTTATCATTGTATCTTATCGAGTATTGCATTGATAAAACCTGTCATAAAATGTATGCACACTTTCTATTTATCGTACTTATCGGACTTCAGTATGCACTACCAGAAGCAAGCGGGCTATTGTTTATTTAAAAGATATGATACGTGACAACGCGGAACTGCTTTCCAGTCTACTGGCATACTGTGAAGAAAATATTAGGACAGAGTTTATGTTTGTTTATTTAAAAAACGGAAACTCGGTGCGAGCTCACCCGCGCACCAAGGGTTTGACATGTTATGTACAATGTGTAGGATTTTTTTTGCCAATTTCTTCAACAACGAGTTAGGTCTAGACAATTATTTAGTTTTAGACACACATTTTACAGGAACTTATTTGGGACAGTGTATCAGGTGGTGAGCCTGTTGCTGTCTTAGGGCCAACGCGAAAGACGCAAATAGTGAATAAGTTTCGAGTAATACTCATTATTACCGGCCTTTCTCTTCGTGATCTAGGGGAACTAGGGATGTCACTATTTGAATTCCGATCAACTTAACCTCTTCAGTTTACTATATTCTGTAAAACATAGTGATTATATATATTCTTCGATTATCAGAGAACGTTTTTGACTCATGCTGAGCTTATTTTTTCTATTAAATTATTGTTTTATACAAAGATAGCTTCCTCGATTACAATACTGGTCTATGGGGACTGCCTCCAGAAATGAATACTTAATGCGATGAAATTACAATTTATTCTTTGAATTTCGAATAAATTAAAACTCCTAGCAAAACGACTACGAAGGCGCCTATAAAATGCTCTACACGTAATATTTATAGATACAAATATGTTAGCATAAAAGTTTTCACCTAACCAAAAAGTCGCTTAACGCGTCTAAAGAATGAAGAAAACTTATTCCGTGGTGGAGACAGGTATGAAAGGGTCGGCTTGATCAGGGGAGCAACTCGGCCTTGCAGAATTCCGGCGTATAGTTAAAGCATTTTATGCTTCTGTATTTCTTCTGGTGAGTGAGATAACGCGAGGCCCATACGGAAAATAAGGATTACGAACGATGGGGGTAAAGGAGTGACGGTCGTTAAGGGTTTACGGATTCCGCTACACTGTTAGCTGGTGGTAAGTGACTGTCTACTTCCAGGTACACTCTCAAAACCAGAAGGGGGTGTGGGTGCGTTGCCTACCTTTAAGTAAAGAATTGGGAAGGGAAAGAAAATGGGAGGGTATTTTTAATTTTCTTAGAAGTAGACAGTCACATGTTACACAACATTATTAGTTAACAACAGGGAAGGGGACACACCGAAAACTAAAAAATAAATTTATTGGTAGTACGCACGGTATACATGCATTAATTTTACTACATTTAGTTTAATTAAATGGCATAAATCGTTACGTTTGATTGCTCTACATATTTAGTTATCAGATTCACAAGACAGGGTCATTTTAATTGTATTATCTTAATGTCAACACGTATTAATTCTATAGTATAAATCAATTAAGTCGTTTACAGGCTTATGACATTGAATTTTGAAAATTAAATCAGGCAACTTATGAAATTGTACTTATCAAATACTAAAATTTTGCTTCAAAATGTATAACCGAAGTAGAAAAAGATATAAAAGAGAAAAGATTTTTTCCTTTTCCTTCTTGATTGAGAGAAAAGATGTTTTCCTTTTTCTTTTGATTGATTCACTCACGTGATGTTTAGTTGTTTTTAAGTATAATTTAGTGGACGCCTCTTAAAAAGAAAAACTAATACTTATAAAGGAAGCGATACTATTATGATCGGTCTTATAGCGGTAAAGCAATACCTTCCTGGCATTTTTGAACAGAAAGGTGACACAAACGAAAAAAGAAAAATAACAGCGGCTAACATAATTTAAGACGCACGTTGACGGTAGCTATGCAGACTAAAGACGGCAGAAATGATAGAGATGTTGAAGACAAAAATGTTGTGACATAAGTATCTATTGACAAGTTGTAATTTTGGTTAATATTATTTAAATATTATTAAACCCAATGTCACTTCTGCGACTATCATAAAAACTTTTAAGAACTGAGTGTTTCGGTTTGAACTGTAGAAGGGTGGGCTGTGTAAACGCGCTATGAGGTGACAACTCATCTGGTAACATTTTTTTTAAAACTTTTTTAAAAGGCTATGGACTTCAGTAGGCAGTAGTTATTAACCATGAGTTAACTCAACCAACTTCCAAATAAAAAATACCTTTGTTTTCATACGTCAACGCTAGTGACTACAATCTCGAACTTTACACTTCATACTTTACTAAAACTAATCATTATATTGCAGTGCGGCCACTCGTCGCGCTCCGGTAGCTGCGCCGCCGCCTCTAATGGAGGGCGAAGCCCTGGCTTCGAGATTATTGGAATTACAACCTCAGGGAGCTAAATTTTTGGCGTAAGCAATTCCTTATTTATAACTTAAGGTTTAATATCTAATTTCAATCGGTTCATGCTGGTTCTGTAAAATTATATGTATATATATTCTTTTGAATATCATCCTAATATTTTGTAAGTGTACATAAGCGGGGTCGTGTGCTTACGGTGTAGCAATGTACCACACCTTTCTTCCCGTAGATGACGTACGAGAGGTGAGTAAGGTTTACCCTTATTCCGTTGTTGCGTTCCTCTATGACTAAATTTCAACAGACCGTTGAGGGGCAGCTGCATTGACGGTGCGAGGTTTCTGGTACTGCGATCGCCAATTAGCTTGCCAAGCGTGGCAATTATGGAAAATCCCCTCGTACTGTGGCCTATGTCCCTGAAGTAGACATTTCTAGGCTGTTAGGATGTTCACGAAGATCACGAATCAGACCTACCGAATAGTTTCTGAATTTTAATGGTAGTCTTATATTTCAGACCTGTAATTATCGAAGTGCCAATATTCACGGCGTCTTGCCGCGAAAGAGAGATAGTTATATTGCGCTCCGACACCGGTGAGACCTGGCAAGATCACTATCTTCACAACAACGACAACCCGATGATCCAGGTAAGTTTTATTACTTATTAGAAGAAAATGCAAAACTTAAAGTTATTTTGTTCTTGCTTTATAATACTTATGTCACTACTCTTTTTTTTGTGTATTTTACAGATAGCTAAATTATGAAACAAAATTGTTTACCTTGTTTTTAATTGTACCACACTAGCGCTTTAAGCGCCCGGTGCAAGCTTCTATAATTGTGCTATCGAATCTCCTGCTCATTTTTGCGCCCCTCAAGTCTTCAGCACCGCTTGAGCGTGGTGTGAACATCACGTGTTATTATAGTGGCTGTAGTAATGGTGGTTACTGCAGCTCATAGACACCTAAAAACAAATTAGAACGATAAAGGTTTACAAATTTAGAGCCAGCCTCGAAGAGTAAGATGGAATGATTGGATTGGAACAGTGGAATTGATACAAATTATTATGATCATGATAGAAATGGATAAAAATAGTTTTTTTGCAAAGCTCTTCTAACGTGAAACCTTTATAGCCGTGTTAAAAATAGTCATACTTCATTTGTTTTTGTGAATTCACCAGGCAAAATGTAATTGTTTGTGTACGAATGTCGCTGACCCATATGCTAATTTTAGTGTAAGGTTATTTCTATTTAATGACAACGTGAAATTATTCGTACATACCCGCGTTACATGATATTATCAACCCAGAAACATATAAACATATTTTTTTTAGCTTTCCGATTGAACATCTCATTTGTCTTCGTCAGTGTTTGATGAGTATTTACATGTTGTGATAGAAACAAAATTTTTATGCTTCTTTTGAACTATTACGAAGAAACACTTTGTGTTATATCTTAGAACAAAAATTATTCTCTTACTCTAATACTGAGCAATTTTATTATTATTGTTATATAACTTAAATCAAAATACTACTTATAATAGCTAGTGTTATTATGTTTGGTTTGACGAATGCAAGTTAGTTCGCAAGAGATTGTTCCGTTCCGTAAGCCATCGCTGCATCGGCAGGAGGCGTTGAGCCGCGAGAGGCTGGAGCGCGGGCCGGGCGGCGAGACGCTCGGCGAGAGCGGCGAGCGCGTGACGCGCATCGTGACGTGCGACTTCCCGCACTACCTGGCGGTCGTGTCGCGCGTGCGCCAGGAGGTGCACGTCATCGGGCCCGAGGGCGGCACCGTCTCCAGCGCCCACATCCCGCAGGTAGCGACCGCCCGACATTTCGTCGTTTTCGGTAACTGAACACAGTCGAAAATGGCACAAATATGTGACGCATGCACCTCAATATAATAATAAAAAAGTTAAACGAAATTGTGCAGGTACAGTACCGTCCACATGCTATTTTGTCATTTTCGGTAACTGAACACAGTCGAAAATGGCACAAATATGTGACGCATGCACCTCAATATAATAATAAAAAAGTTAAACGAAATTGTGCAGAGAGGAACCAACTAATAATATACGACAGGGTGTGATCAACAGCAGTAACATTGACATTCCCAATGCAGGTGCAGGCGCTGTTCCCGCCGCAGGCGCTGACGAAGCGCATCCGCGTGGGTCTGCAGGCGCACGGCGCGGCGCCCGAGCTGGCGCGCCGCGTGCTGCCGCGTCACGCCGCCGTGTCGCCCGTGCTCACCGTGGAGCCGCGCCGCCGCAAGTTCCACCGCAGCATCACGCTCACCGTGCCGCTGCCCGCCGCGCACCAGGTATGCCCCGCTGCAGCGCCGCGTGCTGCCGCGTCACGCCGCCGCAAGTTCCACCGCAGCATCACGCTCACCGTGCCGCTGCCCGCCGCGCACCAGGTATGTCCCGCTGCAGCGCCGCGTGCTGCCGCGTCACGCTCACCGTGCCGCTGCCCGCCGCGCACCAGGTAGGTCTTACGGCAGCCTTGGATAGATTGGTTTTAATACGGATGTCATAAATGTTAATTCTGTCGTTGAGACACTTGTTTTAAAGCTTGCTTGCATATGTTTTTAATGGTTGAATTGAAAAGCAATTGCGTTGAGAAACAATGGATAAAATTCGCCAAATAAATCTAAATATGAAAGCACCTCCTGTGCAGGCACTTTCATATTTGTATGTCGGCGTAGGGTAGGTCACATGAGGCAACTCGTTGTTAAATCTGTCTTGAGCCAGATCAGAAAACTGATGTAAATGGGTGGAAACGCAGTAAATTCGATACAGGAAGATGACCGTTCACACATCCGTTCGTTTCGTAATTGAAGCCCCGAGAATATTCTGAAGACAACACATGTCATTGACAACACATAGTAGTCAAATCCGCTCTCTCACTTCCTGTATCGACCCCACTCAAGCGCACCACTTGACGTTTCCGAAGATTTAATAGATGGCGTTGTAACCAAAATTGTTGCCTTATCTTGATTCTGCGACATGTATATATGTTATACCCAAAAAGCCTGAAGTTACCGAATTGAAACATTAATATAACAAAATTGCATTAATTGCACAGGGCGCAGTGCACGACAAGCAGTCGACGGCAACGCTGCGGCTGCTCTGCTCCATCATGGGTGGGCAGGCCAAGGCCGTTTGGGAGGACGTCACGGGTTCCACCCCGCTCACTCTCACCGAGGACTGTGCTTCCTTCACCACCACTGTTTCGGCCAGGTACATCTCATTAACTGCACAATTACTTTCGCTGTCGAGAAATTAACACATACCTACACTTTTCAGTTCTGGTGTTCTAAAGACTACCCACGTTTATATTTTGTGCAGCCTGAATATATCATCTATTTTAGAAAGTGGAACTACAGATTTGTCTTACTTTCTCTAATCGTTCACTAGAGTAAAAGGATTGTCTTTGCAGCCAACCTGTGGCTTTCTTTGAATAAAAAAAATTGTTCATGTTATTAATTCACTATTGTCTTTGTTTCAGATTCTGGCTGATGAACTGTCAAAATGTGAGCGACGCAACTAAACTGGCGACTGAATTATACAGGTACGTGTATTTTTAGAATTTATGTCACCGCTCACAATATTCGTAGCAATATATTAATTTAATCCAAAGTTGCTATCAGTAGACGAGGAAAATAAAATCAAGCAATGTATTACTTATAATATAATAAAGGCTTTTTTAAATTTCGCTTAGACATTAAAGTGTTAAATTTGTTTTTGTTATAAGTAAAAAGGCTATTTCTTTTACTTCACTCTAATCATCATTATCGACACCAAAAAGTTATCTTCTTTCTTCTTCTTCTATCTACTTTTTTTTTCTTCTTTGAGTTATCTCTTAAAAGATTAGTCCACATAGGTCTTGCTGGGCAGGCTTTGAGCTGATAGCAGTGCCGGTATCACAAGACTTAGTTTGGGTTCGACAAATTCGATGGAATTAAGTATTATTATCCGATTTGATAAGTATTATTCGATCAGCACGAATCAATAAATGATGTCGGAATACCGTTATAAATTTATATAAGTAAAAAAAAGAAAGAAGTAGAGAAACGATTTTAAAATAAATTAATTTAAGGTACAAACTGTCAGGCATAAATGTACTGGTATATTTTCCTGATTTTTTTTTATCTTTTGGTTAAAAGACTAGGTGGAGTTTTGTGTTGAAAATATTATTAATACTACCACTAATAAAACCACTCTATTAGGTATAGTAAAATTCTTAGACGAGGAAAATAAGAGAGAGAGAGAGAGAGAGAAAAAAAAAGAAAGAATGAGAGACAGAAAGTGGAATGGGAGTTGTAAATTTCTAAATCGAAACACGTTTACTTCCACAGAGAGATGCTACTGGTGCCGTTCGAGGTGCGCATCGTTGTGCTGGGCAAGCGGCTGGACGCGCTGGAGGGCCGCCTGCTGGTGCTCTACATCACCGACAGATACGCGTACGAGACGCTGCTGCAGCAGGTACGTGCGGACTGCTGCTGCTGCTGCTGCTGCTGCTGCCGCTCGAGGGCCGCCTGCTGGTGCTCATCACCGACAGATACGCGTACGGACGCTGCTGCAGCAGGTACGTGCGGACTGCTGCTGCTGCTGCTGCTGCCGCTCGAGGGCCGCCTGCTGGTGCTCTACATCACCGACAGATACGCGTACGAGACGCTGCTGCAGCAGGTACGTGCGGACTGCTGCTGCTGCTGCTGCTGCTGCTGCTGCCGCTCGAGGGCCGCCTGCTGGTGCTCTACATCACCGACAGATACGCGTACGAGACGCTGCTGCAGCAGGTACGTGCGGACTGCTGCTGCTGCTGCTGCTGCCGCTCGAGGGCCGCCTGCTGGTGCTCTACATCACCGACAGATACGCGTACGAGACGCTGCTGCAGCAGGTACGTGCGGACTGCTGCTGCTGCTGCTGCTGCTGCCGCTCGAGGGCCGCCTGCTGGTGCTCTACATCACCGACAGATACGCGTACGAGACGCTGCTGCAGCAGGTACGTGCGGACTGCTGCTGCTGCTGCTGCTGCTGCTGCTGCCGCTCGAGGGCCGCCTGCTGGTGCTCTACATCACCGACAGATACGCGTACGAGACGCTGCTGCAGCAGGTACGTGCGGACTGCTGCTGCTGCTGCTGCCGCTCGAGGGCCGCCTGCTGGTGCTCTACATCACCGACAGATACGCGTACGAGACGCTGCTGCAGCAGGTACGTGCGGACTGCTGCTGCTGCTGCTGCTGCCGCTCGAGGGCCGCCTGCTGGTGCTCTACATCACCGACAGATACGCGTACGAGACGCTGCTGCAGCAGGTACGTGCGGACTGCTGCTGCTGCTGCTGCCGCTCGAGGGCCGCCTGCTGGTGCTCTACATCACCGACAGATACGCGTACGAGACGCTGCTGCAGCAGGTACGTGCGGACTGCTGCTGGGCAAGCCGCTGGACGCGCTGGACAGTATAATTCATAGATCTAGAATATATTGAACTGTGTATCTATTATTATAATGTATTTACGCTTATTATAATACATTTTCCCTAATTTTCTAATGTCCTTGTTTCCTCAGGAGCATTACACAGAGATCGCACATTCAACTGCGGTGCGGTTCTTAGACGGGAAGGAAGTTTACCTTGAGTTCTCTGGCAACCTGGTGCCGGTTACAAAGTCCGGAAGTCAGCCAATGTTCACTTTTGAGGTATATTTATTTACTACACTAAGCAGTTAATTAAAAAACAATCTTGACGGTAGTGGTGACAAAATAATTTTAATTTGAAGTAATAATTCTTTACACGCTATTAGTGAAAGTAAGAAGATAGTAGAGAATATTAAAGTAGATAATATTAAACCAACATATTACAACAAATGCTTGCTAAACAGTTTGTAAATGGACAATAGTTATTGCTATTTTTCCTAAGTCGTTTCTCACGACACCACGGTAGAAAGGGGTGGTCAATTCTTTACAGACTACACGCGGATTTATTTTTTACTATACTTATAAATATACATTTAGATTACTTAAGAAATTTCAGTTATATCTCACGTATAAGTTATTAATAATCTTTTCTTTGATTTTAATTTCACCTCAAGGATGTTGAAAATCTTTGACATTGTTGTTTGCATTTTGCTATTATTTCAGGCCTTCAAAGACAACAGAGTTGAGTTCACGGTGAGAGTGAAGCACCACGAAGAAAGCCCTTCAGGGCGAGTGTACTTCATGAATGAACCCAAGGTACAAAAGGTTTTAACACAAAATAAAATAGTAAAAATATAATGTTTTATCGCCCATATCAAACAAATGTAACTAAATATAAATATTTTTTATTTTATTATGATACTCAAAACTAAGATGAGTATGATTTAAAGAAATGTTAAAGGCATTGAACGGTCATAGTTCAAAGTAAATACTGGGTACAAATAGTAATGCAGAGCTGTTATCCATGAGTTACATACACCACACTTACTTAATTGAAAATTTACCCTAAAAATAATAAATAAACAAAACAAAAATCAGAAATGGCGAAATCACATTGCATCTAATCGCCACGCTTGGCTAGCGGATTAGCGATCGCAGTACCAGGCACCTTTGACTATAGACGCTGCTGCCCGTAACTAGTCAGCTGAATTTTGGTCTGCTATTTTTATTTCTCTAGTTTATCCCCACATCTGTCGGAAGCCTTTGATATTGTCATGGTTTTTTATCAAGACTTATACCGCGTACATTACAGTACCGTTACAGTATTACATAAACCTGCAATCATTATTTAATTGCAGGTTGCCAAAGGCGAACAGTCCCAAACTCCGGCCTGCGTATTAGACGTAGAATTACCGGAAAGGATTGCGCCAAGAGCAGCGAAGAGTCAAATTGATTGCTTGAATTTAGATCAGTCTGGTAAGTTTTTCAGAGGTTGTCTAAATATTCCTTCAGTGGAACACGAGTGCTTGTGTGAAAACATCTAAAGCTATCCTTCACAAGGTAACGAAAGCTGTGAAAAAATCAACAAAACTAAAATTAACAACCTTAAATAAAGACTTACACATACTTTTAAAAACTTAAGTGCTCGTGCATGCTCGTACCAATGGGTTTTTCAAAAACTTATGTACGAATTATATCGTTGGCTTGGACATAAAGACGGCGACAGGCTCTCCACCTGTCACGTTTTCCCGTAAATATCTTCGGTGGATGGGACTTAGAATAGACCTCTGTCAATCCCTGCTTTTGGGAATTGCGGGAAGATATTTATTTTATATTTATTTATTTAAGTAGTAGAGTAGGCGTGTAACAGTATAAATATTACTATATGACAAAATATTAAAAATAAACTTTGGTCGGAGTTGACCAGCATACCCGGTTAATAAATACTTTCTATAAATGCAATTATTACAATAAAATACCGCTTTCTAGGTTTTGATGCACTGAAAGATGAATTGAGCTTCCATTGGGGTGATCATAATCATAGTTTGGGTCCTACTTCGTTGCCAAACCATGACCATCAAGTGAATGGAAATGTAAGTTTTATTCACATTACTCTTGTTGGTTAATACCGACTGATTATAATTTTACAATAACTAATTATTTATCCGGTTTTCCTTCAGCGCAAAATAGTTACCAATGGTGATGTCAAATATCCTTCAAAGGAAACAGAAGACAATGGCACAAAACCTCAAGGTAAAAATAAAATAAACTTGCTGTAATCTTTAATTATAAAACTTTTGACGACCTCCGTGGACCAGAGGCGTAAACCTGGTTTTCAAGGTGTCGCCAACTCGACGTCCCCGGTTTGATTTCCGGTCGGGCCAAGTAGAAAGAACTTCTTAACACTTTTTCTTCATTTTCTCAGGTCTGGGTGTTTGTGGTGCCTTCGTTGTTTCCAATTCCTATAACACATGTGCTTTTTATCTTACAATGGGTTCGGAGCAATGTATGTGATGTTGTCCCTATCTATATATGTATTTATGCACTAACTACACTCCCAAAAAAGCAAGGCCGAATTTAGCTAATACAATTTTTGTACCATAAACAATACTTATCATTACTGTTACAGTTAACGGCAACACGTTGCATGTGGATTCGAACAAAACAAAAGCAACATTTGACTCTGATGAAGATAAAACACCAATGAACACTTTAGAGAAAGGAAAAAAGAAACCCGAAGGTGGTTCCTTCTTCGGTGGCATAGCAGATAAGGTCAAAATGTATTCGGTCATGGTGACGACAAGGAAGAAAATGTTAAGGAATCATCACCCAAACCCGAACCTAAGCCACGTGAATCAAAAGAAAAAACTCCACCAAAACCAGCGCCTAGAATTATTAACGAAGATTTGCTTGAAAAAGTCGACGACATGTTCAAAGATCTTAAACAAAAACCTCACAATAAAGAAGAGGAGGAATTAGAAAGCCCTGTATATTCCACAAAACTCATTGTAGATGAAGAAAGCGATCGACCTTCTGGTCTACACAAAATAACAGAAGAAATATATCAACAATATGAGAATATGCAACCGGTTGACACTCCCAATTGCTGCAAGACTTCTGATCCCTTCCAATTTGACACTGGATGTTGTGAAGGCAAATATAAAAAAGGACAAAAACATCGGCACGATGAAACATCTACTTTGGTCGATAGAGTTGAACAAATAAATTTTACAGCACACGAAAAATTCGATGACATTTCAAATAAAGTACAAAATGATATACAAAATGGGTTAGAAAAGCTAGAAAAGACGAATGATGATATTAAACAAAAGTCTAGAGATGTGACCGATGACTTAATTAACAAAGAAGAAGCTGTAATAAAAGATATTAAAAATAAGGAAGATAAATTGAAAACATCTAACGAAGAAAAAGCAAAGGAGTCGGAAAATGCACTAAATGATCAATTGAACAAACTATCAGAATCTGCCGTAAAAATAACTGCTGATGCCAATACAAAGAAGGATATTTTGAAGTCGAATATTCAAGCAGAACTCGAAAATGCCAAGTCGTCCGCTACGAATACTCTTAGTCAATTGGTAGAAACAAGCAATCTTGCAAAAAGCGAATTACAAAATAAAGCAAATCTACATGATTTCGCTGCTAGAGAGAGAGCGGAACAAATGAAATTAGAAGGGATTAATAAATTACAAGACGTTAAGGTACATTTGACGAATGCAGTCGATAATGTACAACAAAATTCAAATGGTATTAACTCAGGCATACGTGCCATTACAGAGTCAATCCAAGACATGCAAGATAACTTTAACAATAAAGCAAAAGACATCAAAACTGATTTTGACAATAAAATTGACGATGTTAAATATGCCACAAATCAAAAAATTGCGGATGCTAATGAATCTTTCAATAATGTCACGGAAAAAAGCCAAAAAGTTGCTGCTGATATCAAGTTAAAAACGAACGAAAAGAAAGATCAAATAGAATCTGAGGTTAAAAAGAAGAAGAAAGAAGGAAAGAATTTCTTTACTGGTCTAGTACACAACATATTTGGTGAAAAGGATAAAGTTGAGGATGATATAAAAGAAAAAGCTTCGGAAACACAAGAATATGCAAATCAATTATTGATCCAAGCATCGGATAAAAAGAATGAAATCAATAACAAATTAGTTGAGAGTAAGGAATATGCTGAAAAAGTAGCCCACGATCAAAAAGATAAAGTGAAAGAAGCTATATCAGAAACGAAGGAATCAATAAATAACATAACTGATACGGTGTCAAAAAAGAAGGATGAAATTGGCCAAAATCTAAGCAAACAGAATGAGGAATTAAAAGAAGATTTTGAGAATATAGTACAAATTACTCAAGGTAAAAAAGCAGAAGTGGAAGAAGCAATAAGGAATAAAAAAGATGAAAGCTTAGAAGCTGTTACAAACAAAGCGCGTGAAGTTGAAAAGACTGTCGGTAATAAAAAACAAGAATTAGAAAAGGAAATTGGAGATAAATTAGAAAGTTTAAGGCACACTAAAGACGAAGTACAAAACGAAGCAAAAAATCAATTAGAAAGGATATGGCAAGAAGCTGTTCAAACTACCGAAGAAATAAAAAAGTCAGGTGAAGTTCTCGTCAACAATGCGGCTAATAAAAAATCGGACGTACAAAATAATGTTTTCAATAAGTTTGATGAAACAAAAGAATCGACCCATGAAGAGCTCCATAGAGTACAAAATGCTGCCAACGATAAGGCTAACGAGCTACAGGAATTCTCAAAACAAGCATTCAACAGTATCCAAGAATCATCCTTAACTGCTCTGGATAAGGTCGAAAATGTAGCTAATGATAAAGCAAATAGCGTTAAGGAAACGTGGGACGACCTGCACAGTTCGTCAAGAGACACTTACGCTGACATGAAAGACGATGTGACCAGCTTAGAAAATTCAACACAGGATACGTTGCACAGTTTTCAAAGTTCCGCCGGAAATACTTTTGACAGCTTAGAGGAGTCTGTAAAAGAATTCGTTGTTGGTACTCAAAATACTGTACAAAATGTCGAAACAAATTCCAAAGAGTTATTTGGGGATGTGAAAGATACTTTTGAAGGCTTCCAAATATCGGCTGATAACAAGCTCGAGGATGTAAAAGTTACTGCCAAAGAAGGCTTAGAAGAGGCAGAAGCGAGATTTAAGGAGACGAAAGAAATAGTTAAAGATGATTTAAGAGGTGCTGAAGAAAGCGTCGTTAACTCGATGACCAGTGGTGCTGACAAATTGGCGGGCGGTTTAAACGCATTGGGAAGTCATTTAGGAGCATTTGATCAAGGTTTGTAATGGAATTTGATTCTTTTCTTCCTTGCCCGTCTATTAAAGATGACTTTACTACCATGCACTACTCTCATGTCAAGGTCATGGCTGGTTCTAATTGTCTGTTGCAATACCACGAAGAAGACAATGCCATTACGGCAATAAGCGTTTGGTTGCCTTTAATACCATCACTGACACCAGACGGTATAGCGTATCATATCATACATTTAGTGACATATATTATTCTATTTAATTATTTAAATTATTTGATATAAGTTATTTGGATTTCAGGTGTAAAAAAAGACTCAACTAAAAAGCTGTTGGAGTCTGAAAAGGCACAGTCTTCCCCTAACAAGAAAAGTTCAGGGTACGTGAATACGATATTTTTATAAATCAATTTCATTCTCCGAAAACTCGATTCGATTATCGAAATCGATTATTTGGAGACTTTTAATTTACGATACATCGAATGTAAAAATGTAAATAACGATCACATTATACGTACTGCACTTAACTAATTCACAAATGCATCTTGCATTTTACGAGTAGTATGTGATAGACAAGAAGTTATATTATGGTTTCACTAATTCTTTTCTATTTTTTAATGGGGAAAATGAAATTAGTAAATTTTCCGATAAACTTTTTAAACACAAATAAGCTTTAATTATTTTTATACTATTTTATATACTAAATAGTTATTTTAACGTACAAATCCTTTTTTGAAAAAAAAAATGCTGAACGTATCACAAAAGTATTAAATGAATATTCTCAACATATTTTTATAAATAAACATTTTATTTACTAACAACTTTATATACACACATTGCCTGCATCT
This sequence comes from Sericinus montela, assembly GCA_029286605.1. Lineage (NCBI taxonomy): Eukaryota > Metazoa > Arthropoda > Insecta > Lepidoptera > Papilionidae > Sericinus > Sericinus montela. Next base: position 2,481,490 of record JAGSMR010000002.1, read on the forward strand.
AACTTCACTCGCACCGCATTACAGAATACCGAAGCTTAAGAGGAAGAAATAATTTGCGGCGAACGAACCACGAACGCAGAACGAATGTATGATATAGTTTAGTTTTATTATTTATTGATGTTCTTACGATACTGTGACGTAACGATTGTTTTGAACAACCATTGTAACCCATTCATTTTTGTGGTGCTATACAGCTGCTTCAAAATCAAATTATTATACGAATGTAAACTATGTATTGGTATTCGATGAAAATTGAAACAGTTGTTATGTCGATTTTGTATTAAGCACGGCCACAGGAACGCCTCCAGTGCTGCTATTTGATATAAGTTCTATATATGTATAAACGCTGTCGCTTATTTTATTTTTCAAAACTTAAATTTGTGACATTTTTGTACAATAAAGTACACTACTACTAAAGTAGACCACATTTTAAAGTATGTAATTTTTTAATGGTGGATTAGCTTAAAACTAAGCTTAAAAACTATAAATCTTGCAAGACCCTAAAAGGTTTTGGCATGAAAGTCAAGAATCAATGATAAAATAAGAGAAACAGTAAATTTATGTATTTATTTTAACTTATTTAATTTATAGTGTCAAGTTTTTATTGCAGAAAAATTTTAACGTTTATTATTTATAATAATAATTTAAAGTTGAATCATGTCTATAATCTTGCCTGTATATCTTTCGATATTATCTTATATATTTTTTAATTGATTTCATATACTTTGACATTGTTGTACGAGTAAATCAAAGAGCGCTTAGTTAATATTAATCTGTTTTATTTAATTTTAAATAAATATTTTTTTATAATTTGTCGAACTTCGTCTAATCATGTTTTATATGTTGCGTAATTTATTATATTTTAACTGTGTTTTATTTTAAATATTTTACAAAGCTTTCTACAGTACAAAGATAAAGAGCGTTTACTATTAAAGGTTGCTTTGAATGAAGAAGGCTTATTAACAAAAAATAAATGTCATTTCTTTAAAGTCGTTCTCCATATAAAGGTGCTTTCTTTAATAGTATATACTCCCAGACTGAGACAGCACTAAAAGGGTTAATTCAGCTAGCTACAAATAGCTAAATAGATGTTGATTAATTAGAAAAACAAAATAATAAAATTAAGATACAATCATTGGTTTTTTTAGTGCAGTTTCAAAAAGAAAAATTAATTTTGTCACTTTAGTGGTAAGGTGATTTTCAGATTTTTATATTTTTTTAAATATTGCCTATTTCTAAAATAGATCTGCTAGGATATTTATGTTTTTAATCCTACCTGTCACATTTTAGTGTCTATTGTTACAATAGTCAATGTTATTTTAGTAACTTTTTACAGTTCGTCCTCTTACATGTCACAAAGAGACATCCGCCATAAACTTATTTTGTTTAGCTTCGTAGATTGCATAATGACAATTTAAAATTAGGTTCGATCGACTACAATAACCTTTGCGCATTGTAACGTGGTGTTGTAATAAAATAAAATCACCGAAATGAATGAGACTATTAGACACGCATGTGTTGCTTGTGCTTTATCTGTAAGTTGTTAAATATAGGATATTATATGAAACTGTTCTCGAACAAACATTTGTTTTTTTTTCATTGTTATCTGAAAAATAATTTATTATGTCAGTTGGTAAATGTTTGTAGTATCGTCAAAGTTTCAATGAAAGAAATCGTGACATACTAAATATATTTATGTTTATAATATCATTGTGCCTTTATATAAAGGTAAAGGTTCACATTATGACTGCGGGTGCTATCGGGCGATCAGCTTGACCAGTTTAGCAAGTAAAGTTTACTCGAAGGTTTTGACACGTAGGATGCAAGATAAATCGGAAAGATTTCTATGGGAGGCTCAATGCGGATTTAGACCTGGAAGAGGATGCACGGATCAAATGTTTTCTCTCCGCATGATCACGGAGAAGCTTCTGGCTGCTAACCAGAAGATTTTCTGTGCTTTTGTGGATCTTGAGAAAGCATTTGATATGGTTGTAAGGAAGAAAATGTGGGAACTGTTGCCGGGGTATGGTGTGGATGGTCGATTGCTAAGGGCTGTGCAGTCACTTTACTGTGACTGTAAAGCCTGTGTGCGGTTGGGCATGACCTGTCACCCATGTTTAGCGTCCAAACGGGCGTAAAACAGGGTTGTGTCATGTCTTCCTGGCTATTCATACTGTATCTCGACAGCTGTTTACAGAAGCTGAAAGATAGCTGTTTGGGAGTGAAATTGGGTGACATAAAAGTAAATTGTCTGCTTTATGCTGATGATGCAGTGCTTATAGCACCATCAGAGGCAGAACTGCAGGCATTAGTCACGTGTAAATCAGGAATGTCTAGAACAGGTGAATGAAATTGTATACTTGGGGAGTGCGTTTAGCCGGGATGGAAGATGTGATTTAGATGTGGACAGGCGTGTCGCTGCCGGGAACAAAGTCAATGGTGCCCTGACTGCGTTAATCAAAAGGCAAGGCGTTGTGAAAAGTGCACGCCTTGCAATACATAACGCAGTGTTGGTACCGACTTTGTTATATGGCAGCGAAACCTGGGTATGCCAGAAGAAGCATAAAAGCAGGTTGAATGCAGTGGAGATGCGATCTCTTCGTAAAATGTGCGGCCTTACCATGGCCAACCGAAAGCGAAACGAAGAGATTCGCAATATGGCAGGTTTGAAAGATGACCTTGTCTCAAAAATGGATAAGGGCGTGCTTCGATGGTTTGGGCACGTTGAGCGAATGAGTGAAGACCAAATGGTGAAGAAAATATATAGCGCGAAAGTTAATATTAAAAGGTGTCGAGGTAGACCGAGAGTAACTTTCGAAGACCATGTGAGCAAATTGCTCGAAGAGAGGAGGGTCAAGAGTACTCGGATACCTAGACGTGCATGTATGAAGAAGATGATGAATCTGAAAGAAGCGAAAGAAGTATGTAGGGATCGTGACACTTGGCGATCTGTTCTCTCTGGCTACCCCGTCAGGGATTGTGCGTGAAGATAAATAAATAATATATATAATATCTATACATATATACATCTAAATTATCTAACTATCTAAAGTGTCTATCCATTAGTTAATATTTCTTGGTGGTACATTATGATGACACGGTAAAATAACAGAATATAGTTTGTTTGTTGTTGAAAAAAAAATTGTCAGAATATTTTGCGTATTATTTCATGCCTGTACTGAGAATATATGGTACGCCCCTCATAACGCTTGCGCGAAGAATATGCCTGAAATATTTAAAATTGTTTTATGGACATTTTTCTGCCTCTTTATATTTTTTTTATTTATTTATTACTTATTACACTAGAGTTGGTATCAACATTACACCATACAAACCATAGCATGTATTTATGCATAAAATAATATTACGGTATTTTAAAACTTTGATGGTATTTACACAACTGTTAATCGTGTACATATAATATCCCTCTATGCACACGGCAAGGTAACGCACTTTTAAAGGTACACGGCACATCTATGAGCATTTTGAGCACGTCACGCTTCTGGTAAGTTTATTTGCATTTTCATTTTATCTTACACCGCATCCATTTGTTTGCATTGATCAAAAGTTCATTACAATGAATAGAAACTTTTAATAAATGTAAAATGCTTAATAGAAGGTTAATTTTTTTTAGAAACTATATTTTTGGTAATTGGTTGTTTACTAAAAATATCATGTAGTTTCCAAATTTTTTTTTAATTTTGTACTTTTACAGTTTATATTAATGGCAATGTTCGTAAGTTAATTTTGTCTTTTTACATTCTTGTTTTAATTGTTAACAAAGTAGTTTAGTTACAATCGTAAAATTACAGAGCCGATAATTTCTTGCATTAATTTTTTTATATTATTATTAATAAAACTGGATCTTTTCAACTATCGTGTTACAGATTCTTCTCAAAACTACGACGGAATCCATGAAAGAAGAATTAATTTGGATCTCTTCAAATGGTCTACGGAGCATAAACGCAAAATTTATTAAAAATAAAGCTTCGGTTATATTTACAACCTTTGCGATAGAGGAATGACTCTATCCATTTTCCACGATCCCACCATATATTCATCAATTTCGGATGTTCCGAAGTATTCATTACTCAATTAATATGTAGAACATTAGGTATCCAGGTATAGGGAAGATCCATTACCATAGATAAACTGCTACCGGTTTAAAACTGTCGCAGTTTAAAATTTAGGATGCGTAGAATGTTTCAGTAAATATACAAAATAGACATTTCGACTTCTAATATGTAAACTGAATCTAACCTTTTGTTTCTTAAATCTTTTACATAAAAGTAATATAGAATAGTTGACATAAAAATGTGAATAACTTGTTACTTGCATAAAATAAAAAAAGTTAAAAAGCCAATTGCAAATGTTAACTGAACATCCCTTCTATAGACAGTTCACTATTAATTACGTTATTCGATTTAAACGAAACATTTTTTACCATTTTATTATTAGATAATTCGAAATCTTTAAGTAATTGCGGTTTAACTTTAAACTTTACTATTCGATAACCGGTAGTAACCACGGGTTTAGAGGAGCATATATTATAGTGAGAAATATTCTGCTTTAGATGAGTTTAAAACTGTCTTAAGACGATTTTTCGCAATGAGTGTATTCGAATAAAATGGTAAAAACTGTGCGTAATGTTCGAATAACGAAAAATTGTCATAAGCGTTGGAAGCATAGGTGTCAATGCGGATGTGCTTGAACGTTGTCCTATTTAATACCTACCCGAGAATATTCTAACTCTTCCAGCTGTCGCAGACGTGATGCGCATTTTATCATGAATGAATAAAATTGGCATAGCATTCGATCTGTGACAAACGGACCAAAAGTTGACTGTAGTTGACTTAAATAGGTGCCCCAGTATCGTATGCCCTATAGTATACAGATTTTTCAATTAACACTAATATATTCTACTTGCACCGTAATAAGGCATAGGATAAACTCCTTTTTTATATTCAATGTTGTTTTAAATGTTACACTTTTAATGATATTTGATGGTATTAAGAATGTTTTCATTTAATGGAATTGATGTTCTAAAAGAATTCTAATTAAAAATTGTTAAATAACTTTTGACATAAAAGTTTTAAATTATTTATACTATTGTCTACTAATACCCTAACACATGATGGATTCTTTAACTAAACTATAGTTTAATACTATTTTACTATGTGTTTTGTAATTGATCATACTTCATTTAGTTTGTTAAGAGATTGAATTTAATCTGCTATTACTAATCGGCTGGCAATTAGCCTTAAAATTACCCTGAAGGTAGTCTTGCCGTCTATGGAGCAAAAGGAATTTGTACAATTTGTATTAACGGATTAATTATACATGTTTTAAAACTTAAACCTATTTCCAATTCTGAAATTACTGTGATGCCAAATATAATGAAGTTTATGTGTAAAGTTGGAATATAAACTTTTGTTAATTTATTGATAGTCTATCGTCACCCTATTTATTGCTTTTAGTAATAAATACTTATTGCAAAATGTGTGTTCATTTTCTTTCTTGCCTTAAGGTTGAATTATATGAAACAACCTAACATATTTTTATTTGTATTTGGAAAATGAGTAGACTCTTGACCTTCATCGAGCACGATAGCATAGATGAGGTCAATGAATACAACCTTAACTTCTTCAAGGTTCAAGGAGTACACAGGCTTATCATGAGTAAACTGGAGCGAGTTGTCGCATCGTCAAAGCCTGTGTAGTCGCTCCTTGAAGAGGTTAAGGTTGTATTCTTTCGGAAATACAGATGCTGGAAGACCATTCTACTCCGTGCCCGTAAATGACGATCGGAAGCGCATAGTCCGAATGCTTGGAATGTCGACCAGGTGTGGGTGGTAGCCTGCAGTGCGCCTGGTATCCCGATACAGGAATACAGTAGCAATTCGGGATAAAACATCGACGAAGTTTTCGCTATTTTGAACTACAATATTAATCATTCATAAGACTAACCCAACTTAGTCATTTTTTCCGCATTCTCAATACTGGGATTGTCAAAATTTTACTCAATTTTGCCCTCTTGTCAAACATTTCACTGAAGCTTGGGACAACATGAAAGTTGATTTCACCAACTTAGTGTCGAAGGCAATGATAGAAATGCAAATTTAGATAAGATAATCAAAGGTATGAGCTATCCTCCAGGGGAAACTCGAGTCTCTTGTTTCTATTTCCGATGATCCAACCACTGGGCCATAGTAGTTTAATAAATAAAATATCTTCACGCCATTCCTTATACAGGGGTAGACAGAAATGTAGACAAGTTCTGATGACAATACCCATCTTTCAAATGCGAAGAGTTATAAATAAGCCTTATCAACGGATTGAACTTTTAATTTAAAGGTAATGAACAGGTCAATCATGCAATGCGGCGGCAAAGAAAATCCTACAATATTCGATTATCGTGACATGCGTGAATGCTTATATCCTTTTATTACATACATAGTGGCCTGTAAAGGTTATACGACTCTGGAAGGTAGAAATGCCATAATACCCACTCTTAGCAAGCTGCTGCTTTTAGTCGTCTGCCTGACCATGCATAATTCTGTTCTAGAACCTTTCGGAACAGTTACACTACCATTTGTCGATAGTTATTAGAACTTAGTCGATAGACAGAAGAATGATTGTTACATTATCATAACTTATTCTACTCGGCTATCGTGACTTATGTCACGATAGCCGAGTGGTTAATCAGTCGGAATTTGGATTGAAGAGACCCGAGTTCGATATCCAGGTGGCAGGCTCTTTCCAATGGGTTTTCAAAAACTTACGTACGAATTATATCGTTGGCTTGGACATAAAGACGGCGACGGGCTCACTACCTGTCATGTTGCCCGGAAAATATCTTCGGTGGAAGTTGGATCGAAGGGACTTAATTGACTAGACTAGACTGTCTGTCTACCCCGTATTGGGATTACGTGGTGAATAAATATTATAAATATTAAAATTATTGCAACATAAACAGTACGTAAGAGGATTTTGCCAAGTTCCCTGCCATCGTCACCACAACGAGCGAGTTGTCGCATCGTCAAAGCCTGTGTAGTCGCTCCTTGAAGAGGTTAAGGTTGTATTCTTTCGGAAATACAGATGCTGGAAGACCATTCTACTCCGTGCCCGTAAATGACGATCGGAAGCGCATAGTCCGAATGCTTGGAATGTCGACCAGGTGTGGGTGGTAGCCTGCAGTGCGCCTGGTATCCCGATACAGGAATACAGTAGCAATTCGGGATAAAACATCGACGAAGTTTTCGCTATTTTGAACTACAATATTAATCATTCATAAGACTAACCCAACTAAGTCATTTTTTCCGCATTCGCAATACCGGGATTGTCAAAATTTTACTCAATTTTGCCCTCTTGTCAAACATTTCACTGAAGCTTGGGACAACATAAAAGTTGATTTCACCAACTTAGTGTCGAAGGCAATGATAGAAATGCAAATTTAGATAAGATAATCAAAGGTATGAGCTATCCTCCAGGGGAAACTCGAGTCCCTTGTTTCTATTTTCGATGATCCAACCACTGGGCCATGGTAGTTTAATAAATATCTTTACGCCATTCCTAATAAAGGGGTAGACCAGAAGTCTAGACAAGACCTATCTTTCGAAGGTGAAGATGTAATTAATAAGCCTTATCAACGGATTGAACTTTTAATTTAAAGATAATGAACTAGTCAATCAATTAATGCGGCGACAAAGAAAATCCTAAAATATTGAACTTAAATCCTGAATGGAAGACAGGAATGCTGTAAAAGCTCTTAGCAAGCTGATGCTATTAGTCGTCTGCTTGGCCATGCATTATTTCGTTCTAGAACATTTCGAAACGGTTACACCACCATTTGTCGATAGTTATTAGAACTTAGTCCTATACCCTCGAGAAGAATGAGTGAGGTAAGTACAACATACAGTTTCTTCATCATAACAGCCTATCAGAAATCCACTGGTGGACATACGCTTCCCTCAGAGACGTATATGGAGGGACATCTAAATATCGGGAGATAGGCAGCAGCATTTTTCTGCGTAACATCTTAAAAATACTGCGGTTGCCAATGCATTCGCCAGGCGTGGCAACTAGGCAACACCTCTTACATATTGTTTATGTTGGAATAATTTTAATATTTATAAACTTTGTTAAATAAAACGTTATAAAATAAAACAAAAATATAATCACACAATCGCAATAGACAGAGGTCTAGTCTAGACAATTAAGTCCCATCGACCCCACCTTCCACCGAAGTTATTTTCAGGACAACGTGACAGGCGGTTAACGCGTCGTCGTCTTTATGTCCAAGCCAACGACATAATTCGTACGTAAGTTTTTGAAAAACCCATTTGTATGAGCCTGCCACCTTGGGATCGAACTCTGGTTTCTTGATTCGGAATTCCGACCACTCTTGCTCCGCCAATCGTGATTTAAATAAAACTAATGAAATACGCACAACCTATATGCGCACATTTTTTATTGCTATTTACTTTGAAAAGGGAATGTCACCACTTCGTTCTACTTTGAAACTAATCCGATTTAGACACGTCGCTTTTTCGAAAAATCGTCTCTTTCGAAACAGCGACGTGACGAAATGCCACGAAGTTATCAGCCGTCAAACTGTATCGGGAAGACAAGGACAAAAAATAAGGTATTTCTTTTATAACTCATTTATTAAATACATTCTTTGTGCGCAGTATTAATTCTCACTAACATCAGTTATAATAGAGTCGTTAGACGACACTGAATACTTCTATTTAATACAATTTGTATTAATAATATCAATTTTTCTATTATCAATAAATATTTACCATAAAGTTTTATTTTAGAAATCAATACTTAATACTTGTAGCATTAAACAGGATGTAAAATTATTGTAAAAAAAGTAGTAATTATATCTTTTTTTATTATAAATTTGAAGATGGATTTCTGTATTAAATACACAATTAATAATTGTAGAAAAAAAAATAATGCAGTAAAAAAAAACATAACGATTTTTCATTCCTACGTTACTAAGATACAATTAACATAAGATTATTAGTACAGTTCACAAAAATGGTGAAATTTAAACACGTTTACACACATTTTATTTATAATTTTAAGGATATATGGAATATTACATAAAAATCATAAGTACGTTATATATTAAACCTTTCAATTAAGACAGTTCACCGTGCATTCTTGGTATGCTGCCAAGCTAACAATAGGGTATTTGACTGCATTAAAAATTGCCTTGTCATCTCGAAATTGGTTAATTCAATAAAACTAAAATTTATACAATGATTATTTTACAAAACATGATATACATTTTTTTCGAGCTACGCAAACGTACTTCACTGTTTAGTGACGTCACATTTTGAAAAGATCATGATTTATTGCTTCTAAATTATTTTCGAAGGCAATGATAGAAATGCAAATTTAGATAAGATAATCAAAGGTATGAGCTATCCTCCAGGGGAAACTCGAGTCCCTTGTTTCTATTTCCGATGATCCAACCACTGGGCCATGGTAGTTTAATAAATATCTTTACGCCATTCCTAATAAAGGGGTAGACCAGAAGTCTAGACAAGTTCTGATGCCAAGACCTATCTTTCGAAGGTGAAGATGTAATTAACAAGCCTTATCAACGGATTGAACTTTTAATTTAAAGATAATGAACTAGTCAATCAATTAATGCGGCGGCAAAGAAAATCCTAAAATATTGAACTTAAATCCTGAATGGAAGACAGAAATGCTGTAAAAGCTCTTAGCAAGCTGCTGCTTTTAGTCGTCTGCCTGACCATGCATTATTTCGTTCTAGAACATTTCGAAACGGTTACACCACCATTTGTCGATAGTTATTAGAACTTAGTCCTATACCCTCGAGAAGAATGAGTGAGGTAAGTACAACATACTGTTTCTTCATCATAACAGCCTATCAGAAATCCACTGGTGGACATACGCTTCCCTCAGAGACGTATATGGAAGGACATCTAAATATCGGGAGATAGGCAGCAGCATTTTTCTGCGTAACATCTTAAAAATACTGCGGTTGCCAATGCATTCGCCAGGCGTGGCAACTTGGCAACACCTCTTACATATTGTTTATGTTGGAATAATTTTAATATTTATAAACTTTGTCAAATAAAACGTTATAAAATAAAAGAAAAATATAATCACGCAATCCCAATAGACAGAGGTCTAGTCTAGACAATTAAGTCCCATCGACCCCACCTTCCACCGAAGTTATTTTCAGGACAACGTGACAGGCGGTTAACGCGTCGTCGTCTTTATGTCCAAGCCAACGACATAATTCGTACGTAAGTTTTTGAAAAACCCATTTGTATGAGCCTGCCACCTTGGGATCGAACTCTGGTTTCTTGATTCGGAATTCCGACCACTCTTGCTCCGCCAATCGTGATTTAAATAAAACTAATGAAATACGCACAACCTATATGCGCACATTTTTTATTGCTATTTACTTTGAAAAGGGAATGTCACCACTTCGCTCTACTTTGAAACTAATCCGATTTAGACACGTCGCTTTTTCGAAAAATCGTCTCTTTCGAAACAGCGACGTGACGAAATGCCACGAAGTTATCAGCCGTCAAACTGTATCGGGAAGACAAGGACAAAAAATAAGGTATTTCTTTTATAACTCATTTATTAAATACATTCTTTGTGCGCAGTATTAATTCTCACTAACATCAGTTATAATAGAGTCGTTAGACGACACTGAATACTTCCATTTAATACAATTTGTATTAATAATATCAATTTTTCTATTATCAATAAATATTTACCATAAAGTTTTATTTTAGAAATCAATACTTAATACTTGTAGCATTAAACAGGATGTAAAATTATTGTAAAAAAAGTAGTAATTATATCTTTTTTTATTATAAATTTGAAGATGGATTTCTGTATTAAATACACAATTAATAATTGTAGAAAAAAAAATAATGCAGTAAAAAAAAACATAACGATTTTTCATTCCTACGTTACTAAGATACAATTAACATAAGATTATTAGTACAGTTCACAAAAATGGTGAAATTTAAACACGTTTACACACATTTTATTTATAATTTTAAGGATATATGGAATATTAGATAAAAATCATAAGTACGTTATATATTAAACCTTTCAATTAAGACAGTTCACCGTGCATTCTTGGTATGCTGCCAAGCTAACAATAGGGTATTTGACTGCATTAAAAATTGCCTTGTCATCTCGAAATTGGTTAATTCAATAAAACTAAAATTTATACAATGATTATTTTACAAAACATGATATACATTTTTTTCGAGCTACGCAAACGTACTTCACTGTTTAGTGACGTCACATTTTGTAAAGATCATGATTTATTGCTTCTAAATTATTTTCACCTAGCACGCTGCAAACATTAGCAGTGTTAGGTATTAAATAAAAATATACAAATGGTTAAAAAATTAAATTAAATAAAAGCCTACACAGAGTAACAATAACCAAGACCCGTGCCGTGTCAAATGAAACTGTAGGTACTCATACCAAATGTTTGCGTTACAGTTTATTTGTCTGGATTTGTTTAAAATAATAATAATCTTTATTGTTATAAGACACACACACACACACACCAACTGCCAAACTTCAAAATTAACCTTTTATTGTATTCAAGCAGCTTTGTTTTTTTTTAGTTTTCACTTATTGTTTAAGTTGTTATACATTATGATTTGTTGTTAATATTACCGTGGGAGGAGACACTGACCTCTGTAATACAGGTTTTACCTAGTACGGAAGTCAGAGACTTCATCCAAATTTGTGATGAAATCTTGTGACAATTAAGATTATTATTATTTCTTTATGGAGTTAACATACTGTTTTAGATACAGCTACTCCAACAAGCCCAAGAATTTTGACATGGAACTGTCCGGCATCCATATACGATTTTGCCACTCAAAGTACTTTCTCCCGAACGCTTGTCAGTATTGCCAGCTATGTGATCTGCATATTGCTCATCCTTGCGGTTTTGTCGATTCCTTACTTCTGTTGCAGATATCACACAGAGACAAGTCATACCTTTGCTCTATAGCCCGCTATACAACTTTTACGTCCTTCAGTGTAAGACAACGTCTCCATTTCATAAGGACTTTGATATAAATATTTTAATTTGCCACTTTATTCTAGTGGCAACTTCTGAAAGGTTTTTACAGGAATAACTGGAAACTCAAAACAAATTTTATCAATATAGATTTAGCACAAAAAACGATAGTTACTTTTGCATTAATAATAACTTGTAGCAGCCATGTTATAGCAGTTTTCTTCCATGCTTCTTTTATTTAATACTCTTGTGCGTTCTATAGTTGTATTCTTACTGGTCTAATATTCTTAAGTGAATGTAATACAATAAAATTATTAAATCAGTATCTAATAAATGTCATTCTTACAGCTAATAATGGTTTTTAGCACCACGGTTACTTGGAATGTCTTGTTTATCTAAACTATTAAGGCACTTTTCACGTGTACAGCAAACATTATCACAATGTGCTTATAACAAAAAGTATGAGATATGTTTTTCCTTAAGCTGTATACAGTGAAGACAAATTTCCAAAACATCATATAAAAGGTGAGAGAAAATTATATAGTTCAATCAAAAATAATACGTCACATATATGGCAAGAATAGTTTGTGAAGTAATATAAAATACTTTTATAAACTTGTACAATATTTTGAAATTAAAACATTTTTCGATTTATTGCGATATTACTTCACCACAAAAATATGGTTTCAAGTTTAAAAAAAAAAACTATTCGAGAATAATAATACGAGATACAAAATAAAAATAGGTACGAAACCTCCTTTTCAAAGTCGGTCAAAAAGTAAAAGAAAAAATAATCTTTAAAACAGTCTTTATAAACAGTAATGGAATCTATGGAATATATTTTAGTGCATTATATGCGATTTTACAAAAGATCGACATAAATATAAATTCGTCAAACGATGTCTAGGAAGAAACATTAGCTGCTTTGTCCGGAACTCACATCTGAGAGATCTTTCGTCTCCCTGTCATAGTTAACTACACTCTCACAGTCCAAGAAGTCGGAGTCGGTCAACTGACGTTTGATCATCAGGTGAGGCGTTTTCCTCACCCGCCTTTCTTTCAAAAATCTCGGTATCATTTCGCGTCCTTCCATGAAGAATTGCACAATTATCCTCTCAAAGAATACTGCTATGACGAAATTGAAACACGCGAGGGCCAATACAATGTAGGCCATCAGACTATCTTTGGGCATTTTTAGCTGAAGGAAGTCCGACAGCCACATCGGGGGCGCCGTCGTGATGTAAACGCAGATGGCCGTCATTACAACGAGACTGATCATTAAATGCTTATTCGTTATAATGGAGCGTCTGTACGGCGAGCCGTGACTGAAAACCACCGCCAATATTATATACTGGAACATCGAAACCGTAAAGATGGCGTAATTCTCCCAGCACTCGTTCGCCTCCTCGCCCTCGTACGTGTGGCGGACGTACCACGGGAACTGAATCAGCGCCAGGTAGCTCAGGCACTGGGCCAGCGCGATCAGCGCCATCTGTCCGATCAGCGACACCAACGGCACGATACCCAGCAGCGAGGTGAGGGGGGGTATCTTGCAGAGCCTGCCTGTGTGTGCTTCGGTCATGCCGAAGAAGGAGGCGAAGTTGACGATCAGGGCGACGTCGATGAAGAGGAACTGGAAATCGGTGAGGTTCGAGTCGAAGTAGTAGAGGAAGGCGACGGAGAGAAACTCGGTGAGGGAGTAGCCGATCATGAACTTGAAGACGCCGAAGCTGGTGGCGAGCGCGGCGCGGCCCTCGCGCAGCACGCGCGCCACGCACGCCACGTCGGGCTGCGCGGACGTGAACGGCGCCGCCACGCTGCTCTCCAGCTCCGACAGCGACACGCCGGCGTGCGCCGCGCGCAGCGCGCCGCAGTCGTTGGCGCCGTCGCCGCACATGCCTGCCGGCCGCTCCGGTTTAGTGCCGAGAGATACAGACCGTATGGTCTGATACATACAACTGCTACTCATGACTAAAATTATAGCTGAAAAGCTTTTACTTATCACCCACCGTAAAGTGTTAAGGGCTGTTTTTTATAGAATAGGGGGAAAACGAGCAGGTGGCTCACGTGATGGTAAGTGATTACCGCCGCCCATGAACACCTGTAATACAAAAGGTATAGCAGACGCGTTGCCGGCCTTTGAGAAAGGTATAGGCTCTTTTCTTGAAGATCCTTTAGTCGTATCGACCCGGAAAAACCGCAAACAGCACATTCAAAGCTATGAACGCTGAGCACGTCAAGCTTTTTAGAGGCCAATTTGGCCTTCCCTTCCAAGTGGCCGCGAAACTCAACGTTGCTTGATATGTCGACGCCAAGGATTCCGATACATGCTGAGGCAACAAAGGTAGTGCTCTCAAAATGTGTTGACTCGACAAAGGGTTTCTTTTTAGCGCCAAACGCGCAAACTTGTGTCTTTTTAGGGTTGAACTGGACTAAATTTAGTCGGTCCCAGTCGAAGATTTTTTCAAATCTCGACGTCAGACACAAGTTTGTTCCGGGACTCGTCGACGTGTTCTCGAGAAATATTGGCACGGTCGGTGTATAAGCCACCAGTGCTGTCGTCTGCATAGCAATTAATATAATTAATTTGTAACAATACATTGATGATGGCGATCGGTCTGTTGTTACACGGATCTGAGCGTTCGCCTTTTTTAGGGATCGGGTGCACCAAAGCTGTCTTCCATGTCATCGGGACGACGCCTTTAGAGTAGGAGTACCGAAAAAGACCCGTTAGAACCGGTGCTAACTTTGGAGCACACATCCTCAGCACAATAGGGGGGACACCATCGGGCCCACTCGACTTCTGGATGTCCAGGGAGAGGAGTGCTTTTCGCACTGAGCTCTGAAAGAACCGGATGTCAGGCATAGAGCACTCATTGCACGGGATGGTCGGCGGTGAGTTCCCTCTGTCATCGAGAGTCGACTTGGACGCAAAAAGAGAACCTAGAAGATCAGCTTTCTCTTTTGCGTCATGGGCCAGCGAGTTGTCCTCCCTGTGCAGAGATGGTAATGATGGCTGACTGAAATTCCCTTGGACAGCCTTGGCGAGGGACCAGAACGCACGAGTTCCCGAAGGAAGACGAACCTTTTTCTCGCCAATTCTGCCAATGTGCTCGGACTTTGCCGCAGCAACTACTCTTTTGAAGGACCTGGTAGCAGAGTTATACTTCTTTGTAAAAACGCTAGTGTTTGAATCCCGGGACGCCAATGCATTAACCCAGGCCCGGTAGCACTGCTGCTTTTGACGAGATGCCATTCTGCATACGCTACCAAACCAAGGCTTAGATCTTCCACCGATGGGCACCACAGAGGAAGGAACGAAAGGTTTAATTCCTTGAAGCACCACATCGGCGACGGAATCTGCAACGGCGTCGGGACTATCCAGCGAGAAGCAAACATGCTCCCATGGGTAGGATGCAAAGAAAGATCGCATCCCTTCCCAATCTGCCGACCTGTAGTGCCACACACGGCGGTGGCCTTCATATCGCGACCGCAATGGGCACATGATAGGCACTTTACTCCGAATCAGGCAGTGGTCCGTTGAACCGAAAGGGGCATCAACGGAGACCACATAGCCGTCCGGATGAGAGGTCAGCAGAAAATCCAGCAGGGAAGGTGTATGATTTTCGACATCCGGAACCCGCGTTGGCGAAGTAACCAGTTGTGTCAGATCATATGCTAAGGCAAAGTCAAAAACATATCTCCCTGCATGATCAGTGGTTCGAGATCGTAGCCATTAGGCTTGTGTACTTATGTACGAATATCGTTGGCTTGGACATAAAGGCGGCGATGGGCTCACCACCTGTCACGTTGTCCCGAAAATATCTTCGGTGAAAGGTGGGTCGAAGGGACTTAATTGTCTAGACTCGACCTCTGTCTACCCCTGTATTGGGAATTGCGTGAAGATATATTTTTTTTTTGCCTTAGTCAGTGTGGGAACAGAGTGGAACTTTGCCCCTCCCCCCCTCCCGCAGAATACGAGGGGCAGCCTGAGCATCCACCCCCAGGCAGCGATTGGTTGCCCGAGCGCGGGTGCCCAGAGGGGGATTCTCCAGTACCGATGGTGCTGGTACCCCCCTTGGGGTAGATTTTTTTCATCCGCTACCATGTTCAGGGGGAGAGGGGTGTGTTGGCCTCCGGTTACCAGCACTCACCAGACGAAACGCAGAAGTTTGTTAAACTTCTTCTTCACGCCGGTATTCTGTGTGGTCGTGGTACAGCCCCGGTCGAGCTGGCCCATGCATGCAACAACAAAAGCTGATGCGTGGCTCTACCTTTGTTAAAATCATCTACTGCAACTCCTCGGCTGAAGACGCAAGTAATACAGCATAGCAGAAACATTTGATGAGTAACTCATTCATTCTCAACCCACTTTCATTCTCTTTTAAATCTGTCAAGCAATTGTTCATGAACAGATTAAACAGCCACGGTGATGCTACACATCCCTGTCTTACACCTTATTCGATGTTAAACCAGTCAGTGTATGTCATACTTTTATCCTTAAACAAGCACTAGAATGCCTATAAAGAGATTGTAATGCTTGTATGAGGATGCTGCTCGCACCGTTCATGGACAATGCTGACCTCAATTTATTCCTCAACACTAAGCCTTTTCTATATCCACGAACGTGTAATAGACCTTCTGGTTTTTCGCCAGACACTTTTCGGCTATGCATCGCAAGGAATAGACCTGATCCGTACATCCCATTCCCATTCTAAAGCCCGCTTGTGCATCCCATACTTGAACGTCTGTTTCATTCACAACCATTTCAATCAATACTTTCGCATACAATTTACCGACGACGCTGAGAAGGCTTATACCGCGGTAATTTATGCAGTCCTGCCGTGACCCTTTTCCTGTATATAAAAGCACGAATACGACTTTGCACCAATCTCCCGGTACTTGCCCATTTCGCCAGCACAAATTGAAAAGGCGGTACAGCTGGCTAGTCACTAAGCCCTGTCCAGTCCTCAGCACCTCGACGGTAATCCTATCACATCCTGCAGCCTTACCTAATCTTACCTCATTTCATCCATGCTTATCTCACTGTTATCAACATTTATATTAACCATGGAAGATGCCGGATGTTATACCTGCACTTCCTCTCTTTCAAACAAACATTCAAAATACTCTTTCCATCTCTTTAACACAAATTCTTTTCCTTTTATAACGCACCCATCTTGACTCCTGATTGTACTCAGCGCCGAGGTAGAAGTCTTTCCTCTGGCTGTTTAGATGGATTCCCAGAAAAACTTGATGTTTGACTGTAAATCTTCAGTAGCCTCATATCAATATCATCCTTTCGTTCTTCTTTCTTTCTAGTCACGCAGCTGATTTGAATCTTTTATACTTCTCTTTCGCTTCCTTTATCTCGTCATCCGTCGCTTTTTGAAGTTTTTACTAAACCAATAATAATAAATTGCTAACCAATCCAACCACCCTTTCTTCTTATCTTGCACAGCCCTTTGTACATAAAGATGTACAAAGGGGTGCCATTCCCATTTACACATTATAGTTCTTTCTTCCTATACTTCTTTTAGTTACCCCGCACTTTACTGACTCACTTTCGCGCATCCGTCGGTGCATAGACCTCAAGGATAAACAAGCGAGTGAGTCCAACTTTTAACCAAATCCAGAGGAGTCTTGGGCTTACACATTTATGCACCATCACACATTCAATTATTCGAGAGGAAAGAATTACACCAACTCCCTGACAGCCTCGGCCGGTTTTGGGGTACTCCCGACCAGTATGTCGTGTAGGGACCATGAACCGTGGTGTGACATCCTTTCCTCTTGGTTTCGTTCAGGATATCCTGTGGATAGATATCCTGTGGATATCTATGAATCGTTCATCCATCATCTGACATACTTCATCTACCATACCATCCATTCGTCCCTAAAGAATAGCAAGGGGAATGTTTGTCCACCCCAGCAGAGCCCCGCATACAGGGTAGGCGCAGGGTAAGGCTGGCTTAGTTCTGGGTCGCCAGATCCCAGGGCAATGTTGCTTTCTAACGACTACGCTTGCCCCTAGCCGTACATTCTGTTGATATTGAAAGAAGAGTGAATATAGGAAACATGGTGAATGTAATGCAGGAAATATGGTTAAAAAGATATTTATAAAATAAATTATAAAACCGAATATATACTGACCAACATAATACCCCAGAGCTTGGTACTCGACAATGAGCTGTTGTTTCTGATCTGCGGACATCCGGGCGAACACCGCACCACGCAACACTATCCGTGGTATAGCTTCCGGGTATTGTTCTCGAAGGATCTGGAAAAGAATTATTTGAATTTTCATCTAGACAAAATCTAATAAAAATATACACTGTTTTAATCAATAATTCTGAGAAGACTTTTGTTCAGAGGAGCTTTGTCTAAGAAACGCCATTCAACTTTACGACTTGGGGAGGAAGATAGTGAATACGTCGATCGGGCGAGGTGAACGGAAGTTGAGAAGGAAATATTAGGAGATGCACGACCTTGTAGTTGGTGACGACGCGAGCTCACCCGCCAGGTGTCGCCGGTCATCGCGACCTTGTAGTTGGTGACGACGCGAGCTCACCCGCCAGGTGTCGCCGGTCATCGCGACCTTGTAGTTGGTGACGACGCGAGCTCACCCGCCAGGTGTCGCCGGTCATCGCGACCTTGTAGTTGGTGACGACGCGAGCTCACCCGCCAGGTGTCGCCGGTCATCACGACCTTGTAGTTGGTGACGACGCGAGCTCACCCGCCAGGTGTCGCCGGTCATCGCGACCTTGTAGTTGGTGACGACGAGCTCACCCGCCAGGTGTCGCCGGTCATCGCGACCTTGTAGTTGGTGACGACGCGAGCTCACCTGCCAGGTGTCGCCGGTCATCGCGACCTTGTAGTTGGTGACGACGCAGGCTCACCCGCCAGGTGTCGCCGGTCATCGCGACCTTGTAGTTGGTGACGACGCGGGCTCACCCGCCAGGTGTCGCCGGTCATCGCGACCTTGTAGTTGGTGACGACGCGAGCTCACCGCCAGGTGTCGCCGGTCATCACGACCTTGTAGTTGGTGACGACGCAGGCTCACCCGCCAGGTGTCGCCGGTCATCGCGACCTTGTAGTTGGTGACGACGCAGGCTCACCCGCCAGGTGTCGCCGGTCATCACGACCTTGTAGTTGGTGACGACGCGACTCACCCGCCAGGTGTCGCCGGTCATCGCGACCTTGGTTGGTGACGACGCGAGCTCACCCGCCGGGTGTCGCCGGTCATCGCGACCTTGTAGTTGGTGACGACGCGAGCTCACCTGCCAGGTGTCGCCGGTCATCGCGACCTTGTAGTTGGTGACGACGCGAGCTCACCCGCCAGGTGTCGCCGGTCATCGCGACCTTGTAGTTGGTGACGACGCGAGCTCACCCGCCAGGTGTCGCCGGTCATCGCGACCTTGTAGTTGGTGACGACGCGAGCTCACCCGCCAGGTGTCGCCGGTCATCACGACCTTGTAGTTGGTGACGACGCGAGCTCACCGCCAGGTGTCGCCGGTCATCGCGACCTTGTAGTTGGTGACGACGCGAGCTCACCGCCAGGTGTCGCCGGTCATCACGACCTTGTAGTTGGTGACGACGCGAGCTCAGCCGCCAGGTGTCGCCGGTCATCACGACCTTGTAGTTGGTGACGACGCGAGCTCACCCGCCAGGTGTCGCCGGTCATCACGACCTTGTAGTTGGTGACGACGCGAGCTCACCCGCCAGGTGTCGCCGGTCATCGCGACCTTGTAGTTGGTGACGACGCGAGCTCACCCGCCAGGTGTCGCCGGTCATCACGACCTTGTAGTTGGTGACGACGCGAGCTCACCCGCCAGGTGTCGCCGGTCATCACGACCTTGTAGTTGGTGACGACGCGAGCTCACCCGCCAGGTGTCGCCGGTCATCACGACCTTGTAGTTGGGCGCGCGGCGCGGCGCCTCCACGTCGCTGCGCGCGCTGGAACCACGCCCGCTGTCGCCGCGCCACGAGCACGCCTCCGCCAGCTCCATGCGCCGCCCGACCGGCACCTGGTAGTTTTTTTGTTCATATAATCTTCACGCAATTCCCAGTACAGGGGTAGACAGAGGTTTAGTCCCTTTGAACCGCCTTCTGCCGAAGATATTTTCGAGTCTTTATGGACATAAAACTTATGTACGAATTTTATCTTTTGCTTGGACAAGCAAAAGATATAATTCGTACATAAGTTTTTGAAAAACCCATTGGTACGAGCCTTCCATCTAGGGATCGAACTCGAGTCATTTGACTTAAAATTCCGACCACCCAACCACTCGACTATCGTGTCTTATCGTCGCTATAGTGATCGGTTTCCTAAAATAATTATTTCATAAACATTCAAAAGGATTAAATTATTTTCTTAAAATTACAGACATTATTTATTTAAAATGTAGGTTATTTTCACACAAAAACCGTCCTACCATACAAAGTTTTAAAAAAAATATATCTTCACGCAATTCCCAATACAGGGGTAGACAGAGGTCAAGTCTAGACAATTAAGTCCCTTTGACCCACCTTCCACCGAAGATATTTTCGGGACAACGTGACAGGTGGTGAGCCCGTCGCCGCCTTTATGTCTAAGCCAACGATGAAATTCGTAGTTAAGTAAGTTTTTGAAAAACTCATTGGTACTGCCACCTGGGGATCGAACTCGAAATTCCGACCACCCAACCACTCGGCTATCGTGACTTTGATTTAGATTTAGAAGTTTTGATTTATAAAATGAATATGAATTATATAAATAACAGCGGACCCCGTGCAACGTGCTCTCGCAGTAGAGCCTGGTGCCGGCCGCGTCGCTGTGCGGCAGGATGGTCACCACCCGCTCGCCGCTCATCAGGATGCCGCACTCCTTCGCCACGCTCACCGCGGTGTGGACGTTGTCACCTACGGACCAATAAAAAGCTCTCTCAAATGGCAAGTGAAGTAAAGTATGCTCACTCTCGCACTCCACTGGCCACTAGTTACATTTGTACGATAACGACATTTTTTTACCACCTATCTAAGTCAATCTTTCCTTTTTTCTGTGGGTGTGGTATGAGGCAACCAGAAGAAAAGTCATAAAAATTACATTGACAAAGTGACTGGCGCTATCACAAAAAACTCACCGCCAGGTGTCGCCGGTCATCACGACCTTGTAGTTGGTGACGACGCGAGCTCACCGCCAGGTGTCGCCGGTCATCACGACCTTGTAGTTGGTGACGACGCGAGCTCACCGCCAGGTGTCGCCGGTCATCACGACCTTGTAGTTGGTGACGACGCGAGCTCACCGCCAGGTGTCGCCGGTCATCACGACCTTGTAGTTGGTGACGACGCGAGCTCACCCGCCAGGTGTCGCCGGTCATCACGACCTTGTAGTTGGTGACGACGCGAGCTCACCGCCAGGTGTCGCCGGTCATCACGACCTTGTAGTTGGTGACGACGCGAGCTCACCTGCCAGGTGTCGCCGGTCATCACGACCTTGTAGTTGGTGACGACGCGAGCTCACCTGCCAGGTGTCGCCGGTCATCGCGACCTTGTAGTTGGTGACGACGCGAGCTCACCGCCAGGTGTCGCCGGTCATCACGACCTTGTAGTTGGTGACGACGCGAGCTCACCTGCCAGGTGTCGCCGGTCATCACGACCTTGTAGTTGGTGACGACGCGAGCTCATCCGCCAGGTGTCGCCGGTCATCACGACCTTGTAGTTGGTGACGACGCGAGCTCACCCGCCAGGTGTCGCCGGTCATCGCGACCTTGTAGTTGGTGACGACGCGAGCTCACCCGCCAGGTGTCGCCGGTCATCACGACCTTGTAGTTGGTGACGACGCGAGCTCACCGCCAGGTGTCGCCGGTCATCGCGACCTTGTAGTTGGTGACGACGCGAGCTCACCCGCCAGGTGTCGCCGGTCATCGCGACCTTGTAGTTGGTGACGACGCGAGCTCACCCGCCAGGTGTCGCCGGTCATCACGACCTTGTAGTTGGTGACGACGCGAGCTCACCGCGGTGTGGACGTTGTCACCTACGGACCAATAAAAGCTCTCTCAAATGGCAAGTGAAGTAAAGTATGCTCACTCTCGCACTCCACTGGCCACTAGTTACATTTGTACGATAACGACATTTTTTTACCACCTATCTAAGTCAATCTTTCCTTTTTTCTGTGGGTGTGGTATGAGGCAACCAGAAGAAAAGTCATAAAAATTACATTGACAAAGTGACTGGCGCTATCACAAAAAAAGCAGTAGCGTTTAAGGTGGATAATGCGATCGCCAAATCGCTTCTTAATGTAGCGATTGATTAAAATCTTTCTTTCGCAAAAGACTGTCCTGCAGTTGACTTTTACAAGACGTAATGTATGCATACCTGTGATCATGACGACGTGGATATTGGCCTCTTTTAATGCCCTGATGATGCCCGTAGTGACAGCCTTCAAACGATTCTCCATTATGATCAAGCCAAGAAACTCTAAATCGCATTCGATCTGTAACAAAATACCGAGTGAACTCTAAATTGTTCTGGAGATGAGGGAAACTATTCCTACTTCATTTACAGAATGTAATAATAAATTAAAATCAGATTTAACATTTTTTTAAGAGAGAGAGTGAGAGAGTTAATACTTTTTTTCTAAATTTTAGTTTTGTTGTGCTGCAATCAATTTATAATCAAATTATATGCTAAGAATACATGTGACTGTTGTAAAAGACGAGACGTGAAGTACCTCATCTCTGGTCATTCGCTGCAGCTGCTGGAAGGTGACCTCCAGTATCTTTGTGGACATCGCTATCACTCTGTATCCTTTCTCCGCGTACGCACTTAAGATTTCATTTAAATTCTCAGGTACTGTAAGAGAAATGTTTCATATTATAAAGTTATTAACAATTATACATAAAATAATTAATGCTAATTATGAACAATTTTATGTGTCAAATGACAGCGGAATTGGTGGTGAATATGAATGTGTCTACTCGAGTCTTGTTTGTTTATATTAATATTTACATAGAATATATTGTATCGTTAGCTTGGAAATTACTAGGGCACACAGCTAAGGTTTTGGTGAAAAGTCGAAAAGTCTTCTTTGTCTATACCTGCGAGAAGAGGTACATTGAATAGCGTAAAGTTAAAAATAAACAATTTTATACTGTAGCCTAGTAATTGGAGCGCAACGATGTGTGAAGTCCGCCAATAATAAAGCCAATAATTGGTCTTAATGACAAAATTATATTAGTGTCGTAAAGTGAGACTGCGTGTACGTGTACGTGTGTGCGAGCGTACTTTGGTGCGTGCGCGCATGCATGTGTATGTATTGGGTGTATTTATCAGAATGCGCGCAGCGTTCGCGCTCACGAGTACGTGTGTATTGCAGCCGTGCCTGTTGCGTACGTGTGTGCATGCTTGGGTGTACGAGCGCATGTGTGTATTGCAGACGTGCCTGTTGCGTGCGTGTGTGCATGCTTGGGTGTACGAGTGCATGTGTGTATTGCAGGCGTGCCTGTTGCGTACGTGTGTGCATGCTTGGGTGTACGAGCGCATGTGTGTATTGCAAAGGTGCCTGTTGCGTGCGTGTGCATGCTTGGGTGTACGAGTGCATGTGTGTATTGCAGGCGTGCCTGTTGCGTACGTGTGTGCATGCTTGGGTGTACGAGTGCATGTGTGTATTGCAGGCGTGCCTGTTGCGTACGTGTGTGCATGCTTGGGTGTACGAGCGCATGTGTGTATTGCAGACGTGCCTGTTGCGTGCGTGTGTGCATGCTTGGGTGTACGAGTGCATGTGTGTATTGCAGGCGTGCCTGTTGCGTACGTGTGCATGCTTGGGTGTACGAGCGCATGTGTGTATTGCAGACGTGCCTGTTGCGTGCGTGTGTGCATGCTTGGGTGTACGAGTGCATGTGTGTATTGCTGGCGTGCCTGTTGCGTGCGTGCGTGCTTGCACGAGAGTACGCGTGCGTGTGAGCATGCACGAGAGTACGCGTGCGTGTGTGCATGCGCGTGTGCGTGCGTGTGTGCGTGTGCGTGCGCGCACCGGTGTCGGCGCGGCAGAGCGCGCGCAGCGTCTCGGGCGCGCCCTTGCAGTAGACGCGCAGCACGTCCTCGCCCAGCAGCCGCACGGCCACGGCCGAGCGCTGCAGCGACGACACGAACTGGTACTGCTGCACGATTCCCACCTCTAGCGGCATCTGGAAATTGCCAATTTTTATGATACGCTCGCGCAAATATTTCCCACCTGAATCAAATATTTTAAAATTTAGAACGAGAAATTCATATTTATAAAGATCAAATATATGAAACAGGAAAAGTGTCACGATAGCAGAGTGATTGGGTGATCGAAATTCCAGTCAAGAGACCCGAGTTCGGTCCCCAAGGCCCGTACCAATGGTTTTGGATTTCAAAAACTTACGTTTACGATTTATTTCGTTGGCTTGGACATAAAGATGGCGACGGGCTCGCCACCTATACTGGCGTAAAGATATTTATTGATTTTATTTAAACATATGAAACAGTAACTAGAAAGCAATTGACGTAAACTCACGTGGATATCGTCGACGTTGATGTTGGCATTAAGCTTGGGTCTCACTATCGTTGGAGTCAAGATCTCATAGTTTGACATCTCGGGTACGTCCGGTTCCTCCAGTGTCCAGCCGGTCGATTCAAACATCTACACAAACAAGGTGACCTTAAATTAGATATGTAAAACATTTTTAAGATTACATTTAAATTTCGTATACTTTTTAACGTTAGATCGGAACCATAATGAATATAGACTATGGCATCAACATCATTAACGAACTTCGATTCAATTTAGACGACAATTTGAAAATTAAAATAATTTTACTAATGTGACCATTTTAGAACGAATGGTAACAGACATATTCTTAACTATCAGCATGTTGAAGTGGCAATGTAGTGGTGACATAGTTCAAAGAACTGACGACCGTGGAACATCCACACGTGGGAGTGATGATATGCATTATGTGACGGGAGTGGATAGATGCAAGTGGTTTAGGACCTTCTCTAAAGATTGCCACAATGAACTTCCTATAGGCTGTAAAGAAAGAATGAGAAAAAAGAGAGAGAAAAGAGAAAACGATATCTTCAAAACTAATACTATCCATAGACTGTAAACCAAACCACCTCCATGTACCATAATTTTACAACCATTTAAAAATCACCCTGTACACATAACTAAATAACTGAAGAACCATTTAAAAAGTCATCCTGTACACATAACTAAATAACTTAAGAACCATTTAAAAATCATCATATACATATAACTAAATAACAGAAAAACCATTTAAAAAATCACCCTGTATTCATAACTATATAACTGAAGAACCATTTAAAAATCATCCCGTACACATAACTATATAACTTAAGAACTATTTAAAAAAAATCATCCTGTACACATAACTAAATAACTAAACTATTAGTAAACTATAGTATATATAACTATTTAACCATAACCATAAGAATCATCCTGTATGCTAAACTATGCAAGTGAAGTTGTCGCATTGGCCGACCTTGAGGTCGAGCGGGTCGCCGGCCAACCTGCCGTCGAGCAGCGTGAGGCTGTGGCAGGTGGCCATGCCGATCTTGAGGTGGTGCAGGTCGTTCATGCGGCGCGGCTCGCGCTGCGCACGCGCCAGTCGCGCCTCGCCCGCGCCGCCGTGCACGGGCACCACGCCCCACATGTCCAGCCCGTCCTCAGTCAGCGTGCCAGTCTGCAAACACCCAGCTTACTACTGACTACTCTTGGTATAAAAAAAAAGTTATAGCAGCCTGTACATAAATGCTCGGCAAAAACCTCTGAAATACATTGTAAAAATGTTTAAAGCAATTGAATTTAAGAAAACGACGGATCTGTAGGGGATTTTCGTTGAAGTGAACGCTTCAATAATAGATTTAATTGCACGTAATTTGGCCATAATTTTTAACAGTAGTGTAAAATTTGGTGTATTTCCTGAAATATAGTAAAGTAATTCCTTTATTTAAAATATTTTACTTCTCGACTCTAGTAACTTTAGATCCATTTCTATACGACCTTAGTACAGTCCTTACCTTAGTATATACCTTAGTATAGTCACTCAGTAAAATTTTCGAAGAAATTCTCTTTAGTCAATTATTAGAACATTTTAATTTAAATAAGTTATTGCATAAAAATCAGTTCTGATACAACTGATGCCGTTTTAAAGCTGCGCTAGCACATATTTGAGGCTTGGGAGGGTTCGTAGAATGCTTTGGGTACCTTTTTTGTGATCCCTCCAAGGTTTTCGCTTGCGGTGATCATAATACATGTATCAGGAAATTACACCATTATGGCATAAGAAGTACCGCGCTCGTCCTTATTAACGTATATTTATCCAGCAGAATACAATAAGTTGTAATTAATGGTACCTAGGTCGACGGTGTCAAGGGGCGTTCCGCAGGGTACAATTCTCGGCCCAGTTTTTTTTCTTATTTACCCTACTTTGTAGGAAATAAACACTTATAATATTTGTTTGCCGATGATATTTCTTTAATTTTTAAAATGAAGCTACATATTGTTACATTTGACGAGGTGAATAATGTTGTGTCTTTTTTATTTTGTTTAATATAATTACTGATTACAATTAAATGTTTTCACATGCCACTTAATCCCTATTGGGCACACGCTACCGTTTGCACTAATACAAAAAGTCTTCAAAATTGTTTTAACTTTTCTAACACTTTGGTGGTACCAATGTAATTATAAAAAAAGAAAGAGTTAGACCATGTGGACACGACTATTTATCTTGGAATAACTCTTGATGCTAAGCTACAAAGGAGTGCGTGGCAGAAAATTTCGCGAAAAAATCACTGTGGTGGGATGCCAAGCGTAAAGGCGTGTTGATGGAATTTTTGACTATGCCGTAAGGTACGATGGTGAATTTCAGCGGCTGGGCTGGTAAAAAATGAAAAGAGATGTATGTAGAGATATAAGATCTCTTCCCAAAGTCAGGGGATCTAGCCGATCATATAAAACATGGTCGTCGATGATTCGTGCCGCACTTCGTTGGATACGGTTAAATGGAAGGAGCTGACACTGGGCTGCCCCCGCCCAGAGATGAGAACAGGACTTAATGTGCGGCCGAAGCTGCGCCTTATAAAGTTGCAAGCGGCGGCCCAGCATGAAGTAGTGTCGTGTCGTCTACTGAGCACGCCAAGCTTTTAAGTGGCCAATTTGGTCTTCCCTTCCAAGCGACTGCGAAACTGACCGTTGCTTGATATGTCGACGCCAAGGATTCATATACTGGCTGAGGCCTGCTAGGGCCTGCTGAGTGCAACTAGGGTAGTGCTCTCAAAATGAGATGACACGACGAATGGTTTCTTTTTAGCGGTAAACGCGCAAACTTATGTGTTTTTAGTGTTGAACTGGACTAAATTTTGCTGGCTCCAGTCCTAGATTTTGTCTAACAAAATCTCGACAGACATCAGACACAAGTTTGTTCCAGTACTCGTCGACGTGTTCCCGAGAAATATTGGGACGGCCGGTGTATAAGGCATCACTGTGCTGTCGTCTGCAGAGCAATGAATGTTACTAATTTGTAACAAATAATTGATAAGAAACAAGGTTGGCGATAGCACATAGCCTTGTGGAACACCAGCGTTCACAGACTTGGAGTCCGAGCATGCACCGTCAACTACGACCTTGATGCTCTGGTCTGTGAGAAAACTAGTGACCCAATTTGCAAAATTTGTCGGGAAGCCAATATGACGGAAGCTTCGAAAGAAGCGCTTTGTGCGATACCCGATCAAAGGCTTTCGCTATGTCCAAACTAACTGCCGGGGCCTCTCCCTTGCTCTCTACTGCCTCCGCCAATCG
The DNA here is from genome assembly GCA_029286605.1 of Sericinus montela. NCBI lineage: Eukaryota > Metazoa > Arthropoda > Insecta > Lepidoptera > Papilionidae > Sericinus > Sericinus montela. The sequence goes on from JAGSMR010000002.1 coordinate 2,509,370, forward strand.
ATAAGGGAGGTACACTAGAAGATCACCAGCTGAGTGACCCCAACGGAAGCCGTACTGGCGGTCACTAATCAACTTGGCGTATCCAACTTAAATAAGTACTTCAGTACTACCGAGATAAATACCTAGATTCCTAACATTGTCGCTGTAAAAGATTACAACTCCATTGAATTCAATTGGTGGTAACGTGAGTCAGTAAACTTTGGGGATAAAACTTGAGCTGCCAATAATTATTGCCTGAATCTTTTAAGGATTTTCACTAAAACCGTGTGACTTACTCCATCCCAAAATTTTATTTAAGTCCTTGTTTAAAGTTGTGACCGCTGCAGGCAGATTCACAAGAGACTGGATATAAAACTGAACATCGTTTGAGTACATATTGTATATAGAAGATATTTCCTGTGTTGAAGTATTTACTAAAATAGAAATAAATATAGGTGACAACACGCAGCCCTGTGGCAGCCCATCAGCAGTATAGATAAAGTAACTTCGAAACCACTCAATCATTGACGGAGGTATGTTAAGAGCACTCAACTGACTCAACAGTATGTCAAATACAACAGTATTAAAAGCTTTACTGAAATCCAATAAAGTCATAACTTTAGTCATGACTATGAGTAGTTTATTATCCATACCCAAACGAATTTCATCAGTAAACTTAATTAGAGCACTAGCCGTACTATGTCCTGGACGGAAACCAGATTTAAATGGATAAAAAAAATGTGAGTATTAAGGAAAAGGTTCAGCTGTAAGTATATAATGGCAATAGCACTGAGATATTTCACACAGTCTGAGAAATAAGAATTTATTATATTAATTAAACTCACATGTTAAAACGTATCAAATAAAAAATAAATCTTTTTACAATTACAGGGTGTAATTGTAAAAAAGATTTAGTAGTGGTCGGAATTTCGAGTCAAGAGACCCGAGTTCGATCCCCAGATCATCAGGATCCCAGGCAGGCTCGTACCAATGGTTTTTCCAAAAACTTACGTACGAATTACACCGTTGGCTTGGACATAAAGACGGCGACGGGCTCACCACCTGTCACGTTGTCCCGAAAAATATCTTCGGTGGAAGGTGGGTCGAAGGGACTTAATTGTCTAGACTAGACCTCTGTCTACCCCTGTATTGGTAATTGCGTGAAAATAATTATTTATTCTTACCTTATCAAAGCAGATGCAGTCCAGCGAGCCGCTTACATTGACCGCCCGCGTGTTAAGGCAGCTGATACGTGCCTTCTTAAGGCGCGAAACTGCGTACAGTCGTCCCACTGTCATGGCGGCCGGCAACGCCGGCGGAACCACAATCGTTATGATATCCAGTGCCTTGATCACTATGTCTCTTACTGATAATGACCGAGAAACCTGTAATATGAAAAACCAATATTAAATAATTTTTTTTATCTTCACTCAATTTCTCAATACTGAAGTAGTGTGTCTGTGGTCTAGACAAAGAAGTGCTTCCCCGTCGACACACGCTCTTTTATACGTTCTTGTATCTTACTTTGTACGTCGAATAAACCGGCCTTAATAATACAGTCCACATTTTATTTAGAAGCACTGACAACTTATTTGTGACAACGCGAAAAGTGGTGAGCCTACCTTTTTAAATTTCTTTTTTTTTTTTTATTTAGTTTGCGCCACAGTTTGGCAACATCAGAAGCATGATATTGTTGGACAATATCATTACTTACTATAGCCCAGTGGGTGATCGGAATTCGAATCAATTGTCCCGAATTCGACGGTGACTCGTACCAAATGGTTTTTTCAAAATTTATGTACGATTTATGTCGTTGGCTTCGATATAACGACAGCGATAGGCTCACCATCTGTCACGTTGTCCCAAAAATATCTTCGATGGAACATTTATAACATTTCTTTTGTAAATTTACGTCATATTCAAATAAAATTCTGTACATTTTAACTTATAATGTAATAATTTTATAATAGAAAAAGCACCTTCAAGGCAACAGTGTAGCCGAGACCGACGACAGCGATGCAAGCCAGTATGAAGATAAATTTGTACGAGTCCCGGTCGAACTTGAAGTCTGCCGGCACCGGGTACAAAATGCTACGAACGAGTTGACCTTTGCTCGTATTGTAACCCGTTCTCAGCACTAGAGCCCTGCAAATAACAAAGAAGGTTATGAAAATAGTACAGGGTTGTAAGGATAGGTAGGAAGGGTACTACATAGTGCCACTGCAGGTTTTTGTAGTAGTATGTATGTATTATACAAGTTCGATCAGTAGTTTGTATGTATTATGCGAGTTCGATCTCCAGATGGTAAGCTAGTACTAGTAGGCTTTCTCAAAACTGATGTACGATTTATATCGTTACCTTGGACATAGATACGGCGATAGGCTCACCATCTGTCACGTTGTCCCGAAAAATATCTTCGGTGGAAGGTGGGTCGAAGGGACTTAATTGTCTAGACTAGACCTCTGTCTACCCCTGTATTGGTAATTGCGTGAAAATAATTATTTATTCTTACCTTATCAAAGCAGATGCAGTCCAGCGAGCCGCTTACATTGACCGCCCGCGTGTTAAGGCAGCTGATACGTGCCTTCTTAAGGCGCGAAACTGCGTACAGTCGTCCCACTGTCATGGCGGCCGGCAACGCCGGCGGAACCACAATCGTTATGATATCCAGTGCCTTGATCACTATGTCTCTTACTGATAATGACCGAGAAACCTGTAATATGAAAAACCAATATTAAATAATTTTTTTTATCTTCACTCAATTTCTCAATACTGAAGTAGTGTGTCTGTGGTCTAGACAAAGAAGTGCTTCCCCGTCGACACACGCTCTTTTATACGTTCTTGTATCTTACTTTGTACGTCGAATAAACCGGCCTTAATAATACAGTCCACATTTTATTTAGAAGCACTGACAACTTATTTGTGACAACGTGAAAAGTGGTGAGCCTACCTTTTTAAATTTCTTTTTTTTATTTAGTTTGCGCCACAGTTTGGCAACATCAGAAGCACGATATTGTTGGACAATCTCATTACTTACTATAGCCCAGTGGGTGATCGGAATTCGAATCAATAGTCCCGAATTCGACGGTGACTCGTACCAAATGGTTTTTTCGAAATTTATGTACGATTTATGTCGTTGGCTTCGATATAACGACAGCGATAGGCTCACCATCTGTCACGTTGTCCCAAAAATATCTTCGATGGAACATTTATAACATTTCTTTTGTAAATTTACGTCATATTCAAATAAAATTCTGTACATTTTAACTTATAATGTAATAATTTTATAATAGAAAAAGCACCTTCAAGGCAACAGTGTAGCCGAGACCGACGACAGCGATGCAAGCCAGTATGAAGATAAATTTGTACGAGTCCCGGTCGAACTTGAAGTCTGCCGGCACCGGGTACAAAATGCTACGAACAAGTTGACCTTTGCTCGTATTGTAACCCGTTCTCAGCACTAGAGCCCTGCAAATAACAAAGAAGGTTATGAAAATAGTACAGGGTTGTAAGGGATAGGTAGGAAGGGGTACTACATAGTGCCACTGCAGGTTTTTGTAGTAGTTAGTATGTATTATACAAGTTCGATCGAGTAGTTTGTATGTATTATGCGAGTTCGATCTCCAGATGGTAAGCTAGTACTAGTAGGCTTTCTCAAAACTGATGTACGATTTATATCGTTACCTTGGACATAGATACGGCGATAGGCTCACCATCATTCACGTTGTCCCAAAAATGTCTTCTGAGAAAGGTGGGTCGAAAGGACTTAATTATTTAGACCTCTGTCAGCCCTGGGAATTGTGGGAAGATATTTTTCTTATTACTAGCACAAAACTGTTTTTTGCTAGTTCATTTACCAAAAAAACAACAACATAGAAAAGACTACTAGTTTCACATAACATTCCTTCGTAAGGGGTATATACCATAATTGTCACATTTGGTAAGCGAAATGGCGATCGCAATACCAGATACCTCGAACCTTAGATGTTGGCCTGGAGGTCTTCGAAATGGTTATGCCCTTTTTTGACATACTTACCATTTTCAAGGCCCTGAGTCGTATTTTACGAGGCCCGCAAGAAGACCTTACGTGCATACCTGCGAGTGTGCGTGCGTGAGTGCGTGCGAACATCCTAGAGTGCGTGCGTACGAGCGTGATTTTAATCAAGAAATAGGTTTTTCTAACATAATTTTTTATTTAATCCATGAAAGAATTATAATTATGAATGATATAGGTTTAGAAGATTATAAAGATATAAGACCTGAAAAAAAAGCTATATGACCTTAGAAGATTAAATGGGATGACTTACTTGACAGGCTCGTTGTTATAGTAGCGTGTTTGTATAACTTTGGTTCCGCAGAAGAGCACACTGGATGCATGCTCCTTTAGATCGAAAGGTCTGTCGATACGTTGTAATGCCGTCTTTGTTACTGGAACCGATTCACCTGAGACAAAACATTCATCATTGAAAAATAATTCCACCACATATTTCTGTAGTGAATTCCTGCGCTACAATGGTAGTACACAACATATTAACTAAGATAAACATTGATCCACTTTACTTTCCACTTTGAAACTCCTTGTAGAGTTCGATTGTCTTTTTATGTCGAAATTATACTTTTAAACTTAATACATATCAATAGACCTGGTACGGGCAGCAGAATCTAAAGTGCGAGGTATCTAATTCTCAATGCAGCAGTTTCCCAGGTCGTCGTATCAACGTGCCGCCGCACAGCTGCACGTGCTCAGTTACCGGTGAGCATGCTCTCGTTGAGCACTGCCGCGCCGCTGAGCAGCACGGCGTCGCAGTGCAGCAGGCACCCGGCGCGCGGCAGCTGCAGCACGTCGCCGCCGCACAGCCGCACGCGCTCAGTCACCGGTGAGCATGCTCTCGTTGAGCACTGCCGCGCCGCTGAGCAGCACGGCGTCGCAGTGCAGCAGGCAGCCGGCGCGCGGCAGCTGCAGCACGTCGCCGCCGCACAGCTGCACGTGCTCAGTTACCGGTGAGCATGCTCTCGTTGAGCACTGCCGCGCCGCTGAGCAGCACGGCGTCGCAGTGCAGCAGGCAGCCGGCGCGCGGCAGCTGCAGCACGTCGCCGCCGCACAGCTGCACGTGCTCAGTTACCGGTGAGCATGCTCGTTGAGCACTGCCGCGCTGCTGAGCAGCACGGCGTCGCAGTGCAGCAGGCAGCCGGCGCGCGGCAGCTGCAGCACGTCGCCGCCGCACAGCTGCACGTGCTCAGTTACCGGTGAGCATGCTCTCGTTGAGCACTGCCGCGCCGCTGAGCAGCACGGCGTCGCAGTGCAGCAGGCAGCCGGCGCGCGGCAGCTGCAGCACGTCGCCGGGGCACAGCGCGCGGCAGCTGCGGCACGTCGCCGCCGCACAGCTGCACGCGCTCAGTTACCGGTGAGCATGCTCGTTGAGCACCGCCGCGCCGCTGAGCAGCACGGCGTCGCAGTGCAGCAGGCAGCCGGCGCGCGGCAGCTGCGGCACGTCGCCGCCGCACGGCTGCACGTGCTCAGTTACCGGTGAGCATGCTCGTTGAGCACCGCCGCGCCGCTGAGCAGCACGGCGTCGCAGTGCAGCAGGCAGCCGGCGCGCGGCAGCTGCAGCACGTCGCCGCCGCACAGCTGCACGTGCTCAGTTACCGGTGAGCATGCTCTCGTTGAGCACTGCCGCGCCGCTGAGCAGCACGGCGTCGCAGTGCAGCAGGCAGCCGGCGCGCGGCAGCTGCAGCACGTCGCCGCCGCACAGCTGCACGTGCTCAGTTACCGGTGAGCATGCTCTCGTTGAGCACTGCCGCGCCGCTGAGCAGCACGGCGTCGCAGTGCAGCAGGCAGCCGGCGCGCGGCAGCTGCAGCACGTCGCCGGGGCACAGCGCGCGGCAGTCGGCCTCGCGCCCGCCCCACAGCTGCACGCTGTCGCGCGCCTCCACCGTCGCGCGCAGGCTCTCCTGGTTCTAAAAAAAAAATAAAAAAAATATCTTCACGCAATTCCCAATACAGGGGTAGACAGAGGTCAAGTCTAGATAATTAAGTCTCTTTGACCCACCTTCCACCGAAGATATTTTCGGGACAACGTGACAGGTGGTGAGCACGTCGCCGTCTTTATGTCCAAGCCAACGATGAAATTCCTACATAAGTTTTTGAAAAACTCATTGGTACTGCCACCTGGGGATCGAACTCGGGTCTCTCGACTCGAAATTCCGACCACCCAACAACTCGGCTATCGTGACTTGCCCCTGGTTCTGGATTTATATAATGAAAGGTTCAGAATTCGAATCATAGATTTTTTGTGACTTGTGATACTAACGAACGAACATACGAGGCTGGATACTTTATCAAAAAGAACTTGACTTGTAACTGTAAATTGAAGATCTGTAAGTTGCACATTTTTAAAAATTATGAAACATATGTATAAGCCAATATTTTTAATTGATATTATTAAAAAAAAATAAATTCCTAAAAACAAATATAACAAAAAATTTGCTGCTAAAACAAATTACACTTTAAAAGCAACACCTACCTTTTTAGTTTGAATAACGGATGTGGCAACACCGAACGTAGACATCAACACTACAGCGATACAGTAGTAGTAATAGGGCTCCGCGAGCCACACGGCTATCGTGAAGAATTGAAACACATAGAACGGGTTGAAAATCTCGAGGATGATCAGGGTCATAATGGACTGCACTGGAACTTTGATCTCATTGAGACCGTAGATGTTGAGTCTGCAATTAAAGAAAATGAACCCTTGTTAACAGCCACTCCTAAAGTATAAATATTACATGTATAAATATTCTTTAAATTAATTAAACATCTTCATAACATTCTCAATACTAGGGTAGACAGAGGTCTATACAATTGAGTGATAAATATTCTAATTATTATTATATGAGTAATTGATGATATCGGTTTATTTATTTTAAATATGGTAATTTATTTTAAATCATTTGATCAGTGTATTGCCTTCCAGGTGGAAATCAGCAAATGCTTTGTTATAATTTTTATTAAGTTTTCCAAATTCAATTTATTTTATTGCAAAAATAACTAGTTCTTATAATGTTAAAAGTTTGTGACTGTAAATTTGTAATTGTAAATTTACTTTATTAAAAGTAAATTAAGTTAAATTACCTTAAATTAGTTTTTTATGCCCACACTCTGTATAAATCTATATATGATATAAGAGCAAACTGTAATTTCACTAAGTGATTACAATATTTCTGAAAAATTTTACATATAAACATAAAAATTTGTACAGAGGTAGCTATGAGTAGAATTGTGCTAAGAATTATGGTTTTAGGAACTCCATAAAAGAGTAGAACGTGGCTGAGATATGAATTAGGGGTTGAAAGGTTAAAGAGAATTGTGTGACTTTTGAATTCATTTTAAAAAGTTTACAACATTATGATATAAAAAATAATGTGAATATATAACACAATTAATATTTTATATTAAACTATTAATGCATTTATATGGTGTATATTACAATATGAGCCAATACGATATATTATGTACGATATATTATAAGTCTGTTAAAAAACTGCGATTTTTATAACAATCACATATTATTGAACACACTAGAAGAGTCAATAAATAAAACCACAACTGCATGTACCTTCCTATATGAATTGCAATGTTATTGCTAGTACCAAATTGGACTAATATTGCTAATACTGCTGATACAATTTGGTAATAATACATCCTGGTACTTATTAAATCCTCTTTAGTAAACCATACTGCATTGTAAAAGATGACTAACGACATCTAGTTTCTATAAATAAAATTACAATATGTATACGACTAAAGAGTATGCTTTTAACAATAATAACAACAATAATAATAATATCTTTACGCAATTCCCAATACTGCGCTACCGCTGACCTTTGTGTACACAGAGGTCTATTCTAGAAAATTAAGTCCCTTCGATCCACCTTCCACCGAAGATATTTTCGGGACAACGTGACAGGCGGTTAACCCGTCGCCGTCTGCATGTCCAAGCCAACGATATAATTCGTACATAAGTCTTTGAAAAACCCATTGGCACGAAACCTGCCACCTGGGGATCGAACTCGGGTCTCTTGACTCGAAATTCCGACCACCGAACCACTCGACTTTCGTGACTATCAATAAATGATTAGTAAAAAAAAAAAATATCTTCACCCCATTTCCATAATGGGGTAGACAGAGGTCTAGACAATTAAGTCCTTTCCACCCTCCTTCCACCAGGTGACAGGTAGCCTGCCTGTCGCCGTCTTAATGCCTAAGCCAACGATGTAAATCACACTCGGCTATCGTGACTTGCTATTAACAACATGCGTTTTAAACAATGATAAACAAAAATAAAAGTCACGATAGCCTAGTTGTTGGGTGGTCGAAATTCGAGTCGAGAGACCAGAGTTCGATCCCCAGATGGCAGGACCAATGAGTTTTTCAAAAACTTATGTACGAATTTCATCGTTGGCTTGGACATAAAATACGGCGACGAGCTCACCACCTGTCACGTTGTCCCGAAAATATCTTCGGTGGAAGGTGGGTGACTTGACCTCCGTCTACCCCTGTACAGGGAATTGCGTGATGATATTTTTTATTCACATTTTATAAACAAAAAAAACTAAAAACAATGCGCGAGGTGGCTCACGTGCGCAGTCGGCGGTCGACGCTGGGCGCGCGCGCGGCTAGCGCGTGCAGCTGCGCGCACGTGGCGCCCCCCCCCGGGCCCGCGAGCCGCGCCCAGCGCGCGCGCCCCTCCCCCCACACCAGCGTCTGCTTCTTGTGCCGGAAGTAGCGGTAGCTCTGGACGTCTGGGGACGGCGCAACGTTTTAGAAAGAGCAAAGAAAGAAAACAAACTTTATTTCGTGCTTGTTTTATCGGATCAAAAAAACAGTATTTAAATCATAAATGTACAAAAACAAAACAAAATCATATAAAAAAAGTAAAACAATAAAATAATGCTAAAATAAAGTCTGAACTAAAAAAAAACATACAAATTAATAATAAATCATTAAAGAAAAAATACATTAGTGACATTCCAGTACAGCAGCAAAAGGGTCTGAGCTCGGTATAAATTGCGGGTAGACACAACACTGATTTTTTATACCATCCACTTTCTTCTCGTGGGTTTCCGAAGGGTATAAGCCTTGAAAATGCAATTGACTACGGACAGATGGCGAGATAATGATCTCGAAAAATACCAGGTCAAAATTAAACAGATCGTAGGCGTGCAGCAGCGTCTAAGGTGCAAGGTTTCAGGTACAGCGAAAGTCAATCCGCTCCAACATCGTTATGGAAACCGATAGATGGCGGAATTACTCTATGATATATATTTTGATATAGTCACGATAGCCGAGTGGTTGGGTGGTCGGAATTTCGAGTCGAGAGACCCGAGTTCGATCCCCAGATGGCAGGCTCGTACCAACGAGTTTTCAAAAACTTATGTACGAATATCATCGTTGGCTTGGACATAAAGACGGCGACGGGCTCACCACCTGTCACGTTGTCCCGAAAATATCTTCGGTGGAAGGTGGGTCAAAGGGACTTAATTGTCTAGACTTGACCTCTGCTTACCCCCGTATTGGGAATAGCGTGAATATATTAATTATTTATATATATTTTGATGAACTACATTCCTCAAAATATATATCTTTTTTAAATAATTAGCAAACTATTAAAACACAATAGATGTGTTTCTTACCTACTTTACTTATTCTATGTAAACCTACCATACTTATTCTATGTAAGTATTATTCCTTATTAAACTTACTCAGTTTTGTTCCGTCGTCCAGATGTACAGGAGTGTATAAATCATCAGCACTGTCTAAAGTACCCTTCTCGCCACCGAACTCCTCTTGGAAGCCCTCATTTATGAGACCACTGTAAAGCGTAATCTTAAATTACTAGCTGCCCCCCTCGCATCTTTGCCTGCAGTTTAACACTTAACGCGGAACCCTAATTATGTTTCTAAAATAAAAGTAGCCTATGTAACTCCTTATCTATCAGTGAAAGTCCTTTAAAAATCGGTCCAGCCGTTTCAGAGATTATCCGGAAAAAACAGACAGACAGACAAACAAAAAAATAATTTTGGTGTATGCACCGTATATATTAATTTATATGTAGTAAAAATGGTTATTTCAATATTACAAACTCCTATTTTATTTATATGTATAGATTAATAGATAAATATATTGCTAGAGAACTTGTGCTATGGAATCGGAAACAGCGAAGGTACGACGAACACAAAGTCCTGACTTCAGAGTTGGCCGATATCTTGAAAACTGGTGTGTTAGCCACTCAACCATGGAGGTCGTAGACGTAACTAGAATATATAATATACTTATAGTATAATTAAGCTGGTTTCTGAGATATCAATGTTTAAATATATTATAATAAACTTATTAAAAAACAAGATAAACCTTAACAAAACCAAAACCACAAACAAAAAGTGGCTTACCTGGCATCCGATATGTTTTTAATGCAAATTTTGTGAATGTAGAAAGTTTTGCACTTCTTCTGATATGTTTCCTAAGAAAAGATTTAGACAAATGTTAATATTTTTATTGCTTACTCTATTTATTTATCGTCACACACTTTCCTAATAATGGGCTAGACAGAAGTCCTTTCGACCTTTCCCACCTTTCACCAAAGCCTCTTTGGGATAAAAGGTGATAAGCCAATCACAATTCTTTTTTAAACAATCTTCAACACTCAGCTTATATTAACTAGTTTTGCACAAGGTTTACAAAAGATTTCATCCATGGAGAATGTGTATTCTCTATTCCCTTTCAGGATAAATAGAAGCCGTCACGTGTAAATTGAACTGAATTGGGATGACACCTGATGGATAATTATATAAGAAATATAAAAAAATATCTTCACACCATTCCCAATACTGGAGAAGAGAGAATTCTAGACAATTAAGTCCTTTCGTCCCACCTTTCACAGAAAACATTTTTGGGAAAACAATATAAATCGTAAATAACTACGAAATCGAACTCGGGTATCTTGACTCGAATTCCGATCACCCAACCACTCGACTATCGTGACTATACCACAAACACCCAATTCCGTGAAAATGTAAGAAAAGTGTTTTCTACATGGAGCCGTCCGGGAATTAAACACGGATCTTAGAGCTGGCAACACCATCTAAACAGTTTTGTATGCATCTTGTTCACTGAGGATGTCAAATTATAAGTTATTTCTTTTTATGGTTTATTACGCTTAAGAAATGCATAGCTTTCAACTTTTTCAAATATTTTGTTAAATATAGGGATACAATATTTAAGAAGTCACGATAGCCGAGTGGTTGGGTGGTCAGAATTTCGAGACAATAGACGCGAGTTCGATCCCCAGTTGGTAGGCACGTACCAATGGGTTTTTCAAAAACTTTTGTACGAATATCGTTGGCTTGGACATAAAGACGGCGAAGGGCTCACCACCTGTCTGTTGTCCCGAAAATATCTTCGGTGGAAGGTGGGTCAAAGGGACTTAATTGTCTAGACTAGACCTCTGTCTACCCTGTAAATTTATTTTATACAATATTGAACAATTATTTATATTTTAAAATAATATGTATTTTTATTTTATTAATTATTATATTGAGTTTATGGCATAGAGACAAAAAAGATTAAGCCCTCGAATAGGACATCAAATTTTAACACATCGTTTATTACTTTTAAATAATATAAATGTTTAAAGAGAATAAGAAGAATAAAGACAAAGGAATACATACAACTACCAAGACCTGGTCAGCCATTTGGAAGCAGCATCTTACGGAAGTTGCATACAGGAACCATCTTGGACACCAATGAAAGAATAAAAATGGGATCCCACATGATAATGTTGATAGTAAATATACTAATATAGACCGCCATCTGCTTTTTCGGTAACCATATACCACCTGAAACAAAAAAAAAAGACATTTCTTTAAACATAACAAATACAGTCAGTTATCGCTGTGAATTCATTCATTTAAGTAACCTTGAGATAATGTTTTATACAGCATTTAGCAGGTTTTTTAATTTATTAAAAAAAGGAATTAAAGAAATTCTAATGCAGTTATCACTAATCTATGGTGCAATGAGTAATGAAGAAAGTTCAGATGTATAATTATTACCATTAGAGGTTTTGTGTAAATTGACTGAAATATGATACTAATAGTTTTATATTTTCGTCTAATCCATATGCTGGCCTGATTTATAATGACGTCCAGAATAGCAAACATTATTATAATTACTGGTGAGTCATAAGCTGCCATCTTATCAAAAGACTGCCCACAGGAAGAACTGCTATTGCCACTCCTGTGATATACTCAATTTGAAAGCAAAACGCGAAATAAATAAATACGAGTACATAGGTAGGGAAAACTTTTTTTTTTGTAGAATAAGAGGCAAACGAGCAGGTGGCTCAGGTTATGGTAAGTGATCACCGCCGCCCATGAGCACCTACAACACATGAAGAATAGCAGACGCGTTGCCGGCCTTTGAGAAAGGTATAGCTATTTTCTTGACGGTCTCTATGTCGTATCGTCCGGAAACACCGCTGAGGGCAGCACATTCCATAAAATACAAGTGCGTGGCAGAAAATTCCGAGAAAAACACACTGTGGTTGAATGCCAAGCATCAAGGTGGTGTCGACATCACATACATTGCTCTGATCCCAATGTAAGTAACTAAAGCACGCGTGATGTGCTGTCGGAAACAATGAAGGTACACAAATAAATGAAGAGTGTTTCTTTTTTGCTAGCGAACACATACAATTAGGTATGTGCGTCACTGGTCTACGGAGTTCGCGAAATACTTTTACTTTTAACTACTAATAATCTACTAGCATGTTCTGTGACCGTACTCGACTAACACTTCGTATAATGGAACTTATACGAAGTGTAATATAGAGTAAGGATTATCAAGTAATCCAAACCAAACAGAACTTTCCACAAACAACTGCTGGACAAACACAATCTACCTAAACGGTTTGATACTAAGCTACAGGCCTGTACCTTTAGTAAATACAGGATCCTAGGCGATGGTACTTTCTTGGAAAACTTAAACATAAAAATATGGATTTTATGGGGCAATGTTTTGAATGACTTTTTATTATTAACTGACCTGTGTCAGTTAATTTTATAATTTTTCATTAATTTATTGTTATGTACACTACTGGGCACCCATTACACTTTCAAAGGAAACTGTCAGGGTATTAAGTGTCTCCTGATTCCAAATCGTATGTAATTTTTTTTTTAAATTAAGCAATAGAATGAATGTACCTACATAATTATACATGTAGATAAGTAATTGTAAAAGTAGTCTCATAATATGAATAAAAGCAAGATGTCTCAAAAATAAAAAAAAGATTAATGTTTAACATTATCAAGCATTACATGAATTTTGGAAATATTTTTATTTATTGGATAAAGTATGACAGAGAGTTACTACACTTAAAGTATTCAAACAGAATGTAATGATGCACATAATGATTTCTTGTATTTACGTGAATACCACACATTTTAAAGAAAACGATTTTGTTTTTTGTTTTTAATTCGTTTTTACAAACTATTTTTATTTCCCGACGTGAGTCCCCCACCTGACCACGGATGCAAAAAAGCATCCAAATTAGAAACGCGATAAAATCTGAAAATTGTTTTCTTTGAAAAGAATGTAATGAGTTTATTGTACAATTAATTAAAAAAAATCTTAACACCATTACTGGGTACAGTTTGTTATTATCTAAATTACAACAAAACATTGCACAATAATTATGTAAACATGGAAATTGGTTATTATTTCAATTACACATGTAATTACTATAACAAAGAGATAAGGCAAACACAGTTTACTGAGCTTTAACATAAATATTGGATAAGAGCACTATTACATAGTAATATGATTAACATGTAATAAAATGAGTTATTATATTAATTACTTGTAAAGGTTAATTCAAATTATGTCTCAATACCATTTTATAACTATTATACGAGTTGATGACTACTTTAAATTTTCTTGGTATTACTATTTTAGAATAATAGATAAAAAATATCTTCACGCAATTCTCAATACAGGGGTAGACAGAGGTCTAGTCTAGACAATTAGGTCACTTTGATGCACCTTCCACCGAAGATACTTTCAGGACAACACAACGGTTGGTGAGCCCGTCGCTGTCTTTATGTCCAAGCCAACAATATAATTCTTACATAAGTTTTTGAAAAACCCATTGGTATGAGCCTTGCACCCGGGTATCGAACTCCGGTCTATTGAGTCGAAATTCCGACCACCCAACTACTCAGTTATTGTGGCTACATATTTTTATTTTAGAATAACATTTTTTTTCTCATGCTAGTCAATAATTGTGTGGTGCTCAGTTTGGGCCTAGTTATAACTAATAAATTAATATTGAATTCAATTTGTGAATCTCTTAGCTATAGTTATTGGTATTTATAATGTTACAATTGTGGACATTGTGATCACAAAATAGATATTTTTGTTAATTAGATTTGCTTCCAAACATTTAAAATAAATATGTAAAATGAAAATGTATATAACATTTAGTAGACCATTGCCTAGGAGTGGTCTCAAAATTCTCCCTCCAAATAGCAGCAATACAGTTGTTTTTGAGTTTAATGGGAATAGAGCCAGTGAAATTACAGGCTATGAGGCATTCCATCTAGGTAGACATGCTAGAAAATATGTTTCTAACCTACTATTTTGGAAATTGTTTTCAGGAGTTACGTGCAGCAGTAATTAAAATTACTGGTCTGTTAAAACAGTTTTCAGCCTAACCCTCTGAAAGAGCATACATATTAAACATAAAAAAACATGTATCAGATATCCTACTACCTAACCTACTATTCAACTATTATGAGTGTTGTATAGACCACTCAATTTACAAGAAGTGAAGCTTAAAGTTGTAAACAGGAATATTAATTGTTATTAGAATATTATAGTATAGTTATGTAGTATAAGTAATCTTTCTGAAATAAAAAAATGTTTGTTTGAATTTGCCAAACCTGTTACCATATCCACAATAGTCCAGTGGTTGGGTGGTCGAAATTCAAGTCAACCTGAGTTCGATATTCAGGTGGCCCTTACCAAAAAATTTGTTTCAAAACCTCAGTGATGTTTATATATTGTTTTCTAGGATATAAAGACTAGCAAAAGGCATGACACCCCTCACCTTGTCCCAAAAAAATTCTTTGGTGAAATACAAACCTGTTATATTCCTTTCCAATATTGTAGTGAACTACTCTAGCTACAGCATGCCCTATACAATAAGTGATGAACAGAACATATGCCTTCCTTACATTTTGAGCACAGGCTTCTTTTACGCCTTAGTATTGCGAATGACAATTAAACCTAATCAGTAGACTAATTAATACTTCATTATATAAAAACTCGAAATCAGCATATATTAGTTAAGATTTACCTGTTCAAAGTCAGGATCAACATTAATGGATTGTGCTGAGGGCTTCGATAATATGTCTGATGTGTCATTTGACTCATATTGTATGAGAGGCTGTACATCATCTTCTGAATCGACCATTTTAGATATTTAGTATCACTTGTATTTGATATCGTCTTTCTATAGTAATATTAAAATAAACACTGTGGTTATGCAATTTTATTGATTTTTAAAGCATATTTGTGCTGATTTTTTTTTCTCTTTGATCACATAAACACTGTGGCTCCGAATTCAGCCATTTTATTTTACATTGCCATTATACTATATTATTAAGAAGAGAGCAAGTTCAACTTCCTAAACACAAAGAAAAATAATCATTTGTACGTCTAAGGTAGGAACCTAAATAATTATGATTTGAATTTATCATTAAGGCCTATCAAGCTCCATAATTATTCCACACTCTAAAATTGGAAGAAAGTTTGAGACTATTTATTACAGAATACATTTAAATACATGAGGACTATTTACAAAGAAATTCTAAACTAAAGTACGAACGAATGATAAACATAGCATTTGAGTTTGATTAAACCAAAGAGTATAAAATGACAAAGATTTGACACAATCAATGCGTCACAGTATCGCAACATTGAAATGACACTTGTAATAAATCTGACAATTATTATTATTTATCTTCACGCACAGTCCCTGACGGGGTAGCCAGAGAGAACAGATCGCCAACTGTCACGATCCTTACACACCTCTTTCGATTTTTTGATGAATGAACGATGAAATGATGATGATAAATGAAATAATTTCTTTTTTAATGATGTCATCTTTCACAACGATGAGTTATTCAAAGTACTCTATGTTTGAATTATTTTCCGGTAATACCTTATTTACAGAAACAAAATTACGTTTATATTTACAATACTTATTAAAACCAATAAAAACTAGTCCACTTGTCACCCGCAGTAACGACCAGCCTTGGATACAATTCCTTCAGAAAGTGCATCGCGCGAAGACTTCAATTAACTATTATATTTTTTTATTTATTTATAAATTTATGTACACACACAATGTTATTTATAAACCTGTTATAGCAGAATTTTATTCAATATTAATTAAAGATAAGATTAAAATTAATATAAAAGAATTCAATAAATCTAAGACCAATACTGACAAACTTAACACCTCACATTTATGTCCGAATCTGTCGTCTGTTGCAGTAACACCTGTTTTTATATCTGAAACTCTTACCCAAAAAGCACAAAAACTGTTTATGGCAAGGAAATTTCAGAAAGAGAACGGATATGCTTATTGTTGGACTTCAAATGGATATATTTATCTACGTAAATCGGATAATCTCCCAAGAATTAGAATTGCCTATGAATATGACATTAAGAAACTTCGTAAAACTACATGATTTTCTTCATACATTATTCGGCCAAAGTAGTATTTACTCTATTATATTTATTAATTGTTTCATATTATTTTGTTTATGTAAACATCTTTTTATTGTTAATACATTTATATTCTTACACACAACACTGCATTATACTACATTACATTATGCTACATTATTTAAATTACTTTTTACTACTTCACCACTATATTTATATCATTCCCACAAGGAATTTCTTAACTACTAATACTCTCATATTGACTCAATCATAGCTATCTATCCCTTATTTAATCTATGTGCATCACTTTTTATGCTTTACATTTCTATAGATATTTTATATATTTTACTTCTACTGATACAATTGTTATGTCCTATTTTTAACAACTTTACAATTCAATAATATAAAAGATATTGCATTAGATCTTGACAATGACAGAATTCATATTTCGAAATATTGCGATGTTAAAGATATATATAATCTACATTTACCTCTTGCTTCTTCTTTATCTATTCTTATGCAAAGTTTACGCAGTATAATATGTAATTTCAATGAATTAGAAATCTTACTAATTAGGACAAAAGTTGATTTTGATATATTAGTTTTAACAGAATGTCGATTATCTAGTACACCAGTTCCTCCACTACTCAATAGCTATTCCAACTTTTCGACAAAAAATAATCGAAATCAAAATGGTGTTGTCACTTGTATTAAAAAGTTTTGACCTTTTCGGTAAATGAACCCGAAATTCAAGAAGGAAATTTTCTTATTCTTAAAATAGGACAAGACACAGCTATTTTAGCAATATATCGTTCACCATCCTATATTAAGATTAACACTTTTCTCGCTTCTTTAGACTTACAATTACAACTCTTTTCAAATTGTCAAAATGTTATCATAATATGTGATATCAATATAGCCATTAATCAACAAAAACGAGACCAAAATGTTGAACGGTACTTAAATCTAACAGCTTTTTATGGTATTTTTCCTACACACTCATTGATAACTCGAAATGCTAGTGGAACATGCTTGGACCACGTTTTTGTAAGAAGTGATAAGAAATCTCTTTCTTTAATACCACATGTTTCTATTACTGATCATAAACCAATTATATTATTATTACAAAATAAATACACTCGCAATGTTTCGATTACAAGCTACACGTAAATTAACAAAGAAAAACTTGACATCGATATATCCAACATCGATTTTAAACCCGTTTTTGATTATGTTAATCCCAACTACTCCATGTTTTATATTACTTCACCTCTTTCCTCGGCGATAAACAATAACTCTCAATCTTATAACTTATCTAGGCGTAAGAAGATTACAAAACCCTGGATTACACCAGGGATTTTACGATGTGTAAGAAATAGAGGTAATTTACACCTTAAATGCAGAGTTTCTCCGGAAAATGAAAATTTTAAAATAACTTTTAGGCGGTACAGAAATTTTTGTAACAAATTATTAAAAAAAGTAAAAAGAGCGGATGAGAGAGAACAAATTAATAAAGCTGGAAAAGATAATAAAAAATTACGGCAGGCTATTAAACAGATCTCAAATACCTCAGCAATTATAGATTATCCCAAAGAACTTTTATCGATAGCACTATCACCAACCGAGTCTATCAAAAACTATATAAAAAGTAAACCAATACTTTGTTAATATAGGAAAATTACTAGCAGAAAATATTACAACTCCTAGCAGAGAGCGTATCCATCTACCATCCGCCAGAAATGACTCGTTTGTTTTAATAAACACCGATGAGGAGGAAGTTGAGAGGCTTATAATTTCTCTGAGAAACGAATGCTCTTCTGGATATGATAACATTTCTAACAAATTTTTGAAAGATTATAGAAAATATATTATTTCTCCTTTTACACATATTTTTAATCAATGTTTTCAGTTAGGTGTTTTTCCTGACGTCCTTAAAATATCACTTATATCACCTATTTATAAAGGCGGGGATAGGGAGGATGTAAATAGCTATAGACCAATTTCAATTTTACCATCTATCTCAAAAATTATAGAAAAAAATATTAACTCCAGACTAAGTAATTAAAAATTTGGAAAGTAAAAATTATATCTAAAAACCAATTTGGTTTTCGTAGTGGTATGTCAACAGCTGATGCTGTACACTCTGTGACTGACTATATTCTTGAAAATTTAGATAAATACAAAAAATTTTTAGGTATTTTTTTTGACCTAGCTAAAGCTTTTTATACAGTTTCTATTCCTATTGTTCTGAAAAAATTAAATTTAATTGGGGTAAGAGTTACAACTTTTTAAAAGCTACCTCCCAAATCGTTATCAAAGCAGCATACTTGGACCTGCTTTGTTTCTTGTTTATATAAATGACTTATGTTCAGCAAATACAGAGCATGGTAAAATAATCTCTTATGCTGATGATACTGTTATAATTTTTACTGCAAAAAACTGGGAAAAAGTTTACGATGTAGCACAATCTGGACTTAATTATGTTACTGAAAGGCTAGGTAAAAATAAATTAACACTTACTATTCTAAAAACCAAATACATGTTATTTTATATTCGTAATATTCATATTTCATCTGACCAATATCTCTTAGTGCCTTCCTTAATGTATTCCAATAGAAAAAGTTAACAACATTAAATACTTAGGTTTAATTTTGGATTCAAATTTATATTTTAAACGCTATCTACAGATACTTTGCAACAGAATTCGTCGTTTAATATCCTTTTTTTTAAAAGCTTCGTCATATTGTTGGTACAAAACTTTTAAAGAATATTTATACAGCTCTTTGTCAATCACAGATAACATACTGTATTTCGGTGTGGGGAAGGATTTATAAAAGTACATTAATGCCACTTGAAATATCCCACCGTGAAATTCTAAAAGTTTGTACCTTTAAACCATATTTTTTCCCTACAACTGCTCTTTATGAATATTGTGATATACTAACAGTGCGACAACTTTATATTCTTCAAATAGTTCAAAGACAACATAAAAAATTTAAATATGAACCTAAACACTTATTAAGTACGTACGTACGTAGAATGTATGTTATTAGTGATACCTCACTATACAAAACATCTTTCTCACATAATTTTATAACTTTTTGGGACCTTATACCGAAAACCTATTCTCTATCCCACACACACACACACACACACAGACACATACACGCACACACCCGCACGCGCACACACACACACACACACACACACACACACACACTCTCTCACACACACACACACACACACACACACACACACACAGACGCTTAAAAGACCGTGTTGCAGTTATTGCGTTGCATCGTTGCGGTTACGCGCCAATTCAAGTTTTGACATACTGAAAAATTTCAATATAACCAAAATATTCGTTTATTGTACCATCAAACGATACAATGAAGACTCTAGTGTAGATGACAGGTCAAGAAGTGGTCGCCCTCGGTCTGTTAGGACTCCAGCAGTGATAAAAGCTGTGAAGGCTCGAATTCAAAGAAATCCGAAACGTAAGCAGAAACTGTAGGCCCTTCAGATGGGGTTAAGCAGAACCACAGTGAAAAGGGTGTTAAATGAAGACTTACGGCTTCGGGCATATCGAAGAAAAACAGGACATTGTTTGAATGCTCGTCTAATGCACCTGAGATTGAAGAGATGCCGCGCTTTGTTTAAGCGGTACGCGGGAAAAAATATCGGGAAATGTTTTTCGGACGAAAAATTTTTACCGTAGAAGAGAGCTACAACAAACAAAATGATAAGGTGTACGCACACAGTAGTGAAGAAGCGAGCAACCGTATTCCGCGTGTCCAACGAGGTCATTTTCCATCCTCGCTCATGGTATGGTTGGAAGTTTCTTATTGGGGCTTACCAGAGGTACATTTATGCGAGAATATATATATATATATATATATATATATATATATATATATATATATATATATATATATATATATATATATATATATATATATATATATATATATATATATATATATATATATATATATATATATATATATATATATATATATATATATATATATATATATAAAAACACTTATGCGTATCTTGATGATAATTCTGGCCGTTGGCTAGAAAGTTTTATGAATGCCGCAAAGAAATATGGTTTAACACTGAGTATACATATTCTAGGCTATAATATTCAAAACCACATAATAAAACCTGACAATGAGCGACTCACCAAGCGATTTACCGACCTTAAGAAGAGTGGTAGAGCCACGCATCAGCTTTGCTGTTCCATGAATGGGCCGGCTCGATCGGGGAAGTACCACGACCTCACAGAATACCGGCGTGAAGTAGAAGTCTAACAAACTTCTGCGTGTCGTCTGGTGAGTGCAGGTAACCGGAGGCCCACACATCCCTCCCCAATTCTGGAGGGACACTTCCGCACACAAGCGAACAAATTAAATGTTTCGAAGGCCTGAAAATTATATCGCAAAGTCTTCTATACATGCAATTGATGTAAATGTACATTTTACAATCGAAACTGACGCTTCCGATCATTCCATTGCAGCAGTACTTACGCAAAATTCTATAAAAATATATATTCTTTTTCTCAAGAACTTTGAATTCAAGCGAAGAAAACCATTCCGCCATTGCAAAGAAGCGTACCAAGCGTAATTGTGGAATTATTGAAGAGACATTTCCTTATTGGTAGACACTTTAAGTTGGTAACCGACCATCGTTCGGTTTCTTTTATGTTTAATATGAAACATTCAAGTAAAATAAAGAATGAAAAATGTTAAATACAGACCGGGGAAACAGAATTATGGTGCTGATGCACTATCCCAAGTTTGTGCCACAGTAGAAACACGTACTGTAAAACTTTTCTCGCTGCATGTAGCTCTTTGTCATCATCCAGGGTAACGAGAATGTTTTGCTGGGTTCGCTCAAAAATCTTCCTTATTCCATTGAAGAAGTCAGTACATTTACAAAATCTTATCGAACCTGCTCTGCAGTAAAACCTAGATTCTTCTGAAATACTTTTGATGACCAGAGGAAACTTGTTAAAGCGACGGCTGCTTTTGAACGCCTTAGCATAGATTTTAAAAGACCAGTTCAACAAACAATAATAACAAATTCATACTTACCGTGATTGACGAATTTTCACGTTTCCCGTTTTCCCATGCCCAGATGTAAGCTCGAAAACATTGATTAAACACCTTAACAACATGTTTATGATATTCAGAATGCCTTCTTACGTTCATTCAGATCGCAGAACAGAATTTTATTTTGCCGAAGTACAGGAATTTTTACATGTTCGAGGTATTGCCACTAGTAGAACTACAGCTTATAACCCTCAAGGTAACGGTTAAGTAGAAAAATTAAATTCTACTCTTTGGAGCAATTTTAGATAAATCTAAAGCATATTACTTTGACAAAATTGCAGATGAATAATCTTTTTATTATAACATTACTAATCAATCAAATCATATCAAATCAACCAAATTATATTGCAATGTTAATTAAATCAGTCAGTATATAACACTTATAGTAGCATTTTTACAGTGGTAGAGCCACGCATCAGCTTTTGTTGTTGCATGAATGGGCGGGCTCGACCGGGAAGTACCACGACCTCACAGAATACCGGCGTAAAGTAGAAGTCTAACAATCTGCGTTTCGTCTGGTGAGTGCAGGTAACCGGTGGCCCACATCCCCTTCCCCAATTCTGGGGGACTCTAAGGAGGCAACGCATCTGGTCATCTTGACGCTTGGCATTCCACCACAGTGCATTTTTCGCAGAATTTTCTGCCACGCACTTGCACTTTATGGAATGTGCTGCCGTTAGCGGTTTTTCCGGACCGATACGACTGAGGGACCTTCAAGAAAAGATCCTATACCTATCTCAAAGGCCGGCAACGCATCTGCTATGCCTCTGGTATTGCGGGTGTTCATGGGCGGCGGTTATCACTTACCATCACGTGAGCCACCTGCTCGTTTGCCTCCCTTTTCTATAAAAAAAAAAAATTGCAAATAGAAAGGAAAACAGACGACAGGTTTCTCCTAGAAAAGATAATGCGCAAACGAAAAGCATGAAGCTCGAGGAATATAATGTGCTAAAATGCAAATGGTCGCCACGAAGTAAAAGACTAAACAAAAGTGATCGTTGACACTGGATAGTGATGCGTTATGTGCGGTGACAGTATTAACTGAGTTGAGTCGATCTATATATATTGAGACGATTATATCTTTAATTTTTCTTTTTTTTTTTACTGTTATATTGAATTTTCATATTTTACATTAACTTAGTTCTTCTCACATTTACATTCTTCTCTGATTATATTAGATTTTTATAATTTTGTTTTCATGTTTTGGGCGGCCAATATGTATGTTACGTTCATTATTTGAATTATAAGCATTATTTATAATATCGAGGTTAGGGGTAAGCGCAGCTCCAAACTGATTGATCCGTATTTATAATATGCATGCAAAAAATTAAAGATAGTGTTCAAGAAGACTCATCTGCAAATGAATCAGACGCATCTGCAGTTGGTCTTCATTCTTTCGTCTCATTTGCATCCTCTGGGCACTCAACCTACATATAGTGTTCGTCTACTTGAATATCTGCAAACGGTGATCTTATTTGCATCCCTTGAGACCTCTGCATATTGTATAACTAACAGTTTACACTGCATTCCAATATTAACGGAATAACAGTTGTTACATCTACCAAGACATTAATGGCTGTATTTACGACTACTTGCTTGATAAATATAAGTCCATTAAAAGTAATCAATAATAAAATACCAGCTAAATTAAAACAATCAACATATTCGGCTGTAAAGCGTGGTACACAATTTTACCAAAAGGAAATAAATTTGAGCAAAACCAGGGAGAATGATTGGATGTGGCTCAAACTGGTTACAAGATAGGTGTTTGGAATAATAATTTCAAGAGATGTAAGATTTCATGAAAGTGGTGTAAACAATCAAGAAGAGAACTGTCAAAATGAAATATACAAATGCTACTGTAGTGATCAGCATCACGAAAGTGAAAATGCCGAAGAAGAAATTCTGAAAAAGATCATAATCACAGGAAGTCATAATTTTCATAATTTGGAAAGAAATGGACCACAATGAGATAGTTAAAGAACCTAAAATTATAACTAGAAGTGGCCGCATAGTTCAATCAACCCGAATATTTAAGCGACTATGACACTAACTATCAAGCATTTTGTCTAATAACTAACGAAATGGATCCAGTTTCATATAAACAAGCTATAAAAAAATTATGGTAAGAAGCTGTAGATATGGAGCCGAAACCTCATGAAAAAATTAATACCTGGACGGAAGTGGATGCGCCAGTAATTAAGAAAATAATAGATCCAAAATGGATATTCAAAACAAAAGAAAATAATACCAGGAAAGCAAAATTAGTAGCTAATTAAAGTTATACTAACTAATAAGTTATAAATAAAAGTTATCAAATAAGAGAAACAGGAGAATTAGGTAAAAATTATGCACCTGTTGCACGAATTTCTTCTATTAGAGTAGCTTTAGCACAGGCGGTACAGAAAGAAGGGAAATTAAACAAGTGGATGTTCCTACAGTATATTTACACGAAAACATTGAAAATTAAATTTATATGAAAGCACCAGAAGGGCTAAACACTAAGAATAATAAAGTATCGAAAGTTAACAAAGGATTATATGGTCTTAGAAAAATTGAAAAATGTTGGAAAGGTGAAACAAATTCGTAATACAAAAAAGTTTTAGAAGATCAAAATATGATTTTTGTTTATAAATAAATGAAAATAAAGATATATGGTTAGTACTGTATGTTGATGATAAAATGCTTATGGGACTAGTGAAATACATGGAAAAGTTATAAAATAGATGAAATTTGAACTTAAAACAAAGTACTTAGGTGAAATTAATATAGAAACATGTTATATAATGGAAATACATAGAGAAGGAGATATTTTAAAGATAACTAAAGACAACGTAAGACACCCATTACAAAAACATATTTTACGCATGGAGGAGAAAGTACAAAAAACGTAGAGAAACGTAAAGAAAAGTATAAAAACCATATCGACAATTAGTTGGAACACTAATGTATGAGTCAATAACATCGAGACCTAATATAACTTATGCAACATCAATACTTAGCTAACACCTAGAAAATCTTACTAAATTTGTATGTGTTGAAGCAAAGAGAGTTCTGAGATACTTAAAAGGGATTAAAGATAGAAATAATCTATATGAAAAAGATAGAACTAATCTATATGAAAAGTAAAGTCGAAGTTACAGAGACATATTCCGATGCTGACTGGGCAAGTAATAAATCAGACAGAAAAAGCTTGAGTGGTTTTGTTAGAAAACAGTACTGCGTAGTTTTATCAACATCAGAAGCTAAATACATAGCAGCTGCAGTGAGTGCGTGTGATTTGATTTTCAAAAAAGACTATATATGGATTTTAACAAAGTGACTCTCATTAAAATGGGAAATAGACTGAAGTTTATTATGTATGTGGACAATAATAAAACTTCAAATCGAGGGTAGTGTTAACCCTATTCTTGGCATGGTACCAAATACGAGACGTAACCTTTTGATAAGCGAAAGCATTATAAAGTACTATAATTTTTGTTTAATATTGTAAACAATATACCACCAAATCTACTAAAAAATATTTTTAACGGTTGGCAACACTGGATCGGAGGTAGTGCGCAAAATGGCGGAACGGTGCGACTACGGAGCGCAAGGTAAGAAAATTAAATAATAATATGTTTTACTAACTTTTTTGTCAATTAATGGTTAAAATTAAATACGTTACTGTATTTACTATGAGTAATTTAAATTTTAGTGAAATAAAAAGCATGGCAAAGCCTTTCAATTAACGGTTATTTTCGGGTGTATCGAATATGGGACATTGCCAGGTAGCCAAACATTTATGTTTATTATGTTATGTACCAAATACGGGACACTGCCAGATTTGTATAGATTGTGTCTACGAAATTAGTTAGTATCACTAACGACACTTTAGACGCAGTTTTCAGTGGAATCTTACTTTTTTTACATATTTGAATTATATTTTTGTTATTACAGAAGCCGCAACTAATGCAGCTGCAGCAAAAAAGGGCTCGTCAACTTATAGCTCTTGTCCCCAAGTCAGGAGCAAAGTCGGATCTGGACCAAAGTGAATCATCTGATGATGATGAATTGCTACGAGTATACCGAAATCGTCCAATTCACTCTGATAGCAGTTCACCACCTCCAACACTGCCATCCTCATTGGAAAATCTTAATCTGTTATCAGATGTTGATGTTGAGGTAAATCAAGTGGTTGCCAGTACATCGTTAGTGTCATATCAAGATTCATCGCCGGCAACCAGTGCTCCTTCTCCGTCGATTTTGTCACCTTACCAGACCATACTAAGGCAATTACAAGATACTAATGTTGAACCATTATCTCCGAGGCTATCTTTATCAAACCAAATAACTTTTCCACTGTCTCCTGTAGTAACTTCATCACAAGTACCTTCTCCACTGACCTGTAATCACGAGACAACACAACAAACCAGCAATTTTACGTGCCATAGTCAAGTACCATCTCCATTATACGCACCTTCTCCATCAGCAGCTACACTATCAAAGCGACCTACAGATATAGTAAAAACGAAGAATAATACCGGCTAAAGACTAATACCTAATTGGCGTACAAAGTTTACCGGTGGGGCAGAGGTAGAAGATACGGCGTTTGAAACCTCACATAAAGGGAAGAGTGCCATCGAATATTTCAAACTATTTTTCTCAGATGATGATTTCACAACAATCAAATATATATAGTGTGCAAAAAAAAAAGGTACATCGATCAATTTGACAGAAAACGATATCAAAGATTTTCTTGCTATAATTTTACTGATGGGGATCTGCAAACAACCAGCTTACACTGATTACTGGTCCAAAAATTTCTGATACGAAAAAATAGCAGGAATTATGCCCTTGAAAAAGTTCCAACTAATAAGACGTTATTTGCATTTCAATGAATAATCTGAAAGATGATGGAGATAGGTATTTCAAAGTCAGACCACTTCTGCAAAAATTCGTGACAATTGTTTGAAAGTAGAAGAAGAAACACGCTTTAGTGTTGATGAGATGATGATTCCGCATAAAGGAACGAGAGCAGGCAGTCGCAAACAATATGTTCAAAACAAACCAAAGAAGTGGGGCTTTAAGATATTTGTTCGTGCGGGTATCTCCGGCATTGTATATGACTTTCTGATCTACGGTAGAGATGATACATTTAGGTTTCACTCTATCAATGATGAAGAAATTAGTATGGGCTTAGGACCGAAAGTAGTGTTAGCTTTAGCTAAATCTATTCAGAATCCTGCCTGTAAAGTTATATCCTTTGATAACTTCTTCACATCGATCGAGCTGCTACAATACTTACGCAATGAGTATGGAATTTTTCGGTGGGGACGATACGCCAGAACAGACTTCGAGGGCAGAAAAAACTACCTACAGACAAAAATTTGAAAAGAAAGGTATAGGATCACACGCTCAAGTCGTGTACAATAAAAACAAGATCGTCGCTGACTGATAATAACTTAAAAACAAGACTGTTGATTTTAAAAATATATACAATAATTATAATTATAAATAAGTTATTGTTTTTAGAAAGTTTAAAGTTTTTTTTTTTTCACTAAGAATGTGATATTTTGTTAATAAATGTTTAAAACATAATGATTATAAGCTTGGCAGTGTGCCAAATATGATACTAAGATTTTATAAAGTTGATTGCTTTAGGTTTGGCAATGTCCCGTATGTGGTATATTCAATAAATAAGAAACTACTGAAAAGAATTTTTTATTACCTGATCTTATTTGAACTCCTAAGAATATATTTTAGACAAAAAAATATACAATTCTACAAAAAAAAACCCGTGTCAAGTATAGGGTTAAAAGGAATTTGTGGTTGCCATGCAACAAGAATAATGTAGTTAATTGACTCAGGCGTTACTTTGCGGAAATTCATTGTAAAGTTGTTATTTAAAAATTACTTCGCAACCCTCCGCATGAAAATATAAAAGGTATATGCGACCTGGTCCGAAGAGAAGAAGAAGAAGAAGAGCACCACCCTCCCTCCCACAGATGCGTGCACCAATTCCACAGACGTGTGCACCAACTCCACTGTATGCACCACCACCACTACACTCAAACAAAAATAATGGTTTTGTCAATTTTAAAAATATGTTACGAGAAAACGGAAATGTATGCTCTAAAATAAAAATATTATAAAATAAAATGTCAAGTCAATATTAATATTACAATATATAGTCTCCTCGTGACCACGGATGCAGTAAAGCATCCGAAACGTCGGGAAGTAACAATAATTTGTAAAAACTAATTAAAGACGCGATAAAATCCGAAAATCGTTTAATTATATCCATAGAATCATTATTCACATTTAACACTTACAACTGACATATAATTTTTTTTATGATAATTGTCATACTGACATTGGCAGAATTCTGAACAAACAGGCCATAACCCTAAGAAAGAAGAAGTCAATTGTCATGTGAAATACAAACATATAAGTTAAATAAATCCACATAAAACAATTGAAAACAATTCAAATTACATGCAAACACCACCATATTGAATATTTAAATGACTGTAATAACATAATATAAATAAATAAAAATAGAGCATGCCAGTAATCAAATATTATCATTTGTAAATATTGTTATTCACATCTAGGTTAAATCAATCACCTAATCTGCGTAGGTTTTGAATTTAGCAAATTATAGATCTCTTATCATCAAACGATCGATATTATCAAGGAAAAGTGCCTTTTAGTTTTTGTCTTTTTAGGTTTTTGGTTCATGGTCATGACTGGTGAACATTTGAACTATTTCTGACAATAATCTATGTTTTTGACAAATTTCATAAACATACGTACTGACGTTCAGGCATGATTAAATAATAGCCATTCATTCAAACTTTGGCATCAAATATAAAAGAAGAAGGTAACATGATAGTATTAATTATTAATATAAATAAAATTTACCATTTGGCTGTCATCAACCGTGATATGTTGTTCAACACTTAAAGTCATGGTTTCTTTTGAATGTCCAGTGGAACACACTACCTGTAATCAGTAAAAAGGGGATTTTATAGTCATTACAGCACACAATCTTAAAGTTTACTCGATATCAAAATAGTAGAAAGTGGCATCTGTGTAATCGTTTCACCTAGTAGTAAATTATGAACAAAATAAAAGTGTACAATCGAAGAGAGTAGACGGAGAATTATGATGCATATTAATACTTCAATAAAAGTTTTAACCAAATTTATTGATATAAATTTTTTCGACTTTACTCTAGATGGCAGTAAAGTCGACAGTCTTAGTTTCTTTAAGTTGGTATCGGTTTCATATTTGGCTAAAATCCGAGTTGTCAAAGAAACTGCGTATACGTTATCTTCATTCAATGTGTCAATGTCAATATTCTACGCAAATTTTGTTTTGCAGTGGTCAAATAACTTTTCAAGAACTTTTAGACTTCTGAAGACAATATATGAAATAAGGAAAAGGCTAATCTTGGAAATTTTAAAAATAACTTACTGTAGGGACTGTGGTGACAAATTTTATCACATTTTTGGTAATAGTTCTAAAATTTTTACACATAACCTCAAATTCATTGTATTTTCTGGTTCATTTATTTATATTACGTTTAGAAAGAAATAAACAAAGTTTATGCGATGCTAAAACACACAACAGTTATAATAAAAATAATACACGCTATTTTAATACATTAGTATGTTGAATTATAGCAACGAAAAGGCATCCGGCTCAGCATGTTGCTGCAGCAGCGTAGCTGCAGCGCTGATATTCTATCATTTATTATTATTTTCTGGCGTCAATATTCATATTTCATTTTTAATGGTACCAATTTCTCTCTTTCATGTAATGTAATTTACTTATTCTGTCTTGTACGAAATCAAGTTGTTCAAAATTCGTCTAAATTCATAACTTTTGTTCCTAATATTATGAATTCAAGAATTTAATGTTGTTAATTGTCTTTTTCTTAGATTGTCCAAAATGATTATACCAGTACGATGTTTTACCTGTGGTAAGGTGATTGGTAACAAATGGGAAGCATATCTTGGACTACTGCAAGCCGAGTATACAGAAGGGTATGTACCAAATTTTGGTTAAACTTTCCAATATAGACCATCGATATTTGGGGTTTTAAGGGGGGGAGGGGGGCCATTGCCATTCCCAACTTGCGGAACCCCATGGTTATGGAGATATTCATGGTTAAAGTTTTGAGGTTAGAATAGTGATATTCAGTTAATAGTTCCAATATGGACTATCAATATATCAAGTTTTAGGGGCGAAGGGCGGGAAGGGGGGAGGGCTACCCCCCAGTGCCATTCCACCCTGCGGAACCCCATGGTTATGGAGATATTCATTGTTAAAATTTTGAGGTTAGAATAGCGATATTTAGTCAATAGAAAGATGGTAATCTGATATTTTCTTTCCTTACCATTTGTTTTACTTTATTATATTTCCGTACCATCGTTTTACTTTATTATATGAACAAAAATATATACTAAATTGCATTTTGACACTAGATTAAATGTTTTTTTGTTTTTGGGGGGTGTTAGAAGCAGGCAAGTTGTGCTCTGGCGCTCCGTGGCAGCTCCGGCGCTGCGGGATGAGCAGTCCCTTCGCCCTAGCGTATGGAAGCGTAGGCACCTGAGCTCGCCTTAACTAACATGATCTCAGTGCCTGCGCTTCCCTATGGCGGGCGGGCACTGCTCACGCTCCGCGCCTCCGTATTACACTTATATACACTCTAGGGGTAGGGCAAACAAGACCACGTCGGTTTTGTTTTGTTTGATTAACTTAGAATTTTTTTAACAATTTCAACTGTAAGGGCAAAGTGAAGTAATTGACGTTTGACAATCGGTTGTCAAATTTATTTGACACATAATTGACTTGTTATTAACAAATTTGTATGGAAAAGTTAAAAGTTAAAATAAATATATCTCGTGATCCGTAAGTTTCCGCAATCTAAAACAAAACGCATTATTTTAGTGAGTACTA
The DNA here is from genome assembly GCA_029286605.1 of Sericinus montela. NCBI lineage: Eukaryota > Metazoa > Arthropoda > Insecta > Lepidoptera > Papilionidae > Sericinus > Sericinus montela. The sequence continues at coordinate 2,540,204 of JAGSMR010000002.1, forward strand.
TCTACAATAGAAATACGAGCATTTAAATCGACGGTCTATATTGGAAAGTTAAGCCCAAATTTTTACAGGACCAAAGAAGTCATATGCAGTTTTACATTTTTCCATATAAGCTATGAATTCTTACTCGACCTTACATTATATAGTAAAAAAATAAAAATGTATTTAAGTATACTGTATGTTGTAAAAAGGAACCTATGGGAAGTTGTTGAATTTTCTTGTGTTGTACAATCCTGGTTATTAAACACAATTTTAATAATAAATACAAATGGTGATCTAAAGTTAGTTAAATTTTTTATTAAAATAATTTATATATTAAATAATATTTAATCTTTGAATCTACTAATATTCTTCTTTTTTACAGCCTATCAAGAGTTCACTGCTGAACATAGGCCTTCTCCAAAACCAGTACCAAGTATATGAAATTGTCTTACTGCCTCTGTTCTTACGTCATTCTGAAATGCTATTTCTTCACTTAGAAGCTCTTTACTTTGAGCATTTGCCTGCGTAAATCCAACTCAACGAAGTTAGAGAGAACCTAGATGTTACCAAACAAAGATTAAGGATGAATAAAGTGTTTTTTAACAAGCTTTTGAAAATAGGCAAAGATATTGCTTTTTAATATGAGGTGGGAGAGAGTTCCAAAGGGAGGATTTGGAGTAAAAGGAAGTGCTGTGAGAAGGATTTCTGAGATTATCATTGGAGCAGAGTGAATGGTTAGAATGAGAATCACAGAGATTATTCAGCTTTGCTCCAAAATAATTAGTAACTCCTATTGAAATTCATTAACATCGAAAGCACTGTACATTCCCACAAAAAGTCAATTTGTCACATATGCAAGTTTTTCCTTTATTTGTGATGTGAGGTGACCTTGTTTCTTGTCAAATTTCATGTTTGTAGGTCCATAACAATCTAGATCAATCTACCCTAAGAATTTGAATTGTGTGAATTAAAAATTACAAAATTAAATATTTACATTTCTCAGATTCATTTCTCCAGATTATTTGTAGTATTCTCAAGAAAATTTAATATGCAGCTTCAAGTTTACTTATAATACTTTATGTTTTGCAATGTTTACCCTGACACACAATTGCAGTATAGTTACAAGAGCATTTTTAAACAGGTTTACCTGAAGAAAAGTGCTAGGACAAATAAAAATTAAACCTTCAAGACTGAAGTTGTGCATAAAGACTTGTTAAAATATAATAATGCTTATCATTAATTGCTTGAAAACAATTTAGTTAAGATGGCGGAAAATGCTTAATTGTTATGTAGTCATAAAGGACAAAGATAATAATGAAAAGTTAATGACGGCTTCTCATTACACATTTTTGTAATATACAGAAGTAGTATCTGGTGATAGATAAGGCATGTCCTGTAAAATAAAATTATTTCAAAAAGTTACTCTAGGATGATGGAAATGAATTTTGCTACTTTATCTTGCTGTTATACTTAATTATACAAAATATTGTTGCATGAAATATTAAATACTTATGATAATAATGAAATACAGTACGAAGAGATACAGTATGACACTTTAAATTTATACATAACTTATGTAAAATTTAAGATATGAAATGGAAAATAAAGTATTTTAATTAACATTACTTTGTAGATTTATATATTAACACAATTTTTTTTTTCAGTATTTACATAATAGTAGTACAGAAGTAGTGTTGGTGTGTCGAAATTATTTTTTCTGGGGATGGAGAATATTGACTAAATCTCAAAATACTATTTTGTATATAAGCTTTATGGTAAAATTATTTTTTTTAGTGATGCACTGGACGCTCTGGGCTTAAAGAGATACTGCTGCCGCAGAATGCTGCTGGGCCATGTGGATTTAATTGAGAAGCTGTTGAATTATGCACCATTGGAGAAATAATTTTGTTATTCTTCTGATGATTTAATATAAAACTAGGATGACAAGTTCAATGTGAATTCGGTGTAAAAAGAGTATGCAGGAAGTGAAAGATATAATAAAGTCTTTTATTCAACTATATAAAGAAACATTTCCATAAAAACTCTTAAATCATAATTTTTTCATAAGATAGTTTAAGTGATAGTAATACTATACATATGCATTATGTTATTAATAGAATGTAAAGTAAAAAATAGGTAAAAACAATAAAATTGAATTTTAATCAAACATAAATTAGAACTTTTATTTTGATCAGGCTATATTTAATTTTGTAATTAATCTAATCAATTAAGCTAAAGAATGCTGAATGTGAGGTCACTCAAAAGTGGCGCCACCTGTTACATTGTCAGAAATAGATTTGGTGAGAGGTGGAACTCGGTCTACTCCAATACTTTCCAGTACTGGAGTTCCGATTTCAACTAATCTAATAACAACCACTGTTGAATATCCTCTAAATATTGACATAAGAAAAACTTGACACAGATGATAGTATTAAGCATTGAATATAATTTTTAAATATTTCTAATAATCAATTGTTCCTGTTGAGGAACTAATGGCCTAGAAGGTATTTACCCTGACTCTGAAGCTAGTGTTGCCGGTTCCATTAGGGGAAACACTTAAACATTTAGACAAATGTTTAAGTGTTTCCCCTAATGGAACCGGCATTTTTTTCATCAGACAATGAATATGAATGTTTGTATAGCTATTTCTATTAATAATAAAACTATTAAATTAATATCTTCGTAAATATATCGTATACTTGGCTTAAATAATATAAATCAATAAATTATTGGAAAAAAAACCCATACCACGTGCTTGCTATCTGGAAATGGAATTCGGGACTAATTCCGATCACTAAACCACTCAGATATCGTGACTATTGGAAAATTCGTGAAGATATAAAAGTGGCAAAATGAGGTTTTCTTCTGCTCACTCCGTTGCAATACTTGTCTCTGGAATGAAATTCCTAGTATATTATTTCTTAGATTTTACGACATCCTTACGCCGCCGCCTATGGTAATTATGCTTAGCTGTTAACTATTTTAATGACATCAGTGCCGAAAATAAAAAAAATGTGTATATAAAAAATTTAGACAAAGAACGCAGTCTGAAATACTGCCTGTAATGTTTATCGACGGGTTTAAAACATGAGCAACTTGTGAATCGTAATTATAACCTTCCTGTTTAATCTGAAAAGTGTCATTCGAAGCCGATGATTAAGTATATTTAACATTCTAATGACTTTATGATACACATTGAGACAAAGATAAGGTGTTGTACTGTTTATAGTTCATTGCATTAAAAGAATTGCGCGGATGTTCACATTGTATTTATATTTTCTTTTTTTTTGTGTTGGCGTTATGGATGCGACTTACTTATCTTCAAGTATAGTCTAACGGGGTAGCCAGACATAGATATCGCCAAGTGTCACGATTCTTACCTCTTTCATTTCTTTGAAATTCATCATTCTCATCATAAACGCACGTCTTGGTATCTGAGTACTCTTGACCATCCCTAGTCATGGTCTATCGAGAGAAAAGAGGTCTTTTAATTTTTACTTTAGCGATTTATATTTTCATCATATCATCCAATTTCATACCCGAACAACTAGCTTTCATCAAACAGCTTTAAACAGCTGACAAGAAACAATATGAATAGCCAGGCAGACATAACACGACTATTGTATTACGCCCGTTAGGGCGCTAAATATCGGTGACAGGTCATATCCTAACCGCAATTAGGCTTTGCTGTCACAATAACGTGACTGCACAGCCTTTAGCATGAACAACATACGCCGGCAAGTTTCTGCATTTTTTTCCTTACTACCTTATCAATTGCCTTCTCAAGATCCTCAAAAGCAGATTGCCCCATGGCACGGGCGTTATATTAAGGCACTATGACCGCGGATCGCCAATTTGCGAAGCAATTTTCGCCAAACTACGATAAAAAAACTCAGACGAAACTAAATATCATGTCTATGGTTGGAAAGAGGAGGCCATTGACCGAGCGGTAGCAGTACCCTAGCTTTGGGTGCCATACGAGCGAGACTGTTTTCAAGCGTCGCGAAGCTGACATAGTACGCTCCACTTGATCATAGGCGTAGACTGCGAGAACTTCTACTGACACTCACACTAAAAGTGACTTCCTTATACATGCCTCAATATATTACACTAACGAGCAACGACCCCCATAAACAGCAGCCTAATTTTTCCTTAAATTAAAAAAATATGCTACATAACATTATTAATTTAAAAAAATTATTAATTAGAGCGGCTTCTGAATGGAATTCAAACACTAAGGTCTGTGGAACTTAGAACATACGATTGTCGCGATTTTAAGCTGCGTTTAAAGTTGAATTCTAGGTAAAATATGATCTCGAGCATTATTTTTAAAATTTGTTACAAGGGCAACTCGGACTGCCGACCTTGCATTATGCACAAAAGTCCTTACAGATCGTGATAAAATATTATAATGCATTCCAGAGAAAGCAACGGCGCTGCATCTGTAAATTCGAGTTTATTTTTTTTATTATTTTACATCTTTAAAGTTTATCATCCATAAAATCTGCTGGCTTTGCGAAAACATGTTGCATCTCTTTACATTTTTTACAAGATTTACTACAGGGAGTGCTCCGAGGAATTGTTCGAATTAATCCCAACCGCTGAATTTCACCATCGTACCTTACGGCATAGTCTAAAATTCCAATAACATCCATCTTGACGCTTGGCATTCCACCACAGTGCATTTTTCGCAGAATTTTCTGCCACGCACTTGCACTTTATGGAATGTGCTGCCGTTAGCGGTTTTTCCGGACCGATACGACTGAGGGACCTTCAAGAAAAGATCCTATACCTATCTCAAAGGCCGGCAACGCATCTGCTATTCCTTCGGTATTGCAGGTGTTCATGGGCGGCGGTAATCACTTACCATAACGTGAGCCACCTGCTCGTTTGCCTCCCTACTCTATAAAAAAAAAGTTGCTTTACGGTATTGTATACCGTACGTCAATAATTTAAGTACTTGTACGAGTTTGAATGTCCACTGTTTGGCAAAGGTTTTCACTCATCCTCTGAAGTGTTCTTTGAGATTTTAATAGGGAAATGTCCGCCTTTTGGCTCCAATGGGTACTTCACAGTTTTTATCAGACATCAGGTTTCCTCATGTTTGTCTTCGCCTCCGAGCACAAAACAAATACATGACTTAAAATTACTCTAACAATTTTACCGATCCCACGGATTCATTGATTTTTATATTATTTATATACTAAAACTTTTTTGTCCAATAACTTAACATGTTTTACGATACCTTCGAATACTGATACGATGAGTAATCGTATCAGTATTCAGTGGTAGAATGAAATTTTCGTATTGAATACTACCGTTATTCAATTCAAAAATGCAACTTCAAATTTATAAATAATTTATATTATTTAAGTGCCTGTAATGCCAAATTAACAACTTTTCATTAAATACATATGAAAGTATATACGGCACTTACATAAAAAATAAATTTTAAAAATGTTTGTCTGTCTGTTTGTTTGTTCTGGCTGATCTCTGAAATGTTTATTTTTAATCTGGTAATTATTTGAGTTGATGCGATGCCGCGACATATGGGAAGCTATTATCATTTTTAAGGTTTCTCCTTGAGTCGTTTGTATTTCTTTATAAAAATATTAAAAATAACTAGTAGTTATAAAAAATAAATGTTACACTATACTGTATGTAGTAAGTACTTCAAAAAATAATAGTGTATAATAATATACAGTGTCATAATTAAAGTCACGAGTTGCGTATAATTCAGAATCTTGTGACTAATTGTGATAGCATTGGGCCTTGGACAAACAGTGATTTCTTTAAAAAAACATTGTAATAAAATCTGTTTTAATCCTAAAAATCCTACATCATTACATGATTACTTTGCTTATTTAGTGAGTGTAAGTGATTTCATACATATTTGGCAATGGTTTATATCACAAGTTAATGGTTGACCTTGTTCGTATTCCTGTTACTTCGCTCTGATATGGTTCGTATATGTTCATTGTCTGATTACCACCGGGTTTTAACAATTTCAGAATAATTTCAGGCACTTTAGCTAGTTTATTAGTCGGGAGATAGTTTATTTTTTTTTCTCATAAGAAACATAAGGCACAGGTTATATAGACATTTACTCGTTTTTTTTTATAGAAACATACAGTTATGTCTATGTAATGTGTGTATTATAATATTGGAATTAAGAACACATATTTCAGAATGAATAATTAGTTATTTTTAGATTATGAAATTCTGAAAAGAACCCCGCATTAAGCCAAGGTGGGGCTCGTAGCAAATTCTGTTGAGGGGCCTTGCGTTTGCTAAAGTTACTTAATTCGTTACAAATATGTCAATACTAAATAATTTATATAACATATATAAATAAATTATATAATAATATATATAAATAATAATTTATCCTGAAAAATTCTTAAGGATGATTTGGACTTGGCTACCGAGGCAAGGGAAGCATGGATAAGTCTCTGTCCTGGCGTGGATAGTCCACTGGGACTTAACTAACAAACATGCACAACATGAAACATGAACAATTTTCACTGTGACAGAGACCGTGCCCGCTTTCTAGATGTTTCGCCTAAGGAATCGAGTTACTGGCTACATCCTTTACCATCATGTAACCTTGGTACGTTACTGGATAGTGAAAGCAGCGACGTCGCTGTTAGACCTCCACGGGCATTCATGGCAAAAAATGGCCCAGAGTCCGTCTCTTCACGAAATTTCTTCAATGAGGACGGTAAGAGACCCGACGGCTTGACATTAGTCCATTGGGAGATGGGCAAAGCTCTTGTATGGGACGTTACTTACTCGTAAGTAGATACATTAGCGGCCTCTCACATCAAGGGTACTTTGATAAGGGCGAGGCGGCATGAGAGGCAACTGAATTGGGTAAGCGGCATAAATATGAGGATTTGAAAGGAGGTTTCATATTTGTTCCATTTGCTGTAGAAACGATCGGTCCGTGGAGTTCCCGCGCGTTACAGTTTCTAAAGGAATTGTATCCGCGACTGTCTATGTCCATTCAACGTGGAAATGCAGCCGTTCTTGGTACCATTCCACGAGAAAGTATAACTCTACGATTATTACAGTTTTTCGTTAATAAGTATTGTAAATATTAACATAATTTGGTTTCAGTAAATAAAGTTTTAGAAAATACCTTATACGTTTATTTGCCTGTAGTACATAAAAAACGGTTTGTGAACGGCGGGCCTCCCTTTAGCTTTAGTTTAGAGTACATCTATATAGCCTATTTGTGCCTTAAATGGATACTGGGCCTGTTGTGATTGTCCGAGCACGTTTAGCACGACTGAGTGAGGAATTAATGGTGAAGAAAGTATACATCGCGAAAGTGATGTATACTTAAAGATAAGCACTCCCTTAGTTGCCTCTTCCAGTATCGGAATCCTTGGCGTCGACATATCGAGCAACGTTCAGTTTCTCGGTCACTTGGAAGGGAAGGCCAAATTGGCCTCTAAAAAGCTTGGCATGCTCAGTGGAGCACGACAGTACTTCATGCTGACCCACCGCTTGCATCTTTATAAGGCGCAGGTTCGGCCGCACATGGAGTACTGTTCGCATCTCTGGGCGGGGGCACCCCAGTGTCAGCTCCTTCCATTTGACCGTATCCAATGAGGAGCGGCTCGAATCGTCGACGACCACGTTCTATCTGATATCCACTGGCATTGCATCTCTTTGCGTTTTTTACTAGATATACTACGTGTGTGCTCCGAGGAATTGTTCGGATTAATCCCAGCCGCTGAATATCCCTGTCGTACCTTACGGCATAGTCAAAAATTCCATCAACACCATCTTGATGCTTGGCATTCCACCACAGTGCGTTTTTCGTGGAATTTTCTGCCACACACTTGCACTTTATGGAATGTGCTGCCGTCAGCGGTTTTTCCAGACTGATACGACTTAGGGACCTTCAAGAAAAGAGCCTATACCTTTCTCAAAGGCCGGCAACGCATCTGCTATGCCTCTGGTATTGCGGATGTTCATGGGCGGCGGTAATTACTTACCATCACGTGAGCCACCTGCTCCCTTCCCTATAAAAAAAAGTGATACCACGACGTGAGAAGGAGTGCGATGAGTATGATGGAAGCGAAAGAAGTATGTGATCGTGACACTAGACATGTAGTCTAGTGTCAGTGTTCTCACTGGCTCCACTGTATCCATCCATAGCATAATCACCATGCGTGAAGAACAATAAATAATAAATTTAAAATGTTGGAATTGCACTTTAGGTAGGTTTTTGCGATAACTGTGGCTATACCATAAAAATGCACATAACTGTCAGCATAATAAATTTTAGCTTATTAAATTTTAACTCTAATATAGCGAATTATTGGCTTGTATGTTTACACATAAATAATGCTACTTGTAAAGGAAGTAAAATGAAATTCAATGTGTTACTCATAAAAGTGTGGATTCTGCGGTCGAAACCAATGAAGTGTTTTCCGCTACTCATGCGAAGCCGAGTTAAATCAAAAGTTTACAAATGGAACGAAACTGGTCGTGTGATGCATTTGACCAACCAGTTAGTAAGTTGCGGTCTTTAACCTCACCGTTGACCAAGTTGTTTTCCCAGAAGTATACATGCAATTCACTGTATGAACTTTACATATACATTCAAATAAAATAGACTTCCATTTTCTTCCTGTCCTACTTTCGTTCTTTCGTACAAGGGAATGTGATATTTAATATTATTGTATAAGGGGATTTTGGAATTAAACTCAGTTCCACCGTTATAGATTGTAATCCAAAAATGTTTCGTATGCCTTATGAGTACCTCTGAGGTTGTCTAGCAAGCCCTCCTCTAGATTATAAGGTGTCAGAGTAGAACATAGCACTGCTGTAGCCAGCTTCTTAACACTTTCAATATATCCGCAGGTATTTTATTATTCATTTGTTTAAGAACACGGGACTGGTTGATAAAATCTCTCGGAATTTTAAGCGCTCCAACATTTACTACTGCACCCTACGTAATCTGTCACTGCCTTGACTGACAGAATAGTAATGGTTCCGTAAAGAAGGACAAGATTCCTTCCCGAAGGTGTAGTAAGATACGACTTGGTTGTTTTCGTCACAGAGTAAAAAAAAACATGTTGGTCCAATGCGTAACTTAGTCTAACGTATGACCATTTTCTGATAGATGTTCAGATTAATTTTGGATGTTATAACGCATTCGATATTTGAATCAGGTTTTGGAGCAAGTTCTTTCAAGAGGGTTGTTTTCTGAGACCCACTATCCTGTAATCGATTATGAAGTAAAAAAAAACAATTTATTTAATCGATTTACGAGTACATTTCCTAACATTCGTAGTTACTAGCCTCTTTGTGTCGTGTCACACTTCAACGACAACGCAACAAAGGTCTGAAGGTCGACAGATGCTGTGGTAGAATCACGACCGGAACATGCGCACCTTCATTAAGCATAATATACCGTTTTCGACACGACAGTATGCGGGCCGACCCATTTTACTGCCTGCCTGTACGTAAAGTAAGTTGCAAAATTATCTTCATTAGATACGATTGGTTACGATATGCAGAAATTGCGTATATACTCGTAAATAAGCCTTGTAATCCTCTGAATTGCGAAATTTAATGAAGAATAAAAAATATTACGAAAATAAAAAATAAATTACTAACGATTTCGACAATTTAATTTTGGTTATTTAGTATTTAAAGAAAAATAAAAAATCCGTTTGAATACAAATTTAAATGTTAATTTAAAAATTTATGTCACGATAGCCGAGTGGTTGGGTGATCGGAATTCGAGTCAAGAGACACGAGTTCCATCTACAGGTAGCAGACAGTACCAATGGGTTTTTAAAAACTTATGTACGAATTATATCGTTAGTCCGGACATAAAGACGGCGACGGGCTCACCATCTGTCACGTTGTCCCAAAAATATTTTTGCTGAAAGGTGGGTTGAAAGAACTTAATTGTCCAGACCGCTGTCTACATGTATTGGGTATGACGTGAAGATATTTCTTATAAAATGAATGTAAAAGTAAAAAAGAATGAAACGGGCGGAAACTGACCCTGCGACCGGCGATGCTCTCACCTCTTGGACACCGTATTTCGCCATCATCAGTGGAAATTTTAATCTGTCATAGGCCACCCCAACTTGTAAATTATAAATAATAAGTTACAGTGTTACGAAAACTTGACGGATAACTAACATACGATACGACGACTAACACTAATTTTAACTATAAATATTATTATTAGAGATATTAAAATTAATAATATAAATGGAATTAATTAATATGGCATAGGTGAATATTATAATTACTTATAAAACATACAAAAAATATTCTATTTGTATCCTCCTCTTTGATCAATAATAATCTATTTATAAGACCTTATGATAATTGTGAATTGCAAAAAATAATAATACCTGATAATTACGTATAACTTTAGGTATAACTGATATATATTTATTTGAACTCCATACCTGAAGCATTTTCTACCAGTCTTAAAACAATCTTTGGGCGATGCGGAGATATAATAAAGTAAGTATATATAAAATGAAACATGTCATGTACACCGCTGTTGCCATTCAGTTTTGTGGCCCGCAAAAGACTTCATCGAAAAAATGAAATATTTTTGTGAAAGGTGGAGTTGAAAGAACTTAATTGTCCAGACCGCTGTCTACATGTATTGGGTATGGCGTGAAGATATTTCTTATAAAATGAATGTAAAAGTAAAAAAGAATGAAACGGGCGGAAACTGACCCTGCGACCGGCGATGCTCTCACCTCCTGGACACCGTATTTCGCCATCATCAGTGGAAATTTTAATCTGTCATAGGCCATCCCAACTTGTAAATTATAAATAATAAGTTACAGTGTTACGAAAACTTGACGGATAACTAACATACGATACGACGACTAACACTAATTTTAACTATAAATATTATTATTAGAGATATTAAAATTAATAATATAAATGGAATTAATTAATATGGCATAGGTGAATATTATAATTACTTATAAAACATACAAAAAATATTCTATTTGTATCCTCCTCTTTGATCAATAATAATCTATTTATAAGACCTTATGATAATTGTGAATTGCAAAAAATAATAATACCTGATAATTACGTATAACTTTAGGTATAACTGATATATATTTATTTGAACTCCATACCTGAAGCATTTTCTACCAGTCTTAAAACAATCTTTGGGCGATGCGGAGATATAATAAAGTAAGTATATATAAAATGAAACATGTCATGTACACCGCTGTTGCCATTCAGTTTTGTGGCCCGCAAAACACTTAATAATGAAATACGATACGACGACTTAATAATGATAACGAAATGACATCGAATAAATGAAATATTTTTTGGATTCGAACTTCGGAGTGCATGACCTCCTTTATGCAGTGGCTTTACGCACGTGAAATTTTAATAACGAAGAGCTCATTTAAAAATTAAATCAAAAGTCTTCATAAAAGTTAAATTTCATAATAAAATTTTCGTGCTCTTTACTTCTCACTTGGCACTTGAGCAGTCGCATCTGTAAGGCCGGCAATTGTGCGACCGGTTAGATAGCATACGTATATTACATATTACATATACGCATATTTACAAAAATAGAGCAACGTAGCAATTTCGTTTTCTAACTTGCAATTTACCTAACCTACATCATGCCCGTGACTTTATAGGTATCCGAAACTCTGGCCCATAACTACCTAAAGGTCGCCCATACCATGTCTAGAGTAAGGGTTTGCATGAGCATGTCTACAAAATTTCGTCGTAATTATTGGTTAGTTTAAGTTCCTTCTAGGTTAATGTGTCTATTGCTTTACCTCGTTAACGTTTGCAATCAGATTTGTGGTTAGGCGTTGGCCTGTTTCTAAGTAACCAAACATTAAGATAAAAACAGGCACGGATTTGTACGCACTAATAAGATTTACCTTGACTTCGGTTAAAAATTTGAAGTTTTATAAAAAAGATAAATATGTTATTCGCTAGGTGCAATTCAACGAAAGAATTTTGAATATTGAGAAGAGATGAATAGAATAGAAAATGCAAGGTACGCTGTGCATAGACTAGCTGCTTCCGACATTTTCTATAAGTAGTTTTAAGAAAAGTTACGATAGTCGAGTGGTTGGGTGGTCGGAACTTCAAGGTCGAGTCCAGAGACCCGAGTTCGATTCCCAGGGTACCAATGCGTTGTTTCAAAAACTTATGTGGGCATATATCGTTGGCTTGGACATAAAGACGAATACGTAAAGATATTTATTTATTTATAGTTTACAAAAACAAAAAAAATACATACTTATTTCGCTGCAACAACAGCAGAATACTTTTCACATTGATTAAACTACTTGGCCGAGTACAATACTAAAAATTCCCGCAATGATTACTTATCGCGTATCTGCAATATGTATAAATATTTGCGTAATTAGAAATATTGCAACTTACCACTTATCGCTATTCTCACGGCTATCTGTCGAGTACCCACTTAATTAAAGGGGTTTTTAATTAATGTATATTGTTCAAAGACCTTTTTTATTACATTATTTGTCAACAAAAAAAGTAAAGTCCCGCAATATTGTGAAAATTCTCGGTCTTGTGAAAAACGTGAGTAGATTACACATGTAGCTAAATGTACATATATATATCTTGTATTGTTAAGAATACAAGTGCTAAATTAGTCTTTACCAAATTTATTCTGGTAAATATTATACAAATTTAAGAATATTTCTAACAAACAAGGAACATGGTGATACGTAGAGATAAGCCCATGAACTCTACAATGGTATAGTAATTATAAAAAAAATCTTAGGCGACTTAATACAAATTATTGGAAGAAGTACTAACAAATTTAAATTATCTACTTAAATTAATTACTTTATAATTACATTCTTAGTTTGTTGCACAAAATGTTTTATTTGGTAATGTATACCTAAATGTGTTTTCTTGAATTGTAATGTAACTATCTATCTTTTTTATATTTTTGCATGAGTACATTAATATTACATGATAAATAAATAAATAAATATCTTCACGCAATTCCCAATTCAGGGGTAGAAAGAGGTCTAGTCTAGACAATTAAGTCCCTTCGACCCACCTTCCACCGAAGATATTTTCGGGACAACGTGACAGGTGGTGGGCCCGTCGCCGTCTTTATGTCCAAGCCAACGATATAATTCGTACATAAGTTTTTGAAAATCCCATTGGTACGAGCCTGCCACCTGGGGATCGAACTCGGGTCTCTTGTCTCGAAATTCCGACCACCCAACAACTCGGCCATCGTGACTTTTTTTGATACAGATTAATATAATATTTATTAAAGAGCTTAATGTAAAATTTTAATATTTTTCGGCTTAATGTATGTACATCTAAATATTGCAAACAGTTTTAAAGTTAAAAAGAGGCATCTCCTATTAATTCATACATAATCAATCGAAAGCAAAATTATTAAAATTTTACTTTGTCCTGCGAATAAAGTGACTTAAAACAAAACTGAACGGTTTGCGTCTGTAGTTGAAATTAGCTCGGAATATAATATTATTATAAGTAATCATGTGCAATCAATGCATTGTTAATTATTATATTCCACTCACCGCGTACCAAACATTCAAACCGAAATTAATATTTGCATTTATTAGAAAACAACTTGGACACGGAAATGAGCTCCTAGTAACAGGTAGTGTCAATAAATTCGCAATAAATCAGCGGCAGCCGAAACATTCGAAGTGGGGGAGTCAAGGTTCTCGGGACGTCCCCTCATTACCTGTCTGCCGTAGCGTGCGATAGTTAGGGACGAAATTTTACGAGTTATATTAATCTCACCGTGGCACACATCAATATAAGTACATCAAATATCGTATACTTCAACTAATATAGTACAGGAGCCCATAGTTGAGTGGTCTGGCCATATTTTTAAGGAGTTGGAGCTACTTAGATATACTTAAAAGATGAACATGTGTTAACTGAGAAGTAAGCAGGTATTGTATCAAGAGAGGTTATAAATAAAAAGAAGAAGACCAACTAAGGCAATCGTAACTATCCTTGCGTTAAGCCTAGCCAACTTCGAACTTTTAATGAACAGGAACATTTAACACAGTTTGACCACTTGTGAACCATTTATTATAGTGTTTTCATTAGGTCTCGCACTGATAAACTTGCCAAATGGGGTGATTATGGCAATCCCTCCAGTACGCGAGAAGCCTATGTCCACCAATGAACTATTACAGGCCGTTAAGAAGATGATATACTTACACAGATTAAAAAATAATACATACATAAATAGGTCTGAGTCCCTAATGTACTTGTTTATGGTAGCGGAAACAATTAAGGTTAGGTTAGGTTAAATAATTTTAACAGTGGTAGAGCCACGCATCAGCTTTTGTTGTTGCTTGAATGGGCCGGCTCGACCGGGGAAGTATCACGATCTTACAGAATACCGGCGTGAAGTAGAAGTCTAACAAACTTCTGCGTTTCGTCTGGTGAGTGCAGGTAACCAGTGGCCTGCACACCCCCCTCCCCCAATTCTGAGGGAGTGGCACTCTAAGGGAGGCACCGCATCTGCTATGCCTCTGGTATTTCGGGTGTTCATGGGCGACGGTAATCACTTACCATCACGTGAGCCACCTGCTCGTTTGCCTTCCTTTTCTATAAAAAATAACAATTAAGGTACCACAAACACCCAGACCCGAGACTGAAGAAAAAGTGGTATTTAAAATTCACCCGTCCGGGTTTCGAATCCAGGACCTCAGAGTTGGCGACACCATGGCACAACCATAAAACCGGTGTGTACACCACTTGTCCACGGAGTTCTTCATATCAAATATTCATATAAACATATCCGTGTCTTGAGTACAAACATTCACATTTGATTTTTTCAATTGAATCGAACCCATAACCCTTAGCTTAGAATGTAACGAGTGTCACTATCAACTAGCATATCCCCTCGTATTTACGTTTAATAATTATCTATAATAAGAGGCATGATATCTTCCTTGTTCTTATGTATAATATTATATAATAAAAAATTACTTCACGCCATTTACGGGGTAGACAGAGGTCTAGACAATTAAGTCCCTTCGACCCACCTTTCTCTGAAGACATTTTTGGGCAACGTGACAGCCTGTCGCCGTCTTTATGTTCGAGCCAACGATATCAATCGTACAAACAACGATATAAATCGTACGATCCCCACTTGGAGATCGAACTCGGGTCTCCTGTCTCTAATTCCGATCACCCAACCACTTATTATTTTGTATTAGAAAATTAAATATCTTATGATAACATTGATTATAAACATATAATTTGTCTGATTAGAGGTCATTTAATTGTTTGTATTTTATTTGCTAATAAAACAATGCCCTTTTTAAGGTAAAAAAAAATAAAGGCTATCGTCGTCGAAGTGGAACGACTACAACTTTCCAATCGAAAGTTTCTCTCTGATAGTAAGAAACACCAGAACACAACAATTATTATAAAATATCGCTTTAAATCGTTTAATAAACTATTTATAATAGACAAAAATAATACATACATAAATAGGTCTGAGTCCCTAATGTACTTGTTTATGGTAGCGGAAACAATTAAGGTTAGGTTAGGTTAAATAATTTTAACAGTGGTAGAGCCACGCATCAGCTTTTGTTGTTGCTTGAATGGGCCGGCTCGACCGGGGAAGTATCACGATCTTACAGAATACCGGCGTGAAGTAGAAGTCTAACAAACTTCTGCGTTTCGTCTGGTGAGTGCAGGTAACCAGTGGCCTGCACCCCTCCCAATTCTGAGGGAGTGGCACTCTAGGGAGGCACCGCATCTGCTATGCCTCTGGTATTTCGGGTGTTCATGGGCGACGGTAATCACTTACCATCACGTGAGCCACCTGCTCGTTTGCCTTCCTTTTCTATAAAAAATAACAATTAAGGTACCACAAACACCCAGACCCGAGACTGAAGAAAAAGTGGTATTTAAAATTCACCCGTCCGGGAATCGAATCCGGGACCTCACAGTTGGCGACACCATGGCACAACCATAAAACCGGTGTGTACACCACTTGTCCACGGAGTTCGTCATATCAAATATTCATATAAACATATCCGTGTCTTGAGTACAAACATTCACATTTGATTTTTTCAATTGAATCGAACCCATAACCCTTAGCTTAGAATGTAACGAGTGTCACTATCAACTAGCATATCCCCTCGTATTTACGTTTAATAATTATCTATAATAAGAGGCATGATATCTTCCTTGTTGTTATGTATAATAATATATAATAAAAAATTACTTCACGCAATTTACGGGGTAGACAGAGGTCTAGACAATTAGGTCGTTTCGGCCCACCCAAGATATTTTTGGGAAAACGTGACAGGAGGTGAGCCTATCGCCGTCTTAATGTCCAAGCCAGCGATATAATTCGTGCGCAAGTTTTTGAATAAATCCTTGGTACGACCCTGCTGCCTGGCGATCGAACTCGGATTTCTTGACTCGAAATTCCGACTACCCACCACTCGGCTATCGTGACTCTTATTCTTGTTGTTCTCATGTGATGAGCGGATTTGATACTCTAGCTTACGTTTCTAATAATTTGTTCCAAATTACTTTATTTAATGTTTAACATCATTAGGGCTATGATAAAAAATTAAAAATAACCTGACTTTGTATCACCGCCCTAATCATATCCGCGTGTGATAGTTTGCGCCAACGACTTTACTCATGTGACGAGATACGGTTCATAGTTTACCGTTCTACGCCCTCATAATACATCAGACGCGGAGTCTAGACAGCTAGACATATTTACGTCTGGATGGGATTGTTTCTACTTCCGTGTTTTCTATCTTTTCTGTCTGTTAATGTTACTGGTGTCCAGTAATAATGAACTTAGTAATAAATTTTACGTAAATTTCATGTAAATCTCCTCAAAAACTAAATACTAATTTTCAGCCAGTTTGGTTGATTATTTTAACAGAAAGAGAAAAACATCTTGTTTGAAAAGCGAGTTTCGCATTTCAAAACCATTTTCGATAATTCTTCTTTGTTGGATACACTATATACTCGTGTATACAAGGATGAGAATTTCACATTGAAGAATAAAAATATGTTCACGCTATTCCCAATACTGAAATAGACATAGGTCTAGATAATTAAGTTCCTTTGACCCACCTTTCTCTGAAGACATTTTTGGGCAACGTGACAGCCTGTCGCCGTCTTTATGTTCGAGTCAACGATATCAATCGTACAAACAACGATATAAATCGTACGATCCCCACTTGGGGTCGAACTCGGGTCTCTAGTCTCTAATTCCGATCACCCAACCATTTATTATTTTGTATTAGAAAATTAAATATCTTATGATAACATTGATTATAAACATATAATTTGTCTGATTAGAGGTCATTTAATTGTTTGTATTTTATTTGCTAATAAAACAATGCCCTTTTTAAGGTAAAAAAAAATAAAGGCGATTGTCGTCGAAGTGGAACGACTACAACTTTCCAATCGAAAGTTTCTCTCTGATAGTAAGAAACACCAGAACACAACAATTATTATAAAATATCGCTTTACATCGTTTAATAAACTATTTATAATAGACAAAAATAATATAGATAATAGGTACACACATGATTTTAAGTTTTTACTATGAGACATGAGGAGTATGTTTTCCCACTTTCTCTATGTTTGTGGTGCCTTAGTTGTTTCCGATTCCTATACCACAAGTGCTTTAGCATCTTACATTGGGATCGGAGCAATTTATGTGGCACATACTCAGGCCTCTCGTGAAGAATTATATTGAATAGTCGCTACACTTGGCAAGCGGATTGGCGATCGCGGTATCAGACATCTCGTTCATTAGACGCAGCTGCCCGCCACCGGTCTTTTTTAAATGAAAACTTTTATTCATTTCTTTAAGGCTAATGTTGATAAAGATACCTAATTATGTAGAAAAAAAATTACAATCTCTTGATAAGGTCGTGTAAGTTAAGTCTTGATAAGCGTTCGTATTTTTAACCAATTTCATAAAAAGTATTAATGTCATAAAAGGATTCATGTCATAAAAAGTTCATGTCATAAAAAGTTCATGTCATAAAAAGTTCATGTCATAAAAAGTATTAATGTCATAAAAAGTATTAATGTCATAAAAAGTATTAATGTCATAAAAGGATTCATGTCATAAAAAGTTCATGTCATAAAAAGTTCATGTCATAAAAGGATTCATGTCATAAAAGGATTCATGTCATAAAAGGATTCATGTCATAAAAAGTATTAATGTCATAAAAAGTTCATGTCATAAAAAGTTCATGTCATAAAAAGTATTAATGTCATAAAAAGTTCATGTCATAAAAGGATTCATGTCATAAAAAGTTCATGTCATAAAAAGTTCATGTCATAAAAGGATTCATGTCATAAAAGGATTCATGTCATAAAAAGTTCATGTCATAAAAGGATTCATGTCATAAAAAGTTCATGTCATAAAAGGATTCATGTCATAAAAGGATTCATGTCATAAAAAGTTCATGTCATAAAAAGTTCATGTCATAAAAGGATTCATGTCATAAAAAGTATTAATGTCATAAAAAGTTCATGTCATAAAAAGTTCATGTCATAAAAAGTATTAATGTCATAAAAAGTATTAATGTCATAAAAAGTTCATGTCATAAAAGGATTCATGTCATAAAAAGTTCATGTCATAAAAGGATTCATGTCATAAAAAGTATTAATGTCATAAAAAGTTCATGTCATAAAAAGTTCATGTCATAAAAAGTTCATGTCATAAAAGGATTCATGTCATAAAAAGTTCATGTCATAAAAGGATTCATGTCATAAAAAGTATTAATGTCATAAAAAGTTCATGTCATAAAAAGTTCATGTCATAAAAAGTTCATGTCATAAAAGGATTCATGTCATAAAAAGTTCATGTCATAAAAAGTTCATGTCATAAAAGGATTCATGTCATAAAAAGTTCATGTCATAAAAAGTATTAATGTCATAAAAAGTTCATGTCATAAAAAGTTCATGTCATAAAAAGTATTAATGTCATAAAAAGTATTAATGTCATAAAAAGTATTAATGTCATAAAAAGTATTAATGTCATAAAAAGTATTAATGTCATAAAAAGTTCATGTCATAAAAAGTATTAATGTCATAAAAAGTATTAATGTCATAAAAAGTATTAATGTCATAAAAAGTTCATGTCATAAAAAGTTCATGTCATAAAAAGTTCATGTCATAAAAAGTATTAATGTCATAAAAAGTATTAATGTCATAAAAAGTTCATGTCATAAAAGGATTCATGTCATAAAAAGTTCATGTCATAAAAGGATTCATGTCATAAAAAGTTCATGTCATAAAAAGTTCATGTCATAAAAGGATTCATGTCATAAAAAGTTCATGTCATAAAAGGATTCATGTCATAAAAAGTTCATGTCATAAAAGGATTCATGTCATAAAAGTATTAATGTCATAAAAAGTTCATGTCATAAAAAGTTCATGTCATAAAAGGATTCATGTCATAAAAAGTTCATGTCATAAAAAGTTCATGTCATAAAAGTATTAATGTCATAAAAAGTTCATGTCATAAAAAGTTCATGTCATAAAAGGATTCATGTCATAAAAGGATTCATGTCATAAAAGGATTCATGTCATAAAAGTATTAATGTCATAAAAAGTTCATGTCATAAAAGTATTAATGTCATAAAAGTATTAATGTCATAAAAAGTTCATGTCATAAAAGGATTCATGTCATAAAAAGTTCATGTCATAAAAGGATTCATGTCATAAAAAGTTCATGTCATAAAAAGTTCATGTCATAAAAGGATTCATGTCATAAAAAGTTCATGTCATAAAAGTATTAATGTCATAAAAGTATTAATGTCATAAAAAGTTCATGTCATAAAAAGTTCATGTCATAAAAAGTTCATGTCATAAAAGTATTAATGTCATAAAAGTATTAATGTCATAAAAAGTTCATGTCATAAAAGTATTAATGTCATAAAAGTATTAATGTCATAAAAGTATTAATGTCATAAAAAGTTCATGTCATAAAAGGATTCATGTCATAAAAGTATTAATGTCATAAAAAGTTCATGTCATAAAAAGTTCATGTCATAAAAGGATTCATGTCATAAAAGTATTAATGTCATAAAAGTATTAATGTCATAAAAGTATTAATGTCATAAAAGTATTAATGTCATAAAAGTATTAATGTCATAAAAGTATTAATGTCATAAAAGTATTAATGTCATAAAAAGTTCATGTCATAAAAGGATTCATGTCATAAAAAGTTCATGTCATAAAAGTATTAATGTCATAAAAGGATTCATGTCATAAAAGGATTCATGTCATAAAAAGTTCATGTCATAAAAAGTTCATGTCATAAAAGGATTCATGTCATAAAAAGTTCATGTCATAAAAGGATTCATGTCATAAAAAGTTCATGTCATAAAAAGTTCATGTCATAAAAGGATTCATGTCATAAAAAGTTCATGTCATAAAAGGATTCATGTCATAAAAGGATTCATGTCATAAAAGGATTCATGTCATAAAAAGTTCATGTCATAAAAAGTTCATGTCATAAAAGGATTCATGTCATAAAAGGATTCATGTCATAAAAGGATTCATGTCATAAAAAGTTCATGTCATAAAAGGATTCATGTCATAAAAAGTTCATGTCATAAAAAGTATTAATGTCATAAAAAGTTCATGTCATAAAAAGTTCATGTCATAAAAAGTATTAATGTCATAAAAGGATTCATGTCATAAAAAGTTCATGTCATAAAAAGTTCATGTCATAAAAAGTTCATGTCATAAAAGGATTCATGTCATAAAAAGTATTAATGTCATAAAAAGTTCATGTCATAAAAAGTTCATGTCATAAAAGGATTCATGTCATAAAAAGTATTAATGTCATAAAAAGTATTAATGTCATAAAAAGTATTAATGTCATAAAAAGTATTAATGTCATAAAAAGTATTAATGTCATAAAAAGTATTAATGTCATAAAAAGTATTAATGTCATAAAAAGTTCATGTCATAAAAAGTTCATGTCATAAAAAGTATTAATGTCATAAAAGGATTCATGTCATAAAAGGATTCATGTCATAAAAAGTTCATGTCATAAAAAGTTCATGTCATAAAAGGATTCATGTCATAAAAAGTTCATGTCATAAAAGGATTCATGTCATAAAAAGTTCATGTCATAAAAAGTTCATGTCATAAAAGGATTCATGTCATAAAAAGTTCATGTCATAAAAGGATTCATGTCATAAAAGGATTCATGTCATAAAAGGATTCATGTCATAAAAAGTTCATGTCATAAAAAGTTCATGTCATAAAAGGATTCATGTCATAAAAGGATTCATGTCATAAAAGGATTCATGTCATAAAAAGTTCATGTCATAAAAGGATTCATGTCATAAAAAGTTCATGTCATAAAAAGTATTAATGTCATAAAAAGTATTAATGTCATAAAAAGTTCATGTCATAAAAAGTATTACTATGAGACATGAGGAGTATGTTTTCCCACTTTCTCTATGTTTGTGGTGCCTTAGTTGTTTCCGATTCCTATACCACAAGTGCTTTAGCATCTTACATTGGGATCGGAGCAATTTATGTGGCATACTCAGGCCTCTCGTGAAGAATTATATTGAATAGTCGCTACACTTGGCAAGCGGATTGGCGATCGCGGTATCAGACATCTCGTTCATTAGACGCAGCTGCCCGCCACCGGTCTTTTAAATGAAAACTTTTATTCATTTCTTTAAGGCTAATGTTGATAAAGATACCTAATTATGTAGAAAAAAAAAAAATAAAGGCGATTGTCGTCGAAGTGGAACGACTACAACTTTCAATCGAAAGTTTCTCTCTGATAGTAAAAACACCAGAACACAACAATTATTATAAAATATCGCTTTACATCGTTTAATAAACTATTTATAATAGACAAAATAATATAAATAATAGGTACACACATGATTTTAAGTTTTTACTATGAGACATGAGGAGTATGTTTTCCCACTTTCTCTATGTTTGTGGTGCCTTCGTTGTTTCCGATTCCTATACCACAAGTGCTTTAGCATCTTACATTGGGATCGGAGCAATTTATGTGGCACATACTCAGGCCTCTCGTGAAGAATTATATTGAATAGTCGCTACACTTGGCAAGCGGATTGGCGATCGCGGTATCAGACATCTCGTTCATTAGACGCAGCTGCCCGCCACCGGTCTTTTTTAAATGAAAACTTTTTATTCATTTCTTTAAGGCTAATGTTGATAAAGATACCTAATTATGTAGAAAAAAAAATTACAATCTCTTGATAAGGTCGTGTAAGTTAAGTCTTGATAAGCGTTCGTATTTTTTAACCAATTTCATAAAAAGTATTAATGTCATAAAAAGTATTAATGTCATAAAAAGTATTAATGTCATAAAAAGGATTCATGTCATAAAAAGGATTCATGTCATAAAAAGGATTCATGTCATAAAAAGGATTCATGTCAGGACCTGATGATGGAAGCCCAAGAAGAAAATTCGAGAAATTTCTTCAAAATATATAAGTACTTTGATTATTAAAGCTGTTTTCTGATGTATTTCAGATATTTATCAAGGGTGCTGCTGGTGATTGAAGCCATTGCAATCCACAAGGGTTATGAGTTACACAATAGATACGATTTTAGATATATTAGCCAGCAAATTAGCCAAAAGAGAATACAGATTTAAAATTCAACTCATGCGGGTAAGACACAGTAGCTCGGAGGTAAGAGCGTTGCCACGAATCGGTGAAGGTCGCGAGTTCAAATCCCGCTCGTGTCAGTTGAAATATTAAAATTTTTTTTCTCTTTAATTTAATCACATAAAAGTTCAGTATAAATATGCTTTAAAATCAATAAAAATTGTGTATTGAATGCTAGAGATAGAGGTGTGGGCATTGAGTTATCTCGCTTATCAGAAAAATTGCAGAAGCACAATAGGTTTTTACGCCGGTATTCTACGTGACCTGATCAAGCCGGTACAATCATGCAGCACTAGAAGCTGTCTCTAGGCTAAACCTCGCAGGTACCACGTAGCTACCTAAGAACGTTCCTAAGTATGTACCTATGTAAGCTCCTGTACGTTAATTTTTTTCGTTCATGCTATTACTTGCCTATAAATGAAGTAATATGGTAAGAAAAAACTGTTAGTTACTTTACACTAACCAACATAAAATACTTATAAAAAAACCGAGTGGTCAGAATTTCTAGTCGAGAGACCCGAGTTCGATCCCCAGGTGGCAGGCTCGTACCAATGGGTTTTTTTTAAAAACATATGTAGGAATTATATCGTTGGCTTGGACATTGAGACGGCGACGGGCTCACCACCTGTCACGTTGTCCCAAAAATATCTTCGGCGGAAGGTAGGTCGAAACGACTTAATTGCTAGACAATTAAGTCGTTTGTCTTGCCTGTCTTCTCCTGTATTGGGAATGGCGTGAAGATATTTATCATTTACCTTTTATATAAAATAGCTTCAAGTAATTTTACTGACCTCTGCCTACCCCAGTATGTGAAATTGCGTATTGGGATTAATTCTTATTTCTTGTAGAATGTAATATTGATTGTGTTTTATAACGAAAATAGCTACATTTTCTTTCTTAGATACACAAAAAGTAATAAAAGTGCTCTCGAGTCTTCAGACAACGAAATATTTCGCTTTTTTTGTACCATCGAACAATTTCGTATTGTTCGCAGTCAAGTTTGTCAATGTACCTAGTTATTTTTTATGTAAGATATAAACACAATTAAAATCGAAATGTTGCAAAAAAGAGTATCTTGATGTCATTGAGTTTTGAGTATGACACGGAATAATAGCATGGCTTTGTACTTATTATTATAGGGTATTGAGTCGGTGCAAACTCAGCGTAGCATTACGACAAAAACTCCATTGATCATGTTGCGCGATCGACCTCAATTATTGTAGATTAAATAATAATGTTAATGATTGTGATAAGGAATTACACTTTTACATTAAGAATGATATTTTAAACTAAAATCATTGATAACTTACATATTTTTTTCAAAAGCCATTCGTATAATCGCCTTCTACTTACAGTCGTACTTGAAAAGTGAGAGTTCAAAGGACCGCAGTCTTTTCTCTCTCTCATTAGCCCCAGTTTCTAGCTTATAAAGGTACAGAAATAAACATTATTACTTATAGAGGTTAAATAAATAATAAAGTAAATAAGCAGTGAATAAATGGATGCATGGTTTATGTGACATAAATTTTATTGACGAAGGGGAAAAAATAAATCTTATACTTCTATCAAAAAAACATTCTAGAAAGTAGTTTTTAATATCAGGGAACTCGAAATGTCGACATCACTTAATATTTCCATGTTCTTCAAAGCACCGAGGAGTCTTCTGATATGGTAATGTTGTAATAAAAGTTACGATAGCCGAGTGGTAGGGTGGTCGGAATGTCGAGGCGGTAGACCCGAGTTCGACCCCCAGGTGGCAGGCTCGGGTTATTCAAAAACTTATGTACGAATTATATCGTTGGCCTGTTGCTTGAATTGTATGCTGACATTGAGACAGCGACGGGCTCACCACCTGTCTCGTTGTCCCAAGTTCCGGTCGAAACGACTTAATTACCAACACCTCTGTCTACCCCAGGATTGGGAATGGCATGAAGATATTAGTAATGTTATAATAAAAAAAAATATGTCGATTCTGGTAGACCACATTCAAAAGCATGCACGATTTTAAGTTTTTCATTTAGAGATAACACTTAGAGTTTTTATTTTAGACATGACGTAAGTATGAAATTTTCTTACAATATTCATCAACAATAATAGTGCAGCAAAGTATTAATATTAATACGAGACGAATGTGCGCAAAAACAATGTAAGTGCCTAAGTTTCCCGAAGTTTTGGAATTAATTAACTGTTCGGTACGGTGTATTTAAACAATATGTGGAGAGGATTTGCGTAAAATATCATCATATGGGATAATCATCATCATTTCGTGATTTGTAAGTAGTAATTTCCAGTCAGTCAGTTTCTTTTTATAGAAAAGGGAGGCAAACGAGCAGAGGTGGCTCACGTGTTGATAAGTGATTACCGCCGCCCATGAACACCCGCAATACCAGAGGCATAGCGGATGCGTTGCCGGCCTCAGAGTGCCCCCCCCCCCAGAATTGGGGGAGGGGGGCTTTTATCATGAGGATTGGTATTAACAATGATATAATAATGTAATTAAATTTAGGAGAAATTAAAAAAATCAACTGACACGAGCGGGATCCGAACCTGCGACCTCTGCCATATCGTGGCAATTAATGCTATGGTATTGGCCATATTTTAGGATCTTCTACACAGCGATAGTCTCTCTTAACCACTTTACCAAATCAAGAATTGTACTGAAACAATTAAAACATATTTCTGATTTCGGAAAGCTGGCTCAAACCCAGGTTGGGTTCCGGTTGGGGTCCTTTCAACTTCTTATCCCATCCCAGGCTTCAGATTGATCCGAAACGATCGCATAAATAGGAGGGGCGGCGGTGTTGCCATATATCTCCGCAGTGACTTTGCCTACAAAATTTTAGCGTCGTCCTCTTCTCACTCATCCGTACCTGCGGAGTTTCTTTTCCTAGAGGTATGTGTGAAAGGAACCAAAGCTGTCGTTGGAGTCGTCTACTGTCCACCACTCTCAGATTATTTCTCCAGTCTCGAACCGATTCTGGAATCTTTAGGGTCTGAATATTCTCATCATATCGTCATGGGCGATTTCAATACTGACCTTCTCAATCCTTCCTCACCTCGTTCCTCTAAGCTCCTTGAAATCGTAAAGTCTGTGGGTTTTCATATTCTTCCCTTACAAGCCACTCACCATAATCCCAAAGGAGAGGATACCCTACTCGACCTTATGTTTACCTCATCCGCAGACCACGTTGCCTACCACGGGCAGCACCCTGCATCTGGATTCTCCCACCATGATTTACTTTTCCCCTCTTACCTCCTAAAACCACCCAAAGTACTTCCTAAAATCCTACTTAGGCGCTGTTTTGGTCGCATGGATGTGGAGAAACTTTGTAAAGATGCTTCTAATTTGAAGTGGGATAGTGTCATGTTAGCCCCTACGATAGACGAAAAATTAGACGCCTTTTATAAAGCTATTCTTGGACTTTATGGCAAACATGCTCCCATTAAAAGAGTGAAGCTCAAGCGTCCACCTGCGCCATGGTTAACAACATGGGTTCGAATAGCTATGAAACGTTGGGACCGGGCTTTTTGTAAGTTCAGAAAAGATCGTAGTGAGGTTAATTGGACCTTATTCAAGGCTGCAAGGAATCGGTGTAATCAAGTGATACGCAATGCTAAACGCCGATATATTCTTAAGAATCTCACCACTTCCTCTCCAGCTGATATCTGGAAGTTCCTCAGGACTTTGGGTGTACGTCCATATACTGCACCTTGTGGATCGATTGGTTTGGATGTTCTCAATCGTCATTTTGTTTCTCATACTCCACTGGATCATCAAACCAAACTTAACACGATTAAGCATTTACAGGATTTACCTCGTCCTAATATAGATATTTTTACTTCTCTCCAGTTGACATGGATGTGATCAAAAAGTTTATTCTTTCTATCAAGTCTTCCTCTATGAGATGCGATAATATCAATCGCTTAATGATAATTAACATCCTGGACTACTTCCTTCCAGTTATTTCCCATATTATTAACTTCTCTTTGAATTGTGCTTCCTTTCCTTTGCTGTGGCGTAAAGCCTATGTTATTCCTTTGCCCAAGATATCGAATCCTTCCTTACCTAATCATTTCCGGCCCATATCCATTCTTCCCTTCTTGTCCAAAGTCCTTGAGGCCTGTGTGTATAAACAGCTGTCTCAATTCATTTATAGTAATAACCTTCTTAGTCCGTTGCAGTCTGGTTTTAGACCAGGCCACGGTACTATTTCTGCCCTCCTTAAGGTAACTGGTGATATTAGGGCAGGTATGGAAGACACTAAGGTCACTGTTTTGGCCTTGGTTGACTTTACTAACGCCTTTAATAGCATAAGTCACGACATCTTTTTATCTGTCCTTTCCCATTCTATGATCTCATCCGTAGCTCTGGACTGGTTCTCCAATTATCTTCGAGAGCGCCAGCAGTCGGTCTGCTTCGACAAGTCCTCCTCCAGTGGGTTGACATAGTTGCTGGTGTTACTCAAGGCGGAATTCTATCTCCTTAATTATTTTCTCTATTTATAAATCTTATCACAAAGAACCTTCAATGTGCGTATCATCTTTATGCCGATGATCTTCAGTTGTACTCACAACTGAAGGATCCGCCACACCGTCGAGGATGTGGCCACAGCGGTAGAAATGGTTAACAGGGACCTTGAATATATTAAGAGCTGGTTTGATAAGTTTGGTTTGACTGTTAACCCATTTAAGTGTCAGGCCATAATAGTAGGTGGCTACCGGACGTTGAGGAAATTGGATACTGACGTATTAACTCCAGTCATCTTTAACGGGACTGTACTACAGCTGTGTTCTTCCGTTAAAGACCTTGGCCAACACATCGACTCCACTCTTAGCTCGCGGGCCCAAGCCTTGTCTGTTTGCCAAAAAGTTACTGGTATCCTTCGTTCTCTTTATCGTTAATTTTCCCCCTTATCGATTATGGCGATGTGTTATTTTGACCTGAATGCAGATGTTCTTGATAAATACGACCGTCTTCTCAATAATTGCATTCGATTCATTTTCAATCTTCGCCTCATCATGTACCTACTTATCGCTCAAAACTTGGTTGCCCATTCGCCAGCGTCGTAATTTGCGCGCTCACACAACCCTTTTCTCTATCCTTACATTTCCAACTACTCCCTCTTACTTGTCCTCCCAATTTCAATTCCTTTGCTCTAGCCATGACAGAAACAATCTCCTACCTCATTGCCCTATCCACAGCTCTGGCTTTGTTCATTCATCCTTTTCCGTTCAATCCGTCTAGCTTTGGAACGCATTGCCTCTCGATATCAGGACGTCTAAAAGTCACGATTCTTTCAAGATGAAGGTAAAAGATCACTTCCTTAAAGCTTTGGCAGAATCTTCTTGACAACTGTTTCTGTATAAGAGTATATTTATATGCATCTATATATGTATGTTTATGAATATTTGCATATGAGTAGGTATAGATTTATGTACGTTTATGTATATAGTATTTATGTTTATGTTGTTTATATTTATCTGTTTATTTATTAACGTATATTTGTTTGTTTATTAACGTTTTCATTACCATCACTTTCATCACCTTCACCTACTTCATTTCATCTCTGCATCAACCAAAGGTTGACTGGTAGAGAATGCTTCAGGCATTAAGTCCGCCTCACCACCATCATCACCTCACCGTAGTCATCATTTTCACATGTATGAAGTTAAATAAATAAATAAATAAAACGTCTTGCTTTATTAGCCGAGTGGTTCGGTGGTCGGAATTTAGAATCGAGAGACCCGAGTTCGATCCCCAAGTGGCCGGCTCGTACCAATGAGTTTTTCAAAAACTTATGTACGAATTATATCGTTGGTTTGGACATAAAGACGGCGACGGGATCACCACCTGTCACGTTGTTCCGAAAATATCTTCGGTGGAAGGTGGGTCCAAGGGACTTAATTGTCTAGACTAGACCTCTGTCTACCCCTGTATTAGAAATTGCTTAAGATATTTATTTATTTATTTGCTTTATTAAACAGGGTATGTGTTTTTGTTTCATATTTATTTCGGAGGCTATCCTTTACCGCTCTAAAATTACGCATAATGCGCTGATAATCAGAATCATTAATCTTCCAAAATATTATTTAAACTCCTTCACCACAAATTTTTATGTTAGTTTTCAAAAAAAGTTAATTTAAAAAAAAAATAAAAGTATAATTAAGATCTAATAACTTTTCAATAGACACGATCGATTGAGAGAAAATAAATACAGTAGACATTTTTACACTATCCCACGGTAAAGATCTCATTTGAATCGTCTAGCTTCTTTTCCTTAATGTAAACATTAAAATTTTTGAGTAATGAAGCGAAATAATGAAATTACATGGCATTAATTTTCTGTTAGTATCTTCGATAATCAGCAACTTTGAGTCCATGAATAATCTAAAACTGGTTTTTGCAAAAAAAGAAATTAAAAATTCGAATACGACAGTTGTATTTAAGTTGTACTTTTATAAAATACTGAAATTATCCATCTAATGCATTTATTGTGTAATGTTCTTATAAAGACTTCTTCGCTTCTTTTCTGTGAATTCTGTGGAAGGGTCGAAGGTGCAAAATTGTCTAAACTAGATCTCTGTCTACCCCTATATTGGGAATGGCGTGAAGATATTTATTTTCTTAATATCTACCTGCTAATTGTAATCAGCGACTAGCTTTATGTTGACGAGAATTTATTTAAAAATTCTTAATTTGTGAAATAATGAGGAAGTCACCGTATGTAATTTTTTTTTTTTTAATTAATTTTGTAATTTGGTTCAAGCGGGTGTTGCTGACTTTGTAATACAACAAATGAAGGAGTAACCATATTAATATACGGTTTTGTAGATGTGTGAGGTCCACCAACCTGCACTTATTCTGCGTCTTACTATTGCAAGTACACTAGGACAGCCGTCTGAGTTGCCTCGGAGTGCCGACCGGATTCAGAATCAGATGCAGAATTAGAACAATTTATGTTTCTGTGTTTCGATTTTTACTGAGGTCTGCCCGTTTCACGGTCTTATGCCGCTGGACAGATTCATTTTATATAATTTTTGCACTTTTGTTAATTTCGGACAATAATATTTTATTTTTATGTAATTTTTTTTTTTGTTTTGTTTTGTATATTATTTGTTAAGCTGTGGGTGCTTATTACGCCACTTTTACGCAAAAGAAGTGTAATTTCTTACATGAGTACGCCTGCACGCCAGTTTATGCAACGTCACAGGTTTATGAATTGTAAAGACC
This sequence comes from Sericinus montela, assembly GCA_029286605.1. Classification (NCBI taxonomy): domain Eukaryota; kingdom Metazoa; phylum Arthropoda; class Insecta; order Lepidoptera; family Papilionidae; genus Sericinus; species Sericinus montela. The sequence goes on from JAGSMR010000002.1 coordinate 2,570,108, forward strand.
CGATAGCTCAGTTGGCTGTGACCCTGTCTTCAAAGCTATGGGTGGTGGATTCGATTCCCGTCAGGGCAAACATTTGTGTGGAGAATATTAATACCGGTCAGGTATTTTAATATAAATATATGTGGAGTTAGTAAAAGTAACTTTTAAGGTGTTTAGAGAATATTTATGTTTGTACAAGAATAAGCGCTGCGTTTAATACTCATTATTGCTTGATTCATATATAAATGTAATGTTGATTTTATAATTACGTTTGTCAAGAATATGGGAATGATGTAAACTAGCTGCAATTTATATTTGGTACTCATATCGACCAGATATATAATAGTTTTTAAGTTTAATTACTTATTTAATAAGAAACTCCCCCAATAAGAAACAATAAGAAACCATACCATGAGCGAGGATGGAAAATGACCTCGTTGGACACGCGGAATATGGTTGCTCGCTTCTTTACTACTGTGTGCGTACACCTTTTCATTTTGTTGTAGCTCTCTTCTACGGTTAAAAAATTTTTTTGCTCTAAGTCTTCATTTAACACCCTTTTCACCGTGGTTCTGCTTAACCCTATCTGAAGGGCCAAAAGTTTCTGCTTACGTTTGGGATTTCTTTGAATTAGCGCCTTCACTGATTTTATCACCGCTGGAGTCCTAACAAACCGACCACTTCTTAACCTGTCGTCTACACTAGAGTCTTCATTTTATAGTTTGATGGTACGATAAACGAATCTTTTGGTAACGCAATAACTGCAACGCAATAACTGCAAAATAAAAATGAGTAAAATTCTAAAAAGTATACAGTTTTATTTTCATGAACAATTCAAATTCAATAAACTTTTTGTGGCCAGCATTCTAAAATAAAAGTTTTTACTGTGTGACAATACTATGACATGACTGTGTAGTTATTATTACTACTCATGACTAGATGTCTCATAAGTAAATTATAGATTTTTAGGCATTATAAATATTAATGTAATTTTGTTTCTGTAAATAATCTGCATATGGTGAGGTCAAGCGATGGCTGTTCTTATTATGTGTTTTGTTCGTATGTCTCCTTTCCCTCTCCTTACTTTCAAAATTCCTCAACATGCTTCTTTGAAGTTGCGAGGGTAAATAGGCGTCGGTCTTAACACTTTACCTGGTATGTCACCTTCTCCGATAAAGAAATGTAAAACATTTAAAAAAGCTTCCTTATACCATATACCGGTGCGAAAAAGGCTCTTAGAATATAATCTTTCAATCCCCAACTAACTAAGACCTTTCTGAAACGTCACAAATGGTAAAAGAAACTACCACTTCTACTTAGGATTTAGACAGATTAACAGGACGAATTTCGCTTCTAAGTTAACACAATAAAAATATGTCATTCATCATGGCAGTCATTTATGCGACATACTTTGAAGATTTTTTTTCTATGATCTTTAATCAAAACATATAGGACATTTCTGCTAGTATTTTAATGTTTCGAAACATTTATTTTAATTATTTTACTTTATCTTCACGCAGAGTTCCTGACGGGATAGCCAGAGAGAACAGATCGCTGAGTGTCACGATCCTTACATACCTCTTTCGCTTCTTTCAGATTCATCATTTTCTTTATACATGTACGTCTAGGTATTCGAATAGTATTGGCCCTTTCCTCTGCAAGCAGTTTGCTCACATGGTCTTCAAAAGTTAGTTATTTTTTAATATCAACTTTCGCGTTGTACTTTCTTCATTCATTCGCTCAATGTGCCCAAACCATCGAAGCACACCCTTATCAATTTTAGTGATAAAGTCATCTTTCAAACCTGTCATTTTATGAATCTCTATGTAATGCCGCACATTTTACGAAGACACATAGAGAGAGTGTCAAAACAGAATTATATAATAATCCGGGGTATACAAAAAAGAGCAGTTTGAGTAATTCCATACCTATTCATTACAGGAGAAAGCCCCTCGAATTTCGATGAAGTTTTGTTTTTGTTTATTATTTTTAATCTTAGATTATTTAGATCGAGATAGGTGATATCTCTGAAAAAAAAATAGTTTCATGCATAGTTTATAAAATAGCATGTTTTCTAGCCATGTTTAAGAATAACAACGTAAATACAATTATGGTCCGTCATTTGGAAAAGGATGATATTATATGGTGTGTATACATCAAATTATTTTTCAAATAGCTCTAATAAAACAAAAAGCGATAAGCAAAGATTAGTCACTCGTCTGAACGTAATGACACACGAAATTTAACGAGTTGACCATCATAATACTCCATTCAACATTCATATTTTCGTGACGTTAATTTATTTAGATATTACGTACGCTGATTTGGCCTATCATGACGTCATGCTTTGTTACAATATAATGACTACGTGCGCCGGATAAACAAACACGCTACCGACGCTACTGTAAGGCTCAGAGAAGATACTCGTATTCATTGACCCAGCCTGTCATATACCAAGACAGTTTGTTTTATTAACCCTCAATTATAAACACGGTTGAATATATTTTTTGTATGTCTGATCATTCTATCGTGATCATCTAACGCGATTAAAATTTTTCTGAGTCACGACAATCGATAGATGTGGTTCGGTCATCGGAATTCTAGTCGAGAGACCCGAGTTCGATCCCCAGGTGGCAGGCTCGTGCCAATGGGTTTTTAACAACTTATGTACGGTTCATATCATTGGCTTGGACATAAAGAGGGCGACGTGCTCACCACCTGTCACGTTATCCCAAAAAATATCTTCGGTGATAAGTGGGTCGAAGGGACTTAATTGTCTAGTCTAGACCTCTGTCTACCCCTGTATTGGGATTGGCGTGAAGAAACATTACATTATTATATTATCTGATCAATGATCACGCATAACTTTTTACAGAATAGTCCGTTTGCCATAATTAATTTTTGTTGGAACCGTTGGTGATACTTTGATGCCATATAAATAAAAAAAAATATTCGCCCCCCAAGGTAAACAATAGGGGATGACAGTTTGTTCACCTACTTAAATTTCAGCTGTGATCCGATTCTGTTGAAACTTGGCAAACACATGTAGTTCTAATGAACCTGAAAACCTAAAATAAGCCATTTTATATTGGAGTCGGAATACAGTCGACGTAACTCCACAACGGACAAGCAAAAATAAAAAGACCCTTGTTAGTGTAAGTCCTACCGAGTAAAAACCATCCACGGGATGCTGTTGGAAATAAAAAAATAACATTAAATGTGTTATATTATATACTATGCATTGATTGTATTGCTTTTTACACAGACTGCAATAGCATGTAAAGAAATATTGCAAGATGTTGTGTGATGAGAATGTATAAAATTTTAACATCATGCACCTACTCAGTGGCCTCGCAGGCATTATGTCCATGGTCACAGCGAACAGTATAAAATTTGGTTTGGACAACCTAACTAAGCCTGAGTTGCTTATTTATACATACGATTATTACTGTACAAGTCTACTCTATCTTAAAACCTTATCTGTAAATATTTAAAAGTTAATTAATATTCTATAATTCACGATAGCCGAATATTTGGTGGTCAAAATTCGAGTTAAGAGAACCAAGTTTGATCCCCAGGTGGTAGGCTTGTACCAAACTTATACACGATTTATATACTTGAGTTACATTGCCGGTGAAAGGGGAGTCATAATGACTTATTTACCTCTGTCTACCCCAGTAATGAGAATAGCGTGAAGGTATGCGAAAAAGAAATTGAATGGCGTGAAGAGACTGTTTAACTAAACTGGTCATCTTTTTTTCGTCCTCCCATCTATCCTTTTGTATCCATTGCCATTTACAGGGCTTTTCCTTTAGTCCCCTCTTAGATGGCCTACTAATAGAAAGAGGAAAAAGGGGAAGGTATATTCTTACGATGATACAACAGGGATACTGTAAGTATCTTTTGTAAATATTATGCAAAATGAAGAATCTTTGTTTTGTTTAGTTGCGTTTAGAGCAAATTTTGAACTGATTTGATAGTTATGCCTGATTGTGGAAATGAAACGAAAACATTCAACAATTAGCACAAGGAAAAATGTTATCGCTGACATGTTTGCATAACAGTAACATGCCTGCCATATCTGAATCTGATATTGACAGAGGAATTCAAACAGAAAAGCAAATACTTCATCTCAATAAATGCGACAAATTTCTACGTAGTTGTTTTGGATAGTACTTTAAAACATTAAAAATAATAATAATATTATTGATGTTTTACTTCTTTTGGAGAATATTGTACTGGGTAAAATTAAATGCTGCCCTTGAAGCCATTCAAGAAATGTATTATAATACTCTTTATCAACCTTAAACTGCCTGCATTCTTAATTAATTTATGCTATTTTTATTTAAAGTGAAATAAATTACTTTACCTTTTATAATTTAAATTATATCTGTGAGATTGTAAATGTTAAAGCGTGTCTCTCTGTTTGTTACCCGTGTAGGTTTTATAACTAGGCGGGCCTAAAAATGTATAACAATAAGATACTGTGCCACAAGGTCACGTGGACATTTTTTTTATAAATAATTCCATATCATGTTCTGAAATTAGTTTAAAACGCCACGCGAAGTAACGTGTTACTGATAGTAAAATATAAATAAAAATAGTATACTCATATCACAAACATCGTAACCTTAACCATGACAAATAAGCATCAAAGATATGTCAATCAAATAAAAATAACCTTAAATTAACATACGAAACGAAAACAAAAATATAATTTAGTCCTTATTACATTGTGTTAGGTATTAAATTATGAGCACATCAACTTTATTCTTATCTATTCAATTAGATTACACCTAACCACTCTAAACAAACAGCGGAGTGGTGTAAATTCAATTAGCATATATAATTTTCAAATAACACTGTTACATGCTGTAATATTCGTAGCATATATGCGAATGTCACCTTTTTATTAAACGAGCTAATTTTGTTATATAAATTTATATATTTTCTTTAGCGTTTATAATATTAGTATATATAATTTATATATACTAATATTATAAACGCTAAAGAGAGTTCATTTTTTTTGTTGCGCTTTCACGCCTAAACTAGTAAACCGATTTTTAATGTTCTTTCGTTGAAAGTTACAATATATAGTAATAGCTGTATTGCTGTATACAGCTAGAGTAACATAGCTGTATTTTTTACATAATTAGAGATCCCTACGGAATTCACATTGATGTAAGCCAGTACAAAAAATTACATTATATTTTAATTGCCATTAATTAAATGTACATTAAAGAAATAATCATTAAATGAATTGCATTCATAGCAATTGGTCAATTGCTTTTACTCATAAAAAGATTTTTTTACTTGAGAAATTAAATAATGTAAGTATTAAGTATTATGTCATAATTTTTAATTTGTCTTTTTAAACTTTGACGGCATGTTTATTTTTATGTAATACGTCTTTTTGGTTCATTGTAAACAATAATAATTTGTTTTAACTGTTTTATTTTTGCTATGTTAATCTATATTGTCTTAATTGTCGTTTTAATTATTATATCAATTAATGGTTATCATATGATGTGACGTTTTCTACACATAATCCACATTCATGTCAAATTTCATCTCCAATTTCAATTGGCTTAAGTCTTCGTGAATAGTCAGTGTATGAGTGACCTTCAGACAGATGGTGAGTCCGTCGCCGTCTTTATGTTCAAGATAACGATATAAATCAGATATAAGTTTTTCAAAAAACCCATGGGTACGAGCCTTAGGGAGCGAACTTGGGTCTCTTGACTCGAATCCCGATCACCCAACCACTCGTGACTTAACATTTATATATCTATACAAAATATAGTACCTGCGTTTTAACTATAAAGAGTAACAGAGAATTTTGCCGATTTAAATGTATATATTTTAAGGCAAATGAATAAATAAACTATATGTGTGCTAACCATCAAATCGCTAAGCTTTTTACGTATTTTGAGCTGCGGCAAACATATAAGCTTTCACATTTTTTATGATATTAGCAGGAAGTGAAAGATTACGGAATTAATGTAAGGATGGGCCGGCTATTTAAATATCCGGATGTAAAGATCTATGATGACCCCAGATTAGGTAATAGTTACGTAAGGAGGTTCTGTTACCTAATCTTAACAACGGTAACAAAAACACTAAAACTAAACACTTAAATTTCCTTTGGTGTTTTTGATTTACGTTTTTGAAAGTTAACCTTACCGTCCGCTGGACTTTAGTCCAATAATAACTACGTTTTACTTTAGTCCTCAACAGTGAACTGCATCTGCAACATTATGGTAACTTGCAGATTTATTAACACTACAGGAACCATACGCTGTGAAGCGGGTTGTAACTCACACTCTGCACATATGTTGTACGTACAATTTCTTTACAATATTATATAAAAAAGTAAATAAAATAAATATACATAATATCTTCACGCAATTCCTAATACAGGGGTAGATAGAGGTCTAGTCTAGACAATTAAGTCCCTTAGACCCACCTACCGAAGATATTTTCGGGACAACGTGACTGGTGGTGAACCCGTACGTTGTCCCGAATTAATAAAAATATTTTTAATAATCTTTTAATCTCATTTTCCTGCTCTAACTTCAGAGGAATTATGTACTTTCTGTAATTTTTGAGGGAGGAGAAGGAGAAGATATTTGAGAGGATGTAAATCAAGAGAAAGAAGCCTTTAGTGACACAAAGTAGTAAAAATTGGTGGATCGAGTTTCGATTATTGTGAGGCGTCGATACCTATAGTACTTTTCCACTAGTCCATTAGAATCCAGGTTGAATTACAGGGAAAGAGGTTGTTGTTGTTTTTATTCGCTATTTCACCTATCCTTGGTGACAAGGACCAATGGATAATACGACCACGACTACTCACATAGCCAAAGAGGGACGGCCGAATGAGAGGAGCGGCGGTATAACGTTTCGCCGCTAACCTTGCATTCTGTGGCCGAAATGTAATAAAATATTAACAAAATATGTCATTTGGTATTGGATTTGCTGTTATCGGTAATCATGCCCTCTCATGGTATGTTGCACACGTGGGTTTTCATTTATTACGAGCTGGGGCAACCAGCACTCCATGTCACGAATGAATGAGAAAGCGTTCCCGTGACCCTGGTGACTTATGGCGAATTTAAAACGGGGTCGAGGTCAGTGAAACCCCGATTTAACCTGTTCTTATCCTCCGCAAGGGCATAAAGAAATTATATAAAAGAATATGGAACAACACATTTAAAAAATTTTTTTTTTCAATTTTACATGTGTCCAATTTCTAATGCTAGATGATACTGAAGCAGAACAAGTTTATGCCCTGGACTTTGGCCTCGCAGTGTCCCAAAATTACCGCGAGATCCTTTGAGTTAGCGGAATAAACCTTAATCTTTGTCCCACATCCGGGCTGTCAATACAAGTCAAAGACTATTAATCAAAACCACATGACATATCTCTTACATGGGAACCGTATATTTTCACAGGATAAAAGTGTCAATGTTATTATGATATGCTTTACTATAACTCTGTCTCAAATTTTATCCGGAGGCGTTCAGCCTAGTTCTACACTTCTAGTGTGGTCGAGTAACAAACATCAATCCATCCATCCAAGCTTTCGGCTTTAGAATGGTAATTAGCAAGATTCGACCACATTCTTTATACCTAACGTTTTTAATAGAGACAATTTTTTTGAATGTTTTAAATTAAAACAATGTTTCAAACACAACGACTAAGATGGTAAGTATTATGCAAACAGAGAAAAACTATGTTCTAAGCAATGTTTTTCTATTCTTCGATTGTGGTTATTTAACGACTGTCATAACAATTAGTAAATAAAATAATATATTATTAACAATGTGTGCGTAGTTACTAGTATGTTTACGTCTCGGTTAAGATTATTTTTTGGACTTTATATTAATGGAAATTACACACAGTAAACCGTTTTCAAAATTTGTAAAAAAATATAACTAAGGCATGCGCTCCGTAGTAAGAATTTTACAAGAAGTTATTAATTTTTTAGTCATCTTCCTAAATTCGGTCACGGGGTCTTCATTTAATATAAAACGTGAACGGAGATATGCATATACAAACCTTTATTGTTTGATAACGGTTTGTACATGCATATCTAGTAAAATAGGAGAGAAACTCGTAAGTACTTTTTATTAAAATTAAATACCCAATAATTTCCTATTAGTTTAGTTTTTCATTAAAATAGTCCATTCGATAAATCAATTAAAATAATATTATACAAATTAAAATCGCTTGGCCTCAGAAAAATTGCAATATCTGATGATGGAATCCACTTATTACTAAGCGTTTTATGGAAATAAACACCGTAATAACAAGCGGATATACACAGGTAACACTTAAAAAGCTTTAAGTGTTTAAGCTTTTTACAAAATCAACAAAAAACATACAACAAAATAATTATAATGTACACAGGCTTTAATGAGTAAGTACAAAAATTAGATAAACATGTACATAAAAACCACATTCGTGATGAATGAAAAAGCCCGACGTTTTATAAATAACCATTAATTTAGTTGGCGAGGAAACTCAAAAATAACACAAGAATATTTAGTTTGTAAAAAGTGTAACCGGATAACCAGACTGTTATTTAGTACCACATCATTCTCTGAATGTGAGTTGAATGATATGAATTTTTGCAATTTATTATGATTGCCGGAAGGGGAGCTGTTGGTCAAAAAAAAAAGTCTCGCTAGTGCTGCCGAGCTCTTTCGCGAAAAAGAAGGAGTATTCGAAGTTCAATGCCAATCTTCGCCAGCCGGAGAGGCACTCGAAGAAGAAGAAGAAGAATCACACTTAGTTTGACGCCCTCCGTAGGATGAGTGGCGTGCTCACCCGTTTTCATGGTGTAGCCAGGTCAGGCGTTCCGAGTTCGATTCTGACGAAAAATTTAGAAAATCTCTCGGGTCTGAGTGTTTGTGGTACCTACGTTGTTTCCGATCCTATAACGAAATTCGCTATTTACTTTAGGATCAGACCAATGTGTGTGATGTTACCTCTATCTATGTATGTATTTATTTATTTTCTAGTTGAGAAAAAACGATTATTAGCAGAGATTTCTAAGTAATAATTAGAGGTTTTATACTAAACAAAATACTAATGTACACAATGACAGTTTTTGCGCGAGTTTAGCTCTCAGTACTTATAAACGGTTTCGTAGTTTAAGGAAACGAAATAAAACATGTGCTGCACGTGAAATGATGTGTTTAGAAGTTTTTTTTAAATTAATATAGGTATATTTTTTATTAGAAATGCATACTTAATGCGCTTTCTAAAAATCAAAAGTGCCTATAAAATGCTGTTGCATGAAAACATTATCTTTCAACGAATGTATATTATAAACGAATAATGTCATGTACCTTTTCGGTTAAATTCTTCGATTCGTAAGCCACTAAAACGTTTCCCACAATCACTTTGATAAAAAAAAATAAACACTTGCGCGGGTCACAGTTTGGCGCGTTATAACAGTAACAGCTGACGCCGCGACACTGTCGACTGTCTATGCTGTCGAGCAAGCTCTGTGCGTGCAACTCAACTGGCAAGTGTCGATTGCAGTATTCTCGAGGCCGCGGGTAATGAACAGTTGTACAGTTCATTCAGATAAATGTTACATTACCATACACATCAACAAGTAATCTTAACATTTAAAACAATCTTATTTCAAACGTTGGATTTGAATTCATTCAACCGAATTCTGTAATAAATTGAAGACCTTGAAGTAAAACAAAAAGAAAATTTCATTCAATGTGATTAATGTTTACATTATCAGCAATTAATTAGATTAATCTAAACTGAATTATTGGCAACCATTACTTAATCTTATTTACGATTGATTAACTAGTATGAACCATTTTCTCGGGTAGATAATTTAAAGCAAGCTTATAACTGGTTTTATTTAAATATTTTAATGGTAAAAGGTAGCAAATTAGCTTTTTACCACCGTGTATATAAAATCATGAGATGGAAAATTATGCTCGTTACGCTCATTTGAACTTCGATTATTGTAGTAAGATAGAAGTGAAATTATTTTTTTTCATTATCCCTAAAATTAAAATCTGATAAACATGTTTTGTTACTAAATTTCATTTACTTACTTATCTTCACGCACAATCCTTGACGGGGTAGCCAGAAAGAATAGATCGCCGTGTCACGATTTTTACATACCTCTTTCGCTTCTTTCAGATTCATCATCTTTTTCATACATGCACGTCTAGGTATCCGAATACTCTTGACCCTCCCCTCTTCCAGAAATTTGCACACATAGTTTCAAATGTTAGTCTCGGCCTACCTCGACACCTTTTAATATTAACTTTCGCGCTATATATTTTATTCACCATTCGGTCTTCACTCATTCGCTCAACGTGCCCAAACCATCGAAGCACGCCCTTATAAATTTCTGTGATAAGGTCATCTTTCAAACCTGAAATATTGCAAATATTTTCGTTCGCTTTCGATCGATGGTACATTTTACGAAGAGATCGCATCTCCACTGCATTCAACGTTGTTTTATGCTTCTTCTGGCATACCCAGGTTTCGCTAATAACAAAGTCGGTAAATACTGCATTATGTATCGCAAGGCGTGCACTCTTCACTACGCCTTGCCTTTTGACTAACGCAGTCAGGCACCATTGACTTTGTTACCGGCAGCGACACGCCTGTCCACATCTATATCACTTCTTCCATCCAGGCACTCCCCAAGTATACAATTTCATTCACCTGTTCTAGAGATTCCTGATTTACCCGTATTTCACACTTCGTTCTCTCTTCGTTTCTTTCAAATACCAGAAACTTAGTTTAATTAACATTCAAACGGAGACCATTAATTTCACATTCTTCTTTCATACACGTGACTAATGCCTGCAGTTCTGCCTCTGATGGTACAATAAGCACTGCATCATCAGCATACAGCAGACAATTTACTTTAATAAAAATAAATAAATAAATATAAATATCTTCACGCAATTCCTAATACAGGGGTAGACAGAAGTCTAGTCTAGACAATTAAGTCGCTTCGACCCACCTTCCATCGAAGATATTTTCGGGACAACGTGCCAGGTGGTGAGCCCGCCCTCGCCGTATCTATGTCCAAGCCAACGATATAATTTGTACATAAGTTTTTGATAAACCCATTGGTACGAACCTGCCACCTGGGGATCAAATTCGGGTCTCTCGACTAGAAATTCTGACCACTCGGTTTTTTCATAAGTATTTTATATAAGTAATGTTGGTTAGTGTAAAGTAACCAACAGTTTTTTCTTACCATATTACTTCATTCCGATACGAAATTCCGACCACCCAACCACTCGGCTATCGTGACTTCAATTTAATTTTGCAATTGACATCAATATCGAGAAACAGTATGAACAGCTAGGAAGACATGACACAACACTATTTTACGCCCGTTTATACGCTAAATATGGGTGACAGGTCATACCCTACCCGCACACAGGCTTTACAGTCACAGTAAAGCACAGCCCTTAGCAATGGACCATCCACACCATACCCCGGCAACAATTCCAACATTTTCTTCCTTACAACCTTATCAAATGCTTTCTCAAGATCTAAAAAGACACAGAAAATCTTCTGGTTAGCGGCAAGAAACGGCGGTTAGCGTGACCATGCGGAGAGAAAACATTTGATCCGTGCATCCTCTTCCAGGCCTAAATCCACTTTGTGCCTCCCATAGAAATCTTCGGGTAAACTTTACTTGCTGAACTGGCCAAGCTGATCACCCGATAAACTTAAATTTGAAGTCAAATTAATAGCAAAACATCTCAGCATGGATTAATCTTATGCTAATCGCAAAATATTAAAAAGAAATAATGTATTTATTTAAAAAGTTTTTGTTGTAAAATGTTTGTGTTAAATAAATGTTTCCTTCTTTACTTACATAGATACATATTAAGATAGATATTCAGACATAAATATAAACATCCATGACTTGTGTACAAACATTCATATTCTTCACAAAAATGTCTGCACCCAGCGGGATTTGAACCCGTAACCCATAACTTCGAAGACAGAGACACTATTAACTGATCTATCGGGTGAAAGTCAAAGTAATTATTTGCTGTAAATAGGTTTTTAAGGTGATCATTATAAGAATTATCCTCTATTAAGCTATTATAATTAATTAGGATGCAAAGGTATTGATTACATTAGTACTAATAGTTACTTTTAGTAAAATGAAATTATTGTGTATATGTGTATACAGATGTGAATTAACTATTAACATCTATCAATTATTAAATAATATAATCTCAAATTACAAATTAAATGTCAAGAATATTATTATTTGGTACAATATGTAAAAATCATTTATTGTGTTAAAACTCTCCTCATGCAGAAACAAAATAACAATTTTTTAAACTTATTTAAATTATTTAGGTTTGGCAATTTGTTTAGTTCAGAGCACTGGTTGTTTCTGGTGTTACAAGTTTACTTTTACGACGTGTGTTAAAACCATAAATATCTCTAAATGTTGGAGAATAATTCTGGGTGCTTTTTACAAACAATGCAGTTTCATAAATATACATCGACGGTTATGTTAAAATCTATAATTTTTTAAATAAAGGCCAGTCTTCGTGCCCGATGAAGTCGATTTCACCCGCCGCCAGCCAGTCTTGTGTGCTCTTCGCTCTATGAGCTGGCGCCGAATCTTGTTGGAATACCCAGTGCCTGTTATTGAACATGGTATGAGAAACAGGTTCCACAAGGTTCGTCAGGACTGTATTTTGATACACAACTGCATTCGTTTTTACACCTTTCTCGCAAAAGTGTACCTCTGTTAAGCCCCAGTAAGAAACTCCCAACCATACCATGAGCGAGGATGGAAAATGACCTCGTTGGACACGCGGAATACGGTTGCTACGGTTATCGGTATATGGTGTAGTACGCATACGGTTACTGTATGCGTACTACACCTTATCATTTTGTTTGTTGTTGCTCTCTTCTACGGTAAAAAATTTTTCATCCGAAAAAAGAATTACCCGATATTTTTTTTCCGCGTACCGCTTAAACAAGACGCGGCATCTCTTCAGTCTCAGGTGCATTAGACGAGCATTCAAACAATGTCCTGTTTTTCTTCGATATGCCCGAAGCCCTAAGTCTTCATTTAACACCCTTTTCACCGTGGTTCTGCTTAACCCCATCTGAAGGGCCAACAGTTTCTGCTGCGTTTGGGATTTCTTTGAATTCGAGCCTTCACAGTTTTTATCACTGCTGGAGTCTTAACAGATCGAGAGCGACCACTTCTTGACCTGTCATCTACACTAGAGTCTTAATTGTATCGTTTGATGGTACGATAAACGAATCTTTTGGTTATATTCAAATTTTTCAGTATGTCAAAAACTTGAATTGGCGCGTAACCGCAACGATGCAACGCAATAACTGCAACACGGTCTTCTTTAAGCGTCCACTCCATATTTGAAAATGAGTAAAATTCTAAAAAGTATGTAGTTTTATTTTCATGAACAACTCGAAATTCGAATTCAATAAACTATTTTGTGGCCAGCATTCTAAAAGAAAAGTTTTTACTGTGTGACCATACTTATGACCTGACTGTGTATATTTTCTTTGGTGAAAATTAATATTTTTTCTTACCATAATAAAATATCTTCACGCTATTCCCAATACAGGGGTAGAAAGAGGTCTAGACGATAAAGTCCTTTCAAACCACCTTCCACCGAAGATATTTTTGGGACATCGTGACAAGCAGCGAACACGTCGCCATCTTCACGTCCAAGGCATCGATATTTCTTATCATAGGGAAACATAAATCGTAAAAAACAGAAAATGTGTTATGAAATTCTTAGTCTTAAAAGCTTATCGTTCGTATCAGTTGGGTAAAACCATAAAAATTTGTAAGAACTATGAACCTCGAATGGGGAATCCATTTCCAATGCACATTGGCTATTATCCCTCACCTAAGAGAAAACCAGTCTTGTGCGAAACGAACTCGAGCGCCACGGGTTTCGTAAAACCTTAAGAAACATCCGAGTTATGTAATGACCACTAAAATCTTTTTTCCTCGTTTCTTTTTTTTATTTTATATTTCAAGTAAATCAGAATTATTGGTATTCCCCGCAATTTTGTTTGCCTTGTACTTTCCATTGATTTCAGAATGCTCGAACAAAGATAAGTAAATTGTTCCTGAAATATCCGAAGATCCGCTTAGCCGTGAAAACGAACTATTTTACGAAAATCATTTAATTGAACAAATCAATTAAGAAGTCACGATAGCCGAGTTGTTGGGTGGACGGAATTTCGAGTCGAAAGACCCGAGTTTGATCCCCAAGTGGCAGTACCAATGATTTTCAAAAACTTATGTACGAATTTCATAGTTGGCTTGGACATAAAGACGGCGTCGGGCTCACCACCTGTCACGATGTCCCGAAAATATCATCGGTGGGTCGAAGGGACTTAATTGTCTAGACTAGACCTCTGTCTACCCCTGTATTGAGAATTGCGTGAAGATATTTATTCATTTTTATTTTATATTTCAAGTAAAAAGGAATTATTGGTATTCCCCGCAATTTTGTTGGCCTTGTATTTTCCATTGATTTCAGAATGCTCGAACAAAAATAAAGAAATTATTCCAGAAATAACCGAAGATCCGCTTAGCCGTGAAAACGAACTGATTATGTTTATGTTTTGAATAGGGCTAAGTAGGGAACCTTAAAGTGAACAATAAACAGTTTCAGTGACCTCGGCAGTGCGTGCATTCGCTTTAGTAAATTTGCATATTGTCATAATTAAACAAAAGAACAACAGCTGTTTGCAAGTCGTATCCATTTCACAGAGCAGTGCACAAATTGGTTAAATATGGCTGTAAAAATATGTTTGCAGCCATATTTAACCAATTATTACAATATTTGTGCCATTTATGTGGCATATCTCCGGCCAGCAAAGTCGTTGACCGAATGCTTTGTACGGACGTACGAAAAGTACGGATGCAGATAAAAGGCTCATCTTGAGAAACCTGTGTTTTATGATTGTGATATTATATAGACCGTTGTAAAGGAGTTAAATTTAAACAAATGCATATGTTACCTTTTATTTTTTTCTTGGGTAATTGGTTTGGTTCGTTCCTTGGTTTAGTTCGTTAAACTAAATATGAAAAAAAAAAACATTATAAAATTATTATTAAAAAAATATAGTTTTAATACTGGTATAAATGCGAAAATGTAATGTGAGGTACATGTGTAACGCCAACATAGTTGCGCGCTAGTGGCGAACAATTCTGGAAAACCAACAACCTGCATCGCTTTATCGAAATTCTTCAGATTAGACGCATATATATGAGTATCAATAACATACTGACGGAGAAGACGTCTTCTCCAGGTCACGAATACCCGACTTGGTCATACCTCAGGAATTTTTATGATGATTTATGGACGGAGTTGCGAAAAAAAAAGTGCATGATACATTACACGTACGTGTACATCACATATACATGAAGATAAGTACTTACATTTAATATAATATAATCCAGTCAGAGAATATGTACAATACTCTCTGATTAATAATAACTAATCTCCAATTCATCCTATCCTGTTATACTAATTCATACTGGAACAGCATGATTTTCTTAAATCATTTTCCAAACGAACGAACGAACCATTGTATAATTGTAGGATTAATGACTCTTTCGAAAGGAGAATTTGTCGTATTATTACGACAAATTCGACAAATTTGGTTATCCACATACTACCATTACTACCCATAGGCATTAAGTCCTCCCTTTGTGACCTTCTATAAGGAATCGCAATAAAGATTAAATAAATAAATATTATAAATACTATGTGCATTGGCGATCGCAGTGCCAGACATCCCGCTCGTTAGACGTTGCTGCCCGTCACCGGTTTGCTTAGTTTTGCAATGTTATATTTCGAGATAGTTATTCTGCTATATGTAAGTATCGGAAGCCATCGTCATTTTAAAAGGCATTTCAATACAACCACGGGAAGATGGGCTACATTTTTACAACGACACTGCATTATTTTTCCTTCTGTTTAAAAAAGTTAGCAAGTCTTGGTTACATATTTCTACGTATAAACCGATGAATATTTTTGTATTAAAACCCATTTCAAATTGACGGATAAATTACTTTAAAATGCCATTTAATATTCATAAACAAATTCGAAGCAAAAGTTTTCATTCTAAACATATTATTGATCTCTTTTCTTTCCTTATTTTAAGCACATTTTGTAACATAATCCTTTTCTTCAAGCTTTCTATTTTTTACGTAAAAATTTATCCACCACTATATTTTTGTAGCTTTTCTGTCATTCTATTCTTTACTGTATTTTTTATAGTTGTTTAGTACCCCTATTTAATTCGTTCTATTGAGTTTTTTTATCATATAAAATAGTATTTGATATCAACTGTTATTTCCCTTGACCAATAGTTCACTTTTGTAATAATAATAATAATAATAATAATAATAATAATAATAATAATAATGCGTTTATTTCTCCTCACATATTACAGACAATCTGCCTTATAACTATAATTAAATTTAGAACTATGCGGGTACAATATTGTAGTCTCATATATGTCAGGAGCTGGTGTCTGAAGTAGGCACGGGAATGCCTGAATTACAGATCACCAGGGCCGTTGCAATCATCTGTTGTGAGTGTGTGTGTGTGTGTGTGTGTGTGATTATGTGTGAATGGATGCGTGTGGCATTGCAGACTAAGGGATAACGTATGTTACTAGGTTTATACTATTTAAGCAAGTTTTCTGTACAGTTATAGTCCAAAGTTTGTAGCCATTTCGTCATAACAGATTTACATTTAAATTTGGTCAGTGAATATATTGACAGAACTCTATTTGCCTTATTATAAAGATGACAACTTTGATATGGGAAAAAATTTTGGCTATACTTGTTTTAACTGTGGAACTAGTGCAAACTTTATAACTACGACGCAGGTTGCGAAATTTATCAGGTTCAAATTTTATTATAGAATGTTTCTTTACCACAGTGCATAGTATATAGAGTTGGCGCACCGTCAACACTTCCCATTTTTTGTACAGATCGGTTGTGGAATAAAAAAAAGGCAAGGATAAACTTAGCTTTAGAATTGCTCGCTGTGCTCTTTCAAGTCTTAGCAGGTGTGTTTTGGCTGCACCACCCCAAGAAGTGATGCAATATGTTAGCTGTGATTGGCAGAGTGCTAAATAGATCAATTTTAGTACCTTTCTATCTGCAATATGTCGGATATATTTAAATATTACCATAAGCTTTCGCGTTCTAGTAGCCAACAAATCAATGTGGTCTTGAAAGTTTAAATTTTTGTCAATCATTACGCCAAGATACTTAATTGCCGACGTGTTCTGAATTTTTGGACAATAACAGGTTCTTTCAGTTAAAAAGAGCAATAGTGGTTATTTATAATGGCAATATATATAGTGGCAATATTATATTAAGGGAGGGATCCGGCTTTTCCGTTGATTTGATAGAAGGCAATATACTTAGTTTTGTCGACGTTTAATGTTAATGAGTTTTCATTTAACCAAATTAGGACAGAAGTCATGCCATTCTGTGCATTTTTGAAGGCTTCTTCCATGAATCTCCACTAAACAGTAATGATGTGTCATCGGCGAAAGCAATTAATTTCCCATCTGTTAGATCGATTTGACATAAGTCATTGATGTACACAAGGAATAGTGTGGGCCCAAGAATGCTCCTTGTGGAACTCCCAGTAACACCGAAACCTCCTCACTAATAACTTGATCTATTTGTACGCACTGGGTACGGTCTTTTAAATAACTTTGGAATAATTTTAGTTGTAGGCCCCTGATTCCAAGACGTTCGAGTTTCTTTATTAACATAGAATGGGATACCGTGTCGAATGCCTTAGCTAAGTCTAAAAATATTCCGATAGTTTTCTTTTTAATTCAAAATTGTTTACTACGTGATTAGTGAGTTCCAACACTGCATCAGAAGTGGACATTTTGAACTGACAAACTGTGCTTGCGATAGTAATTTATTTTGTTCCAAGTAATTTATTAATCTTTTGTTAATAATGCGTTCTAAGATTTTGAGAGTGACGGTAAAACAGAGATTGGTCGATAGTTATTAACGCAATCTCTGTTTCCATTTTATAAATTGGGTAAATTCGAGACTTTTTGTACAATTTAGGGAATACACCAGTGCTAAGAGACAGATTGCAGATGAATGTTATAGGAGGTGTTAAAACTGCTTTGTTCGTCTTCAAGGTGTTACTAGAAATCATGTCCAGACCAACAGCGCAATCACTCTTTAAGTCTGCTATTATTGCCATTACTTCTTCACAGTCTGTCGGCATCAAAGCAAAGAATAGCAGGAAGAATCAGAACAATGGAGTACATTTATGGAGTCTACCTTATTTATATTTTCTGCTAATATTTTACCAATGTCAGCAAAGTAACGATTAATATTATTTACAGATACCTGCGGGTCATTTGCAGATAACAATACGGAAGGAGATTGATTTGTTTTAGTAGTACTTGTGATTTCTTTTAAAGTTTTCCATAATTTTTTATTGTCTTTATTTGCGTTTTGTACTTGGAGTTTATCATAGTTTCTTTTTAACTTTTTTAACATTGTTGTGCAAAAATTACGGTACCTCTTGTAAGTGATTTTTAAGATTTGATTATTAGGTTCCTTTTTATGTTTTTTATAGAGATTATCACGATTTCGAAGACATTTTAGAATTCCAGGAGTAATCCATGGCTTTAAAATCTTTTTACGCCTTGAAATTTTAACAAATGTAGTGCTTTTTTTTACAACTGAGTGAAGTAAATTAGTTAAGAATTCAGCAGCTTTATTTACATCTTCAATCTTGTATAGAGGAGAAAAATTTATATTTTTAAGTTCTGTACTAACATTTTCATAATTTATGCGCTTTGAGATCATGTCAGGTTTGATTTTAGAACTAGTTTCAAGAGAAAGAGCAATACTGTAGTGGTCCGTGAGGGATGTCTGGATTATAAGACTGCGAGCAACTAACTTAGTTTTTAATAGGACGTGGTCCAAACAAGTCCGGTTATGTGTTGGAAGAGTATATACGGGAAGAATCCCATGAAAAGCCAGCATATCAAGATATGATGAACTGTTCGAGTCAGTTCTACTTTGAGTTATGTCTATATTAATATCACCCATAACTATTATGTTTTGTATCGATGAGTACGAAGATAATAAATTGTTTAGGGATTGCAAAAGTTGTTTATATTTCTGTATCCTGGAGGACGGTAGATAGAGAACGCCACAGTATTATTATTAAGTTTAATTAATAAACAATTCCTTCCAGTATTTGGGGTTCCACCACTGATATTAATAAATTTTGCTTATAATACACAACTACACCTTCATTTTGTGTATTGTTATTGGTGGTGGCACAATGATTATAGCCATCTAATGCTGGTATAATATATGTGGTTGGTAACCAACATTCTGTTAACACTATGCAGTCCCATGATATACCAGTTCTGATGAGAATTGGTAAAAGTCCATCTAAATTACATTTAATACTTCGTATATTTTGTAGAAAAATATTTAAGGGTTTAATAGCGCCAAATAGAAGGGAAAGGCAATCTTCAGCATTACATACATTTGTTTCAGCTACGTTATAGGAATCGATATCATTTTGAATAGTATTTGTAATATCATTGAATTTTATAAAAACTTATTTCAGGAGGGATATATTTACGTAATAATCTGACCTTGGTAATTGCTAAAAGTATCGTTTGTAATATAATAGTGATGTCCAATAGTTCAATCAAAGATTTAGTCATAATTCTAGGTGAATCAGTTGCAGTAATTTGTGTGTAAATGTATTTGATGAGTATGAGTAATGATATGAGTTTTGTAGAGTGTGAGTTTATAAAATATGGTACAATGTTCATAGTTATAAATACTAATATTGACATTTTGTAACGCCCGGACAGGTAAAGGAGTTTATGTGGTACCAATAGATTTCTAAGAACATCGCTTAAGCTTAAATTTAGGGTCAAATTAACTAATGAGTTTATGCATGCATTAAGATAGCAGAAGAATAATATTACAAAAGGTAACTTAACTAGTCACGTATTTCTTTTCAGATATTCTATATCTTGCTCGCAACTTATTCGCAGAATAGACGCGTTACTATTTTGTTTTAGATATACCTTGCCGTACGAGGTCCAGCAGCTTTCAAAATTGTGATTCTTTGCAAACATCCTCGCTAAGAAGTGAAGCCTCCTAGTTGCTGATGTTAAAGATTCGGTGATAAATATTTGCTTTACAGGTCCACCCATTTTATACTATGCGTGCTCAGCCGTTTATCGGAATTATTTTTGTTGTAGGTTCTTGTTGCTTTTAATATATTTTCTTTTTCAAAGTGGAGTTTAATTTGACGATAATTGGTCCAGTTGGTCTATCTTTTAATTTCATCGGAACACGTCACAAATGTCAGAGTCTTGAATTGGAGATTTAACTACAGACGCAATCTTCTTCGTGAGATCTATAAGATTTTCTTTGTTTTCATTGTCCAATAACGGGATGTTTTAAGTTCTAAAGTGGACGACCAGTATTTTCTCTAGAATTTCTACTTTAGATTCAAGAGTTTTAATTTGACCTCGGAGATAATTATTTTCTTGTTGGAGTTTCTTAAGATTAGTAAGTATATCATCATACTTTTCCGATAAATGCACTATTGTAGACTTAATTTCTCCATTTTGAGTAGATAAGGTATCCATATATTCTTCTAATGCTTTGAACTTCACGTCTTGCATTTTTTATTTCTTCAATGCTTGTCATAAGATCTGATAATGTAGTGTTTACAGTATCCGAGGGAGTGTCCAATCTTCGCTTGCATCTTTTTGTAGCGTTGGTATCTACGTTTTCCTGTTTTCCAAGGGTATGGAGTGTTGGATCTGATCCATGATGTACTAGCGTTTGGTTTTTGGATCTGCATTTAGTCGGCGTACGTGAGCAAGACATTTTTCTATATTTTTTACCGAAAAATTATCGGGTTATATTGATAGCAATGGGCGCTATAATTATTTATGTTGAACAATTAAATTTATACCATACACCAAAATTTAGTCGCTAATCGCTGTCGCTCATAAACTGCGTCATGCGATAAAAACTTGACAATAGCTTGAAGTTATGACGCGAGCGCCGCGTGTCTTAGTTACTGCTACCGTCTCAGTTGTTGTTGTCCTTTTTACACTGCACTGGTTATTACGTTCTGCGCGCCTAGTACCTACGACATTATTCGCACATATTATTTTAACTTCATTTAAATAATAATTACACAGCATTCACGTCTAAACGCTCTCGCGGTCCAAGGGAAGGGTGTAATACTATTAGTGCATTCAAATGTTTCACTTCTCATTCTTTTTCTTCTTAATAACCTATCAGAAGATTACGTAATTTTCTACCGACAGCCACTAAGATTGCTCTAGCACAAAGTCTTTTACTTCCTATACTCGACTATGCTGACGTCAATTATCTTGATCTCACAGAGCAGCAACTAGATAAGCTTGAGCGACTTTAAAACTTTTGTATATGGTTTATTTTCGGTTTACGCAAATACTACCATGTTTCAGATTTCCGGAAAAAGCTCAATTGGCTGCCCATTCGATTTCGCCGGAATACTCATATTCTCTCCCTTCTATACAATGTGCTGTTTAATCCCCTATATCCTACCTACTTGAAGGATCGTTTTAAATTGCTGAGCGATTCTCATCAACGAACTTTGAGATCATCAGAAAACTTGCAATTGAAAATGCCTATTCATCACACAAATTTTCTAGACAGGTCATTTTATATTCAAGCTGTCCGTCTATGGAATGGCTTGCCTTTGACAGTGAGAAATGCCAAAACTTTAACATCATTTCAAAAACTTGTAAAGGATTATTATTTATCTCTTTAATTTAATTCTGTTTATATTTATTTTTCTATGTATCTGTGTATATATGTAAGTATGTGTATGTATGTGTATATATATGTTAATAGTATATTAATAAAAATACAATGAAATATAGATATAACTCAGCGCAATAAGCCCACACCTGTTTCTTCTATTACAATCCGATCCATCCAAAGGTTGTCTGATAAGACTGGCATTTGTGTCACCACAGTCTTACAAAATTTAATATCGTATATTTTCTGTGTTGGTGTGCAATAAAGAGTATTCTATCTATCTATCAAGAGTCCACTGCTGAATAAGCCTCCCCCAAAAATTTTCCATTAAGAACGGTCCTCAGCCATCGTCCTGCGTCCATCGACTTCTCGCTGCATTCTGCAAGTCGTTACTCTATTTCTCTCTCTATCACTCACTCCGTCCTACACAGCGTATGCTTAAACGAGGTGCCATCTCGAGGATCTTTTTCCCCGTCGGTCACATGCTACGTCGTGCTAGTCTCTAAAGCAATAACAGACAGACTATAGGCAATTATTTAAGTGTTGAAATTTAAATTACCTATACTTATAGTGTACGATGTGTATCCGAGTACAGATCCAGGGCACGAAACTTACATATATTTCTGAATCACGCAGACCATAACATATGAAAGTAAATTTTTGGAAAGAGCACAACTGTTTGCCAATTCGATTGTCAAATAATGAAGAAAGGACAAAAAAAGAAAGCTATTTAAATAAAAAGAAATACAATTAAAAAAAACAAAAACAATAAAATATGTAAGTAAGTAATAAAAACTAATATTTTTTTAACTAAGCTTAAATATCTACAAAAAATTATTTAAATATTACACTGCCAAAATGACCGTATAAGGATAATCGCTTTAATGTATGTATTTAGTGTATCATCTACGTATATATTCATTTATGTGTAAATAGTCACAGCAGCCGAGTGATTGGGTAATCGAAATTCAAGTCAACAGACTCGATTTCGATCTCCAGATGGTAGACTTGTACCAATGAGTCTTTTTATAAAGTTATGTACGATTTATATCTTTGCCTAGGACGTCATCTATAATCCCAGCCGTTAAATTTCACCGTCGCACCTTACGGCATTGTCAAAAATTTCATCGACACCACCTTGATGCTTGGTATTCCACCACAGTGCAAAGCGCCTATACCTTTCTCAAGGGCCGGCAACGCATCAGCTATTCCACCGGTATTGCAGATGTTCATGGGCGGCGGTAATCACTTACCATCACGTGTGTCACCTGCTCGTTTGCCTCCCTTTTCTATAAAAAAAAAAATAAAGATGGCGACAGGCTCTCCATTTGTAACGTTGTTAAAAATGTTCGCGGTGAAAGGTGGGCCAAAAGTACTTTATTGTCTGTTCATTGGAATGATAATATGTATAATATAGTAATGAACGATAACTATAAGATGTTTTTTTAATTATGTATGACAATGGAACACCACCATCTATTAAGTATTATACAAGCAATTCCATTGCAATTAAAATGTAGTTTCTAACCCTCTTGTTCTCGTCATCGTATCAGTAAGATATTTAGTGTTAATCGCATTTGAATTATTTGCTCAGTTCGTCGCTTTGTACAAATAAGATGACCTTTATAAATATTTCATTTTTTAACTTGTTAACCTCATGCTAGGTTATATGTCCGAAATGTTGAATCAATTTAGTTTTATGTCAATAATTGAATTGTATTAAGGCGTCATGGTAAGGTCCCAAGTTTTGAAACATTTACTAAAACTTGGAAGAAGGGAAGGTCGAGATTAAAAGTACACGGATACGTAGAGTTTCTAGTTGCGAGAGTTGTGTTCTTGTTGAAAGCTAGAAAGTATGTAATGATCGTGTCAGTTGGTGATCTCTCGCTCTGATGATAACTCTGGCTACCCTGACAGGTACGATGCGTGCTGATATGATAATAATTATAGAATCAACATTACGGATATTAAAAAGTTATAAAGGAAAGTTGAGTAATTTTTAAGTAGCCATGTTTGTGAAACGAGAGTTACTTTGGGTAGTAAATTTTAATTATTTAGTTAATTAAAATTAGGGGGTCATTGTAGAAGCGTGCCCGTCGCGGCCCCTGCCGGCCCTTTTCAGGGCTGCAATTCTACACAGCTCCGCACCCATGCCATCAAGGGTTAGGGCGTCCCCCCAAGGCGACGCAAACAGTTCGTCCCCGTGAATGTGGAATGCAGCGCGCAAAGTGGCGATGGGGACCGCCACCCGTCACGCACAGCCCGTCATGGCGGAAGGTGGGGGACGGAGTGCAGAGTTGGCACGTGGAATGTTAGAGGAGGCATGAGAGATAAGACGAATGAGTTGATCGAAATAATGGAAGAAAGAGAATTAGATGTCGTGTCTTTGTCGGAGACCAAACGGAAGGGTAGCGGTACTGAAGAGCTTCCTGGCGGGACGTTAGCTCTATGATTCGGAGTCCCGGAGAGCGAGAGCGCCTGCCAGGGAGTGGGGGTGCTGCTGTCGTCTCGGTTGGTCGATGTTATGACTGAATATAGGGTTGTGAACTCAAGACTTCTCTGGGTTCGCTTTAAATTGGGACTGACGAAGTTATTCCTTTTGGCTGTTTATGCGCCGGTAGCTTCGTCGTCCAGGGCTGAGCTGGAGGAGTTTTGGGAGAATGTAAGAGAAGTTCTAGCTTTGGTTAGGGGAAACGAAAGAATTGTTGTATGTGGTGATTTGAATGGATCGGTTGGTACCGCTCGGGCTTGGAATGTTTGGTGATAAAAGGGTTAAAGATGCTGGCAAGCTTATACTGGCTGTATGCAAGGAAAAGGGTATTCTTGTGACAAACACTATGTTTAGTCACAAGAAAATCCATATGTATACTAGAGAAAGAGAGAATGAGAGAAGCATGATCGATTTGTTCCCGGTGGATGACCGATTGCGAAAACAGGTGATGGATACGCGAGTGTTTAGGGGTGCTGACCGGGGAACGGATCACTATCTAGTGATTACTAGATTTAGGGGTCCGTTCGCAGGCTGGCGCTACCGGACGGCGATACCAGAACCACATCCGGTCGGTAGCATCCGAAGTTGGAAGCTTCAGGAAGCGGGCACTAGGGATAAATATCAAGCAAGGGTAGCCGAAAAGCCTGACATCATCGATGTCAGGAGAGGATGTGTGGAAGAAATATGGCAGAGCCTTAGGGATGGAATGGTTAGTGCAGCGGAAGACGTGTGTGGAACTGTGAAAAGCGGTGATAGTAAAAGGGGTGATGCATGGTGGAATGATGAAGTAAAAGAAGCAGTAAATAAGAAGAAGAAAGCCTGGCTAGACTACTTAGCCTCTAGGAATGATAAGAATATAAGAGAGAAGATGAAAGAAAGATATAAGCTGCAGAAGGTTTACAAGAAGGCATTGATTGAGGAAATGCTTGAAAGGTGTAGAATGAAACCGGACGAAAGGCTGTCGCGCAACAGGGAGAACTCCAAGCCCTTCTGGAAAGAGGTTGGAAGGGCCCGGAGTGGCGCGTCAGCCTTATGAATGAATAAAGTGCTTTCGCGGAACAATGACGTCCTACTTTCAAACAAATCGAACGTCATGCAGCGATGAAGTGAGTTTTATAGAGACTTCTATGCGTTCCATGATCTTAGTGAAGTATCCGCGGGTGACGCCGCAATCGGTATACTAGACCCGGACGAACGGATCGGTATACATGACGCTGAGGTCATCAGTATGAGAGATTGAATGTGCGATTCGAAGTTTGAAATGTGGTAAGGCTGCGGGACTAGATAGAGTTACTGCTGAAATGATCAAGCATGGTGGGCCTCGCGTCTGGGACAGCTTTCATCTGCTGTGCAATTTGTGCTGGCGGACGGGGGATGTCCCGGATGATTGGCGATCCGCAGTCATTGTACCTTTATATAAAGGTAAAGGTTCACAGTTTGACTGCGGGTGCTATCGGGCGATCAGCTTGACCAGTTTAGCAAGTAAAGTTTACACGAAAATTCTGACGCGTAGGATGCGAGAGAAATCGGAAAGATTTTTATGGGAGGCACATTTTTTAAAAAAAGAATACTAGCAATACCAAATAACATTACTAATATTCCTGTTAACTACTCGCGACTTCGATATCAACTGATAAAATCCGTCGGCACAACCGTAGAACAAATCCGTAATCTCATACTTGCTTCTAAATATTACTGATTTCTATAAACTAACCTTAGAAATATTCATTTGGTACATATTAATAATTTTTGATAATTTTGTGGGTAGATTTGTTTTCAAGTAAATGAGAGCCTCACAGTGGTAGAGCCACGCATCAGCTTTTGTTGTCGCACGAATGTGCCGGCTAGACCGGGAAAGTACCACGACCTCACAGAATACCGGCGTGAAGTAGTAGTCTAACCAATTTCTGCGTTTCGTCTGGTCAGTGCAGATAACCGGAGGCCCACACACCCCCCCTCCCCCAATTTCACTCTAAGGCCGGCAACGCATTTGCTATGCCTCAGGTATTGCGGGTGTTCATGGGCGGCGGTAATCACTTACCATCACGTCATGGACATGCTATTTCATATATAATTTCACAATCTATACATAAATACGTAGATATCTACAAGACAACATCACACACATTGCTCTAATCCCAAAGTAAGTCGCTAAAGCTATTTTGAATTATTGATTGTGTAATTATTGTTTGTTTTATGTAATCCGAAATAACAAAGGTCCCGTACCACAAATGCTTTCACCCGAGATACTGTAGAAAAGTAGTTTTCTACATTGACTAGGAAAATAACCTCGCGGATAACCCGCGAGGTTTAGAGCTAGCAAACACCTCGAAAATGGCGCGTACGCCACGCCTCCATTGAGGTCGTAATACTACAGAATTTTCTTCCTTTCTGTTAATGTTATTTAGTTAGACATAGGCCTTTGCCATAAAGATGATTAGGATATAATCGTCATGCTTTACAACCGGATTTGCGATTTCATTACCACCATTTACTCGGCTTCTAACTCGCCTGGTCACTGAGCATACCAATTTCGATAAACTAAGAACTAATTTGTGATTCACTTAAAAAATCGAACGAAAACAAATAAACGGAAAATATAGATTCCAGTCAATTTTAGGCGATTAAATTTTTAATGCTCAAGGCCGCATAGTCACAATGTCAATTGTCACAAACAAAATGTTAATGAGCGTTACGGCATGGCTATAGTTCAATCAGTGCGCGCCTAATCTTTTGCCACTGGATCTACGTAGAAATAACAGCATCTTTCGTACAAAGATTGCGCAAGGAGTTGTAAACAGGTTAACCAAATTCTTTTTTAATATGTTTCATTCACATTTTGAATGACATCGTTAGCCTAATATTGCAAAGACAATGACTTAGCCTGTTTAGCAATAGCTCGATTACTGTAAGAAAATATGTCATATCGCAAAGTGTTTAAGCACCGTTGATAAATATATTATCACAAACTTAGATCCTAGTGATGAGGTGTACTTTATTTTTGTTCTAATGATTGGTTTAATATTTTGTTATTTTAGCATTTTTATTCTGTGCGCTTCAAGTAATTTGCTCACATGGTCTTCGGAAGTTGGTATCGGCCTAATTCTATTGTCAACTTCCACAATGTATATTTTCTTCACTATTCGGGCTTCACTCATTCGTTCAACATGACACTACAGTAGGAGGAAATGTAGTCTTATGTGTTCTTGAAGTATTTGACTACAAGGACTGTCTGTAATATGATTTTGTTCAAATCATCTACATATATATGGAGCTCCAGATTTAAACATTTTAACAATAGTTTACATCATGTTTGAATAAAGGAAACAAAAGCAGTACGAAATAACTTTTGATTCATAGATATTAGTCACAACTTTTTGCGAACTTATATATCCTTTCAACTACAGCCACAAATCACTGCGAATATCATTGTAAGCAATAATTTATGATCGAACCTCCCAAAACACTTAATAAAGTCTACGTAAACATTATCTACTTGCTTCCTTTTCACTTACTATTCATTTGCACACGATATACTCGCTCGTTAGCGTATTGTTTTCTTTCACACATAAAAACTTAAAAGAAAATACATAACAGGATTAAATATATTTACTAAAACAAACTTTAAACTTACCAATGATAGTACCTATCATATCATTATAGCCCATCTAAAGTCAACTGCTGAACATAAGCCTTCCCCACAGATGCGGTAAAGGTTTCCACAGTGCATATTGTAGATCTTCAAAAGAGGCGCGTTGCCTATTTAGTAACGTGCTGCTTAGGAAGTTATGTCCTATGATCCCGAGCCACCTGCATCCATTGACTTCCTGCAATGTTGTGTAGGTCGTCACTCCATGTTGTGGGAGAAGGTCCTACACTGCGCTTGCCAGAACGAGGCTGCCACTCGAGAACTTTTCTTCCACAACGGTTCTCTGTTCTGCGAGCTATTTTGCCCGCCCATTGCCACTTCACCGTGCTAATCCTTATGGCTATGTCGTTTACCCCAGTTCTGCTGCAGATATCATCGTTGCGGATTCCGTCATGCAGAGAACCATCCAACATAGCCCTCTCCATAGCCCTCTGTGCAACTTTGAGCTTCCTAATTTTTTTATAGAAAAGGGAGGCAAACGAGCAGGTGGCACACGTGATGGTAAGTGATTACCGCCGCCCATGAACATTTGCAATACCGGAGAAATAGCGGATGCGTTGCCGGCCTTTGAGAAAGGTATAGGCTGTTTTCTTGAAGGTCCCTAAGTCGTATCGGTCCGGAAAACCGCTGACGGCAGCTCATTCCACAAAATGCAAGTGCGTGGCAGAAAATTCCGCGAAAAACGCACTGCACACACGCCAAGCATCAAGGTGGTGTTGATGAAATTTTTGATTATGCCGTAAGGTACGATGGTGAAATTCAGCGGCTAGAATTAATCCGAACAATTCCTCGGAGCACTCCCCGTAGTAGATCTTGTAAAAAATGCAAAAAGATGCAACAGCTCTTCGCAAAGCCAGGGGATCTAGCCGATCGGATAGAGTATGGTCGTCGACAATTCGAGCCGCTCTTCTTTGGATACGATCAAATGGAAGGAGCTGACACTGGGGTGCCCCCCGCCTAGAGATGACCACAGTACTCCATGTGCGGCCGAACCTGCGCCTTATAAAGTTGCAAGCGGTGGGCCGGCTTGAAGTACTGTCGCGCTCTACTGAACACGCCAAGCTTTTTAGAAGCAAATTTGGCCTTCCCTTCCAAATGACCGCGAAATTGATCCGGCCAGCAGTGTTGGACCATGTCTCAGTTCCGTAGGTCATCACTGGCAACACGCTCTGGTTGTATAGTTTTTTTTTAGGTTTTGAGGTATACTTGATGAGAAAAAAAATATCTTCATTCAATTCCAAATACAGGGGTAGACCTCTGTCTACCCCTGTATCTAGTCTAGACATTTAAGTCCCTTCGACCCACTTTCCACCGAAAATATTTTTCGGGACAAAGTGACAGGTAGAGCCCGTCATAGGTTTTAGAAAAAACCCATTGGTACGGCCACTTGAGGATCGAACTCAGGTCTCTTGACTCGAAATTCCGACCACCCAACCACTCGGCTATCGTGACGGCAGAAGATATGGCGTAATTTCCCGAACGCTGCCCAACCGAGTTGGATTCGCCGATTGGCCTCTGGATCGAATTTAGACTTACCTTGTTTGACAATTAGCCCCAGATATACGCATTCGTCAACAACTTCGAGCATAGGACTCTCAACAATAACCAGCATTGGTCTGACATGGACGTTAAACATGACCTTAGTTGTCTCCTTGTTCATCTTAAGACCAACCCGTTGAGAAACACTATTGATTAAAACACAATATTACTCCAAACTTTCGGTGTAGCACCTTCTTGGATGATGGAAATGAAGAGCTCCTGAAGGACCACAAATATCGGTTTTCCGCCCGCTTTCAGAAGCTCAGCAGTAATTCCATCCTCACCTGGTGCCTTACCGTTTTTGAGTTGTTTGAGAGTCATTCTAATCTCGCTCAGACTGCCTTCCGGGATGTCATCGAAAAAGTGTCCATAGGGACACTTATATAAGGTTGTAGAACCTTGCCTCTTAGATCGCCACTTTCACTCTTTTGTGGTTTTAGCGACGATGTGTACAGCTGTCCGTAAAATCTCTCGATCTCACTTAAAATCTTAGTTCTAGCGGAAACAACTGCGTCGCTGTCGGTCTTCAACATAGTCAGATAGCTATTTCCGATCTTTGGCGAAGACTTTGGAGCCCTGGTTTCGCTCTATTGATTGTTCAAGCCCCGTCGTATTGAATTTACGCGAGTCTTACCTCATAGATTTTGAGATCTATCTATTCAATTGCGGGTATGCTGACGCATCAGTTGAAGACTGCAGCCTCATTTCACGTCTGGCTTCCATGAGTTTGAGAGTGAGATCAGAGAGTTTTTGTGACTTTTGCATGCGGTAGTTTCTGCAAAATGTTCGTTGTTTTGTGTTTGTTACCATGAGTGGTTGTGCCATAGTTGCCACGCCTGGCGAGCGGGTTGACAACCGCAGTTTTTTATATTTTTTTTGTTACTACGATGAAAGATGCTGCTGCCCATCTCATCACATTTATAACTCCCTCTATCGACCTTTACGATGCCCACGGGATGAAACGGGATGGCTGATTTACGGTATACTACTAGGGTTCAAACTGTTTCGTCGCGACTGAGAAGTTAAAATTTCATAAATGTGATGAATACGAATTTGCAGCTAGTATTTTATTAAGAAAAAATTACCCTGTTCAACCTTATGTTTAATATTATTATATATAATATTGGTCATTCGCCTCGCATATGGAGTAAAAATATACCACCTCCTTTCTTCCCGGAGGTATCGTAAGAGGAAAATGCTTTGGGCTACCGAAAGGTGGCGTGATAACCCCTTTCAAAAATACCAGACTAAATTATGGTTACCTCTAGACCAAAATAAAGTAGACCGATGACAGGCAGCTCGGTATGCGATATCTGGTACTGCAATCGCTGCTTGTAGCGATTATGGCAAACTTTCCCCTAAGGCCGTTACGGTGATAATGATTAAATGTTAATAATGTTTCAAACAAAATGTCGTACATCATTAATGTGAAATATTAGCTAGAAACAAAATTTTTAAGGTTGAAAAGAAAACAATGTAATTATTTATATAATTCATTTATTTAAATTGTATAGTATTCACATGTCGCTACGAGTTTCAAGACGTGAAACACCAGCTTTACATACAAAATGAGAACACAATGCTTCACAAAATAACTAGGTATAAAGAGAAATGCAGCGGTCGAACAAAAGCGAATTGTAAGTAATTACTAGAGCTGCTATATTAAAATTGTGATATAGCAAAATGATACTTAAAACTACTTGGCAGTTAGCACGCGAGTTGATGATTTAAAGAAAATGATTACTTAATACTGATCGACGCCAAGTCCACACTCACGCGAGAGGGAGACAATCGCACAACTCATATGAAACAGAATATGCGAAGATCGCGAAATGTTAAATCAAATTATCACAATCCGAAATCGTCGGGCTGAAATGCAAATTGACTCTCGGCCCTCACGTTCTCGAATCAAGAAAACAAACTATACAATAATTGACTAAATACCTTAAACCGCTATTCGGGTAAAAAATAATAATAAATCGGACGACTCTTACTGAGACGTCCGGATAATATTAAACTATTGAGCATAACAATATACGAAAGGCAGTCATCTTAATACAATTATTGAAAAAAATGCTTAATTTGAGTATAGTGAGATACTGTCAGAGAGTAAAATACTTCACGGGTTAGTATGCTCCTACTTGCACCAAGAAATTTTCCTTATTATAACATTTTCTACATCAAAAATCAAAAGTATATGGAAATCACAATGATTCTTTAGAGTAATTTTGTACTGTATAATATTATATGTCCCATAATCCTTGATTAAGTAAATATTCGTCAACGACAATTTAATTCAACAAAACTGGAAGTCTCCTAGGGTTCGATAATTATAAAAATATAACATGGAAAACATACTCTGTCACAAGTTAAGAATTGTTAATCATACAACCATAAAATTACAACGATAATATGCATTTTATCTGTAAATTATAATACATTTGTATTTTATATGTAACGCAATTACATAATACAAAGAAAAAAACCTACAAAACTAATTGAAAAATAAAAATGCATTTATCTCGATTACACACATAATAGGCCCTTTGTAAATGTTACAAATATCAGGAAGACAAAATAATTAATTTAAAATATATAATTCAAGTCAAACATATTGCACTATAGATTAAAAAAAATTAGGAACTAGACACATTAATAATATACACTATAGGTATTTATGCTCTACATTATAATGGAAGAATTCAGATAGTGTACTATGAGGGAGTTTTATTTAATGAAACATGCAAACTATAAATTTTAGTGAATTTTTATCTAATGTGCCTAGTTCGAAAATGCTGCAGTTTCGATTGCACATCCGTCAAATAAACGTGGGTCGTAAAGAAATAGCATTCACTATTTAGTAATAGCATTCCACAGCGTTCTAGAGCGTCCTGACAATAACAATGTTCGGTAAGATCGAATATGTTTGACAAATTTAGCCCTAAACGCACAAGGAACCATTTTCAGCTAAAACATAAAAAAAAATATCAGGTTAACGAAAAAATATGTACTTTAACGCTGCGCAATGAGTAACTCTCCATAATATACAGAATGGCCAGGTGTGTGTAGGTATTATACTACTATCGCAACTATACCCAATGAATGAACTGTCGACTGATCACAACAATCACTATGCTATGTATATTCATAAAAAAAAATCGCACAGCTTTGCTCCTTAACTAGCTTAAAAGGCCTTGTAACTATCTACCCTTAAGTCCTTAAAGAATTCCGATTATAAGGTCACCATTTTGTCGCGAATACAACATCACTATATCACTTGAGAGAAATTAACTAATTACATAATGTAACTTACAAACGATTTACGATTAATAATAAAAAAAAAAAGAAATTCATGACAATTTGATTTTGTAGAAAAATCGTTACACATACAATAATAGTTCAGTTCGCTTAAATCTATGTTTACTTTCGAGAGAGAATTCCTTTTAAAAAAAAAACCCACATTCGTCTATAACGCCAGTCGTTAATTTCGGAGCGTCACTAGTCGGCGCGTGCGCTTAAAAAATTCAGTCAAAATCTTGTGTGGATGGCTGCAAGATTCTACGAATTCCGATGGGAAGCGCACTACGAAGCAAGTGATGGGCGTTGATAAAATTCAACTCTCGAAACATAACAAGTCGTGTTTCGGTAAAACGGTTCAAAGAGCTCCCTTAACAGTGGTCGAGATTTCCTATACACTAAACCGGACTTAGCAGGCACTAAAGACACACCCCACTCACGAACGTCCGTACACTTAATTATTACGTATACGAACATAGAAAACAGTAAAACACGTTAGGTTACTCGCACAATTCCACTAGATGTTCATATTACATATACATTATGTAGTCTTTATTTTATTTATTGAGATCAATATCGCCGCTACGCACTAAATTCTGGACTCGTCGCCCGCTTGCACACTTCTCGATGCCGTCAACCACTGCCTTACAAATGACACACACACACAATACACACTACGTAGGAACAAAACTGATTGTGCTTCGTAAACACTACAAAATCCAAATTTCTTTCAGCCGACACAGTATTGGTATAGTATATAAAGTATTGGTACAAAGTTAGGGTCGACTAAAAGAAATCTATATACACATTCATTAAATAATTCGTATAATGTTTGCTATAATTTTTAACTAGTGATTCGAATAATTACTTTATTAAGTATATAAATGTTAATACTAATAACAATATATGAGTCGATACAACACTGATATTTCGTGAGAAGTTTAAGAAATGAGAACTGGTCGATGGTCGTTTAATTTTAGATATAACCCCATTCACTAACATTCAAATACACTCGTTACAACTACGGATCACTATAAGGCAGTGGGGGTGGTTCGTCAGCGGACACGTCACTTCTGTAGCACCAATGCTGCCGCACACTGACCAATTGTCACTTTAGCCATATTTGTTCAGATTCATAATTCTTCGTTAGGATTTTAAAAAAAAGTACTTTCGAGGGAGCACCGGATGGCGTTGCAATAGACCCGGATCGGATTCAAATGCTGAAGCGCAAGTTATACTGTGAGGCCTCCATACTGCCTCGGATCACAGAGACTTGGAATACCTCTAATTTCAATGGCTGCGTCACGCGTGCGCTGCAGCCGCAGCGCGCAGCACCCGGCGGGCGGGGGAGGGGCGCGGGGGGGGGGGGGCTGCTGGCGACGCGGCGGGCGTGCGGGGGGGGTGCGGGCGACGCGGCGGGCAGCGCGGGGGGCATCAGACGAGGTGGTCGCGGTCGTCGAGCGAGGCGTCGGAGTCGCGCTCGGCGCGCAGCTCGCGCTCCAGGTCGAGGCTGCGGCGCTCGAGCTCGAGCCGCGCGGGGCCCGCCGCGTGCGCTCGCCGCGGCGCTTCCAGGGACGACACCTGTATACCGCATTCGCATATTTTATAAGTTATGCAGTGTTATAAGTTATAAAGTGTTATAAGTTTGTAAGTTATAAAGTTATATCTTCGGTAAAAGGTGGGTCAAAGGGAATTGCGTGAAGATATTTATTTATTATATACAGTAATGTCACATATCTACATCTTCTTTTTTTACAGCTTATAATGAATCCATTATATTCATATATAATAATATAATGAATCCGCTACTGAACATAGACCACCACAAGCTTTCCAAAGTACAATAGTACAAGTAGATATAAAATATTAGTATTCCAGCGACGTCTAAATCTTGGCGTGAAAGTAGGATCACATGATCACATTTGAATGGATAAAAAAGTCGCTTAAGTTTCCTTAACTGCTTCTCAGAAAAAATTTAGTTACATACATGAGCATAACGTAGGGTAAGGAGTAACATAGACTCCCATTAACATTAATTTACGCAAGGACCTTAAAGCAGAAGTAGCTGCGAACATCAAGTCTGATCAATATATAAACCCAGATTTACTATACCGAAATCAGAAGCAACTGAGGGATTAAAAACATCTCTTCTTGAAAGTTCATTATCATATATTCATTAAATCTAATTTTTTTTTTAGATTTTAGTTTTTTTTTTTTAAATATGTATAAAGGAGAGATTAATAAGAAATGTTGTTTTGTTTCATTTCGACGGATATAGAAAAATTTTATTATACAGGTGTGGCATCTGTAGACTTAATTAATTGAAGATCTCTGAGGTTTAGTCTGAGGTTACCATTGGTAACTGTAATGTTACCTTTATCCAATAAGAACACAGGCGACTCCTAATCGGTAAGGGAACCTACCACCGGAGATTTGTATGTAAATCATACGAATCATCCACCTACGATCATCATTATAACGTATATTAACGACGGCTGTTGGTTAGTGTTGCCACTTGAAAAGGAGAAAATGTTAGATAAGCGACGCTTGTACCAATAACCAATTGATCATATATGGCGACATTTGCTTTATCTAACATTTTACACTGTTCAGCAGCGGCCAGCAGATCTTGGTATCAAATTCTTTCTAAAACGTTTTATATATCGTCACTTCCCGGTCCTCGGGATGCAGGTTACACAATACCCGGGGTAATCAGACATTTAGTCCTTCTCTCTACATTTTACCGGAGTTCTGACAACCACGGCATTTAGAAATACGTGTGACGTGTGTGATTTTATCGTGTTTTTAATTCGTTTTTAACCAACTATTTTTACTTCCCGACGTTTCGGATACTTTAAAGCGATCCCCGGAATCTAAAATTAATAAATAAAGTTGAAGGTCAAGCTGGCAATGACAGCGGGACGTTCAAGACCTCAGTCCTCCGGTCACTATGGATGCTGTAAAGTATCCAAAACGTCGGGAATTAAAATAGTTTGTTAAAAACTAATGAAAAACGGGATAAAATCCGAAAATCGTTTTATTTAATATGTGTAGTACTCGCGTAAATACAAGAGATGTTTACTTGTGAAGATATTATTTAAGATCATATTTATTTCACAGGAATCTACAACTGGAAATCGCCATTGCTTTAAAACGACGGACCAATCCTCCCGAAGAACATCTTCACTAACTAATTATGGTCTGCAGTGGAATTTACATGCCTTTAAGTTTGGACGACCTCGACGTTCTAGAAGAGGCCTTACTCAATAGCATTAAACTAGAGGACGGGAATGTTCTATATAGTATGACTAC
The DNA here is from genome assembly GCA_029286605.1 of Sericinus montela. Taxonomy (NCBI): domain Eukaryota; kingdom Metazoa; phylum Arthropoda; class Insecta; order Lepidoptera; family Papilionidae; genus Sericinus; species Sericinus montela. The sequence goes on from JAGSMR010000002.1 coordinate 2,606,264, forward strand.
CTCAGTGGACGTGGCGTATGCACCATTTTATCATGGCATCGTCAGCTCAGAAGTTACGGATTCGATTCTCTTACAGGACAATGTAGAAAACCACTCTTCTACATTAATTCGGCTATTTGTTTTTTTTTTTCGAACCTTCGTTGTGTCTGATTCCATAACACGCGTGCTTGTGCTTTAGCTTCTTTGGGATGAGAGCGATGTATGCGATGTTGTCTCTATCTATATATGTACGTTAAGTTTTAACAGTGGTAGAGCCACGCATCAGCTTTTGTTGTTGCATGAATGGGCCGGCTCGACCGGGGAAGTACCACGACCTCACAGAATACCGGCGTGAAGTAGAAGTCTAACAAACTTCTGCGTTTCGTCTGGTGGATCACACACCTCCCTCCCCCAATTCTTTGGGGCACTCTAAGGCATCTGGAATTGCGGGTGTTCATGGGCGGCGGTAATCACTTACCATCACGTGAGCCACCTGCACGTTTTTTTTAAAGTATGTGACGTGTGTGTGTGTGAGGCGGTGTGCGTGTGTGAGTGCGCGGGCAACCTTGGCGAGGCGGCGGGCGGAGGGCGGGCGCTAGGAGGGCGCGGGCAGGTGCGGCAGCTTGGCGGCCCAGTAGCGCCCCGACCCGCTCTCCTCCGAGAGCGCCGCCTGTAGCTTCGCTTCTGCGGACCGAACCCACACCCCTCAACAACTGTTCTATTGGATAATTTTTTTTATTAAAGAATACTAGCAATGTCATATAACATAACACAGCAACGCTTGTGTCTGGAGTTTTTTATATTGTGGTCGAAAAATTATAACATAAAATATTTACTGCAAAGTCCATAGACTAGCCAGAAATTATACAATTCATCATCATACGCTGTCTATTACTGAGCATAGGACGTACCCCTAATAGATTCTGCTCCTGTAAATCTCTCGCAACATTGTTGTAAACCCTCACATATTGACGATATGTCAATCCATTACATAAGGGATTTTACTACACTGCCTTTATTCGTGCTGGTTTCAAAAATAGTCGAACTATGACGACCTCCGTGGACGAGTGGCGTAAACACCGGTTTTCAAGGTGTCGCCATCTCGTTGTCCTAGTTCTGCTGTGGATATGCGCTACATATTGTATCTCACAGAGAATACAACTTTTCATGGTCCGCTAAGGAGCCGAATTAACATCCTATTTAAGGAAAGTAACCTATATGTTAATATCAGCATAGACAATCTCAATACCGATACAACCTGGACCCGTTACAGCAAAAATAGTGTAACAAACATACGTACTCACAAAGCTTCGCATTTACAACGCTAGTCAGATTAACTCTTATTTGTCTCTGTTTGACCTCTGTTTTGTTGGTTACGTTAAAAGAGTGCGGACGTTACTCACTGGCGACTTGTGAGGCGTTGAAGGTGACCGGTGTCCGCGCGAGGGGGGTGCGCAGAGAGCCGCCGCGGCCGCCCGCCCCCGCCGCCCCCCCGCCCGCCCCCGCCGCCCCGCCCGCCCCCGCCGCCCCGCCCCCCGCGCCGCCCGACTGCCGGCAACAGAAAAACCATATCTATACACAATTACTCGCATACCACAACACTGATACATTATTTTAATATCGGTTAAATGCATTTTAAAATGTCACAATAGCCGAGTGGTTGGGTGATCGGAATTCGAATCAAGAGACCCGCGTACGATCTCCATGGCTTGTTGACAATGGGTTATTTTTAAAAATTGTTTACGATTTATATCGTTGGCTTGGACATAAAGATGGCGACGGGCTCTCCACCTGTCACGATGTTCCAAAAAACGTCTTCGGTGAAAGATGGGTGGGTAATTATATAGACCTCTGTCTACCTGTTTATGAATGGCGTGAAGATTTTTTTTATAATTGCTTGTTCCAAAATTAGTTAGGTATTGATTCTATTCGTGATAAGCTGTAACCCGTGACTTTGTTAACGTGGTATTATGACGTTCAAAGACATCAGAATAGTTGTGCATATTATAGTATAATGTATAAAAAGTTTAGTTGTTTTTTGTGTTTTCTACACAGCTGCGAACCCATGCCAACGAGATATAAGGCATCCCCCCAAAGCGGCTCACAACAGCTCGTCCCCATTGGTGGCAGCGAGCAGAGCGGCGAATGGGACCACCAACCACCACGCATAGTCCAATATGACCGAAGGTGAAGGACAGAGTACAAAGTTGCCACGTGAATTCCAGAACCATAGTCGACCTGCATCATTCGAAGAAGGAAGTAGTGGAAGCACTAGGGACGAATGTCAGACAAAGATTGACAAAAAGCTGGACATCATCGATGGTAGGAAACAGTTTATGGAAGAAATAAGGCAGAAACTTTTGGGAAGGTTTTGTTAGTGTAGTAGAAAGAACAAGAAAGCATGGTTAAACTACTTGGCATCTGGTAAAGGTAAAGATACAGACAACAAAAGAGACAGAAGATGAAACAAGGGTATGAGCTGCAGAAATTTCATACGACAGCACTGATTAAATGAATGGTGAATGGTAAAAATGTGATGTGACAACTTTTCATGGTTGTTACACAACTTTGAGGAGAACTACAATCTTTTAGGTGAGAGGTTGTAAGGGCCGAAAGCAGTGCGACCACCTTAAGAATGTATGCTTTCGGAAATCAATGACGACATTTCCAAAAAGTCATAGGTCATGCAGCGATGGAGTAAGTAGAATAGAGAAATTTATGAGTGCGATGATCTTAGTAAAGTATACAGGTGTAACACCTTAACCAGTACACCAGACTCCTGGGACTTCGAGGACATTGAGGGCATTAATGAAAGAGATTTAATGTGCGTTTCGAAATTAAAAACGTAGTAAAGGTACGGGACTAGATTGAGATAATGCTGATAAGCTGTTGTAATTATCAAGTATGGTGGACATTCGGCGTTTCAGTACGGGGGCAGTTTTCATCTGTTATGCATTTTTTGCCTTGTGCCTTTATAAAGGTTCTTACATTGACTGCACTTGCTATCGGGCGATCTGCTTGTAAAATGTGAGGGAAATTGAAAATAATTTTATGGGAGAAATTTTGTTACTAATCAGAATATTTACTGTGATTTTATGGCTCTTGAGAAGGCCTTAGATACATTAGTAATAAAAAAAATTGGAAACTGTTGCCGCATAGTGTGCATGGTCTACTGCTAAGAGCCTCATGAAAATGTAAAAAAAAACACATTTTTCGTAACATCTATATAAATAATGAATATCCGAAAAATAACGCCTGAGTATATAAACAATCAGAAGCCCAGGATTTTATATGACAAAGAAAAGAATATCAAAGAAAAGGTAAAGGAAATACATACGAAAATGCAATATGGTTAATTAAAATAATAAAAATCGCAACATATTCCAAGAAAAATAAAACTAAAAATAACATACGAGACAATGATGCTTGCGGTATTATTCGTAACTGAAATATTATTCGTAATTTTGAAAATACCTAACCGACAAGATACGCCATTGGCATTTAAAAAAAATCTTTATTCATAATTTTTGACAGAAATTGCTTAAATATGTTTAAAGAATATGTAGGATGGTAGCCGTAGAAGTTCATAATCTGACTGCTATATTCTACTTCTACTGCTACTTTACTGCTACTACACTGTGTGCTAGAGTGAGTACAAATCTCCTATTTTTCAAGTCCATATATATATTCTCTTTAGCACGCTGTTTTTCAATTTTTCATTGTCTATTTATTCGGCCTGGACTACGTACACTGTAACTATCTTCTGTAAATATCTTCCAGCAAGAAAGCAGAAAAAAGGATCGATCTCAAATATAAACTTTAAAGTATCTTTAGTTTGTCAACACATGATAATTTCTGACAACCCCTGTACTATACATTAGTGGATAGACAGGTGATTGGATTAAAACATTATTTTGCACAAACGAAAAGACCAATCTTATTCACCAATATGTACGCGCTATAAGCCATCATTGCCTCGATCGAAATAAAAAAATTAAAAAAAAAGCGTAACTAAAACAAACCTATTTATCGGTGCATTTGGGCTGGGCGAGACGTTTGACGTGGTGCGCTATACTAACGTGGTTGGCGGGCAGCGGCTGGGCCTGGTGCGGGTGCGAGTGGGCCTGGGCCTGCCCGTGCGGCTGCGAGTGGGCCTGGGCCTGGGCCTGCCCGTGGGACTGCGAGTGGGCCTGGGCCTGCGCGTGCGGCTCGTCGTCGTGCGGCGGCCGCGGCAGGCGGCGCCGCAGCCACGCGTGACGGAGAGCTTGCGTGGGCGTCAGCCGCTTCTCGGGCTCCCATTCCAGACATCTGCAGGTTGAAAAATATACGGGTTTATTAAATATTTAAAGCATATAAAAATCGATTCTGAATTGTAAAACAAGATTTGCTAAAAAGAAAAATTTGACAAAAGTTGATGAACTCAATACCATACGTTGTCCGAAAAAACTTCGTTTAAAGATGGACCGAAATGACTAAATTGCCTAAACAATTTTTAAAAAATTCACAAAAAAATTCTGATTTTTAAAAAAATTATAACTTTCCCTAAATATTCGAATTTTAGGTGCTTTGTTTATTTTGCCACGAAATAATACGAAGGAAGGAAAATTTATTTTTCATAGATTGTTATAACATCATTATCATTTTATTGAAATTTGGACAGAACGTCTTCTCTTCGGATCTACTACATACGCGCACGTATGAAGATACGAAATTCAGTAACCTCTTTGATGTGTTATTAAAGTTATAATAGTTATAGTAATAGTCTGGGAATCGAACCCGGACCACAGAGCTGGCGACACCATGAAAACCGGTGTGTACGCCACTCGTCCACGGCGGTCGTCAAACTACAGTCGCCTTGTCTCTTCTGTCTACAGTATAATAGTATAAAATAGGAGCGCACCGTCTAATGAAATCAATGAAGAACTTGTCCTGGCAGCCTTTGAGCGCAGTTACGAAACTTTTCGATCCGGGCGGACCTCTTGGTTTACCTCTTCTTGACATTCCTGAAACGAACAATTAAAGACGTATTTAGTGACGAAAAACCACAGAATTGTTTCTCAGTTTCTCAGAATTAATTAAATTAGGAGATTACTTATGTTAAATATTACATTACTCTACTACCAAGGATTTTTTTGTCATACCAAAACCTATTCGTCAACAACTTCGAGCGTAGGATTCAACAACAACTGACATTGGTCTGACGTGGACGTTAGACATAATCTTAGTCCCGACCAAGTCTATGTTTGGAGCAATCTATTAAGAAGCACTATTGCAGTCATTGAGCACTAAGGTTCTTAAGTGGCAGCCTCGTTCAGACAAGTGTAGTGTGTGTCCCACCATCTTGTGACTCTTCACAAGACGGTGGGACGACTTGCACAACTATGTGGGGAATTGATGGATGCAGGTGTCTCGGAATAGTTCTTTATGAAAATCTTCGACATGAAAAGACTGCTTTTCATTATGTTAATAACATCTTTATGAAAAACAGTCGACTTTGCATAGTCTATAAAGAAGAAGAATATAATCTTTATTATCTCTGTTTAGCTCCAACAAAGCTTCAATGCACAAGGATTGAAATATCAGGGCCGATTTACTAGATCTGGATCGGACCTACGACTTCTCATTTCACAGTACGCACCCTAAACAATTAGGCTGTTTACTTTTTACCAATTAGGCTTTTTACAATACTATTTGATTAACATTACGTTCATCAAAAATAGACGTATATCGGTATTACTCTACTAGTATTATATCTAATCTTATTTTAGAAACAATGAAAACTGCAAAAGATTTCCTCATCTATATCCGCTTATAGATTTTCCGTATTCCACAGAGATTTTATAATTAAATGATTTCCCTGGAGCGAAATATCGTAGAGATTAATTCTGTTATTTGGCAAAGGCCATTACACCGATTTGCTATTACACACAGTCTTGTTTAATCGCCGTACATTGTCTCCGAAGACGTAACGATTGAACAACCGGCTCGCCCGCGCCGTCCCGTAAACATGCGTCGCGACGTTGTCTCCGAGATCAGTCATAAAGCAGCAGTTTCAGATTTTTTTGGTCCTTTGCCAAACCGAACTGTGCGTACACACTAAGGCAATTGAACTGAATGTATTACTGTAATACTATTGATTCAGTTTAATCCAGAGAAGGAAATATAAAAGCTGATTACATATTAAGCTTAATTGGGTACATATAGTTAAATAGTTTTCGAATGTTTTCCCTTCAACAATTATGATAAATGCAACGCTTTACCTATAAACATAAGTATGCATTTATGTATCTTATGCGTGTCTAAATTGGCTATCGCGTTCCACGTTCCTCCTCCCCTGTAAGACGGACACGAAAGTCAAAAAGATTGTGTTTTTCTACTCAGAGAACGATTATTCTCCATAATGCGCTGACACCTTTATAACAATCTTATCGCTCAAATGAATATTGTGATTACTAAAACGTATCATTTCTTCGAAAGTGATAAACATTTTATTAAACAACGGCCACATCAGTCAATCTCAAACTAGGATTACCAAAACATTAGGTAGGATTGCTACTACTAAATAGTAGATTGTCTTGGTAATAATTGGTAGTTGTTAAAATATACGTGCATATTACATAGATAATAAATATAAATAAGCCATGATTCGGTAACAAACACTTAAATTGAAATGGATATTGACGTATAAATGGTTAACAGTGTCTATGTTTTAATCACCGTAAAAGATAGCTGTATGTTATATTATTACACATGTATACTGGCAAATAAATGTCTCTCTCTTCACTAATCGCCACGCCAGGCAACGTGGGTTTGCTATTGCGGTACAAGATACCCCGCATAGTAGGCGCTGCTGCCCATCTCTAGTTTTGAGATGATGTGGTTATTCCACCATCCGTTGATAACCAGTGACATTTTAAAGACTTATTTTTGTCGCTTTGTACGACTCCTAATGGTCTGCCCTTTCCCTCTGCCTAATCCCTCTATCTGCCGGTCGCCGTTACGGTATACAAAAAACTGGCAAGAAAACAAGTGGCATTTATCAGAATAACCCATTCAAATCAATGAATATATTATACTTTTTAGGATTCTAATGAAAACAGTCAACAGTTTGCACATGAATATTTTGCAACTTCCCCCCCAAGGACTAATGACTTATTGTCGTACTTAAAGAGAGCTCCCAAAGTTATTTTTCACAAGCGTCATATACAATAAGGTCAGTAGGTAATGTCAAACATGAAACGCATAAATGTTTATCTAAATATGACGTAAGTCTGGAAGCAGACTAATTTACGTTAGAAAATAGCACAGTAATAAACATTCATAAACATGGCAATAGAATATGCAACGCTAACGTACTACGTGAATCGTCTTGTGAAGCGAATACTCCGAGCCATTGGAATATTAATGAAGATAAAGACGAACACCTCCGAAATATATAAGTATATAACTAAATAAATAAATAAATATCTTCACGCAATTCCCAATACAGAGATAGACAGAGGTCTAGTCTAGATAATTAACTATTCGATCCACCTTCCACCGAAGATATTTTCGGGACAACGTGACAGGTGGTGAGCCCGTCGCCGTCTTTATGTCCAAGCCAATGATATAATTCGTACATAAGTTTTTTAAAAATCCATTGGTACGAGCCTGTCAGGGGATCGAACTCGGGTCTCTTGACTCGAAATTCCGACCACCCAACCAATCGCCTGTCGTGACTATATAGTATATAACTATATATAACTAACTTCTATATGTGAGAAGCAGACAACGACACGATTTTAAGCGATAACCCACGCCCATGATCAAGGTTGAACTAGAAAAAATGTGGACCGGCTTTTAAGGAAAATATTGAAGTTAGGAAAAGGCGACGAGGAAAGATGGGGAAAGGGGATTGATCCTCTGGTTACCTAAGTGACTAGAACAAACCTTGCGGAATACTATTCACATTCCATTGTAATAAAAGTATGCCTGTCTCAATTTTGTTAGTCACTATTTACTCTATCTGTCACCGTATCTACTCTAACGTTTCCCCTACAGACGCAATTTTAAACGATGTTAACAGACATGATCTCTCAAAATGTTTTACGTTTGTATACATAGATGCATCGTTTTACATGCCCAGTGGGGCCTGTGTCCTGTCGATATTTTCTCGCGGAATTAAATTATCATGCGTAAAATTGTTCGATACAAAGAGCCGAGATTTAAATCACCACATCCTACTAATAAGTTTGTGAGGATGGATGGATGTTTGTTATTCAATCACGTCTAGAAATCTGAACAGATCTGGATGAAAATTGACACAGATATAAGTTGCAGTCTGAAAGAGCACAAAGGCTGCTTATTAATCCGGACGGAAAACCATACGGTTCCCGTGGGAGAGACTCGCAACATTATTTTGAGTTCGTAGTCGGATTAGTTGTACTGAGAGTCCTAACTACGTAGGCTACTTTTACTTCGATTATGTAAGGGATCGACGGGATAATGCACAGACAACGTTACGGACAGAAACTAGTCGCAGATAAAAAATTAGCTACTGCCTGGAGCCCATAGCACAAATTTGAAGACGTATACCATGTACGAACAAAATCTTTATGCATCATCCCTGACGTGGGGACCTTTTGCGCTTCCATCAGATAAATATTTTTTTTACGCTTTATGCTTTAAGCATTATTTACTACCTAACTTACATAATATATTTATGCCATTGAAGCTGTAAGAGTTATAAGTCTATAACTCTTATCTTTCTGTATTCACCAAAGGCGTCAGCATGTCATTATAAAATGTTGACCTTCAACAGCAACCAATAACTTCTGTTTGGCTAGCCGTGCCGATAAATTTAGTATTTTATCCAATCGACACCAAATATTTATATATAGAAATATGTTATTGAAATGAGTTCAAGTTCAGATGGCATATAAACTCGATACAAGCTACGCAAAATACAAACTTAGTTCTGTAAAATAAATTTCTCACGACATTGTCTCTTTGTAAATTTTGTTAATTAATATTTTTGTATATGCTTCTACAATTGCGAATCAGGTGATTGTTAATGAACAATTTCTAGAAAATATTCCTGAATATCGTAATAGTATAAAGAAATTACAAAATACAATAAAGATAAAAAAATAAATACTGCCCTCGAATGTGTGTATATACAATTTTGGCAATACACAAATTTGACCGTGTTATCGTATGGTATCGCTGTAAGAAAATTGTCTCCCTATTTCTTCCCATGGGTGTCGTATAGGCAAATACGGGAAATATCTTGAAAATGCAATAGGCTTCCTATAGATGGGATAGTCATCTCGAAAGATATCAGACCAAAATTCAGCAGACCGGTGACGGGTAGTAGCGTCTAAGGTAAAAAGTACTGGTACTGCGATCGCCAATCTTCTTGCTAAGCGCTTGTTTGCTATGGCAATGTTCTTATGTTGATTAATAAATTATTTGATTTCATATTTATATAAACCTTTTAAACAAATAAATATGTTTAAAATATAACGAAAATGATTTTCCATATCAATGTCCATAATGTAAAGAGATAAACACCTTAATTACCAATTTTATTATAAGTAGAAACAATAACTTATTGCGGTGATATATGTACTCTATCAGAGACAGGTTGACGTGCTCGACTTAGCATATTGCACTACAATGTAAATAATATCGTTTCACTCAACGTGCCATTGTGCTTTGCCGCACGCCGGAAAGCTGCCCACAAAAAAATAGTAAAGGATCGCGATCAGACATTAATACTTGTCCAAATTAAACGGTGCCGAACACGAATGTCGCTTTCGAGTTTGCATTGTGTTGTTTGTGAGAATTTAGAAATTTATGTCAACGCAATATTCAAAAAGAAATTAACAAACAACAGCTACTTCATTATATTAGTATTCTTTCGATATCCATGTAAATTAAAAGACAAATAACTTAAATTTGCCCACTAACAGGAAACACTATGTAAAATTACTAAATATTGTGCTAATAAACCAAAAGTTAATACGTTACTCATCTAACACCATGATTTTGTTAAATTATTGAAAACTTAAATATTTCGTTTTGTGGTTATTGACTGGGTTACTTACTGAATTATTTCTGCACTTACATTCCTTCCTTTAATGATTTCCTGGGAAGTTCCAATTTACGTAATTTTGAATGCGTACAGCGTAGATGCCACATTTTGATTTCATAAATATGGAGGTTCAGAGACTTACTTCCCTATCTTTTTAGTCCCGAAAATTTTTATGAAATTCTTTCTTTTTGATTTGTATTCACAGATAAATCTGAATATCATATAAATGTGAACTGATATATTTAAAACTCTTTTTCTCTCTAAGTAATAAGTAATAGGTTACGATAGTCTAAGTAATAAGTCACGATAGCAGAGTTCAATCGCCAGGTGGCTGGCTCGTACCAATGGGTTTTTCAAAAACTTATGTACGAATTAAATCGATGGCTTGGACATAAGGACGGTGACGGACTCACCACCTGTCACGTTGTCCCGAAAAAATCTTCAGTGGAAGGTGGGTCAAAGGGAATTAAGTCCTTTGACCCATCTTCCACCGAAGATTTTTCTAGACTAGACCTGTGTCTACCCCTGTATTGGGAATTGCGTGAAGATATTTTTTTCTCTTTCTCTCTGCCTTGTCATCAGAAGTAATAACTTAAAATATGACATAAGACATTTATCCCCCTTATCTTAATTAATTTCGGCATTAGAGACGTTTAGCTATCGATGTAAACCTGCAAGCATGGTGGGTTGTATATTTATAAGTTAAATGTTTAAACTTTAACATTAAACTTAAAATTAAACTTTTATCTCATTATTTTGTTAGGGTGAGGAAAATATACTCATAATTAATAGCAATCGAATAGAGGTAGGAAAGGGATTATACCAATCTCCTATAGGCAAAATTCAGTAAAATACAAGAAATAGGTGACGGTCTCAGTTTAAAAGCCGACGTGTGAAACGACTTCTACATTACTATTATATTATAAATCACAGTGACAATGTGAATCAGCGTATTAAATATTAACCTGTGATATTATTTACCATGACGATATCCATTAGACGGTTGTTATATGAATGCCAAAAACGCGGCAGTGGGATTGGAATTCGTGATTCAGAAAGTCCGTAGACTGCAAGCGTGACGTCGAAGCAGCAATGAGAGTGGAAAGCAGTTATTTTTTTAACACTGTGACAATATAGATTAAAATAAATATGACCATAATGTGTTATTTAGTTAGCTAATATGAACACTTAGAGATAAAACGCATACACATGATTATAGTCTGTGGTTGTAGTACTAGCCAATGCATTTAACTATACTGCTATTATTAACTAATAATAGCAATGCAATTAACTATATGATGAATTTTTCAAAACCTATAAACCCCCTAAACCGTTTCATATCGTAGACTTGGACATAAACACGGCGACGGGCTCACCACCTGTCACATTATTCAAAAATATCTTCGGTTGAAGGTGGGTCGAAGGGACTTAATTGTCTAGACTAGGCCTCTATCTATTGGGAATGGCGTCAGCTATTTATATCATATATTTTAATCAACTATATCATAATTTATTTTATTACACTGTGATAACTTTCTGCAACAAAGGCCAGATCCAAAGCTAAACTTACACTAATTGAAGCGCTCTAACATAAGAAAAACATCACAAAATTTTAATAAATATGCGATTCAAAATCAGGGATCACTAACAATTAGGCTATCTATCGGGTAATCGTTAATTAAAAAGTACAGTTCGATATACGAGTATGAAATTGTTCACTTGAATTAAGCTTCATTTTCAGCCAGATTATAAAACAGAACTTAGTGGTCAAACTAAAACAAACATCTAGACTATAAACTTACTACCTAGACGAAAGACAGGCCTAGGACAAAATATTTATAAGAAAATACAGAAAAATGTTTTCTACATTGACCCGATCGGGAATCGAATCCGGGACCTCAGAGCTGGTGTCACCATGAAAACCGGCGTGTACGCCACTCGTCCATGGAGGTAGTCAAAAATAATTGTTAGGTAAAAAATTTTTTTTTGCATCAAATCATACATGAAAAGTTTCTTTTTTAAACAGTTTGCGCAGTACCTCCTCTGCTCGCTGATATTACAAAAATGGAAAAGTTAGAAAAAATTTCCTTACCCCCACTGAGAACTGTCGTGCCATCAGGAAGCGTGTTGGCAGTGCAATACCGCGGAAGGCCTTTGCTACTGATGAAGTTTTTCGATCTCTTGCCCTGCTCGATGAGTTTCTGTGGAGGCATGCCCAAGAGCTCGATAATACACGCCATCTGGTCCGCCTCATCTTCGCCGGGTAGTAAAGGGAAACCTGAAATAATCATGAACGAAGGTCAAAAATAAAAATTATTCGTTAGTGACAACTAGAAAAATTACTAGAGTTTTGTTAGAGAAGGAGAGGACTTAAGGAAGTCTTAAAAATTGAAAGGACTTTCGACAGATGTCAGGATAAAAATCATGAAAAATACACACATTAAATTAATCAAACCAGTGCAGAATCGTTAAATAAACTACACTTTGATGTGTTGAAAATATTTTATATTAAATAACTAAAATAAATGCAGCAGCAATGCATTTATCATTCTGGAAATGGATTAACGACAGTCACGGTAATTGCTTATTTAAAATAATTGTACACATTTGAGCTCGATCATTCCGTTGGTACCAAAATACATATGGATAGATAGTAAACAAAGTATATTCATCGACAAAAACGTTAATACAAAAGGTCATTACAACATAATCTCATGATCAACATTAACATTGGTAACATTATTGCTCTCACCATGTGCGACGCTATAAAAACATCTTTGGCCCTGACGGAATTAGAGTTGCAAAACAATAGCACCTGAAGTGACTTTACATCCACTAACCTCGCAGATGCTAGTTGGAAATTATTTATGTAAATGGGGGACTTTGTGTACGTAGCAGCTGGGGAAATCTACGTCAACACATTTATCAGCAATTCTTGCAGTGTATTGGCTAGTGAATATATTAGTATGTGTCAATATGGCTTCTGTATTGAATTGCATTCAGTTTGAAGCATAATGTACGAGAAAATTGGACAAACGTACTTTTGAGAGTTTGCGTGTAGCGGAAAAAAGTAGGTACCACATAATATTTGATATATGAATACTAACTTATGGAAGATTAATGGCATTTTATGTCTTCACGCAATTTTCCATACTGGGATAGGCAGATTTCTAGAGTTTCAAGACCTTTCGATCAATTTTTGACTGAACATTTTTGGTACAACCATATAGGTGGTGAGAATACGGTCGTCTTAATGCCCACTCTATTGGTACAATATACTTACATAAAATTTACATAAAAATATTTATAAATAAATATAAACATCCATGACTTGAGTACAAATACTCATATTCCTCATACAAATGTTTGCCCTTAGCGGGATCGAACCCGCAACTCTTAGCGTCGCAGGCAGAGTGACTACCAATTCTGCTATCTGATCGTTTCGTATATACACATACATTTTACCCATCAAAATAATTTAACTTAATCACAATGAATGCCGCTTATCGTGTACATTTCGCGGGAAGAAAGGAGGTGACAGATTACTAAACGACTTTAATTATCTTTTTACATTGCATTTCACTTCTTTCTAACACCGGGTTTATCTATCTATCTATCTATCTAAGTTTGTCGAATTCAATCAAGTAGCCGCGTCTAGTGGAAGTCATGTCCATAAAACATCACCATATTTGTTTGATTGTAGTTACTACGATAATTTTGTTCTTTTCTGCCGCCATAGAGAAATGTAACATTTCACATTGTTTTTCAACATAGAATTGCAAAGGAAAAATAAAATAAGCAAGGGCGCCATACCTGACCAGTACTTACTACGTTTGATACCTCAAGGTGTGTTTTAAAAGCAGATGAGGTTAATTTTGCAAGAAAAATATTGTGTATTCTCGCATGCTAGTACTTATTAAGGTAATTCGTATGTCTTTATTTATAAAAAAGCATTTAAGTTGTATTTTATTGTTTTTATAATCATAACATTCTATTTTTTATAAGAAGTCACGATAGCCGAGTGGTTCGGTGGTCGGAATTTCGAGTCAAGAGACCCAAGTTCGATCTCCAGGTGGCAGGCTTGTACTAATGGGTTTTAAAAACTTATGTACGAATGACATCGTTGGCTTGGACATAAAGACGGCGACGGGCTCACCACATGTCACGTTGTCCCGAAAATATCTTCGGTGGAAGGTGGGTCGAAGGGACTTAATTGTCTAGACTACACCTCTGTCTACCCCTGTAATTGGAATTTCGTAAAGATATTTATTTATTTTTTTAATTTATAGATTAATACACACCTGTGAGTAGCTCCGCCAGTATACAACCAAGGGACCACATGTCGATGGGCATGCCGTATCGCGCGCCCATCATCACCTCGGGCGCTCGATAGAACCTCGACTGGATGTAGGTGTACACGCGCTGGTGCTCGTAGCACGAACTGCCAAAATCTATGACCTGCAAATTAATACAAATTGTTTTAAAAGTATATAATATGTATAAATATATAAATGAGCCACAGACCTTTGCGAGATATGCTATAAACCATGGGAAGGGGAGACTTTAGGATATACGTATATAATATCTTCACGCAATTTCCAATACAGGGGTAGACAGAGGTCTAGTTTAGACAATTAAGTCCCTTTGACCCACCTTTCACAGAATATATTTTCAGGACAACGTGACAGGTGGTGAGCCCGTCACCGTCTTTATGTCCAAGCCAACGATATAATCGACGTACATGGTACGAGGCTGCCACCTGGGGATCGAACTCGGGTCTCTTGACTCGTAATTCCGATCACCCAACCACTCGGCTATCGTGACTAATACGTATATGATTAATAATAAATTATATTGTATAAAACTATATGTATAATAATAAAATAATAATAACTTAATGGTACAATACATATATTTTAACTGTGTCGTTAAAGAATTAGTTAAATAAGCATAATACACGGCACGCTAAAATACGTTGTATAGATTTCTAATCACCTTCATTCGTCTTCAAAAGTTATTATATATTTTTTTATTAATAAGGAATAGCATTATAAAATATTCGTTTCGCTGTATTGAATTTTAGTGATTTAAAAAAAATCGATGATAATTTTAAAACTTAATAAGTAAAATACATATATATTTACAATACATAGTTTGGACATTAAGACCGCGATAGGCTCACCACCTGCCACATTGTCCCAAATAGGATTCGGTAAAAAGTGGGTTGATACTACGACATTGCCTAGACCTCCACATCAGTATGGAAATTTGCGTTAACATAAAAAAAACATACAAAACTATGAAATTGTAAATATTTATTTTTTATTTCCCCTAATCATTGAGTAATCGCTCATTGTAGTAAACTATTTTGTATAAATACAATGTTGTTTTTATAATAAAATCGTACGCCACTTCAAAGACTTCGCAAATAGAACAAACGCACCAATCGCAATGTATATGATATTTTCGCAGTGGTGCTTTTAGCTTGTGTTTAAACTGTCAATGTGCATTTAGAAAATGTTGTTTTGGATCTCACGTTTAGTTTTCTTTCATAACCGATAATATTTGCCTATACGGAAGAATAAGCGAGCGGGGTTCGAAGTACGTCGCAGAAATAGTTTAGCTTGGTTGTCCATTAACCAACATAATATTATGGTTTAGCATCAAGGTAAGACTACATCATTACAACCAATAGTGATATTTGGACGTTGAATAAAAGAGGAACACTCTTATCTTACCGTGTGGTAACGGTGTCAGAATATTGCCACTCCCTTTCTTCCCGTGGGTGACGTAAGAGGCGACTAAGGGAAATAGCCTTGAATATCGTTATGGCAACCGATATATGGCGGGATAACCATCTCCAAAAATATCAGACCAAAATTATCAGACCGAAGATGGGCAGCAGCGTCTATGGTGCGAGGTGTCTGATACTGCGATCGTCAATCCGCTTGCCAAGCGTGGCGATTATGGCCAATTCTTTCTATGGGAAAGGCCTATGTCCAGCAATGGACTTTAATAGGCCGTTATGTATGTATACTCTTGGCACTGAAGACTATTTAAATTGAGACTTCTCCAATCAACGCTGACTATGTGATTTATTGTGTTGTGAAGGAAACACATACTTTAGTTTAATTTACAGAAACATCTATATCGAGAACTATTATTTCACGAAGATACTACTTATTCCACCATTCTATTTCAAAAATCAGTACTTAATCTGCTTATAGACTGCACGAAACCATCTCAAGAAGTATTTTCATTAGAATACATTAAAATGTGTTAGACAATGCTCTTAGGTGAGGATGAACCCTTTAAATCGACGATCTCCAGCGTACTCATCGGTTTTCAAGCCAGTGTGTACGCCACACCGGTTGGCAAGGTTTCACGAGCTCGAAGGTTTCGGGGTTGTGTCCCAGGCACGTCAATAAAGAAAACAACTTTTTCAACTTTTTAAAACAACTTTTTCAACCACTGTTTAGTGGTTTCCTCGTCATATAATAATATAATTTTTTATTTATTTATTCAAAGACTTCTCCTAATCGCCCTTATATAAAAATTTGTATAGTTATTTAATCAGTTTTTAATTTTAAATGAAAAATAGATAATAGATTTAATGCAATTAAATAGTTAACTAAAAATAAATTTCAAACTGCAATAAACCTTTACAGAGACAATTATAGGAATAAAAGTGTATGACCTCCTCAAATAAACCAGAGCAATCGTAAACTGTCGAAACTGTGTAACGCGCAATTAATATCAAGAACAAGTAACCACTGTATGTAACCAATAACTACAGTTATAAAATCTGCCGTCAAGTCTCATCCCGCGCACGACGCAAGGGCGAATACAAAACAAAAGATACCAGAAGTATCATTCGGAATGGTGTATATTTTTACAATTTATCAATTCGAATACGTGACATATTCAGTTGACCGTGAGTGCTACCGCCTTATTACTCTTCTAAATAGATCACGGATATATATCCGCATCTTGACGTTCCAATAAAATT
The DNA here is from genome assembly GCA_029286605.1 of Sericinus montela. Lineage (NCBI taxonomy): Eukaryota > Metazoa > Arthropoda > Insecta > Lepidoptera > Papilionidae > Sericinus > Sericinus montela. The sequence continues at coordinate 2,623,327 of JAGSMR010000002.1, forward strand.
TGATACGTAAGACGTTACAGTTTGATGTGACATGATTGAACAGCGTGTCATAACAAGGTCAACCACTGATGTTGAGAAGGTCAGGAAGACTACGTTAGAGTTTAATTAAATTTATGTCTCCAAATATAAATATTTGAATATCTTGTGTTTTATTTTAAATCAAAGAGATTCTTAAACTCTGGGTAAGGCCACTTCAACATTTCTTATATTTTTTTATTGATTTGCAATAATTGTTATGTTCTTAAACAAGTCATCGACCTAGGATATAATAATTGACCTATTAACTAATCATCTGACCTGACTAATCCCTGTAATGACCTGTTTTTCTCCATACATCATTTTGGATAACATGTCCAAAATTGTGTATTTTTATGTTGTCAGCAGATTATGAATGCTACGTATGGCATTTACGATGTATTCGAATGTGCCAAAATGTACCAAGTTGCAATTCAGAATTTTGTCACATACATCTTCTTATAAAATTTTGAATAATAAACATAATGGCCTAATGTAATTCCGAATACTTATAATATTTGAGAAAGAAAGGTTCTCTTGCAGCACCGGTACCCAAATACAGATAAGAGTGTAGGACCCACAAACAGTGACGACTCGCATTATATCATATACAGGTGGCTCAGAACAGTTTTTCTGGCAATCTATGGGCAAGTCCTATGACTTTTGACCCAGCAGTGACTTTTGATAGGCTGTAAAGAATAAATAATAAAATATACATGCATAGATAAGAACAACATCACATACATTGATCTAATCCCAAAGTAAGCGTGTAGTGCACTTATAGTGCAGAATCAGAGACAATGAAGGTACCACAAACACCCAGACCCGAGAAAATGTAGAAAAAGTGTTTTTACATTCACTCGACTGGGAATCGAACCCGGGATCTCTGAGATGGCGTTACCATGAAAACAGGTGCATATGCCACTCGTTTACGGAGGTCGTCGTAAAGAAGAAGGACAATAATAAAATAACAGTAATGTTGTAACTTACTACTAAACTTTTTTTTTCCTATTTGCAACATGTGGATTAAAGGTTAATATAATTGTATTTTAAACCACATAACACACTATATTTTCAGGCGTCGTAGAAATAATTTAGAATGTATAGAGTCCGACGAATTCATTAACAACTTGTTAACGTCATTGTGATGTGTTCAACCTTTTCCCTTACATAAATATACAGAATTATAACGCCGTTATCGAGTCATAAACATTTCATAGTACAGACCAATGACATTCTAAAAATGTTTCATTAATTTTGTAAATAGATCCCGTGTCGTAGATACCTGTGTATGCAAGGACGGTTAAGACACGGAAGTCCCTTGAGTTTGAACGTAATGTTCAGAAATATATACGAGTACGTTATACAATACCTCCCCATATTTCTTTTTTATAATCAGCTTAGTTAATTCAAGACGACTTAAGTTCAAATATCCCGTCCCGACAACTAACTTTTTAATGGCCAGTAAAAGTGTATAAATATGATAATGTGTAACAATAAAAACTCAGCACTAAACGGATTTTGATGAACTTAGATAGATGTACGAGTATGCGATATTGAATTAACACAAAGGCTACTTTTTAACCCGGAAAAAATGCAATGTTGCTGGTATAAAATTTTAGTATTATGGGACCCGGAGAGGTACTTTGGCTACTTTTAACTTCGTGAAATTAAAAGGCCTCACAAGAGTAAAATGTATGGACACAATATTAGACAAAAGCTAACAATTATAAAAATCTGAATCGATATCGCGTCGTGTAATCCAATCGATAGTTCCTGATCACAGCACAGCACATGCGCGCGCACGCACTAATTGACGCACGCGATCACAGTTCTAGTATCCCAATGGCCTATTGTCTGCACTCTGTACGCTTTATATGGTCAACGTAAATTACAGCATTAACGATCACGCGAACACGAGATACATTTTTTTTTCGTTCGTGCCGTTGGTACAGTTCCGTTTGAGTACGGAACGTGAACAACAAATGATTTATATTTTAAAGTTATAAATGATTTAAAGCTCATCACAGTTTCATTTAAATATCGCCTCGGAAGCTTTCGGTTATTTCTAGATTAAAGGAAGTGACAAAGGTTTTAGGACATCAAAGGAGTTTACGTAATTTACTGGTAAGATGTGAGCAATAAGTAAATAGCAATAAGTAAGTAGATATTAGTCGAGATTAGTAATTTGTATTTGCCGACAGAAATTCCACTTCATTAGCTATTAGCCTGATTCATTAGCATTAGGCTATAAGCTATTACCATGATACTAGCTGATTTTAACAATTACAGGTTAATTCACGATATAAGATAGATATAAGTCACGACAGCCGAGTGGTTGTGTGGTCGGAATTTCGAGTCAAGAGACCCGAGTTCTATCCTCAGGTGGCAGGCTCGTGCCAATGGGTTTTTCAAAAACGTACGTACGAATTATGTCGTATATCGACATAAAGACGGTGACGGGCACACCATCTGTCACGTTGTCCCGAAAATATCTTTGGTGGAAGGTGGGTCGAAGGGACTTAATTGTATAGACTAGACCTCTGTCTACCCCTGTATTGGGAATTGCGTGAAGTTATTTATTTATTTATTATCACACGTTAATTAATTAACAATTATTAAAAGAATTACCCATACTTATCCGTAAACAGAGTAAACAGTGATGTTGCATAATTCATGCAGTATAACATAGACTTCATGAATTCAGAATGCTTTTATTTCTTTTATTTTCAGTGATATATGCATATATGTGCCTTACTATTTTTATTTGATATAATAATCATGTAAGATATAATACTGACGCAAAAGGGGAAAAATATTTATTTTTATTTTTACACTTTATTGTACACACAAATACAGAATTTAATTTTACGTGAGAATAATATTGGAAGTACAAATAGGCGACATTATCGCTGAACAGCGATGTTTTCCAGGTAAACCTTTTGCTGGAGGAGATTAAAATAAAATTAAGAAATAATTAATAAAAAATTAAAGTCAGTGATCAAGCAGTGAGAAAAGTGCGTTTATAAATATTTTTCTACCAACTACTAGGGAGAGTGAAATTTCTGAGTGAATTTGCATCAGTTTACAAATCAATCGCATACCAACAGTTCAATTAAAAGAGATGAATAAATAAATAAATAAATAGAATAGCTATCATAACCCAAAATGCTAAAATCTGGGGCACAGTGAACGTTAAAATTCTTTTGCCACTTGTATGTATTATGTTTGGATTTCATTTATAGTTCGTTGACTTGAATGAATCCATCATTCATATGTCTATACAATACAATAAAATTGTTCAAGTGATTTCGTGATACAATTTAAAATGATTTATTACATGAGGATCGCTGAATTATTGGAGTTTTAGATCGAACTGAATTTTACTATGAACACTTATTTTATTCTATACATTATCATTGTGCAATTTTCTACAGAAAATTTATCTTACATTTCGTTAAACACGGTTTTTATACAATTCAGTGCAGTTCCACATACATCGATGTGTGTCAATGGTCCACATAAGCATTGTCACAAGCAGGAAGAGCATTATGCAGACATATTCCAGGGAAAGCTGTTGTGACAGTAATAAGTGGGAGATATATTGTCCCCAATCAGCGCATTCGGCGAAGCGCCGCTAAATTTGGCCGAGTTCCAATCGTGACTCCTCGTGTGAGACATCGGACACGACCAGACGCGAGGGAACGTAACACTCCACGTTAAAAATTACCCAATCAATGGTTATTTTATTTGCATACGATAACTCGTAGGTTTTACGCAATGTATGTTAAATACAGCTTCGTACAAATGGCCAAGTAATGTAAATTACAATCTCTGTGCTTTTTCTAATGCGATTCTTTTATATGTGAATAAATTGGATCCAGTAAATCATTTCTTCATTATAGTCACGATAGCCGAGTGGTTGGGTGGTCGGAATTTCGAGTCAATAGACCCGAGTTCGATCCCCAGTTGGTAGGCTCGTACCAATGGGTTTTTCAAAAACTTACGTACGAATATCGTTGGCTTGGACATAAAGGCGGCGACGGGCTCACCACCTGTCACGTTGTCCCGAAAATATCTTCGGTGAAAGGTGGGTCGAAGGGACTTAATTGTCTAGACTCGGCCTCTGTCTACCCCTGTATTGGGAATTGCGTGAAGATATTTATTTATTATTTATTTTATTTCTTCATTAGCTGAAAAGAAGAGTAAGATTTTCGTCTACTTTATTCAGTGAGAGCAAGAATGTCGTGAGTAGCAATAACTAGTAATTATCTCTAAAGCATCATCATCGGACTACAATACAAATATGAAGAAATGTAATATATACGGGATATTACGATTATTGATAAACCCAATATCAAGCAGAGTAAAACCGGTAACGGTGAAGCCAAGAGGAAATGTCCGTACGTGGCTGGCCTAACTTAGCGACTTAAATGGCCACTTTAAACCAGGACCGAGGTGGCTGGTTCAAAGTAGCCATGGTCGATCTACTTCTGATGCACTATCCTCCAGCAGCCGTACCGCGATTGAAATGGGGCCGTGGATGGACAGGAGGGCGCCCATCTCTTGTGCTTAAAGTAACGTTGGTGGCTTTTCGATCATCCCGCATCCAGCCCCATGTCTCCGGCTGGTGGACTCAACGAGGGTCATTATGAAAGCTGAGGAAGAAACGTCAGTGTCCGCGTTCAGTGGCGTATTGAGCCAGGCGTTAGAGAGATATAGAGGCAGAGGATACGTTCTTTCCTGTGGAGAAACTGGTTTGGTTTCTGTGGGCTGTATCAGTGAAAGTTTCCCCTTTGCTAATGAGTTTTGATAAAAATTATCATAAGTATCTAACGTTTTCAATGTTTTAAAAGTGAACGATACAGTAAAACATCGCAAAAATTTTAACATTCGCCTAAAACATGCTCTCCGGCGACACTCAAATTTTACTTTTCATGTGGGAGTGATGTACAAAGAGGTTCGTTACATGCCAACTGCACTTGACTACTTACTTACTTGACATATTATGATTTTATTTAATTATGTAATTATAATCTTAGCACCATATACACAAAAGATTAATCATCAAGGCATGAGACTGGGTAAAGTGTGTTTTATCATAGGATTTATTATATTGATAAAAAAATCACTTCACATTATTGTTATTTTCTATTGTTGAGTATATTTATAAAGACCGATCAAAAGAAAAGATTTTTAAGAAGCAGCTTTTAAACAACGATTTGTAACAAGGTTAGAGCTTAGAAGTGTTCGATGCGAACACAAAATACATCACTACGACGTATAAACAATCTCCTATCCTTTCTCTGTACCCACGCTGTTCGTGTGTGTATTGGCAAAGTAATTCCTCGAAATTCGGTTTTTTTTTTCTTTGATTCTCGGGCGCAATGCCTACTTCACAAAGCTCCACAGTTGGACAGATAGTGAATTCAACACTTAAAAAAGAAATTGAACTCAAACCAAACTCAATCTATCAATAAATCTTGACAAAACAGTTGCCATTTTAAATATTACTCGTATTAATATTGTATATATAAATATCTCATTCTATTTATCTTCCTCAAAGATTACCAAAAGCTCAAGTTATGAAATTAACATGGTAGCTATCATGTCCTGATGTGGTAGCCAGAGAGAACAGATCACCTAATGTATCGATCCTTAAATACCAGTTTACGTATATCATATATTGCATTACATTAATGTAATTATTGTCAAATAAATATTCCTAATGAAAAGCAAATCATATATTAGAAAATAAAATATTAGCGATACAAGATTTCAATTTTCAAGAACAATTCCTATAATAACTTTCCGACAGCTGATTACATACGAAAATTTCAAGGAAAGCGTGTGAAACTAAAAAGAACTTGCATTTTCCTCAATGACCTGTTGAAATAATTCCAAGGATACACTGAAAGCGAAAGTTCATCGATATGACATAATAATTTGGCATTTCTTAATAGACCACATTTATACGACTTGCCATGCTTAAAGAGTTTTTTGAAGCGAATTGTCAATGGGAAAAGTTTGCCATGCAGCTGCACCATTGCAGGTCGGCAGACCTCAAACATCTTGGAAAAAATATTTTTTTCATATTTTTCCAAGACATGCCGGTTTCTTCATGATATTCTGTTAAACAGCTGAGCTCATAGTTTAACGTAATGTTAAAATTCATTATTTGTTGTTAATGTGTAAGTATAGTAAAATGTCGAAATAGACATTAAACTACAAGTAACTAGTTATTTAATAGAATAATATTCTAAACACCCAGTTATTTGAGTACGCAGCACCCACGCAAGTACACTGAAACTGTTTTATTACGTAAATGAATAATCTTAAATTAGTACGGCCTATATTACGATATTATGCAATATATCTCCGCTTTCATTGGGTCACGTACGTTATGTATCGTAAAGTGAGCACACATGTGTTAGCGTAGGCGGGATTTGAGCGAGGATTTTCGCAGGTTAACTATCGAATACATCCGTTGGGAAGTTGCAATAACTTTTGATGGTTTTCTACGTAATCAGTCGAGTCCACTGCTGAAGGTATGCTCGAAGAAAAGACTAATAAAATATCTTCTCGCCATTCCCAATACAGGGGTAGACAGAGGTCTAGACAATTAAGTCGTTTCGACCCACCTTCCACCGAAGATACTTTTGGGACAACGTGTCAAGTGTATAATTTGTAAATATGTTTTTTCGTTGGAACTTGTCATTTGTAGACATGCCTTATTATATTTATCGAAACATAACCGAAAAAAACCCTGAATTAACTTTTACACAACTTTTTACATTCACATTTTTACCTAGTGATAATATACAAAAAATATCACACATAGTCCCTGACGGGGTAGCCAGAAAGAACAGATCGCCATGTCACGATGCTCTTATACCTCTTTCAGTTCTTTTAAATGGAAAATTTTATTCATACACGCACATCTAGGTGTCCGAATAATCCTGAACTTCCCTCTTCAAGCAATCTGCTCACATAGTCTCCGAAAGTTAGTCTCGGCCTACCTCGACCCCTTTTATTGTTAACTTCTTCGTACTACAAAGTTTAAACCGTAAGGTAAGGAATATGAGGAAGTTTCATTTACATATTACAGTCGAATATTGCATGTGCTGCACCTTTATTATAAGTTACAAATCGATATTCGCGATGTAATTGCACCGTCGGTCATCGACCTGACGTTTGTCTAATTTTAACAGCGGTCACTTTAACTGCGGATTTCTAGAATATTCGTTGCCGATTAAGATTAATCTCACAGGTGTACACGAAAGAAAGGCAACATTATGCGCAGTAAGGATTTAAAGTCTGCTAAAGTGGTTTATGCAGCATTTAATTCAAGGGTATAAAAGGTTAGTTTTTTTTCTTGAACTATTAATGTGTAACTTTTCTTTCCCGTGTGCCGATAGTTACTTACGTTTAACTTAATTTAGACGATATCGCATAAAAAGTATAAAGTTAGCAACACTGTCTCAAAAAATCGGTTGGTTCGAGCTTTGATCCTGGAGATTCAATTCGAATCTCTTATATTAATATTTCTCTTAAAAAAATATTAATTTTATTATATTAATATAGCGGATATCCGGTGTAACATGCCGGATAGCCGAGTCGAGAAAATCACGATAGCTGAATGGTTGGGTGGTCGGAATTCGAGTCAAGAGACCCGAGTTCGATCCCCAGGCGGCAGGTGGCGATGTTGGTAATTGCTTGGAAATTGAGATGGCGACGGGCTCACCGCCTGTCACGTTGCCCAAAAGTATCTTCGGTGGAAGGTGACCCACCTTGTGTGTGTGTGAAACGACTTAATTGTCTAGACCTCTGTGTACCCCTGTATTGAGAATGGCGTGAAGTTTTTTTTATATTTAATACACGATTAGATAAATACATTTTCTTCATGTAATGCGTCATGGTCGTAAGTGCCAACGAACTCGTTAATATCAATACTAAGATTTCCTGTACCATTAGAACTTCCACTAAAACTTAAAAACTTCTATAATTAGTTTCTCATTAAGGATCATAGATAAGTTACTTCACACAAATGGAATGCTAACTAAACATATGTATATGTTTCTATTCTTTTGGTTTGGTTCTATAAATTTGAGTAAGCATATACTTAAAACAAATTTTTGGACCAGATAAGGTGTAAATAAGTTCTCTCGGTGTTTTTTCATAGATGATGCAGGATTCGAACGTGCATTCGGTTCACCTGCACTCACCAACGCACACGAACATCCACAACACTAGAGGATCTGTAAGAAATATCTACCGCCGCCCATCTAAACTCAAACACGAAAAGGGCTTCATGAGCGTTAAATACCTTTAAAAAAAGAATGTTTTCCACATGGTGAGGGAGAAGAGGTAAAAGATGGAGATAGGGTTGTGTGATCATGTTTACGTCACTCGCTGGACAAAACGCAGAAGAACAATGTTTATACTATTCGCTGGCCTTCTACAACACTGTGGTCCTGCCCTGGTCCAGTCAGGCCATTCAAGCAGCAGCAGAAGTTATTACTTGACTGTCCACGTACGAAAGAGTGTTTATAAGCAGGATTGATGTTTATATATAAATATAGGTCGTTATTCACATTCATAAAAAAGTAAACGGATTCACCATTCATGCGTTTGTATGAAAACTATAATTATTTTGGCCGTCTAATTACGAAAAAGAACATCAGAAAAAACAAATTAAAATGTCTACGATATCTGGTCGTGAAACGATATTTATTATGTAAAAGAATATGTGAGAAAAGACGCTCATGCACGTAAAAATCTACACTCCAACAACAGAAACATTAAGTTAAGTAGTGGAACGGCGTTCCTTTACTGTTACTTTTTTTAAATATTATAAGCTAGCGTTTAACTACAATCCCACCTGATAGTAAGTGGCGATGTAGTTTTTGTTGATAGGCACACTAGCTTAGAAAACCCCTATTCACTCTTCTCTTGAAGACACCCATATTGTAATCGGACGGAAAGACTGATGCAGGCAAATTATTCCAGTCCTTTGTTGTACGCATTATGGACGACGAAGCAAAACGCTTCGTCCGAATGCAGGGTATATCCACAACAAAAGGATGGAAACCAGCTGTGCGTCTGTTGTCCGATGATGGAAAGGGGAAGGGGGAATTAACTCATGTAATTCCTTCGCACACTCTCCAAAATGTAACCGGTAGAACACCGAGAGACTGGCCACCCGACGTCTGTGTTCGAGACTGGACAAATTGGTAGTAACCAAGTCGGGATCACCGATTAGCAGCTTGGCCCGTCGCTCCACCGAGTCCTAGGCTGCCAGATGATATTTAGGAGCTCCAGCCCATATGTGGCAGCAGTACTCTACAGCCGACCGGACCAGAGCTTTATATAGAGTCAGAAGCTGTCCCGGAGTAAAGTAACGCCGCACTTTTGCAAAAACTCCCAATCTCCTTGCAGCGGCTTTAGCCTTAGACTCAATGAACCGCCCAAAGTTAAGGTTTGACGTGATCTCGACTCCTAATAACTGGAGGCGGTCTGTGTATTCCAGAGATACATTGTGAAATTTAGGAGCCAAGGTGAACGGGCTCCTTTTGGCGGAGGACAGACACGCTTGTGTTTTGGTGGCATTGAATCTCACAAGATTGGTATTGCCCCAGTTGGAAATTGCCTGTAATGTAAGATTTATACGCTCTACCATAACCTCCCGAGCAGACTGTACTTGATCCTGTCTGGCCTGAACACGCGCCAGATATCTCTCCACAACTGTGCTGTCATCTGCATACCCAAAGAAACCGGGCTCGAGCAGGTCGTTTATGTGCAGCAGAAAGAGAGTTGCGGACAGAACAGATCCTTGAGGAACTCCGGCATTAATCGCCATAGCCTCCGACGAGCAGCCGTCAATAACGACTTGCAAAGACTGTTCCCGCAAAAAGTCTTCATGCCAGACCCTGTCAAAAGCCTTCGAGACATCGGGCGAAACCGCGAGTGCTTTACCTCTGTTCTCGAGGGCCTCACCCCATAGATGTGTGGCATACACTAGAAGGTCCCCGGTCGATCGATTTCGGCGAAACCCGTACTGTCGATCGCCAAGAGATGCGAGTTCAATATACGCTCCATGTAAGATTTTACAGAGTATGGAGGTAATCGAAATAGGTCGATAATTGACAGGATCAACACGGCTACATTTTTTGGGCACGGTCTGCACGTTAGCAAGCTTCCAGGATTTGGGCACTATTTCATTTTTCAAGGAACGGCGATACAAGCGTGTCAGTACCTTATAATACTTAATAAAACCACGCGGCGTCTGTAGAACGTATGTTACTTAACTTTATCTACCATCGTTATGAGGTTAAGTTTTATCAACAAATCAAGTTAAAAAATCGAAATTTTCAACGCAAATTTAATAATCCAAAATCAAACATAAAATAAATATCCATCAAATCTTTTTTTAAATACCGATTAAATTCCAAAGGTGGACATATACTTCTAATATAAATTTGCAGTGGCCTTACCTTATAAACTTCAAATATTAGATACCTTTCAGGTTTTGATATATCAGTGGTCACATATTTGCTCCGTCTCTAACCATATTTCTCTGACGTTTAACGTTTGTTTACGAAATTAGCGAACCATCATAATAGGGAATGATAAGGTTTTAGCGTTTTTTTTTATTTTTTGGTAGTTATATTTAAATAACTTAAAATCAGAAACTTTATCATAATGCCATAAAGTCATCATAATTCCTCATAAAGTCTAAATGAGGAAGTCGTAAAAACTATTATATAGAATTTTTGAACTTTAGAATTGTCTGCAACGGAAATCGGTAATTAAGTTTCGTTTTTTTATATAAAGAATGACGCTTGAAGGAGACTATAAAATATACTTAAAGGAGACTATAAGTATACTACGGAATAAATAAACATCTATTTATACTGAAAGGCATTATTGTTAACTTGAAACTACCGGTCAAAAATAGTAAGTAGTAGTTAAAACTTAACAATATTTAATTTTTTTTTTGTATTTTAGACATAGTCTTACTGAAACATTATTTTTGTATTATATATCACGATAGCCGTATGATTGGGTGATCGGTATTCGAATCAAGAGACCCGGTGTTTCCTCAACCCAAGGATTTCTTCAAAAACTTAGGAGCGAGTTATATCACGCCCATGACAGTATAAATTAAAAAAAAATTCTCATTAACTTAATAACAAAAAGTTCATCATAACATATATGCTTTCAAATCAATAAAAATTGTGTTACGAATTATATCGTTGGTTTGGACATAAAGAAGGCGACAGGCTCACAACTGTCACGTTTTTCCAAAAAATTTCTTCTATGAAAGGTGTATCGAAAGGAATTAATTGTCTAGACCTCAGTCCGCCCCTATATGGGGAACGGCGTAACAATTTTTTTATACAGAAATCTCAAATGAATTAAAAAAAGTTACATTTTTTCACGGTTTACTAATAAATTCTATCAATATATTTCGAGGATAAGTCTAGAGAGAAATCCGCATAAGAATACCAGTGTTAGTCAGTAAATCAGTAGTTGTGCTTGGGACTATTGTGCCTTTAACTTTTCTGTGTCACAAAGGCGGAAGAGTTTACTAACCTCATAAACAATAATTTAGAAATGTCAGTTAGGTTGAAGCGTAGTGATTATGGCAATTAAACTTTTCGGGTTGTGAAGTAAATAACATGTGTAGTTAACAATGATAAAAAAAAATAGAACAAGATATTTATCGATATCGGATGTTACTAAATTACCGACATTTTATGGCATCGCGATTTAACAGAAATTCGTATATTTAATAGATGTACTATTGAAGTATTTGCTATTGTAGTGAAGATTGAAAAGGTGGTACATTTCAATCTCGAGTGTGTACGGGATAATAAATTACAGCGTCACAAAAACAAAAGAACATAAACACCATTTCGTAATACTTTAACGTCTCAATGTAATGACCATTGACATAAAAATAAAAGTCAACTAGCAAACAAATTAATCTACATTCCAGAAGCTTGTGTTTTTCATTCTTATGTCTTAGCGGGGTCGTGGTACGATCCCTCTCGATTTATCGCTATGGAATTCAAACAAGAGCGAATTCTTGTGAAAAATAGATTTCACAAAACATCAATCGATCACCTCCCAAACACCAACTTGTCCTTGGGGCAGTGAATAATAAACGTAGTATCCGATGTTGTTCACGTTCGTTTTCCATAAATACTGGCGCCACTAATTCATTCTATGCAATAGTTTATTTTAACAAAAAACCAGGTCAAGAAAATCAAAACCGCGGAGGAAAGTAGTCGGCATAACCTTCACCGAGAGATCTGCGCGAAAAACGATCGCACGTAAAGCAACAGACATGTGTTACGTAGCCTAGTCGGCGACATTGCATTCTCATCCTATATCCTATAACAATAAAGGCTTCAATTGATCGCAGACCATAAAGAAATATGAGCTCAACATTGCTACGATAATTACCGGACAGATGTGGCACTGCGACCCCAATATACGCCTGCAACCATTCGCCACGTAATTAAGACGCTTCCCGGGACTCGAAGATCCGTGTCACTAGAGACGAAAAAAGTAAAAGTAACTTTTTCGCGCGAAACGTTGCTGAATTTGAGTAATTAATCCCTTGTAAAAGTTTCCGCGAAAGCGCTTTTCGAAAATTGAGGTGTGTCGACTAATCTAGTCGAATAAATTTTGGACGCGAGCCCAAGTTACGCAAAAATTTCCTAAAACACAATTTGTTTCGCGCGTATTTCCAAATTTGAATCAAAAAAGTACTGGACGTTCCAGATAAAATTCTTTTTACAATCTCTTGTGCCCTCAAAATGTTCTAAGCAGCCACATATGGCGGACCACTGAGAGTTCATCGTACGAAAAACGATCTTAATAACAGTTTCTTCGAACAAAAACATTACGTGAAAACAAGACAAAAGGCTCCTTAACATAATATCAGTTGTAAAAAATCCAACAAAAAGACAAAGTTTCTTAGAATCAAGACCTTTATTGCTGGTCAAACATTTACGGGTTGATATAATTCCATGACAGTGAAGAAAAGAGAATGTTTTTATTTTATTCGAAGGGAATGTTTAATTTTATTCAAATAACTTATCATGAATTCTGTTTAATATAAACATTTATAGTAGTTAACATTTTCGTAAATTTTTGTAATGGATTCCGAGAATCACTACCAGAAAAAAATTGCAAATCTAAATAAATGTAAATACATCGAATAGCCCTATCTATTATAGATCTCTTCTTATTAACCCGAATATTTATTTTCTGGCATTAAAATGGAAAACGAATCTACAGCCTACCTGACAGTACACGTAAGTGGCTACTACTGTAGTGTATCAGCAGCCCATGATATCTGCAAATCATTTTAAAAGAAGACGGTTAAAGATGCGTTGTCTCTATACATTTCAAAGTCGAACACAACAGTTGTTATACTGTTATTGAGTGGCAGAAATAAGAACCTTAAAAATTTACGATTTAATTAAACAGAGGCAATTTTCAGAATGTCGTATATTCCTTGACGAAAATTGATAATTTGTAATTAAACTAACGGCCTGCGTGACAGGCAAAAATTAAAATAAATAAATATGTAGGACAACTATAAAATGTGTTCATCTTAAATAATAATGCTCCAGTTTATAAAAAACTTAAATTTCTTTTAGGACTCTGCGTTTATGTTTTTTAGTATTTGTAATTATCTACAAATAGTATTTGTTGATAATTGCAAACGTTGGTCCTTTAAGAAGTTTATACGTTTTATTTAGTATATTCGTTTTCCCTTACGGTTGTTTAGGTACTACATTTGCTAATGTTTAATTAAACAATTTTAATTGAATGCCAAAAATGCATTCACATCCAGATCGTCCATCGGTCGATCTGGATGTGAATGGGTTCGTGAATTAGATTCCCCATTCGATAAGAGTTCCGGATTTGTATCGATTCCAGTAGGGGTTAATGCTAATAATTTTATCTCATAAAAAACATTTGATTGTATTTTCGAAAAGACTACACAGTTACAATTTAATGGGGAAATGAATAAGTAATTTATAAGTAAAAAAAAGGATGACACAATTTAAAATTTTCCTCTCATTGCGAGCTAAATTCAAAATAGGTTTTCATCTGAACAATAAATGAGTTCTATTTGTATATTTAACTGCTATTTGATAAAACAATTCTAAGGTAACTATTTAGAGCTGCTACACCACATTCATCAGCTAACGAAGGGTAAAAGTGTACTGAAAAGTATTGTATATATCGTGAGATACTGAAAATTATATTGAAATTATAAAGCATTCACAGGATGAAAGGACACGAACATCCTAGTATAAGAGAGAGCTTCGCATTAGATGCCGCACTACTTCAACGATTAGAAGCAGACACATGAGAAAATGTGAATTGAATTTTTCATATGAATGAAGTGCCAGCCGAAGATTGGACTGTTTCCAAATGAACCAACTCTTACCAAATAGCGACTGAAAAGTACAGGAAAGCATTTGATAGCTAGCATATTTTCCACATTGACGAAATATCTGTAGTTACCTTTATGAAATCAAAGTGGCATTAGACTTCATTCGATTGCAATATTACATTAGAAACAAGTTTGCGCGTTTACACATTAAAAGTAACTAGCGTGAAAACAATACCCACAGTAGCTTTGATTTTTCTGGGCATTGGATCAGTAAACTAGAGAGAACTTTAAGCTACAAACATCCATGTAATAAGAAATAGCAAAATGCTGCCAGATTCTATCGGCGGACGCGGCGATAATGCGCCCGTGCTCGTTTTCTTACGTAACGCATAATCGTTGGATGACGATCAAAACAATACGCTATAATATAATTATAAACTTTTTTTTTAATAAAACGATTTTAGGATTTTATCGCGTTTTTTAATTAGATTTTACAAACTATTTTTATTTCCCGACATTTCGGATGCTTTAAAGCGTCCGTGGTCACGGATTATTTAAAATAGTTTTATTTAAGTTGTGTAGTATTCGCGTAAACTCAAGAAATAAACTTTATGTTCTAATATATAGAACAATATTGAATATATCTCCTCTTTTCCTTGTATGATGACTGCTATCTGACAGGCTGATTAATAGAAACAGATTTATATATTTTTGAAGAATAGACAAAGAAATGACAACAAATGCATATAGCATTTTTGTGTTAGTACGCAGGTTATTAAACACCAAGACTAAAGTTGCTGTAAACCGTGTTTAAATTTACATGATGGTTGACCAAACCAAAGGTAGTTCGAGAGAACCCAAAAATCTTTCAGTTTAAGAGGACAATAGATCAATAACAAGCTTTAGTGGCCCATGTCCTCAGTTTTCAGCATGCAATGCACTCTTTGTTTGAGTTGAATTTTTAAAGAAGTAAAATAGGCATGCTCGGATCGGTACACATGGCGATCTGTTCCCTCTGGTTACCCCGTCACGGACTATGCGTGAAGATAGTCATTTTTATTTGTTAGTCCTCAGAAAGCTTGCTATTCACCTGTTAGAAACCTTACTCATTTGCAAGTTTCAATAGGCTGTAATAGTCACAGATGAACAGCAAAAAAATGTGATATCATTAAAATAATTATGTAGATAATGAGTGATAATTTATTACTTGTTAATAATTACAAATGCCATAATATGTAAGCAAACGTAACGTAAACTGCAA
The DNA here is from genome assembly GCA_029286605.1 of Sericinus montela. NCBI lineage: Eukaryota > Metazoa > Arthropoda > Insecta > Lepidoptera > Papilionidae > Sericinus > Sericinus montela. Next base: position 2,639,025 of record JAGSMR010000002.1, read on the forward strand.
TCCAAAGTGAAAATTGTAAACCAAAAAATGCATTTAAAAATACTTTTAAGTAAACCGCAAGCGAGCTAAGCAAGCGGAAGACATCACCCGCAAAGTTATTATCGATAACTCCAAAGATAAACAAGCGCAACGGAGTGTAAACAAATGCGGCGAACGTTTTAATGCCCTTCGCCCGGCAGACTGCGTTTAAACCTCGATTTTCACCAATAAACTCGATTCTTCCAAGAAACCGAACCGCATCCTTAGTTGTGCCAGTGTTTGCGTAAAAAAATCATTAAATAAGAACGTTACGTCAATATTTTGGTCAATTGATTTTCTTTTAAAAATTGCCAGCGATTATTGAAAGATTTTTGGGATCGACCCGATCTTAAAAATTATATAAACCGTCATAATATCACCTATGTCGAAACAAACGAGTGAACAAATGTTGGAAGGTTACGTCCAAGGTAAAAATTCTAAAACATAATAAGAATAAGTTTCCACAGATTATCGCTAAGCAGAGCTTATTAGAAACAATGTGATGGTGAACTAGTCTGTCTTAGTGTTCAAACCGACAATACAAATCGTAGATAAGTTCAAATCACTCAACCAATCCGCTATAATTCGAATGAGAAGAAATTCGAAGGAGAAATAGCCCAAAAGTAAAAAAATCTTATTGAATTTAAAAATTTTAAAAAATGTCAGCGCTAAATTGAAAAAAAATTACACTTGTGAATTATGAAAGTTAAGACTTGCCTCAACAGGCACGGAATGTCAAAAAAAATCCTTCTAAGCGGTTCTCGGAACAATTTCTTTTTTTGAATCAAAATGTTTAAAATGAAAAAGTTGGTATGGCTTCCTTGTCTGACCTGGAAAGAGAATATGCTTAAAGTAAAATAAATATGAAGCACTTAGCGATACCAATATCATGTTACGAAAACACAAATATAATTAAAGAAAAGAAAAATAAACCAGTTGATGTTAAAAATGTTTACAATACACATTTTACATATTATAGAGAATTCGATAAGATTCAAGGGAAACGTGTGAGTAAATGTGTTTCAATAACAATAAGAAATACAATATTTAATCATACCACTCCTGTTATGATCATGTTTCACAAATAAGCAAATACGCAATAAATGTACTATATTTCACAACTGTCTGAGCCGAAAAAGGTCAATACAATTACCATATACGATTGAAAGCCTATGTTCCGTTAAATGCTGCAAAAATTAAAATTTTCCCCTTTCTCATTTATTCGAAATAAAGTAAACAAAGGATGAACGCAATAACTTAGGACTTAATTCTAAAACGCACTGTAGTCCTCCACTAGTGAAACAAAATAAATGAACTAGTTTTTATTGATGTTATTTATTTGTAAGTTGATCCGATTGAGACGGTTTCTTGCTATAATCATAATAATAAGGCCTAGGATCAAATGATAGATTTATTATCTAAACTAAACAGGCTTTCCCCAACACTAACCCTATATAGAATATTCATAATAAAACTTGTTAAATTTTAATGACCCAGAGCAAAGCAGGAACCACTTCCGGCAATTCGTGAAAATTTTAACACCACACTGACGCTTAATTAAACTTCCCAAGGCATTAATCTACAGCTCATTTATCAGAGAAATTACGTAATACCGGCCACTGGTATCCAACTCTGTTTATTCTGTTAAGGTAGAGTGTTACGTCCTTGTAAGATTTCCCAACATCCTTAAATTTTATAAATATACGAACGGTTGACAACAACTGAGTATAAATGCAAAACTGACCCCACTCCACACCGTTACAAGGATGCTGCAACTAACTGCATAGTGCATGTTATTATATGAGTAGTATAGTTTCAGCTATGCGAGCCAGCGAAGTGGAACAGCTAACTGAGTTAGCCTTTGTGTTACACCTCGGGTGTTTTACAGTTACGATACGCTAGTTTGGTAGTGATATTGGGTATTGGATAAGTTAATTATCAATTGTTTTCGATTAAATTCTATTTTTTTTTATAAATGGCAAATTTTCTTCACAAAATAATTTGAATGAAGAGTTAGTAAAATGTCTTGGAAGTTTGGGTATAATTTATTACTAAATGTCGTTACCGGTCGGTTTCGGACGGTGGTAATCGTTGTTTTCGGCAAAATGCGTCCCGAGTCACTGAAATTACCGTTCCTCTGCTCTTATTGTATAATCGTCCGCATACGGGAAAATTAAGAAGAAAAAGTTCCACTAATATATAATAACTGCACACTTGTGGCTCAAGACTATTTGCAAATTTTTTCGACAGTGTTCAAATGTCACTATTTCCGAATTCGAACACGTTCATTACGTCAATTATCCTTTCTTTCTTTATTCTATATTTTTCACGTAAGAAGAGAAAATATACAATTAAAAATTTGTTAGAAAATTTTCAAAAACAAGTTTAACCCTAACTGGGGTTCTCTTTCAGCAAACGTTTGACGAAAGGGGAAATATTGCTTATCTTAAGCAATATAATAAGCAAGTACTTGAAATAAAATATACCTTACAAACAGTTATTCGTTGTTTATTCACTATTTATGAGAATGGTGGAATCATACCGCCTGTAATTACACACACACATTCACACATACACACACACATGTATATGTATATGGATTGAACAGATCGTGGCAAAAGACATGTGTTCACCTGAAGGCAATTAATATCGCCATCCATGTTCACTCGTTAACACTAGGGGGGCTTGAGTGTCGGATGCTGCGGTCGAGCCGGCTCGTCCAGCAACAGAAATTACTAATTGGCTTGGCTTTACCACGGATAAGAAATATTATCAATTGTCGTATGCATAGAAAACGCGATAGTGTTTATACTACTATTATGTTAAATTAAAGGGATTGGCCCTGAATCTTCCAGCTTAATCCCCAGCTTATTTAGTTTTAATTTGCAGCGGATGTTTTTGTTATTGTCTGACCTCTAGGGAAAATAAGCGGTGACGCATTGGAGATTACTTTAAAAAGCATTTGCTTAATTATCTTTCGTTACGGTTCACTGAACTCTCTGTATACACATAAAAATATAAGTTAAGATTATGCATAAAGTAAAATTATTAAACTGTATTTCAACAAATTGTTTGGTGCATTTATTTGTTTTGGAATATAGATTCCGGCCGCACAATATCGAAAAAAATGGTCGGCTCCGCCAAAAGGAAAATAGTTTTGAACGAAAGGAAACGGTTGTTCTCTTCATACATGTTACTCATTCGTTTTTGTTTAGAATAAGTAGAAGGAAGTTTAAAAATATCATAGTTTAGTCTGTCAGCTTCGTTGTCAGTATAAGGACCTTTGAAAGGTCGTAACTCAATAGTTTTACACATGATCGCATTTCAATGTGGCTATACTTGAAAATGGAATGTTGCTATTTCATAAAGATTCCGGTCTTTACTGTTGTATCTAAAAAGATCAAGTGCCGTCTAGTTTAACCACCGAACCCGACCCACCGAAATGTATAACACAAAACATAACATATTAAAACAGTACGTCAAGTTAATGATTTCATATCATTGTCTATAACAAAGATAGACTTAATTTACTTAACGTCCGGTAAAAATCCATTGCAGCACTTAGACCCCTCCCGCAAGGAAGACCTGCCCGTCAGTCCTGTATGTTCCGGTTCTTATTTGAACTTTATTACATGCTAACAACAGAATTTATTTAGACCTCACCAAAAAAAAAACAAAGGCGTTTTTCCTTTGCTATCCGTGTAAAGACAAGGTGGATTACTAGTTACAATAAAGAAAGAAGTGAAATGCAGACCACTGTAAATAGAAATGCTCAAATTATTGGACGTACGTAGTTATTTTCCTCTTCATTTTTACAGAGTAGGTACAATTCAATTATCTTCCTCTTCATTTAGCTTTTGGAGTAGCTACAATTCAAAGCGGGCTGCCAACTTGAGTGACGACCTGTCACCGATATGGACTTTCTTAGAAAATGCGCTATCTCTTCCAACACATTCGTGGCGTGAGCCTTTTTTGACGCTGAAATTGCTCAATTGATCAATGCTATGTGGAATGTTGTTGGAAGATACTTCCAAAAGTGATTGGCAGAAGTATAAATATTTATGCTTTGTATTATCTTTGAACTATACAGTCATAATTAGAATTACAACAAACAAGATTAATCTTCTATTTTTTTTATATTGAAGATATACTTACCATTTAATGTTTGCAGTACCAGACTCCACCCGGCGTAAATATGATACCCATCACCGGTCTGGTCTTAAATTTGGTCCGCTATTATTCAAAGAGGTTTACCCCGCTATCCATCGACTTGGTATCTCAAAATCGTCGCATGTCGGATAAAATGTATCCAATTATAAACTCATAAAACATATGTTTATAGAAAGTTAATTGTTAGTATGAACAGTGTGGTTTGGTGTTGCTATTAACCAAGTTAAGTGGTGTGCGCTGTGAAGAGAGCGTGAAATGTAAGTTGTAGAGCCGAAATTTATGAAAGCGAATTTACGTACAAGGTATGATTCATATTAATAGCTCTATGCATTGCAAAGTTCATACATAACCCTTTCAACAACATTGAGTTCACCTTTACAACACATGCAACAGTATTAAAGATAAAAGTCACGATAGCCGAATGTTTGGGTAATCGGAACCGGATCGAGTCAAGAAACCCGAACTCGGGTTTCTTGACTCGATTTTTCAAAAAACTTACGTACGAATTTTATCGTTGTTTTCAAAAAACTTACGTACGAATTTTATCGTTGGCTTGGACATAAAGAAGGCGACGGGCTCACCACCTGTCACGTTGTCCCGAAAACATCTTCAGTGGAAGGTGGGTCGAAGGGACTTAATTGTCTAGACTAGACCTCTGTCTAACTCTGTGTTGGAAATTGCGTGAAGATATTTTTTTATTAAAGATGAACTTACGTAGATTTTTCATTGGATACAACTCTGCGTTGGCATTCTTAATCTTTTCTAAGGAATTAATGATCGATTAATTGATGCAAAACAATACGGAAGCCGTTCACACATAAGTAATCACATATCTGACTATCTATTTATTCAATTAGCGTAGACTATACCTAGTATGAAACCATCAATTATAAAACAGGTCTTCGATTTAAGAAAATATTTTTATCGGATATACCATGGTATTCCGTATGCAAACGGCATAAGAATATTACCACTCCCTTACTTCCCGAGGATGTCGTAAGAGGCGACTAAGGGAAACTGGCTTGACATCGCTAAAAATATCAGACCAAAATTATCAGACCGAAGACGGGCAGCAGCGTCTGACGTGCGAGAGGTTTGGTACTGTCATAGCCAATCCGCTTACCAAGCGTGGCGATTATGCCAGATCCTCCCTATGGGATAGGCCTATGTGCTGAAGTGGACTTTAATAGGCCGATATGTATGTATGTATGTATGAATGTACGTATGTATGTATATACAATGGTAACCTAAAATCATATCCTTTTGTCTATTTACTTAAAATATTTCTTATTTATGACAATACTGCACAGACATAACGCAATATACAGTATTTCTGAAAAAAAAACCTACAAATATAACAACTCGCTTTGGCTTCAATCTCTCTTTAAACGAAATTAACTTATTGATTAATCCTCTTCAAATGCTCGTTAAACGAAAAACTTAACTCCGCCGCGTTAAAGTGTAAATACACTTAATCAATTCTCTTTCAACGACCGGCGATAAATCTTTTCGCTCCGAATTCGCGGAATAGTAAAGAAAGTTGTTTTGAGTGTCTTCAATTGGCACACTTTTCCATGGAGCTGACAGCACACCCACTACTACGTTAAAGAAAGTGAAAAGTAACGAAAATCAAAAGTTTTATTAAATCTACGGATGTTTTATTTTGTGTCTTGAACATTTGTCTTGGAGATCTTTAATCTATTTAAAATTAACGAATTTCATAATACATTTTTATTACACAAACGCCACAAAGCAATATTTTATTATAAATGCGAACGTATGTTTGTTTTGACGTTTATCACATAATCACACATCCATATTGGTGGAATCTGGTATTGTTTTATACTTTAAAGTCAGGAATAAGAACTGTTTTGTGGCTACTATACTGTATACCTCGAGAATTTATTATAATTTAGTAATAATTTGAATCTTAATATAATAATTTAGTTATTTTAATTACAATAATTAACTTATAAATCTATTAATCTAAGTATTTTGTTTATTGTGAGTTAGTTAAAGAAACTGGATTTAGATTGGCTTTAGAATAGTTCTCTTCCTGAAACATGCACCATATGCGTAAATTTTGCGCGTTTGATAACAATCACTCGGCTTTACTACTCCGTGCTTTATCTAATCAATGAAAAATTCCGATAGCCGAGTAGTCGGGTGGTCGGAATTTCGAGTCAAGAGACCCGAGTTCGATCCCCAGGTGGCAGGCTCGTACCCATGGGTTTTCAAAAACTTATGTACGAATTATATAGTTGGCTTGACATAAAGGCTCATCACCTCACGTTGTCCCGAAAATATCTTCGTTGGAAGGTGGGTCAAAGGGTCTTAATTGTTTAGACTATATATTTGTCTACACCTGTATTGGGAATTGCATGAAGATATTTATTATTTAATGAAAAATTAAAAATCAAATGACACGGGCGAGATTCAAACGCTTCTGTATCAGTTGATTCCATTTTTTTATCTTTAACCTATTTGCCATGAATGCAAGCAGAGAACTAGCCAATAGAGTCCTTTCGGCCAACTTCACCGCAGCCTTTTTATGCACTATTCTATACCCGTTGATAAAATTACTATTACTAAGACCCCTTTTTCAACATAAAAACATTCAGCATCAGGCAACGTTAAAAACATAGTCCAATAAGAAACAGCCAAGCTTAGTAACTAAATATTAGAGGATAACAAATTTATTGGAGATAAACTCAGTTCCTCATGGATCAGGGCCACCGTCATTAATTAAACTACGATAGTCAACACAGATTAATGTTTGCTGCAACTATCCGACATCAGCATCAGTTTGAAAAACGGACTTTGACCTTCATGTTAGTGTTATGCTGTTTTACTTTTCCCAGTTACCCAAACACGACCCGAATGTAGTCGTTAAGTGAAGATAAATCAATTGAATTAATCCGTCAATACTAATCTGAAAACTGTTTAGTACTGATCCCATTTCCGCTATACTACAAAAGTACAATTAAAAAAAAAAAACCTACAAATATAACAACTCGCTTTGGCTTCAATCTCTCTTTAAACGAAATTAACTTATTGATTAATCCTCTTCAAATGCTCGTTAAACGAAAAACTTAACTCCGCCGCGTTAAAGTGTAAATACACTTAATCATTTCTCTTTCAACGACCGGCGATAAATCTTTTCGCTCGAATTCGCGGAATAGTAAAGAAAGTTGTTTTGGTGTCTTCAATTGGCACACTTTTCCATGGAGCTGACAGCACACCCACTACTACGTTAAAGAAAGTGAAAAGTAACGAAAATCAAAAGTTTTATTAAATCTACGGATGTTTTATTTTTGTGTCTTGAACATTTGTCTTCGAGATCTTTAATCTATTATTTTAAAATTAAATTTATATTTTATAATTTAATTTAAAAAGACGTAATGTTAATTAAAGCGTATCGTGTGAAAAACTAAGTCAATAACAACAAATGCCTAATTAAAACAAATCAAATACTTTTATCATCGATATAAGAGACATACATTAAATATGTCGATCGAACTTTTTTCAAATATACACCATTCTTTCGTACTAAGTTTTCTCTCACACGGTGAAGAAACACAAATGTTTGGCATAACTAAATCGTTTGTGTATGAAAATTACAAACTTTTTAATACGTTCTCAGAAAGATTCATTTTTAAAAAAATAATTGGTAAAGAAAATGAAAGGGCAACATATAGGACAGACCCGTCGGTGACATATTCCCCAAATGAGAAATGATTTCTAGGCCACCGTAGTTCGTTGGAATCGCTGAAATGAGAAACGGTACAGGGAATGCGAAGAAAATATGCGGTTTGATATAATTATATCAGTTTCTCTCTAATTACTAACGCCCAATACTTAATAGTGTTTCAAAACACTTGCGAATTATTTCTGTGATGATAATGATTATGTCTCTATTATGTCTTACACGCTTTAAAACGTAAAACTAAAACCTGAAAACGTATGAATTTATTCTGTTTTAAGCATAACATAGTTTTTTTTCTATATTAATAGCAGATGTGTTGTAAATTTTTATTTTTGTTTATATCTAATTATATGAATAAATTATATATTTGAATTGGGACTCCGTGTTTGTTCGTGTGCAATTTAAAACACCAAACGCTTTAGAAACTGGAGATTTTTATAATAAATAAAAATATTTTACCTGCATTTAATTGTCATTTATGCTTTAAGCTGAATGCTTTATGGGTGCTGGATTATAAAAAAAATATGTTATTAAACATCTTTGTTCTTACATCTTCTGTTCAAATACGTTATGTCTGAATTCATAAGTTTCTTCTGCACTGAAAATGCTCAGATATTGAATTAATGAAATTAAGTTGTTACCCGCTCCGAATATGTATGTTTACAACTCAGTTTACGGCTACGACACGAAAATATTAAATTTAATCCTGTTATAAATTTTAAGACATAAAAATAATAAGAAAAAGAATAAAAAAAGCAAAAAATATATGAAACAGTTCATAAAATACGAAGACATGTCATTTCCAAGTGCCTCCTCCAAACGTGTGGACATGTGTAATTCCGAGATGATGGGAGAGTCGACAAGTAGGTCAAAACATTATTTATAGTTCACACGTCAACATTCGAACGCCTCTGTGAGTTCGCAACGGACTGTGCCGAGGTCTGATGGCTGCTGCTGTTACTAAGGGACTGTCATATAACAGTATTTTATAGATAACTTTTATGAAAGATCATCTGAATTCCGAGATTACCGTTGAACTGCAGACAAGAACGACCACTTTCTAACTCTGTGTTGGAAATTGCGTGAAGATATTTATTATTTAATGAAAAATTAAAAGACACGGGCGAGATTCAAACGCTTCTGTATCAGTTGATTCCATTTTTTATCTTTAACCTATTTGCCATGAATGCAAGCAGAGAACTAGCCAATAGAGTCCTTTCGGCCAACTTCACCGCAGCCTTTTTTTATGCACTATTCTATACCCGTTGATAAAATTACTATTACTAAGACCCCTTTTTCAACATAAAAACATTCAGCATCAGGCAACGTAAAAAACATAGTCCAATAAGAAACAGCCAAGCTTAGTAACTAAATATTAGAGGATAACAAATTTATTGGAGATAAACTCAGTTCCTCATGGATCAGGGCCACCGTCATTAATTAAACTACGATAGTCAACACAGATTAATGTTTGCTGCAACTATCCGACATCAGCATCAGTTTGAAAAACGGACTTTGACCTTCATGTTAGCGTTATGCTGTTTTACTTTTCCCAGTTACCCAAACACGACCCGAATGTAGTCGTTAAGTGAAGATAAATCAATTGAATTAATCCGTCAATACTAATCTGAAAACTGTTTAGTACTAATCCCATTTCCGCTATACTACAAGAAGTACAATTAAAAAAAACTTTTTGTTTAATTTTTTGAACTACCGGGAGATTGACGTTTTGGTTTCTGTTGATGTATTGGCTGGTTTCTATATTTAATAGTTTGATACGAGACCAGTGGAGACTACGTAAGAATATTCTTACTGTAGTTGTCGTAAGGGGCGGCTTCTTTGCTGCAGTGGACTCTAAAAGAGCTTTATGATGACGATAAATGAAGTTACATTGCTTAGCTAAACGATGATTTTGTCAAAATATTTCATATAAAATATTGAGCTAGGAATTACTTCTTTCAAATTGGTCTTTTAAAGAGTACTGCATTTTTAAAAATTAATGAATTTCATAATACATTTTATTACACAAACGCCACAAAGCAATATTTTATTATAAATGCGAACGTATGTTTGTTTTGACGTTTATCACATAATCACACATCCATATTGGTGGAATCTGGTATTGTTTTATACTTTAAAGTCAGGAATAAGAACTGTTTTGTGGCTACTATACTGTATACCTCGAGAATTTATTATAATTTAGTAATAATTTGAATCTTAATATAATAATTTAGTTATTTTAATTACAATAATTAACTTATAATTCTATTAATCTAAGTATTTTGTTTATTGTGAGTTAGTTAAAGAAACTGGATTTAGATTGGTTTTAGAATAGTTCTCTTCCTGAAACATTCACCATATGCGTAAATTTTGCGCGTTTGATAACAATCACTCGGCTTTACTACTCCGTGCTTTAATCAATGAAAAATTCCGATAGCCGAGTAGTCGGGTGGTCGGAATTTCGAGTCAAGAGACCCGAGTTCGATCCCCAGGTGGCAGGCTCGTACCCATGGGTTTTCAAAACTTATGTACGAATTATATAGTTGGCTTGACATAAAGGCTCATCACCTCACGTTGTCCCGAAAATATCTTCGTTGGAAGGTGGGTCAAAGGGTCTTAATTGTTTAGACTATATATTTGTCTACACCTGTATTGGGAATTGCATGAAGATATTTATTATTTAATGAAAATTAAAAGACACGGGCGAGATTCAAACGCTTCTGTATCAGTTGATTCCATTTTTATCTTTAACCTATTTGCCATGAATGCAAGCAGAGAACTAGCCAATAGAGTCCTTTCGGCCAACTTCACCGCAGCCTTTTTATGCACTATTCTATACCCGTTGATAAAATTACTATTACTAAGACCCCTTTTTCAACATAAAAACATTCAGCATCAGGCAACGTAAAAAACATAGTCCAATAAGAAACAGCCAAGCTTAGTAACTAAATATTAGAGGATAACAAATTTATTGGAGATAAACTCAGTTCCTCATGGATCAGGGCCACCGTCATTAATTAAACTACGATAGTCAACACAGATTAATGTTTGCTGCAACTATCCGACATCAGCATCAGTTTGAAAAACGGACTTTGACCTTCATGTTAGCGTTATGCTGTTTTACTTTTCCCAGTTACCCAAACACGACCCGAATGTAGTCGTTAAGTGAAGATAAATCAATTGAATTAATCCGTCAATACTAATCTGAAAACTGTTTAGTACTAATCCCATTTCCGCTATACTACAAGAAGTACAATTAAAAAAAACTTTTTGTTTAATTTTTTGAACTACCGGGAGATTGACGTTTTGGTTTCTGTTGATGTATTGGCTGGTTTCTATATTTAATAGTTTGATACGAGACCAGTGGAGACTACGTAAGAATATTCTTACTGTAGTTGTCGTAAGGGGCGGCTTCTTTGCTGCAGTGGACTCTAAAAGAGCTTTATGATGACGATAAATGAAGTTACATTGCTTAGCTAAACGATGATTTTGTCAAAATATTTCATATAAAATATTGAGCTAGGAATTACTTCTTTCAAATTGGTCTTTTAAAGAGTACTGCATTTTAAAATTAAATTTATATTTTATAATTTAATTTAAAAGACGTAATGTTAATTAAAGCGTATCGTGTGAAAAACCAAGTCAATAACAACAAATGCCTAATTAAAACAAATCAAATACTTTTATCATCGATATAAGAGACATACATTAAATATGTCGATCGAACTTTTTTCAAATATACACCATTCTTTCGTACTAAGTTTTCTCTCACACGGTGAAGAAACACAAATGTTTGGCATAACTAAATCGTTTGTGTATGAAAATTACAAACTTTTTAATCCGTTCTCAGAAAGATTCATTTGAAAAAAATAATTGGTAAAGAAAATGAAAGGGCAACATATAGGGCAGACCTGTCGGTGACATATTTCCCAAATGAGAAATGATTTCTAGGCCACCGAAGTTCGTTGGAATCGCTGAAATGAGAAACGGTACAGGGAATGCGAAGAAAATATGCGGTTTGATATAATTATATCAGTTTCTCTCTAATTACTAACGCCCAATACTTAATAGCGTTTCAAAACACTTGCGAATTATTTCTGTGATGATAATGATTATGTCTCTATTATGTCTTACACACGCTTTAAAACGTAAAAACTAAAACCTGAAAACGTATGAATTTATTCTGTTTTAAGCATAACATAGTTTTTTTTTCTATATTAATGGCAGATGTGTTGTAAATTTTTATTTTTGTTTATATCCTAATTATATGAATAAATTATATATTTGAATTGGAACTCCGTGTTTGTTCGTGTGCAATTTAAAACGCAAACGCTTTAAGAAACTGGAGATTTTTTTATAATAAATAAAAATAATTTACCTGCATTTTAATTGTCATTTATGCTTTAAGCTGAATGCTTTATGGGTGCTGGATTATAAAAAAAAAATATGTTATTAAACATCTTTGTTCTTACATCTTCTGTTCAAATACGTTATGTCTGAATTCATAAGTTTCTTCTGCACTGAAAATGCTCAGATATTGAATTAATGAAATTAAGTTGTTACCCGCTCCGAATATGTATGTTTACAACTCAGTTTACGGCTACGACACGAAAATATTAAATTTAATCCTGTTATAAATTTTAGGACATAAAAATAATAAGAAAAAGAATAAAAAAAGCAAAAAAGATATGAAACAGTTCATAAAATACGAAGACATGTCATTCCCAAGTGCCTCCTCCAAACGTGTGGACATGTGTAATTCCGAGATGATGGGAGAGTCGACAAGTAGGTCAAAACATTATTTATAGTTCGCACGTCAACATTCGAACGCCTCTGTGAGTTCGCAACGGACTTTGCCGAGGTCTGATGGCTGCTGCTGTTACTAAGGGACTGTCATATAACAGTATTTTATAGATAACTTTTATGAAAGATCATCTGAATTCCGAGATTACCGTTGAACTGCAGACAAGAACGACCACTTTCTTCGGGATAAACAGAAAAAGAATTTGTTATTACAGTATATAAAGTATGTCCATTATGAATTTCTCTCAAATTTAATGTGCGATTGCGATAAAAAATTTCTTCACGCTATTCCCATACAGGGGTATACAGAGGTCTAGACAAATAAGTCATTTTGACCCATTTCCACCCGTATAGTCTAGCTAATATGGTCAGGACTCAATCGCTACCACACTAAGGTAAGACCTCACTTTAATTTTTAAGTTTAATTATAAACGTTAACACAAAAAAACAAAAACAAAATACCAACAAAACTTTTCATAAAAAATATTTGAATGTGTGAATTATTTTAAAGTCAAACTTCATGTTTTTGGTGAACCTATCAATAAATAAATTGACAAATTGTTTTCATTAAAATATTTTAAACCGTTTTACTTACTTATATTTGACAAGTTACTTTGTTAACTTAATATTTTTTCAGTCCTTTTACCTGAAAACAGAAAAAAAAACATTAAAATAATAAAAAACCTATATATCTTCTGGTATAACCAGTTAGCGATAATGCGTGTACATATATTCTTCATTCATTCTGATAAAAAAAATTTGCCACGAAGTATAAATAGAAATCGTCAACATAGATTTTATTTTGATTGTGACATCTCCTAAATTTATTCATTATTTCGCCAAAGAATGATGCATAAATGAATGAAGTTCTGGACTCTGCAAAAAGCTATGAAGTAATTTCCAAACAATTTCTGTGAATTTCATTTTGCAAAAATTGTATAGGTGTGACCTATGTGTCAAACCCTACCGACATTTTCTCGCTGTGAGACCTTAGTTCAATCATTGCGCTTTCGCTTGCGGAATTCACTTTTCATCACCCATCTCAATATACTCCACTTGATAAATTGGCTTATCATAAAACCATTATAATCAGTTTCTTAAGAAAAATCATATTATTAAATCCTCGTCTAATCTTTATAAAGAAAGCAGTAAACTTTTTTAGGTCTTTACCGTTTTATAGACATTTCGATGTAGTGAAAATTTGTATATTACAGTCGTAAACTGTCATGCGGTAAAAATTACAGCCGTTGTAATATTCTCATATACAGGTTAACGCGGTTACAAACGGTATGTAATTTTACTCAAGACCCAACCCACTTCTCAAAATAATTATTATATTAAGTATGTATACATATGAAAAAGCATATTTCCCGGTAGTCAAAGTCAGTGCTTACGCGAATGAAATCGCGTCAAGCTTAAAATTGGTCGAGTTAGTCATTTGGATAAATGACTAAGCATACAAGTGAGTGAATGTTCTCTAAGGAGTTAGCTGTTACTATCGCTTTCTACTGTTTAGATAATTTTGTTAAATGTTCAGTTTACAATGTGACTAAACAGTTTGTCACTTGATATTTAAGCATCTACTTTACGTAAAGCAGAATGGAGTATCCATACTTATTCTATTTATCAGAGGTCAACAGACCACTTAACACAAAATGGTTGTGTGGAACCACCAAAACTTCTAACTGTAAACCCGTTTAAAAACTTGAAAAACGAACAAAGATAAAATTTCACATTTTTAATAAACGTGTAATAAAAGGTGATGATAGAATATGATTTCATTAGCCAAGAAAGTAGACCTTATTAGTCTCCTTTTATTACGCTCGACAGCTTTTTATAAATAGTTATTAGGAATGTGTAAAAAAAGATAAATTACGTGTTTCTGAGTGATCAACATACCCATATTTTAGCGATCATATCAAATAGAAAAAGTACTTTTCGTTTTTCCGGATCGATTTTCTACAAAAAAAAACTTTCATTCGAACATTATCTAGATCTTTTATAGATACTGCTAGTACACTTAAGGTCTAATTAGAACAAAATCTGGGAGAAGGTTCTGATAATCATCAATTCTTTAACAAACAAACAAACATTACTTAATTTGGTATCATATCAAATAAAACAAACCAAAACCTACATCCGCATATTTTACCGTCTAACCGCACCGAGCTTGCACCGATTAAAACGCTTGCTGGCCGCTCAAGGTAGCCTCGCCACAAGAGTGAACGTCTTCTTTCCCTCTCCCTCCAGGCTACACGCGTCAGAAAATAGACGTGTCTACCTTATCCAATTCACGCGGGATCAGGGCACCATTTCCAGGGCAACATTTCGGCCGGGCCAGCAATGGGCTGGCCACGTATCACGATCATAAAGACGTTCGGTGGACGGCGAAAACTACAGAGTAAACAGAGCCAGATGGCAAAAAAAGATTAGGCAGAACATGGTGGGCTGACGGGAAACGATTGGTAAAATATTTCAAATGACAGGGACTAATGGAAGAAACTGGAGGAAGCCTTCAAACGTGGAGGGGCCTATATCCAAAAACATAGAAACATAGATTATAAAAAACTATAAGTCATAACATGTTATTTTTTAGGTAATGGTAAACAAAGGGTTTTTTTTAATATATTTTTATGTATCCTTCACAGTCAAGCTGGCGGGAAATTCAAAACTTTAGATAGCTTTGTAACAGATAGGTTGGCAAATAAGATCGAACCCAGGCTAGTCATTAACTACGAGGATTTTTAAGCGAGTTCCCTATCAACTAGGACACTATGTTTGAGATGAACCCATTTTACCTGATTATATATACGTATATGTAGTATAAACAAAGATATCAATTTTACAATCGCAAAACATGAGTAAACGTGTTAGAAAAAAAGATGTAACGACGTGTCATGCGGTTCATAATTACGCAATTATAATATATTCACTGGACACGATCCAACTGAACCGCGTTCCTCATCACAAAGAGTCCAAATTTCACGCATCTGTAAATCAAATTCTTTGTGCCCGTGTTAATTCGTCGCAAGGAAGTCACACAAGAAACAAACATGATCAAAAGTAAAAACTGGATCAAAGCGAATTTATGTCTAACATTCGATTTGCACTTTTAAATTTCAGGACGTTGAACTAAGATATTACACTAAAGCTCTTATAAGTAGAGTTCGCGAAAATAATCTTATATTAATTTATGATGACTTTTTAATGTACGCGGTTACAAACCCATCTTTTAGTTACATCAAAGACTTTTTTATTTATTTATTTATGTCCCTCCTAAAACTAAATAAATAGATCTTAACTATGACCTACAAACACGAATCTTTTCATATTATTGAATTTACTTCTATACTTTTACGTGAAGATTCATGTAAAATAACATTATTTCAGGAAATAATGTCTATAGTATGAGGTTGTTTGTTTTCTTTTCACAAACCAATATGAAAATGGAAAGCCGAAGCCTTTCGTTTACAAACAACACGAATATAGGTCAGTGAAGTTTGACGACTTACCTATGAAAAAAGAAATTCCCAAAGTAAGTTTAAAAGTTTATTTAAAGATTTAAAGATTACATGTATATATAAAATCAAAGTAGATCAGAAGTGATCTACTAAACAGAAATTATTCTATGGGACATTAACATAAACGGATATCTTTACAATATAAAAATCCCATGTGTACATTTTTACCCTACGCTATCTCTCAAACTACCGATTTTTATCAAATTTAGGTGATTTAATTTATGTGACCGATTGTAAACTCGCGATTTTGTTTTAGTATGATGAAAGCCTTCAAAGCCTTATATTGAAGAGGAAAGTGATGTTATGAACAATGGAAATGACAACACACCGTGTGACAAATGCATAACGTTTAAAAAGAAATTTGATACTCACTTTCACTTACAATAAAATAGTATCTTTTTCGAAGTTTTCTACAGAAGATTACCATCTTTAAAGATGATCAATGTTTTATCTAATTTTAATAAGAGGCTGTCACAGCGAAGGGTGGTCGGATTTGGCTATTTACCCATCATATGTCACGATCCGTTCTAACATTAGGATCACATCTCTTTCGATCTTAAGCTTAGTAAAAAGAAAGCAAACTTCGTATTTGTTCATGTTTGTGCGCATTTTTACATAAAACAGTCGCGAGGCTATTTTTACTCTCAAAGGCAGGTGTTATTTAAAGTCTGGAGAAATTTAGGTAAATTGTGATTAATGGATATAAAAAAGATCGATATAAAACGTTCTTCGTGAATATAATCAACCTTTAAACGCTGAAATAATAATGAAACCCTGTTATTATCTTACCATAACCGGAACAAAATTATGAAATATTTTTCTCGAAATGTTGGGCCCAGCTGTTTTGACAATCGAGTGATAGCAAAATAAGTAATCACGATGATAAAGTAACTTTTTTGTAATATAAGGGTGAAAACCGGCTTAACAGTCAAAAAGATGGTACTAGGTAGCACGTAGACATCTGCAAACAACCTTCATTAAAGAATGTTGCAGATATCCCTGCAACACAGATGGTACTTACTGTACTAATGCTAATAACATATTTAACTATACCTAGCGGCCCTCTGGTTTGCATTGGTTTGGTGATAAAAACGTTTCTATTAGACACCGAGCTGACTCCAGATGGCTACAACTAATTAAAGACAAGAAGGAATGAGCAGTTATACTTGCACAAACGAATCAGCACTGTGGTTGGAGTGAGTATGGACAAATCATCTACTTATAATGATAGGCCTGCTTTTAGCAATTTGTATTGAAACGGGTCAGATGCTGCCTCTGTGTAAATAACTTGTACAGCAGTTGAAAATGTTGACGGGAAAGAATTCATAATTTCCTTTAAGAGTTCTAACAATCCAATACATCCGATAAATCTCGTCTCAATAATCGCGGCTTACTTTAATCGCTCCAGAGTCGGCGGTTTCAGTCCGAATTATATGAGTAGCGATTAGTGAATCAAAAACTTTTATACACGGGGTGTCGAAGTCAAAACGATTTGATTTGAAAAATATTTGATTCGATTTTGGTAGCTTATAGCTAAATAAAGAAAGTCCACCCAACCAGGGTGGTCGGAATTTTGAGTCAAGAGAACCGAGTTCGGTTCGAACTCGGTTCTCTTGACCTCGTACCAGTCGAAAAACTTCTGTACGAATTATATCGTTGGCTTGGACACAAAGACGGCGACGGGTTCATCACCTGTCACGTTGCCCCGAAAATATCTTCGGTGGAAGAGTTTTTTTATAGAAAAGGGAGGCAAACGAACAGGTGGCTCACGTGATGGTAAGTGATTACCGCCGCCCATGAACACCCGCAATACCAGAGGCTTAGCAGATGCGTTGCCTCCCTTAGAGTGCCCCCCTCCCCCAGAATTGGGGGAAGGGGGTGTGTGGGCCACCGGTTACCTGCACTCACCAGACGAAACGCAGAAGTTTGTTAGACTTCTACTTCACGCCGGTATTCTGTGAGGTCGTGGTACTTCCCCGGTCGAGCCGGCCCATTCATGCATCAACAAAAGCTGATGCGTGGCTCTACCACTTGTAAAAGGTGGTGAAAAAGGTGGGTGAAAGGGACTTAATTGTCTAGATTAGACCTCTGTCTACAACTGTATTGGGAATTGCGTGAAAATATTTATATTTATATTTATTTATTATTAATTTATTTCTAGCTAAATAACATTTTATAGACGAATTTTCAACGCCATTTGAATATAATAATACTCAAACGCTTTCGCATCTAATTTTATGACAAAAGGGAAGGGGTAGCGAACGCATGACCTTGACCACTCTCTCTGTAATTATCGGAACAAACGACCTTCAACCCAGCTTTCTTTCACTTTCATTTATAACCTAAGTAACTTTCAATATAGTCTTATGGGTAGAAGAGGATTAAAAATAATTACCGACGCCAATTTAGCTAAACCTACCCTAGTATACTGTAATAATGAATAAATAAATAGATAGATATACATATATAGATACGGACATCATCACATACATTGCTCCGAACCCAATATAAGAAGCTAAAACACTTGAGGTATGGTAATCGGAAACAACGAAGGCACCACAAACATGACAAAAATGAACATTAACACATTCAATTAAGTTGCGTGCAGGTGCACATAAACAAAACATAACATAACCGTGTCGGTGACCGGATCTACGCCCATTTGATTGCAGCCTATGACGTCAATACGCAATACACTCGAGCACATTTGATGCCCAAAGCGGAGTGCACTCAGGAACAACCAATACGGCTCCTGCAGCCAGTTGTAAAACTAAAACCGATATAGAAACTTTCACTCAACGCGCATAAATAAATCGTAAAGCATTGGGAAAAGGAAGTAACATACAAGAGACTTACAAAACAAAGGATCGTAACGCCGACAATGTTGTGATTCAATCAGAAACGAGCATAAGTAATTTTCGATTTTGTATTGATGTTCTGAGATGATACGGCTATTTCGAAAATAGTTGTTTAAGACGTCATATAGTACAGTCAACATAACAATTAAAAGATATTGAACACGAGTTCAAAAAAGTATTACTTATGAAAAATAAGCAGTATGCTTCTAGGAGTAGGGCGAAAAACGAGCTAAAAGTGCACCTGATGGTAAGTAGAAAAAAAATCCGGTGCGTTTAAACACCAGTGGAGGCACCCAGGCTCTCCATGCCTTTCAAACTGGAACTCTCAGTTGTTACTACTGTTTGGTGGTGGAAATGAGGCTGGTGTAATCATTCTTAGTTGAAATCTGTTTCATAAGTGGACGTTTCGTGGGTTTAACATTAAACGTTACGTTACTGCAATTAGACCCAATTAAACCCACACCAGAAATAACAATAAAGTAACCCTCGGTCTTACTAACCAGCATCCAAAGACCTAGATAAGCAGAACGTCTGTAGCTCCTATCATTCTTTTGACCCAATAGACTAACAAGTAAATGGTACATGATTATGAAGTGTCTATCCGTCTATCCTTTTGTTACTTCGATAGAGGAAAAAGGAGTGTGATATCGGTGTAGGAATTTAACAAGCCAATAGTTCCTTAAAAGCAATAAAAGGGGAAATCTATAAAAATACCAGAAATGAGTAAACCTATGAGGAGTTAGGCAAGGTTCGAAATGTCTCTTAATGTACAGACGATCGTATCTACTTAACAGGACTGCATTATGATCAATACTCTTTATGGAGAAGAGACACTTAGCGATCTATTATCCCCGGCTAGATGTATATAGATAGAATACCCGGCTAAATATAACTAGATATAGATAGATGAAAAAGGGTCTTATGTATGTATGAACTCTTAACTATAATAAAGGTTAAGAGAAAAATATTGTGAATGGGTAATTCAAGCTAATTAAACTTTAGGACTTGATGATAAACTTCGACATTCTTGTAAGACGTGGTTGAAATTTTCCCATGATTTCAGATAAGATAGTATCTTTTTATTGGAGGATTTAAAATGGAGCAATAGATTTTTATATATAAACCGATATTCTTTAAATTATAAATACTTACGTGTGACATTATTAATCAAATAATTAATAACGGGTAAACTCGCGTTATAATAATCGGTATAGATACCGACTAGTTACGGACCTATCAAAGATCCTCAGGGTGAGTGGAATGAGTCCGCGCTTGCGTCCCGCCTCGCACTGCGAGCACTGCACTGTTTATTATAACGTGAGTTTAAACGTTTTAAATTATTTGACTGTATTTTTTATTAAGTCGGATTACAACTCAGTATAACTTATATCAGATGAAATTAGTTCTTAATTATAAATCTAGTGGGCATTCTTCTTATGCAACAAATTACACAATATTTACAAACAAATAGCGGTAATGCAAAATCACAACAATAAAGCTTAAAAATAACAGTTTAGTCATGCGCGTGTCTTTGGCCGGCTCCGGAGCGATTAGTGACCGGGGTGGGTAATTAGGGAACATAACGAGCTTCCGGCACGAGTTGCAAGAAACATGTGATTTCATAGAACTCTAGTAATTGAGGCTGAGTGCTGGTTTACAGGTAGTGTGTATTACACTAAAGATATCAAATAACGCGAATTGCAGTCTTGATGATAGTTTAATAAATAACAGATAAAATTATAATAATAATGATGCTTCTTTAATACAGATATACATATACAATAATTATGCTCCCACAAAAATATACCCAATACTGAGACCTCTGCGGTCTTCCTATTGAAGTCCTTGCAAAACTGTACATTGACGAGAGGACTGTTCTTTCTCCAATACTTATTTAGGATACCGTAACAATTTTTCAAGGCAGTCACCTTTTCAGTGTCCCAAACAACGATAAAAATCGTACTTTACAACTTATTAAACATTAATTGTTACAAGTCTTCCACATGGGGATCGAAATTCAATCTTCTGATTCGAATTGAGATAATTCGACAACTCAGTGTATCAGTACTTTTATAATTTTGAAGCATTCATAATATTTAGTGACAATGTTAAAAAAAATACCAAGCAATCTTCTTGCGTCTCTTAATGCACCACATTTTAAGATAGAGGGAAGTCATACAGAGAATACATTAAGTCAACTTTTGAATTTTTAAGTTTTTAACTTAATATATTCATTTCACAATTGTTAGCCTCTTGTAGAATTAGATCCTAAACTTCCAGATTGATGTTTTCAAAATTAGTTCATTAATCCAGATCCAAATAACACTGATTTCTACATTTCATGTGGTTAAATATTATATAATGATATGAGCTATAGAAACGCTAACATAATAACATAACTAGATCTTTAAAATCTAACAGATGTGTCCGCGCATCATAGAAAAAAGTACAACGAAGCACAACGCATCCCACCGAGCGATAGACGCATTTAGACGGGCTTCCCCGAACTATGTTACACGCACCCAAAATACGGTGACGTGACTGCGCGTTAAGTGGAAGACACACCCGGACAGTCTTCCTGAAACCCGCCCTCTCCCGATCTACCAACCTATAAATATGATGCTGTAACGTTTTCGCTTCAGTCGTTCAGGAAAGCTCGGAGAGGAAACACCGTGCCAATTGCAAGAACTCCCGTGTGTGAACGTGCGCCGTGTCACGAACTCGGTTCGTCTTCTGTGCGTCGTGAAGATTTCGCAACCTAACTGCATATCAAAGGCGTCGAGCCAGAACTAGGACACAGTGTAACGTGTTGTTGTTGGTGAAGGAAACTAACTCTTTGTGCATCAAAATGTTGGACAAGTCGATTTTGGGCGGCAGTTGGGAAAGCGTTGTAAGTAATATAAAGTTTATAAACTTTGACAAATGTAACGTAAAGTTATTTAATTAAACATTAATTGTTTGGAACTTTCTAATAATTTATCAGCAAAAAAAAAAATTATAAACGGAAGAATTGACATAATAGGAATAAATTAATAGTCGTGTTGCACCCTAAGATTGCTTTCTCGGATTAACACTTAATAGGAACAAACAATTTTGTTATACATAAGATATTTAGAATTTAACTTAAAACCGTATTGAAAAGAGATATTTGTTTTTCATAATAAAACCTTGATTAAAAATTTCTAATTATTTAATAATGAAACCTAACCTCAGTCGACACTGAGCACATATCAGCACGACATCTTCAAAATTCGAACATAACAAAAACACCGAATGCGATCAACGTGCCTCGTTACGGCACCACCAAATAGCTATTACGCAAACTGCATACCCTGTAATACGCTTAAAAGGCAACTGACTCGCCTAAGGCCGCTGCCATTGAACCGAGTCGTGCGTGCCTTCGGGTTATGGACATGCGTTCTTTTCGTGTTTAAGCTCTTGACATTGCTACACCTTTCACGGTTACCGACGCACTTCGAATGAGATATTTATCAAAGCTCCATCGAAGTATTCATTACAGACGCGATTGCTGTTCAATGTTTGAGATAAAATTTATATTATATGAGTTAATAACGGATGAGTGGAAAAATAGCTTAGCAAATTCCGAAGTAAATGTACGGGCGGTTTGATTGTCACTTATTACTATTACACATTTTAATTTAAAAAGTAAAGTACGCAACGTAAAGTTAATATTAAGAGTAACAATACATTATAAATAATGTAAACCGTGGTATAGTTTACATATTTGTATTATTGTACTGAATGGCACCTACTAAACCAAAATATGCAAAATTTCCTAAAACACGGTCAGCAATTTACAAATTATAGTTTGCAGCTGTCGCTCTATTTTATAGTTTGTTTACGAAGGCCCTTAACATTTTCCACTACCTTGAAGTCAATTTTACAACGATTTGTAAAGACGCATATCAATCAAATTGATTGCTTCCTCGTGATTTACATATCAGCTATCTGGGATCAGTGAGGATTACACAAAGTTAGCTCCCGTACTCAACCTTGTTGTTAGTAAGTTTAACGTTTCATAAATCTGTGCATCCTTCGCTTCCCTAACGGCTTATGCGGGGCGCCACAGTAACACTAAGAAAGATCGAGTGCAAATAAAATTAGTTTTTCGTTATAATCATACAAATCATACAAATTAAAAAGAAATTAGTATGTCTTTTTGAAGTGATAAGTTCTTTAGGTGCATGTTAATAGTGTATCTATATTTATACGACGATATTATATGGTATTGATAATTTTACATGGTATTGATGCTCGTAGTACCGACAGGATATAAAAATCAATCATAGTAATGTTTTTAAAGTTCTCGTTTATATATAATCAATTCTAAATATTTGATCCTAGAAATAAGTTGAAAATTAAAAAAAAGTAATCTTTTATTTCATAGTTTTAGGTTTTCACTTTCTCGGCGGTGTAACAGTATATTCTGATACTATAAAGTGTCCTAGAAGAGTATTAGAGGGACTTGTATATTGCAAAAAATTGTCGCGCAGTTTTTTGTCATACGAATTTCGCGAACCGGTGTGGTGACGTTTCAACTTTCACCAGATCTAGGAGCACTTGGACAATTGGCATCTGTTATTACATTCTCTAATCTCCGCCTTCGTGTCTCGTTATTCCGGTTTATGATTTCGAAAGTTAGAAACGTTCGGGAGCGATAAAGATGGATGACAAGGCGTCACGTCAATCAAAAACCCATGAAACCTGTATTGGTTTATCGGATTTACATATTTTATATTTTAAGATGTCCGTTAGCTTGAATACACATAATTGCTAGATGTGTAGTAAATCAAAAAAAAAAGAAAAAATAACACCGTCTGTACATTGACCTTTGTTTAAACAGCAATCTACGTTACATCAAACGTAATAAAATGGTGCAATTGAGTAAAGTCATTAACAACGTATTAGTCACGATAAAAAAATAGGTGTTACAACCGAATAACTTGCGTGGGCAACTACGAAAACGAGTCATCCGCGAATTTGTCACAGCGTATTCCATGCTAAGGTCATACAACTATTTCAAGCAATAACCGAAACTTTGACATGGGTTATTAACCCGTAACCGTGCGATAAATAAAGCGCATTGAAACAGAAATAGACCAGTCGTTCTTGAACCAGCAAAAATAGTGAACGATCGATATCGCTTTATTTAATGTACGCTATTGGCCTAGGTTTTTATTCAGATTTGTAACGTTTGAATATATTACTGGTGAACTAAAATGGACAACGGTTTATAGTCGTTATATTTAATACCTAATATCCATATAATTTATTGATTAGATTGATAATAACAGTAAAAACCAGGTCTAATTTGTTCGAATTTATTCTGATAATGAACATAAAGCATAAAAACAATTACATCAAGTGTTTCTTACTCCAACATTTAATCAAGAAGAATTACAAAAACAAACAATTTGATATCAAAAATACAAACCGAGAGCTTATCAAACATTTATTTAAAAAATCCGTTTAAAAAACAAACTAAAACCTAAAAATCTCTCGTCCAATCGGTGTAGTAACTACGTAACCGATTGGACGTGAGTTCGGGCTTTTTTATCTTATAGTAAAATGATCGGCATACAATAAATTAAATCGACATTGCATAATTAATCGGAAATCGTATCACATTTTAGTAACATTACATCATAGCTGAAATAAATATTATCATTTCAAATATCGTTTGCAAATAACTTTAAATAAGCAGTAAAGGCCAGATAACATATTCAGAAAATAAAAGAGATTCTTTCTTAACATAACAACATGCTCAGTAACTAAATGCTAAACGTGTATATTTTGACAGTTAAACTAACGGAAAACAATGAGTGTATAACGTCAGAACCATTTATAAATTCAGTTTTCGCAACTAAAACATCTTAACAGACATTACTCTAGAAAAATTATACGTTCGTACGGAGTAGAATGTACTCAATTTTTTTGGTAAAAATGCGATTTAACGGATTCAGAATGTAGGTGGTTTGGTTTTTAAAGATGTTTAAAATTTGACTACAATTTATATTTTAATGAGAAAAAAAATATTAAACAAAAATTACACTTGGAAGGTTTACATAAAAAACTAGCGTGATGCCTTTTAGATAATCATTTACAATATCATTTTACCAGTGCCATCACGGATGATATCTAAGCGAATAACTTAAACGATATTTTTTACCTTTATCGTTAAAATAATTAATTTTAATGATTTTTTGTATTGTTGCAAGACACTGAAAATAATTTCACTGTGATCTAAAATAGGCTAAGCTAATAATATCCACGTAAATATTATTAGACGTTGCATTGAACAACGCGACTATTGTTCAAAATAGCCCGCGACCAAATTAACTCAAACCTTTTAGTACCATAACCTTCAGGTTTATAATGACGTCCACAAATAAACAGAATATGCAAGGCAGATATGTTACACGCATTCGTACGAACATACTATACCGATAAGTATATACTGTACAGATCTAAAGTATAATGTGGATAGGACTCGCCACAATTCTCCAGGTTGCGTTACATTACCTGAAAAAAAGCACAAGGTTATTCAAATGAAAAAAAAATATATTCATTTTTCTTTACGTTTTAATTAGACCATGTTAACTATGTCCGGTAATAGAGCAACTATTTTGACGTGACCTATTTTCCATTGTGACCCCAATTCGCAACATTGCACCGGTAATTTTTTTTTACAAAACCCATTAAAATTAATGTTACAGAACTGTTACTGTCACAGTATACGTTCTAGCAGATTTGTCGTGTCACAACCGAGGCCGATGAAATATTGTCTTATATCACAGTGTATCTCTTCCTACAATTTCTTTTACATTTTTACTAGCCAATGCAAAAAGTGGAAGAGTGATAGAATTCATATGTCTAGGTGCCACCAAATACAATAAAATTAAAGAGCATATTATCATAACCGTACATGATTCGAAGACTACTTCATCAATAACCCCACTTCTAGTAAAATCCTGAATTTTTATACTCTGACATTCTGACAAAATGTACTGTGCTGTAAACACGTTACGTTAAAACCTCAACAACGGTTACGTAATTTAAATGGATGAATAGTCGCAAGATGCGAAAGTTTTTACAACGGAAAGTTTCGTAAACAAAATCGTCATGCATTCGGAGGGCGATCTTAAAATATTAATTTAATTTCTCAATCCCTACATCGACCTAAATATTTTGCTTTTTGATATCAAATGTCGTAATCTCGTAGATAAACCAGGATCTGTCGCTTAGTCATATTTATTGGACACATTAAATTTTTTTTATATAATTTTCGCTGAATGTTCACTGTCGAATGTGTTATTAATTAAATAACTTGTTTAAATAATATTGCCAAGTGCTCCAGCGGCGTAGGACATAATTATGCATGTCTTGGCCGACAGGTGGTTTAAGAGATGTGGGCACCGCGCGAAGGGCTCCAATGACGTACCAGATAGAGACGGAATGAGATACTATGCTGATGAAAAGAGATAAAACACTACTTGTACGTGTCAAAATCATGAACATAGATAACGTTATTAGCACTTGTAATAATCTAAATCATCTATCATCTGTCGGAAAAGTTGTAAAGGCAAGGATGTTTGTCTATATCCGTCTGTAACCTTAATTACTTGATCAAGGGTTTAATTTGTTTCAGGTGTCGAGAGATGACTACGAGATTGATTACAGCCCCAGTCCAAGAGGGTCTCCTCTGAAAGACACGTCCAATATTCAAGAGGAACACTCCTTTTGCATCAGCCGTCACAATCCCAACAAGACTTTCCGTCGCGAATCCGTCATTGCTTCTTGGAAGAGCTTAAAGAAAGAAAGAGAACAGGCTTTGGGAAAGCGAATCATATACGTGGATGCGGATCGTTACGAAGATTATTATGGCAGAAACAAAGTCAAGCGATGCAAGAGCGATAGAACTGCTAACGTTCCTCGTGTGAACAAAAAAGTCAAGCGAACATACTCCGTATTATACAGATACGATCCCACAGAGGAAAGGGTGATCAAGGAGTACAAGTATCAAATCCCAAAGGAGCCAGAGACACCGATATACTCAAATCTACAGAAATCATTTTCGGAACCGTTTCTAGGACCAGAAAGGATACCGAAAAAGAAAGTTAAGAGGTCTTTCACAACACTGTTGAACATCAAGACGAAATTCCTAAATATTTTCTCGCCAAAGAGTTAAACAATACATTTAAATGTAGTGGACTAAGTTGCTCAATTTTTTGCATTTCCTTATATATGTTAAGTGCTTACTGGTGATGTCTTTTAGATGGATTATTAGCCGTCGATAGTGACGAAATGCCAAAAACACGTATACTGTAAGATAAGTCTCTTTTGTAAAACATCGTAATCATGACGTAAAGGATTGAATTAGCGATACGAAAATAATTCTAATGTTGCGCATTGTTTGTATAGAGTACAGAAAGCCTTGTTTTAGCATCGTAGTTGCTATAGACTTTATATGTGCTTATAAATCAAGCTATTCCATTTTGGTTGTACAGTACGGTAATGTTTTGAGAATTATTCCCTAAGCAGATCGCTCGTGCAGCTGTCTGTTTATTGTACTTATTTAAACCCGCTGTTCCGTTAACAAAACACGTAACACGTGTGCGATATCATGTGTGACGACGTAAATTTTTTAAACAAACATACGCGCAACTCTCTATTGATACAAAGTATAAACGTGAAGTGTATTTTTATAGATTTAATATTAGGCATAGATTTTGTGAATTGTACCATTTTGTATTTACTTAAGTTAAACGCATAGGATTTTTTTAAATAAAACTATTTTCGGATTTTATCGCGTTTTTAATTAGTGTTTAACAAACTATTTTTAATTCCCGACGTTTCGGATGCTTTACAGCATCCGTGGCCACGAGTCTCGTGAAGTAAATATAGTTTGTTAAAAACTAATTAAAAACGCGAAAAAATCCGCAAATAATTTTATTTAAAATGTGTAGTATTCGCGTAAATACAAGAAATCATTACGCATAGGATATTTCATGTATCAATACTTAGTGTCAGACTACAATAACTACATAAAAAATAACAATGATACTTATTATTATTATTATAGGCACTTTGTCTTCAATCTGTATTGATAGATTGATACCGGAATAGTTTAGAATGTAATTTGTAAAATTATTATTTGTGATATTATTTTATGTTGCTCCGATGTTGTATGCTATAGAACTTACAACAATCGAGAGCGCACTGATGTGTCAAAACTGTAACTGGAAATTTAATGTTAAAATCTTAATGTTTAGTTTTGGAAAATGTTCGTTAAATTAAAAATTACGGTTATTATATTGTTTCAAATGAGCTCCATAAATAACATTGTACTTAATTAAAAGATATTAATTATGTATTAATTAAATTATTCAATAAAATTATAGTGGAAAAACTAGTATAAGCAGACATTACAAATATTAAAAGAGCTATGTTTAGTAATTGTTTATATTCCGGAAGAGGTAATATAAATGAAATTGCACAATATGCCATAATCGCCAGTTTCATTCCTACATTGTAAGATGTATAAATACTCGTATATTAAGATATGTTTGAACTAAATAAGTGAATGCATGAGGATTATTTTTTTACATTGTAATTAATAGTTTAAGAATAATTTTATAAGATGTAATAAACAATCACTTAATTAAGAATGTCTTTAAATTTCCTGGGCACATCACATCACAGGCATTTCATTTCTATTCAACGTTTTAAATGAAACGTTTTTAATACCCCAAATTTTACCTAGACAATAAAGATTTAAGATTTTTAATTTATATGTATTGACATAGTCTACCGCATAACATAACGCCGATAAGGACAATGTGTCTAAATCACCAGTTTTGGCAAGCGGATTGGCGATTGCACACACAGTAACAGCAGCTGCACATCACGCACCTTAGACGCTACAATAAAATTTGTATTGCATATGTCAAGATCACTAAAAATACCAGAGATGAAAAATACCAGACCAGAAATCAGCACCCAAGTTAACCATAGTATCGTCTATAACACCTTATATAAGTTCTGGTACTGCAATCACTAATACGTTTGCCAAGAGATGCGATTATGGCAATTCCATCTTCGAGAGTGGCCTGTACTGCGGTGTAGCTGACTAGTTATGTACGTATAAATACGTCATTCATAAAATATTTAAAGCTTTAAATATTTTATACAATATAAGAAAAATCAAGGTCCCTCAGAGATGGTGTAGTAATCTCAGAAATGCTAGACCTATGGAATTGATGGTTTTCATATTTCGCCAGCTCTTAATGGGTTCGATTTCCGAACAGGTCAATGTAGAAAAACACTTTTTCTACATTTTCTCGGGTCTGGATGTTTGAAGTACTGTCGTTGTGTTTTTTACTAACATAAGTGATTTAGCTACTTTGGGATCAGAGCAATGTATACGATGTTGTCCCTATGTCTATGAATATATTTATTTTATAAAAAAAAGAAATGGCAGAAATGCCAGTTTATAAATTATAAAAACAATAATATCTGAATGTATATTCAACAAATATTTGCTACTAATTTGCTTCTTGTAGATCGCATAGACTAAAGTAACTATGGGTCACGGTATCGAAATAAATAATAAAACTCAAACTCTGTTTAAAATTATATGTTCTATTTAAAGTGTTTACAAACAAAAAAACTCATGGAAGGAACCCAAAAATTTGGACAATATTTTGTAATTTAAATAGACTTTTACATTTCAAGTTAGTAATTAATACTAGATAATAATTATCTCATTTATGTCTTTACGCAATTCCCAACACAGGAATAGACAGAGGTCTAGACAATTAAGTCCTTTCGACCCACCTTCCACCGAAGATATTTTTTGAATCACTCATTTATGTACAAAACATATATAATTCAGAGATGGGTAGTCTTATTATTACTCAAATCATATTTAATCTATTTTATATTTAAAATATATCATACATTTCAACTGACATTTTTTTATAATTTAAAAGTAAGTAACAATTCATTCAAATACTATAATTGAGAAGATGACTATGACTTTAATTGTCCTTTAAATTAATTCAATAAATGTGGAATACTGCTTCCAAGTTTAAAACACTTGATACAGACTATTGTACCCTGCGAAGGGGTAGGTCAGTCGCTCTCTAGGGAAATCGTTTACTGCGAAGTAAAACAAATTGACGACTTCAAAATAACCGGTAAAATACGATGCGACCGATTTAGGTCTAGGAGGCATCAGTCATGATTTTCTCCTCTACATCAAGTGTAAAGAATTTTCTCGATAATCTAAGAGAAAACATTCATTCAGCAAAATAAAAATACTTTTACATCTTGTATTTCTTGTTTTAGTAATATATTTTTTTTGTTGTTCACGCATTTTCTCAGAACTGGTGTAGACAGCGGTCTAGTCTGTTTGGGACATGCGGTAAGTCCATCGCCGAATTGTTTAAGTAAACTTTCATATTATTTAAAATTATGAGTAAACGAATATTTGTTTTGTTTTTGCTGGTGGTAGAGTGATACTGCTCCCAGGACACGGCAATGTGTTGTGATGCAGTTAGATTATACTTTTATTTAATGATTTACATAAACCGCTAAGGGAAAATGTGCACGGAGCTAAGTTCTATAAATATAACAAAGTATAAACATTATAAAGTATATATATTACATTAAACAGAAACGTTAAGAATTGACTTTTCCTTACCTTAGAAGAAGTCGTAAGAAACAAGTGGATGAACATCAAACTTTTCAAATTATTGTTTTACTTTATGGTAAATTAATTTTCTAGTGTCTTTGATAGCCGATTAGTTGGTCCTTCGGAATTCTAGTTAAGAGATTTGTTGGATTCTGTAAAGGAAGCCTCGTACCGATGAGTTTTTTCCAAATTAGTGTTTGTATCATTGGCTTGGTCATTAGTAACAAGTAGGTCTAATTCTAAATTAACTTCTGTGTTATTGCAACACAGAAGTTTTTGCTACTTTTCTGTATATTATATTTCTTTTTTTTTTTAATAGAGGGCCTCCGTAAGAGAGGGTTTGCCATCATAGTCTCGCTTTGAGGATTGGCGATCGCAGAACCAGACAACTCACACCATGAACGCTGTTACCGGTTTGCTGATTTTTGCTCTGGAATTTTTCTAGATAGTTATTATCTGTGAGTTGCCAATTACATTTTGAAAGGTTTTTTCCTTATTTGTCTCTTGTGACAACTTTGGGAAGAAAGGGGTGGATATTTTTGCTCAAGATTGAGTTAGAAAATGAGTAATAAGCTCTTTGTTAACAATACAAAGAATGGATTTTTTCAAAAACTTATGTACGATTTATATCGTTGGCTTGGACATAAAGACGGTGACGGGCTCACCACCTGTCACGTGGTCAAAAATTTTTTTCTGTGGAAGATGGGTCGAATTAGTGAACAAAAGATATAAGGTAACAAACAATTTTTTTAAATAACAGGAAAAGCTCAAAATCCATCACTCCATAATGTATGTTTGTATTATTTTGTACTTATAAATAAATCTGAAAAACATGTGCATAATGTAGTGTTTATAACAATTCGCATTACTGCCACATAGATTTTTGATTCTTATGCTGACATACGAGTTTCGTTGAGCGTCTTCGTCTCGCCTCGCTCGTTCAAATTAAATAAGATCAAAAGGAAACCATTGAGGAAGTTTAAGAAGCAGGAATCGACATCAAATATGTATGTTTATTAAATCAATTTATTTGTGTTCGCATATTTATATTAAAAGTTGTTGTTTACTTTTCACAATTTGTAGATGAAGCTACAATTATTTTTAAAATGTTTTTAGAAAAAATAAGCGGAACGATGGCCTTTAATAATTATGATAAAGAAAGATCTCACATATGATATTTTATATATTATATGTATGTATAAGTGTAGAAGTATTCATATATAGTATATATGTATGTATATCTATAGCGATGTACGCACTATGTTTGCCATTTAAAATACATCTCTCCTCTATGGGAGTACCGGAAGATATTTCAGTATAGGAATAAGTAGTGCCCTTGGACAAATACTTTATGAATGAATATACTTCATGAAATAATTTATGAATACAGATGCGTTGTCACCCCAGAGGGCTACTATGGAACGTCTATAATTATTAGTAACAACTCTTTATGGCAAAAAGATAGTGTGTTACTTACTCAAGACTTGTCTCCCACCAGTAAAGTTTGACATAGATACTCCATCTTGCCCCATTCAGATTGTCATTGTGTATTTTCTGCCATCGATATTATAGGTTTGAAACAGATTTGAATATCTCGCCATTAAAAAACTGACCATGAGATTATCCGGGCATTTTACGACATAGACTTTTAATATATAAATAAATAAAAAGATCAAAACAGCATCGCATATATTGCTCTGATCCCAAAGAAAGTAGCTAAAGCACTTGTGTTATGGAATCAGAAACAAACATCCCCGAGACAATATTGGACAGAGTTTTTCTAAAAATGGTTGTAAAAGTAGATTTACTTAGTTTCACATTAAAAAGATTCTCCCTTTTATTTAATACGATACTTAATGCCGTACAGTGAAATTTGAATTTAGATGGAAGCGCAATTTTTATAGACAGGTCAACCGTGTACAGTTACGGACAAAGAATAAATTACCGTATTATTAAATGTATTGAGCATTCACCGTTCGGTGCCTGGCGCGGAGCACCCACCCGTGGGAGCCTTGCGACTCGATCGAGGGGCGATGTTTTAGGAAATTACGACCCTCTGCTAAACCCGAATAACAATATCGCTTAATTTTAAATTGGAGTTTCACCCTTAAATGTCAGTAACGAAGCATAAAAAAATAAACAAAAGAAATAATACTGTATTAAAGAAACCAATTTACTGCATTACATAAATAATAAATGATACGAAATGTGTGAAGATTTGAACATTAACGTTATAGTAACATTTGTTTTTAAAGGGATATCACAGAGAGTTAAAACCCGATCTGTCTAAGACCTAACCTACTTTTTTTAATATCTATTTACGAATCATGTACATGATTTAGCAACTACAAAGACTTCTAAAAGACACTTTGCACTACTGCGAAAGAAAGAACGTCATTGGCAAGTTTTATTGCTTTTTTTTAATATTAAAAATAACAATCATCAACGTCACTTAAGGCGTTACTTTTCTACTTCAGTAGTCTCGAGCCTCTTGTCGCAAAAATCGTAGTTTTGTGGTTGTTTTTTTCTAATATTTTATATTAGAAAAAAACAACCACAAAATATTATATAATATAAATATACAATACAAAACAAATTATTTCATTCTTTACTTTTTTCAAAACTGTACACAACTAGGCGTAACTAATGAATAAAAATTGTACAAAAATTGTGACTATCCACGCGTAGCATGACTCGGAGAAAATTTATCACGGGCTGTGGCTTGATAAATAGACAAATGGTTTATTCCCTTAATTAATAGGCCACTCAAGATGGAAGTCTTATGGGACCGGCAGCGAGAGTTTTACGACCTTTCTTACGAAGACTATTACGGGAACTTCACATATATTAATTGATACTACAATTCAATAATTTATTTTACATTGACTATATATTGTTTTAATGGAGAGGATTTAGTGAATTCCACTTATTACGCAAGCAACTCAAGTTATATCTTAGAATGGGGTGTCGAAAAGTGTCACGAGTTTAACGGTGAAGAAATTCATCGTTTATGCAATGTCTAAGAAAAAAATTTTTTAAAAAATGTTTAAAGATTGCCAAACCCCACTAATAATGAACAGCCTATTTTAAGTTTAAAACAAACTTATAAATACATAAATTTCTTCAGGCATTCCGAATACTGGGCACACCTTTCACAGAAGACATTTTTTGGGACAACGTCCTGCCACGTGGTGAGCCTGTCGCCGTCTTCATGTCCAAGCCAATGATATTAATAGTACATAAGTTTTGAAAAAACTAATTGGTACGAGCCTATAACCTGGGGGATCGAATTCTGGTCCCTTGACTCGAATTACGATCACACAACCACTCAGCTATCATGACTTTTTAACAAATATATTTTTAAATAGCTTCCGAAATTTCTCTACGAGTACTTGTATTTGCTACCGAATGTCGATACGGCAACTTTCCGATTTCGCATGCTTACACGTTGAATTGTTTGCAGCCGTAAACCTTGTAACATTGGCGTTTCCTAGAAAGAGACTTTAACCGCAAACGACCCGGTTGCATTTAGCTCAGTTTACGCAAACGTGAACAATCTCCCTACGAGTATCCAATAATGCTATTGTAAACTCGGAGGGTACACATACCTAATGTAATGTGGATGAGTGATGCCCTCTGGGTAGACTTTGAAACAAAGATAACTTAGTGCAAAGCTATTGTCAAATAAATAAGAGATATTAGTTTATAAATACAAGTAAACATAAAGAGACCTTTTATCTATCAAATAGAACACTAAAAATAAAATAATATAGCAGTAAATATATCAGAGCCAAACTTTTTTTATAATCTAAGTATGGTAATTAATTTAATTTAATAATTCCACTACGTCTTCGAAACACAAGTTGAATACCTGTGAAGAGAGCTTTTACCAATGATCACGATGCGTTTCATTTGTTTTGCGTTACAATGACGATAGGCTCACCACCTGTCGTGATGTACCAAAAAAATATTTGGTGAAAGTTGAAAAGAATAAAAGAAACGTCTGATTACCCCAATGTTAGGTAAACGATTGTAATAACTTAATTTGTATTGCCATGGTCAATCAATCGACCAAGTTTGGCATTACGGAATGTCTTTCTTAAGAAATGAATAAACAAAAGTAAATTATAAAAGTGTGCCTGCATCGAAAAAGCATAAGTTACCGCTTGCCCATGACGCTGACGAATTGTTGGTTTTTTTCTTGAAATATGTAAGTATATAATAAAATAAATTATATTTTATAGTAAATATAATTCAAGCGAAAGTTTGTGAGGATGTTTGTTACTTTTTCACGTAAAGACGGATTTTGAAGAAACTTTACAGTAATATAGATTATACATCGGAATTGCACATAGGCTACAATTTAAACTTTTTGTAATTTGATTATTACGTAAAGATAAGTATAAAGTAAGACGGATAAATAAATGCGTGGCAGACAAAGATGCGCGCGGCAGCTAGTATTATACAGTATGTGGCGCCATCTCGTGAAACAGTCAGAAACTATTACGCTGAAATAATCAATGAAATCTTGCCAAATTTCCAACATTCTCCACGAGAGGGATACGCTTTAAATCGATTCAGGCTATTTAAAACTTCATAACGCAACGTATTCGAGAAATGTTTCAGTGATCGTTTTTTTTAATTTAGTGTACTGATAATTAAATCCCCATAGCTGATCCAGTGTCTCTAGTTTCCAGTAAAATCCAGTAAAACATTTTCACGCGTTTTTCAGTATTTACTTATGAGTTAGAATTACTTTGGAAAATTGCCAGAAAATCTCGAGACCACCGATAGATGGCGGGAAAAACATATGCGAATAGAACTCCTAGCATAATTTTATCGGCTTATCCATTGACCTTAAATCTATAACGAAAAATGGATATTATCAAAATCCAGGAGAACTTTGCAATTGCAGAGTAAGAGTTATTTACCCTTTTTAATTTAAAAGTACGTCTTGTTACTTTAGCTTTTTAACATTTTGTCAATTTGTTGCACTGTATTATATAATTATATAATAGTAGTTTATTGTAAAACTAAAAACCAGCAATAGCCAATGACACGCGGAATTTTCAAAATAGCTCTAGCTTATTAGTATTTATATATGTCATTTGTAAGTAAATAAACAGTTGTGTATTACTCCGCCTCGAAGGCAATGAGAAAAACGGGAGCTCCCTTGAATTCTACGGTTAAGGTTTTGATCAAGGTGAATCCGTTGATTTAGCCATGTTATTGCTCACGTCAACAGTTCCGTGCTAGACACGTTTTTCAGTTTTCATGAGCTTTCCCTACTACAAATACTTGCCTTGAATAGTTGCATAGTTCGGAATACGACAAACATTTTGTCCTGGTCAGTTGAAGATATTATGGCACAGAATAAGAAGCTTTTTGTATATTACACATTGGTTTCTTTGCTTTGAGTTATATGTACAAATCTAGTTTCATCAAAACCTTTGGTAAATTAAAAAAAAAATATGAGCCGTCATGGGACGCCTGGCAGATGTGAAACAACGTGTTTGTACAAATAATATGCATAAAAGATAATATTACTACAGGAATTAAATATAGCCTAATGAAAAAATGAAGTATTACGAATTTCTTACAGAAAATGGTAACTTTATTTAATAAACATTTATTTACATTTTATATAAAAATTCGATATTAATATCAAGTGGTCACAATTTAAATATTTTACCGTACACTCTACTACACATAATATATATATATATATAAACAAGTATAGGCTCACTGTCAAGCGTCGCCACGCCAACAATTCGGTTCACAAGTGAGCCTATACATGTTTTGTATTTTATGTTACTTTGAAGCGACATCAAGCGAAACGATTTGAAACTCTTAAAATTTATGACAAAGTAATGTTGTTATAACATATTATTATTGATATAATCCTCTAGATGTCACTTATAAACAATTTGCTTTTTCAATACGCAGATTTCTGTTTAATTTATGGTGTTTTTTTTATTTTGCAGAAAAACAGTACCTTTCGTCGTAATGATATTTTATTATATACCTTTTGTTTTTTATGTAAAAACTAGACTCAATTAAGTATTAAATTTTTTAACTTCAAAATCCATGGTTTTATAATCCCTTTACTATAAGTTTGCTATAATATTGTTCTATGTATAATCGTTCAGAGTTCGGAGCATTTTTTAAAACATCTGTCAATCTTAATAATATTTTATGATATTCTAACAAGAGTACAAGAGCGCTCCTGAGTATTTAGATTTTTTTCAAAAATTGCTAAATCTTAATATGATTAATCCAATGAACAATGGTACACTAATCTAAAAAAAAAAGGATTTCAGTATTTAATTATGAACCTTAACTCTCAGGTAATAGGGTGTAAATTACGTTACACGATATACGAAAGCCATTGTTTGGCGACCCGTCGCCACGGAAAGCGTCGCCACGCCAGAAATCGGTATAACGTGCGGCTATAGATGTTTCTTATCAAAATTCGAGGTAATAATAAGGGCATATAAATAAATAAATATCTTATTTATTCAGTTTATAATTTATTCTTGACTTTACGTATACTATGGCCTTAATTATAATTACACCTTAAACTGCTGTAAAGCATCCGAAAAATTTGTAAAAACTAATAAAAAACGCGAAAATCTGAAAATAGTTTTATTTAAAATGTATTCGCGTAAATACAAGAAATCATTATATAAAATTCGTCGTCATTCGTAATATATCTACGTTCATAAAAATAAAAAAGAAATGTTCTTAACATGGTGGAATCGACGTGAAAAGCTACTAATAAGTTTTCCTTAATGCGTAGAGCAATATATTAAAACATGTTCTTATACATATCTTCCGATTTGCTATTAGCATCTGTCATGATTAAAACGTTAGTTTATCGTGGTAATTAATGGCAACTCCGTACACAAATGTCTTATTTTTAACACATCACTTTCATAGACCTGCATTAGAATAATGTTTTAAAGCTGATAATTGATAGGTTTGAATGAAGAAATATTAATTGAAAAAAACAAATCCTGAGTTTTGTTATCCAGGTTATGTTGTACAAGTTTTCCCCTGAATATTTGACCAATAAAAGAGTCCTTTACAACTTCACTACGCTTCAACAGTACGTATGATTTTACATATATTATTAATGTTATTATTTATCTAAAGGTGTTTGGTTGAATGAAACTAACGTCAAAGACAAATCTCTAAGATTTCCAATCTATTCTTGAACTGAATATTATTAAAAACATTCCACATGTTAGAATGAAATAAAAACCCTCACTACGAACGATCCTATGCGGAAACTTAAATCCCTGTCGGCAAGTCGCCATCTATTTTTTTCCTAACTAATTAGCGACATTAATCAAACATATTCCGCTTAATGGAATATAATTATACGTAGAACCATGTGTCGTAGCATTCCATATATCGTTTAATAGCAGCAGCCATAACTCCGTGAGCTTTAATGTAGGTGCCACATTTGGTGGGACTGAGCGATCGAGTAAATGGAAAACGCTTAATTTTACGTTCTGTATGAATGTACTTATTGCTGATTGTTTCATAATGCATTCTATTTGTCTTGTTTCCGTTTCTATTTCCATTACACCGATAACATCGTGTTGGGGCGCTATGTTTGCGGTATTCACATTAATAAATTTAATATTTTTAGTTAAGGGTTCAGTATCTAAACTTGATTCTTATTTTTTAAAAAGTTTTATTATAGTTGTATCAAGTTCTAAATGATAATTACAGTAAAAAAATTCTTAAAGAAACGGCATTTATATTTTAGTTTAGACTTCTCGTTCTTCTTAACATCATATTACCAATATATATGTGTGTGGTAACGCTGTAAGAATGTTGCCACTCCCTTTCTCCCCTTGGGTGTCGTAAGAGGCGACTAAGGGAAACAGCCTTGAACATCGTTATGACCATATCTAAAAATATCAGACCAAAATAATAAGAGGATGATGGGCAGCAGCGTCTAAGGTGCCAGATGTCTGATACTGCGATCGCCAATCCGCTTGCCAAACCTGGTGATTATGGCAAATCCTCCGTATAGAAGAGGCCTATGTCCTATACTGGACTTTTGTATGTATGTATGTATGTGTGTGTGTGTGTGTGTGTGTGTGTGTGTGTATATATATATATATATATATATATATATATATATATATATATATATATATATATATATATATATATATATATATATATATATATATATATATATATATATATATATATATATATATATATATATATATATGTAAATATATAATCATTTGAAATGAAAATTGGGAAAAATTAAAATTATGTAGGGAAGTATTCAAGCTACCTTTCCAGCTAACCCTAAAGCCATTTATAACAACGCGTATTCGATATTGACAGAGAGAGGCTAAATGATAAGGTTTTGTTGGCCTTATCTACATGTTGTTTTAAATTTGAAAAAAATGTTTTTATTTTTATGACTTTTTTATTATCTTTATCTAACTTACGATTACATTCTGGTAAAATAAAAATCTTTTATTAAAACATAATTAACACGGTATTGGGTTTTTACTTATAACATAAAATAGCGTAATTTTTTATGTTATTACATCATCGATGTTTAATCAGACTATCTATTCAATTTACAATTGGATTATATTGTAAGATACGGCTAGTATCTAAGGAACTCTTACTGTTATTATGCAACTCGAACTCTCATTTAAAAGAGTTTTTTTTTAAATTATTGAGACCATCCTATCTATTAATTATTGAACTATAAAAGTTCTTTCGTAGAATATTTAAAGTATTAGCTTTATCGTTATATTAGTTATTCTTTTACTAAATATCCTATATTTTTAAGACATTTACTCTTTTTGTTATCTAGTTTTATACAGACTTTCGATATTATAGAAATATTTAGTTATGTGTTATTTTTAAGTACAAATTTACAAACATGTTATTGGAAAATATTTAATATAAATCAATATATGTACGCGTGTCCGAAAGACAGTTCTATCCTACCCATATGCTCATTTCTTTTTAATTAAAAGTTACTGATGCATAGCCTTGTCCATCAAACGTTGGAAATCATCAAACTCTCAAGATAAACCGAACCGCGATGTCTTTCCACACGTTTCCTATGTTTTATAGGTCTTCGTTTCTTATTGGGGTAAGCAGTTCGTTTTAGCCTAAGAACACGCGCTGAAACTAGCGCTTTCATTTCAGCTTTTCCTATTTGACTGGGAATGAAGCTAGGTGTGGAAATGTAACATAGGTTTATGTATAATATATAAGATATTTATATATTTATTGAAAATGTAACATTAACATAGGTCAAATAAAATAAATAATAGGTTTCTGTGCTGCAGACAGCAGAACTTAAACCTGTCACGTTGTCCCGAAAATATCTTCGGTAAAAGGTGGGTCGAAGGGACTAAATTGTTTAGACTAGACCTCTGTCTATCCCTGTATAAGGAATTGCGTAAAGATATTTATTTATTTTATTTTATCATTTATTTCATAGCCGTTTTTATGTAACACTTAACTTAAATCATCGAAAAAGCATTAAAACAATCTATATATATACCAAGACGTAATATATCGAATCTTATCTGTGTCAGTTTAGCCTACGAGGTCAGTTTACGACCTTTGCTATTGTGGTAGCGATTCGGGGACTAATTAAACCGAATAAAATGCAACTTTCAATGCTCTATTGTGCAAATTCTCTCTCAGTCTACGTTCACGGCTATGACTTAGATTAACTATAAACTTACCGCGCTTACCGCGTCGAAATCACAGATTTGTGTAGATGTAAGTGTTGTATGTTATACAATATGAAATCGGTTTGGATTGAAACGTTAAATAAGAGTTTTGCATAAAAATTTTACATCTGTACATCAAACTTTTTGAGTAATAAATTTTTAGTTGTAAGTTTACAAAATATTCAATTAAAAATCCTACTCTATTCTTGTTATACTGTCAGTTCAGATGTGGACCAGAGGCGAGAAAGGGGAATATTGTTTTTGTTTTTTTTTTTATAAATTTCATCCCTAAGGGTAGTACCACAGATGAATGGTTGAATGAAATTACTCAATCTTTTGCTACCCGTATAAGTCGGAGTGGGTCGCTAGTTGTAAATTGAACATTTTTCAAATGTTTCTATACATAAATAATTAAAAAGAACATTAGCGACAACATTACACTATCGAATAACATATTGTCAAAAGCTCGAAAGTGACAGAGAGAAATGCTGGAGCTTACGCGCATTGTAATTGTGTTACAGTGTCACTAGTTATTACGTAGTCGATATCTCAATCTGACAAACGGATCGGATAAGCCGCGACGCGGGGATAAGATATGATCAGCCGAACAAACTGATTTATCAATTCATTTATCGGTGTAATGTGAATAAATATAATTGTATAGAATTTCTGTGCATGTTTGTGGCAAAGCACTTTGACTGTACTTTATTTTTCTTATGCTTTAAAATTAATTTTATTTTGTTCTATTAGAAGTAGCGAACGATGATTAGATAGCAGATATCACAAGAAATATAACGTATACATACATACATGACGACCTGTTAAAGTCCACTGCAGGACATAGGCTTCTCCCATAGGCAT
This sequence comes from Sericinus montela, assembly GCA_029286605.1. NCBI lineage: Eukaryota > Metazoa > Arthropoda > Insecta > Lepidoptera > Papilionidae > Sericinus > Sericinus montela. The sequence goes on from JAGSMR010000002.1 coordinate 2,680,415, forward strand.
TTGCCATAATCGCCACGCTAGGCAAGCGGGTTGGCAATCGCAGTACCAGACCAGTCACACCTCAGACGCTGCTGCCCATCTTCGTTATGATTATTTTGTTCTGATATTTTTAGAGATGGTGTCCCGCCATCTATCGGTCGCCATAATGATATTCAATGCTGTTTCCCTTATTCGCCTCTTACGACACCCACGGGAAGAAAGGGAGTGGTATTCTTACGTCGTTACCACACGGTTACACACGCCGTTATATACCATATAACTTAGGATATTTTCAGGATATCGGTAGGATACTATTAGTTTTTATAAAGAGATCTCGTGATGACTCTTGCAAAACAGTGAGTAAAAACTAACGTATTTGTATAGATACTCGAATACTCAATTACTTAACGGTCTATAGAAGTCCACTTCATGATATTCTCCTCGGTGTAGGCCTCCCCCCGAAGAAGGAATTGCCTTGATCCACTACCAGATATACCTTAGACCATCCATGCCAGGTGAATTGGCGATGGAAATATCAGACACCATGCATTTTAGACGCTGTTGCCCCTCACCGGTCTATTAAATTTTTGACCCTAATATTCATATCCATACCTTATTTCCTTAAAATCAGCTATGCGGTTTAACCGTTATATACCGATTTACTTAGATTTTAATATGTATTGTTAATACAGTGTGGAAATTTGGATGGATTCTGTGTGATTTGAGTTCAGGGGTGGTTCATTAAACGCGAATGTATTTATTAAATAATTACATCGTACCAATCCGCATGCAATAAATAATAAGGAAGAGAAGAAGAAGAAGAGAGAGAAGTATACCAGTCTCCTCCCTCCCACAGATACGAGATATCTTTTATAATTTTTGGCGAAATGGTACAATGTAATTATTTAATAACAACTTTGTAATAATTATTTTCCGCAAAGTAACGCCTGAGTCTATTTCGTAAGGTAACGTTATCACTATTGATATTTAAAACTTACAAGTACGTGATCGATTGTTAATGAGTTTCCTTCGCTGAATAATGCTTTGCGTATTACCTGAAAATAAAAGAAAATACATCAGTACATTCACGAACATTTTAAACTTTATTGTTTACTGTCTATCTTGATAGGTCTAAAGTAAGCCAGTCCATAGTAGTTTTTTTTATTTCTTTTAATTAAAAAGGTTTTTTTCGCATTTAATACACTTATCAAGCATGTGCGCTTACCAAGTGGAAAAGTGAACTTTTGAAACATTTTTTGTTTATTGAAAAGAGCATGATGTATGCTTTCACGCTCTTTTTAATCATAACACGCCCGTTGCATTTAATATTCCGACAGTATTTAAAAATATTCATTGATCCTCACTACGGGAACGATGGCCATATAAATGAAATAACATATTATGTATTCGTCATTATGTTATCAATCTGAATCGTTCTCGTGTATAAAGTCATAATTAAAAATGCTAATTGGATGTAAAGTCACTTCAATGTGCAAATATTTTAAAGCACACGATTTACCTGCATGACCGAAAAAAATTATATAAAAATAAGTTACAGCCAGATTTATACAAAAACAAATTTTCACTAATTAAATGACGGACGGTGATAAAAACCAAATAAGATTATTAAAATTAGTAAGATAATTTAAAAATAACTTTTAATTATAAAAATGATATGACAAAGACTAGATAGTTTTCTGATAATAATATAATGGCAATTTATATTTGTAAGCAGTAAGTATAATAGTATCTATAACCAAATTTGTCTGTTACAAAGTATAAATTGTATTATTATTTAATATTGTATTTTATTAGTATTATTAGTATTACGAGACACAATAGCCGAGTGGTTGGGTAGTTGGGGTCTCACCACCTATCAAGTTGTCCCGAAAAGATCTTCGGTGAAAGGTGTGTCAAAGGGACTTAATTATCTAGACTAGACCTCTGTCTACCCCTGTATTGGGAATTGCGTGAAGATATTTAATTTTATATTGTTTTTAGTATTATTATACAAAATAGTAATTGTTGACTTACGACAAACTGTGAGTGATAGTGACTGATCCTTTTCAAAAAACTTTTAATATTCTAGAAAATGAAGTAGAATATAACTGAGATATATACATAAGAGAGAGGAGATTCGACAAATTGGAATTAGCTAATCCTAATTCCGATTACTCGAACCGTCTCTTTCGGGATAGTCTTAAATCGCCAAAATGATCCTTACGTAATTAACGAATGGCCCCTAAGAACTTATTTGGCGCAACTTTACACGGAGAGAAACAGCCACAGTCCTAGCAGAATATCAAATATATGTAGTTCGCGTTTTATTTCCCAGAGCCCTAAGAGATTTACGAGAATCGTACACGCAAATGGCTGTCTAGGGTCGCAATAAAATATAAAAACGAGAAATCGATAAGCAGGAGGTGGAGATAAGCGCGAGTCACAAACATCGCGTGACCCTCGCGCGGCCTTGAGCATATGCAATTGCATTCAATTTTAAACCGTTTTAATAAAGCAGTACGTGTAAATAAGTATTGTAATGGAATGGAATTTTATAAACAACCGAGTGTCGCGATAATAAAATATACATTGTTATTATTTAACAAGTATCATAATAATGTAATAAATGTTATGAAATATCATAAAAGCTTATTACAAAATTGATTTAATTTGTCAACAGTCCTTGTTTAATCATTGAGATTTTAATGCCACGGAAACAAAGCTTTCAAGCAACGCCTATAAATACTTTATTATCCCAAAAGTTATTATAAACTTTTATAGCCATACAGCAGGTATTTAAGTTAAAATAAAGTATGAGCCTATCTATGATAACATAGCACAAACATTTTAAAAAAAAAAGGAAAAACTTGCCTAATTATAAAGGCCGCAGTCTTATAATTTAGAAAAGTTTTATCAGTTCGCGTAAGTTTAGGTAGTTACAGTCTAGACTAGTAAATTGTCTGGCCCTGTCCGCAAACACGACGCAGGCTGGAACCAAGTGACTAATACCCTAACTCCTTCGTACTCTATGTCGGATCAATAAGAAACTTGTGGAGCACGTCTATTTTAGTACCTACCTGTGCTGTTTTTGTTGTTTTTCAAACAGTAGTAGACAGTAAACAGTAGTAGAGCCACGCATCAGCTTTTATTGTTGCATGAATGGGACGGCTCGACCGGGGAAGTACCACGACCTCACAGAATACCGGCGTGAAGTAGAAATCTAACAAACTTCTGCGTTTCGTCTGGTGAGTGCAGGTAACCGGAGGCCCAAAAAAAAAACACTATTTTCAGGAAAATTATTTTTTTATCTAAAAGGGAGGCAAACGAGCAGGTGGCTCACGGTAACTGATTACCGCCGCCCATGAACACCCACAATACCAGAGGCATAGCAGATGCGTTGCCGGCCTTAGAGTGCAAGAATTGGGTGAGGGGGGCTCCGGTTACCTGCACTTACCAGACGAAACGCAGAAGTTTGTTAGACTTCTACTTCACGCCGGTATTCTGTGAGGTCTACCCCGAGGTACTTCCCCGGCCGAGCTGGCCCATTCATGCAACAACAAAAGCTGATGCGTGGCTCTACCACAGCTAAATGCGACTTTGTAAATAATGTAACATAATTTTGATTATATATATATATATATATATATATATATATATATATATATATATATATATATATATATATATATATATATATATATATATATATATATATATATATATATATATATATATATATATATATATATATATATATATATATATATATATATATATATATATATATATATATATATATATTGTTTCACGTATTAAAATTAAGTTGTATTAAAAAACATAGTCGTGTTGCTTATCTAATCGAGCAGACCACAAAGCTTTGCTGCCGCACAAAGTTTTGCTCATAAATATGCCCCAGCACTTATTTTTATATTTATGCACAGATTTAGATTTTATTGCTTACAAGGTATCTGCGGTAAGTCACCCTCGGCGAGAAGCTTAAACGAGCTGGCTCAGGAAATAGAAAGAGATTATATTAGGACGAACTTGCAAAGAAGATCACCAGCCATGTTGATATGTCAGACTATGACCGGACTTCATAACAATTATTAAAATTTCAGACAAGTGATAAAATTCATCCCATTAAAAGTTATTTTGTATGTGAAAAAATTCAAATTCAGATACCTGTTTTCCCAGAAAATAATAACACGAATAACATAAGAAGAGAATTTTATAAGGTAATCATAAAACAACTACAACAAAACAATTAACTGATTTACTACTGTATTGAGATGATATCAATATTTCAAACTATAATACTGCCACTAAAGATAGTGAACAAGTAAATGTATACTGTATCTCCGTGAGAGCTTTAAAACAAAATTAGGCACGCATACCAGATTAGCTTGAGAACGGTAGATCAACAGGTGCCAACTGAAATTTTAATCGACTCCGACTCCGATAGATCTAACTCCATTAACATGACAAAGGCACCGCTACACCGCTGTTCCTGTGTCGCCCTTTATTGCAATTTAAAGGGGATTTATTAGATTAGTGGGCGTCAGTACTGTGGCTCTGATGTGTGTGCCTTTGAAGTGAAAATAGACTTTACTGCCTTGATATATGGTGACATTTCAAGCCGTATAAATGTTTACGTAAAGAATACCTAAGTTTAGACATTCATAGATATATTTTAGCAAGTAAACTAACTGTGGTGGTAAGGCAACTAAAGTAAAATACATCTCATGAGAACTGTAGATATGAGCCATCATTTATGAATAACAAAGGTGGTGACAAAGGGGTAATAATATACTAGATTGATCTTTTGTTCTGTCCTGGAACCGCTTTTATAATTAAAGTCCCTTTACTTACTTTTGTCGGTAAGAGTACAAAAACTCGTTTCTGTTCGAGAGCAAGTAGTCTTTTTGTATTTTTAATTGAAGATTTGTGTGTACATTTTCCGATCTACAGATGATGTAAGGTCATTACTGTTATAGCTATTCCTGTACTTACTTAAGTTAAAAATTACGTTAAGTAAAGTTAAGTAAAAGTTATCCCAATTTGCTATCACGACGATGTAACTGTAAGATTTTTCAATGTTATCAAAATCTATGCAGTGGAAAGTAAAAATCGCATAAGCTTATTAAAAATTGTCTTGTTTTATGATTCAAATTTGTAAAATTCTTATGAGAAACATTATACAGAAACCTGAAAAACCAATGTTATTTTACTGCTGAACACCAATAAAATTTATTCTATGACAAACTTGGCATGAGATGTTTGTTATGTACAGTAAAGTAGAAAAAGTGCATTTACCCGTCTGCCGTTCGCTGAGGCCCAACGACTTTATATGACATCAATATTCGGTGAAGAAATGTGCGTTATTCACACTAACTTAAAATACAGATTAAAATACGTTGAAAAGGTAACACCAACAAAATATACAATTATATATTAAGTAGCGTTGTCTCTTCCGCACGTATTGAATGAAATATGTGTGGTGTGTTACAATGTGACAATGAAAGATTGACTAAAGTCCACTGTATCCAACGAAACAATAGTGGACCCACGTTATTTACTCACGCCCTAATTCATATTGCTATTGTAAAGTGGATTGTTTGGGTCCCCTGCGGCCGAAGGGTGTGTTTACCCTATAAATAGTATACTATCAAATAGAGTGCCGGAGCTCTGGTTTTCTGGTATTGGTGAGCTGTAACTGCTTTGAGAAAATAAAGCATAACTATGAAGTAAGATTTGTTTAAATTTCATCACCGTATATGAACACGTGATGTGAACATTATTATAAATTATGAAATAAGGTGCCTATTTCCAATAACTTTTGTAAACAATTGATATGACAAATCGTTAAGGAAAAAGTTTTAGTTTCATGCTAATATTATAAAATGTGAAATGTAGTATGTTAGGATACTAAGTTGTTTACATGTCCGTGATTGTGCATCATGCCAAAATTACCGAACCGATCTTAATGAAATTTAGCATAACTCATGTTATAAATTAGCAAATAGGATACTTTTTAAGTCTGCTGATCGTGCATGCTTAGGTGATCGGAATTCGAGTCAGAGACTTAAGTTCGATGCCTATGACTCGTAACAATAGGTATTTTTATTTTTGGCTAAGACATAAAACGGCGCCAGGCTCACAACCTCACACTTTGAACCAAAATACCCTCCCGTGAAATGAGGTTCGAAAGTACTAAATTGTCTTGATCTAAACTGTCATTTTGTACCAATACCGGGGTATTGAAAAATTGCATAAAAATTTAAAAAAATGGGTTTATTGCGTAATTCTGCGCTAGCGCTCCGCATCCGCATCGCAATCTTAGGTCATTCGACATACATGTCTGAACAAGAGTCTGTTCAGGCATGTATGTATTAATTTATTAATTAGCAAATTTTTCGCAATCTCAACTTGTGAGGTCGTCTGACAATTCAAACAAAGGCGGTGACGGATCGTCTTCAATTACTTGCATAAATAATCCCTCATTTGTATGGACGCCCTCGTCGAACACAAAGACAAAGGTTTATATGGTAGCTTTGGGCGCAGACAAAGGGGCAGACAGGCTCACGGACAAAGACCTGTGGAATTGTGCCAAGAACATCTAGAACTCGTCGAAGCGTAATGCGTCGTATTTATTGATATATGTTATAATCATAATCGCTTTAAGAACGTATCATTGTATTGAAAATGACCCAAGTGTCACGGAGGATATGGAACATAGTCCATCTTTGAATACGGTATGTCTATATTGTTCATAAGACTATTATTTTTTGTATTATTTCGTACTTATAAATATGATTAAAAGGAGGACATCATCAGAATTAATTCGCCAGTTTCTACTCAGACAGAAGAGTAATTTTTAATTAATTTAAATTTATATGATTTGATTGAAGATTTGAACGAAACCGTTATTAATTTTTACTATCAAAATTTAAATAGTATATTATATAGAAAGAAAAACAGTTTGATCTGCCACTGTTTGGAAGGTAAACATATGGCGTGGGCAAATGCGCCCACGCACACATATAACACCACACCACGCCACACCCATACCCACGTAAATCTACCTAGTCTTGAAGATGATTACGAGATTAATGAGAAAGAAATACCATTTTTTTTCTGACGATTTTACACTACTGCTGATGATGATATTTAAAAAAAATAACAAAAAAATATACTTATTTTTTTATTTTTGTGTAATTTAAATTCACAATAGCTGTGGCAGGTATTGTCTATTGAACAATACGTATTGTCCAAAAACACATTAGATTGTATAAGATTAGATTATAGAAGATTTATTTAGATGAAGTAAATAAACCTTCTGAACAAAACCTACTAAGTCTAGACACATCTTGCATTGATCTTTGTCTAAAAAAAATACATGATTTCAACATCATAGCTCATATCACAACTTTTGTCCCATAAGTTCTGAGAAAATAGCATGTGATAAAAGGCCACAAAGAAAGGGTGGGGGCCACAAAGATATTCCGGTTTTTAAAGTAACTCTTAAAAATTTGTAATACTATTCAAACACATCAACCAACCGCTACCAACGTCTAATTCGAGCAATGGAAATCAAGCGATTTTATCATAACAAGCATTGGGACACATTTGAACACAGTTTTGTGCTTGTCGCTTTCAAATGAGCTTCTGCGTTCCGCCGAATGCAACATTATCATCGCTAGGCGACATCTCGTGTGAGATTTCATCGTTCACATCAGTGCAGAATTTAAACTTATGTTTATTACATAGCGAAAGTAAATTTGTATATGTATATAGTCGAGTGGTTGGGTGATCGGATTTCGAGTCAAAAGACCCGAGTTTGTGTCACCCCAAGTGGCAGGCTCGTACCAATGGGTTTTTTCAAAACCTACGTATGATTCATATCGTTGGCTTGGACATAAAGACGGCGACGGGCTCACCACCTGTCACGTTGTTCCAAAAATGTCTTCGGTGGAAGGTGGGTCGAATGGACTTAATTGTCTAGATTAGACCTCTGTCTTCCCCTGATGATGATAGATTAAGTTTTCTTACCCATTAAGGTGGCCTCTGACTATCACCGACGGGTGATGTCCGGAATAGGCTACGGTGAAAGGTGGATCCTTTAGACTTCCTACAGAGGTCCTATAGACTTAATTGTTTCGACTTCTGACCAGCCCAGTATTAGAACTATGCGTGAAGATATTTATTTATTTAAACCAAAAATTTTAACCCATGTTAGGGATTTAAATAACGTTACTTAAAAAAAGAATGTCATGTATGTCAAAGTTCGAACTTGAGTCATGGAGGTTTATATGCATTCATTAATATTAAATATTTATCTTTTTTAAATACGTTGTACCGATAGCTGTACATGAGACGGCGATAGGCTAACCACTTGTCATATTGTTGAAATAAGCTTCATGAAAAGAAGGTCAAAAATCTTCTTTGTGTAGACCTCAAACCAGACCAGAATGACACCAGAATGAGACATGGCGTAAAAAAAAAAAAAAAACTAAATAAACGTTTAGTAACGTTGTTTAGCTAAGCAATGATGTGGGTCAAGTTACCCATCCCATCCCCACCCATCACCACTCCTTAACCATGCAGAACACCGACGACCGGAAGAGAATTTATGCACCCTTTTTCCTCTCTCTTTCTCTCTCTATGGGCAAATCCTTCTTTAGAGGTCGACAACGCCTGCAATTCCTCGGAATATGTGGATGTAGATATACGTAAGTGCTGGTAATCACTTAGTTCATGTGTACTTACAACCATTAAAAAAACTTACAAAAAATTTCTTATTCTGCTATTCAGTCCCATTTCCATTGGAATAGGTGAATTTTCATAAAATCTTCGTTCATATTTCTCCGTCACACATTATTGGCGGCATGTTTAGTACTCTACGTTCAATTATGTTTATGGGGGCGATACAAGGGGCTAGTCCGCCATAAATTGAATTTTATGCTCGTTATGAGTGGCATTTAGTGCTACAATAGATACGTTACCCTAATAGGGGTATACAGAAATATATCACTTGCTCTCTAAAGTCGTTCCTTATTACCGATGACCGTGGCCATGGTTGAAACCCAATCTCTTATGTACCATTTGTTCCTATTGGCTTCTGTTGGCGACAAGTTTCTCGAGCGTGTGAAATTTATTACAACTTGAATCCTTCAGCTGGACAGTCCATCTTGTGGCTGTACGTCCTATCAGTCTTTTGCTTTCCAAATTGCCCGTTATTATAAGCTTTTATAAGCTATCATTCACTACAAAGAGAGGCGTAAGGCAGGGCATCCTCTCACTGCTGTTTTGGAGGATTGGGAAGGAGGTTTCCTCTTATGGTAGAAGCAGATATGCAAACTCACATATTCAGACGATACAGTCTTTATTACGACCTCTTTGGAAGATATGGAAGAGCTTTTACAAAGAGTTGAAGAGGAGAGTTTAGAGCTGGAGTTGTCCATTAACAGAAGCAAGACCAAAGTAATGAAAATTTACCGAACTGGAAAACTCTCCAACACCAACATTATACCATCTGTAGACATCGCGGAGGATTCTTCATACCTTGTATCACGAGTATGCAATAATGGCAATTGTGTACCGGAGATAAGCGACGCATCGCAATAGGATGCATTAAAATCGTCCTCTTGAATGCGGCTTTTGTTTTGTCTTGTTATATTCTTTTATATTCTTCAATAATTACATATTTTTTTTTACAAATTATCTGGTCACTTTGTTATATAGCACTTTATAGTATTTTAATAATTTCCCTTTTGTAATGTTCGTATTGCCCTTCTAAGAGCATCTGAATGCATAATTCTATCATATTTTTGTGTTTAAAAGATAATAAAATGAGTATACATATAGCACTGATTTCCGTAAGTCACTGGTTGGACACACTGAAAATCAGCGCAATGGAAAAAAAATTTTTCATGGCTTTATGCTGAGTGTGCTCCTGTTCCCAGGTGACGCCTTGACACATACGAGTATGGGTATTGTATAGTTTGTAATATGTAGTATATTGTAATTTGTATTATATAATATATTATAATTTGTATTGTATAGCCAATATTATTTGTAAATTATGTGTTTTTTTATGTTATCTGTGATGGCGTCATTTTGGAGAATAAACCTTTCTTTCTTTCTTTCAATAACGAAGATTGCTATGACACCCCTAAATGGCCTACGGAGAGATATAACAATCAAGACCAAGACTTGCCTGGTCCTTGCCTTGTTATTCCCAATATTTATGTATGGACTTGAGACGTGGACCATTAGGACAAGGAAAACCGTAGGAGAGACGCTTTCGAGATGTGGCGTTGTAGGACATGTTGCAAATTCCCTGGACGGCCAAGCGAAAAATCCAGAAACAACACGAAGTAAATATCCCACTCTACGCTTTATGCAATCATCGTATACTTTCTTACTTCGGACACATTATAAAAGATGTATAAGTTATTATAAAATAATTCGCAATCACGTATATACAAGTAACGCTCGGCCAACATTCGGCAGTTCGACCTGTCCTAATGAATCCGTCATTGCTCGTCATTTGCTATAAACATGTACGTATACACGTATAGTTGTGATAGGTGAAGCAAAACCTCGGACGGACTTCACAGTTGGTTACACAAATGGCTCAAAGTCATCAACGCATTTCTTAAGGAATGAATATAATAAAGTATATCTTCAAGTTTACTGACAAACACACAGACACTGATGATTAGAAATAAAAAACTATATATTTACAAACTATACACATATCTACTTAAGTAATAAATTACAGCTGAAATATTTCAATATAAATAAGGAAGGCAGAGCAGACCTAGGAAGATATTAGTCCAAACAAGCGGCCATGATATAAGGCCATATTATTTAACCGCTTCGGTCCATTGCAGTAATAATAAAAGAGATTTATCACTAATATACGAGATTCCGCGAAGGATGGGACAGTTCCGAAGCATCTAAACCACATTTACTTGCTTTTATGAGTGTTATTGTGGCGGATAATTAAATATTAAAAAAAAAATTAAAAATTAAGAATGTTTCTTTTTCAACACAATACTTCAATTAATTACGTATATAATTACATACGGTTAAATAAAAATCAACATTTTGTTATTTTTCTTAAATAGCTAGTTTTTATTTTTAACGTATTAGCATAATGTCATCTGCTATTGAACTTAAGTCATTGTTCACTGCATTTACGTAAATTACAAACATTTGAATGATAACGAATATGTACATTAAACAAATAAGGAAACAAATACAGCGCTCAAAAAATAAAGCGGTAAAGTAGCAATATAATCACTACAAATGTGCAATAATAATTAATTTAATTAGTAACAAATTAATTTATATTAGTAACATTTGCGATTCATATAATTCCAATGAAATCAATGAAGAAATAATCATATTTACCTATTTGGTAATGTCCTCTTGTCCTCCCATCTATTTCAGCAAACGATGAACCTAGACCTCTCACTATCTTTTCTTTTACTGAAACATTAAACTTCGCCTTCACATTACACTTTTTATTCCGCAATTAGCTCTAAAAGACAGTGGGATGACCTGATAGCAAGTGGCTGCTTCAGCCAATGACTAAGATGGAATGCATTCTAAGCCGTGATTACCCTAGCTCTTTACACAAATGAAGTTTCTGGTGTCACTGCTATGTGGCGAAAAAAGGGGTAAGAGTGTGATACTGTCGCATACGATTTCTAGGCAAAGAAAGAAATAGATAAGAATCGTATGTCAAGATTTAATTTTATGCAATATATTACATATATTATGATAAATTTTATGTAGCCGAATTTCTATAAAAATAGGTTAAAACTTTTCTAGAAATCCGGTTCTATAAAATTACTTAGGAACCGTCGGTAGAAAAATTAAATTGTAGTCGTCGAATCAAATCACGTAAAATGTACCCGTGTTTAGTACGACACGGCAATCCAATATTTACAAGTTAAGAGATTCACAAATATTTTCTAACATTTATTATCTTTAAACAAGCTTTAAACTTAAACAGTGTACCGTTGTTATACGCCTTCGCATCCTGGAAACGAGACAACCACAGACTATGTCAAGTGTTGTCCGATTGAGATGAATACTCATTTTAGGGCTAGCGTACTCCAATATTTTGTTTTTGCATTTAAAATCAAGAGTTTTTTTTTATTATTTCACTTATACGGTATCAAAATATATAGTAGTATTTATTTATTATTATTTATTTATTTATCTTCACGCACAATCCCTGACGGTGTAGCCAGAGAGAACAGATCGCCAAGTGTCACGATCCCTTTCTTTCGCTTCTTTCAGATTCATCATCTTCTTCATACATGCACGTCACATACATGCACATATATTTATTTTATTTATTTTTTATTTATTTTTATGCACATATATCACATTCTTCATACATGCACATGTATATATAGTAGTGATGTACAAATAATACGAGCACTGTACGAAGGAGAGTAAACTCATTAACTTTTGTAGCATGTGGTCACATTTTAAAAATGGTTGTACTAAGAAGGGTCAGTCAAGAGCACAACACTAAACCGACGTGCGTGAATGGAGACAAGATTACGACACTGCGATCTGTTCTTTTTGCCACTTAAGAAATATTTTATATTTGTATGTGTTAAGAGTTTTTACATTAAAAATGTTTGATCGTTTTTGTGTTAAGCTAAGTTTAGTTGTAAGTTGTAGAAAAACTTTATTAAATCTCAACACAAAAGGAATTTCCAAAAACATTTTCCTTTTATAACTTTCGATAAAGTTTCACTCCCACATGTGGCACATCCTTTTTATCGTTTTCATTAAGAGTCGTAACGACAGAACTCGTACTTCTAGCTTCTTACAGACTGCAACGAAGTGAAGGCGCTCGAGGCACATTTTCAGTAACAGATTTGATTGTTCTAACTCAAACAGTAGATTGGCAATTAACCTATCTATGTAAGTCCATCCGAGCACTGACTGGATAGAATTGAGAGTTTCCTTCTCATACATATTTATAACTCATTCAGAATAGCACTAGTGACAGTTTTGAGAGAGTATGTGTTTATTTAATAATAGATGAAAAGAATAAATAGTCATACATAGCCGAGTGGCAGGGTAATATGTATTCGAGAAAGAAAATTAAATAAGTGAATTTGAAGATCATCCAAAAGGAAATCAGTAACAGTATTTATAAACAATTACATATGCTTTCTGTTTTGAATACATTGTATAATAAGACATTTAACAAATTACTGTAGGAAAAGATATTTGTCATTATTTATAAATTCATATGTAAATAAGACGATATTCATAACATTGTTTTCTTTGTCTCTATTATGTTATATTTAACACCAATTAATGTCATAATAAAATGTTTGTTTCAAACGCAATATCTCAATGAAATTATTTTATTTTACATAGCGAAAATGTTCATAATCTGTTCATACCATTGCAAAAATAAGTTTATTGGTACTTTACCCATTCATTAGCCTTTTAAATTCGATAACTTTTGAAACTTATGTAACATGTTTATGAACAATGAAATGCTCCATTTAAAATTGACCAAGAATAACATTTTTAACAAAACAATAATAAAGTCGACGTAACTACAAAAAGTTTGTTTCAATATCAAACAACGTAAAAAACCAAAAAAAAAAAAGTAGGGATTTGTTTATGTATCGATCCAATTTACTTTAGCAAACAGTAAAACCTGCGTGTTTAAATAAACAACGGGGTGCGCCGGAAGAGGCAGTAGGGGAATGTGGGGACAGCTGCAGACGAGCGCAATGGGAGAGGCGTTTGCGGTCGTCCTCTCAGTCTTTTCGAGGGAAGATAAAAAAATACTACCTCGATCTATAAAGTTTGTCCATATAATAGATTCTTGTATTGTACGGACCTTAAAATTAAAAATTTATATAATATAATTAAAAATAACTGCAGTATCTCGAAAAATACTAGACAAATATTAAAGGCCCGTAAAAGCTGGTCTATAAGGTGCGGATTATGTGGAACTGTAATTATCGCCAGAAGTGGCGATTATGGCAAATCCTGGTTAAAATGTCCTGGAGTAGACTAGTTAAATATTATAAGGGTATATCATGATTTAGTAAAACAATAGAAACAAACATAAAATACATCACTTTAACTTCGAGGCAATAAATATTTGTAGAGCACTTTGCAACGGATTACATTTTAGGACAGTCAAATATATTAAGTCTTTAATACAAACATATGAATTTATGTGTTTGTAGGAGTATAAACCCTAAGTAAGCACTAAACTTAGTAAAGTTAATGTAAAATTACCGTAAAATATTCGTAAAATATTTATTTCTTAAATAAATAAATAAATATTTCACTTCACGAAATTCCCAATACAGGGGTAGACAGGTAGTCTAGACAATTAAGTCCCTTCGACCCACCTTCCACCGAAGATATTTTCTGGACAACGTGACAGGTGGTGAGCCCGTCGCCGTCTTCATGTTCAAGCCAAAGATATAATTAGTACATAAGTTTTTGAAAAAACTCATTGGTACGAGCCTGCCATCTGAGGATCAAACTCGGGTCTCATGACTCGAAATTCCGACCACCCACCATATCTATCCCGGCTATCGTGACTTATTAATAACTAAACTAACCTAAAAATTGTCACATAATTAACATTAAGCTCACTAAAGGATAAGATACCTACTTCTTCTTCTTCTTCCTGCCCTTATCCCATGCTATGTGGGGTCGGCACAACATGTCTTCTTCTTCCACTCTCCTCTATTTCCCGTCATGTCAATACTCACTCCTTTCTTTCTCATGTCTTCTTTCACACAATCCATTCATCGTTTTTGGTCTCCCCATAGCTCTTCGTCCATCCACACTCATCTCTAACATTCTTTTGCCTATATTACATTCTTCCCTTCATTACATGCCCGAACCATGCTAACCTACCACTCTTCATTTTCTCTGTCACTGGTGCTACTTTCAAGCTTCCCCTTATATACTCATTCTTTATGCGATCTTTTCTAGTCACTCCACACATCCATCTCAACATTCTCATCTCTGCAGCATGCACTCTTCTTTCATCCATCACTTTCGTTGCCCAGCACTCTGATCCGTACAATACGACAGGTCTCACGATCATTCTGTAAACTTTGCCCTTAAGTTTAAGAGGCATGCGTGGATCGCAAGTTACTCCCGAGACCTGTCGCCATTTCATCTATCCCGCATTTATTCTATTCTTTACGTCCCGGTCGACATTGCCATCATTTTGGATCATTGACCCAAGGTAACGGAATTCGGAGCAGACTGGTAGGAGAACACCATTCAAGGCACTATGAGAAAAACTGGATGGACTACTGAAGTCACAGAACATGTGTTCAGTTTTGGTTCTGCTTATTTTTAATCCGACACTTTCCAGTTTTTCTTGCCATTTTTCCAGCTTGCTCTGTACCTCAAGTGCATTTTCTCCGACAAGCACAATGTCATCAGCAAATAGCATACACCAGGGTGCTTCCTCCTGTATGTTCGATGACAGAGCATCCATAATCAGAAGGAACAAATAAGGACTTAAAGCCGGACCCTGGTGTAAACCTAGAGACACATTGAACTTGTCTGTGATTCCAGCCTCAGACCGGACGCAAGTATTGGCTCTTTTATACATCGCCTCAACAAGCCGCACATACTTCTCTGGCAGCCCTTTCTCCCTCATACACCACCACAGAACCTTACGAGGTACCCTATCGTATGCCTTCTCCAGGTCCACGAATACCATATGCAAGTTCTTTTGCACAAGCCTGTATTTTTCAATCAGTTGCCGAAGTGCAAATATGGCATCCGTTGTTCCCCGGCCCGGCATAAACCCGAATTGGTTCTGTGTTACCTCAGTCTCCTCTTTCATTCGTTTTGCTATCACTTTTTCCCATATCTTCATGCTGTGTGATATGAGCTTTATTCCCCGATAGCTGTTGCAATCTTGTACATCACCCTTCTTTTTAAAAACGGGCACCAGTGAACTGTTGCACCATTCCTCGGGGATCACCTCTTCTTGCAACAACTTATTGAAGAACAAAGTCAGCCACTTCCATCCATCTGCTTTCAGATACTTCCATGCTTCTACTGGTATACCATCTGGCCCTACTGCTTTTCCATTTTTCATACTCTGTACTGCCATCCTAACTTCGTCTTCAGTCACCTCTTTAACCATGCCCATATTACTCCTAGCATCCTCTAGTACTCCATTCCACTGATTTTCCTCATTCAAAAGTTTGCTAAAATAGCTCTTCCAACGTTCTTTTATGCTCTCGTTTTCCGTCAAAATCTTCCCCATTTCGTCTTTCATACATTTCGTGTGATTCACATCTCTTGCATTCCTTTCTCGCTCTCTAGATATTCTATACAGATCTTTTTGGCCTTGTGGAGTTTCCAGGAAATCGTACAGCATATCCTGTACCTTAGCCCTTACGATTGCAACTACTTTCTTCGCCTTCTTTTTAATAACTTGATAGGCAGACCTTTTGTTTTCTTGATCTGTCTCATTTCCCTCTTTCAAACTTTTCCATTCCTTAAAAGCATTCTTCTTTTCTTTCAAAATTTTCCGCACCTCTTCATTCCACCACCATGTGTCCTTATCAATCTTCCCTTTCCCCTTCGTTTCTCCAAAAACATCCCTTGCTACGTTCCTTACACATATCGCCATCTCATTCCAGCAATTATTCACTCTAATCTCTGCCTTATCACCCATTTCTTCAATCTTATCTACTACTCTTTTCCGGAACTCTTCGGCTAACTCTCTGTCACTTAGTTTGTTCCATTTCGTTCTAGGTGGGGGTTTAGAGTTCTTTTGCATACATTTTACTTTAAGACTCAAGTCTAGAATCAACAACCTATGCTGGGAAACTAGGCTCTCACTGGGAATTATTTTGCAGTCTTTGGCCGAGTTAATTTTGCTCCTTTTCATGAGAAAGTAATCTATTGGTGTAGAGTGCTGGCCACTACGGAATGAGATAAGATGTTGATCTCTCTTTTGATACCAGGTGTTTACTACGGCTAAGTCAAAGGCCAAATCTGCTTCTAGTAGAGTTTCCCCCTGTTGGTTCCTGACTCCGTAGCTATAACCCCCATGTACTCTTTCATAACCGTCACTTGTTCTTCCCACATGACCATTAAAATCGCCTCCTATATATATATATCCTCATATTCTGGTATCGCCGTAATTACAGCATCAAAATCCTCCCAAAATTTTTCTTTCAAACTATCGTCACAACCGATCTGCGGTGCATACACACTCACTATATTTAAAACCAAATTTTCAATCAACAACTTAACTACATTAACTCTATCATTCACTCTCTTTACATCCATCACCTTATTCTTAAGTTCTTTATCTAATACTACACCCACTCCATTTCTTTTTCCATCACTTCCACAATAATAGAATTTATAACCCGCCCCGATTTCTCTTGCTTTCTGTCCCTTCCACTTCGACTCCTGAAAAGACGCAACATTTATACGCCTCCTTTCAAAAACATCCGCTAACTCTCTTCCTCTTCCAGTCATCGTACCTATATTCCAACTTGCCATCCTCAGTCTTACTTCCCGGACTAGCTTCTTACGCTGCCCCCGTCCTTGGTGCAGCAACCCTCGTCCATTTCTCACAGCCGCCGGGTGCTGCGCCTGCGCGTCGCCTGCGGGGTACGCCCTAGCATTGTCGCATATTCTATCTCCTGTTGTAATCATGTGTGTGTGTGTATTTGGCAATGTTTTCCGATCGGCCGCCTGCCTGACACCAACCCTCCTTGGGAATTCTTGGTTTGAAGAAGGATAGATTGGGTATAGGAGGGAATTGGGAGGGGATGGGTGGGATAACAGTACCATGGAGACAGAGAGATGTGTGACACTGGAAGCTAGAGCGGTCCGGGGTCGCGTACCCGTAGTGGCTCCAACCAGTTATCGGACAGATAATCTGGTGGATCCACCCTCTGGACATCCTACGAGATACCTACTAAGGATAAAAATAGTTATCTACTTATCTTCACACACACAGTTCCTGACGAGATAGCCAGAGAGAACAGATCGTCAAGTATCACAATATTAACATACCTCTTTCGATTCTTTCAAATTCATAATTGTTTTGTATACATTGACGTCTATAATGTTTATGGAATTTTTTTTTAGAAATTATTAATAGTTGAAATTACTACTAAGACTAAGAAGAAAAGAAAAATATTGTAAATGGCAATAATATAATCAAATAGCAATAAAATAAGTGTTGCGGAGACGTCATGATAGGTGGTGAGCCTAACAGCGTCTCGCTGTTAAAAAAAAAAATAAATAAATAAAGATATCTTATCTATCTTCACACAAATCCCAAAACAGGGGTACACAGAGGTCTAGTTTAGACAATTAAATCCCTGTGACCCACCTTACACCGAAGATATTTTCGGGACAACGTGACAGGTGGTGAGCCCGTCGCCACGATATGATTTGTACATAAGTTTTTGAAAAACCTATTGGTACGAGCCTGCCATCTGTGGATCGAACTCGGGTCACTTGACTCGAAATTCCTACCATCCAACCACTCGGCTATTGTGACTAGCCACAAGATTAAAGATTAAAGTTCAAAATTAGCCAAAATAGCTAGACTAGCTTGACAAAGAATTGAATAAGACTAAATTTCGTTTATTCTTTAAACGAAATTTAATCTTATTCATTTCTTTGTCAAGATATAACGATCATTCTAATTCATCAGCAGCTATTCAAATCATATTGCGTGACCGTACTTTAAAAAAACAATCCTCACTTAATGCTACAGCGCCGTAGCGGATTAAAAAAGAAAACATTTCATTGCACGCAAGTAGAGACCATCATCACATTACAATAATTCACTTAACCTGCACTCATAAATTCATTACGAAGCACTTAAGTTAATTCAAATCAGCTACCTCAAGATAACGATATCCATTCATGATGAAAATTGCAAATTAAATTCAGACATGAGCTTAAATTGTAATTTAAAAAGGACATCCTGCCATTCTCTAAAGCACTTTGTCAAAGGGGAGCTTATTATCGCCATGAAATTCATGCACCGAAGACAATTTAGCAAAATATTATTGGACATAATTAAAAATAAAGCGCAACGAAGACCGAGAAAAACTTTGGAAAGTCTGATGGCTTAGTTGATAGTGATCTTTGAAGATATAGGTAGCTTGCGGCTTGAGGCACATATTTGTATGAGGAATATAAATGTTTATACTCGAGTCATGAACGTTATCGCCATCCAGTTCTTCAAGACACAGCTAATCCTACTTAGGAACTGTATATTGTAATTGTTATCATATCCAAGTTATAACAGAAATATTATTAATATTACTTTCTTTTTTACAAAAGTTAAGCGCTTAGATAGCTTCGACGTATGTCAGCGGTCAAAAGATTGAATATGGCTGTGAGTAATCCAAAAGGGTCAGCCAGACGTCTCGGTTCGACTATTCACAATATTATAAAATCCTTTGTTGTCTAGCTTGCGAATTACTAAAAAATGTATAAGACTCCCATATTTTAGTACAGATTATTTACAACTGATAATAATGACGAGTAATTATAATTGATATAATTTATTTTGTACGATTTGTAGATTAAATTTAAAAAACAATCTACAACTACAAACAACAACAAAATACAACAAACAACATACAAACATTCCGACACAATAGTCAAGTTGCTAGTAAAACTAATTAGTCCAGAGAGTGTCGGATTCTCATCTCCATAAGTATGAAAATTTGCGATGTATATAATATATAATCTGGAACTGAGTCAGAAATTTAGGATGTTATATACACATAACGGTTATCATTGTATTGTATTTTTATAGTACCTTGTAACAAACCAGTTAGCAAAACAAAAGAAATCAATCCCAGTTTGGAACTTATATACATACCGTATTTATTCGACGTATTACACATATCCGATTTATATAAGACCTACAATGCAATCCAACATATAAATAAAAAAAAAGAATTAGAAAAGAAAAAATTTATAGAACATTATAAGTGTTAGTTTCTCCTATCCACGAGACATATATACATACAAACATAACAGCCTGTAAAATTTCACTGTAGAAAACAGGCTTCTTCTTAAATAATTTAAGTATTTGCTGTAATCGTCACGCTTGGCGAGCGGATCGGCGATCGTATTACCGGACCACACGCATCTGGGACGCTGCTGCCTGTCACCGGTGGTAATAAAAGGCTATTTTTCCTCGGACGCCCTCGGGAAGAAAAGGAGTGGAATGTTTTTCCGCCGTTATTATACGATAAATAAGAAATGTTTTTATAATTCTATAAAATTATAATTCAAGAAATTGTTTTATAAAATATATTACACTCCATTTTAAACGGCCATAACTCAATTATTGAACAATGAGGAAGAAACTAATTGAGGTCTCCAGACTGTCTTCCGAAGAACAAAGGAAACTGGTTTCCGAGAAGTGCATCAGAGGTTATTCTGTTTTAAGCGCGTATCTTGTTTAATAATGTGCAATTTTCTACGCGCCATGAAAAATTAACATAACCTCATAAATTATTCCAAAAAATTAGACTAAAAATAACGCTATAAGAGAAGATCTAAATTTTTTTTATTATTTTTTAACTTCACGCATCTCTCAATATAGGGGCGGTAAGAGGTTTAGACTGAACTACTTTTAACAGGGCTCCTTTAGGAACAACGTGTCAAATGGTGAGCACATCGGCGTCCCCATGTCCAGTCCAATGAATGAAATCGTACATAATTTTTTAAAAAACCCATTGGTAGGAATCTTGGGGATCGAACTCGGGTCTTTTGACTCGAATTCCAATCACCCCACCACCCGGCAATACGAGTATGTAAAAGGGTAAAATATTTTCTTTTTTATTACATTATTTATTTTAGTACACAAACTTTATACTCTTTGTAAGATGTAGTACGGAGTACTTGGTACAATTAATCCCTCACCTTTAGCCCCTCGAGAAAGACCAAACTACCCACTAGACCAAAACTAAATAGACCTGTAGCGAGCATAAAACATTACCACCACGACTCCACTACTGGCCTTGGTGGTAAAGTGTTCGCTTAACCGCCGCTCAGGCGAAGCTTTAATGACAAAAGCTCCTTACGAGAGTGGGCTTAGTCCTGTAGTAGACTTTTACCTTTAGTAAAAAGTTATAATCTACATAACCATTATATTACCATTATACATATATATGTAATTCGAAAACATGAACGCATTACATTCAATAACACGTCTCCCTCGGAGTGGGAACGTGCAGTGCCTATCACATAAAACGAGCATAGGCATAACATTACGGCACATAAGCATTTACGAGCGAGTGGGTCACTGGGTGTGTAATGTGGGCTAATGCCGCAAGTTAATGCAGACGGTAATGTACGCTGTGATACATTATTGGCACGCGGAACACTAGAGTTGTGAATGTTATTAAGAGAATTGCTCGACATTAACAGTTTGATCTTGGACATAATCATTACATCAGATATCGATGACGTACCGACAACTGTTGAATATAAAATAATTCATCAAAGGTTAAGGAACTGATCAAAATTAAGCTGACTAGTGACGAGAGCACTTTCAATGCTACGACGTGTGAGTTAGTTAAGACGTGTAGTACATTTTAAGTATGGGAGTAGGAAGAAAAACGAACTAAATATCAAACTATTAATGTGTAAGCTAGAGATGCTTTGTTGCCTCAAAGACTAGTGGTGGAATTCCTCAATGTCCGTAATTACACTAATTACACCCTTCAGACCAGAACAAAACAGTAGTTAAACTACTATTTAGCGACGAAAATAAGTTAACTGTTAGGAACGGTCAGTCTATTACTATTTTTATAGGATTTTCAAAGGGTTTAAGGAGTAGAGTTCTCAATATCTAATAGAATACTAAGATACTATAATAGATAAATAGAGAAACAAAATAAAAAGTAGGCGCAAAAAAGGCGTTCGTGGTCCTTTTTAACGATGCACTATTGTTGTTATTCTGTAGCGGCGTAAGAGAAACGTCAAGGAGGTATTTCGATTCTCAATCTATCCAGCCAGATCAATCCAATGACAAAATCTAAGTCAAGCAAAAATATTGTTTCGCATATAATAATTTACAACACCGTAATCTATGAACTCGGCACCTCAGAACTGGCATCAACTTAAAAACCGATGCGTACGCCACTTTTCTAAAGACGCCATCAATATAAAACTCTTGCGCCTGAGAGGATATATCTGCGATGGCGTATTATGGTGTAGGTACATAGCGGTTATGCTTGTTTTCGAAGCACTATAGTACCTTAACCCCTAAGTATGTTAGCTAAATAGAATGGAGCTGCCATTCTAGAATCTAACTTACTTAGAGGATAGGGGGCTCACTTTGATTCTGTGGTAAATGTTTCAATAATCCAGTTTGGGATTTCCGGTTGCCTATTTCAACAACAGATGCTCACGCAGACGCTGCACTATTATTCAATAGACAATCTTAAGGTAAGGTATATGTTCATAGGCTATAGAGTCAAGCAAATTCTTAAAGCAACCTTCAACTCGTCAAACGATTAGTCACAAACGAACGCTAAGTTGCTCAGGTCAACGGCCATCGAATGTTGACATTTTATAAACGGAACGATAATATCGATCTTCTATTCATAATTAATGACAGAAAAATCAATGTTTCCATATTTGGACGAAATCAATTAGCGGCGACTTTAATGATAGCTCGAAACTGTGTCCGAATAAAACCTACACGTCCTCATTACTTAATTAATGGAGGCGTGTTTGTCAATTTTCCCTCTTTTTGGTCGCTTAATAGGAAATGATGTAAATCAAGATTAGTCTAGTTTTTTTTTTATTTCAACAAATGTGGCAAAATTAATGACCTTAAACGTTTTATTGGTGATTTTATTAGCCGTCACATAATAAATAGTAATTAAAGTCTGTATAAAAAAGTATGGTTATATATCGCTGACCAATGAGTTATAATACGTTCTAATCCCTCCTATAGTAGTATTTCTCTAAATAAATGTTTTTAAATTGCAATGCAAACAGTTCAATAAATTATATATAGTTAATTGCGGAATAATGAAAGACTGCAGTCAGGTGAGGACTGCAAGCGTTTTAAGTTTGAGGTATGTATCTGGAACTGCAATCACCAATGCGCTTACCGAAGCAAACCGTGCATTGTAGGAAATTGCATATAATCTGCAGCTGACAGCTTACAGCTCAACTGCAGGATATATGCCATTGCCTATATGTATGTGTGTTACATATTTTATAACACTATATGTATTATACATATAGTTTTATATATTTTGAATAACTAACCCGGAACACAGACCCTAGAGGATTTCGTACCGGCTCGTTATCGCAATATAAAGAGTATTATGTCCCACTTTGTCATTTGCGATTACTTAATATTTTGTTACCTTATAAACCATCCTTGACTTACTACAAATATTTTAAAAAACAAATTATGCAAATCTGTAAGAGAAAGCTACTTTCACGGGGCGACGAACATAAACGCCTAAATGTTAACGTAAAGAAAAAAAAAACAATATCAAAAATCAGAAATCAAAATAGTTCTTTTATCAATTTCTGCTAATTAATAATTGTCTCAAATGAGCTTCGGTGAAAAGTGGGACTTCATTGTCTGAACCTCTGCTTACTCCAGTACAAGGTATTGCGTGAAGATAAAAAAAATCACAAAGCAACATCGTTGGAAATCGAATGCATTTTCTCATCGTCAATGTTGTAGTGGTCGTAATGTGTGTAAAATATCCAAACGTTGTAATTATACAAAACAGTATCCGAAGTGCATTTACACGAAAACGCTACAGGATAACGGATCTCTTAACCTTTTTGCATACCAACTTTAGTTTTAATATACGAATACCAGGGTTAGTATCATGCTTAGAAAGAAAATTTTGACGACCTCTTAATTCAATAAACTGATTTGCGGTGATGTGCTTTGACGCTTGTAATTTTTAGTTCCCGTTGAAACTTCGCTGTAAAATAGAAAGACACTTTTATATGCTATGTTATGTGAAACTTTCAAGTCACTTTTGACCTTAGCAGACACAAAAACATATAAAAGCACATTTTTTAATTTATGTACTCGTACTACCAGTACATAGTAGTAATATACATAAACGATCCTGTACCTGACAGTATTTACACTTCTCGTCTAAACTTCTCATATGTTTAGTTGTACAACGTGTAATGGGAACCAAAAGACGATGGAGAGAGACGCTAACATATTTCGAGCCGATGGAATTTCAACGAGTGAGGGCGAGACAAATCGATTTCGACGGTGCCCGTGAAGTCGTGAAATTGGATTGCGATGCGACAGAACTATATGCAACTAACAAGTTAAAATGAGAAAGATAACTATGATGATTTCATGATGGAGATAGGTAGATGCCGTAAAAAAGGGTCTTTTGTGAGATATTTGACAGTATCAAAAGAGGTTAGGTCCTTCTCTAGTCTGCTTGTTCTTTAATATTTATAATAACGAAGAGACTGAGGCTAGTAACCAAGTATGTCTATCAATCCGAGGATTGACTGCATCTAATTGACAGTATCCTTCTCATTCATATTTACAAACGATTCTCAATAGAATGACCAGTGACAGTTTTAAGAGCATGAGTTTATTTGCTTATTAAAAAGAGTTAATAACCATGAGAGCCTAGAGCCTAGAGGTTGGATGATATGAATTTGATTTACGAGACATGAGTTCGATTTACATATGATAGTAATTACAAAGTCACGATAGCCGAGTGGTTAGGTGCTAGGAACTCGAGCCCAGAGACTCTAGATACGACTTATATCGATGGCTTGGACATTAAGACGGCGGCAGGCTCACCACCTGTCACGTTGTCCCAAAAAATATTTCGGTGGAAGGTGGATCGAAACTACTTAATTGTCTAGACTAGACTTCTGTCTACCCCTGTATTGGTAATTGCGTGAAGATATTTATTTATATATTTATTTAGAATAGAAGAAGTGGTGTCCCTAATTTTTTTTATTTGTTTTATTCCAATATAACGGAACCCAATATAAAGTTAAATAGAACAATGTTACAAAAAAACCTTCCTCTAAGAAAACAACGTGCGTGAATTTGAAACTTGGCACTGTTGAGACACTTGGCGATCTTTTCTCTTTGGCTACCCCGTCAGGAACTACGCTTTTCAGATATTTATTTATTTTATATTATGAAAAATTAAATTTGATAGTCTGTATCCAGAGGGTAATATCTGCGTTCAAACAAAATTAGAACAGTAGGATATTAATTATATGAATAGATTTCACAATTTTTATCTAACGATTCAAAAAGTGCTTGTGGCTGTGGGCAAAACTTACTGAATAACTTTTTATCGTAGTACGGTAAAAAAAGCGAGCAGTCCGACTCCTGACGACAGACGGTGAGTTTGCAGGTGTTATGAGCTGCAGTAGCCATAAACACCAAAAGTCTATACCGCCTTATACATTTTACAATGTATACTGAACGGTAGGCAATACTATATGATCAGAATCCTTAACAAGTGATTCTGAAGATAAATTTTTTTAACTGGTTTTAGCTGTAGCGTAAGAACGTTGGCAGTAATATGCAAAATTAAATTTAATACAAAGAGCTCATTAAATAAATACCACTTCACCTATACAAAACAAAAAATAATATGTGATTGATTTGTATAAAACTTAAATAAAGATCTGATTTTACCAACAAAACAAATACCGCATAGTAATGCATTGAATTAAATTTGTTCTTTGAAGTCATTGTGTTTTGTCAAGTAGTTACGTACAGTCGTTGAATGAATAAATTACTGGAAATAAAGCGTCTACTACGTGTATAAGTACTTACTGTATGGTATGTTAGTAATATAATCAGGGTGCTTAAAGACTACAAGTGTCTACGCAGATCAATAGAATTCCCCCATAGCCCTTTACGTTCGAGCCCTAAAACACTGGTCACGCCCTCGTTTAGGAACGAACGAACACCCTAAGTAGGGTAACCGATGATGGGGACGGACATTGTTACTAAGGGTCGCCAAATCGATATTGATTTTTAATTAACGTGGGTATGATAGTGAATAAAAAATCTTCAAATCATACCAAAACTTATTACTTTCTATGATCTAATATTTAATATACGTTAATTTATAGACTGGTATCTCGGATAATACTCTAACGAACTTTCCAATCATTTGGATTTAGATAGTATTAAAAGTTTTAATATAGTATCTATTAAAAACGTATTACAGTTCCGTCTACTTCTCACCAAGTGAAGCTTGGTCACCCAGACACCGATAATTAAAACGAGTTCAAATGTAGATCTTTCGAATAATTTATCGACTTATTAATAAAAGGATATTTGCAGAGCAATGTATGTACGTAATTTTAATTCCTATGTATGTATGTTTGTATCAAGAACGTCGTAGCAAAAGTGTAACGGTTTAATTTTAAATAACCTTGTGAAATTATTTTAAAACCAGCATTTGAATAACTTATTTCAATTATCTGGTAAAATGGATTATCTCATAAGCTTCTGCGCCTAGGGCTTTAAGCTGCGGTGTTGTGTGTACATGTTATTGTTTGTTTTACATACATTGTTACGTTAAAAATGTGTTTATCCAAGTAAGCAAGTAAGTTGAGGCGAGGTTTTTCAATAAATTCTTTGTAATTTTTAAATAAATAGCTTGAGAAATTATACTAAATAGAACCCACTTCATGGGAGGTCAGCTCGCACTTGTCCCGTTTTAGGTTTAATAAACTGTAAAGTCAATAAACGCTGAAGAAACCTCTCGTTATTCCAGACTCATTTTTATGTTTCTTGAGATAAAGTAATAAAAGACAATGTTGCAGTGAACGCAACTTAATTTAAAACGCGCTGGTATTTAATTATAATTACCCCTATACATAATGTTAATTAAAGAAGAATATTTATAAAAGACATGATTGTAACTGTCTTTACATTAGCATCTTCAAGGGAATGATAATATTGACATGCAATACAGTCATTTTGATGTAATACTTCGTGAAATTAACATATAAATGTACTGGCTGGAATCCATTAAACTTGGTAAAATAATTGTACCAACTACTCTAATCGAAATAACGTGTCAATTATTTTTTTTTCTTCTTATAATTTACTTTGACTATTTCGATGTATAAGGAATAAGAGAGCAAGCGAAAACACTTTTCGTCCATGTTTTATGTTCGTATCTCGTTTATTGCATTATGTTCTTTTCGTTAATTTCTGTTTAATTTAATGTACTATTAAATAATTATTATGTACAAAATATTTGATTATCTTGGACTATATTCAAATCAAAGCAAACGTAGAATTGTGGGTTATTTGTATTTAAACCAGAAGTAGCCTTAATTTTTTTCATTAAATTATTACATTTAAATTTAAACTAAATATTCTATAGTTAACCCTAAACTTCAAAAGAGATATTTTAAAAAAACTCCTACCTCCTAGAAATTAATAGAACTAAATCATATCAAGGAATTACAAAGATTACTAAAAAAAAAGATTCATTCCCACTTCAAGCAATCGTAACTCATAATTAATTCGCACTTGACCAGCTTCATTCCTTTTAAAAACACTCGTAACATTTCAACAGCGATATTTAGTACAAAACATTCAAAGTAAACAATGAAGGAAATCTCCGATATAGTTCAAAGCATTAAACATAAACATCAAATAAATCACAGCTCGTGTTATATTTTATCGCCTAATGCATTTTACCGTTCCCTCTATCTGAACATTGCATGTAATAAATTCTTCTTAATTCCTTGCAGCCAACGTAAATTTCCTATCGAATCTACGACTTTGCGTCTGGTTGCGGGTTGGCGGTTTGCCTGCTTGATCTGCAAAAAGAACGGCATCTCACATAGAGTAAAATAAACGATCAAAACTATATTATATAATTGAGTTTCTTATGACTTCCCGTAGTCATCGCTGAAAACACTCACGAGGAAAAAGAAGGAAGGACATTCTTACGCTAAAAGCACACCGCTACCGAAAGATGGCGGGATAACCATCTCAAAAAATAAGGTGCATAGTGTCTAGTAATGCTATCGCCAATCTGCTTGCGAAGCGTAGCGGTTATGGCCAACCCGTATAAAAGAGGCATATGTCACCAGACGACTTTTACATACATGATGTTGTTATTTTTAAAAAACACGGTTTCTCATCAGTTTTATTCTAATGTATCTGCTAAAATTAGTAATAATTAAAAATAATTAAAACACATATATTGTTTGAACTATTAAGGTAAGCGCGAAACTTATAAAAACCTACCATTTCAAAATAGTTTTCCTTTCTTATTTTTTCCTTACCTTAACATCTATCCAGTTTTCGTAAGAATTCTAGTAAAGAGAACTATGAAAAGAATTGCGCGAGGACGCTCATCGAGCACTTACTTTGTGCCAAAGGAACGATTGCATGAAAGTGCTCCACTGAAACTTTTATAGAAGGAGTATAATCACCAACAAGTTGAGATAAGTACGTCTCGTATGGATGCTTTTTCACTAACAAAACGAAATAATACTCCGCATCTCCCACAGATATGTAACTATAAACTTTACCCTACGATTATGCTGCTTATAAAAATGTAATTTAATTTTCATAAAAATACAAAGTTTAAAAATATGTCAATATACAAGCTGTCCCATGCGATTTCGTCCACTGGATAAAAAATTCCCTTACTTTACACAAGCAGTTAACTCATTTTGTCGGTTCTAAGCTGGGTACTAAGCCATCATTAGTTTCGGAAAATACCAGACCAAAATGTGGTCATGGGAGGCGATTAAGACTCCTTTACAGGCAAGCTGACTTTTTATATTATGTACGGTATCATGATATAAACTGTTTATGTCATTCAAATATTATAGTTTCGTCTATATTAGTTATGTGAAATACGTATAATTATATTACCTATGTATATTACAAATGTTGCTATATTTTGGTCTTGTGTTTTATTACAAATGTGTTCTTTACGATGCTATATACTAGTGAAAGCGACGAGAAATCATTTATTAAAAGAAACAAAGGAAATACGAGAATCACAAGCACCGACGTCTCTCTAACAAAGAGACGACCAAAAGGAAACCGGCGCTACTATAGTGGCCAAAACAGACGTGTCTAAACGTAAATGCGAATTTCTCAGAAATTCGATAAAATCATTAGCAGAAAAATAAAGATTGGATATATACGATAACGCTTGACGAGAAGTAAAAACATCTGAAACAAATTTAAAAACCCGA
Source organism: Sericinus montela (assembly GCA_029286605.1). Classification (NCBI taxonomy): domain Eukaryota; kingdom Metazoa; phylum Arthropoda; class Insecta; order Lepidoptera; family Papilionidae; genus Sericinus; species Sericinus montela. The sequence goes on from JAGSMR010000002.1 coordinate 2,709,674, forward strand.
TTTAGTTTTATAATTAACTCTTGAAGATGAATCAAAGTGATATCTTAGATACTGTCTGTTGTTTGTTATGCAGATAATTTTCTTAGCCACTCTTGATTAAATCATTTTAAAGTTGTATCGTTTTAATTGCGTCTTATGATGAATGAAAAACTTAAACGACGAATTATATGCGACAACAAACGTGTTGAAAGTTAACGACCTGTCTATTACTTAGAAAAGAGTACAAGGTTCGTATTTCGATTATTTTCGTGATCAAAACAATGTCAAGACCACTTGCGAAATGGAAAAATTAACTTCACGTGTGTTATAATATAGAATGTTTATGCACAAAGTTATTTTATGTTAGTGTGTACCTTATAAATAGACCATCAGAAACTAAGTAGAACTACGATCAAAGGTATCATTTACTTAGTTGTGTAATCGTCTCAGACATCAGCCACTAAGCTGGTATCAACGACAGGAAGACCGGTCTGATGGAGTCGCGTCAGAGCGATGCCACGGGGTTGTAGGTAGCTATTCTAGGGTTTATCGTTGGTAGTCCGGTAGTCGTCGTTGTTTTTTTCGTTAAGCGGCTTTAATTATAACATTTTGTGTATGTAATTTTATTGATTTTTAAAGCATATTAATGCTGAACTTTTATGTTATTAAATTAAAGAGAAAAAAAGTTAAAATTTCACCTGACACACACAATTACATTTTGTCTAATTTAATATTGATTTTTTTTTACATTTTAGTATGTAAGCTAGTAATGGATATTTTAATGTAGTTTTTATTAAAAAGTACCAATGGGTTTTTCAAAAACTTATGTACGAATTATATCGTTGGCTCGGACATACAGACGGCGACGGGCTCACCACCTGTCACGTTGTCCCGAAAATATCTTCGGTGGAAGGTGGGTCGAAGGGACTTAATTGTCTAGGCTAGACCTCTGTCTACTCCTGTATTGGGAATTGCGTGAAGATATTTATATTTATTTATTTATTTAAAATATTGTAAAGGAGTTTAAATTACTAAACACGAATGCGTACGATGCTTAGCATTAGTAAATTACAGAGGTCACTTAAACCTCGCTGCGGTCGCAGAAGCGAGGACTGCGGGCTGATTCATGTTTGAGATACAACTCACTTGAGACTCTACTAACAACTTCACGGAGTTCCGACAAGCTTGTCCGGCTTTATCGTACTCTCAAGGGAAAATATAGGTTATAACAATAAAAAATGACAACCTTTTTCTCACCTCACAGTATTGTACTGCAATTAATTTATCTTATTATTATTTGTGTCTGTAGGTATTTGGATGTATATATTATATGTGAATGTTTATTATATATACTTGTAGAATGTTTATTATATATACACGCGAAATCTACCTTTACTTTTACCAACATTCCAGTCGCAGGTCTGCTGGAAGAAATTTCTTAAGAAATAAGCAATACCTTTGTACAAACGTTTTCCTTATATTACATTTCTTATTTTTTATATTTGTATGTGCATACATTATTAAATAAAAAATAAAATAAATTAATTTTACCAAACACTGATAAATCTTTTAAACCATTAAAATAAATTTTCTCAATATCATTAATATTATCACTGAAAACCAATAATCAGACATAACACTAAAGATAAAAGCTCCGTTTGAAAACGTCAAATTTGTTGGTCTGTTTAACAACAAGCCTATATTATATAGTTAGCATAACTTAAAATTAAGCTCCGGACAAGGCAATCCCATTCTTATATTACACTGGATTATGAATAAAATCTATGATTACATTTTTAGTACGTCATTCCAAGTTCATGTTTAATAGACTTACTACAGAACATTTTAACCAATGACATGATAGGTGTCAAGTGTCGTGACGTATTAAAACATCTAGTCAAGTTCCATTTCCATGTATAGAAAAAGTTAATATGCATGTATGCGGGAGTTTCATTAGCAATGGAAAACATCTGGTCAAGATAAACAGGAACTAATTTATTGATAGAAATGAATTGGCAAGTTTTTTTTGCAGAGGAAATACTTAGTTTATTTAAGTATTGAGTTCGAGAGAAATTTACACGGTTACTACTCAAAATAAAGGCGTGCAAAATATTAAATATTTTGTTATGTTTCTATAAAAATATATTAAGCGAATGGTACGTGTTGTAGTCATAATATTTTCACTACATGTTAAAAATTACCTCGTCACCTTGAAGACAATAAGCATCCAATCAAAAACCCACAAGTTCAATTACCTGTAACAAAAAAGATAATAAAACATTAATACCTATAAATGAGACAAAAAAACCTATCTCATTTCAGACCATTTAACTTATCGATTGCTACTACTATATTTCGTATTAGTACGAGCTTGACCAATGGGTTTTTCAAAAACTTATGTACGAATTATAACGTTTCCTTGGACATAAAGACGGCGACGGCCTCACCACCTGTCACGTTGTCTCGAAAATATCTTCGGTGGAAGGTAGGTCAAAGGGACTTAATTGCCTAGACTAGACCTCTGTCTACCCCTGTATTAGGAATTACGTGAAGATATTTTCTATTTTTTTACGAGCTTGATGATCCGATAGCATAGTTGGTAATGTTGTTGATTCGAGTCCCGCAAAAGACACATTTGTCTGATTCATAGAAGATCATAATTATGTATATTTGAATATTTATCTGTATAAAAATATATCTATGTAAATATCACAAACTATCACGTTGTCCCAAATAAGTTTCGGTGAAGGGTGGGTCGAAAGGACTTCTCTGTCTATTCCTCTGTTTAATTGTCTAACTCACTTCAAGGAAAATACGTGAAGATAAAAAATACACGTCTGTATACCTCAATACGTGCAACTCCTATCAAAGGACACATTTTCAAATGATTACATGCGTCAATATGAAATCCCAAATATTTGTTAAAACTTACATACTTGCAACAACCGACGTAGTCCAGCTGAAAAATCGCAAATATATAATCTATAATCCCAAACATTCGAAACACGACACTATTTCCGAATGACTTATCAAAATGGTGTACCTAAATCTATCTAAAACTTTTCATAGAAACTTAATCGAGCAAGCTTGTTCTCGCTGGAGAATAAATGAGCAGTTCCAAAACAATTTCATGCTATCGGTGTCCGTTCCGTCCTCAAGTCTAGACCGCTGCATTGTTGGCACCATCCAGTGTCCAACGACCCCGTGGCGTCTACGTCAATCCACTTTACACTTTACAAAAAGCTCGAGACATCGTCTCTTGGCATCATAGAAATATACGTAATACATAATTGATTTTTAGTAATAGGACCGCCTATTTTGCTATCGGGCTTTTCCTTGTATTTATTTCTAATCTTAAATAGTGGTGTACAATAGATAAATAAAATAAGTAGTACGTGGTAAATTAGTTTTAAATTATTTAAAAAAACCTATTTTTTGAAATTTACTCCTCTTTGCATCATAACATTTCCCTAACGTTTTTTTAAACTTAAAATCCTTTAAATTTACGAAAAATGGAAAACATAAATCATATATCGTTTATCAACCACATTAAAAATTAAGTAGAGTTCGTTCAACGCTTCAGGCGTAATCAAGCGAAATACCTACAAAATTAACAATATTTATAATATTATTGAAATAGGCCGCACTTTACTGGCCAAGGCAATGTTGTAAAAAAAAACTCTCGGTTTAGTTCATTTCGAAACCTGTTAATAGAACAAATTTATGAAACGCTGTGAAGTTTTTATACACGTTTAATCAGACTGTATACGTCAGCCCGACTGAACATTGTTTTTATAGAATTTTATTAGTTCTAAAATTCATCCAAAATAAAACGATTTTTAATTTTATCGCGAATAATATTCAGTTTCTTACAAACTATTATTTATTTTTACTTCCCGTTTTAATGCTTTACAGCATCCGTGCTCACGGGGGGGCTGAGTCTTAAAATTGTTTATAATAAAGTAACACGCAGTACAACTAAGGAGGATGGAATATATCCTGTGGATAATACTATTGCTAAAGTTTCTCTGTTTGTAGCTTAAGTACGCAGAAATGACAGAATGAAAAAAATTTTTTTACACAAATTGTTTATTACCTCAATTACACATTTTTTTTATATTACACATTTAACATAGGAAATCATGCACGGTTCCTGTCGGAGTGATTTCCAAAGTGCTTTTGGTTTCCGGATTTTGATTTGTTGTATCGAGAGTCCAGAGAGGGCTGACAAGTGCTTTATATTTCGGGAAATTGGTCCCGCAGGAGCGTAAGGATAATTATGCGTTCGAAGTCTCGAGCAGATATAAAAATCTACAAAAAGTAAAATTTTACCAATAAGTTAAACGCATATCGAACGAAAATAAAAAGATTAACTAGCTACTTAATAAAACTGTTAGGAAAGCAGTCGACCAATATATAACCGACACCAAGGGTGAACGGAGTAAGCACAAATTGTAATCCAAATGGATTAGATAATGTAAGCTGCGCTTAATTCACTTAACAGGTTTGACAAAAATCATTCTATTTGGAATGGCTTTACTATTATATGTAATAATAATTCTGTTACTACAAATGCAGTGTCTAGTATTGTGACAAACTAGGCGTACGATATGAAAATACTAAATAAAAAACAAGACCTTTGCAAAAATACAAAACCCTATTAGGAGACACATGGAGTACTGCAACTAAATAAGAATATTAAGAAAAATGACAAATTTTAGCAGAAACCCATGCGGTTTTCAGTTACTCTCGAATAACAACTTTCTAAAATTTGAGTACCACAATTGCACTTTGTTAACGACCAAAATAATTTACAAATTAAAGTTCAAAGACCGTCTAGAAACTGTTAAAAGTCGTTTACACTATCGATCGCACGAGAACCGAAATAATATTTACACTAAATTATTATTTAATAACAGCAAATTGAGAAGCGTTATGTCCAAATAGCGAAACAGCTTCTTTGTTTACTTATAACTTCCGAATCGTGTTTGAGACAAATATTGACCTTGACTTATAATAATCATTTAACGGAGCATCGTTAGTTAAACGTGTTTTGTCATCTATATATAAAAATTTCAATACAACTTCACAATTTGCTTAATAAATAAAACTACGAAAAACTGTTGAAAGAAAGTAACAAATTTTTTTTTAATCTATAGACATATCTAATCCTTCCTTACTTAACCACTAATGTCATAAGAATCGCTCAAAATACAACTCATATAAAACTCCTTGCGTTATTGCAAGAATGGACGGACGTAAATGACGATTCTCGAAACTTTAATTTTGTGCTGTAAAACAAATAATATATAAAATTTTTCACTAATCAAATGTTCATGACATATGGGTATATGCCATTAGCATTTCGGAGCTACTTTCAGAAGACTTACAAATATATCGAGCTAATGGAATGCAACCCCGCAAGTTCCCCATCTACATTTTCGCCCCTTCAAGAATGTTGCGTCTAATTAAAATTAAACACGTCCAAAAAAATTTAACATAATATATTAAAAGTAAAATGAAAGCCTCAATAAAATTTCACACGTGACGCACCCAGCGTATACCGAGCCGAAGCTTAGCGTCTTAAACTATTACTGGAATTATCTGCAATTATTTTAATACATAGTTCAGCAGGCGACCGGTAATAACATACCGTACATATGAAAATTGTTTTAAAAATAACTCACACTACTATTTGCAATAAAAATCTTATAAATGCGTCTTACTAATATTATAAATGCGTAATATTTCATACTTCCATAATTTAAAGGCTTAAATTTAAGTTAAAATTATCCAATTTTATCAAATAAACCATTTGACAACCTAACCACAAAACTCCTATAAAAATGTGTTTAGTAAGTTCAAAACGAAATATTAGGTGGGATGTGTACTAGTAGAAGCTGAAAATTGATTGTCTAACGGACCGAATATAAACCTATATGGAAGTATAAGAAACACATTCAAAAAGATGCCCTATTTCATCCCGGCACCCTTGTCACGTATCCATTTTCGTAGGCAGCGCAGCGTACTTTAATTTAAATTACAAAAGAATAACGCGGGATGTTGTGTTGCTTATAGATGTAGAGAATATTTGGATGTTTAAATTGCAATGTCTAAATATTCGTAATACTGTAGTTTTGTGAATTTTACTTCATTTAAGTTAATCAACTTATAGGACTTATCCCAGGTTTAAATTTATTTTAGTTATCGTGAAGAAAAATACACAAACAATTGAGGCAATGTCAAAAACTTGGTTTTCGACACAGCAATCGAAACCGGAACCTTAAAGCTGGCGACAACATGAAAACCGATGTGTACGCAACTACTCCATAGAGGTTGTGTAGGTATTTACATATCTTTGAGTTTATTATTGTACAAATCTATTATAATTAAAATCCTTGTATGATTTTGACATTATATAGTAATTAGTTCATGTTTTGGCGGGGCAGTCGCCCCTGCAGTTGCACCGCAAACATTTTTTTATTTTAAATACTTGTTCAAAAACTGGACTGAGTATTAACACTTTCCTAATAATAATAACAAATATCTTCACGCAATTCCCATTACAGAGGTAGACAGAGGTCTAGTCTAGACAATTAAGTCCCTTCGACCCACCTTCCACCGAAGATATTTTCGGGACCACGTGACAGGTGGTGAGCCCGTCGCCATCTTTATGTCCAAGCCAACGATATAATTCGTACATAAGTTTTTGAAAAACCCATTGGTACGAGCCTGCCATCTGGGGATCGAACTCGGGTCTCTCGACTCGCAATTCCGACCACCCAACCACTCGGACATCACATCGTGAACACTTTCCTCGATAATGAAATCTTATAACAACTAACCTTAACACATCCAGTGACACAGTTGTTCGTGAGCGTGCAATTATCGCAAAGCGAGCACAGCCAGCGGACAAAGATGGCGCGTGGGCGATGTAAAGCAGCGGGTCAGTCGTCTCTAGTACAGTACACGCCGGGGTCGTCGGCCGCGCTCGTTGATGTATGGAAGTTAATGACCACGATCTAGTGTTACTAATTGCCGGGGGAATTCATAGCATTCGTTGACGGTCTGATGTGCGCTCCTTTAATGCGTCTCGACCGCTACAAATGAAAGTGTACAAAAATTTTCCATCAACAGTGAATGTATGAAGAGAATTTTCGGCTAAACTAATTTGCAGCTAATGACTAAATTTTAAGTTTGGGTCAAACTGTGCCTGTTAACTGTATTTTATACGTATATTATATTCACATTCAATTAAAAAAAGAAGCAGCTGATAAAATTGCGTAAAGAAGCTGGACTTGCAATTCAATGCAATTGCATATTTCAAATACTGATATTTTTAAAACAGAAGGAAATTAGGAAGCCCTCGTCATGACTTATGCAATACCACCTAAAATGCCAATGTATGCCAAAAGGTATGCCAATTCCTAACAGACTATTCAGCGTTTTGGTCATTACTCTGTAAATTTATCATAGAACAGCAGCCTATAAAAGTTCACTGTATGACATACGCCCCTGTGATAAGGAAAGCTTTTCTATAAAAGTTGCAACAATAACAAGCGGGATGGCGAGCGCAGCACCAGACTCCGCGAAAACCGTAGACGTTAAAAAATTTTAATCTCATATTTTTCGAGATGGCTTCACTACGATATACAGCCATCTGTCGGAAACCATTTCGAGTCTTTCCCTTAGTCGTCTCTTACCGCAGCCACAGGAAGAATGAGGTGACACATTCTTGTCGTAACCACATGGCAAAAATTATTATTACATAATCAATCAAACAAGCCAAGAGATTGGTCTAATCCTCATTTACGCAAAATCCATCGATAGTTAAATTTCGAATGTGCAAATACAACCTAGACCGAGAAAGCTTATTACGAACCAGGAACATTTGTTTTAAAATGAATTCGATTCAAATCAAAATCTGTTTCGGAGGAGAACGCTCCAGCGAACCCACGGGTCATTGCTGGCGGAACTTCGGTTGACTCACGTCACGCACACAACCTGATGCAGGTAACGGACCGATTCATTTTGATTGTAGGCAATCACTGGCCGAGGATACCTACGTCTGGTATTACTGTACGGTACAGCTACATTGTTTTTCATTCCTTTATAATATTGCTAGATGATTATATCTTAATCGAAGTGTCTAAAGTCACGATAGCCGAGTTGTTGGGTGGTCGGAATTTCGAGTCGAGAGAGAGACTCGGATCCACCCGAGTGGATCCCCAGGTGGCAGTACCAATGAGTTTTTCAAAAAAACTTATGTACGAATTTCATCGTTGGCTTGGACATAAAAGGCGGCGACGGGCTCACCACCTGTCACGTTGTCCCAAAAATATCTTCAGTGGAAGGTGGGTCAAAGGGACTTAATTGTCTAGACTTGACCTCTGTCTACGTGAATTGGGAATTGCGTGAAGTGTCTAGTAAAACATAATTATTTAAAAAAAATAGGTATTTGTACGAGGCCTGAAGAGATTTGTCACTTTTTTGAAGTAAGATTACATGGGGTTCGAAATAATGTATAACACATATTAAAACAATAAATAAAAAAAATGTTTAATCATCGCACCAGAAAATAGATCGGAGAGCAATAGAAAAAGTCTGTCTTAATCCAGTTAATTAATTTATTATAACATTAAAGTTATATAAAATTAATTATAAAATGGATAAGGGCGTGCTTCGATGGTTTGGGCACGTTGAGCGAATGAGCGAAGACCGAATGGTGAAGAAAACATACAGCGCGAAAGTTAATATTAAAAGGGTTTAAAGTTTTAAGGGGTCGAGGTAGGCCGAGACTAGACTGCTCGAAGACGGGAAGGTCAAGAGTACTCGGATACCTCGACGTGCATGTATGAAGAAAATGATGAATCTGAATAAGGCGAAAGAGGTATGTAAGGATCGTGACACTTGGCGATCTGTTTTCTCTGGCTACCCGTCAGGGATTGTGCGTGAAGATAAATAATAAATAATAATAATAATTAAAGTTATATTTTATTTTACGTTTTACATAGTAGGTAAGGTATTTTGTTTAAATTTGTATCAGACAACTCGAGTAAAATATAAAGTATCTTCACGCATTACAATGCAATACACAGGAAGCCAGAGGTCCAGATAAATTAGACCGTTCCCCCATTTCACCGGAGCTTATTTTGAGAAAACGTGACAAGTGATGGGCCTGTTGGAGTCTTTATATAGAAGCTAATACATTTTGAAAAACTTATTGGTTTATTACGAGACGAACTTTATTACGAACGAACTGAATTCCGATCACCCGATCACCCAACCACCCCGTCTTCCCGTGGGCGTCGGAACCGGCGACTATGGAATGAGCCTTGAAGACAAAATTGGCTACCGATAGGTAGCAGCATAAACATCTTGAAAATTACTAGACCAAAATTCAGCAGGCCGGTGATAGGCAGCAGCATCTAATATACGAGATGTCTGTACTGCGATCGTCAATTCGTTTGCCAAGCGTGGCGTTTGTGGTGAACCCTCTCATATGATCTTGCAGTGGACATTTACAGGCCTTTATGATGTTGACGATTAGTAAAATTTATTATTCTTTAGAAGGGAAATAAAAATCAATACTTCAAATTATAATTAGGTTCCAACCAGTAAAAAAGTAAAAAGTAACTCTATTTTCTTTATTTTAAATAAATAAATCAAAACTTTTACAAACATCATTGATTTTAACAACTCATTTTCATGGGTTTATGTGCAGAGCATATATTGCAGAAAGGAAAAAAGGCAAAAAACATTTACAGCTATTCGTCAACAATAATTAAATAGAAAACACGAACAGGTCATGGACGCACACAAATTTAATAAGGACTATCTAGTTCGAATAAAAATAAGTTGTGAAATAATAAATGTATAAAAATAAGACAGGAAAGTAGACCTCGTTGTTAATAACGAAGAGGGCGGAATCAATAGAAGGAAGAGCTTCCACAAAATGAAGTAACAATTTGTGCAATATATATATATATATATATATGTATATATATATATATATATATATATATATATATATATATATATATATATATATATATATATATATATATATATATATATATATATATATATATATATATATATATATATATATATATATATATATATATATATATATATATATATATATATATATATATGGAATTTTGAAATTTGTAATGACGGTGATAACAATAAATATAAGGAGTAACATTTTGTCTTATTTTTTTTTTATTTTTACGCATATCCCAATACAGGTGATTGGAGGTTTAGACTATTAACACTTTTCAACTCACTTTTGTCCAGAGCTTGTTAAGGGCCACTTTTGACTTCGTGATACTCTTTAATGTAGAACTGTATGTGTACTTTCATAATTTATAAAATTTACTACCTATGATACTACTACTACTTATTATAATAAGGTCGATCGGAAGGACTTTAAGTCCTTATATCGAAGATATTTTTGGGACAACGTGACAGGTGGTGAGCCCGTCGACGTCTTTTATGTCCGAGCCAACGATATACATCGTACATACGTTTTAAAAAACGCATTGATACAAGTCTCTTAACCCAAATCCGATCTCCCAACCACTAAGCTGTCGTCATTTGATCGAGTATGTGATGTCATTTAGACGTCTTTGATCTGCCTAAGCAATGGTCACGATGTCGCAAGGTGTCTTTTGCATCCAGCACCTAAACAAATACTTCAGCTGTAAGACGTGAACTTAGGCTAGGTTTTTGTTCCTCGCTCCTGCACTTATATCACATACGAGTATATTCATATCAGCAATAATAATGCAGGTCACATTACGTGCGACACGCGTTCGTCGTTCGAATGTGTTCACGTGTTACAATCATTGTTTCACGGAAACGTAAACAATCAGTTACCTTTATCGTAAACTAACAACTTTATTTCAATGTCATTTAATGTTTACGTAAAGAATGTCATTGTTAAGAAAATAAGTGTTAATTGAATTAAATTTTATTAATTATCGATTTTATGTCGTAACTTGACCGTACTGGTATTATAAGACTTTTAATCTTTTACTGGATAGTAACAACTTAATAGATGCAGAAAGACAATAAAACCAAGACAGCTGTGTGGTCAGTTCTGAATCCAAATCAGGAGAATCTAGTTCAATCTCACTGAGGAGCGGTCGTACCAAAGAGTTTTACGATTACTTTTTATCGTTGGCTTTGAAACAAAAATGGCGAAAGGTTTTACAACCAGTAATATAATCCAAAATAAACAATGGTGAAATGCATGTAGGCAAGACTAACTTTTCAAGAACTCTGATCATCCTAGTCATCGTAAGTTTTCTCTTAGAGAGAACTTACGAGTACGTTAGTATTATTTATATTAGGTGTATAAATATCAAAATTTATATTCGGTTTAGGTCTTTTTAACAAAACACAGTTGTTTCGGAAATGAGTAATGCCATGATATTTTTCAAGAAATGTCATTGTAAATATAGTAGAGACGCAATTAGTGAGTTAGAACTGCAGTTGTCCAGGAAATGGAAGCTGCCAAGGCATAAGAATTTTCTCTCACTTTTACTGTAAAACGGCTTGTAGAACCCCACTGCTGAACATAGGCCTCTCCCGTAAGAAAGAAAAAAAGAAAGTGTCAGTCAGCTAAGAGCAGTTATTAAAAAAAAACAGATACCTATGTAAGTAAACTACAAGATTTATGAGCTAATTTGCATTGATGCATACTACAATACATTTGGTTTTACAACTTCTAAATAAAACTCACAAGAATTGAAGACAAAATGCGGGAACAGCGAGACGAGCAAGAGGGGTCATTGCCATGGAATAGTAAGTAGCGTTATTTAAAATAAAAATAAAACCGGTCAAGTGCGAGTCCTACTCGTGGGTAGTGAGTTCTGGAACTATCTGAATAAATAAATATAAATATCTTCACGTAATTCCCAATACAGGGACAGAGGTCTAGTCTAGACAATTAATTCCCTTTGCCCCATCTTTCACCGAGGATATTTTCGGGACAACGTGACAGGTGGTGAGCCCGTCGCCGTCTTTATGTCCAAGCCAACATATATACATAAATTTTTGAAAAACCCATTGGTACGAGCCTTCCACCTGGGGATCTCGAACTCGGGTCATTCGACTCGTAATTCCGACCACCACTCGGCTATCGGGACTTTTTTTTAACTATCTGAAGATTTAGGATTTTAGTCTAGATCTTTTTGGCTAACTGTTGGAGAAGCAAAAACCTAAAACAATTTGTTTTCATCTAATTATTTCGGAAATAAGGTATATTTCCTCTCCCTAGATTTTTGGATATTTTCTTTAATATATTATAATCATGCCATGTTCGTTAATATATTTAATTTTTTTTCTTATTTAGTAGATGGCGTGGAGCACTAAAATAAAATAAAACGGAAATATCGAATAAAATTCGTTTTTGTGCGATACTTTATTACGCCCTCAATTGGGTCATTAAACTATATCTTCCTATCAAATAAAAAAAATTAATACATATAATTAATTAAATTCTGGAGAAAATTCTTCGCTTCGGAAATAACAGACGAGCAGTCATAGACGAAAGTGGTCTAATAAGGCTTTTGTTATTTGCTTTCATCCGAAACCCTAAAAACCCAATCCGCACGTTTGGGCTTGCGCCAGAACTTCCTACGAGTGAGATAAGTATAGTAAGTGCAGTAACATTGCGAAAATTGAGAAAGAATTGGTTTGGCTCCAAGACCAGATGTTTAAAAAAACTTTTGCAGAAAATAGTTCTACAGCTTGTGATATTTTTTGGCTTCGGGTTTTTAACGCATTTACATTCGAATGTATGTATGTAATGTAATTCGAATAAGCACATTTTCTTATACAGTTTTACGCCAAAAATGAGTATATGAAGAAAATGCGGAAAAAATTGGTAAAGTATTTCTTATCTTATTATCTAGAATTACATATTCAAACACTTGATGTCTTTCTTCCTCCGGCCACCCTCAGGATTGTTATTTGAATTCGCCGTTATCTATACGTGAACTGCTGTATACACCAGACGACTACAACTTCGATTCCTTTGAAATCGCCTAGCTATATGTATGTATAGCTATAGTAGATATTTATATGTGTATTTACACATATAAATATCTACTATTCATGAATTACATTGACGGTACAACATATTTAGTAAACAAAACTGCCCGTGTTCTTTCGACTACTTTTCTTGTACGCTTCATACATAAAAATACAGCTGTCATCTGCAGACCTGGCAACCCTGCTCTCAGAGAAATTGACGTGCGAACGAAATGTATCGGACATCGACCGTCGCATGTGGGCCACGTGACGTCACGTGTGTACACACCGTTACACACCCACAATGAATATGGAGATCATATGCACAATATGATCTCCATATTCATGGTGGTGGGTGGGTTTTTTCAGCTACATACCGCACACGTGTTTTGTACAGCAGAGACAGATAGAATTTTTGTTGACTTACTTAATGAAATAAATATATGATAAATATCTTTCATTATGTCTGCTAAAAATTCCGAAAAGCGGCCCGGATGACTGACAGGTGCACAATATAAAGTAAAAACAGCGTGTCAGTTGATTGTTTAAAATTCTGAACAATAATATTATGAAATAAATGTTTTAAAATATACCAGCCCGTCACAACAGTAAAAATAAAATAAAATAAAATATCTTCACGCAATTCCCAATACAGGGGTAGACAGAGGTCAAGTCTAGACAATTAAGTCCCTTTGACCCACCTTCCACCGAAGATATTTTTGGGACAACGTGACAGGTGGTGAGCCCGTCGCCGCCTTTAACAAATTTAACCAAATTATTTTAACAAATTTAACCGTCACAACAGTGAAGGTTAAATTTGTTAAAATATTGTTTGCGGAAACAAATAAATATTAAAAATTCTTTTTTTTATCTGAAAATAGCATTTTTGATGTTGAATAAATATTCCTACATAGATTTAGTTTAATTAAACATTTTATGCAAAAAGTTTTATGTTTCAGGCAAGAGTATGTTGTAATACCACGTAGCACTTCTTCGAACCCATGACAATAGTATATGAACCTATTTTTTTCATATACATAATTATTTTTATAGTATTATTTCTCTTTAATTACATTAAACTAGTAGTAATAGATAGTACCTAACTTATTTATGCTTTAAAATTTAACAGCAATGAAATAGTTATCTATTATAATTTAATAATTAGATAAAACAGTTATTAGTTTTCTATTTAATTTCTGTTAAATTAAGTCACGACAGCCGAGTGGTTGGGTGGTCGAAATTTCGAGTCAAGTGACCCGAGTTCGATCTCCAGGTGGCACGCTCGTACAAATGGGTTTTCAAAACTTATACATGAATTATATCGTTGGCTTGGACATAAAGACGGCGACGGGCTCACCACGGTCTATCTACCCCGAAAATATCTTCGGTCTGGAAGGCGAATATCACTAATGATCATACGTTATGCAGGGCTTATAGGGGCGGAATATAGATTCTTAAGATTTACCTTTTATTATATCAACGAGGAACATATATATATATATATATATATATATATATATATATATATATATATATATATATATATATATATATATATATATATATATGTATATATATATATATATATATATATATATATATATATATATATATATATATATATATATATATATATATATATATATATATATATATATATATATAACGAGGAACATAAAACATTATGAATTTTATTTAAAATACTGAAACGTCTATTTAAAATCTAATTTAAAAAAAAATACGAAAAGACTATCTCAGACATCGACTTCATATGATAAAAGAATGTCCTGACAAAGGGCGCTTTACGTAGCGAAGCGTGCCTTCATTCCTGCGCTTTACGAACTGACGTTGACGCTCAAAATATTTACAGTCGTAAAAGTTGCGACGTTTATGACATTCATCTCCCAACAGCGAACGCATTCGTTTGTAAATTTGGAAGTCATTGTGCACTAAGTAAAGATGAAAGAGATACTTGATAAAAAAATCTGTCTATTCGTTTAGTAGTATCTTTCTATTTTTCAATGTACATATGATGCCTCTGAATAGCTGTTGATTACCTATTGAGACTTCATGCATAACTCAGAGGAGTTAAACAAGCATTTTTACTGGGTTTTCACAATTCACTTTTGTTTAAGAATCAAAAAGTGAAAATTATCTTGTCTATCTCGTCTTGCCTGGAGGAGAAAAACAAAATATCTTCTTTAAAGAATTCCACTATAAATTCTTACACTAGAAATATATTCACTCTAATATAAATCGGTAGAATCCCATCGGTATAATGGCGTTTGAATTAACTCTCCCTCTTTTTCCCCTCTTTTAAAATAATTGTTTCGAAAATAATAATGTCCTTGGAATAAAAATCTTATAATTTTTGTTCCAAGGACCTTATTATTTTTATTTATTATTCAGCTACATTCAAAAGGGTCATACGCATCAGAGGTAAGCTGATTGAATTCAATACACGAATCAGGAACTTCGCACTTAATTTTGTATATAACCTTAACTCTGTGTACATGAGAAGACATTTTCCTTTCCTATAGTAGTTCTTAAAATGCTGTGTTTTTGTTTGAATAACCAAACTATAGTTTCTTATGCGTAAGCGTGACTCAAACATTAAAGGAGTCGATTATTGCCAATCGTTTCGTCAATGATCACTATCAGTAATCATCAGATACAAAAAAATCCTACCACGACGCATGTAACAAAAAGAGACATTAATATCAACTATGCCGCTGCCGGGAACAAAGTCAATGGTGCCCTGACTGCGTTAATCAAAAGGCAAGGCGTTGTGAAAAGTGCACGCCTTGCAATACATAAAACGCAGTGTTGGTACCGACTTTGTTATATGGCAGCGAAACCTGGGTATGCCAGAAGAAGCATAAAAGCAGGTTGAATGCAGTGGAGATGCGATCTCTTCGTAAAATGTGCGGCCTTACCATGGCCGACCGAAAGCGAAACGAAGATATTCGCAATATGGCAGGTTTGAAAGATGACCTTGTCTCAAAAATGGATTAGGGCGTGCTTCGATGGTTTGGGCACGTTGAGCGAATGAGTGAAGACCGAATGGTGAAGAAAATATATAGCGCGAAAGTTAATATTAAAAGGTGTCGAGGTAGACCGAGACTAACTTTCGAAGACCATGTGAGCAAATTGCTCGAAGAGGGGAGGGTCAAGAGTACTCGGATACCTAGACGTGCATGTATGAAGAAGATGATGAATCTGAAAGAAGCGAAAGAAGTATGTAGGGATCGTGACACTTGGCGATCTGTTCTCTCTGGCTTCCCCGTCAGGGATTGTGCGTGAAGATAAATAAATAAAATAAATAAATATCAACTATGCGTAAGGAAGGCTCTTTGAGAAACATCAAATTAATACATACTTTTAATGATTGTTATGTGATAGCATAGAACAGTAATATTGCAGATTAATACGTAACCGACTCAGGTTTAGAGAGGAGGAATAGAAAGCGTTGCTTATGTCAGTCATCAGTCGCCAATCGTGGAGAAGCTTCCTTTGCAAAGCGGCTTCATTCAACGTTATGCCAACACAATTATTAGTATACACTTTTATTTATGTATTTATATCTCATTATAGTGGAGATCATTATAACAGCAGAAAATTACAATGACAATAAAGGTATATAAACTGTATGTTAATGAACTGTGTCCTGTTGGATAAATTAAACCGTATTTATCTGACATTTGTCAGCTTGTTTGAGGTGTGGAATATCCACCCCATTATCGGTGGTTACTTATGAGTTAGTGTCCTTAGTTAGATAGGAGTTAGGTCCCTACCGCTTATCATCGGATTACGTAATTATAGTTTGATATTTTACGAAAAAGTTAAACCGCACTCAATCGTTGCCGCTTTTTTCGCCGAGTTGCCTCTTACGACACCCACGGGAAGAAGTCGGGTAGAAAATTAAAACTCCGATACCACATGGCCCTTTAAAACCTTTCAGTTTAAAAACTCTCTGGAAGAAATCGCTTTTAGCGATAAGACCGCTATTTGTATCACCATAGTCTTGCGAATCCTAATAAATTTTAAGTCGTATATTTTTATGCTGGTGTGCAATAAACAATATTCTATATATTCTATCTAAAAACTAACCTTTCATCTTTCATAAAAAATAAGAATATGCTAAACATAATTGGTTTTGACTCCAGATCTAGGTATACGACAAGAGCAGCTATTTATAAAAATAATAAAGATGTATAAACCATCTCCAAAAATACCAGATCAAAATTTTCAAACCGTAGATGGGCAGTAATGTCTGATATGTGACCCGTCTGGTACTGCGATGTCCAATCCGCTTGGCAAGCGTAGCGATTAAAGCAATAGTTCCTATGGAAGTTCTGCAGTGGACATTAACAAGCAGTTATATCATGTATCACATGCGTTAAATAAGTAATGCGTTCACGCATTAACAAGACTGAGGTAGTAAGAGGTCTATAGTTTCGCCCTTTCGACTCACTCTTCACCGGAGCTCATTTGGGACATGAGACAGGTGGTGAGTCTGTCACCGTCATAGTGTCCCAGCAAACAATACGAATCATACACACGTAAAGGGAATACGTAAAATACCTTTAAAAACCGTAAAGCAATGAATTATTATTTCATTTTACACTAAAAGTTAAAGGGTTTTTACAAAAGTTACCTGTATAACAAGCTTAAAAGTTATGAAATTTTCAGTTTGAATATCTGAGGATTTTAAGCTACGTGAAAAACATTTAATTCATGTTACGTAAATGGCTTTCTGGTCTACATTTTTTAGTCTCATGCGAATATTTTAATACTCTTGCTTTTAAAAAGTCAGTAATATAAAGTTTTAATAAAAAATAATAATAATATAATAGAAAATAAACGGTGTAACGTTTACTACGTTAGTATCAATATATTTTACGACCAAAGTGAACGAGTGGACTCACACTGGTTTTCAAGGTGACGCTAGCTCTGAGGTCCCGAGTCCGATTCCCGGTCGGGTCAATGTAAAAAACACTTTTTCTACATTTTCTCGGGTCTGGGTGTTTGTGGCACCTTCGTTATTTCCATATTACAAGTACTTCAGCTGCTTACTTTGGGATCAGAGCAATGTATGTGATGATATCCCTATCTTTTTTTAATTTATGACCCACCTTCCACCGAAGATATTTTTGGGACAACGTGACAGGTGGTGAGCCCGTCGCCGCCTTTAACAAATTTAACCAAATTATTTTAACAAATTTAACCGTCACAACAGTGAAGGTTAAATTTGTTAAAATATTGTTTGCGGAAACAAATAAATATTAAAAATTCTTTTTTTTATCTGAAAATAGCATTTTTGATGTTGAATAAATATTCCTACATAGATTTAGTTTAATTAAACATTTTATGCAAAAAGTTTTATGTTTCAGGCAAGAGTATGTTGTAATACCACGTAGCACTTCTTCGAACCCATGACAATAGTATATGAACCTATTTTTTTCATATACATAATTATTTTTATAGTATTATTTCTCTTTAATTACATTAAACTAGTAGTAATAGATAGTACCTAACTTATTTATGCTTTAAAATTTAACAGCAATGAAATAGTTATCTATTATAATTTAATAATTAGATAAAACAGTTATTAGTTTTCTATTTAATTTCTGTTAAATTAAGTCACGACAGCCGAGTGGTTGGGTGGTCGAAATTTCGAGTCAAGTGACCCGAGTTCGATCTCCAGGTGGCACGCTCGTACAAATGGGTTTTTCCAAAACTTATACATGAATTATATCGTTGGCTTGGACATAAAGACGGCGACGGGCTCACCACGGTCTATCTACCCCGAAAATATCTTCGGTCTGGAAGGCGGATATCACTAATGATCATACGTTATGCAGGGCTTATAGGGGCGGAATATAGATTCTTAAGATTTACCTTTTATTATATCAACGAGGAACATATATATATATATATATATATATATATATATATATATATATATATATATATATATATATATATATATATATATATATATATATGTATATATATATATATATATATATATATATATATATATATATATATATATATATATATATATATATATATATATATATATATATATATATATATATATATATATATATATATATATATATATATATATATATATATATATATATATATATATATATATATATATATATATATATATATATATATATATATATATATATATATATATATATATATATATATATATATATATATATATATATATATATATATATATATATATATATAACGAGGAACATAAAACATCATGAATTTTATTTAAAATACTGAAACGTCTATTTAAAATCTGATTTAAAAAAATACGAAAAGACTATCTCAGACATCGACTTCATATGATAAAAGAATGTCCTGACAAAGGGCGCTTTACGTAGCGAAGCGTGCCTTCATTCCTGCGCTTTACGAACTGACGTTGACGCTCAAAATATTTACAGTCGTAAAAGTTGCGACGTTTATGACATTCATCTCCCAACAGCGAACGCATTCGTTTGTAAATTTGGAAGTCATTGTGCACTAAGTAAAGATGAAAGAGATACTTGATAAAAAAATCTGTCTATTCGTTTAGTAGTATCTTTCTATTTTTCAATGTACATATGATGCCTCTGAATAGCTGTTGATTACCTATTGAGACTTCATGCATAACTCAGAGGAGTTAAACAAGCATTTTTACTGGGTTTTCACAATTCACTTTTGTTTAAGAATCAAAAAGTGAAAATTATCTTGTCTATCTCGTCTTGCCTGGAGGAGAAAAACAAAATATCTTCTTTAAAGAATTCCACTATAAATTCTTACACTAGAAATATATTCACTCTAATATAAATCGGTAGAATCCCATATTCGGTAGAATCCCATCGGTATAATGGCGTTTGAATTAACTCTCCCTCTTTTTCCCCTCTTTTAAAATAATTGTTTCGAAAATAATAATGTCCTTGGAATAAAAATCTTATAATTTTTGTTCCAAGGACCTTATTATTTTTATTTATTATTCAGCTACATTCAAAAGGGTCATACGCATCAGAGGTAAGCTGATTGAAATCAATACACGAATCAGGAACTTCGCACTTAATTTTGTATATAACCTTAACTCTGTGTACATGAGAAGACATTTTCCTTTCCTATAGTAGTTCTTAAAATGCTGTGTTTTGTTTGAATAACCAAACTATAGTTTCTTATGCGTAAGCGTGACTCAAACATTAAAGGAGTCGATTATTGCCAATCGTTTCGTCAATGATCACTATCAGTAATCATCAGATACAAAAAAATCCTACCACGACGCATGTAACAAAAAGAGACATTAATATCAACTATGCCGCTGCCGGGAACAAAGTCAATGGTGCCCTGACTGCGTTAATCAAAAGGCAAGGCGTTGTGAAAAGTGCACGCCTTGCAATACATAAAACGCAGTGTTGGTACCGACTTTGTTATATGGCAGCGAAACCTGGGTATGCCAGAAGAAGCATAAAAGCAGGTTGAATGCAGTGGAGATGCGATCTCTTCGTAAAATGAGCGGCCTTACCATGGCCGACCGAAAGCGAAACGAAGAGATTCGTAATATGCGATCTCTTCGTAAAATGTGCGGCCTTACCATGGCCGACCGAAAGCAAAACGAAGATATTCGCAATATGTCAGGTTTGAAAGATGACCTTGTCTCAAAAGTGGATTAGGGCGTGCTTCGATGGTTTGGGCACGTTAAGCGAATGAGTGAAGACCGAATGATGAAGAAAATTTATAGCGCGAAAGTTAATATTAAAAGGTGTCGAGGTAGGCCGAGGCTAACTTTCGAAGACCATGTGAGCAAACTGCTAGACGAGTGAAGAGTCACAAGTTCTCCTATACCTAGACGTGCATGTATGAAGAAGATGATGAATCTGTAAGAAGCGAAAGAGGTGTGTAAGGATCGTGAAACTTGGCGATCTGTTCTCTCTGGCTAACCCGTCAGCGATTGTGCGTGAAGATAAATAAATAAATAAATAAATATCAACTATGCGTAAGGAAGGCTCTTTGAGAAACATCAAATTAATACATACTTTTAATGATTGTTATGTGATAGCATAGAACAGTAATATTGCAGATTAATACGTAACCAACTCAGGTTTAGAGAGGAGGAATAGAAAGCGTTGCTTATGTCAGTCATCAGTCGCCAATCGTGGAGAAGCTTCCTTTGCAAAGCGGCTTCATTCAACGTTATGCCAACACAATTATTAGTATACACTTTTATTTATGTATTTATATCTCATTATAGTGGAGATCATTATAACAGCAGAAAATTACAATGACAATAAAGGTATATAAACTGTATGTTAATGAACTGTGTCCTGTTGGATAAATACAGGATAAAGAGGACTCCCAGCTTTGCATTTTAAACTGTATTTATCTGACATTTGTCAGCTTGTTTGAGGTGTGGAATATCAACCCCATTATCGGTGGTTACTTATGAGTTAGTGTCCTTAGTTAGATAGGAGTTAGGTCCCTACCGCTTATCATCGGATTACGTAATTATAGTTTGATATTTTACGAGAAAGTTAAACCGCACTCAATCGTTGCCGCTTTTTTCGCCGAGTTGCCTCTTACGACACCCACGGGAAGAAGTCGGGTAGAAAATTAAAACTCCGATACCACATGGCCCTTTAAAACCTTTCAGTTTAAAAACTCTCTGGAAGAAATCGCTTTTAGCGATAAGACCGCTATTTGTATCACCATAGTCTTGCGAATCCTAATAAATTTTAAGTCGTATATTTTTTATGCTGGTGTGCAATAAACAATATTCTATATATTCTATCTAAAAACTAACCTTTCATCTTTCATAAAAAAATAAGAATATGCTAAACATAATTGGTTTTTGACTCCAGATCTAGGTATACGACAAGAGCAGCTATTTATAAAAATAATAAAGATGTATAAACCATCTCCAAAAATACCAGATCAAAATTTTCAAACCGTAGATGGGCAGTAATGTCTGATATGTGACCCGTCTGGTACTGCGATGTCCAATCCGCTTGGCAAGCGTAGCGATTAAAGCAATAGTTCCTATGGAAGTTCTGCAGTGGACATTAACAAGCAGTTATATCATGTATCACATGCGTTAAATAAGTAATGCGTTCACGCATTAACAAGACTGAGGTAGTAAGAGGTCTATAGTTTCGCCCTTTCGACTCACTCTTCACCGGAGCTCATTTGGGACATGAGACAGGTGGTGAGTCTGTCACCGTCATAGTGTCCCAGCAAACAATACGAATCATACACACGTAAAGGGAATACGTAAAATACCTTTAAAACCGTAAAGCAATGAATTATTATTTCATTTTACACTAAAAGTTAAAGGGTTTTACAAAAGTTACCTGTATAACAAGCTTAAAAGTTATGAAATTTTCAGTTTGAATATCTGAGGATTTTAAGCTACGTGAAAAACATTTAATTCATGTTACGTAAATGGCTTTCTGGTCTACATTTTTTAGTCTCATGCGAATATTTTAATACTCTTGCTTTTAAAAAGTCAGTAATATAAAGTTTTAATAAAAAATAATAATAATATAATAGAAAATAAACGGTGTAACGTTTACTACGTTAGTATCAATATATTTTACGACCAAAGTGAACGAGTGGACTCACACTGGTTTTCAAGGTGACGCTAGCTCTGAGGTCCCGAGTCCGATTCCCGGTCGGGTCAATGTAAAAAACACTTTTTCTACATTTTCTCGGGTCTGGGTGTTTGTGGCACCTTCGTTATTTCCATATTACAAGTACTTCAGCTGCTTACTTTGGGATCAGAGCAATGTATGTGATGATATCCCTATCTTTTTTTTAATTTATGTATTAAAACAAAAATTAATGTTCGTTCTGATTAGTACCGTTGCTAGTAGCAGATAGTTAATCGAGTTTTGTTAAAAAATAAACAACGCCGTTTATATACCAACGCTACCTATTTATCTACCTACCTATCTATATATGAAACAGGCGTTATATATTTTGCAAACCAAGTGCTAAGGAAGAGAGTCTTAGCATTTCACAATAACGTTCACTATCTATAGAGATTACTTGCCCACTTTGATCTTAGTGGAATTAAGGACATGATGCCTTTACTGATCTCACAGGGGTCCAAACGCAGTGCTCCTGACTATTTTGTATGAGAATACCTGAGAAGAATTATGAGAACACAAGAAAACACCGGCGAATCCGACGCAATTGAAGCACACTATCACATCAGAAAGGGCCGCAATCTCGCAAGCAGTATGTCAACGCGTTGTCACCAATCTTCGTTTGACATCATTGGATTGCCAGAAGTATAACTTTCAAATAAAATTAATTAACATAAAAACGTATTTTTTTTATTCTACTACTAAACCTCCAACACCCAATTTAGATACGTTCCTGTGTTTATGATTATTTCTTCCGGATAATACAGAAATCGTGACAAAGAAATAAAAAGAACACATGTTTCATTGATCTGACAGGTGGTAAATACCGGTAACCGCAGTTTAAATTACAGTTCATTATTTTGACAGACATAAAGCAAGTTTTATTGTTACATAGAAACGCAGACAACCGGAAGCCTTATACCGGAGGCTTTAGAAAATGATGCATTTGCTTACTGTCCACTTAAAGTTAGAAACCACGAAACAAAAAAAATTAGAACTTATAACTATTAAAGCCGTAAATTTTTCTTGGAACAGTTATTTATTTATTATTCAATTATAATAGAATAAATACATTTAAAAATAGAATAAATATACTTTTTTAAACTATATACTAATAGCGAATAAAATTACCATAATTTTAGTCACGATAGCCGAGTGCTTTGGTGATCGGAATTCGAGTCAAGAGACCCGAGTTCGATCTCCAGGTGGCAGGCTCGTACCAATAAGTTTTTTCAAAAACGCATGTATGATTTATATGGTTGGCTTGGTCATAAAGACGGCGACCGGTTCACCACCTGTCACATTGTCCCAAAAGATGTCTTCGGCGGAAGGTGGGTCTAAAGGGCTTAATTGTCTATACTAGATCTATATCTACTCCTTTATTGGGAAAGGCGTGATGATATTTTTTTAATAAAATTACCCGTACAAAGTGTAATCCCCTACTCTGTATAACAGTACCTCTCTGTTTTATTGCGGTATTACAGCCTCTTACTCCAAAAGCAGAGGACTTTCATACGTCCTCCCAATACAGAAATCTACCTGTTGAAATGCAATTTTTAAAGAGTCTTAGATATACAATACAATAGAGTAGAATTCGTGATTAAGTAATATTTGATTTGCGTTGTATTTTCGATAAGTGTCAAGTAGTTCCGTCTTGTTCCGACTAAAGACTTTAGTCGGAAAAAGACGGAAAAAGTATTAAGGTCCACTTAGCTGTTAAGCCGTGAAAGTGAAAATGCTACAAATAGACAAATTAAAGTTACTTTCGCTTTTTAATGTGGATGATAAAATTATGATATCGATGAAGTGACGACTTGAACAATAATATAGGAGTCGGTGGATGAGGAGATAGCTCAGGGCTGTTCTTTGCATTGATTTTCGAGAGGTCCTGAGAGACTGAGAAAGACAAAAATTACATATTTTCTACGAGTTAAAGAATCTTCGAATTAGATACGTTTTCGATAGAGTATAAGTAGAAATGGTCTTGACCTTACTCCACTACATCGGACAGCCTCGCAAGTTTACCTGTAAATAACCATAATAAAATTTAGTCATTTTGTGGTTTGTTTCCATACGTTGTTCTATCGTTAATATTTAGAAACAAAGGTAGAGAAGAGAAATTGTATAGCTATAGTATTAATTAATATTAGTATGCACCTATTGGTTGTTACTTCTAGGAGCTGAAGGTAACAGGAGTAAATTATGTTTATGAGAACAAGGTGTCCCACGGAAATGTAGCAAAATATACGCAAATGGCGGGAAAGTTAACGAAATTTTAAAAACAACATATCCATTTACGAGTATATTTTTCTGCATATACTATCTCACGTAGTTTTAAGTGTATAACCCTTCTTTTTGTCCTTCTTTCTTCTGTAATATGCTATAGTAGTCGTCCAAAATCCGCCCTTGACTAGATCACTAAACATTTTTCAAATCATAATACTTTAAAAACAAAGAGATGATTTAGCAAACTGTGCGTTTGATACTGTACAAAACAAGCATTGCTCATAGTAGGTAATTGTTTATTGACAACAGGATTGGATGACTCGTTATTTATTCAACTAATCGGTCTTGAGGAAATGACAAATAGAGCAGGACTCCCGCAACGCTGCAACTCCACAAATAGATCGTAATTTGTACGCTGGTGATGTTTTAAGCGTACAATATACTTAATACAAAAATATGGTCATTTGCTTCGCCCCTAAATACACTGTTTGTCCATAGTACTGGACTGTCTTTTATGTGGTATTTTTACATGATGATTGTAACATTTCCTACCAACTGCTAATCTACAATAAAATACTAAATTTTTATATTCTTTTATTCAATGGTATGCAAATAAATTTTTATGTGTGTCAACAATAAAACGTAGAAAACGTTTGCGAAGAAAATCTACTATCTAGTCCTGAAAATTTTTATAGGTTACTAGCATCCACCAATGTATCAAGACACTGACGTTGGCCAGCACTGCGTACAAATGAGGTGGATGCGCGATGGTTGCGCAACAACCAACATCCGGCGTCAAAAACACCGGTTCAACGCGCTGGCGAATGAAGCTCTTTGTCTCCTGTTGGCGCACGACCGAGCTTTTTTAAAAAGATATTTACATAGTGTGATCAATCAACCTTTTTTAACACCATTTATCATCACTTACACACGCATAGGGAGCAGCTCTTGTTAACCGTTTACGAATACATTCGTCATCAATGTATTTCGAATTATAAGGAGTGAAGTAGCAGTGTGGTAACGGCGTAAGAAATTATGGTAAATTGTATTTTTTTTTAATTGTATACTTTACTCCTTTCTTTAGGTGTCATAGGTGACTAGGGGGTGCCGTTGCAAAAGCAATATAACCCGAAATATACCGGATCAAATTTGAATACACCGGCTATAGTGTCTGGTACTGCAATCGCTAATCCGCTTGCCAAGCAAACGATTAAGGCAAATCTGTTTAACAGGAAAGGTCTATGACTTTTTTTTTCATTTGATTTTGTTCTAACTTTAAAAGAATATATTTCAAATTTTTTTTAAGGTAAAATAAGCAACAAATAAAGTTTTAAGCATATATTTACTGACCTTCGATTGTCAAAAAAAGGTTTAAAACTCATAAACAAATGTCGGCAAGCACGCCGACACAAACAAACTAGACGACAATAAAACCGGCTCATTTTTGTCACTTTATGACTCTTAACATCGCTGGCGCTGCGAAAGGGAAATCTGACGTCGTGGATTAGCATAAGACTATGGCATTTATTATGGTCATAAAATAACATGAAGTTGTAAATGTGCCCAATAAATGTTAGATCGAAGGCGCTATGCATCTCCGAATAGTGTTATTTAGAATTAATAATAAAGAAAATTAAAAAAATTAAATGCATCATGGATTTGTCGATCAGACACTATCGTGAAAACGGTATTAAGGATTTGAATGAAACCGATAAATTTGCAATGGAAAGAAAATATTTAAATAACACCAATCAATATTTTCGATATATTAAAAGATTTTTGCAAAAATACTTATGACAAATAATATTTCTTTCGTCGTTGATAATGTCGACATCAGATGCATACCTTAGCCTTATCTAACGCAATTCAATTACAGAAGTTGATATTTTTAACTGGGTTTATAATATAATAATGAGATTTTCAAAATTCCTATTATCATTTTTGTCATTTACAGCACTTAGATCTTAAACAGCGGCATACTCCTTTTCATTGTAAGAATTATTTAAATTAGTACCAATCACTTTACCACTTTTCCGCCGTGAAAAAAGGTGAACAACCACACTTATGTTACAGTTTAAAAAAGATATTACAGAGCTATTATACAAATTACACCCTGTGAGATCTAGCATCCTAATTCTTAGGGGTAACATTTCTTCTGTAAACTTCTTCTATTGACGTCGTTTGTAAAAATATATGGTCTGTAGTACCCACTCATGGCAAGCCTATACATACATATAACCGCCTGTAATAGTTTACTTCTAGACATACCTCTCCTGTGGAAGGTTTTGCAAAATCGCCACGCTCGCCCCCTTCTGCTGCTACGCTACTGCCCCTCAATGATCTGCTTATTTTATAATGATATTTTTTCGAGACGGTTATCAGGACATCGGTCGGTAGCCACTGACATACTCAAGGCTTTTTCTCTTAATCGCCTTACGACATCTACGAGATCAAAGTGTGTGACATATTCATAAGACATTACTACCTCGGCTAGCAAGCATATAAAAAGTTTAAATAATCATATATGGTCTAATTAATTCATCGACGGTATAATTAGGGCAACTGCAAGCGGACTTAAGTGGTGACAGTAAGTTAGTTTCTGAAGGTAATGGAGTTATCACACGCAAACGCTGTTTCTTGCCTGTTTCAATTTAATTAGAACATAATGTAGGAAGTTTGTGTTTGAAATATGAGGGTTACATACAAACATTTGAATAGGAGTAAATGTTTACTATTGACTGAAGTTGTAAGGATTTTCCTTTGTAGGATTCATTACATTTTACATTAAGTACAAAATTCCTAAGAGTTTATATGCAACTTCTCAGCTTCGTTAATTCAATATGTATTAAAATTAATTTAGTATTATGTTGATAAACTACACATATATTCTTTCTTGTGTATGGGAATTCGGATGAAAAAAGGAACTATTAGTCCACCTGATGGTAAATGGTTACTGCAGCCCATAACACCCGGTCAAGGAGGCGTTGTCACCCCCTAGACTAAGAGGACCTCCTAAGCCATGATAACACTAGCTCCTTATACACTTACGCAAACCGGATCATAGCAGTTAACAACTGCTATTTAGCAGCAGGTATACTGACCATGAGAACTCCTATGTAGGGAAAGAGTCTACCAATGTTTCCCACTTTTCAACCTCCATTATTGACTAGAGTACACACGAAACAAAAAGCCTCAATATGTTGGTAATAAATGGTATTTTATTTTGCATAAGCTGATGGGGTAAATTTCGTAAATGGCAACTTGCTAGTATAGCAGAATATAGAGTAATACGTAGTATTGCGGGAAGTGGTTCGATGCAAATGGAAAAATAAAAAACATGTCAAAAATTTTGAACGAGTTATAATGAAATATATTTAATTTCCAATATTCCTGAGCGCTAGTAAAACAAATATCAAATAACTTACTCAGGTTTGAAGTATTATTGTAAACAAACTACGTGTGAAAATTATCATTTAAGAACAATAAATATTTACAGATTCTCAAAAACCAGTAGCGGTAATAACCCGATATAAATCGCTAGCAGAGAATATCAATTTTACATTCGTCGGCGGACTCCGGCCGGCCTTTACCGTTAGGCATTCTGAGTCCGTCTCGTGCGTACTTGTATTTTAGTCTTAATAACGGATCCTCAAACTGTTTCCATGCACTGATACGATTAAAGGACGAGGGGAGTCGTTGCTCTTTTGTTTTTACAAACTTCTTTAGTAACACTGTAGCAGCATGTACTGTGTGACGAGGAATAGAGCAATATTTTCTCCATAAATCATTTTCGGTAAACGATAGCTATCTCGTGATCTAGTAGATAATGAACTCGTGACAGTGATAAGATGACATTAAAATGAGGACAATTAGTCGGCTCGGCGAGGTCAAAATAGTTTTATTACAAGTATTTGAGGTAACAAAAGTTGATTATCTCTGGTAAAGAAGTTAATAAAAGTTATAAATAATAATATACTAGTAAGTATGCGAAATATAGTCAGAGCGTCAGTTCAGCTTACAGTAAATTCATATAAAGCTCCAGTAATGGACACGCATCGCGATCGTAGATCGCGGTCGTTAAGAACAAACTAAACAACACTAAAATGTTACGTAGTTGTAACATTCTAGACGAACGAGTGCTCCTAATGATACTGTAGATATTAACCCGACGGTGTAATATTGCATTTGAAATGCAGACTAGACGTCTGTCTGTGTAACCTAATTTTGTCTGAAACGCAACTATAATTTGCGGTAAGCAGCACTGAATGACGCATCCAACGCGCTGTGGTCAGCACACCTAACCTTCATTCTAATATACGGTTATTTTCAAACTGTCAATCATTATTAAAATTTTGGTATAGAACATCTAATTTTCAAACTTTTTATTTATGCACCGTCAATTATAGTAATTAATAAAATTATTTTGAAATTTTCGTGGCAAATTATAGTTGGCAAAAAAATTGAAAGGTCTTTCACCAATTTACTGATCGAATCATTCCGTTAAGTGGACTTGTTTCGCCAATTAAAAGGCGGATTCAGATGTATCAATTTAGTTGCACAGAATATTGTTTTTCTAAAATATTCGATCACCAATAAACTGGAAAAAAAACGATGAAAGTGAAGTGTCATGTCAATTTCAAATTGTTTTGCGTGTTTAATTATTAATCATAAAAATATAAGTAGTAAGAATCCTAGTCTATGTCTTGCAGTGGACTTATACTAGCCGTAAGCCACGATCCTCGAATGGTTGAGTGATCAGATTTCGAGTCAGGAGACCCGAGTTCGATCCTTTTCTGGCCGACTCGTACCAATAGGTTTTTCAAAAACTTATTGTCATGTTGTCCAGAAAAATGTCTTCGGTGGAAGGTGCATCGTAGGGACTTAATTGTCTAGACTAGACCTCTGTCTACCCCTGTATTGGTAATGACGCGAAAATATTTATTTTTATTTTTGTAAGTTATTGTTTTGGTATACATTCTACAATATTTTATATTATTTACATAAAATTTCATAATAGTTAAATTATCTTTATAATAAAGAAGAATCTAAGGGTACCTTATAACACACAGAAAATCCATGCATTTAGGCTGCAGAGAATGAGAATGAATGACACAAACTCTCGAAAAACATTCATCGGAGTCGAATAAAAAAATGTAATTCTCCATTTACAATGTTGCATTATTTATTCGTCAAATTAGACAGCGTGCCCGCGCGGTATTTACGGCAGTACGGTTTTGAATTTCTTACAATTCAGGATGTTCACGATGAACTCGGAATTACTACTTAGTTTATACGATATTATGACTACGCAGGCATGTTTTACGATTTTATTAGCATTTACAAAGCATATATCTTTATTTTCCCATTCATTTTAAATAAATTAATTGAAAAATCACGCACGTCATACAGTCCTATAGTAATAACTTACGGGATATAAACTTCATTAAGGTGAATGATGGGCCTCATGAACTTAATTGACTAGACTTCTGTCTACCCCAGCAATAGAAAGATATTTGTATTATTTTTATATAGTTTGCGACCCAGGATAAGACATAGGATTGTTTTTATCCCGAAATACACCTCTTAAGTGAGAAATACATCTCTTTAAAAGGGACTTGAAAGTTTGCATGGGAATGAATATTTTTTCAAGTTAAAAGCCAATATTATGGCGCAGTTTTTAACTAAGCGCCATGGACTGAACTTAAAGCCAAAGTCATTTTTATTCAGAACAATAATCAATTTAATGCGTTTAAGGGTTTCCTCTTGATCAGGCTGCGGGCAATTGTATCAATATAAATACTAAACTGCGACAGCGATATCCATAAGTATCCCATACATTGCCCTTATGCCAAAGTACGCAGCTAAAGCACTTGTTTTAGGAAACTGAAAACAAGGAAGGCACCGCATACGCATTGAAAACCGGCGTGTACGCCACTCGTACACGGAGGTCGTCAAATTTAAACGGAGCCGTAAACTTATCATGTACAATATCAATATTTATAATGATATTGTACATGATAAGTTGATTATATTTAAACCATAAATTTTGTATAAAATGACCGTAAAAGAACTTTATCAATACAATCTTATATGTAAATTAACTTTGTTCCACTGGCACTATCGCTTTCGCTATTGAATTATTTCATTAAAAATCGACTACAACTAATGACTGCTGAATGAATATGTTGTTTAATACAATGAACTAGGTAAACATTGGGAACATAAACTTAAATCGAACATAAATTATAAAAAGTACTATGAAATTAGGTCTCTTATACTTTCTTTTCGAAAAAAAATACTACATACGACTTGCTTATTTACTTGCCAATATCATACCATATACACATTTAGAACAGATACGTAAGTAGAACTAAATGGTTCAGTGTTGCTATGTAAATTGTACCTTTGTACTTAATTTACTGTTAGACTGAGACTGCTTTGTTCGTCGCTAAACAAGATGACATCGTTAAAAGCGAAGCCTCTGACACATATTTCGTTTCCCGCCGATCGACAATGCGCAGGCCGTTACGGGGCCCATTGTTTTTTTTTATTTCACACCAAATTCGGCAACGGCTTGTGGGTGTCGTTATACATTCGCACATAGCGCAGTGATTGTAATGACAAATTGATTGTCCCAACATTTGGCAAACCGAGCCAACAGTTTACCCATGAGGTGGGCGGTACGGGTTAATGATTCAGAGGACGATCGGTATGATGATGAAAAGGACCGTTGTGTTGTCCCAGTTTTGGAGACGACATGTTCAATTACTCATTGGCCAAGATTAAATGGGATGCGAGATTACGTTTCGCTCAAGTAGAACAATTAAAGCGATTTCGTGAACAGAAGGCGGGCGGGGTCCAATGTGTTAATTCGTAAATTCTGTATAAAAGCTTAGGACATACATAACCGGGTAATTAGACTTTATTATATGAACTATAATAATTGTGTTATATTATTATTTATTCTTTACTTATTTTGCTATTTCACTTACTTCTATTTTGGTACGTCTTCACTTATGATGTACCAAATATAAATGGATTTTATGCAAATGCGTTCAGTTTGTTTCAAGCAATTCGTACGTACTCGTTTTCAACGAAGTATCGATTGCTTGCGTTTGGGAACCGTGTCACGGAAACTAATAAAAATTTATCGAATACGGTTATCTTGAAATCATCGATAACAAAATGGTGACAGTATCGGCAAGTATTAACGGTCCTAAAAAGCAAAATTTCCATTATTTTTAGTAAAATTTCTGGATTGTGATCTCTGATTCGAATAAATGTAACTGTTATCAAAATGAAAATTGAAAATGTATATAATAATGTACAATTTACTATAATTAATCGATAACGGAAAATTGAGAGTGATTGCTATAAATGCTCTATGGTAAGAGCCAAAACTAAAAACTATTTTATTAATACATTTAACGATACCTAACCACATCTCAAATCGATACATTAATATATGGATAATTTTATTGAAATGTGGAATAAAATTGTCTTGCAACTTCACTTTGTTTTGCTGTAGGATACGATGTGGCCGGGTGACCTCCGGTTACTACAATCACAAGGTGCCTCTACTCAAACACGATAGGCACCATGTCTTAGCAGAATACCGAAAGCCCATATCATTGCTCTATCCGTCCCTGGTTTTACTACCTCTTTGAAGTCTAGCAATTCATTTGTCTGGCGTCGTAAATAACTTACCTTGATGGTTCATTTACCATAAAACAATACTACAGCCAAATAGCGCATACAAAAACTAAAAACACGTATGTGGTTGGAGCCGTACCCAATATGAACATATGACAAGTTACCGCACTAATGAACCGGTAAGTTGTTTGGAAGCATATGGGGGAGACCTTTACCCAGCATTGGGACAGTTTTGGTTAAAAAAAAAAATAAACCGGCTCCACGGACGACGCTGGTCAGCACCGATCGCTGTCACTGACTCACGTCGCATCTCCTCGAACAACGGTAATTTTAAAACAATGCTGTTTGCCGCGCGACGCGTAATGGCCGTTTCCGGCTACTGATTGCATTTTTAATTAATTTCCTGGCTTTAAATACTTAAAGCAACAATTAACAAGCACCGTTTAACAAATTCATAAGTGGCTCAAGTACACACATACATACTCAAGCATTTACGACTTACTTATATTCGTGTATAAAATTTTCTATATGCATAATTTTATTTACTATAATCGATCACAAACCTTGTTTTTTATTGTTTTGTTGCCTATTCACCTTAAGTTTTCAATTAAATGAATATATGTATGTATTGAAATATGAATTTTAAATGTAAATATCATATTGAAGTGTTATATAGTTGTGCGGAACACGAAAAATATAAATTGACAACTTTACCTACTCTAAAATAAGTATAGTGATTTAAATAAATATTAGAGATTTATATATATTATATAAAAATATTTGAAAACGTAGTAAGTCGTAAATCGTACCTAATATTGTACAGTATTGAAGATACATGTGAGGTTGCGTTTGGTCTCTCCATAAAAACAAAACGTAAGATTTCCAATTTAGGAGGTACAAGTTTTAACATGTAATAAAATCTCAAACATAAAGAAATACAAATACTGCAATATTATTAAGCCCGGAGCACATCGCTACAATGGACTTTCTGATATAATATACTGATCTGAATGATTCTCATCTAATAACTAGACTGTACTAAAAGAAATGTATATTATACATATTTTACACATCTTTAATTTTTCTATATAAAAATCTCTACTGAACCGATTTTAATAAAAATTTGCAGATATGTGTAACCACATAAAAACAAATATGTATCTTGCCAAATATAGGATAGTTTTTATCTCGTTGAATGTCTAATTACATAACCCAAGCAGAGCTGATTACAATAAGTATTTATTATATTTTTACAAGGATACATAAAACTTTAAATAGACACATGAGTTGAACATAAATAAAACTTTAATGCAAAAGCATAAAAAGTATGTTCACCATTTTAAGATTTTTTTATAAAATTTTATAAAAATCCGAGACAGATTTACTATTGTATATATATATCTTCACGCAATTCCCAATACAGGGGTAGACAGAGGTCAAGTCTAGACAATTAAGTCCCTTTGACCCACCGAAGATATTTTCGGGACAACGTGACAGGTGGTGAGCCCATCGCCGCCTTTATGTCCAAGCCAACGATGAAATTCGTACATAAGTTTTTGAAAAACTCATTGGTACTGCCACCTGGGGATCGAACTCGGGTCTCTAGACTCGAAATTCCGACCACCCAACAACTCGGCTATCGTGACTTTTTTTTACAGATTTACTTTTGTGTGCATATATATTGTATTGTATTGTATATATAACTACAGTAAACTTAATTAAATAAAAAAAACAAGGAGGCAACTCGGTCAGCTGTTCATGACTAATACAAACAACAGTCACATTTTACAAGCAAATGTTAAGAATTACTTTATAATTCTAATTCTAGTTGTTTTAATTAGAAATCATAATTAATAAATGAGACATAGCCAATGAATCAACCTAAATATCTTTTCATCTATTTGTATGTCACGTCATACGTGATTTCCTTCTGATATGCTTTGTTCAGCGAGAATTGCAAATATCGCAATTTATAACGAAAGTAAAAAATATTGTCAACGATTCCTGGAATCAAGAAATTCACGTGAATCACTTCAAGAGGTGTTATGGCCAATTGCAATCATTCAACTGCTGCACGTTTCACTTTACTCAGAACATGATTTATCTATTAAAAGTTGGGTTTAATTTAAACGTCAATTAATTCTTAGAATGACTTTATCTTTTTGTTTAAGTACAAAGACTAATTTTTGAATATTACTAACATACCTATAACAGAAACGATTTAAGGAAATGATGAATAATATATAAATAATGATGATAAATATAATTATGCATGCGGAATGGTGCGAAATAATTATTCAATAACAACCTTGAAAAATATACCACCACTATAGGAAACTGACAAATAGATTATGGCTATTTACGGAATTTAATGGACTCTGGATTAAAGTGAAAAACGAGCTAACAATCCCGGGTGGATTGTTATACTACAATTTTACAAAACAAAAAGAGTACAAATGAGTTTTAACCCCCAGGATTAAGATGTTATATCGCATAGCTCGTAATAACATTGGCTCCCTATACCCTTGAAAAGTTTTTTATTGACCCAGATGAGTTCTATGCTGAGTCGGAAGTCCAGAATGAGCTTATACAGAAGACTTTACACAGAGGAAATCTTAATTTTTATATGACATTTTAGTATAAATGCTCTGTTAATACCATGTTATTTCACTGCGCGTTCCTATTACACCTGATATGTTTATCGTTCCTTCTATTTACGCATGGCGGTAATCGAGGACGACGTGCCTAGCGATAAGATATCGTTGTTATAATCTGTTTACCATTATTATTGTTATAGCACTAAAGTTGCATGCGTGTATGTAACGTTACCTCGCTGCTAATTTACTGTTAGTGCCGTATTGAAACGATTAGAACTATCAAGTACAGTAGTAATGTCGCAATGTGTTACGACGTAGTCTGCGATGACGTACCAGAACAATATGATCATCAGCCTACGAAAGACGTCAAGAGGAAAATAATATGCATCAAGCAATAAATGGAGATGTTACGCTTCTTCGAATCGATGACAACGAATGGTGTAGATACTTATTTGTAATTTACATTTATTTTGAAAAGATTTTTATTAAAAGATTCAGTCTTTTAAATGTTTGAAAACTAGCACTAGAGCTTAGGAGTACACTTGAAACGATCGTTCAAGTAACGTTTCGCTAAACAATTAAATGAATGGTGCTATCAAAACAAGTAGCACTTTTGAAAAACTTCAGTTTTAAAACGTGATACTTAAGGCTGTTGATGTCGGCGATTTATATAGAATTGCCTTGATCGATTAGAATGATTTGAACTGGTAATAAAAAGGACAAACCTGCAGAGTGGAATTTTATCTGCTCCCCTCACGGCGGCGAAGGTGAAGATGATCAGGACGATTTGTCCTGATCATCGTCACCTTCGGGAAGCACAATGACTATCGCAGTATCAGAAATAGTATTTTTAAGGATTTTTGCGAAGCGATTATTTCTGATAAAATATATATATTATTGGAGAATGAACTGCGGATCGTGGCGCTTGTCGATATGATATATATATATATATACATATATATATATATATATATATATATACATATATATATATATATATATATATATATATATATATATATATATATATATATCTACACGCCATTCCCAATACTGGGGTAGACAGAGGTCAAGTCTAGACAATTAAATCCCTTTGACCCACCTTCCACCGAAGATATTTTCGGGACAACGTGACAGGTGGTGAGCCCGTCGCCGCCTTTATGTCCAAGCCAACGACGAAATTCGTACATAAGTTTTTGAAAAACTCATTGGTACTGCCACCTGGGGATCGAACTCAGTTCTCTCGACTCGAATTTCGATCACCCAACCACATGGTTATCGTGACTAAATGTAGAATATTATTAGACTTTATTGTCCATCCATTGGAGCTATCGTGGGAAGCATTTACTATGAACCTCTATTCTGAGTTTTGGAGTATCACTCGGAGCACCTCGTTTCGTATGTACGTAGTGAAAAACTTCTCCAGAATTTTTTGGTGGATAAAGAATTAATGAAAGACAATAATGTCATAATTCATTTAATGAGCAAACGAGAAAATAACAGGTACAAATTATAAAAAGAAGGAGCTCTTCCACAATGCTTTTAAAAAAAAGAGGAAAAAACAACAGCAACCAATAGGTTCAGATCAGAATGTCGGTGGTAAGAATTGTAAATTAGTCAGGAATTACAAATACAATGCTTTGATGAGAAATAACTCAATGCTTTTAGTCAATATTACCGATATTGACTAAAAGTATTCGTATCATTGTTTGTTTAAATAAAAAATAATTTGATGGATTCATTTAAAGGGTCATATGGTAGCGTTAGTGTTGGTTTAAAACATCGTAAACACAAAGTTATACCTGAGCCAGTTTTACGGAGCTGAATAGTTTTTAACCCACACAGTTTTTATCATAACGTATGTATACTTCTATCATATATTATTTCTATTATATAAAGTTTTTTTTTTATAGCCCAGTATATTATTGTTAATGTCTACATGTGTAGATTGTATTAACCCAATAGTTTCTAAAACATGTACAATACAAATATACCAAAATATTAAACATTATAAAACATATGAGGCATTCTATGAGGCCTATGAGGCCTTTAGGACTGAAAAAGCTATTTAATGCTTTTTCTATTGAAATGATTTAAAGGTTTTAAGGTTTAAAGGTTTTCTCCCATAAAAAAATACACACAGCAAATCCTAAAACGTGAAGGAACAATTGATAATAGTCGCAGTAAAAACTACAACAGAACAGCAGACATCTAAACATGCGAACTGTTATGTCGTAAAGCGTGAGACGAGATGAAAGACTGTAGAACCAGCGAATACGTTCAGGACAAAGGCCTTAGCGCGGGCGCTTTTGATCGCGTAGTTCTCGCATCTAAATTAATGAGAACAGCTTTGATTTGATGGTATTCGTGGTACTTTATTACGGGAATTCAAGTTCTTCAACTTACAGCAATGAAAAATACGAACTTTCATCGCTCGTGAATCGTTATTAATGCAGTTTCTAGTCATTCGATTATTTTCGTGATTCATTCAAGGCATTGAAGCTCTGTTGGAAGAGATTAACAGAAAAAAATTATATTTAAATTGCTAATATTATTTTTTTCTTTTTCATTCTTAGTCTTTCTTTTTGCTGCAATTGGTAGTTTTGCACCACAGCAATATAAATCGTTTATGCCTTTTTACGAATCTCAAATATCGATAGTAGCCGTACTTCTGTTTAACATATTTATGGTCTGAAGAATAGCCATTGCTATTGTTAGAAATTTTCTGTTTTAGTGGCCTCTTACGACAAATCAATTTTTAATGTCTGCAATAAAAAGAACAAATTAGCATTTGGTAATGGGAACTAATTCAGAGTCAATGAGTACCAAATATCTATCTCTTAAAGCTGTGAGACAGTTTTTTTTTCTGGTTTATTCATTTATTGCTAACTAGTGAAAGGTCAGTGCTAAAAATCTACTAAGAAGTGCGTTAAAAATTATTTCATAAAAGCAAGTTCAACAAAACTTTCAGTTTAAACACCACCGAATTACGGTACGCTTCGCAAACGCACTGAGTGCACTGCTTTCCCCGCACTTAGATGAAATTATATTCCGCACAGCGTGAAAAGCAATCAACACTAGCAAGAAACCGTAAGAAAATTTTTCACATTAAAACAGTGCTTCGTGGTACGAAATAAGATTATAAATCGTCTGTCGGTAGATTGGATGTGTTCAAAGGCGACAGAGTTAAAAACTCATGTCTAGACGTTCTGTTGCACGCCTGCTAGCTATTTTATCTTCTGTATCTAGAATATACGGCAGCCTTATTTATCGCTATACTCAGCGGGGCAGAGTCTGTTACTACGTCAGAGTATAACATCTAACAAGATTTTGAAATAAAAAATTAATCGCTTTAGTCGTCATAGGTAACGGCAGGGGATAGTTTAGGTCAGGACGCCAAGAGCCTAACGAAATGTTTCTATGGTCTCCTACCCTGTATATCGTGTCAGTGATAATTCTTGAGAATCCTTAAGGAAGTTGCTACAATATCAAATTAGCAATTCCATGTACAGGCACTAGTGTATTATTCTTTTTCTAATCTATTGAAGCGCTTAACTCTTGTCGGTGGAGTTTTAAATCTCATTTATTTATTGCCTTTTATCCAGTTTATTCACTTTAGGATAAATAAAGACTTTATGTACTAAAAACTGTTCTGCGAGTATCGAGAGCAACATTCATTTTAGTTTAAAACACTTGTATGGCTTTAATTGTACTTTTTTTAGGTGCCACGAGTAATTTATTTGGCTTCAGTTCACACCGAGTTCTTTTAAATTAACTTTAATGAAAATAAAAATAGAAGCCTACCATAAAGTTTGCGAAACAATTCTAAACGTTATTGAAGTTGAATGCAAAGACATGCGATTACCAAAAAAAAAAACGAAAGTTGCTTAGCGTTACTACGATTATAAAACGCACACTTTCCGATTTGGACAATGAGTAAACCACTTTATCTCTTGGTAGAGCCGGAGACTGCGTATTGTATTATATTAAGAGTAAATATTATCACAATTTACAAAGAATATTTTGTTTAATGTGTGTAGCATTACAGGAACAGAGAGCGATGGATTAACACATGAAAGCTTTCATGTTAAATATAAGTAAAACTGTACTAGAAGTCTATGACTGCATACGGATAAGAAAATTCTTTTTAAAACAAAAATCCGAGAGTATGCGTTTATGTGTAATTAAATTTTATGTCGACGTTTTGCGTATCTATCTCATACTTTTTTGATGCATAACAAAGCCAGTTCATTCGCTCGGTTAATTAGACTGTAAAAATTTTACTCTGTAACGTAATCGGGTGAGCAGACCTCGAAAGGAAGGATCCTCAGAAAGAAAAGAATGGATCGAAGTCCACTGCTGATCATACGGCTGTCCGAAAGATTTCTACAAGGAACAGCCTCGAGCCACCTTCAGCCATCGACTCCCTGTAATATTATGTAGATAGTAATTCCATTTTTTGGGAGTACCTTTCTTCTACTTCAGTTGTCAGTTCTACGAGCTATGTGACCGGCACATTGCTGATGCCCTAGTTTTGTTCATTTTTCTTGCCTCCCCCATAAGCATATTTAGGTCCAAATACGTGAAGGACTATATATATATATATATATATATATATATATATATATATATATATATATATATATATATATATATATATATATGTGTGTGTGTGTGTAAGAGCTTCTCTATGAACATGGCTGTAGTAACCGGAAAACATTGATGGTCTACTCAGCATGCTAGACAAACGGTAGGTTCATAAAGTGTTGGAATTTGAAGTCTCGCGACAGATTTTCTTTTATCTGACGCAGACTGGAGACGAACAGCAATGCAAAAATTAAAAAAAAAATGTCTTTGACCTATGACCATCGCGTACCTATCGTAAGAGCATACGTTTACATAGAAGGTAACATTTTATTTAATAGTTATAACTCAGCCGGGCAGGTTTTATGCAAACCGGATACACTGGTATTGTTCGTGTTTACGGATGTGTATTTGAAAGTCTGTCATGTACCGCAACATCGCTCTTTTATATTGCAAAGTGAAATTATGCCACTTTTTATCATCCGACTATGGTCATACAATAATGTTCACTTATAAGCGCAATTAGACTCATTAAAAAATTTATTAATCTCTCGATTATTCCGTAAATTAATTTCTCTTTAATCTCGAAATCTGATTGCAAATATCAAAACGATGAATAATACCAACGATTAGTAAAGCAATTAATAAAACAAGAAATGAAAGTTTTTTTTTAAGTTATTGGCTAAAATAACACGCGCAAATCCGGCTAGACTTACAAAATCAAGCCTTATTTACTGCTGCTGCTCCATTAATTGTCCCTGTGTTGAGAGTTATACTAACCTACGGACAAACTGCCAACGTTATCATTAAATTTTTTTTTAATTATAATAGAATTTCTTCAGCTGTAACTAACCGTAATTAAACTATAAATCATTATTGTCAAATATTGGTCGTTATGCCAAACTAATTTTTAGAGGCAATAAAAAGAAACGGACTATTTTTTTCGTGAACCACATTTTTCAAGAATAAGAAATAAAAACAATACATTGGAAAACATTAAATATTCTATGTAGTTAGACTACACAGAATATTTTATAGTTTTTAGTATTATTAACTGTCCGACTGTTGCTATCAAATCAAAATCAAATCATTTCTTCTACTTGCCTCAATAATATTGGATATATTTTAAATATCTGGAAAATTCTATGAATGATTCATCCTTATAATAATTATGAAAGCAAATTGCGTGTTTTAACTAGAGGGTGTTGACCTCATTAACCCTTGTTGTATAGTTACTAACATTTTGTTTTCACGTTATCGTTCTCCAATCAAAATAAATAAAAATATTTTCGTGTTCACGTGACGTACTAAAGCTAATTTATTTAATATTTCTATAGCGCGGCTGTGATTAGCTGATAATTTATCAATATCTTTATTAATATCAAATTGTACCGTAACCATTAAAATCTAAGATATAATGCAATATCTTTATATAAATATAAAATTGAATGGGCATAGCCTATCGTATAATAAATTTTTGGGTTCATTAAATTTAATCTAACAAAAACATCGTTACGGTATATAATATAGTTAAGGTGTATTTTAAAAAACTTGAAAACACAAAAACGTCACCACATAATTTTGAATTGCCCATTGAGTTCCTACAAAAGACGGAAAACTACTGAAATGCGCCAGAACTCTAATAGATAGATTGAAAACTATCTACTATAAGAAACTAAAAACCATTTTATACAAATGCTTTAACAATCACGAAACATACAACAAAAACAGGAATAAGGCTAAAATAGATCCCCAGAGATGCAAGGAGTGCCAAGGAGTTTTCTTTAACTTAAGGACGATTAGTATCCTTGGCCGATAGATAAGACAATGACGGGCTCACCTTGTCAGTTATAAGACCTAGGTAAGTAGTAGTACCAAGTCGCGAGAGTTTTACAAACGACGATTGGTGACAGCCACAGGAAGGCAAGCGTGAAAATTGTTGATCGTTTCCTTAACACTTTGCCCCGTTAGTTAATTATAACGGACTTAACGATTGAGGTAATTAGTAATGTCCAATGTTGACCGCAGCTTTATAATGATTGCTTTTTTTAAATTAAGTAATTATCCATCGATCAAAGTAAACATCGCCAATTAAAGAAACCTCAATAGGCAAGAGTACGGATAATCTTTACGCATTTCCCAATTAACTACTTTTTTCAATACATATATTTATATAAACATACTTATTAACTATAAACAACAGTAATCGTAGAGCCTAACTCCTCGTGGCATGTTACCTAGAACGCTGGCTGCATTTTCACACAAAAAGTTTGACTTAAGATTTGATTGAAAAAAAAACTAGCCCTCTTGTCACCAGCGCCTACAGGTAGCGGGCAGTCGCGGATATTTCTTTAGAAACTACATTCTTCAACGCCACAGAGCAATCATCTCTGCCGCAGATGTAACAAATATATAGTCTTCCTCCAGAGACATTTTCAATTGACTTGATTACCTACTCTGGTACTTGATGTGAGAGATCGTTAATTCAAGACACAAGTAACGACACAAACAAAGGCTTTGCTACCATTCCAAGGGAATAAAGTCAAGCGTCAGGTCTCTTATCCGAGATGTTAGGTGGTCGGAATTTCGAGTCGAGAGACCCGAGTTCGATCCCCAGGTGGCAGTACCAATGAGTTTTTCAAAAACTTATGTACGAATTTCATTGTTGGCTTGGACATAAAAAGGCGGCGACGGGCTCACCACCTGTCACGTTGTCCCGAAAATATCTTCGGTGGAAGGTGGGTCAAAGGGATTTAATTGTCTAGACTTGACCTCTGTCTACCCCTGTATTGGGAATTGCGTCAGATCTCTTGTCGTTCTACTACTCAAAAACTACAGGAATATTTATGTATAATGTAATTTATTTGTATTTATTATAATGTAATTTATTTTATTTGTAATTAATTTATATGTAATTTATACCTGAATGATATACAGGTGAATGAAATTGTATACTTGGGGAGTGCGTTTAGCCGGGATGGAAGATGTGATTTAGATGTGGACAGGCGTGTCGCTGCCGGGAACAAAGTCAATGGTGCCCTGACTGCGTTAATCAAAAGGCAAGATGTTGTGAAAAGTGCACGCCTTGCAATACATAACGCAGTGTTGGTACCGACTTTGTTATATGGCAGCGAAACCTGGGTATGCCAGAAGAAGCATAAAAGCAGGTTGAATGCAGTGGAGATGCGATCTCTTCGTAAAATGTGCGGCATTACCCTGGCCGACCGAAAGCGAAACGAAGAGATTCGTAATATGGCAGGTTTGAAAGATGACCTTGTCTCAAAAATGAATAAGACCGAATGGTGAAGAAAATATATAGCGCGAAAGTTAATATTAAAAGGTGTCGAGGTAGACCGAGACTAACTTTCGAAGACCATGTGAGCAAATTGCTCGAAGAGGGGAGGGTCAAGAGTACTCGGATACCTAGACGTGCATGTATGAAGAAAATGATGAATCTGAAAGAAGTATGTAGGGATCGTGACACTTGGCGATCTGTTCTCTCTGTCTACCCCGTCAGGGATTGCGCGTGAATATAAATAAATGAAATAAATATACCTGTTGCTTTCATTAGAGGAACCACCACGAAAGTGTAAGATTAAAAAAATGCCTTCGAAAGATGTTATGTATTATTGCGATAAGTACATTATTTGGTCAGCCATTTTTTAATTTTTCTCAGACAAGCAGCTTAAAGCTGGCGTAGTTTTTTTTTTTTATGGGGAAGGGAGGCAAACGAGCAGGTGGCTCACGTGATGGTAATTGATTACCGCCGCCCATGAACATCCGCAATACCAGAGGCATAGCAGATGCGTTGCCGGCCTTTGAGAAAGGTATAGGCTCTTTTCTTGAAGGTCCCTAAGTCGTATCGGTCCGGAAAAACTGCTGACGGCAGCACATTCCATAAAGTGCAAGTGCGTGGCAGAAAATTCCGCGAAAAACGCACTGTGGTGGAATGCCAAGCATCAAGATGGTGTTGATGGAATTTTTGACTATGCCGTAAGGTTCGATGGTGATATTCAGCGGCTGGGATTAATCCGAACAATTCCTTAGAGCACTCCCCGTAGTAAATCTTGTAAAAAATGCAAAGAGATGCAACATCTCTTCGCAATGCCAGGGGATCTAGCCTATCAGATAGAACATGGTCGTCGACGATTCGAGCCGCTCTTCGTTGGATGCGGTCAAATGGAAGGAGCTGACATTGGGGTGCCCCCGCCCAGAGATGCGAACAGTACTCCATGTGCAGCCGAACCTGTGCCTTATAAAGTTGCAGGCAGTGGGCCGGCATGAAGCACTGTCGTACTCTACTGAGCACGCCAAGCTTCTTAGAGGCCAATTTGGCCTTCCCTACCAAGTGACCGCGAAACTGAACGTCGCTCGATATGTCGAATTATAGTAGTGTGAAACGTAGTGTGATATTCGTAACATTAGTTTTACTAATGTTACGAATATCACACTACGTAAAATATTAGCATGTTAATGTTTTCTACTAAACCCGAATACAAAGGGTATTCGGGTTTAGTACTATATTTTAAAACAAATTTCAATAATCTAAGTGGACAATAATGTTAGTAAGAAATATCGCTACAAATATGCAATGCTAAATAAAGTTTGTTGAAAAGAATCTTATTTAAAAAGTCACTAAACAAACAGAACATCCGAATAATTCAACTACGGTATGGGACAAACAGAAAAGCAAACAGATTACATCAGAAAGTATATGAACATTGT
This sequence comes from Sericinus montela, assembly GCA_029286605.1. Taxonomy (NCBI): domain Eukaryota; kingdom Metazoa; phylum Arthropoda; class Insecta; order Lepidoptera; family Papilionidae; genus Sericinus; species Sericinus montela. Next base: position 2,754,159 of record JAGSMR010000002.1, read on the forward strand.
TTTCTTAATAACGATACACCAAACTGAAGAATAACTAAGAACTAAAATTAAGCGATACTGAGATACATACTGAAGCCCGCATATAGTAATGCTATTAAAGTCGTGTTGAAAAAAGAACCTCAACTTTCCCCTCCAGTCGGCAACAAAGCGAACTGGTTCACTGGCAACAATTAAGACTTCCTCCGCAGAGCACAGGACGTACTTAGCGAACGAATAATTGCGGAAAGCGACGCAGGCACGCAACAGCCTCGTCTCTGCAGCTTTATTTCATCGCATATCATGCCAATCCTCGACACTTAGTTTTGTTGAAGAAAAAAAAATATGCAGTAATATTTTAATATTATAACTGTTTGATATATCAATGTTTAAAATATCTTCGGTGGAAGCTTGGCCGAGACGCCTTAATTATCTAGACCACTGTCTACCCCAGTATTGAGAATGGCGTAAAGATAATTTTATTTGTGTCCAATATTTTCAGTCGACTAAATTTGTTGATTTCAGAAGTATCTACGCAGTTTCCGATTCGGCGAAAAGGTGAAAAAAACTTAACAGTAAATTAATTTAATTTTGACCAATTTATGTATTGGTCGGATAAGTAAATAGTTTCACGCCAAATTAAATAATTAAAACTTTTAATTTGAACAGTTCAATAATTATAATACGTATTAACGTAGTAAAATAGTTGCAGTGTGATTTTGGCATAAGATGTTACCATGCTTATTTACGACAACCACAAGAAGAGAAAGGAGTTCCCGTGTGTGATATATAAGGCTATTAAGAAAAAATCCTTGACAATGGAAATGGCCACCGCTTACCGAGCGTGACGCTTATGTTCAACTCTTGTTATTAATAATGAGTACTTTGTGATGCACTATGAATTATAGGCAATGGAATAATAAAAATTGGCAAATTTATAGTTTCTTAAAAAAATATTGAGTTTTCAACTTGCCTTAACGTAATAATTATGTTCAATTTCGAAACAAAAAAAAAATCGCACGACAAGTCGTCCAATCGATGATTAAATAAAACCGATCGATCGATTAGCGTGCCATACAAAGGGTAGTGTGGCAAGCAGCGAGCAGGTGCACATATTGCGCTGCATTATTGCATGCATTGTTCTGTGCATTGTTGTATTAGCATAATAACATCGCTGATTAACATAACAGGAGTGTCGCTAAGAGTTGCTGAGCTTGTGTGTGCTCGACGGCTATGCGGATAATGTTAGAACATGTGTTTGTGTTCTCGGTTCATACATCTATCGATCGCATAGCCTTTGGCACATATAACTGCAGAAACTTGTATGGTTCAAACAAGCCCCATTTATAGGTAATAGTAATTAAGCAATAGTAATAAGTACATTTCGTCATTCAATATTTTCTTCGAGTGGAAACTTTGTCGCTGCTTTTCAGGTTAACAAGCAAAAAGACTCTATGATATTCTAAATTGTTTCAGATATGGCTTAAAAGTCCTTCAAGATTACTGATAGTAAAATTATTTTTATTAAATAAAACATTGAAACAAAAAGAATTACTCAAGCTGTTAAAAATGTGCAAGTTTTCTTCTCCCTCGAAATGTAATAATAGCAATGGAACATGACCTTACGCCGCAGTGTCGCCAAGCAGATGTGTTTTGAGGTCAGAAAAGCGAAATCTCACCGCGACCGCTATGTCAGTGTCGCCAACACTTTCGCCGGCCGTCAGCTCAGATCGACACGAAAGTGTTTTTTTTTTTTTGTGTAAGCTATAAGTACTAAAATATTTCTGAGATTTAAAACATATTAAATTTTTGCCTTGCAATTTTTGTCGAAACGGTGCCTAGTATTTACAAGAATTTGAATGCTACAATTAATTAACTTTTTTATTTCTTTGTCTTTCTTTGAGGATTTTATGTGTACCACATTTTGTAACAGTTACTTTGTATAACCACATAGTATATGCACATTTCATACTGTAGGGAGAACCTATGTACCCTTTTTTTATAAGAGGAGGCAATAGTGTTATCAGTTTTTCTGATAATAAATAAATATCGACTCCCATGTACATCTGTGCAACTTCTGAGGGCAGTAGGTGTGTTGTCTATCTTTAAGGAAAGAATTGGAAAAAACAAAGAAACGAGAGAGGAGGAGGTTTAGGTTTTCGGCATCCGAGAACCTAACCTAAAAAAAAAATGCAGAAACAAAAGATGCATCGTCGCTCTTCACGCCGGGTTTCGACAAGACGACCCAACCACGTTCGTGCCAACACACTCCTGCAGCAGCAGAAAAGCTGCTGTTAGGCTGTACCAATAAGAATAAAGATGTTTCCATCGGATTCATAATTTTCTTCATTCATGCACGCACGCTCTTAACTTTACCTACTTCGCACTATTTGCTCATGTGAAATTTAAAAGTTGTCCTCGACGTCTCTTTTCTTTTTTTCTTCCAATTTTTCTTTAACATACGTCTTTTACAAATGTTTTCAACGTTCACGAACATCGATTGCTATTTTAATGAAGAGATATTTTTTCTAACCAACCATAAATTGAATTTCAGTACTGTATTCTCGGGCGGTTAAATACGGTACCATTTTAACATGAGCTGGTATTGTTTTATGAAGAACATTCGTAAACGATACCTACTGCACGTCATATTTCTCAACACCGATAGTCCTATTAAGTAAAGCAACAAAGTTTTAAAGGCGATATGTAAATAGAACATTTAACACGTATTCCGATATCGGTCGACGATGCCTGCTTGTTCTTAAACTCGTTCCTGAACGTGGAAACCGTTGTCGCCCAATCTCGCTTGCCAGGCGTACTTCCTCATACGATATTCTAATGTGTTAGCTATCTGATACCTACACCTATATACCTATACCAATAGAGCTTGCACGAATTAATTCGTATTGTTTGTTCTTAATTACAAAAAAAATATCTTCACGCAATTCCCAATACAGGGGTAGACAGAGGTCTGGTCTAGATAATTAAGTCCCTTTGACCCACCTTCCACCGAAGATATTTTCGGGACAGCGTGACAGGTGGTGAGCCCGTCGCCGTCTTTATGTCCAAGCCAACGATGTAATTCCCCTACTGGGGATCGAACTCAGGTTCGAATTCCGACCACCCAACCACTCGGCTATCGTGACTTTTACGGTCTTAATTACGATAAATATTTTTTGTTAAGACATACAAACAGTGATCGTTTTACATTTAACGCTTTTTAATCTTTTCAAGGAATAGAAAGAAATTTTTACCTATAGTGAATCAAACAAGCAAGCTTTCGCCCGCAATTCCGTCCGCATAATCTGTACGCATTAAAGGACAGCTGAGCAAAGATGCAATAGACAAATTGTTTATAGATTACATAATTTTAGCATAATAAATTACTAATTAGACTAATGAGTAGAAAAAAATTTCAAGAAGAAATTTATTTTAAGTTTACTAGTTTCAGAATAAAATCAGAGATAGATGTATACTTCGTTCTAGAGGTAGATGTAAATTCTATCAAATTTTACTATAAAATTACTCTGACCTCTTATTTACAATTATTAAAAAATATTACAGACGATGTTTCATTTTTGGAGTTTACTCTTTACGATTCGATATTTATGTATAAACCGATTTTTATGTATTATAAATAATAATCTGTGGGGGAGTGAAATGAAACTTTCATAACGTATAACGCTCGTGCGCAACTAATCTTGCTCATCCCTAGCAGATTATATGAACAATTGCTCTCGGCTGCAAGGTAACCCTTGCAGCCGAGAGCAAGGTAACCCTTGTTCATATATCCATAAGTATTTTGACGAATATAAATTATTTACGTTATAATATAATTTGAAAGAAGCGAATTCACGATAGAGACACAACAGAATAGTTTTAACAGTTCGTACAACTTAAGAGTATTGTACAGAATTGTTACTTGATGAGCGCATCAAAATAATGATTTTGCCTCTAATTTAAATGTCAATGCCGCACTGCCAGTGTGCCTGTCATATCAATATTTCGAACTGACATGCAGTAGGAAATAATAAAGCTTCAATTTATTGCTCAACATTTTCATATGCTTTTATAGATAGAGATTTAGAAATTTTGCGGTCGACGGTGGTTGTGTGAGAAAGTTTATGGCTATGAAGAGAAGATACAAAGTACTATTCTACTACATATTATGAATATACTTTATACACCATACATAAAATAATGTAATATGTACTGTATTCTCATAGTTTTTGAAGTTAAATACTTGAAATTCATTTATTACATAATAAAAAATATAAATAAATCGAGAATAGAGGAAAGATTTTTAAAATTATTAATTTATTCAGTCTTTTGTACGAAAATGTGAATAAAATTTTCACTAAAAAACTTTTGAAGACCAAATTTTTTCGTATATCTCGTACATAATTTGATTATAAATTTAATCAGAACACAAAGTTTTTATGGGTTCGTTTCAACTTACACTTCTTTGTCTGTGTTATAATTAAACGTATCTGGAATACTTCTCATTAGAACTTTATTTGAATAGCACTAATTCTTTATTTTTCACAAATTTTGATGACTTAAATTTCTATAATACAACCATCGTGATAAAAATGTTAGGCTAAAATAAGCACAATAGGCAAAACAATTCTTAACCAAGTCTAAACACCATCTAGTGTTACTCCAAAACTACCCTAAAATTACCATGTTCACACAAACATGTCACAGTAATCAATATAGCACAGTTAAAACCAAAGGAATCTTTCAAAGGGCTAGGCCGATTTTTAATTTCTCTTACACAAAATAACTACGAATGCTTTATCTAATAAATTCAGAGTGATAAAACGTCACCTAGTGCCTTAAAATTTTTTTTAAAAGTTAACAGCGATTATTTACGTACATACTTTAGGAGTACAAGCAATCACAAAATCTTTTCAATCAAATAATAATTAAAGTTTATTTGCATCACTTCCGAACATGTGCTTTGATCCCTAACAACAAGTTTAAAAAACTATACCCAATAAAAACTTGAATCGTAATCTAAAAACCTCGACATTGACCATATTACAACCTAATCTGTATATGGCGAACGGTTACTTATACGTAAGATTTATGATTCTAATAGTTTGTTTTGCAGTCAGTCACTTCAAATTAATTGTGAGGGGCAATCAAGTAATAAAGGATTAGTCATACATAGACTGTATGGTATTTAACATTAATAAAACGATTAAAAAAGCAAAATAAAAATAATTAAAAAAATATTTTCCGTTAAGTGTAACTAATAAAGTTAAGCAGTAATGAAACGTTCCAGAAATTAAAAGTGATCTTTAAGACAAGAATTATCAGTTTGTTTTATTTTTTCACATTAATTTCAATGTTCTAACAGCGATCCGAAGTCCGGCATAAAATTGTTTAATTCCAGATTTAAGTTTATAAATGAAATATAATTCCGAATTACTGTGTTATTTCTGAATTATATATGTACTATTTGGTTATATTAAAAGACAAAACACCGACAACTACCAACTAAGGGCTCGCATCAACGTGTTCCTTTTACAGAGGTCGCATCCACCGCTTAATGTCAATGTCCATAGCCGGCTATAAATAATTAAAATCAGATAAGCCTCATTAGCCATGCGGACAGCAAAAGGGACCTGATTGAATGCATCGCATCTTTCCAAAAGCATTTAAATGCGTAAGCCTCTGTGGGAAAAAATACATGTACGTTAGCTGTAACAACTAGTCGAATTAGTACTCAAATAATGTACAACCCGATTAAGCAGTAAAATAAATAAATCAATTAATATCTTCCCAATACAATGGTAGAAAGAGGTCTACACAATTAAGTCCTTTCGACCCTCCTTCCACCAAAGACATTTTTGGGACAATGAGACAGGTGAACCTGTCGCCCTCTTTATGTCTAAGTCAACGCTATAATTCGTAGTTAAGTTTTTGAAAACCCATTGGAACAAGCCTCGGGGGTCGAACTCCAGTCTCTTGACTCGAATTGCGATCAGCCAACCACTCGGCTACGTTGAAATAAAAGTTTAAACAATTTCCTGGATTATCTTAATTCGAACGTACAGAGAAATAATCATATACCTACTCTAATCCAATGTAAAGCTTTAAATTTGCTTACATAACGACTAGTGAGACTCGGATGATTATATAATTGCCACGCTTGGAAAACGGACTGGCAACAGCAGCATCAGAATACTCGCACCTTAGACGCTTCTGTCTGTCATCTGTTTTGTAAACTTTGGTCTGGTGTTTCTCGCGATGGACGTTCAGATGCTTGTCGGTAGCGATAGCTTCGCTTTTCCAGTAGTACGTCACCCACGGAAATAAAGGAAGCACTAAATTCTTAATAATTTCACAAGACAAAAACCTTAAAAATCGAAAAAAAAAATCATGACGTGGTGCCAGAAAAACGGAAACAACAGAACGACAGAAAATCAAATAGCTGTAATAAAAAAAAATGGAAACTATAAATTTAAACCGTTCTCATTAGTTTTGGTTTTCACATCTATCGATCGGTATTCCGGCACCATCGATGGCGCATATCATACCATACGTGTTCAACGTATTATTAACAGTAGCATGTTGGTAACGCGACCTAGAAGTTTTGACCCATTCTAAAACTGCCAAACGCAACTTTTCATTGCAAAAATTGCAAAACATTGCTCCCTGATATGTGTTTTCCCTGTTATGTTTCAAACATTATGATGATGATGGTTGATGGCTCATTAGACATGTACACTAACTAAAAAGGCCTAAAAAACTCACGCGGTAGTAATAATAAGAGTGTTTTTATATTCGCGCTCTCAACGCTTCGTCAGGTCGGTAAATGATAGTGGTGCGGGCTGGTTGATCGCACATAAAATAGGCCGTGGTGGTATTTCTGTCCGTCAAAATGTCACGCAACACTTGCGCAAAAGCTAAGCCGCGTGCGATGGTCTAAAAATACTAACTAACCACTAAATTAAAGCAATAATCTACACCTGGAAACTTATTATTGTTCAAGAATTTATACACAAGTTGGTATAAAAATATGTTTACACGGTAAATTTGACATTAGAAATCTGTCTATATGAGGCTGCTGCAAAATATACAGTCTATAAACTAAGCATCTAAAATAAATGTACCAATAAAGTTATAACCAATAAAACTGGTACCCAATATAAAAAATAAATTAGACATAGAAGTAAAAAATTATAATTCTTGTATCGTAACATACATACATAAGTATGTATACATTCAAACAGGTCACGTTTCAGTTACACAGCCGGCCTCAACAGATAAAATCAAAACGACTCACATGCCGAGATAACGTTATGTCTAGATCTAGGATGAAACCTAACCTGAAGCGCGGACTACACCCGTGACAATTTTTAATAAAACTACATCGATCGTGCTACCACGAAGCACCAATAAGGTGTAGAAATATAATTTATAGAAAACAAAGCTTTCAACCTATTATTATCTAGTACTTCAAAGAAATAGATTAAAAGGGCCGACAAGAATAAGTTCATAAATTTTTAATATAGTTTAAATAAAAAAAAAAACAATAGTCACAACGGGTTTATATGCATGTATGTTCGATAAAGAGTCAAAAGTGCTTTTGTAACCCATGTCAACGAACATAGCCTCCTCCGTCACCAATCGATGAGCTTTGCTTACTACAAGAAACACATATTAAATAGACAGTAATATCAAAATAATTTAATAAATTACAACTTTATGAAATTCATTTTAAAAAAGGTTTTCGCTTACTCCATGTCGACAAAATATTCTTCAAAAAAACTTGATATTCGTTACGGAAGCCATTACCTGTAAAGAAAAATACCATTAGCAAAGTAAACCATATAAAATATATAATCATATAAAAAAATATTACGCCATAATTCGTTCGACCCCTGTTTGAGCTCGTTCTAATATTAATTTAGAAATCGGCTATCGTGACTTTTTAAGTATTAAGTATTATTCAATTTATTTATTATTTAAACAAATAAGATAATACTAAATATAAGTGTCCGTATCAACCGGAGGTTGATAGGAGCCAAAGGCCTAAAATAACTAGAGTTACGTGATTAGTCTGGTTGGCAGGCGGAGTGGAACAACTGCCCTACTTGCAATTATCCAGTGCAACGACAGCGTGGCTTATGGAGCAGAAATTATTAGACTAAACAAGTAAACATTTCAATAGTTAAGAACAAGCGATTGCGTATGATGTTCCTTATACTACTCTCACAATAAAGCCGAACTTCTTATTTTTTACAGCCTATCGAGAGTTATTCGATCCACTGCTGAATAGGCCTCCTCATAAGTTTTTCACAAAGAACGGTCTTGAGCCGCTTACTTCCATCGACTCTTCGAAATCAACGACAGACGAATTCAATTTGTTAAAATTTTATTGTCTCAGTCACGTGGTCGGAATTTCGAGTCGAGAGACCCGAGTTCGATCCCCAGGTGGCAGTACCAATGAGTATTTCAAAAAAACTTATGTACTAATTTCATCGTTGGCTTGGACATGAAGGCGGCGACGGGCTCACCACCTGTCACGTTGTCCCGAAAATATCTTCGGTGGAAGGTGGGTCAAAGGGTCTTAATTGTCTAGACTTGACCTCTGTCTCCCCCTGTATTGGGAATTGCGTGAAGATATTTATTTATTATTTATCTCGCAATAAAAAGGCTGTTTTTCCATTATCTGGTGAGTTACAAGCGTAACGCTTCCATCGAATTAAATCATCGGAACGAGTTTATCGGAGTCGCAATCGCATGCAATGCCAAATGTATTAGAAAAAATCTGAATTTTTACTCATAAATACGATTTATGTTTCCTATAGAATTAAAAACACTACGTATTACCTTTACCTGTTCTTAGCACGCCTGCCGTAACTTTATAAGTTTATATGGACCAGGATACCAACAGTAGAGAAATATGAATACATTCAGTGGTATTAAAATATCTACATGAACACGAAACCATGACTGCGCCATTTTATGTTTTTAGAATTCCACAATTCCAAATATTACCAATATTCTTTATAAATAAATAAATATCTTCACGCTTCGACCCACCTTCCACCGAAGACCTTTTTCGGGACAACGTAACAGGTGGTGAGCCCGTCGCCGCCTTTATGTCCAAGCCAACGATATAGTTCGTACATAAGTTTTTGATAAACCTATTGGTACCAGCCTGCTACCCGGGGATGGAACTTGAATATTCTTTATAAAATAACAATTATATAGTTTAAGGATAAAAGATTAATCGAAGGTTTTCAGCATGCCACATGTCGTTACAAGCTTATGCAATTTTTATAAAATGTATTATTAATGTAATGTATTAGTGTAAAGATAAATATATATAAATATCTTCACGCAATTCCCAATACAGGGGTAGACAGAGGTCTAGACTAGACAATTAAGTCCTTTCGACCCACCTTCCACCGAAGATATTTTCAGGACAAATTAAAATGTATTAGTGTAATATGGCATTTTTGCCATCGTTATAAGATTCAATTAAAAACAATGCTTTGTTGTTGGCTGCAAATGAGAAGTCAGAAGTTTATACGATTTCAATCCACACCTGGAAAAGTATACAAGGACAAGGCGATTACAAATGAAGGACATATCTCTATTCGGGAGGCCTAAGACCATTGGTCCCGTGAGTTAGACTACTACATAATTGGCAATCTATCAATGGAGTAAAGCGTAGGGACGCTGATATCCGTTTCCGATCACATATGCCGCGTGCGTCACTAAAGAACCCACAGCGACCTCTGCTGTCAAATGTTTCGACACATGTTTGGTAAAGCAGGAAATGTTTCTCGTTTATACAACAGTAAAGTGTATGTCTAAAGAAGAATAAGGTCGCGGAAACAGACCTAGGGAGCTCAAAACAAATAGTAAAATTTTCGACAAACTTAAGGTTATGTGTCATTCGTATGTGAACTGGTACATAGGTTATAAAAATAAAATAAATATCTTCACGCAATTCCCAATACAGGGGTAGACAGAAGTCTAGACTAGACAATTAAGTCCTTTCGACCCACCTTCCACCGAAGACCTTTTTCGGGACAACGTAACAGGTGGTGAGCCCGTCGCCGCCTTTATGTCCAAGCCAACGATATAGTTCGTACATAAGTTTTTGATAAACCTATTGGTACCAGCCTGCTACCCGGGGATGGAACTCGAATATTCTTTATAAAATAACAATTATATAGTTTAAGGATAAAAGATTAATCGAAGGTTTTCAGCATGCCACATGTCGTTACAAGCTTATGCAATTTTTATAAAATGTATTATTAATGTAATGTATTAGTGTAAAGATAAATATATATAAATATCTTCACGCAATTCCCAATACAGGGGTAGACAGAGGTCTAGTCTAGACAATTAAGTCCCTTCGACCCACCTTCCACCGAAGATATTTTCGGGACAAATTTAAATGTATTAGTGTAATATGGCATTTTTTTGCCATCGTTATAAGATTCAATTAAAAACAATGCTTTGTTGTTGGCTGCAAATGAGAAGTCAGAAGTTTATACGATTTCAATCCACACCTGGGAAAGTATACAAGGACAAAGCGATTACAAATGAAGGACATATCTCTATTCGGGAGGCCTAAGACCATTGGTCCCGTGAGTTAGACTACTACATAATTGGCAATCTATCAATGGAGTAAAGCGTAGGGACGCTGATATCCGTTTCCGATCACATATGCCGCGTGCGTCACTAAAGAACCCACAGCGACCTCTGCTGTCAAATGTTTCGACACATGTTTGGTAAAGCAGGAAATGTTTCTCGTTTATACAACAGTAAAGTGTATGTCTAAAGAAGAATAAGGTCGCGGAAACAGACCTAGGGGAGCTCAAAAACAAATAGTCAAATTTTCGACCAACTTAAGGTTATGTGTCATTCGTATGTGAACTGGTACATAGGTTATAAAAATAAAATAAAATATCTTCACGCAATTCCCAATACAGGGGAAGACAGAGGTCTAGTCTAGACAATTAAGTCTCGTAGACCCACCTTCCACCGAAGATATTTTCCTGATCGTGGTCAATTCGTTCACGGTGTATTGGTAACGTAAACCAATAACTTGGTAGACACAGGTTTAAGTCCTATCGACCTTCCTTCCACCAAAGGCATTCTTTGGGACTACATGACAGGCCGCGAGCATGTCGCCGTCTTTATGTTCAAGCATACGATATAAAAAGTATATAAATTTTTGAAAAAAAAACCCATTGTTACGTGCCTAACAAGTGGAGATCTAACTCGGGTCCCTTGACTCTAATTCCGATCACTCAATCTGTCATAACAAGGCTTTCGTGACTCTTATAAATCTTAAAATATATTTTTTTTAGAATAATTATTAGAACTATATGTATATTTATATGGTTAAACATATTTATAAAGGAGTACGAAATAAATCAACGTAAACTCAGATGTAATAAAATATAGGTAAATAATTACGAGTGAAATATAAACAAGTTTTGATAAGAAAAGAGCTAATAAAAAATGTTGTATTTTACATTAAAAATCTATTATCTAAAGGATTCTATGCATAATCGATTCAATGATACGATTCCGGCTATTGTTTTGTCGAAGATGGCAGCCAGCAACAATCGCCGGAAAAGCGTGTATTTTTATTCTAAAGGGGCGTTTACTTGAACACCAGTTCATAGCTCTTTTCAAATACATTCTGGCCATTGATTATTATCACCGTGATAGAGATCTAAAATGTTTACACTGACATAGACAATAGTTATCGATGTTCCATAAGATAACTTCAACGATCGGTTTTTGTATTCGTATTATATAAGATTTTGTCAAGTCTTAACCCACATCGTTTCTTCGTCCGGATATGAGTCATGGCAAAAGAATTACAATTATGTCTAAATGTTCAATGTGTTAAAGATCTTTTTAACTATTTAAATAAACTGGATGACTATTTTTCAGAGAATAATTAATAATAATAACTAATTTTTCAGTGCCAAATAAGCTTCGGTGAAGATTGGAGATCATTGTCTAGACTTCTGCCTATCCCAGTGTGGGAAATTGTGTGAAGGTAAAAACACTTACCACTAGAACTGTTGATGGTAAGTGGTTACAGTTGTATGTTCACAAACTATTTTTCACAAAAAAATAATCTGAATACCGGTGTCGATTGCCGTGATCGATTTGGGTTCACCAGAGTTAAAAATGTATGTTGCAATAAGGTCTCAGAGGACAGGAATATATATTACGTTCTGATAAGGTTGATATTTGCAGAAAATTTTCGCTTATTTATAACTGTATAATATGAAGCCTACTAAAGTAACAATTGCGTTCAGTAACATACAGTAATAAAGGTGTAAAATAAGATATTTTAAAGAAAATCCTAGACGCAAATGGAAAAATAAAATTAAAAAGTTCACTTAAAGCAATTCACTGCCATTGTCACACATTGAGTTTTTTAGTAGACAAATAAGAGTCACAATCGTTCCAATCAGAAATGCTTATTTAACGTGGTAATAATTTCAATCATAATCTTGAAGGCCTTCAGGCTCACACATTATGATCCCATATACATCTATAAGATATTTTTCAATAAGCGTAAATTTCTAATATGACTCATTATATTACATTAATCAGGAAGTTAAAAAATCAACTAACTCTAGCAAGATTCGAGCTCATAAAGCTTTTGCGTATCGTCACAGCGCTCGAACGGTAAAGGGTTTCTCTTTAAGTTAAAAAAAGTCAAAAGTCCAGCATGGCTTACGTGCTTTTAAGATCAATAAAAATGCATGACACATAATGTAAAGTGATAGTAAAATTGAAAATACCCAAACTAAGCCTTCTTATTTAAATAAACAAAATAACTGTTATATTACGAAATTTCCTAACGACTACTGAAGGAAATCAGTATACTACTTCAAAAATTCTTGCTTTTTAAAAAGCTTGGCAGAGCGTTTACCGTTAAGGTACGACCTCTGCCATTTTCCTCGGCACAAATATAATAAGGTCCAATATCTTTTAAATAAAATGGTCGACCCAAGTTCTTTGATTCGTAATTTTTAAGTGACAAAGACCGTCAATTGAGACGTGAAAGAAGCAATTGTGTAGGAGCGACGTACTGGTCGCATAACGTGCATTGAGTGGTGCATGCAGTAAATCTGATTTAAGAATGTCTAAGAATTGAGAGTTAATTCAAGATCTTTAAGGGAAAGTTTTACTAATGTTATGAACTGAGCATCTGGTTTTAAACTTTATCGGCTTATGTGCAAATGTGTTCACTTTCTATAGTATAAAAATTAATTCATTATGTAACACATGATCGTCTATGGTCAAAGAGTAATGTGAAACACATGATCGTCTATGGTCAAAGAGTAAATAAAAATTATACGAGTCTATAGTTGAACTTTTATACAGAGTATAAATTGTGGATAAATAATTTCAAAATATTGGCAGTTATTATTAAGTAAACTTGGTCATATGTCCACCACTACACAAGAATTAGACTTGAGATTACTTGAGACTATTGTTTATTAAATCCTCTTTCGGAAACACAAACATCACTATCCCCTTTTATAAAAAAGTGGATACTCACTATGGTATCATCAAATCACTTCTTTTAATCAAATGTGTAGTGAAATTACATTTTGAGGAGGGCTCTTTTAATTTCACACTCCTCCAATTCAATGCCAAATTTCACCAGTACCAAAAAATCAATGCAATACATCGACAGGTACTTAGCAGTATGCAGCATACAATGCAATAACTACAGATGATAGCCCCTTTATTGTTCTAGGAATCGTATGGATTACTACAAAACAACTACCTATTTTTTTACATATATTGTGATCCGGTATGAAAGGTAGATTCCGATCAATATTAGTCTCTCACGACATTTGTCTTTGATTGGTGTCCATTGCAGATGACCATTGGCAGTAGTTGCCAGATACCGAGATGCTATTGTCAAGAGAAAAGCAGACCCAGCTGACCAATGGAATGAATATTCTTTTAAAAACTTGCTCACGTCACTTAACTACATAAAGTTTAGCCCGAATAAACCTACTTTCACTAGCAGATGTTATAAGGAATAATTTAGGCCTCTTTTATTTCAGAAAAAATTTAACTTTTATAATAAATTTTCAAGTCAACATAGTTTCTTTAGTAAAATTGTGCAGCAAAATCAAATGCAAATAAATTTATAGGAGCTACAAGAAAACGTTAAGGAATTATACTATCGAAGATGTGTTATTACTCACCATGAAATTACACCCTGCGTTAGACATGGCGCTTTTTTGCCTCGAAACTAAATGTAATTACATTGCTGGTTACCTATTTCGTTAAGGCCTTGAAATTCGAGCGGATCGTGCCTGAACGGTTAAATGAGAATATTCACTATTAAAGTAGCGATCTTCGATTGCTTAAACTTTTTAGCTGCAGTTTCATCAACTTTAGGTATCCATTAATATTACTAAAATAATAATATATAAGTTTAGAAATACGCGTAAATAGTATATTAGTCAACCATTGCAACTAAATTTCAATCCTTGTATCTCCTAATGAAAGTGGTTCATGATAACAGTTAAATGACGGGCTGGAGCATGCAACGTACGATTCGCGATTAATAAAAGCCTTACCCGTGTGCTATTTGCGCTAACAAAAGGTAAGATTTTAAAAAAAACTTCTTAAAATATTTCTCAGAATATCGAGGTTCCGTTGTAAACGATTTTTTTAATTCCTACTTTAACAATTTATAAAATTAAATAAAAACATAATATAAAAAAATACTTAATGATGTTCACGAATCTTGTGTCTCTATAGTTTAAGCTGGTACGCAGATAAATAAAAATTAAATACACCAGACTACCAACATTAACGAGTAGCAACGTGTACAAGTTCAAGGCTTTTGAATTAATGTTGGCTAGCCTTCAACGAAACAGCGCGTTAAAACTCAGAAACGCTTTCTAATTTTATCTTTCCGTGTATTGATAAACAAAATTGAAGACTTTTGTGTGTTGAACTTTTTAATACTTTATATATATATATATATATATATATATATATATATATATATATATATATATATATATATATATATATACATATATATATATACATATATATATATACATATATATATATACATATATATATATACATATATATATATACATATATATATATACATATATATATATACATATATATATATACATATATATATATACATATATATATATACATATATATATATACATATATATATATACATATATATATATACATATATATATATACATATATATATATACATATATATATATACATATATATATATACATATATATATATACATATATATATATACATATATATATATACATATATATATATACATATATATATATACATATATATATATACATATATATATATACATATATATATATACATATATATATATACATATATATATATACATATATATATATACATATATATATATACATATATATATATACATATATATATATACATATATATATATACATATATATATATACATATATATATATACATATATATATATACATATATATATATACATATATATATATACATATATATATATACATATATATATATACATATATATATATACATATATATATATACATATATATATATACATATATATATATACATATATATATATACATATATATATATACATATATATATATACATATATATATATACATATATATATATACATATATATATATACATATATATATATACATATATATATATACATATATATATATACATATATATATATACATATATATATATACATATATATATATACATATATATATATACATATATATATATACATATATATATATACATATATATATATACATATATATATATACATATATATATATACATATATATATATACATATATATATATACATATATATATATACATATATATATATACATATATATATATACATATATATATATACATATATATATATACATATATATATATACATATATATATATACATATATATATATACATATATATATATACATATATATATATACATATATATATATACATATATATATATACATATATATATATACATATATATATATACATATATATATATACATATATATATATACATATATATATATACATATATATATATACATATATATATATACATATATATATATACATATATATATATACATATATATATATACATATATATATATACATATATATATATACATATATATATATACATATATATATATACATATATATATATACATATATATATATACATATATATATATACATATATATATATATATACATATATATATATATACATATATATATATACATATATATATATACATATATATATATACATATATATATATACATATATATATATACATATATATATATACATATATATATATACATATATATATATACATATATATATATACATATATATATATACATATATATATATACATATATATATATACATATATATATATACATATATATATATACATATATATATATACATATATATATATACATATATATATATACATATATATATATACATATATATATATACATATATATATATACATATATATATATACATATATATATATACATATATATATATACATATATATATATACATATATATATATATATACATATATATATATATACATATACACACACACACACACACACACACACACACACACACACACACACACACACACACACACACACACACACACACACACACACACACACACACACACACACACACACACACACACACACACACACACACACACACACACACACACACACACACACACACACACACACACACACACACACACACACACACACACACACACACACACACACACACACACACACACACACACACACACACACACACACACACACACACACACACACACACACACACACACACACACACACACACACACACACACACACACACACACACACACACACACACACACACACACACACACACACACACACACACACACACACACACACACACACACACACACACACACACACACACACACACACACACACACACACACACACACACACACACACACACACACACACACACACACACACACACACACACACACACACACACACACACACACACACACACACACACACACACACACACACACACACACACACACACACACACACACACACACACACACACACACACACACACACACACACACACACACACACACACACACACACACACACACACACACACACACACACACACACACACACACACACACACACACACACACACACACACACACACACACACACACACACACACACACACACACACACACACACACACACACACACACACACACACACACACACACACACACACACACACACACACACACACACACACACACACACACACACACACACACACACACACACACACACACACACACACACACACACACACACACACACACACACACACACACACACACACACACACACACACACACACACACACACACACACACACACACACACACACACACACACACACACACACACACACACACACACACACACACACACACACACACACACACACACACACACACACACACACACACACACACACACACACACACACACACACACACACACACACACACACACACACACACACACACACACACACACACACACACACACACATGAGCAATTAACGGCTCTCTAACGCGAGCTACTATTGCGTGAGGTGTATTCATTCTTACGTGACATCAAAATAAAAAAAATCGCCTTCGACTCAAATATACAGTGTGTCCAGGTTCGTGAGATTCCACCGCACTTATTACAATATTCGCCAAAGTATATATTGATTGTACCTTACTGCCTTTTTTGTGACAAAAGTAGTGCAACTGTGGTGACAAATAACTATCCATCATCTCATAACGTTAAGGTTGCGAAAATTTTGCATATTTTGTCAAATAGCGTAATCGACTCGACTGGTCGTAGATTATCTCATTCTGATTTCAAATAGTGAACTAATAAATAGGCATATAAAGAAACAAGAAAGTATCGACAATGGGGTCAATGAACCGGAGAATCATTTAAATCAAAACACTTTCACACTTGCAAAGAATGCTATTCAAAAGGAATAAGATATATTTGTAATGGCTCCTGTGAGGAGCTTATTCCGACGGCGACTACTTGGCCGGCATCTCTATTGGATTATCTCTCGAAGCGGACGTTCAGCGATTTTCTTTATTCAGTTGTAGAAAAGTGTGCGAAGAATTTTCTGCTGCGAATATGTTTTATGTACATTCCTGACGTATTTTCTACGATGCTAATGGCTCTAACGCATAAAAACAAGTAGCAGAACTACTTAATAATACAAATGGAACCTTGAAATTTGAATTCCTACTAATATTATAAATATAAAATTGTATGTTTAGATGTTTGTTGATCAATCACGAAAGAACTGCTGAACGAAATTGAGTAAAATTTGGAACTCATATTTATACCCTAGATTGGATCTGAACATTTGCTAACGGATTACGATTAGTTGTGTAGGGGATCCGGTGGGGGACATGGATATTTTTACTTCCTATTAGGTTCATTAGGAAATTAAAGCAGCATCATTGCATTACATTGTATTATACTCTCGTTGATGAGCCCTAAAATTAGCTTTCGAACTATGACAGGCTGTCGTTACGTCTAATGATAACTGACAGCGGAACCCCGCCTTGAAGCTTGTCATTGGCCCCGTTTCCATCATCCGTTGACACATTATATTCTAGAACACGAAAATCTGACACTAACATAATGGATGCAAATAGGAGATTAGTATTGTTTTTTTTAATATTAGAACAGTTACCGGGAGTTTAGTGTTAGTGATGAGGTGTAGCTTCATCACTGAGATCAAACTAAAAGTAACTATTGAGAAATTTTTATTAATTTCCAAACAGAAAACATTGTATTTTATATTGACTACCTATGTAAACAAAACAAGTAAGTTTAATACATTCCACTTTATAATCATATAAAGAATACACATAAAGACGGCGATGCGACCAACTGTCACGCTGTCCCTCAAATGTCCACCCAAGGGTGGAAGGTAGATCGAAAGGGCTTAACTGTCTAGACCACTGTCTACCCCTGTATTGGGAATTCAATGAAGATATTTATTTTTTATTTTAGAATCATTCCACGAATACCAACTGAATGTTTTTGTTCGTATAACTAAGATGATTTATAAGTAAATCAAAGCGATTCTTGCACTGCCCTAAACAAGATTAACCACTTTTAGCAATTCTAGTCTGAAAGTCTCCGCAATCCGGTTGAATGCTGACAAAGTCGACGTCGAGTAAAAAATAAAGAGAAAAAATCTTTCAATAGCTATGTCAGTGTAAAAGTGGCGCAGGTAGTGTGGGCTTGGCATTAACCCACTTAGTTAGCCCGTGGGAGGGCGTTCTAATTTTAAGAGGCGAAAGAAATCCACCAACAGTCTGTCATAGTGTACGCAATAGCAGTTGCTGCAACACTTGGAACAATCGCAGTTAGGGCTGACAGAGTTCGAAGTCAGCCACCATAACGTAAACATTTGTTATTATATTTTATATAATATAAAATGTTGATATTTATTAATTTCTATCGAACATAAAAATTAAAAAAATATCTCTATAAATATACAATAACGTGTTTTACACTTTTTTTGAAATCACCTTTTTACCTCCTGGAGTACAAAAGTAGGTTACCAACGAAAATACGCTTCTGCCATGGAGAGCAAATGTGATTACTATTTTTTTTAAACTTTTTGTCACCAGCGGCATTGCCCACGGTTTAACACAACGCGGAATTTTAATTATTTTTCTAAAATAAAAGCCTAAGATACAACATCTGCTACCTAGTTATAACATCTGCCAGTGAAAGTCCCGTTTCAAATCGGTCCAGCCGTTTAAGAGATAAGACGAAAAAACAGACTGCTAAAATAATATACTTATATGTATTTTTATATGTATGTATGTATGTATAAATGTAGGTATATATATTTTATATTCATGTATATCAATATCTTATTTTACTTGTGTCTCTATCATATTTATCTGCTTCACCTACTTCATCCAATCTCTGCATCACCCAAAGGTAGACTGGCAGAGAATGCCTCAGGCATTAAGTCCGCCTGTACATTAAAGGTCATATGATAGAGACACAAGTAAAATAAGATATTGATATAATACATGAATATAAAATATATATACATACATAATAAGTTTAATAAAATAAATAAATTATATTATCTAAGTACCGTATACACTTTCATGTGCATTTAATGAAAAACTGTTGATTTGGAGTTATAAACAGACAATAAAATTTTATTTATATTATATGTATAGATTATTAAATTAAAGATAAATTTAAAAAAATCTACTGACGAGGGCGGGGTGAGTTGATTTTTAGTAACAAAAAGTTCAGCATGATTAAGCTGTTGTAAAAATTCCAAAAAAAAATCTATTTATTAGAATAAACATTATTTTATTAGTACGTTATGTGTGGTTTATCAGTATTTGTACAATGCAAATATTAACACAGATTATAACACAGATTATAATTGAAATGTTAAAATGAATATAAAATTAATAATAATAATCGGCGGAATCAACCCTAGGTCTTGGCGACATTGAGCGTTTGATAAGAAATAGCCTGCAGACGGTGACTAACTCCCAATGCATTATGAACGGATTAGATTTCGTATTAGAATTATAGTAAGTTCAAGAAATTACTGAAATATACTATTTTTAAGAGTCGAGTTAACTCGGTGATCAAAGTAAAATGTTTTTTTATGTTTTTTTTTTATAATTAACCCAGGTTTAGTTTCCTATTCTAATACTATTGTAAACAAGTTGCACAGAAGCAGTTGCCCACAATTTTTAAGGCAGTTATGGTCATGTATGGATAATTTTCAGGTTTCTTCTTTACGTCAACCTCATGACTTTTATTAATAACTGCGCCTTCGCAATGGTTCTTTTTCGCAATGCTCGTAATTATATTTGCTTATAACTTAAAAATTACCAATCACATCTTGGAATTTGCATATACCTGAATTGAAATATACAAGTCTCTAAAGCTCATTAAATATCTGCCATAACATAAAATCGCTTAGAACTTTAGCCAATTAAAATATTAATTTAAAATTCGGGGTCAGATAACAATTATTCACTACAGTGGACATTTCAATTTCACAATAATATTTCGCATACTCAAAACCATTATGATATTGGCGCTTCAAGGTGATATTAAGTAGGTTGCTACAGCACGTTTTGAATCAATATTGTAACGACTTCATGCGAAGCTGCGTCAAAACCTGAAATTATAAAACGATTACTGATTTGATCGCACAATTCTTGCAAACACCCGTACACTTGTACACAATAATGCATGCGTAGTTAGTAAGCGATTGCTCACAAACTCCATGCATTAGAGAGGATACAAGGAATAATTATTTCACTTTACTCCTATCTTATAGTCGTCCAATAACGCTAACTTTTGTGGCACATTTATATTTATAATAATTAAAGTTGAATTGACATAGCTGTGGCTATAGTTAATTTTGAGATGTTTGATGTGTTTAAAACATAAATACGATTCGATAAAGATAGATGCTTTTGCATCAGAAGATCTCGTTTTTTAAGTAATATATTAACTTACTTAATGTACTATTTGAAAAACTTAAATGATGGCTACACATTCCACACTTTTCACATTGTCCTAAATAAGGTTTGGTGCAATTTGTAATCAAAATTAACGTTTAATTTTACTATCTTAGCCCATCTAGTTATAAGTTAATGGGCATGTGTATTAATTTAGGGGTTTGAATACTCCTTGTTATTAAACTTTAATTATGCCAAATCACACACGACTCCGTGAAAGCAATTAGTTAAAAAGTGGTATAAAATTTCTCTTCAAATATTTAAGTGAATCTCTTAATATATAAGTGAATACATAATCATAGTGTGGTAAAAAAAATACCTAATGTCTCGGACACAGAGATATTCATCAAACAAAATGTTTGGTTTGCCCTTGACCATAGCCCCAAGCTTCAAAAGTACGATCTCTGTTAACTAGATATTTTTTATCATTGTTCTAAAAGTTATACGTCTGCCTGTATTGTCTCATAAACACTTGGAATATTCCACTCGTAATTCTTAATATAGGCATAGAGTCCTGACCGGTTTCGGCTTTATAGCAATTACCATAGACACAATAGCAAATATTCCGAGTAGTTAACACGTAAGATGTGTATACCATATGGTATCGGCGTTAGAATTTAGAATCCCTTTTCTTCCCGCAGGTACCGTAAGAGGCGAATCTGGAAAAAGCCCTCATAATGTCATTGACTACCGAAACATGGCGGAATATTCATCTCGAAAAATACCAGACCAAAATTCAGCAGTCACTTATGAACATCGCGTCAGCTGTATGCTAGAAGCATGGAAAGCAAAAGTTCTCGGATAACCGTCGTGATGAAACTGATGAATAATGTAAAATAGAGAGAGACACAATATACTTGGTGCTCTTCCCCAGGCTAGCCGATTATGAAACGTCCAAATGAAACGATAAGACATTACGTTTAAGTTTGTATGCATTTTTATACACAAAATTTTTAGAATAAAATGTTGATAACCATATATTGATAAACGGATGAAATTTCAACACATTCGTTACAGGGCTTTCAGATTTGGTAGCTTTTAGGGCAAATTATCTTAGATATTGACTTCGTTTAACGCAGTAAACATTTTCACGCAAAATTCATGAAATAAAAGCCTGAATAGAAATAAATATAAATTTGGGCCTTATCACGGCAGACATAAAATCGACAATAGCATGTTACGCATACATCGCGTGACTCTAAATAACAGAGAACAATGAGATAAGTACGAAATCTTAACGTTAAAAAAATTGGAAAGGCTGTTGGAAATTATTAGGTCATGAATTGAAACGTGATATATTATTACAGATATTGGATGCATGCTACGTAAATTAAACCAAGTACACTAAGAGGTATCGCGATTAAGAATTTACCATCCCTTCCTTCTCGTGGATGTCGTAAGTGGCGACTAAGGGAGAAGTCTGTTTGGGGAAAAGCTGCACTTTGAATTCCTTATTCATAGATGTGGAACGAGCGCAAGCAGCTATAATACAAGTTACCTAAGCCTTTAATAACCTATAGGTACTCTCAACAAAGAATTATCCGTACTACGCGTTCGACAGCTGTTTATATTTAAAGCTGTACTTAGCTTGCATAAAATCATAACATGCACTATCACAATAGCCGAGTGATTGGGTGATCGGGATTCGTATCAATAGACCCGTTTCGGTCCCCAAGATTTTGGCTCATGCCAAGATTTTACAATACATATATACGATTTATATCGTTGGCTTGTGCATTAAGACGGTGACGAGCTCACCTTTTGTCACGTTATCCCAAAAAACAAACTGCGGTGAAATCAGGGTTGACTAAATTGTCTACACATCTGGCTTCACATAATTTCCTATAGGTTTATTACTACAGTATTCATAATGATTCCTAAAAACTTTACACTTTTTCTCTCAGGTTTATTGACGTAAGCAATATTAGCATAAATAATAATGCTTACGGTATCTTAACCGCAAACAAAAATTCCGTCTATCTTCCTCATAGGAACTGAAAAACATCACAAACAAATAATTTAGGAACGTTCCAGACTTGCGTATCTTCAAAGGATCCCGTTGATTATTTTCATCGGGATCATAGTACGGGTGAATTTCGAACAGTGATTGTTTGATAAAGCACCAGTGCAGCTGGAGTGGTCTATTTGGCGTTGATCCAAGTGTCTGTGCAGTCTAGAAGCAGATCGAAAGCGGAAATAAAATCGAATCCGTACAAACATCGTTTTTACATTTATGCTTTGTTTTTCCATTTACAAAAACAACATACTCGTACCTACCCTAGCACAGTTTCAATTAGTTAGTATTTCCTTTTCATTGCTTTGAATTTAATTTTTTTATAAAATTATACAAAGTTTTATAGTGGTTGACTCCCGGCTCTACTTAGGAGTCGTTCACTGTAGTACTACTCTTAATCATTCTGCCAGCAACAATAAAAAGTATTTATTATATAGCCATACATAGATCACCGCAGCCGAATGAAAAAATTCATTTCTTATTATACTATTTACTATTTGATGTATACTAAGAAATGAATATTACTTAATGAATACTAAGAAAATTAAAACTTATTTTTAATTAAAGGAGATTTAATATAATGTTAGAAAAGTTACCACTAAAACGAGTGGTTGGTGAGGAGAATTCAATCTACATATGAGACTCAAGTTTGTGCCACGACGAAGTCTCGTACCAATGAGTTTTTTTTTAATTTTATGTACGTAATCTATTATGGCTTGAAGACTAAAGGAGCTATAGGTTCACTTCCTGTTACATGTTCCGATGAAATTTGGGTCAAAACATTGATAATTATCTACCTTAAATTAAATTAGCTTTTATTGAAATTAACCTTACTGAAATTAAGATTGAAATAAAAAAAAACAATTGAAAAGTATCAAATTTGTAAAAGATTTCATTGATCCGAAAACCTTACCTATACATTTTATCGCTATGCCAATAAGCAGCCAATATGAAAACATTAGGCCAAATGCTTAGACTTACCAGCCAATATCACAACTCACGTCAAGGAAGTAGGTTATCGAATTGTAGCGAAGATAATGTTTCAGCTTGCTATGATAACAACCGTGTTAGAAGTACTCCGCGACAGAATAAACATATGCGTTCCACTTTCATGACAATTTGCACTTCTAGGTTACCTACGTTTTGTATATTCTGATACATATTGTTATACAGGCACTAATAATACTACTCTTTACCTTCGCCAACTAGGATTTCCGTATGTTGGTAAGTTGCTATTATATCTATAAGACACAAAGGGATAAAGAAGATTATTTGGGGACAAAGGGTATTGTGACGTAGAGGTCGGAATAATAGATTCTAGAGAAAATGCGATTTTAAGCAAAATTACACCGATTTGGTCAAAATTTATATCTGGGTTATAATACGAATAAAACCTTTTTATATTGCAAATATTGATGATCATTAAAGAAATACTCTATCACATCTTGTATTCTGCAGAATACCTTTATGTTTATTATCACAGCTTATAAACAGTATATTTTTATGTAAGCATTACTTTAGCTTTAAGTTGTTGAATATTAATATATAAATGCATTATTTATAGTGAATAATTTATGACGAATATTTGTTGACACTTAACAACTGTTGTAAACTTATTTACGACTAGCTGCCCAGGCGGCTTTGTCCGCACTAAAGACGGAACACTTGAGACGGAATTCTAATATTTTTTCTAGAGTAAAACTAACCTATGCTACTCCTTATCAACTATCTGCCAGTGAATGTCCCGTTAAAATCTGTCCAGCCGTTTCGAATATTAACCCGAACAAACAGACTGGCAGACAAACAGACAAGCAGTAAGTGAATAATTTTCTAAATTGATTTTTATATAAGTACCGTATTTACTTTCACATATGAACTTTCACATATGCATTTAGCAAAAAGCTGTTATTTCATAATTACTAACAGACTTTCATTTTATTTGTATGTATGGTATATTTGGGATATAAATATATTTTAATCTTATATATGAAAATTATCTTCATTTGACAATGGTCACAAAACGGCTGGATGGATGTCTTGACACATAGATGATTTCTAACTAGGATTGATATAAGAATATATTTTATACCTTGGCTTTAGCCATGCCGATTGTTTTATGGTATTGGGGATCCGGAGAGGAATAAAGGCTAGCTTTTACTCCATGAGTGAGAACGAAGTCCCGACCGGAATCAATTAATTTAATAAGATAATCTATTAATCATTAGATGAAGTTGACAGTATCAAAACTACCATATTCAAATAAGATAAGTTTGTTTGACACGCATACGAAATATGAAAATAAAACGATTACCACTAAAGTCTGTAATGCACGTAGAACACGCGAACGAAGCAAGCTACGTATCCCAGGTTCCAACCCAACAGGAACGTAAGAAAATCAATTGTTAACTGTCGACAGTCTAGCCTGTACACGTTTACAAAGTGAACATTAGAGCTGGATGGTCGCCTCATTCCCCTGCTCCCGGGTGACCCAGTTATACGCAACGACGTTCCGGCCGCACGCACTTAGCGACGGCCCACACCCGGCAAGGAAACATTTGCGCAACGACCTATCTATTCGACGATGCGGCTCTAAAGTAGACAAATTCACGAGGTCCCCGTACTACTGCGTAAACAAAGTACCAAAGTGTTTTAGTCGTGGTTGCTAAAATATTAAAAGACAGAAACTACTTGGAAAGAGGTAAGGGTTTGTTTTGGATACGGCGTTAAATTTGAAACCAACTTTCTTCACGTAGATATTGTAATAGACAAATATGGGTCTTGATAAAGTAATCTGCTACCGACAGATGACGGAATAACCATCTCAAAAAGTACAAGACCAAAATTCGTCAGACCGGTGACGGGCAGCAAGAGGTAAGGTTCAAGGTATCTAGTACTGTGTTCAGGTGTTTGTGCTGTGTTTCAGCTGAGCCGCTGGAAACCTACGAGCACGAGTGGCCGATATCCTGCAATAGAATTTATGGCAATTTTAAAATAATATGTAAGTAGGACATGGGGACTTGTTCAACTTTAAATGTGTTGTTAACCAACAAACTAGGTTGTAGAGACGGATTGCGGTTTATCGACAGAACACTCCAATGCGAATGCCCAACGTGCCAATTTCGTTAAAATTTACCAAAATTGTATCAAGCTTTTCACTTACATACCATTACATAGTTTAGTTTAGACATTACAAAATATAGTTTAGTTTATTTAAATATTAGTAGGTAAGTGTAACATAAAACGCACCACCTCCTACTGTTCTTAATTCCAGTTTCTCTTTAGAAGAAACTGGAAGGTTGTCCGGAAGAGATCGCTCTTTAGCGATAAGATCGCCTTATTGTTCATACGTATTTATTAAGTTTTCTCTGTAATGTATTTATTCGTTGTATATGTGTGGTGTACAATAAAGTATATACTACTACTAATACTACTTATAAGCCAAGCCTCTAGCATACATTTTTATAGTAGTGATAAACGTGATGAAAATTAAAATAAAACTTTTATAATAAAAATTGCATGTACATCAAAGTTTAATCTTGAATCAACCGCATTTAAAATTACATAAATTCTTATAGAACTTAAAAATCTTAAATCATAAAAGGTAAAACAAGATTAATTAAAGTTACACTTTGTAAGCTTATGTCGTGGGAAAAGTATCGAAACTCAACAGGGCCAACCTTCAAAAGTTGAACGGGGCTTGGAAAGTCGAAATGTAGACTGAATTGTCCAATATGGAAATAACAAACACCCCAGTTCTTGTTGGACCTTCTCAGCTTTTTCGTTGAACTCCTCCTGCCACTACTATCAGCTAAACAACAGTACTGCGCTAGTATATAATTATAATATTTCTTAGACTCTCCCGAAAGGAACGGCTTTCCTTAATTAATTATATAAATTATAATGATATTATAGTTAACGAACCGATACCCTAGTTGATAGTAACCCTTCCTTCAAAACAAAGGGTTGCGGGTTCGAATCCCGCTAAGGACGAATATTTGTGTGTGCATTATGAATGTTAGTAGTAGTCATGGTTGCTTATTTTAATCAGTTTGTGACTCAACCATTTCAGAAACAAACTGCGCTTGAGATTTTGAAATCTAAAAGATTCCAATGTTACAAAAAAAAAATATTTTAAACATTTATGCACAACGTTTACAAGTGTAAGCAATACCGTTGCACAAATATTATAACAATCGCCAGTTTAATCGAAACTACCTCTGAAGACCATAAACTATATGTTACCTTGTCTACGGAGCTAATGGTAGAGTATTCGGATACTAAGGCAAACTCGTTTGATAAATGAGAATATCTGTACCAGAGTCATTGTCGTTTCCCTAGTGAGTCATTGATACCGAGGTGTATATGTATCTGTGTGTGTACGCGCATATCTATCATATCACCATACAGTTAGCAGTTACAAGACACAGGAAACTCTAGTTAGGGACTAGATGACGTTGGACATTGTTTAAAAATATTTCATATAATTAAAGTAGGCGACCAACTATTCCGTCTAAACTCGGTCATTGGTCAAAGTCAAAGTTCCTTAACGAAATAGTTATTACCTTAATTTTTCATAATGGCGGGTTTTGTGACCTTATACAGAACAATGACTCGGCGCGGCGGTTCGGTTATACTAGAGACTAGACGGAGTTTGATGCGGTTTCGCAGAGCATAATATATTGTTGGGAAACAGTGAACCGCATTATCTTTGTGGGAAAATTTCAAAGAATTAGAATATATATTTGAATATACATTTGTAAGGCATTGATAACTTATACCTGGTTAATTGATAATAACAAAATACATTAATACAGCTAACGTAACTGATAGTGATAAGATCAAAGTTTAAATACTAAAATTACTTTTATAATATTTTATTTTTGTGAAACTTCTTTTGGTTGGTTTCTTTGGTTGAAAGTTTTGGGTGTTTGGCTGAATAATAAAAAAATATTACTATTGTTATTACGTCACTAAATTTACCTTTAACTAAATTAGCCTTTAACTTCCAGCGTAACGTCAGTTCTCCTATAGCATTATATTGCAGTTTTTCGAATTCTTTTTAATTTCCGTGATACATGCCAGTTTAATTGAGCAATTGTTAAATGTAATTAGTCTCGTGCGTTTCCTGTTCCCTACCCACTGTCCATCTCTAGTATGCGCTGGCTGCGACCTAATTACATGAAATTCTCGACAGTTGCGAATTACTCGATCCGCTTTTAGAATGAACGTGAAACTAAGTGGTTAGCTAAACTGCTGCTTTAGCCAGCAGCTCTACTGTAGCTACTTCTAATTTGACGTCGTCAATTCATTTTAATTAGTTTTAAATACGATAGTACTAACAGCTATTAAATCCAGAATCACGAAGAAGAAAGAAAGAAGTTAAAGAATTACTTAGCAGTATTAAAAGATTAATTTTTAAAAGGAAATTTCGATACGACGTTTTTAAAAGTAACAACTTCTATTTGAATTTTATGACTCCCGACAAAAGTTTCAAGCCTTCGCTCTAAAGTCAGTAACCACAAAAGTGAAACTGAATATCACGCAAACGTTTTCGATGATAAGACGTCGCCTCTTACTTCAAAGTAAAACAAAGACTACTATTATATTTCGCATTACCTAAGTGTGCTTTTGAAAGCGGTTTACGTTTCTATAGAGCTAGAATGGTGCAAGTAGCACGAAGCGATAAATTACAGCGGAAACATAGCGACAAAAAAATAGTTTGTGTTTAGTAAAAATAGAATAGAAGATCATGAAACAAATTAAAGTACAATATATTTACAAATTTTAGAAGGGAAAACATGTACCTTAACATCCTAGAACCTACTGTATGACCTATGCCTAGTCTAAAACATAGGATACTAACATTTATATAATGTCATTTTTGTGTGTCTAAAAATAAACGATTATAAGCGAAATACTTTATAAAACTTCAGATGTATTATTAGCAACGGATACTATATTATTACGACACAGATTACACTGTACTTGCTTATAAATAAACTCCAGCGCGTATTGTTTTCACGCCGAGTCCTATTACTTGAGCTTACAATGATTTGCGTAAGATGGCAAAAATCGATAACAGCCGGCGCGACCGTATGACCCAATTTATTCGCAAGTCGAGACGTAAGGACTCGCCCTGAATGTCAAGTAGGCTACCAATCTCGGTGTGTAGTGCCGATTCCGATGACAAGTCAATTAACGTAATCGTATGTTAATTGGGCAAAATATCGAATTCCATAAGTACATGTCAAGGTAGATATATTTTTATACCGTTATGTCGATATTTTATTGTGACCCACCAATCAAGCTTTCGATACTTCGAAATTCATGGAAACGCAAAATATTTAAAAAAAGATCCTTGACGGCGGCATTTTTATTAATTGTATGGATGGTGATAAAACACGTCCGTCGTTTGCTTAGTTTGTAGGAATATCGCGTGTTAATTTTAATGCTTCTCCCGTAACCTTTCTGTAAAAGTATAACTTGCACAAAGTATTATGTTTATTTAAGCTTGTTACTGAAGTAGTTCAGTAACTAGCTTAAAGAGCTTAAAGATCAATATAGGGTTCATGAATTAATGGTATGTAAGTTACTATTACGTTACGAACATAAGAAGTTGCATGGTTCCTAGTACGAAAGAAAAATATAAAATTTAAGTCGAGACGTGCAAGAAACAGTAGCTTATATATCGGAGGCAACTGACCACCGGCTGGTTCGAATCTCACCCGTGTCAGTTGATTTCTTTAAATAACGTAAGAACAGAGTAAAAAATAAAACGTTCTTAATGTTTTGTAGACAAGTTCTTATTAATAAAATTATAAATAAAATTAATATCTACTCAATCACTGCGCGAATTTCATTACAACACAATATAGTAAATATCGATCAAATAACATCAAGTATCAACAAAATTCTATATATATATATATATATATATATATATATATATATATATATATATATATATATATATATATATATATATATATATATATATATATATATATATATATATATATATATATATATATATATATATATATATATATATATATATATATATATATATATATATATATTCTTTTTCTCACAGATAATAACTGAGAGGACTTTAGCAGGACATTTACAGGTGTCATTTATTAACACATATTTTTGCCATCATTGTACTCATTGTCAAAGTAACGCCAGAGAATCCTGAAGTAAAGAGTAACAAAGTTTTTTTTTAGTAGTTTTTTTTCCGGGAAAACGGAACGCTTTCGCAACAAACATTTGTGGGCTCTGTCTGTTGACTGATACGGTTTTAACTTATGTTATTTGTGTTTACTTTACAAAATCAATAATTTGAGGTACCATACACATCAAAACCCATGTGTACCCATCATATAGAAAAAGTGTTTTTGACTGCATTGACCCGTCTGGGCATCGTATGCGGGACCACTAAAGTGGCGACACCATGAAAACCGGTGTGTACGCCACTCGTCTTTGGAGGTCGTCAAAAAAAAAT
The DNA here is from genome assembly GCA_029286605.1 of Sericinus montela. NCBI lineage: Eukaryota > Metazoa > Arthropoda > Insecta > Lepidoptera > Papilionidae > Sericinus > Sericinus montela. The sequence goes on from JAGSMR010000002.1 coordinate 2,785,500, forward strand.
TATAGAACTGCTTATTTTGTATGTATAAGAAAATATACTTGGCTTTTTTACTGTTTTTCAATCATGTTACGCTGTTAATGCAAAAACGCAAATCCGCAACAGAAATCTCAGTGAACGGAACGGAAATCCACATTAATTATATAATTATACGATCACTTAAAAGAAACGAATATTTTGTACGTCATCACGAGAGAAAAAATAACTAAGACTTTACGTTTTAACTTTTTATAGATTAATTTGAATCACAATACAAAAAAAAGAAGATTCCGAGAAACTGGGTTAAAAATTAGCATAACTTAACTTCGCAGACCAAATTATGTCTCGATGAATTGTTCTTAATTCTAATACATTATTATTAGTTTTGATTTACTAAGTCTAACCTCATAATTATAATTTTGGGGTTGTATTATTTTAAATAAGCTGCCTCCCACGATTTTTGTAGGGAAAATAAACCCATGATATTTTTGCAGAATAAAATATGCGTCTACATATGTCGCGCACATGGGGGAAAATGTGATAAATATTAGTAAGAGTAAAGTTGGTATATGAGTAGTAGAGAATGAAGTGAGGGTACTTTGTGTATTGTATACACAAAGTACCCTCAGTGGCACTAACAGTTTAGAGCTCAGTAGTGTACGATAGTTCGAACAAGCTGGTCGGCAGGTTTGTGTGCGCCGTTGCTGTGGCTAGAAGAAAATACTATAAAGTGTTGCACTTTATAGATTATATGTATAATTATACTATTGTACTTAGTTATTAATGTGTAATACATTCATTTTGAACATATGAATCGGGGTTAGAGTCAATTTATTCGCAGACTGTTAATACTCCAGGTCCCAGTCTTTCTCTTTTAAATATTATATTACTATCGGTTCAACAAAACTGGACAATGTTATGGACAAAAATCATCGAAATGAACCTTTACAATTTTCCAAAAAATATTTCAAGGAAGCCTGTGTTAATTCTTTAACGACGGAATGAAAATTTGCACAATCGAAGAAACAATTCATGAATTTTTTTTCTTTCCCTCGGTCAACCCTACTCATCATCGACGTTATGTAACCTGTTCACTGAGACGAATGCAGAGAGTAATAACTACCTTATCAAGAGATGGCTTCAAAAACGTATATTAGCGACTTAAGCGATCGGAGTACCAACCAGAAGCTTATGCATATACAATGCGACGCCTGCGTGCACAGAAACGTACGAGTATTGGTTCGCATCCGGAAAACTACGATCACGGGCAGAAAAGGTAAGTGAAGTACTTTGATATTTTTCCTGATAAGCATATTAAAATAAAATTATTTTTAATGATCACTAGGTAGCAGTCACGATAGTTACTACTAACATACTCTCGTACACTAGCACTGAGTTTAAAGATATTAAGTATGGGAAAACTATTGGTATACAATTTACTTAATAGATGTTCCATTATTTTTATTAATCGACGATTCGAATCGAATTTTGAATAAATATTTTTTCACGAATACTAGCAATTGCCTTTCCCATAAAAAGATACAATATCTTCGTGTACAACGTTTTTTGTTTCTAACTTACTTGATAGCTGGGTAGGGTGGCCTGGTTAGGTGATCGGAACTCAAGTCTCTCGACTCGAATTCCGATCACCCAACCAAACGGTTATCGTGACTATTCTGTGCATATATGCACTAGAACTATGCAATAAATTGGGAAAATTTCCAAGCAAACTTATTATTACAAACTACTGATTTATTTACACTGCCGTAGCCTTATTTATTAAAAAAAATCAAGTTACATAGTATGTTGATAAAGAATATAATGCAGTGTAAGTAAATAAGTATAATTCATAAATAAATAAGAATATTCTTTAGAGATTGATGTTTCTAAATCAATTATAGAATTGTATAAGTTGTTGTGATGACTACTTCAATTTTTAAGTGTCAAAATAGGCTGTATAAAACTCTGACGCAGCTTCGTGGGAGGGTCATCGTCATTATTATTATTATTTTTTTTGAAGGTACGCTGTTGCTTACGGCGTTACGCTGCTCAAATATGAAGTATTACTACAAGTTTTGTAGTGTTTTGTCATTCGAGCTACATCTGTAACAATTTTCATTCGTTGATACTACGTCTATTACTTGTCCTGACACTTAAGAACAATAAACGTGTCAGAAGTGATAATCTTTCACACAAATCGCAAATGATACAAATATTATATCTAAGCAAACGCAGCGACAAATTATTATTGAATTCGACCGTAAAGACGTCCCCACATTACCTTACAGCATAAGAAACGTCAATAAATGTAGGTACTGTTACCAAGCGCTTTGTACATTGATTTATGCAAGAACGTTCCGTTATTACTACGGTATTCATGACTCAATAGCGCTGAATCGGTACTAAATCTTAGGCCTGCCTCCAACGCTTGTCACTTGTATCTACTGTCAATTGTTGGCCGATAAAGATTTCAAATAACGACAGATCTGGAGTTAATGTTTCTAATTAATTTATATGCACGTTGTCCCAAATAAGCTCTATGAAAAGTGGGTCAAAGGACTTCATCGTCTAGACCTCTGCCTATCCCAGAGAGGGAAATATAAGTAAAGATATAAGAAAACATTTTAATATGCATATTAATCATAGATATCTCAAATGTTTTCTCTTAATTAAATCATAGCTGTAAGTTTTAAATAACAATGGCACAGCCGATCCGTGTTATTTTAGTCGTCTTTTGCGAGAATAAAATTTCATTATTTGGATTAAAGTAGGTAGGTTTATTTCTCTTCATTTGTGAATAAACGCAATTTTATTACCCATTAAAGTAATTGTCAATGGGAATTGAATAAATTTACCATTAAGTATTACCTGCTTTTTTATGTTTAAATGTAATATTCGTTTATTTACCACCTACACAGCGAACAGTTCCTTCAAAAGCTTATTATTACAAACTACTGATTTATTTACACTGCCGTAGCCTTATTTATTAAAAAAAATCAAGTTACATAGTATGTTGATAAAGAATATAATGCAGTGTAAGTAAATAAGTATAATTCATAAATAAATAAGAATATTCTTTAGAGATTGATGTTTCTAAATCAATTATAGAATTGTATAAGTTTTTGTGATGACTACTTCAATTTTTAAGTGTCAAAATAGGCTGTATAAAACTGACGCAGCTTCGTGGGAGGGTCATCGTCATTATTATTATTATTTTTTTTGAAGGTACGCTGTTGCTTACGGCGTTACGCTGCTCAAATATGAAGTATTACTACAAGTTTTCTAGTGTTTTGTCATTCGAGCTACATCTGTAACAATTTTCATTCGTTGATACTACGTCTATTACTTGTCCTGACACTTAAGAACAATAAACGTGTCAGAAGTGATAATCTTTCACACAAATCGCAAATGATACAAAATTATATCTAAGCAAACGCAGCGACAAATTATTATTGAATTCGACCGTAAAGACGTCCCCACATTACCTTACAGCATAAGAAACGTCAATAAATGTAGGTACTGTTACCAAGCGCTTTGTACATTGATTTATGCAAGAACGTTCCGTTATTACTACGGTATTCATGACTCAATAGCGCTGAATCGGTACTAAATCTTAGGCCTGCCTCCAACGCTTGTCACTTGTATCTACTGTCAATTGTTGGCCGATAAAGATTTCAAATAACGACAGATCTGGAGTTAATGTTTCTAATTAATTTATATGCACGTTGTCCCAAATAAGCTCTATGAAAAGTGGGTCAAAGGACTTCATCGTCTAGACCTCTGCCTATCCCAGAAAAGCGGATATTTACTCAATAAAATTTTATCACATAATCAGATTACCACCGCCACTTTGTATTACAGTAATAAAACCTTTCTTAGAATGTATTAAATTCATTCGAGCGCAATTAAAAATAAAAGTTCAAATGAAAGTTGATAATAACTTTCTTTTAATTACCCTTCTACAATAATTCAAATTTTGTTTTACAATAGTGTGTTAAGTGTGTGGTGTCGACATAAAAATATACCACGTCCTTTCTTCATTGGTGTCGTTAAAGGTGACTAAGGGAAGGAAAGCCGTCCGTGTCGTCTTAGTGTGTCGACGTATGGCGGGATAACCATCTCGAAAGATATCAGACATACATTTTACAACAGTATCAGAGGTGCGAGGTGTCCGATAATGCGATCGCCAATCCGCCTGTCATGCCTGTCGATTATGACAAGTCCTCATTTATGGAAGACGCCTATGTTTTGCAGTAGACTTCTACCGGCCGTAATGTATGTTTAAACACTATACAACTATACATATGTACAACTATTTACTGTATACGCAACTATATCCAAACATTTCATAGAATAACAATTTTCTAACTTCAGAACAATCAGTCGCATCGTAACAAATTATAGTTCATGGTAACCCTAGTTTAAAATTACACACTGCGAAAGCTGCACTCAATAAGTTCTTTAGGACTGGTCAGGATGGTTCCCCAGCGTCTTATGAAGCGTAAACCAGCTCGTGTTTTTTTTTTTTTTTTTTTTTTTTTGGAAGGTACGCTGTTGCTTACGGCGTTACGCTGCTCAAATATGAAGTATTACTACAAGTTTTCTAGTGTTTTGTCATTCGAGCTACATCTGTAACAATTTTCATTCGTTGATACTACGTCTATTACTTGTCCTGACACTTAAGAACAATAAACGTGTCAGAAGTGATAATCTTTCACACAAATCGCAAATGATACAAAAATTATATCTAAGCAAACGCAGCGACAAATTATTATTGAATTCGACCGTAAAGACGTCCCCACATTACCTTACAGCATAAGAAACGTCAATAAATGTAGGTACTGTTACCAAGCGCTTTGTACATTGATTTATGCAAGAACGTTCCGTTATTACTACGGTATTCATGACTCAATCGCGCTGAATCGGTACTAAATCTTAGGCCTGCCTCCAACGCTTGTCACTTGTATCTACTGTCAATTGTTGGCCGATAAAGATTTCAAATAACGACAGATCTGGAGTTAATGTTTCTAATTAATTTATATGCACGTTGTCCCAAATAAGCTCTATGAAAAGTGGGTCAAAGGACTTCATCGTCTAGACCTCTGCCTATCCCAGAGTGGGAAATATAAGTAAAGATATAAGAAAACATTTTAATATGCATATTAATCATAGATATCTCAAATGTTTTCTCTTAATTAAATCATAGCTGTAAGTTTTTTAAATAAAAATGGCACGGCCGATCCCGTGTTATTTTAGTCGTCTTTTGCGAGAATAAAATTTCATTATTTGGATTAAAAGTAGGTAGGTTTTATTTCTCTTCATTTGTGAATAAACGCAATTTTTATTACCCATTAAAGTAATTGTCAATGGGCATTGAATAAATTTACCATTAAGTATTACCTGCTTTTTTTATGTTTAAATGTAATATTCGTTTATTTACCACCTACACAGCGAACAGTTCCTTCAAAAGCTTATTATTATAACCATATGGTACAAAAATAGTGACCACACTATCTCAGAAAAAGCGGATATTTACTCAATAAAATTTTATCACATAATCAGATTACCACCGCCACTTTGTATTACAGTAATAAAAACCTTTCTTAGAATGTATTAAATTCATTCGAGCGCAATTAAAAATAAAAGTTCAAATGAAAGTTGATAATAACTTTCTTTTAATTACCCTTCTACAATAATTCAAATTTTGTTTTACAATAGTGTGTTAAGTGTGTGGTGTCGACATAAAAATATACCACGTCCTTTCTTCATTGGTGTCGTTAAAGGTGACTAAGGGAAGGAAAGCCGTCCGTGTCGTCTTAGTGTGTCGACGTATGGCGGGATAACCATCTCGAAAGATATCAGACATACATTTTACAACAGTATCAGAGGTGCGAGGTGTCCGATAATGCGATCGCCAATCCGCCTGTCATGCCTGTCGATTATGACAAGTCCTCATTTATGGAAGACGCCTATGTTTTGCAGTAGACTTCTACCGGCCGTAATGTATGTTTAAACACTATACAACTATACATATGTACAACTATTTACTGTATACGCAACTATATCCAAACATTTCATAGAATAACAATTTTCTAACTTCAGAACAATCAGTCGCATCGTAACAAATTATAGTTCATGGTAACCCTAGTTTAAAATTACACACTGCGAAAGCTGCACTCAATAAGTTCTTTAGGACTGGTCGGGATGGTTCCCCCAGCGTCTTATGAAGCGTAAACCAGCTCGTGTTTTTTTTTTTTTGTACAAACTACCTGACGGCATTTTGAAGCACAGGTGGTGCGTTATTGTTAGAGCTTCTTTCTTCTTGTCGAGTTTATTTTCTCTATTTAGTAAGTTTATTCTATTTCGCTTGTTAAAACTTTATATCTCCGAACTACTGTTTCTCTTTTATGGTGAGTTTAGTAGCAAGTAAAATTGAGAACCGTCCACGGATTCAGAGACAGAATTCTGACATGATTATTTACATAATTTATCTCGTTAATTGTATTTAATGAAATTTAAATTGTATTGTGTTATTATTTTACGTTAAAAAAGTATTCATATACATATTCGATTATCTGTTTTGATATCGTAGTAAGTTAATAATCAGGCTATCTACGCAATAAATGGTGTATAATAAATTATTAAAAATAATATGTAGTAAATAAAATCTTTTGATAAAGTGATTGATGCCCATCCTATACCTAGGTTTTTTCAACATTATCACTTTTCAAATTCTAAAATCAATTTAGAATAATCGAGATGTATCAATATGTTTAAGTACATAATATAATATGCAATACAAAACAAAGTATTTTTAAAGTAACATAAAAACAAAACAATTGTTATTTTTTCAAATATATTTTAAGTCAGGTACAGTAAACAATGGTTTTACTTACGTAACAACGAATGATTATTGAAAATTAATGATTTTTTTTATCTTCACGCACAATCCCTGACGGGGTAGCCAGAGAGAACAGATCGCCAAGTGTCACGACCCCTACATACTTCTTTCGCTTCTTTCAGATTCATCATCTTCATACATGCACGTCTAGGTATCCGATAACTCTTGACCCTCCCCTCTTCGAGCAATTTGCTAACATGGTCTTCGAAAGTTAGTCTCGGTCTACCTCGACACCTTTTAATATTAACTTTCGCGCTATATATTTTCTTCAGCATTCGGTCTTCACTCATTCGCTCAACGTGCCCAAACCATCGAAGCACGCCCTTATCCATTTTTGTGACAAGGTCATCTTTCAAACCTGCCATGTTGCGAATCTCTTCGTTTCGCTTTCGGTCGGCCATGGTAAGGCCGCACATTTTACGAAGAGATCGCATCTCCACTGCATTCAACCTGCTTTTATGCTTCTTCTGGGTATAGGCAACCTGGGTATAGGTTTCGCTGCAATATAACAAAGTCGGTACCAACACTGCGTTATGTATTGCAAGGCGTGCACTTTTCACAACGCCTTGCCTTTTGAATAACGCAGTCAGGGCACCATTGACTTTGTTCCCGGCAGCGACACGCCTGTCCACATCTAAATCACATCTTCCATCCCGGCTAAACGCACTCCCCAAGTATCAATTTCATTCACCTGTTCTAGACATTCCTGATTTACCCAAATTTCGCACTTCGTTCTTTCTTCGTCCCTTTCAAATACCAAAACCTTAGTTTTATTAGCATTCAAACGGAGACCATTAATTTCACATTCTTCTTTCATACACGTGACTAATGCCTGCAGTTCTGCCTCTGATGGTGCAATAAGCAATGCATCATCAGCATATAGCAGACAATTTACTTTTATGTCACCCAATTTCACACCCAAACAGCTATCTTTCAGCTTCTGTAAACAGCTGTCGAGATACAGTATGAACAGCCAGGAAGACATGACACAACCCTGTTTTACGCCCGTTTGGACGCTAAACATGAGTGACAGGTCATGCCCTACCCGCACACAGGCTTTACAGTCACAGTAAAGTGACTGCACAGCCCTTAGCAATCGACCATCCACACCATACCCCGGCAAACAGTTCCCACATTTTCTTCCTTACAACCTTATCAAATGCTTTCTCAAGATCCACAAAAGCACAGAAAATCCTCTGGTTAGCAGGCAGAAGCTTCTCCGTGATCATGCGGAGAGAAGACATTTGATCCGTGCACCCTCTTCCAGGTCTAAATCCGCATTGTGCCTCCCATAGAAATCTTTCTGATTTCTCTTGCATCCTTCGTGTCAAAATCTTCGAGTAAACTTTACTTGCTAAACTGGTCAAGCTGATCGCCCGATAGCACCCGCAGTCATAATGTGAACCTTTACCTTTATATAAAGGCGCAAATCAATGTTACAAATCAAAGGCACAAAATAATTGATCATTTAAGAAAATATTGAACAACAAATAAAAAGATATACATAAATTTCGATTCCTAACTGAAAAATAAATGCTGAAGTGGTCTTTAAATGATGAAGTGGTTTTCTTTTTTTCCGAGATTCGACCCACCCTAAACCGATGACATTTTTTGGGACATCACGACACCGGTGAACCCGTCGACGTCTTTATGTCCAAGCCAATGACGATATACATCGTAAGTTTTTGAAAAACCGACTTTCTCGTACTAAGCTCGTGACTTTCAAACTCAAATTATCTCTTACTTTTCTCTTTCTGTTCCTTTTAAATAACATGAATAATTCGAAAGAAATGATACACAAGGTACAACGTGCCGGAGACGATCTTTTTTGCACACTAAAGTTAGTTACTTGTTTGATCAGTGTTCGTGTAACCGTAACAGGTGAATTCGATGTTAAAATTCACCAAATAATTTCGTTTATTAGGAACTTATTTGTTGAATTTATCTGAAAGCGAATGTTTTATTGAGTTTGTAGAACCTGTTGCCAGATGTGGATTTCTCAGCACTGTTATCTCTGATATAATAAAATATTCACAATACAACAAATACATAACATTCGTAATTTTTCTTAAAACATGAAACATATCTGCGGTATACTATTTACATGACAAGTTAGATTATTAGAAATAACATGACAAGTTAAAAGATTATAAGTTGACAAGTGGAAAATTTAATATTTTAATGTTTCCAGCAAATATACAAAAAAATATAATTTGATTTTCACAACGCATCCCGTCACTGAATGATGAATGATACCCCCTTTGAGATCGTTGATGAGAAGTATCTCATTTCTCCCTTTACTTTGCCTCTTTGTAGTCACTAATGAGATGAAGTTAATGAAAATGAAGTGTCAGAATAATTAATTCAAATTACATTTTAACCACTGTAGGTTGAAAAGTTTGATTCAGACCTTTTAAAAACTTGTGAAATTTTTCGATTTGTGGAAATATAATAATTTTAGTATTTTGATGATTAATAAGTCACGATAGCCGAGTGGTTGGATGGTCGGAATTTCGAGTCAAGAGACCCGAGTTCGATCCCCAGGTGGCAGTACGAATACGTTTTTCAAAAACTTATGTACGAATTACATCGTTGGCTTGGACATAAAGACGGCGACGGGCTCACCAGCTGTCACTTTGTCCCGAAAATATCTTCGATAGTGGGTCAAAGAGACTTAATTGTCTAGACTAGACAATTACGTAGTATATCTAGGTAAAATTATTATTTTTAACTTCATTAGATAAATAATATAAATATATATTCATATATCTTTGTAATTATATATACATGTATGTGTTATTTATAGTATATTATGTATGGTATAATTTTATAGTCTCCTTAATTTTTTTTTTTAAATGCACCTGCCACTTAATTTTTCCTCATCAAGTAAGGTTGACTGGTAGAGAATGCCATATGGCATTAAGTCCGCCTATATATATATATATATATATATATATATATATATATATATATATATATATATATATATATATATATATATGTATATATATATATATATATATATATATATATATATATATATATATATATATATATATATATATATATATATATATATATATATATATATATATATATATATATATATATATATATATATATTTAAATAAGGTGTAAACAATAAAACATAAATAAATAAAGATAAAAATAAAATAGTTTTATCTTTATTTAAAAAAATATAAATGATAACATCCGGCATTTTAATTTATTGACAAAAAGCTATAAAAATACAACAAAAATAGCACAATAAAGGTGTAGATGATGTTAACATAGTAATGATTCGCAGCTGTAAAGTTACAAACTTTAAACTGAAATTTAGAATATCTTCAGGTAGATGTCGCCAATGCCAAACCAGGCAGAAATAAAATAACAGATTTAAAATTTCAGCTGATGTATGTAGGACGCGGTGATTCGATGGTAAGAGCCTTGACTCGGTATGGCGAAGGTTCGAATCCCGTCCGAGTCATTATTTTTTAAATTTCTTCAATTTAATAATAGCGCACGGATCCGTATATACACATATAATTGCAGTAGCAATAGTGCACCGGATGGTAACTGATTCCTGCATCTCATAGACACCTGCCAACTTTAACATGGGATGGTTAGAAATTGTGATATACCGCCTAATTACAACCATGGCAAACTAATTACTACTGACCGGAAATGAGATCGCGACAGATTTTGTGCACTTTTTTGTGCGTTTCTTTACAACGCTAGGCACCTCTGCTCTTTACAATAGTTATCGACTATGGAGTACCCCCAACATACACGAAGACTTTGATATAAATATGTTCACGAAATTCCCAATACAGGGGTAGACAGAAATCTAGTCTAGACAATTAAGTCCCTTCGACCCACCTTCCACCGAAGATATTTTCGGAACAACATTACAGGTGGTGAGCCCGTCGCGTGTCTTTATATGAAATTAAAAATATTACTTCGAACACCGTCCACGCTCCCAGACGTCAAAACCGGTTCGGCAAAGACAGTACCGCTACAAATACGAAGAAAAAGTACGAGGTATAAAATGCGAAAGGCTCTTTTATGTGCTTATATTTATTTAAATAAGGTTCGTGAGTCTCTGTAGAAACTGCACGCTGAAATTAATCCATAGACCAGCTAGTGCTATGCGAGGTGTAATTACATTATACTTTTTTATCTTCACGCTATCACTAGGGTAGGCAAAGGTTTAGAAAAAGAAGTTCCTTCGACCCACTTCTCAACGTAGCTTATTTGGCACAACGTGACAGGTGGTGAGCCTATAGACGTTTTAGTATCAAAACTAACAGTACAATACACTTACATATATATTTTAATAGATAAGATTTATATAGTAAACATCTGTGACAGCGTATAAACATTTGGCCATAGTGGGATTCGCTGCCACCTTTAGCATCGAAAGCAAGGCACTACATACTCTGCTATCGGGTCGTCAATACTTACTTTTTTATGTACTCATTTAAAAAAAAATATTTAAAATAAGCTAATGTCCCTTGCAGTATAGTACTTTTAATAAGCATAAGAAAAGTAAACTAATTTGTGACGTGGATTTGCCTAAAAATACACATTATAACGTCCGACGACTACACTCGGAAATAAAAATTACAATGAACTTACTAACTAAAAGTTACTTAGGACAATGATAATGACAGATTAGTAATATTGATGTTTACGTCTATACGTGTAGTTAGGGGAGAATATACGATACCCTTTCTTCCTGCTTCAAGAGGCGACTTTGGGAAAAGCCTTAAAAATACATGATACGCATCAGCATAACCGTTAACAAACATATCAGACCAAAATTCAACAGATGGGTGACGGCTGCAGCATCTAAGGTGCCCCTTTTTTAGCACTGCAATCGCCAATCCGCTTGCCATTCCGCATGCGTGGCGATTATTGTAACCTTCAGTAGGTAAGAGGCATACGTCCTGCCAGTGGACTTTTATGGGCTGTTATGATGATGATATTGACCATCTAAGGCTAGGATAGTCAGGGGCTATGTATAAAGATATATTATTATCTTAAAAGTTAATATTTTTATGTTACTTTCTTATAAATTCACGGAACACATAAATATGTAATTTTTTTTAATCCACATCCAACAGAATGGTCTTCAAGGGAAGCAGCACCGCTGAAGCGAAATGTACAAATGGTTTTGAGCAACTTTTTATGTGTGCAATCTTAAAGCTCATTATTGATCCACAACAATTGACATACATAATAATTAAATTACATTACTTGTACTATTTATCATTATATTTTTATCTTCGGTTTAAGTTTTCTTCTCTTTTCTTTTTATCATTTTTATTTGCTGTACCTACTACGATTTCTCACCAACCCCTGTGTTGACTGGCAGGGAACGCCTAAAGGCATTTAATCCGCTCTTTGTTGCCTGTTTTGTTAAGATTAAGCAAAGCGATAAAGTTTAAATAAATAAATAAATATATTACTTAATTCAAATATATGCGTGTAACATGCATACTAAAGTTAAAAATAATCTATAAGAAGTCTGAGGAAATTATTACCAAAGATGTATTAATGTGTTCTGTCACATATTCTGCAAAGTTACATATTCAGCAACTGTAAGTAGGCCTCACCTGAGCACATAACTTTATAATACAAACAAGGTGCATTGCACGCGTAATCTCATTACGCGTAATAAGCGAGCGAAATGTCTTTAGGTTAATTTTATTGTATTTTAAAAATGTACTCAAAAACAAACTGAAGACAAAATTAATTAGATAAAAGAAATAGCAACTTTTGGTTAGTCAAAAAGAGCGTAAATTAAAACATTATATCCTAAATTGCACTCACTATAAAGACGACAATATGAATATATACGTTAGTGGTTGAATTTCATCAAGCATTTTAGCTTTCAACTAAACACATACAAACATTTATCGAAAAATACGCTATTTTTCAGACCACTTGAGTATGTATAAAGTTGGGTCTATACTTCGATTTAGATACAAAACAAAACAGAAGTAAACAGGAAACCACATAGTCGCTTAAAATTAAGTTACATTGGATATTATCGAAACTAAGAGCAAGTTACCAATAACTAAACAATAAAAAAACAAACTTCATGACCAGTGACATCATTCGCCCCTCACCTGGCAAACTGGTTTACAATATAGCCACTGAAAGATCGGACAGATAACTTGTTACTAAACAAGAAAGAGAAAATTAATAAAAATTAAAAACATTTTAATTGCACAATTTAAATAAAAATTAAAGAGTTTTGTGAATCCATATTTACAGTTCTATTTTGGAAACCAAATAAAAAATTTCTCGCAGATGTTCTTTTAAAATTGTAAGGCATTTTTTTCAACACTGAAGACAAAGACAGCAGCTGACAATAATGAAATCAAGGTAAGGCGCTTAGTCTCTACTTTCTAGAGACGGCGCACTTCAACCGGAATAATTGAGCTACATTTTATTTTCTAAATGCATTAACATAGAAATGTACTTATTATGAAGTCAATGCCCTGCTGTACAAATTTCTTATAGATTTAAATGTTTTAGTAATTTAAATATAAATTGGATTCCACCTACCAAAATCACCAAACGTCTGTCTTAAATTTTTTTTTCTTTTATACTGTGTTGGATTTCGTAACCTAAGTTTCATTCAATTGAAATTGAAAACCCGATGAAAACATTTGACCGATAGATAGAGATAGATAATTATTAAATTATAAGAGATTAAAATATAATCCTAATTGTTAATGATGAATTATATATTACCTACGAACACGTACTCAATATGGCAGGTTTTAAAGATGAACTTATCACTAACATGGATAAGGGCGTGCTTCGTTGGTTTGGTTACGTCGAGCGAATGAGTAAAGTTCGTATGGTAAAGAAAATATAGACCGCGAAAGTTAGCATTTAGGGGTTAAGACAGGCCGAAATTTACTTCAGAAGACCATGTGAGTAAAAGGATGGAAGAGGAGGGTCAAGAATACTCGGACAACTAGACGTGCGTGTATGAGAGAAACGATGAATTTGAAAGAAGCAAAAGAGATAGGCAAAGATTGTTACACTTGACGATCTGTTTACCGATCTGGTTACCGTACCACCCCATTATTGGGATAATGTGTTAAGATAAAAAAATGAAATGTAATTCCAATAAAATAAAAAAATTTACTTTTGAGTTTGATACTGAACTAGGTCATTTCACTCGTTCGAATTATCCGTGTCTTTTTAAATAATTACAAATTAATTGTACGACGTAATACGACACAATAAACACTCTATATCTATATTACACTACAACTGTAATGAGACCTACTTTATTTCATATCGGAATTTTACCTGTTAAAAACAAAAAATCTTTTTTGATCCACAATATTCATAATTTAAATTATAATAGTTTGATTATTGTTTTTATTTATCATTATGAATATTGTATCACTAGTTTAGTACAGACGTAAGAATTTGCCACAGGATTATTTCTATGTGCGACGCAATAAAAGCTTTGAAAATCTCCAATAATATATATATGAGTAACAATACATATAGTAGTAGTACACTACACTGATTGAGGTTAACAATTTTCTACACATAGTTACTTTAGTTGAAGTGTTGTTAGTAACGTGTATTCTTCACTTAGTCTGAAGTATCTGCTTCTCTAAATGAAGCTATAAAAATCCTGCCACTATCCTGATAGGTTACAATCCATTATCGATCTATCGCCAGCGCCTGATTTTATTCACTAATGCACGCCTCAAGACGCTTGGTAGTGCTTTACTCCCGAGATTTTAAGGTTTAGCAATTTTTATGAGTGTAAAATGGCATACTGAAATATCATAACCATACATTGTTATGTATGGTTATGATTATGGTTATGATTATTCCGTTATCTATTATTCCGTTACCTTGGGTCAGTGATCCAAAATGACGGCAATGTCGACCGGGACGTAAAGAATAGAATAAATGCGGGATGGATGAAATGGCGACAGGTCTCGGGAATAACTTGCGATCCACGCATGCCTCTTAAACTTAAGGGCAAAGTTTACAAAACGATCGTGAGACCTGTCGTATTGTACGGATCAGAGTGCTGGGCAACGAAAGTGACGGATGAAAGAAGAGTGCATGCTGCCGAGATGAGAATGTTGAGATGGATGTGTGGAGTGACTAGGAAAGATCGCATAAAGAATGAGTATATAAGGGGAAGCTTGAAAGTAGCACCAGTGACAGAGAAAATGAAGAGTAGTAGGTTAGCATGGTTCGGGCATGTAATGAGGAGGGAAGAATGTAATATAGGCAAAAGAATGTTAGAGATGAATGTAGATGGACGAAGAGCTATGGGGAGACCAAAAAAACGATGGATGGATTGTGTGAAAGAAGACATGAGAAAGAAAGGAGTGAGTATTGACATGACGGGAAATAGAGGAGAGTGGAAGAAGAAGACATGTTGTGCCGACCCCACATAGCATGGGATAAGGGCAGGAAGAAGAAGAAGAAGAAGAAGATGATTATGGTTATGATATGTGTTTTTATGATATTTTTACCATAAACATGCCAAATGTCATAACCATATTGCACTTTTACGATAATATGAGTATCAAGAAAACATTAGTTAATCCATCTTATATTTTATAAAAAACAATATTATTAACACTCATCGTTAACAATCTGCGTATAACTGACTAGTTTTGAACTCACTCGTCACAGGTCCTTCATCAGGATGTGTTTATTTACATCAGTCATTACATATTTTATTGAATTATATATTATTTTGCATTATTACATTATTTCGAATTATATATAATTTTGCAATATAAATAATTAAATGAGTGTTAGTGAAGTAGAAAGTGCATGCGTCATGAGCACTTTTGAACTCTCCAAACATTTGTAGAGATTTACTATATGAAGTTGAATTTGGAATTTTATAAATTCTTCTTAGGCAGACAAATCTTCATATTTAAAATTGCTGAGCGTTTTTTCCACAAAGAAAATTATTATAGCGACGAGAATATTTTGAATCCTTTTTAAAAAGAAAGTTGTGAAATCGTTAAATAATTTTAGAGTGCGAATCATAAATGGTGTTTGGAATTCTTTCAAGGTCACTCTCGTGCCTGTGTTTCTGTATGTCGCAGCTTTTCTCCGTATGTTATGAACGAAGAAGTAGAAATTTTATGACGTTGGTAGATCAATCACCTGATCAGGGACGTATAGGATAAATACAAGAATTTTGAATTGATTTGGGGGACAAATTAGAAATATTTCGAACAGCAATCAAAAGCAAGTTCACGAAATGTAATATTTCATAGAAACACTATATATATTTTAAAATTTTAAGCGAAGCTAAGAATATAACATATTATTAAGGAATAACCTATATCTTCGGAATGGTACAATACCCTTTCCCACGGGAACAGGAAATATTTTTTAAAAATCCCGGGTTAAAGATGTTTTATTTGTTTTACAGATACCATGGTAACTGCTGTTATTGTCTGGCAAATGACTTTCTTTCCGTTGCTTTCTTCGAAGAGTTTTTAAAAGAGACAGCCCCAGCTCTTAATGGTAACATTTATTAATTCGGTTACAACTTAAAATTATATGCCTATTTATTATCTTAACTACTAGATTCTGGGCACTGTTTTTCGCGTTTAATTTAAAAGAACTCTAATTACGTATACCAGAAATCTTCGAGCAAATGTTAACAATAACCGTAAGAAGTTTCTATTAGGATGAACGATGCGTGAACGCGTAGGGAACGATCAAGATCACACAAACAGTCACTTTATACATAATGATTATGATGAATATTAAAAAGCTCTGTATTAAAAATGTTCGAGAAGTCGTCACGAGGATGCGTATTGACGTAAATATCCACGACTTTATATTACATGGCAGCAGTCGCTTACTGGATGTATCTATAGGGAAGTTTTAAAATAGAACAAGATGCGTGCGAACGCTTCGGGTGAGCGACTTGAATCGGTCCACAGATAACGTTTAATATCAGTTGGAACGAAAAACGTAATTTCGTTTCTGGTATCGATGGAGATTGAGCGCGTTTTTTACGTTATTATTACACGAATAGAATACAATCTAAACGTGTATTGTGTATAATATATTTGCTTCATAAAGTTGAAAGAAATGTGGATTGGAATAGAGCGAGAATAGTGTTGATGTAGGCTAGGGGCGCGGGTGTGGCCAGCTGATCGTCTCACGCACACAAGTTGCAGCTGTTTACAAGAAAAATTAAGCTTATTGATTTTATCCGCCCGGAGCGACTTTCACATACACTACAGGTGTTAAAAAGTTCAGATACCACTTGCAGAAGTACACTTTAAAAAATAGTCTCTTGGCTTGGCTTGGCTTAGATATAAATAATAATTAAGTGTTTCTTCTATATAAATTTTAAAGATTGAGTGTTACCTTAATTCCAGAGCGTCCCTGTTGCTTCAGCAGCACGTTTTCAGGCTTCATATCACAGTGAATGATGCGGTTTTTATTAAGCGCGTGCAGGCACTGCAGCAGACTGTGCGAGAATTTCCGGACTAGTTGCAGAGAAAACCCTTGGAACTTGTTCTTCTTTATCAACTCATAAAGATTTATTGAGAGCAATTCAAACGTGATGCACGTGTGATTTCTGAACGTGAACGAGTCGAACATGTGTATGACATTCATCGTGTTGTCTTTGTCCTGCTCCCTGAGATGCTCCAGAATACGGATCTCCTCCTGGGCCTGTCGGTGGAACCTCTTCTCGTTTCTGACCATTTTTAGTGCGACATTTTCCCGCTTCTTGTGATCGTAAGCTTTCACTACTTGCCCGAAGCTACCTTTGCCTATAACTTTGAGCACCTCGTATCGATACGCTATGTGATCGTGCGGTATGTGAATGTATGAACCCTGCTCGTTGTCGTATTCGCAATTGTTCGGGAAACCGACGAGCCCGGGTCGTTTCTTAGCGTTCGCGCCTATAAAATACACTTGAGGATAATCGTATATCTCGCGGTGTTCGTATGGCGTGAGCTTGTTCATGTATAACTTCATGACCTGCTCGGGGCTGGCGGCGGCAGCCGGCGGCGCCGGTGGCGCTGCCGCTGGCGGCCCGGGCTCCAGCGGCGGCAGGGCGCCGTCCCGGAGCAGCGCGCGCCCGAACGCGTGCGCGCTCCCCAGAGGCATATCGCCGGTCATGGCCGAGCGGCCGCCGCCACCTCCGCGCACCTCGCTCGCCGTGGCCGTACCGACCCACGCTCGCTTGCACACACCACTGCACCTCACTGCACTTGCACTAGACGGCGCCACCCTGGGGCACTACACGACATTTCACATAAACCGAGAGGAGCGATATCCACGCTTCCACTTATGTTGGCACATTCCGTCTCGGATGCGACACGATAGAGCGCCCAACGCAGATATTACCGTGCGACGCGAACGTGAAACGCAAACAAAGACCCCCTTCCTAACGGGCCGATCCAACGACAGAACCAGAGAGAAAATAGAAGCTGGTCGCCAAAGTCATTGAACCGTTTCATCGCGCCGAGGATGCGAGTGCGAATGAGATAGAATATGTTACTATATCATGTTTAAATTTTTGTCTGCCTATAGATGGCGTTGATTAGCAAATAATATCTTAATGCAACGGTTCTTAACAAAGACCTAAAAAATATTATTATTCTGAAAATAACAAGAAATATTTCTTTTATAATTTAATACATATACATAATGTATAGTAAAAACCAATACAGAGGTAGACAGAAGTCTACACAAAAGTCTCTTCGACCTTCCACCGAAGACATTTTTTGGGACAATTCTTGACTCTAATTCCGATCACCCAATCATTTGGCTATTGTAACTCTTAAATATTAATAATAAATAAACCATTTCTTCAATGGAGGTAGTATCTTGCCTTTGAAATTAGGATTCTTGGTTTGAATCCTCCGTTTGGAGCAAATATTTGTGGGCAGAATGTATTTAAATCTAAATAATTTATATGTAAATAAAATAAAAATATCTAAAGTTGTTATTGAAAAAATTACTTCGCAACCCTTTTTTTGTCAATAACAACTTTACAATGAATTTCCGCAAAGTAACGCCTGAGTCAATGAACTATCATAAAAATATCTGTTTGTAATTACACTAAATACATGCTTTTCTCTAAATACATATGAAATTATATTCCGTTCTTACACAAAAAAAAAACACTTTAAATTTTTTGTCTGTCTGTCTGCATGTGGATATGATTGTTCCAGCTAAGGTCTGAAACAGCTGTACCATTTTTAACAAGACTTTTACTCGCAGATAGCTGATATTATATATCAATCAATTAATTACTACTTTTATTTTAGAATAATAATCAGGATTTCGCTTTAAGTGTTATTACACGGAGGACACAAGAATTAACTTAAAATATCTATCTCATATGAATATTAATCCATTAAATATATATGTACGTGGCTATAGTGTACCGTTAGGATTAAGACAGTGACAGGCTTACCACTTGTCATGTTGTCCCAAATGGGATTCGCAAGTTGTACTGAAAATGAAATATACAGGTTCTTAAAATATAATCTACATTAGTGAAGTCAAGCCAACATTTTAGTTTTTCTCTATCAAAAGCAGATATGTTTTTGAGGAAGAATTGTGAAACGAAAGTTAGCAATTTAATTTTTTATTTCACAGTGAAATTTAGCAATTTCATTTTAAAATACGATAGCCAAATGGTTGGTAATAAGTTAGTGTGAAACCACGTGGCAAGCAAACGTAACCTTAAATTCATACATGTAGTTAAGGCTATGCTATGCAGGACATTAGACTTCCTTGTAAAGGATATAACATAATTGCCAAGCTTGGCAAGCAGAATAGCCATCGCCATATCATCGGTCTGCTATATTTTCGAGTGATATATTTCGAAATGCCTATCTCAGCTTCCTTCAGTAGTTAAATGTATATAAAAGTAATGCATATAAAAGTCTTAAACCGCCTCTTATGACGTCCACAGGAAGAAGAAAGGGGGTAATATTTTCTTATGCCGACACCACAGGGCAATGCGTGTCAAAATCCTTCTTTTACTAACCCCCCTTACCAATTGTTATTCCATTTCCTGCTGTAATCTGTGTATGATTGTTAAATTAATTTGTTTCATGCAATCTTAAAATCATTTATCGCGACTATAGTCGCATCATTGTTGAAAAAATTTTAGTTGATGTTGTTTTACATTAATTACGTTTTATTGTACGTTGTTTGTACTATAAAACTATTTAAATATTCCATGACACTTGTTATATACACTCCTACAATCTTTATAATTTTGTAATTTATGTACATTTGTAGTAATTTCTTCGGTTTTATATGCATTACTTTATGTCAAAATACGAAACATTTTGTTTATCTCTATAAGACTTTCTTTGTAAGGTCTTAATCACGTCAAAATAAAATATAAAATATTAATATTATTATTATTAAATTATTAATATTATTCTCCAACTACAGAATTGTTGAAAAAAAGTATACTTGTCTTAGGTCTTACAACAAAATTGTCTATGGCTAGTGGCTTCGATCCTAGTGCCATCTACCGAGTAATATCTCCATCCAAGAAAAAGAAGTGCATCATCCATCCAATCTGGACGTCTTTTTTCACTCTGCTGATTTCTGTCATTTTTATTACGACTGAAATCGCATCTATGTGGTAATTTGTTAGTATATTTTCGTGAAAAACTGTGCAGAGATTATTGTGTAAGAAAGGATTGAAAGAAACGTGTTGAAAAAAATTTTTAGACTGTGCTGAAAGATAGATGTAAGTAAATTCTTTTTTGTGCCGACAATTGCTTGTAGTGATTTCTTTTTGTCGTCTAATTTTCTAACTCCTGTTACCATTCTGTTTTAAAAGTTTAAAGCGGGAATGAACGGGGGAGTGTCAATGTACCAATTCTTTTATGCATATTTCTTATATGATGAATAATAATTAACTTCCCTAGAGCGAATATCGTGTTGTAAAATAAATCGGGTTATATTCCATTGTTCCTATTCTTCCATATACATCAATGAATACGTGATATCCATCCAATCCATCCAATATGACAGTGGCAATGTCGCAATAATTATGGTAACCGTCCAAGGTAGTTTTAGTGTACTGTTAAGGAATGCTTACAAATTTATATGTTACATCTGCCGTATACATACAATGTTATACAAACGCCGCTTATATGATCCTGAATGATTGGAATACTGCCAGTGTAGATAATTTTATAAATTTATTATTAATTCAATAATAACCTTTTTTTCTTTGTCAATTTTCTACTCCCAACACTGAGTCATGCATTGGAGAAGGGGTCTTAATATAAATGTAGTCTTGATAAAATATACATGATTCATGTAAGTCTCTTAAATTGTTAAGGCTAACTGGTAATTTAAAAGTTAATTTGATATTATTAATTTTCTGTAAATTATAGTTATTGCTTAAATTCATCCCAATAATATATACTAGTATATTTTAAATATAGGTATTTTGGTGGAGGATTTTTTTTTACTTTATATATGTATAGAAGCTTGTATTGTTGAAGGTCCTTCCTTATGTTCATGATATAAAACATACTGTTAAATATGTTTCACTTGAGTGACTATAGTTTTATGTTCATTCTTTATCCTATGAATGTACATTTATTTACCTCAGTTTCAAACTGTGTAAAACACATTTTTATTAGAAAATAGTATGTATATATATTCACGCTATGCCTAATACTAGGGTAGGCAGAGATCTAGACAGTAAGGTTCTTTTGACCAACCTTTAACCAAAGATGTTTTTTTTCTGACAAACTGACAGGAGATGATCCTGTCTGCTGTCTTTATGTCTAAACCAATAATATATATCTAAAAATGAAAGTAGTAACAGGTTAATTTTTCACATCTGTGAAAAATCATCCTATAATTGGTTTCAAGTTCTGTTTTTGAAATTAATGATAACATTAATTTTTCCTCAAAGAGGAGTCAAGAGTACTTGATATGCATTTCTGAAGAATATGGTGAATTTGAAATATATATGAAATATACAATATGTAAATTTTTATATTCATATCATTGGCTTGGACATAAAGATGGCGACAGGCTCACCACCTGTCATGTTGTCCCGAAAATATCTTCGTTAGAAGGTGAGTCAAGGGACTTAATTGTCTAGACTAGACCTCTGTCTAGCCCTGTATTGGGAAGTGTGTGAAGATATTTATTATTTTATTTATGTATTTTTAAATTTTTACATAGGTAAAATACAAAGGTAAATTTTTAGACATATAAAACACACATGACATAAACATATTCATCACATAAATGTTTGTCCTTAGCGAGTTGTGAAACTGCATTACTTAACTTAGAAATGGTCACTACCAGCTCGGCTATTGGGTTGCTATGAATAAAAATATTATATCATAGGGTAAGGAATAAACTATAACATTCAAACAGCCTTTAAAACATTATATGAATGAATATTTAGGTAACGGATTGAAACATGTCAAAATTTATACAGATATTCTTTTAGTATTTGTAAAACAAGCAGTTACATTACCATGTATGCTTAAAAGAGTAGTGACACTATGTCTCTACTATTATAAAACAAATACATACTCTTCTCTAATAATTCAAATTTTTTTTTCCTTGTAAATATGGGCCATACTTGACCTGGCTTCACCAAACACATGTACATTTGCAATACCAGGCAGCTATAGATACATCCCCAGTCTATTAAGAAGTAATTGGGCGTGTAGAAAGCTGAAAATGCATGGGTGGGAAATAGGATTGGCTGTTGGTTACCTCATTTTTACCTGATAAAATACAAAGATAAACACATAGATAGAACAACATCAAATACTTTGCCCTGAACTCAATCCAAATAGCTAAAGCTCTTGTGTTATAGTTGAAGTCACGATAGCTAAATTGTAGGGTCCTGTCACATTGTCCCAAAAATATTTTCGGTGGGTAGTGGAAGGTGGGTTGAAACAAATTCTTTGTCTAGACCTCTGTCTATCCCAGTATTGGGCATGGCGTGAAGATATATATATTTTGTGTTATGAAATTATAAAAACAATGAACATACCTTTAGTACCCAAACCCAAGATAATGTACAAAAAGTGGTTTTCTAAGTAGACCCATTCGAGAATCCTCCCTGTTTATAGGCCAAAGGCGGTTAAAGCTGTTGGTGCTTGGCAAATAAAAAATATTTATCTGATTCTTATCAAATATTTTGAGAATTACTTGTGACTTCAGTAGTATGATCTCACTGTTGTAGAGAATTTCGATAAGATACCTGCAGAAGTTATTATTTATAGTGCATATTTGTTACATTCCCCATGCATTTATTGCATGACATATAGAAAAAAAAAACCAATGAATTTGATTAATTGTTAGTTTAATTATATTAATTAACTTTATATCAAATATTTTATTAGTGAAATAAGAAAAAAATAAAATTAGTGTTTGTTTTTAAACTTATTACTTGTATACACTTATTTATAAGAATCTATTTAATTTTGGATTATGTCGATTAGTGTCGGTGTAGTAATTTACTATCTCCTTTCGTCCCGTGCGTGTCGCAAGATGCGACTAAGGGTTAAAGCCTTGGAAATGCAATAGCTACCAACAGATGTCGGAATAACCCTCTCGAAATATATCGGATGAAAATGTTCCAGACAGGTAACGGGCAGCAGCATCAAAGGACAAACGTGCCCGCCAATGCAATCGCTAATCCGTTTGACGTGGCGAAAGTTGTTTAATTGATGGCGATGGATGGCGTGGTATGGTAAACCCTCCATACGGGTGAGGTCTATGTCATGCAATGGACTTTATAGGCCGTTATGTTTTGAGGGAGACTAATGTGCGTTCGGTAACACCAGAGGATCTACAGGTTTGTTGAAAAGCCCTTAGTCGTAACCGTCCGGAAGTTCCGCTGGGGTCAGCCGATCAGTAAGGTTGCCGAGTGTGACGGAAAATTTGTTAAAAACAGTAGCGTGGTGGATTGCTACCCATCAGAATGAATTTAATGTATGTAGAGGATTGTTTGTTAGTTGTTTTCTTCACAACTTTCCAAAGCGTTTTATGGAAATGATCTTATGGAAGATCTGGTATTTGAAAAGGACCTTCTTAGAACGAAGTATGAAATATGGATAAATCAGGATATCTAGAAAAGGCGAAGGAAGATGTGATATAGATGTGGACAGGCGCGTCGCTGCCGGGAACGAAGTCAACGGTGCCCTGACTGCGTTAGTTAAAAGGCAATGCGTAGTGAAAAGCGCAGTGTTGGTACCCGTTCTGGCTGGTACTTTGTTATATGGCAGCGAAACCTGGATATGCCATAAGATGTATAACAGCAAGTTCAATGCAGTGGTGATGTGATCTCTTCGTAAAATGTGTGGCGTCGCCTAGGCTGACTGAAAACGAAACGAACAGATTCGCAATATAGCAGGTTTCGAAGATGACCATAACACTAAAATTGATATAGGCGTGCTTCGATGGTTTGGGCACGTTGAGGGAAAGAACGATGAACAACAAATATAGCGCGAAAGTTTATTATTAGACTATTAAAAGATATCATGGTAGGTCGAGAACTTGAGAAGACCGTGTGTGCAAATTGCTCGAAGAGGGTAAGGTCAAGAGTGTTCGGATACCTAGACATGCATGAATGTAGAAAAAGATGAATCTGAAAGATGCGAAAGAGGTTTGTAAGGATCGTGACACTTGGCGACCTCTTTTCTCTGGCTACTGCGTCATGGACTGTGCGTGAAGATAAAAAAAATCTTATAGTGACTGAAAATTACTTTTTAAAACAATGCCTATAATTTTGAATAAATATTTATCTCTATGCTTTGTAATGTAAATAGAAAGCTTTCAATATTATCTTCAGACAGATATTCAACTTGTTGTTTCTGATTTCCATATCTGAAATATCATATTTTTCGTTTATCCATTTTCAAAACTGGTGTTAGGAATAGTATTTTGAAATAGTAATATAAAACTAATTTTATACATGTAATACTATACAAAATGATACTTATGATCGTCCCAGGTCTCGTATTATACCTATCATCAATATTGAAGTTAGAATTTGTCGTAATAACAGAACGTACGTACCTAACTTAGGAACCTTTGAAGTTTCGCGAGACATCACACAACGAGATTTAATATTTATAAATTTAATAATCTCTTAAGACACTGTACACCCATTACTGGGGTTGCAAATACAACACGGATAAAACAGAATCAGCTAAATCGGTCGAGCCGTTCTGAACTGATGCTCCGTCATAGATGTGGCAATTGAGTGTTAAATTCATTTATTTCAAGTAAAAATTTGAATTATAAAATTAATTCAAAATAAAATACTAGTTAAGTATGTAATTATTCTATAAATTTCCAAGAGATTTATCAAAATTAATATATCTTTACGCTAAGCAGATCGAGTCCTAGTTATGCTTCTGTGAATTTAGTAACTTGATTAAAGTGAACGACTGGGTCGCAGCTGCGTCAAGTTAGTATTATAACAGTGTCGATCCCGGAACTCGATAGTTAGCGGGAAAAGTTCAATTAGTGTTGACATAGAAACAGCTGTTGATAGCTACATATGGGCGTAATGGCGGTGATAGCAGACTTAGTATGTTCTAAAATCTAAACAAAAGATTAATTTGCTGCTTTGCTGCAAAAGCTATTAGTAACTTCTGGATTTATATTATTGTACTATATATAGTACTACAGAGCAAATGTGTTTCAAGGCTTTACTTTTTACAGTATTATACATTAGTAGATTTAGTTGCTTTATCGCAACATTTGCTGTTAATGCTCGAGTCCAAATAAATGTCCAAAAACTTTAATACAATAGACGACCCGAGTTCATCTCTGGTAACATTTTTAATTTCTATTGTCGGTGTCCTGGGAGAATGCAACATAAATTTTTTCAACAACAACATAAATTTTTAAGTGCGCGTTTTATTTTCAGTCTCTTTAAATTTCAAATGTAAATTAATCATCAAATGGGAATTTCTAATTGGCAATCTCTGGAACGTCAGCGGATCGGTGTTTTTGATTGAGTGAAATTGCGTAATTATTTCAGAATCTCGTGAGTTATATAACACAAGTGTAAAATGATTTCTATTAGTTTTTATAGCCATTAAATTGAATAAAGTAACTCGTTGCAAGACAAATTATGATTGAATCGAGAATTTAGGTTTGGCGTTTTCCACAATTCGTAAATTCGTAAATTTATAAATTCGTGTATTACCTAATTTCTAAGGCGTTCATCAAAAAGTTAACGTTGTTTGAGCGAGTTTATAAGTTTTAATTGAGGCGACTTCGCATCATGAGCACAGCTATAGTTAAACGCATACACGGCAGAATGAAACTGCGTCGCATCGAAACATACGATGCTTTGTTTGGTGCTATGAGTAATGAGAAATGGTGACATTTTAAGCTGTGTCGTGCACTTTATTTAAAAATACAAAGTGTGGGATTTTTGGAAAATTATGAGAAAGGCTGACTCGTCGTGGACTTTTACGGACAGTTAAGTAACTAAATATATATTAATAAATATTTGTTTTTGATAATCTAAAACCCGTACTGTTCATATTTTTGTAGATCTGTTTAGGTATGCTAAAGTACATTTTACGAGACTGCTCTATAAATTTTTTTCATTCTAAATAATTGTATATAGTCTTACCTCCACGTGGTTTAGTTACATTTAGCAAATTCTACTTTTTCGATGAAGTGACTAAAACTTGAGGACGTTGATACATTTGTATGGATTCACAGAAATCGTAATTAAATACCTTGTATGGTGAAGCATACGATTCTAACAAAACAAAAACAGACAGACTCGGGTCGTTACTTATTGCGACTCTAACTCGCGACGTAGGTACTATCAAATCTGTTTTCAACAAGTCACTTCGGGATCCAAGGAACTGGTTGATTTTTATATACCATTTGACTTTAATATAACATTGCAAACGACTATCGTGTTGGTGGACCTTAGCATGAAAAGTGATAAAAAATTCGCCATGACGGAGGATCCAGTAAATCAATAGACGGGTGCACTATAAAATGACGTAGACAATGCCAATAACATGGATTCGTGAATCTCTACTGTCTGGAATATCTACATGCACGTGATATTTATAAATTTATGGACTATGTTAAGGTCTTGAAATAATTGTTTTGTGCTCTCAGCGGAAAAAAAGCAGTGATGTTGCAATTTGTGAAACGCACGTACTTTCTCTTACAACAAAGTTACGATTAAAGCGGATGTTTATTTTTTTTAAGATTCCATAATTATAATAAAACTGACTCCAAAATCATCTATTGTGGCTTATGAATAGAAATTTCGTTCTTTCACCACACAGGCCTGTGTTACGAATGGCCTGATTAATCCATCGAGATCAAAAGTCAAAAAGGACACGCAAATTTATTCCAGATTTTAGCAGTTTATTTAAGTGTACATCAGAGGTTTAAAAGGAATATAATTATTAAACCAACTTTTTAATTGCTGATGGCAACTGAGTGCGAACATTGGGTTCACCAAGAGCTTTGTGTTCGACATTTCAGGTTTAGAATAATGTTTATTTGAAAAAACAGAAATATATATATATATATATATATATATATATATATATATATATATATATATATATATATATATATATATATATATATATATATAATAATTTATATTACATGATGTGTACATATAGATAATATTACATTACACACGTTTGTTCATCTAAACATAAGGTGAACGCCAAAAAACTGATGATTTACTGTTAGTCAGCATGAAGTATAGGCTGCAGGACTCTCCCATCCACACTCTTCCCATGGAGAATTTGCCATAATCGCCACGTTTTGCAAACGTATTAGCGATCGCACTACTAAACCATACGGACCTCAGACGCCGCTGCCTATTTTCGGTCTGATATTTTTACAGTTGGTTATCCCGCAATCTGTCGATTGGCATAACTATATTCAAGGCGGCTATGGTCGTCTATTACGGCACCTACGGGAAGAAAGGGAGTGGCGATATTTTTACGCCGTTATTAACTATAAACGTTTATTATAATAGTCGTTTCAACCATGTCACTTCGCCTTAAACAAATTCGTAATATCGTAGTAAATATTCTCAATCTGAGCTAGTTCCACTATAAAGATCTAAGCTGTATACTTCATTAATTTATTTATTTATTTACACTTTATTGCAAACCTCACAAAGAAAGTTATACAAAGGGCGGACTTAATGCCATTAGGAATTCTCTGCCAGTCAACCCGAGGCGTGGAGAAATATTGTTAAGGGGCTTTAAACTGGGTTACAGAAAAAGAAAATCAATATAGGACCTAACGAAAATAAAGATGCAATATAAAATACTAATACAAATAATAAATATAATATATATACATATACATACATACACACATATATACCTATATATACATATACATACATACACATATATATACATAAATATACATATACATATACATACATACATATATAAAACTTAAAAAACATTATTATGACTGTAATGACCAATCACTAATTCTAACTGACAGTTAAAAGGTGTTCACGTACAAGTCTTTTAAATATCGACTTATTGGTAACTTTTCTGATGTCTTCGGGTAAAGAATTCCAGAGCAGTGTAGCCTGAATGGTAAAGGAGTGACCAACAAAATTGGTAAAGTGTTGCGGGATACTCATCTTGTAATTAGATGAAGACCGCAGGCACCGATCATGAATTGAGCATTGAAACTGAAATTTATCCTTAAGATACGAAGGGTAAGTAGTATCATTTATGATTGAGAAAAGAACAAGGAGAATTCTAGAGTTTTGTGAAATATGGTCATACTTACGAAGGTTGAAAATATATCTTATACAATTATTAACAAGGCGCTCTAGCTTGTTTAGATCTTTTTTTGAAATCACAGTAGCACACATCTGCATAATCAATGATTGGTAAAATGAGCGTCTGGAAAAGCATAAGCTTAGTTTCCCATGGAAGAAGATTTTTGAGGCGATAGAGCACTCGTAGCGTGGCGGTTACTTTACGGCTAACTTCAGTTATGTGTTTTCCCCAGTTCAAGGTGTTATCGATATGTAGCCGAAGATTTTTAACAGAGCCCGAAAATGGAATCACTGCATCGTTATAACGTATAAAGGGTAGGTTTCCAACATCGACTTTAGCTAGCATTTTAGTACTACCAACCAGCAAAGATTGGCATTTTGTTGCATTCACAGATACTCCAAAGCGTAAGGACCAGTCTGATACTGCTTTCATACAGTTATTTAATTTATTAATTGCATCGTGGAGTTCTTCAATATCAGACTGTACATAAATCTGCAGGTCGTCTGCATACAGATGGTACGAACAATTAATATTAGAAGTGATAAAATTTATAAAAATTGAGAAGAAAGTATACCGCCTTGTGGAACGCCACAACCTAGTCCCGCCCATTGAGAGGTCTTTTGTCCCATATAGACCGATTGCTGACGTCCGCGAAGATAAGAAGAGAACCACTCCAATACAGTGGAAGCGAATTTAAAGTTAGAAAAAATTGCAAGAAGGATATCATGGTCGACTGTGTTAAAAGCATTCGAAAAGTCCACTAGCACCATAACTGCATACTTCTTGGTATCATCGTGGGATTCGACTATATCATAGAGTACCATTATTGTAGTAGTAATATGTACTGAAATGTAACGTTATATTTGTATGCCGTCGTATGATCGAGCATGTCACATGCTAAACTACAATATTACAAACATAATCACTTGAAAACCAAACACTAGCGTGTAATCATTTTATATTTACGGATTTCCTGTTGCCCTGCACTAGTGTCTCACGGTCTCGGAACTCAAGGTCGACAATAATACATATAATGATTATTTAATAAACTTGTATACTATTGTGTTTAAGTATGGGAAAACACTAACAATTTCGCAATGGCAAAAAAAAACAAGTAATTATTTATCTCTTATTGAAAGTAACTAACAAACCATTAATAGTACTCTAATAACAAATTATAATTGGCTATGTAAAGAGAATTATGGATGGCGAGGGCGTTGACTCACCGCAGACACACAATATATCTAAATGTCTATGTGCGGGTCAACAGTCAAACGCACACACCCACGCCGGTCGGAGTTCAGCTGAATGATTAATTGGCATAGGATTATCAAGACGACCCGATGCATAACGGGCCCGTGTTGTATGTAATGAGAAATTGTTTTACTTATATTCACGTAATGTTATATCAATTTCCTCTCTCGTGATTTATGTATTTCAATTACGTAGAAATGAATTGTAATATTTGTTTGTTTGTTGTTTTTATTTTGATGGTACTTTCATTCATATTGGAAAGATTGAGATATGTGTAGTGTCAAAAAGCAAATAATAAAGCTTTTTAGTTCAACTTGTTGCTTAATAATTGAAATAAAATATTCTAATAAGCACTACCTACTGATGTGCTTGAACTAAACTTTCAAACAAAAAAATAATCAAATTCGGTAAACATGTGCCAGGTTGACGAGATAACATTTACGGAAATAAGGAACTCTAAAGCGAGGCCTTTAGTGGACTGTCTTGCAGTAGGCTAAAGGCCTAAAGAAGCCTTTATGTCTGTGCCTATTTTAGTTTTTATTAGCGTAAAAATACTAAAATACGTCACAAATTATTCTTTTATGGCTACTAACTTTTCCAAAAGCTTCCTTGGGATTCGATTACATTGTCATAACATATCGTTTATGAAATCCCAGTAAACCCTAACATTTGACTACGTCATAATAATGATACATTTATATGAAAACTAATTTTACACATTATACTCGTTTGTTGTATTTATAACCATCCCTGATCAACAATTATATTAAAGCTCTATCTTTATCTATTCACATGTTGTAATATTGAATTTAAAAATATTAGAAAAGTATATTTAGTAAGAGGATTGTTAAGATTTTTTAAAGAACAAACATAATAACAACTACAGTTCCAATACGGAATGAGGGTCAGGCATTACCAATGTAAATACAGCACTCGGTGAATAACGGTTACCATATTACTACGCTGGAAAATTATGTTTCTCTATACGTAACTATAGCATAACTATAGCCCTATACAAGTCATGATAGCCGATTGGTTGGCTGATGGAAATTCGGGTCAAGAGAGCAGAGTTCGATCCCCAGGTGGCAGGCTAGTACCAATGGGTTTTACGACTTATGCGATTACTTATACGATACGATTTATATCGCTGGCTTGGACATAAAGACGGCGACGGCCCCACCATATGCCACGTCGTCCTGTTAGGTCGAAAGGACTTAATTGTCTAGATTTTTGTCTAGCTCTCTAATGGAAAATGCGTGGAGAATATGATAGCATGTAATACAAACACAATTGTATTGGATTCAGCCTGTCTGCGAGATATTGAGGCAGAATATATCCATCGAATTCGATGCATATTTCTCCAAATGTTTCACTTCAACCTCGTCTAAACTGCGCACTATGCGTTTTATTTTTTTTCCTGCATTATCATTGTTACAAGGTACTTTATGGATCTACGATATTTTTTAAAACACTTGCATATCCGCTTGGATATTCTGTTTAGACTGTAATCTAATATTTTTTCAAATATTGACACTGACACTAGTTATCAGTTCGGATAGCCGTTCAATAACATCATTAACAACAATTTATCTGCCGCAATCGCTCTGCGGTCCCTATCTTTGTATGTTATCTTTTCTAGTATTTAAAATATATCATGTAGCACATGATTTTAAAAGGTTGATGCATCATATACGCACATGCTTTACAAATGTTCTTTCTTTACCTTGACATATTTACTTAAAAAACAAAGCTGATAAAATTTTAGTTTTTGCGGACAGCTACAACTAGGTGGGGAATCAGACAGTTATAAAATAAATTTAAATAAATACATACATAAATAGGGACAACGTCACGTACATTGATCCCAAAGTAAGCAGCTTAAGCACTTTTCCATAATAACCAAATCAACGAAATTACCACAAGCAACTAGACCCGAGAAAATGTAGAATTAGTGGTTTTTCTACATTGACCCGACCGGGGAATTGAACCCTGGAACTCAGTGCTGGCCACATCGTAAAATCCGGTATGTATGCTACTCGCCTACAGAGTTCGTTTAGCTAGTATGTATAGTTTCTGATTTATGTTACCATTTAATATATCGTAAATAAAAAAAAATTATTGGAACTAAATTTTCAGCAATTCGCAATGTCCGATTCATCTTGTAGGTGTCTACAAAAACGAGTAAGGTCTTTAACCCACGAATAGTCTAGTCTTAAAAGAAACACAGGGAATAAACATCTCAAATACATGTGGTAACGAATAAAGAAAAAGAGGAAGAATAGTACTCGTAGTAGCCATGTGTGGAGGAGCGTACACATTTAATTAAGAGACGACCTATCTCTGTTGAACATGTCAACTGGTCAACTTGTACTAAGGAATGAGAATCTATAAGGACATAGGACCTTGCATACTACAACTTCGCAGCAGCAATAGGCAAATAATGATTTCGAGGTTGTGGTCACACTATCGTGCCACGGGGAAGTGGCGGAGAGACATCTAGAACAAAGCCGCATTACTACACCCAGACAAGATTGCCTTTTGTAAATGACTGCACGAAGGCGTGCATAAGTTACGGTGCAATTAATACAAAGGCGACATTTTCAATTCGAATTCAGATTCCCTATCCTACTCATGGCTTATTTCTTTGTGGCTTACTTACATCATTGTACATATTTATTTTATAAGGTTTCCGAACAGTGAGATTTCGACACAACAAAAATAAACAAAATCAATTGCCTCATTACTTCAAGGAAACAGAAGGCACTGATTTACATAAATATCTTATGCCAAAGGTAACATTTACAATACACAATTTAATTAAATTAACTTTTCACTTTTCAATGTAAATACGGTGACATTGGAGATACTTCTTCCCTTGACATTGGAAACTCGATGAAATAAAAAAAAGTTAGTACCACACACAGATTGCCTCTCACGCACCCACGTACATTGCCATATCCAACTGGGTACACGTATTTGTAGTGGTATATTATTATTATGTTTTTTTTTTATAGAAAAGGGAGGCAAACGAGCAGGTGGCTCACGCAATACCAGAGGCATAACAGGTGAGTTGCCAACCTTAGAGTGCCCCCCCCCCCAGAATTAGGGGAGAGGGGTGTGTGGGCCTCCGGTTACCTGCACTCACCAGACGAAACGCAGAAGTTTGTTAAACTTCTACTTTACGCCTGTATTCTGTGAGGTCGTGGTACTTCCCCGGTCGAGCCCGCCCATTCATGCAACAAAAGCTGATGCGTGGCTCTACCACTAAACTAATGTAAAATGTCTGTTTATTTTTTATTGACTATTTATTTATTTTATTTGTATATTATTATTGTATTGCTTACATGTGTTACATGTGAAGTACGTGTGTATTGAACCTAGTCAGCAATTTCAATATGTTGAGTATTTTTCGGTATACCTCAGAGATTTTATTAGATAATTATACGCTAGAGGTGGTTTCGATTAATGACTTATTTCATCTAATATTAGTACTAATTTAACAAGAATATCCAGTTTTTTTTTGTGCAAGTATATGAATTAAAGTAAAAAACTTAATCTTGTTTCTAAGGTTTGTGCCCGCTCTTGTTAAATAACCTAAAAACGATTTATTATGCATGTAATCAATATGTCAAGGGGAAAGATGTGTGGGAAACTTTGCACTTGCAAGCTACTGATAATTTTTAGACCTGACTTTTTCATTATTTTATTACAAAATGTAAATGACATGTCGGCCAAATCTAACTTAGATTGCAACAGATGTTAAGTTGAAGTGCTTCACTGTAGCACTAAAGCGTAATCGCAGTAAACATTGTTGGCCCAGTAAAACTTATCGCCTATGTAGGTGTAGATGCCCATCGGATGTAGGTTAATGACGCCATCAATATTTTTTATTCAGCGCAGTTATCACGGGCTGTTTGATGTAATGGCGGCCGCTAATTTGTCTGACCTTTCCCTGTTTAGCCTAAAATGGTATCTAGTAATGTATACCAATTTAGGTTTCTGGAACTCTTCCAATATATTAAGATCAAGCTATTGTTCTGTTTGTGTGTGTATTTTGAGATTCTGTTACTAAAGCTTAGAATAAAATCAATATTAAGCTAAACCTATTTTTCTCAAACACAATACAAATAAAATGCTTATTAAGTAACAGTCTATATTTGTGTATTGTTATAATTTCATTAATTAAAATAAAAAGCCACTTAATACGTTTGTTTATTGAAAAATATAAAAAAAAATGCTGGTATCTTGAATATGAAAGATTGAACTTAATTTTATAAATATGGTTAATTTATTATCTAGACCGGTAATTGACATTGGTAAGCTTCTAAGGTAAATTAATTACTTGTTTTTATTTACCACTATGTTAATTGGTTATCGACAAAAGAGGAGAAGGATGAATCATGTAGGGCCAAAAATGCGTAAACACACATATTAAGTAGTAATCAGTTATTGTCTCTTTCTGCAACTTCTTATTTCTCTCAATTAGTAACTAAACAGCCCCTATCTTTTTGTTAAAATATTTTTATTAGGTTTTTTGCCTAAAGCGGTGATTTATACGGTACAGTATAACTTGTGGGAGATGTCACTAATCTGTAGCGAACTTTTACAGGCTATTAATTGTGTCACAAATTGTGATCACAAATATCCTGATGAACAATGACTCGAATCCAATGACTGGTGATGTCAATACGCGTAGTTATAGTGAGCAGCAAAATTAATAGGGCCGAGTTTGTACTGTCATTGTGTTTTGTGCACCTATTTCTGATATAAATATTTTAAGCAGTATAGCCCATTTAAATATGGAACGTTAGTAAAACATATAAAATTTACATAATTACACTCTTGATTATAAGTTTACATAATCAACAGTACACCAGGAAAATGTTTCATTCTCTATTATATTTACAATGGAATGTGATATGTTTAAATTTATATATGTAATTTTCTTAAAATTTCGCTAGTTAAAGTAAAAATCTTAACACAGTAAATCTTTATTGACTATTGTCGCTACTCTAAATGCATGTATACTGTGTAAAAATTATACAACTTTTAATCAATGTTATTAATATAAATTATAGAGTCCTACCATCACGTGTGCCACCTGCTCGGTTTGCCTCCCTATTCTATAAAAAAAGATGGTCAAATTGAATGTCCACATCTACCATCAACTAAACTAATTTAAGTGGGCAATAGCTCAAATGAAAGAGCTTTGTGCACGTATTCCTAGACCAACACGAACCGTGTACCTCAACAAGAAACGGATATATAAAGAAAGCTATCAAAACACCAGAAGAAGAAAACGTATTGAAATATAACTTGAGTGTGAAAGTTGTTTGATGACAAATATGTGCCTTTAATAAAAAAATATAATTAAGCAAATCGTTTTGATATAACCGCCTGATGGACTCGTTATATATTTAATTAATATTTTTAATACAAAGTATTTAAGCATTCGCAGAACAGGGCACTTAAAAAATACAGTTAAACCGATATCGCCGCGCAAGGTTTTATTGCTGTGTAATACACCTTACATGGCATACTATATAATAATATATGCACATGGTTTTATTAACGCGAGCTTTGGGCAAAGCTTGTGGCTTTTATCGCTCATAGTTTTGATGTGAGATCGATTAAGCTTTTATATTTGTTATAAACTTTACGGTCCGGCAATAACATCCCCGCTATAATAATCTGACTGTTTTCTTTGCACGTCTTTGTTGTGCAGTTTTATAAAACGAAGTGTTAGTTCGATTTATTGCAGCCGTTTGCTTTTTATCGAAAGCTCTTTTGGAAATCACGGATATGCAGTGGTTTTTTGTTACTTTGAGCAAAATGGCGAATCGAATTCTTTGAATTTTTTGTATCTTTTGAATTAAGAATAGATATATTGATCAAAAGAGACGATTTTATGTGATAGATATGTGTGGATTAGGGGAGATAGAGATGTGTGGTTTAGGGACTTGTCTGATTTTCCTTTTAATAAATAAATAGGTTCTTATAGCTGTTTCTTCAATTACTAGTACCGGGGCGGACACAGATCTTCTAAACCTATTTTGTAACAATTTCAACGACTAGTGGTAAATATATAATATGTATAAAACGGGAAAATTGTTAATTCCATCTTCTCTTCGTAGTGCGTGTGGACACTACAAATTAACAAACATTGGTTTTATTAAGTGTCATTAGTCTCGATAGGCGAGTGGTTGGGTGAATGGAATTTGAATCAAGAGACCCGAGTTCGATCTCCGATCTTCGGTGGCTTAGACATAAAGACGGCAACGGGCTCACCACCTGTCAAGTTGTCCCGAAAATATCTTCGGTGGAATTTGGGTTAAAGGGACTTATAAATTGTCTAGACTAGACCTCTGTCTACCCCTGTATTGGGAATTGCGTGAAGATATTTTTTCTTATTTTATTTATTTGCATTATTATCGTATAAATAATAATAAAATAAATAATAAATATCTTCACGCAATTCCCAATACAGGGGTAGACAGAGGTCAAGTCTAGACAATTAAGTCCCTTTGACCCACCTTCCACCGAAGATATTTTCGGGACAACGTGACAGGTGGTGAGCCCGTCGCCGCCTTTATGTCCAAGCTAACGATGAAATTCGTACATAAGTTTTTGAAAAACTCATTGGTACTGCCACCTGGGGATCGAACTCGGGTCTCTCGACTCGAAATTCCGACCACCCAACAACTCGGCTATCGTGACTTTTTTATCGTATAAATTATCGTATAAATAGTGCTCAAAACTACGCTACGTAGATTGTTCATGAAAATATATATTTTAAGACGTATTGTTTATTTAATATACGGATTGGAGTGGTTTTATTTGTTTCTAACCCCGATTAAAATTCTGTTTGAAGTTGGCAACCATTGGATAATAACGTGATAGAGCCATGCATATTGAGATTGTTTATTTAATGTACGGACTGGTATTGTTTTATTTGTTTCTAACCCCCGATTAAAAGTCTGTTTTGAAGTTGGCAACCACTGGATAATAACGTGATACCCCCGTTCTCCTCCTTACCCTCTTTTCTCTTTATTTTCCTAATTCTTTTATTATTGCTTAAGAAACGCACATACAGCCCCGCTAATGACTTTCATCAGGTGATCACTTGCCATCAGGTAATCTTTTACTACAACTTTTGTTTTGAATAATCTACAACCTACTATTTGAACCTCATTATAATTTTATAAATCAATGAAAGATTTTGTACATTTGTTTACTCGTTGTTGCCAACTTTAATTTGTTTATCATTTATACTAATTATGTTTCCCTATTGGTAATCACTCGGC
The DNA here is from genome assembly GCA_029286605.1 of Sericinus montela. Classification (NCBI taxonomy): domain Eukaryota; kingdom Metazoa; phylum Arthropoda; class Insecta; order Lepidoptera; family Papilionidae; genus Sericinus; species Sericinus montela. The sequence continues at coordinate 2,822,768 of JAGSMR010000002.1, forward strand.
TTTTAAATTTTGCTCGACCACAGCAGCAAAAATAACAACAGCTGACATTGAATTATGACGGCACCGAACCATGTACCCGCTCTATTGTAATATGTGAGAAATATTTAAGTTAGATTGTCTTCGTTGTCCATGTCACATGTGGGTAATATTAGCTTATTGTTGTTATTCCGTATGAGGGAGGCCCTAGCTTTTGGTTTGTGATTTATGAACACCGCTATTGTAGTATCGTATGAATTTTTTTTCTTTATTAGTGTAGCATTTTTAGTTTGTTATTAAAATCATTACGACCTATAGTCCTGTGAGTTCATTGTAGTACTCGACTCCCTCGTAAGATTTGCCGTAATTGCTACGCTTGGCAAGCGGATTGGCGATCGCAGTACTAGACACCTTGCACCTTAGACGTCGCTCGTTGTGGTCGGCTTTTTTTGACATATTATCTCACCGTGTGTCAGTAGCCAATTGAATTTTTAAGGTTTTCTTTAAGTGACCTCCTAAGACACACACAGGAAGAAATGGGATGTTATATTCCGCCGTAATCGCACGTCTATTATTTATTCATCAGCTGGTTAGTATTAAAATATTATTTTGATTACGGTCTAATATAATATATTGTATTATTATATAGAGTAAGATGGATAAGGGCGTGCATCAACGGTTTGCGCACGTTAAGCGAATGAGTGAAGACCGAATGGTAAAAAAATATAAAGCGCAAAAGTTAATAATAAAGGGTATATAGGTAGCCCGTGACTACTTTTCGAAGACCATATGAGCAAATTCGTCGAAGAGTAGAGGGCGTAGAGTATTCGGATACCTAGATGTGCGTGTAAGAAAAATATATAGACTCGTGACAATATATAGACTTGGCGTTCTGCTCTCTTCGGTTACCTCGTTAGGCACTATGTAATATTAAATAAAGTATGTTTTAACTCATATTTATCATTTGAAATCACGAGTTTCATTAGCAGTTATTAATTGAATCGCAAACATTGCTAGTTTAAAATAAGCCCGAAATTTCACTGCTCATAAATAACGATGCCATATGACAATTTGGCAACACTATGCGAATTTCCCACGTCGCGTGCCGTAGAGCTGCCAACAAATCTATAATAGCTATACTGTATTGATAATTTGCTGGAATTTTTAAATTTTACGAGTAGGATGTGAGTTTCAATGTAATATGTGTCTGTGATATTTTGTTTTAACCAGGTTAAATATCAATATTGTTTTGTATGATGAGGTAACCCTTGAGCCATCAGGCATCAGCTTGAAATATTTATGGACAATAATTTCAATCTGATCGATTTATATTGCGGTATCTTTTGATTTACTATCAAAAGTATGAACTTCATATGCTTCCAGCATATGTTTATTTTCAGTATATCATTTTCTGCCGTATATAATTTTATATCAATTTTAAATGAGTTACCGGTTGCTATTTGAATAAAGTGTCTTGGTATGTTTTTTCATCTTCCCCAATCACATTTATACTTTAGAGAATCTTGTAGACAAAAATATCTGTTATGTTATAAACGGAATGATTACAAAACGTCCGACATCTGAAAACCAAACAAAAATCTGTAAAATATATTTAATAATTTATTAATTATAACTGTATTGGTACAATTGCACAACAGTCATATGATCATAGAATACATTAGCAGAGTGGTTGATGATTAGAAACTGAAAAAAAAACTTCAATTGAAAGGCTCGTCGTACCTTTAAGGTACGACGAGCCTTTCAATTGAAGTTTTTTTTATAATTATGTGCGACTTTGCAATTTGGTGAATTATATATTCACTACCTGACATGTCCCAAATAAGTTGTTATAATGTGGCTTGAAAGAGTTAAATTGTCCTTATTTTTAATTATTGTTCATATACTGTGAGCAATCATTATTCCATGGTGCTGTGTGGTTATGGTGTAAGAATATACCCCCCATCTTCATGTACTAATAGGAATAATAATCAACAAAGGAAAAATTCTTGAAAAACCAATAAGCTACCTACAGATATAACGATCAAGTCTAAGTGCGAGGTGTCTGGTACTGCGATCGCTAATCGGCTCACCAAGTGTGGCAACTATGTCCAACACTTATACGGGAGAAGCCTATTTCTTGCAGTAGACTAACCTAACCTCTAACCTTGAAATCTCCATGTGAACTCGCCACGAGATTTCCCTCTTTTCTATCACAGAATAACTCTAGACACGATAAAAGTCACGATAGCCGAATGGTTGGGTGATCGTAATTCGAGTCAAGAGACCTGAGGGATTGAACCCCAGGTGGCAGGCTCGAAGCAATGAGTCTTAAAAAAAGTATGTATGATTTATATCGTTCGCTTGGACATTGGACATAAAGACGGTGACAGGCTCACCGTGGTCCCAAAAAATGTGTCCTTTGGAAGGGAGGTCGGAAGGGATTAATTGTCTAGACCTCTGTCTACCCCTGTATTGGGAATGGCGTGAAGATATAAAAAAGTCAAATATTAGCTATGTATTTTCGTAAAAAGATATTTATTTTTGTCCTTTCTAATAATAAATTTTTTCTTTACAGAAATATTCAAAAGGAATGGCTAAGTCACCTATTACTTTTCAAATATTTCTATCGGACGATTTATGAACTAACTTTTACCAAGCAATAACTTTAGAAGAGTCCTCTGTAGTTCCTAAAAATCAATGATATGTCTGTGATTTCTATACGACTCGACTGATGAGTTTGCAATAAGTCGATGTGCGTCGCGTAACGTAATGGATACGCTTCATGTAAGCCACGCGCACAGCAAGGGTTCCAGTCGAAGTCAATCGCCATCGACGGCCGAGTTGGCGAGGGACCCGGCGGTGGTGACTGACGACGCCGTCATACGGTCCCGGGTTCAGTCACCGTCTACTGCGCATCATGTTGTCAGTGTAAGTATGGTTTTAAGTTTTCATGACTGCGTGGTGGCAGCGTATTTATAGGTAACATCTATTTCAATTTTTTGAAATAATAAAACACCTGTTGCTAATATAGTATTCGAAATTACTTTATAAACATATAGTTACCGAAACAACAGAGCTTCTAATGGACTTGTCGTGAAAGCATTGCCATCGCAATTCCTCACGTGAAGCGTAACGTTTCTGACAAAACCTACTATACGTCTAATATACCAGACATTTTTAAACATTTAAGAAGATGAAAAAGAATTTTTGTTTTGGTGTTCTCGGTTGTTATCAGTTCTGAGGTACATTAAATATGCATAGGAGTACCTACAAACATTTTTTTTGACTGGTTTAAAAATATTCTTCATCTGAATTGGCACTACTCATTTTAACCTTCAGGTTTCTATACTTTAGTATCTTAGGATATCATCTTCATCCGGAAAAAAACACACATTTTACACATTGAAGGTCATAAAGTAATTACTTGTAATTACTCACGTAATTTACGTTTTTAAGTTGTACACTGAAGAACACACAAAGAATAAATGACGTTTGGGATTAAAAAATACTTCATGAATTAAAAATAAAATAATTTAAGATTCCTGTCGAATAATTTCAAACACAAGTCAATTACATGTGCATTGCAGTTTGACTGTTAATTTAATCTTTATGCAGAATGTCTAGACGTCTTTCAAACTGGCGCCGTAGTCTGAAAAGAAGTATAAGTAATAAAAAAGCCATTATCAAAACACGCCATACAGAAGTTGCGATTTGCTTGATAGATGAGTTCACATTATATATTCTAAAAGTTAGCTAGATCTTAAAAATTCTATTTAATTTTTCATAAATATATGCGGACAACACCACAAACGTTGCTTTGATCCCTAAATCAATACCTAAAGCACTTGTGTAAGGGAAACGGACACGACGTAGGTACCAAAAGCATAGTATTGTGGTTTTCTACATTGTATCGTCTGGGTATCGAACCCACGACCACCACCATTAAAACCGGTTTCTACGTCACTCGACCATGGAAATCATCAAAAGTAGACAAAATGTTTTCAGAACGAAAAAAGGTAGCGTTGTGATCATTGTTTCTTTTATTCTTATTATATCAGGTATGGGGGGTATTTTAGAAAAAAAATATTTGTACGAGCCTACAATCCCCCCCTTCCCCCCACTTGGGTTTCTTGACTCGAATTCTGATCACCCAACTACTCGGCTATCGTGTCTGTTATCGTGAATAAAATAGCACTAGAATATTTTGGCAGACGTACTTATACTAATATACTACTAATATATCGTTACAGATATTTAAGAGAAGACCTATCTATGCCTTGGTTTTGATGTTGTGTATGTGTAAACGTTTGTAGTTAAGGTAATTAGAGGAATAAAACAACAAAATATACTAAATAGACGTGCATGCTTTTGCTATTATATTACTCGGTAAATGTAACTCACGAAACTGATTTATTCTTAATGATTTGACAACATCTGTGGCCGAGTGACGAACACACCGGTTCACAGGTCGCAGCTCTGACGTCCTGGGGCGGATTCCTGGATGGAAAATGTAGAATGGAATTGTAGAAAACTGCTCTTGCTACTTTTTCTAGTTTCGTGTCCCGGTTGTGTTAGCTTCGTTGTTTCTGATTCCATAGCAAACGTAAGCTTAAACTACTCATTTTCTGCAGACTTTGATCAGAACAATGTATAGAATAAGAATAAGAATACATATACGAGTATACAAGAGTACATATTATGACATAATGTGATACTCTGCAGCCTGTGGTAGTTAAAAACTGTATTACAGGCTACAGTGTCTTCCCCTTTTTATATTACATAAACATGTGAAAGATACAACAAAAAAAAAGGATAGTAAAATAAACAGAAATAAAACAAATATGTGATCTATGTATTTTATAGTTGTGCAATTAAATAAGGGTATCCTTTTATTCTGGGTATGGTTCAGTGGAAGTGGATACCCGACTGAGTTTTGTCTCAGTTATTTTTGAGAGACTTAAACTCGGCTACGGCGTCACCACCTCTCACGTTTTCCCACAAAATAAAGTCCGGCGATAGGTGGGTCTAAAAGACTACATTGTCTAAATCTCTGGCTAACCTAAGGTATTGGGAAATGCGTGAAGATATATTTTTGGGTTTTATTACATTATTTTGTCTGGTGACTAGTTCTATGCCATCAGGCATATTAATTGATTCACACCCCCGAATCACTAAAGATGGCATATCGGCGTCCTCATTGTGCTAACGGTCGTAGAGTCAATTCCAGCATCGAAATCGATTTTAATTGTTTAAAAATTTGATGACTGCGTTAATTATGGTTTTAAGGATAGTTATAAAGTTATATGTATACTACTAACTAGGTATTGGGAACTAATTGTCGACTTTATTTACTACACTATTGTACTAATATATGTCAATTATTTTTATCAGTAAAATGAGTTAATGTAGTTATGTTGTTTATATAGTATTTATAACGATAAACCCTGATTTGACCCATTCAAATAATTTACTCTATCAAAGGTTAATTACACCTTATCTTTGGTATACCCACTTTTCATAAATATAGTTTTATATTTTACCGTTATTAGTTTAACTAGAAATATTAATGAATACATACAGAATGGTATGTTGTGAATAAATTACATTGATGAATGTTTATTAAAAGTTGTGATATAATTATTTCACTATAATATTATTAATAATGAACTTTTGAAGTCCATAGTTAACTGAAATGAATCTGAATTGTAATTTTTATCACTTTCTGCCCCAAAAAATATCATCGGTGGGAGGTGGGTCGAAAGGACTTAATTGTCTAGACCCTGTACTGTGTCATCTTTTTTGTAATTTTTAGTCTTTAAACCAGTGACCACACCGGAACCATACAGTTGTTACATTGTTATTTGGTGGTAGTAACGGATGAGTGTGATATTAAATCAGACGACTCTTAGACAGACAAGGAGTTTACCACTTATGAAAAGAAAATGTTTTTGTATAAAACAAATCGTGAATCGTGTACCCAGCATATTTAATCCAGGGTATGCCAATTATATGGCTGTTATGTAAAATTAAAAAAAAATGTTCACGTCATTCCCCATACTGGTATAGGCTGAGGCCGAAACAAGTAAGTAGGTCCTTTCTACCCACCTTTCACCGAAGACTTATACTGGGATAACGTAACAGGAGGTGAGTCTATCGCCGTCCAACAATATAAATCGTACATTAGTTTCGAAAGTTTAGTGCGATCCCACCACGTAGGGATCGAACTCGGGCCTCTCTGACTCGCATTCCGATCACCCAACCACTAGGCTATAAACATGTATCTCTTTTCTATTTCCAGGAGCCATCGTCGAACTCGTCGTCACGCCACAGCGAGCGTGGCGCCCACCACGTCAAGTCCCACTCCCGTGACTTGGGGAACAGTCCAATGGCAGCCAACACCACCAACAATTCCCGAGAGTAAGTATCCCAATATATAAATACATAGAACCCACATACATAAGCTGGTCCCAAAGTAAGTAGCCAAAGAAAAGTACTAATGTGTCTCCAAAAAAACTTATGTACGATTTATATCTCGGCTTGGGCATAAAGTCGGCGAAGGGCTCACCAGCAGTCACGCTGTCCCAAAAGTACTTAATTGGTTGGTCGAAAGTACTTAATTGTGTAGACCTCTGCCTACCCCAGTATTGGGAATGGCGTGAAGATATTATTATAGATCTCTCTTAAATAGTCACGATAGCCGAGTGGTTGGGTGGTCGGAATTTCGAGTCGAGAGACACGAGTTCGATCTCCAGGTGGCAGGTTCGTACCAATGGGTTTTTTAAAACTTATGTACGAATTATATCGTTGGCTTGGACACAAAGACGGCGACGGGCTCACCACCTGTCACGTTGTCCCGAAAATATCTTCGGTGGAAGGTGGGCCGAATGGACCTCTGTCTACCTCTGTATTGGGAATTGCGTGAAGATATTTATTTTTTTTTTCTCTTAATAATGATGTTTCTATAAAAAAGTAATGGTGTAAAAAGAAAGGAAATTTAAATATATTACGCGGACGAAGTCATCGACCGAATTATTCCTTCCTTCTTTTCAGTTTGGAGGACTCGCCTCAAAAGAAGAGCTTATCGAACCTACTGTCCTCAGTCGACTACTCCGTCTATAGCCCCAACGCTTCATACGCGTTGTCATCAGCTGATGAATACGGATCGCCGGCTTACAGAGGTATTTTTGTATTAATAATTATATTGTATAAATATTTTTTTTTGTAAAGTATGAACCTGTTATTGGCAATAAGTATAACTTTAAGATTTTTTTGTTTTATATTTCATGTGCTATTGGTTCTATGATAATTAAAAAATAATAATAATAAAACAGTGCCGCAATGCCTGAAATTATTCGAAAACGTTGCAATACTTTTGGTAGAAAAATCTTCCTTCTATATATGTATTTATTTTATAAAGGAACAACAAAGAAAGGTTTAGAGTTGTTAGCTAACTTGCAGTAGAAGTTGTTGTAGATTGTTGTCTTTCTTGTATTATTCCGAAATTTTGGTAATGATTCTATTGCACAAATTTCACATAGGAACGCAGCTGTTATAACAATTAATTAAATCACTTTTATATGTCAATACATAAATATTATTTATACACATCAATATAAATAATAATTAAAACTTTCTGAAAGAAAAACCAATTTTAAACTCTAATAACAAATGAAAGTTTTTTCTAATACTTTAATTTCTATAATTACAGTTCAAGATGGCGACTATTATAGTCAGGGTAAGAGTCTGATGTGTTTGTAGCTTTCGTGGTGTTTAGCGAAAAAAAACTAATGTAAAATACCTCATAAAATTATTCATAAGTTAAAATTAAATTGACTATTTTATGTTCGATTATAAAGATCACTTTTAATTAATAAAATGCTTGCTATTTATAGAAATGTTTATTGAATTGTAAATAAAAACTGTGAAATTTTCCTCATGCTTTATAAATGCTTCTGTTCGGTCTTGCTACACACATTTGTATATATATAACAGTCACGCCTTATTTACAACCTAACATATCAATCAACATATCAAAGAGTATTTTATCTTATTATATTCATGCCGTATTCTTGTAATTGAATGTAATTATAAATTATTATATCCCAATTTAACTACTGAATTAAGTAATACATATTTAAACATAATTACTTATATATACAAACGGCAACTAACATTTCATACTTTACCAGTATCATATTATTTAATAATCAATAAAAAGTTTTAACATGCAATTATCTATTTCTGTGCAGACGATTACGACAGCGGTTCAAACACGACTTCAGCAAAAGCGTTAGCCGCCATAGCTCATCTGAACAGCAAGATTGAACGCACGAAAGATCTCATCCGGCTAGAGCAGACCAACCGGGATGGTAGGCATCTAACTTTGGTCATCAATGCCTTTATCGTCGAAATAACGTCCAAAAGTCTACTTTACCTTACAACTTGCGCCTAAGACTCTGCGGCCCGTGACGGTCTGCTGAATTTTTGGTCTGGTATTTTTATGAATGGTCATACAGCCATCTGTCGGTAGTCGACTGCTTTTTTTAATGATGATGATTATCTCAAACTTACCTTACCAGAGCAATGGTGTAGTTTTCGGGCGGGTAAGGTAATTTTTATTTATTATCATGTATTTTCCCTTTCTCCTGTATTGGAAAATGCTTGAAGATAGAAAATAGACTAATGGATTGATAATAAACTGAGGTTAAGTGTTTTCGAACCACTTTTCACCGGAACTTATCTAGAACAACGCGAGAAGTGATGAGCCTATCGCCGCTATTTAATTCATTACCAATATATTTTCAGTTTGGAATATTTTGAATGGTCAATCAACTTTTGTGTCTATGGCACTACGAAATTAAGTGACATTTAATTTTTAATGTCTATTCAACGGCGACACTCGTGGGCAAGATTTTTTTTTAACTTGATTACACTCGGGTATTATTTCAAATCAATTATTATAGATATGTTATTAGAAAATGTTTATATTTCATGATTCAAAATAAAATGGCATATGTTAACTGGCCTGGAGAGAAGATAAGACAAGTTTATATCAGACAGAGTAGTATTCTCAGATAGCGTAAAAAAGTCACTAAAGCTGAGAGGTTGGGTAAGCGTAATTCGGGCCAAGAGACCCGATTTCGATCCCCAAGACTTTCGCACCAGAGATTTTTTTTTAATTTATGTACGTTTTATACATCGATCATCGTTGACTTTTGGACACAAAAAACGCCGAGCTCACCACCTGTCACATTGTCCTAAAACAATGTCTCCGGTGAAAGCTAGTTCCAAAGGACTTTATTATCTAGACCTCTTGCCCCCCCATTGGTAATGGCGTGGAGATTTATTATTATTATTTGTGTATTTCAGAGAACGTAAACGAGTACCTGAAACTAGCCGCGCACGCGGACAAGCAGCAGCTGCAGCGCATCAAAGCGGTGTTCGAGAAGAAAAACCAGAAGAGCGCGCTCTGCATCGCGCAGCTGCAGAAGAAACTCGAGGGCTACAACAAGCGTATCAGGAATTGGGAGGTGAATTCAATTTAAAGAGGCCAGGTCAAGAGTACGCATGGAGTCGAAGAGAATGTATGATGGGAATGATGAAAGTATGTATGGATTGCAGCAAGTGGAAAGAGGTGGTCTCTGCCTACCCTTGCGGGGATGAGGTGTGATTGTATGTATGTATGTAATTTAAATAGACACAAGATTCGTTTTTTAAATGTTTAGTTAAAATTGAAATAAAGTAGCGACATAAAAATACCCACTGCTGGGTAAAAGCTTTCTCTTAATATTTTTTAGAAATACAGCTGGAGAACATTTTTATTCTCTTCAAGCAATTCCCAATACAGGGGTAGACAGAGGTCTAGACAATTAAGTCCCTTTGGCCCATCTTCCACCGAACAACGTGACAGGTGGTGAGCCCGTCGCCGTCTTTATGTCCAAGCCAACGATACAATTCGTACGTAAGTTTTTGAAAAACCCATTGGTACGAGCCTGGCACCTGGAGATCGGACTCGGGTCTCTCGGCTCGTAATTCCGACCACCCAACCACTATCGTGACTTTTATTCTCGTCGTATACGTGAAGAATAAAAATGTTCTTCAGCTGCTTCAGTGAGAGTTGATGGACTTTACGCATCTAAGAAATATATTTTTTATTATTATTAGTATTTGAACGGTGTAATCATCAAGTTTATGGTAACTTGAGCATTTTATATTATTTTCATTTTATTTTTTATAGAAAAGGGTGGCAAACGTGCAGGTGGCTCACGTGATGGTAAGTGATTACCGCCGCCCATGAACACCCGCAATACCAGAGGAATAGCAGATGCGTTGCCGGCCTTTGCTTATTTATTTATTAGGTCTATTTGCACTAACGAATGCAGTACAAAAATGGTGGACTTAATAAATTATGGTAACCGGGATCGAATCTAGTTCACATGCTTTTGTAAAGAATTTTTAAGATTTTTTTTATAAAAAATTACTGTTACTTAGTACAAAAAAAGAAGAATATAAAAAACAATTTTTATGATATTAAATGCGTGCATATAGAGGAAAACGTGTCTTTCAAATTCGAAATATGCAATGAATCTACATAGTACGGGTATAAAATAAATTACATTTGTATTAATTAGACTTGACTGTACTTGAAGTAAAAAAAATATCTTCACGCAATTCCCAATACAGGGGTAGACAGAGGTCAAGTCTAGACAATTAAGTCCCTTTGACCCACCTTCCACCGAAGATATTTTCGGGACAACGTGACAGGTGGTGAGCCCGTCGCCGCCTTTATGTCCAAGCCAACGATGAAATTCGTACATAAGTTTTTGAAAAACTCATTGGTACTGCCACCTGGGGATCGAACTCGGGTCTCTCGACTCGAAATTTCGACCACCCAACAACACGGCTATCGTGACTTTTTACTTGAAGTAACTTATGTTAAATTATTGCAGCAACACGGCACGAGTGGGCAGGCACACCGGCAACCGAGGGAGGTTCTGCGCGATATGGGACAAGGATTGAAGTGAGAACCATTTTGCATTTCAATATAGTACAGTGTTACAGGTGTAGATCGAATGACAAACAAAACACTCGAAAACTTGTAGTAATACTTCATAATTGAGGTTAACGCATCAGAGTTTTATACTGCCGATTTTGATTCTTAAATAATAAATAAATAAATATCTTCACGCAATTCCCAATACAGAGGTAGACAGAGGCTCTAGTCTAGACAATTAAGTCCCTTTGACCCACCTTCCACCGAAGGTATTTTCAGGACAACGTGACAGGTGGTGAGCCCGTCGCCGCCTTTATGTCCAAGCCAACGATACAATTCATACATAAGTTTTTGGAAAACTCATTGGTACTGCCACCTGGGGATCGAACTCGGGTCTCTCGACTCGAAATTTCGACCACCCAACAACACGGCTATCGTGACTTTTTACTTGAAGTAACTTATGTTAAATTATTGCAGCAACACGGCACGAGTGGGCAGGCACACCGGCAACCGAGGGAGGTTCTGCGCGATATGGGACAAGGATTGAAGTGAGAACCATTTTGCATTTCAATATAGTACAGTGTTACAGGTGTAGATCGAATGACAAACAAAACACTCGAAAACTTGTAGTAATACTTCATAATTGAGGTTAACGCATCAGAGTTTTATACTGCCGATTTTGATTCTTAAATAATAAATAAATAAATATCTTCACGCAATTCCCAATACAGAGGTAGACAGAGGCCCTAGTCTAGACAATTAAGTCCCTTTGACCCACCTTCCACCGAAGGTATTTTCGGGACAACGTGACAAGTGGCGAGCCCATCGCTGTCTTCATGTCCAAGTCAACGATATAATTCGTACATAAGTTTTTGAAAAACCCATTGGTACGAGCCTGCCACCTAGGGATCAAACTCGGGTCTAATGATTCAAAATGCCAAACACCCAACCACTCGGCTACCGTGACTTTTGTCAATTCAAATCTTTTGTGTATCTGTATATTGAAATAGAATATATATTTTCAATTCCTGTTTCAATGAATATTGATCAAGTCACGATAGCCGAATGGTTGGGTGGTCGGAATTTCGAGTCCAGAGACCCGAGTTCGATCCTCAAGTGGCCGTACCAATGGGTTTTTGGGGACATAAAGACGGCGACGGGCTCACCACCTGTCACGTCGTACCCAAGATATCTTCGGTGGAAGGTGGGTCGAAGGGACTTAAATGTCTAGACTAGACCTCTGTCTACCCCTGTATTGGGAACTGCGTGAAGATATTTATTGAAGTGAAACTTCTTTAGAATCGTTGTGATTTGAAACCGGATGCAACGGAAAAAGCGACAGGTAAGAGACACAAATACATTTCTGTCTCATTCTTTTACTGCGTCATCGTACACATTTGTGTACGATGACGCAGTAAAAGAATGAGACAGAAATATACATACTATTTTATAAATAAACTTTGTAATTATTCTTCTCTTGTTATAATTTAAGTTAAATTAAGTTTAAATTATATATATTTATCTCATTCTTATGTTGATTTACTGAAGTTTCGCTTCTATCGTGTGTGAATCGCACACATCAATTTTATTTATTTATTATTTTATTTTACGAATATTGATTGAATCTGATCGCCATCGCCACAGAAACGTGGGCGGCAACATCCGCGACGGCATCACGGGTCTGGGCGGCAGCGTGATGGCGGCGCCGCGGGAGTTCGCGCATCTCTTCTCGCGCTCCAACCGCTTCGGCTCCGCGGACAACATCGCGCAGCTCGCCGGTCTGTGACTCTGCTGAATTACTATTCTTTTGCATGATGCAATTCAATCGTTAGGGATATAAATAAATAAATAAAATTATGCGCAATATCGAGCCGGCCCATTCATGCAAAAGCTGATGCGTGACTCTACCACTGTTAAAATGTTAATAATTTATGGAAGACGACCTCCATGGAAGAGTGGCGTAAACACCGGTTTTCATGGTGTCGCCATTTCGAGGCCCCGGGTTCTATTCCCGGACGGGTAAATATAGAAAAACCAGGTCTGAGTGTTTCTGGTGCCTTCGCTGTTTCCGATTCCCATACCTCAAGTGCTTTAGCATCTTACATTGGGATCGGAGCGATGTAGGTGATGTTGTCCCTATCTATATATGTATTTATATAATTTATGGAAGATTATTAGGTTTTATTAATAATGAATGTACAGTACATAATTATAAAATGCTTAAAATGTCATGAAAGTTGACTTATTTTAATTGCATCATAGGTACGAAATTAAGCCTCGATAATGCGTTTCGTTTCTTTTCGTCGATATTTATCTCCAGAACTATAATGTAAATCACTGATAAATGTATAAAGTGGATAAAAGAGGGATGTCGTTTTGAAATGAAGACCTGATACAATAGTGAAAACGCTGGAACATTGAAGTGTACAAAAAAAGGATTGGTTTTTAATAGTTTCGTGGTTAACATCAAGTATAATGCGTGGCGACTTGACTGTAGTGAAATATTTTAGCTTAGAAATTTTGAGCCTTATTTCAATATAAATTTTTGTTATCTGTTTATATTGTTTGTGTTTGCGTTAAAAGAAACTGAGTGTTTTTTTGTTTTGTTTTAACAGTTATATAAAGTCATACTTTTACCTCCATTTTATTATTGGCCGGGTACCCATAATAATTGTGTAGTCTTTTTCGTCGTTAATAATTTTATCTATATTTTGTGTTACAACACTTGTAAAAAGTATAAATAAATAATCGGTTTTACATGTTACACAATGCTAAATTTAAAATCATATGGTCATATTGATTAAACAATTTACATAGGATATGTGTATGCATTTTAAATCGTATATTTTGTCTCGCAGAGAACACGGGTCCCTGTAAGTACATCGCGTGTTATATTATTTCATCAGTCACTAACTAAATCATGCCCACTTGATTTCCTAACATTCTGATTACTTGTAACCTGTATTTGTACTATATTATCTCCACAGCGGTGAAAGTTTTAATTTTTTTTTCGTTAACTCTTAGTTTCTGTAATCAACGACACGTACATTATCACACAAGAAACACTTAATCCGAGATTTAGCGCTAAATCTTACCGCATAACAGCGTCATATCATTTGTAGTTAGTGTTTTATAAATTGTGTAGTCCGCTTTAAACTGCTTTGAAGAATACAACGGTGTGTTTTTCATCTGTTAATGGACAGTCTACGTTTTCTGACAATTGGTATTAATACGAAATAGCTTTAAGTAGGAAATCCGCAAAAAGTAGAATCGCTTTTCGTCTTCGTACAAAGCAGTTTTCAAAGTAAACCCCTATTGTAAGTAAATGCATAATATATTTTTAATCGTAAACATTTTAATCTCAAGAGACTCATCCAGAAGCGCAACGTTTGTCCTTTATTTTGTTCCACTTTCAATATTATAGTAGATTTATTCTGCTTTATCATCACGGGCACATTCGATATAAATTACTGGAACTTTTTCATGTGCACGCAAACACGTATTTAAATGGTGCAACTTAAAATGTTGATATTTAAAAATTAACAATATTCATTTTAGCAATTTTAGATGTTGAATTTACCACCAGCACTAAAAGCGAAAACCTAAATGACTAAGAAATATAAAAAAAGTCGAGATGTATGAAGTTCGCAAGTGTCTCATTTACAATCTTTCCCTCAAATCACTCATCTATATAAAACAATATTTTCTTGCACACTCGAATGCAAATAACCTTCAAAGTACCGGATAATCTGACGTCAATTTTCCAGTCATAACGTAAACACAACTCGTACATTTACATAACATTCGTTGATAAACATCGGTACAGAGATAAACACGGCCAGTCAATGCCAAGACTGAGAGCGTTCACATGTGAGCTCCCGTCGTATGCTCAGTTATGACTCATGTTTATTTAGTGATGTTTTAGTGCGTTTTGACAATGCTGTTTCGTAAGTGTAAGAAATGCCGGAAGAAATGTAATTATCTATGAAAAATCTTTGATATTTATTGTTTAAAACACATTACAGTCATGAAATAAATAATAATAATACTCTTTTCTTGTTATATAGTCCGCCAAGGACTATGCGTGAAGATATGATATTAATTATATTTTATTATTATGCTAAAAAAGACATAAAAAATCATTTCAAAAAGAATTAAAGGTTTTGAGCCATTTTTAATCATAATGATTTAATGAATATTTAAATTTTCTTTATTTGTACTGCAGTCATATACAGAATGTGTAACTAGTTACAAAAAGTAACTATAAAACCTATAAAAAATTAATCTCTTTCCTTCTCTAAGATAAGCTTTATACTTTACAGATAGTACTAGTAGTAGGTAAAACTAAAAAAAACTATATTTTAATAAATAGAATAAAAAATAATCTTTAAAATATAATTAAAATATAATTTTTAAAAAATAGAATAAAAAATAATCTTGTAATCGTATATGTTCATAATCATATATATCATAATTAAAATAACTTCAAATTCTTTCATAAATAATTCATGTTTGAACCACTGCTTGGCTTTACAACTCCACAGTTTTCTGATTTCGCAGTATTGTCCTGTATCTTTTGTTTTATTATATATTTACACTGTAAAGTATCTCATTTTAATACGAAATTTCATTCAATTTTTTACTAATTCCTGTGCACCTTTATTAATTACTTGCACGGGGTTAAGTGTTGAATAACTCCAAACATATTTTAACATAATTCTTTCTGTACATTGCTTCTAATATAATAAAAACACTTTGGTACATAATTGTCGCTTATCATGTTGTCTCATTCTTGCACGCTAGCCCCACAACACGCGGAACTGAGAGGTAAATATAAGCTATTTTTTTTTTACAATGTGTTAAATACAATGTCCTTTACGTGATGCACTAACTGCGTGATGGCCTTGCTTTTTTGCTTTAAGTAATTTCAATTTCTGCAATGTTTGTGATTTGGATTCGCAAGAGTTGGCCTCTGTTTGTTATTTGTAAAAAGATGATCGTACTAATGTTAGGAAACATTACTAAACTTTAGTACAATTTTTATTATTATTTTAACAAACTTTAAATGATAACGTTAATAACAAGGTGTTATTAACGTCTTATAAGTATTAGTTATAAGACGTTAATAACACCTTTTAATCGGGATCCCCAATGCTACCTGGAATCCTAAACAGTAGGACTACATTATTAATAAATTAATGACGTGATTGAATCAATGATATGCAGTCACTTTAGCCGAGGAGTTGGGTGATCGGAGTTCGAGTCAAGAGGTCCGAGTTCGATCCCCAAGGTTCGATTTGTGCGATTTTATCATTCGCTTGGACATGAAGACGGCGACAGGTTCACCACCTGTCACGTTGTCCCACAAAAATGTCTTCGGTGGATGGAGGTTTGAAAGGACTTAATTGTCTAGACCTCTGTGTATCCCTGTATTGAGAATAGCGTGAAAATATTTTTGAGACTTGATTGCCTTTTCTGTAACGTATTATTATTATTATATTATTTATCTTCACGCACAATCCCTGACGGGGTACCCAGAGAACAGATCGCCAAGTGTCACGATCCCTACATACTTCTTTCTCTTCTTTCAGATTCATCATCTACTTCATACATGCACGTCTAGGTATCCGAGTACTCTTGACCCTCCCTCTTCGAGAAATTTGCTCGCATGGTCTTCGAAAGTTAGTCTCGGTCTACCTCGACACCTTTTAATATTAACTTTCGCGCTATATATTTTCTTCACCATTCGGTCTTCACTCATTCGCTCAACGTGCCCAAACCATCGAAGCACGCTCTTATCCATTTTTGAGACAAGGTCATCTTTCAAACCTGCCATATTGCGAATCTCTTCGTTTCGCTTTCGGTCGGCCATGGTAAGGCCGCACATTTTACGAAGAGATCGCATCTCCACTGCATTCAACCTGCTTTTATGCTTCTTCTGGCATACCCAGGTTTCGCTGCCATATAACAAAGTCGGTACCAACACTGCGTTATGTATTGCAAGGCGTGCACTTTTCACAACGCCTTGCCTTTTGATTAACGCAGGGCACCATTGACTTTGTTCCCGGCAGCGACACGCCTGTCCACATCTAAATCACATCTTCCATCCCGGCTAAACGCACTCCCCAAGTATACAATTTCATTCACCTGTTCTAGACATTCCTGATTTACCCAAATTTCGCACTTCGTTCTTTCTTCGTCCCTTTCAAATACCAGAACCTTAGTTTTATTAGCATTCAAATGGAGACCATTAATTTCACATTCATCTTTCATACACGTGACTAATGCCTGCAGTTCTGCCTCTGATGGTGCAATAAGTACTGCATCATCAGCATAAAGCAGACAATTTACTTTTATGTCACCCAATTTCACACCCATACAGCTATCTTTCAGCTTCTGTAAACAGCTGTCGAGATACAGTTTTACGCCCGTTTGGACGCTAAACATGGGTGACAGGTCATGCCTACCCGCACTCAGGCTTTACAGTCACAGTAAAGTGACTGCACAGCCCTTAGCAATCGACCATCCACACCATACCCCGGCAACAGTTCCCACATTTTCTTCCTTACAACCTTATCAAATGCTTTCTCAAGATCCACAAAAGCACAGAAAATCCTCTGGTTAGCAGCCAGAAGCTTCTCCGTGATCATGCGGAGAGAAAACATTTGATCCGTGCATCCTCTTCCAGATCTAAATCCGCATTATGCCTCCCATAGAAATCTTTCCGATTTATCTTGCATCCTTCGTGTCAAAACCTTCGAGTAAACTTTACTTGCTAAACTGGTCAAGCTGATCGCCCGATAGCACCCGCAGTCATAATGTTAACCTTTACCTTTATATAAAGGCACAATGACCGCGGATCGCCAATCATCCGGAACAGCCTCCATTCGCCAGCACAAATTGCACAGCAGATGAAAGCTGTCCCAGACGCGTGGCCCACCATACTTGACCATTTCAGCAGTAACTCTGTCTAGTCCCGCAGCCTTACCACATTTCAAACTTCTAATCGCACATTCAATCTCTTTCATACTGATGACCTCAGTGTCATCGAGGTCCGAGTCTGGCGTACCAGTCACGGCGTCACCCCGGATCCCTCACTAAGATCATCACACGCATACATCACTCTATAAATTTCGCTCCATCGCTGCATGACGTCCGATTTTTCTGAGAGGACGTCATTGGTTCCCGAAAGCACTTTATTCATTCTTAAGGCTGTCGCACCACTCCGGGTCCTTCCAACCTCTTTCCAGAAGAGTTTGGAGTTCTCCTTGAAGTTGTGCGACAACCTTTAGTCCGCTTCCATTCTACTCCTTTCACGCACTTCCTCAATCAATGCTTTCGTGTGAACTTTCTGGAGCTTATATCTTTCTTTTCTCTTCTCTCTCATATCCTTATCATTACTAGAGGTCAAGTAGTCTAACCATGCTTTCTTCTTCTTATTTACAGCTTCTTTCACTTCGTCATTCCACCATGCATCACCCTTTTACTACTACCTCTTTTCACAGTTCCACACACGTCTTCCGCTGCACTAACCATTCCATCTCTAAGCGAACAGACCCTAAATCTAGTAATCACTAGATAGTGATCAGTTCCCAGGTCAGCACCTCGGAACACTCGCGTATCCATCACCTGTTTTCGCAGTCGGTCATCCACCAGGAATAAATCGATCATACTTCTCTCATTCTCTCTTGTTCTAGTATACATATGGATTTTCTTGTGACTAAACATAGTGTTTGTCACAAGAAGACCCTTTTCCTTGCATACAGCCAGTATAAGCTTGCCAGCATCGTTAACCCTTTTATCGCCAACATTCCAAGCACCGACTCGTACCCTGGCCGAGCGGTACCAACCCATCCTTTCAAATCACCACATACAACAATTCTTTCGTTTCCTCTAACCAAGTCTAGAACTTCTCTTACATTCTCCCAAAACTCCTCCAGCTCAGCTCTGACGACGAAGCCACCGGCGCATAAACAGCCAAAAGGAATAACTTCGTCAGTCCCAATTTAAAGCGAACCCAGAGAAGTCTCGAGTTCACAGCCTTATATTCAGTCATAACATCGACCAACCGAGACGACAGCAGCACCCCCACTCCCTGGCAGGCGCTCTCGCTCTCCGGGACTCCGGACCATAGAGCTAACGCCCCGCCAGGGAGCTCTTCAGTACCACTGCCCTTCCGCTTGGTCTCCGACAAACACACGACATCTAATTCTCTTTCTTTCATTATTTCAATCAACTCATTCGTCTTATCTCTCATGCCTCCTCTAACATTCCACGTGCCAACTCTGCACTCCGTCCTCCACCTTCCGCCGTGTCGGGCTGTGCGTGACGGGTGGCGGTCCCCATCGCCGCTTTGCGCGCTGCATTTCACACCAACGGGGACGAACTGGTGTGCGTCGCCTTGGGGGGACGCCCTAACCCTCGTTAGCATGGGTGCGCAGCTGTGTAGAATTGCAGCCCTGAAAAGGGCTGGCAGGGGTCGCGACGAGCACGCTTCTACAATGACCCCTAATGTTCTGTAACGTGATATTTCTTATCCGTTCATAAAATTTTATTTTTTATTTTAACGAAATCTAAATTACAAGAAAGAGAGTCAGGATTATAGGATATTAGAATTTTACATTAATAAAAAATATTATTAACCACATGTGAAATAAAATGGATGTGTAAATTATAATATGTGTAAAGTACATTTGGTAATAATCAACCTAATACAAATGAAGCCATTTCCATGTTATGCGCCATGTTTTAATTTTAAAAGAATTTTAATTCGCCCATATATTTACTTAATCCTTGTGAATACGGGCTATTATATGACGGACTAGCTAGAATCTGCGACTTCGTTAGCTTGTTATTGACGGTTTTTATACAGAAGTTAACCAAATATTCCGAAAAAACATTGTGTTCATCTTTAAGATACACATGATTCTCGACAAACATACAGATTGCTCCTGCAATTTAGTATAAGGTCTCTACTAATATAGAAGCGATCTGTCCGTCTGTTCAACCAACCATCCGCGTCCCACCGTCCCCCGCCATTTGAGCTGCAAACTTGCATTCAATATCTTCCTCCATTTCGCCTCCTGTCTTGTCTAATTTACCCCCATGGTTGTACGCCTCTTTATAATCCATTCTTATAATACTTATTTAAACTCCTTGAAGAATAATTTCTATTCTCTATTCTATTCTATTTCTCGCGAAATTATTTTAACTTAATGATACAAATAAAAAACCACAAAATGAAAATACATTTGGTAGTATTTAGTAGTATTCAATTAATATGTTAATTTAACTTAGTAATTTCCATACTATGTTCTTAAATTTATTTTTATTCTTTGTATTATGCTAGTATTTTTACAGGACGTAACTTTTTAACATATTTATTTTAAAAAATTTATCTTTATATATTATTATATCAATATATTATTGAAACGAATACGAATGTACAAATTCGTACATTCGTAAGCACTACACAACAATTACACATTGACTGTTTGTAAATGGACGTACACATTTCAAGGCTTATTTATTGCACAGTTAAGTTTAGTTTGAATGGAAATAGATCATTTTACGGCGAAAAGACCACGACGAACCAATTGGACATAACTATAAATTTTGCAAGAAATTTGCAGCTATCTGACGACTATTAATAGTTAAAATTCTAAAAAATTATTTCGCCAATGAAAACAAATGCCGAAAGTCTATATTTTTGTTAGAGCTTTTATAACAAAAGAAATCCTTGTGCGGGGAGCTTTTTAACAACAAATACAATGCGTAGCAAAGTAATCATGAACGCCTAAGTAACCCGCCCAAGCAGCGATGTAATCGTTTCCAATCAAAAATACACGTTCCAATTCGAAATACATGTTTTAACCTGCTAACTAGGCGCACTTGTGTGACGTATTGCCCGTATTGAGTGTTGCTACAACGCGACAGCGAACGCGTCCTCGGAAGGCTCCAGGGCTTCGGAAGTGGGCGAAGCGGCCGCGCCTCGGGGCTCCACGTTGCCGAGGGCGGCGACTTCGCCGGCGCCGAAGTTCTCGCCGGACGCTTCGCCGAGCTCGTCAGTCACCAGTGAAGGAGCCCCGTAAGTTTGGAACGGATGTTATTAATCATTTAATAATGATTATTAATATTTATCTCGGACTTGTAATTCGTTATAGCCGAGTGGTTGGGTGATCGGAATTAGAGTCTAAAACTTATGTACAATTTATATCGTATGTTTGGACATAAAGATGGCGACAGGCTCGCCACCTGTTACGTTGTCCCATAGAAATGTCGTTGCATTTCCCAATACAGGGCTAGACAGGGGACTAGTCTAGACAATTAAGTCCCTTCTACCCACCTTCCACCGAAAATATTTTCGGGACGTGACAGCTGGTGAGCCGATCGCCGTACTTATGTCCAAGCCATCGATGTAATTCGTATATAAGTTTTTGAAAAACCTATTGGTACGAGCCTGCCACTTGGAGATCAAACTCGGGTCTCCTGACCCACCCAACCACTCGGCAATCGTGGCTTAATTATATAGATAAAATAATGTAATTTTAATAATAAAATGACATAAATTTAATTGGAATCATAATTAAATGCACTTTGATTGCCGTCATCAATAATTGCAGATACCAAACGCAGGCGGGCGCAAACAACATGTCTGAAGCGACGTTCTCGATAAAGCCCATTCTGAACGAGCTGCGCGAGCGCAGGGAGGACTGCGAGCGGCTGGCAGAGAAGATCGATGCGCTCAAAGTGAGCACATTGTTAATGCTAATTATAAATGCCCTTCTCTAAATTTGATAACTTCGGAAAATAAATTTAAACCTCTCAATATAATGAACAGGAAATGTTCACGAAATTAAATAGTTTATATAAAAAATTAAATTTTGTGGTTATGTCCTTCTTCCGCCTATACATACATATATATATATATATATATATATATATATATATATATATATATATATATATATATATATATATATATATATATATATATATATATGTATATATATATATATATATATTTATATACATATATATATATATATATATGTGTATAGTAGACAGTAGTAGACAGAGACCGAGTCTAGACAATTAAGTCTCTTCGACCCACCTTCCACCGAAGATATTTCCGGGACAAACGTGACAGGTGGTGAGCACGTCGCCGTCTTACATAGTTCGTACATAGGTTTTTGGACCCATTGGTACGAGCCCGCCATCTGGGGATCGAACTCGGGTCTCTCGGCTCAACCACTCGGCTATCGTGACTTTCTAAATTTGATAACTTCAGAAAATACATTTAAACCTCAATATAATGCACATTGTGATTTTGTCCTTTTTCCGCCTAGGAATAAATTAAAGTATTTAGTAAGATAACTTTTATTGTAAGAAAATCAATTTATTTTGACAATTCAATATCTTTTTAGTGTGCCTTTGAAGCTTAGGTTTTGTTTTCAGGTTCAAATTCAAAGAAAGACGTTTTTATAATGAATTTTATGAAAAATAGACGATATAAAATTAAATTAATAAAAACAGTACATTTTGCAGTTTAATTTTTTTAAGATTTTTGTAGGATTAATCTCATTTCAGAATTTATCTCAAGAAGTATCCTTTTTGTCGGCGGCGCTTCAAGAGGAGCGATTTAAAACGGAACGGCTCGAGGAGCAAATCAATGATCTCACTGAACTGCATCAAAACGAGGTACTTAGCTATTTAAGTGCAAAGAATATTCAAATTTTTACTACAATGATAATAATTGTCTTCTTATAACTGCTTTTTTTCAATGATAAAAAATGCAGTTATAAAAAGACAGTTATAGAAGTCGAGTTTCCTATCGCCTTTCTTCCCGTAGGTGTCGTAAGAGGCGGCTAAGCGCAAGGCAATGTAAACAAAAATGTCTACCGACAAATGTCGAGGTAACTGTCTCGTAATATACGAGCCCAAAATAAACAGATCGGTGATGGGCTATTGCGAATAACGTGCGAGGGAATCTGGCACTGCGTTCGCCAATCAGCTTGTCAAGCGGCAAGGTTTACGACAAACTTGTCACTTAACCTTTGTTCTGCAGTAGCTACTTTAACAGGTTACAGTTACGTATGTTATGATGAATGTATAGAAATTACACTTTGTACTTTTAATCTTTTAGTTTAGAATTAGTCTTACCACATCGTATTTTTCTTTTTCCAACAGGTAGAGAATTTAAAACAAGCACTTACAGACGTGGAAGAGAAAGTGCAGTATCAAAGCGAAGAAAGAATACGTGACATACATGAAGCTCTTGATCTCTGTCAAACGAGGGTAAGCCAACTTTTTACTGCGTAAGAAAAAACTATGTAAGAATGTACCATCCCATTTCTTTTCGTTGGTCTCCTAAGATGTCTCTAAGGGAAAAGCTTTGAAAATGCAATTGGCTACCGACAAATGGCGATATAACCATCATGAAAATCCTAGACCAAAATTCAGCAGAAAAAAGACGGGCAGCAGCGTCTGAGATGCATAGTGTCTTCTAGTACTGCGATCGCCAATCGGCTTTCCAAGCGTGGCGATTACAGCTAAACCTTCCGTAAGGGTGAGGCCTATGTTCTATAATATATATTTTTAAGTACCATTAAATATTCGTTGTTGAAGTATCATAATTATTTTCAAGTATGAACTGGGAAATATATCTATGCATATAGTAATGGTTAAATTTCTCCCAAGCTAGAATAACAAACAAATGCCTAGTAAGACATTGCTCACAGTATATGCTCAAATAAAAAAAGTGTTTTTTTATTGCTCCACCTATACAGTTAGTTAGTTGCATCTAAATTCAATCATAAATGAAAAAACAAATTGGGTATGTTTCGATATAAACTGTGAGCAGCACTATCTCAAACGCAACGAATTTGACCTCAGTAAGAGACTAGGGAGAAATTCGTTCCGTTTTGGACTGCATACTGTCAGTATACTGTCGTAGTATCCTAGAGGAATATATCACGTTATCCATAGTCATAATTTTTTATCCAGTGTCAAAAATATTTTTTTAAATTAAAACGATAATTTTTAATTGAATGAATAATAATTCTATTATAAAGTTATTATGCATTAGGTTACTTGTAAAACAATATTTTCTAAAAAAATTGTCCATGAAAATAAAAAGTATAGTTAGTCTTATTATGAGAATAATTCAATTGATAAAAAGAAGAGATTCCGACGACTGTGTAATTTTTCAGACCCCAAATTATCGTATCTTTCAAATTGTACAAAGTTGCACACGTGGCAATTTTACTAAGGACAGATGGGAAGTTTTGGAGATAATCGCGGTCAAACAAAGACATGAGACGTTAGATTTATGATGCACATCGATGCGTCGGTGAAAGTAAACTTTGGCTAGTGGTTTACTAGCCAAAGTTTACTTTCTAAGACTAGATTACTAGACTCCATAGAGTAAGTAACTCCTTCATAGGGCGGTGTATACGCTTCTACAACACAGTCCCGGTAAATCTGCAAAGCCTGTCTATTAACACGTTTAAGAAATTTATTAAAGAAAAGCTTTATAGGAAGAGTTATTATAATATAAATGAATATATTAATGACAGTAACCCCTGGGAATGAGGTGATCGCTCCCAAGCTATTTCTAGAAAATGTCATATTATATTTGTATAATGCACTACATTGTTAAAAATATTGACCAAAAAAGAGTATACCTACGGAGTTTCTTTCGCCTGTTTCTTCTCCGTTAGAGGAACCTCATTACGAAACGTTGATAGATTAAAAATGATGATCGATAAACGAATGAATGTTCTCATGTCGATGAATGAATGATTTGATTCGAGTGGTAGTGATGGGGCATACTGTTACGATATCGGGGTACAAGTGGCGTTGCGGCACCAGATCGGCAAGCTGGAGCAGTGGGCGGCGGGCGGGGGCGGCGGCGCGGGCGGCGGCGGCGGCGCGGGGGACGCGGGCGGCGCCGCCGCGCTGCCGCCGCGCCTGCTGCTCGTCAAGCTGCTCAACGTGGCGCTCACGCTGCTGCAGCTCGCGCTGCTGCTGGTGGCCACCGTCGCCGGCGTCACCATGCCCTTCCTGCGCACCAGGTACGCACGCGCACGCAAACATTGCATGCAACAGTACATGCGCGTACTCAGTCACCGAAGAACGCGCACGCACTCAAAAATTTACTTACGTGCGCGTACGTAATTACCGATGAGCACACACGCACTCAAATATTTACTTACATGCGCGTACGTAATTACGATGAGCACACACGCACTCAAACATTTACTTACGTGCGCGTACGTAATTACCGATGAGCACACACGCACTCAAACATTTACTTACGTGCGCGTACTTAATTACCGATGAACACACACGCACTCAAACATTGACATGCGTGCACGTACTCAATCACCGAAGAACACACACGCACTCAAACATTTACTCACGTGCGCGTACGTAATTACCGATGAGCACACACGCACTCAAACATTTACTTACGTGCGCGTACTTAATTACCGATGAACACACACGCACTCAAACATTGACATGCGTGTACGTACTCAATCACCGAAGAACACACACGCACTCAAACATTTACTTACGTGCACGTACGTAATTACCGATGAACACACACGCACTCAAACATTGACATGTGTGCACGTACTCAATCACCGAAGAACACACACGCACTCAAACATTTACTCACGTGCGCGTACGTAATTACCGATGAACACACACGCACTCAAACATTTACTTACGTGCGCGTACGTAATTACCGATGAACACACACGCACTCAAACATTGACATGCGTGTACGTACTCAATCACCGAAGAACACACACGCACTCAAACATTTACTTACGTGCACGTACGTAATTACCGATGAACACACACGCACTCAAACATTGACATGTGTGCACGTACTCAATCACTGAAGAACACACACGCACTTCAAACATTTACTCACGTGCGCGTACGTAATTACCGATGAGCACACACGCACTTCAAACATTTACTTACGTGCGCGTACTTAATTACCGATGAACACACACGCACTCAACATTGACATGCGTGTACGTACTCAATCACCGAAGAACACACACGCACTCAAACATTTACTCACGTGCGTACGTAATTACCGATGAGCACACACGCACTCAAACATTGACATGCGTGTACGTACTCAATCACCGAAGAACACACACGCACTCAAACATTTGCCCGTGCGCGTACGTAATTATCCATGAACACACACGCACTCAAACATTTACTTACGTGCGCGTACGTAATTACCGATGAGCACACACACGCACTCAAACATTGACATGCATGTACGTACTCAATCACCGAAGAACACACACACGCACTCAAACATTTACTTACGTGCACGTAGGTAATTACCGATGAACACACACGCACTCAAACATTGACATGTGTGCACGTACTCAATCACCGAAGAACACACACGCACTCAAACATTTGCTCACGTGCGCGTACGTAATTACCGATGAACACACACGCACTCAAATATTTACTTACGTGCGCGTGCGTAATTACCGATGAGCACACACGCACTCAAACATTTACTTACGTGCGCGTACGTAATTACCGATGAACACACACGCACTCAAACATTTACTTACGTGCGCGTACGTAATTACCGATGAACACACACGCACTCAAACATTTACTCACGTGCGCGTACGTAATTACCGATGAGCACACGCACTCAAATATTTACTTACGTGCGCGTACTTAATTACCGATGAACACGCACTCAAACATTTACTTACGTGCGCGTACGTAATTACCGATGAACACACACGCACTCAAACATTTACTTACGTGCGCGTACGTAATTACCGATGAACACACACGCACTCAAACATTTACTTACGTGCGCGTACGTAATTATCCATGAACACACACGCATTCAAACATTGACGTACTTGCACGTAGACAATCACCGAAGAACGCACACAAACACAAACGTTCCTGCTAGGACGGACATGTATACACTTCGATACAGAGTAATAAAATTAGGTGTTACACTAAAAATAGTGCTAATATTTTCATAGCCTGGGACCAACTAACTCTTTCTTATTCTCAGATACTAAACGTCTTACCCCCAATGAGTACCGTAATATTTTAGCATCAAGTTAGGAGGAATCTTTATACAGAAGCAATACAAATTTATTTGAACTTCCTACTTTTTCTATTTTCACGCATTTCCCAATACTGTGAATATTGGATTCAGATGTCTAAACAATTTAATCCTTTTGGCCCACACTTCGTAGCTTTTTTTGAACTTTTGACAGGTGCTAAGCCTGTCGCCATCTTAGTGTCCCAGTTAACCATACAATTCGCACATAAGTTTCTCAAGACTTACTCCTAGAGATCGACCTCTGATTTCAAACTCTAAACTGTCGATCTATCTACCAATCCCTTACCTATCATAGATTTTATTTCCTGCTTAATATATCAATCATAATATGTATTCTTTCATTGATATCTCATCTCTCTTTTTTATCTCTATTTTCTCTTATTTTTTACAGAGTACGGGTATTAACAACAAGTTTAGTATTACTGGTCGGCGTGGTAGTGTTAAAGCAGTGGCCGGAGGTAACGCAACTCTCGGATCATCTCGTATGGCGACTCAAAGAGTACCTCCTAGAGAAACATCACGACAGGTAATGTGAGGGGTGGACCCTTGACTACTTTATTTATGGAGGGGCGCCGCTGGTTGGAGCATCTTCGGCTTTTCCATCGGATCTAACGCTTTTTATTTAGATACATTAATTGTAATGAGTGCATGAATATAACATAATACATAAATTTTAAATAAATCGTTATGATTTAATAATACCGAAATAAACATTTTAAATACGAAAAATTTAATATTTGTTTCCTAATAGGAATGGTAAATTACTAAAAACATCTCAATGCTCTTATATAAAGATAAATTATGACTGAAAACAAGCAGGATTGATATCTATACCACCATCACCTCGGTGTATTAGCCGACTGAAAAAGGGGTTTGAAAATCGTAAAAGTTTCCTAAAGATATCGAGATAGACAGATCGTTAAAATTGCAAACTAAAATTATGCAGGTCACCGTCTAAATGTGGCATGTCTGGTACTGCGATCGCTAATCCAACCATGGCGCTTATGTCAAATTCTCGGTATAAGCGTGGATCCATCAGTATATAAGGTCTTAAAAGGCTCTAAAAGTGTCTCTGGATATTGTATTAATAATTTTGCTCCAATTAATATTTGAGTCCAATTACTTGATATGACCTGTAGTAATCTGAAACAGCTCTTCATTGAAACTACTCGTTTCTCCATTATGTTGTGAGTTAGTGCATCTACACGTCTTACCAGTGTTATATTGTTGTACACTATGTATCTTAAGTAATTTTATACGCAGTAATTTATACGCAGTAATAACACCGCCATCTCATAGATACACGTAGAAATAAAGACAAATTTTAAAACTTAACGGAATTGAGATCCTTGTACAATACTAATACTCTGTAGTGTAGTTGTTTTTAAATGATCCCCTTTCCTAATTAAGGTATTTCATATGGTGTCTTATTAATGCTAGAAATATCAATTATTAATTAATCGCCTTTATTTAAATATTACAACCTGTGTTACTCCTACAATGAAGCTGAATCTAACAATATCCCATAATGAAATCTATTTTGCCAATTAGGCTACATATCGAGCGAGAACAAAACTTACATAAACAGACTTCAAATACATTTGAAGAATCACTTTCCTTCAGCACAATAATAATATTACTATTGTTTTGAAACAGTATCATGTGAAAAGTACCATTAGAATTGTTTTTCATGAATGCACTGTAATTATTGCTATAATTATTGTTTGATTAAATTTGTTTTTCATTGTCCCAAGTCATATTTTAATGGTTATTCCACTTTTTTTTATTAAAATACAAATAAATTCTATTATAATAGTCAAAAATAATTATAAATGTGTATAAACATTCTTGCTACACTATATTGTGATATATAATTGGAGATAGTGGCGTACAGTCTAACAATGAATCCCCTCCATATATAATATTTTTAACTTCTAGTACGAAGGTCCATAGTAGAGAATGATCTAATCTGTTAGTCGATTTAGTGAGGATAATAGCATAAATGTTTAGCTTACGACAATTCTATACTGATATTAAAGGCATCTTATAATTTGCAATTCCACTCATGCATTTGAAATATTCATTTTTAATATCAACTTTATTTTTGGGCAACTTATAATGGCGTTATTGAGAAATTTTGATACTTAAAAGTTTTAAAACATAGATTTTATAAAGTTTTTTAAACCATACAATGAAAATTATACATGTTATTGATTAATTACGATGCCTTTAAATATCGTATAGAGGATGTATGCAGTCTAACACATAACTTTCATAACAATAACTAATTGCTTTGTATATCTTTAAAAAAATATTATGACACGCTTTTTCATGTATGATAACGCATGTATCACAAATCGTATTCATATCATTTGATGTGTGACTTGGATCACGGTAATGATGAAATTATTGTATAATATTATTATAAAATAGCTTTATATGAAATAGTATTGCCATGTCATGCGTTGCTTTGAGCCTTTATGTCTTTAGGTGTACATGGAACGTTGTAAATCTTTATGTGCTGGATGAATTGTATGAAATTATCATTAAAAAATTTAAGTCACCATAAATCTTTAATTTGTTTTTAATATTTTTTTTTATAAACGACAACTGCTATTTTCAGTAATACTAAATATTTTGTGACACTGGCATCTTATGGGATTATATGATGTAAATATATATTTAATAACACTTACTAGATTGAAAGTAAAGGATATATACTTATGTATTTTGGCTATACTTATGTATCTTTGCTATATGTTTTTATTTAGTTATTTTTTTATTTTTTACTTCAGGTATGAATGCAAATCGTTGTGTGGTTGATCGAGCCGTATGGGCGTTACTAGTGAAAATGTACGTGATATTGAAATATTGTCCTTAGATTCTTTAATATTCAGTCAGACTGAACATTTTAGATAATGTAAGGTAATTTTCAGCTCCGAGATACAGATTATTCTTCACATTTACTTTAAATGGTGGTGAGAACTAAAACTTCGGTGCAGTTAAGTTTAATTGGTTAATTTTTTTTAACACAATATTACATTTTGCTCAAAACGACTTAATTCTATGTTTATATCGTGGTGTCATGGTAACTCGTTATTGTTTCAAACTACTTAAACATCGCTCGTAATTTAAGCATTTCAAATTGAGGATGAACTACTTAGCTGTGTAATAAAATTCTAAATTTAGTAATGCCAGTTAAACAATGCCAGTATTGAGTAGGAGTTCAGCGCCATTACTGAGTTTCCAATAAACTGTAAAGCATTACACCTTACTAATGGCACAATACCTTAATCTTCTTTCACCACAGCCATCTTTAATATAAGAAGATTTGTAAATCATCGTATATAAGGACACTCTTCACCTACCATAAAGTATTTTGTCTCTACATTTACGATTACGTTAAAAATCAAAGTTTCTCCGCACTCTGTGCTCACAACTGTGCCGAGTTATTTTTATGTCTTGCCTTTTTAATTATTGAGTTTTCGAAAGTATTTAGTATATAATATATAGTATATAATACGAAGCAAATTTCAGACTGAAATCCCCTAATTTTGTGGGCTCATTCGTCATTATGTGCATCACTATTTAAATAAAATGATGAATAAGAAGAACATATTTTTAACTAATTTACTTATTTTTAGTAATTGTCATTGACAATTAATAAATATAATGACTATTATTTACCGAGTACAGATATAATATTTTATGTACTAAATAGTTTCGTTACATTGTAAGTTACTTTACGAAAGTGAAAAAATACTCTTAATTTATGTTAAATGACTTCCTGGAAAAGAAGTTAAAATGTAAAAAAATAATATTTGATCGTCGGTATTTATAACAGATTTTTTTTGGACGAGTACAAAATTATAAGTAGAATTAATTCATATCTTTTTATACATTTTTTTATTTATTTGTACTTCGACTAAAAATGTGTCCAAAATCTGTCAAACAAACTTGAATTCTTCACTTTATGTAGCAATATAAATTCTGCTGTTTTAACATATAAGGAGAAACGTACGCTTGTGCCTACTTGTTGATTTATGTAATTTAAACATTGTATCAATTTTTTCAGCCTTTACTATTATTTATATTGTCGATGTCGCTCTGCTTTATATTTTTCAGATTGGTCTATGATTTTTTATTTAAATTCTCATGATTATTGATATTAATGATACTCTAATAATTGTTTGTTTTAAGACATTATTCAATTTTGCCATGTGAAAATTAAAAAAATACACAATTTTTTAAAGTACAGAAAAATTTATTAGTTTGTATTATGCTGTGGTAATTCCTATCTTATAATGTGTTGGTCCCTTTCGCGCGACTTGAACAAGTATATAGTTATTGATACTCTAGTTCTTGGAAGAAAGGAACAGTTTATATGTATCTCGAATTTATAACAATGGAATATGGTTAGATAATGTTTAAATACAAATATTGTTACAAGTGAGCATTGATCACATTGTATATAATTATTGTTTTATTGTTGGAGGATGGTGTTGGCATCAAAGTGATGAAAGCATGAAAGTGAAGTGAACTATATATTTATCTTAATTTATATATAAGCTATGTATTATAATAGCAACATATTTACATATAAGCTATATGTAAATATGTTGCTATTTTTTCAACAATATGGCTGTTGGCATCTTTAAATCAGGGTGTATTTGTCAAAGATTGATTTTAATACCATTTTCATTGATTTGGCATTGTAATTGTGAAAGTTTAAAATATCATTAGCATAATTGCTGTCCTAAATTTATATATATATATATATATATATATATATATATATATATATATATATATATATATATATATATATATACACAAAATTTACTCCGTATTATAGTTTAAACTGAAAACGTTGTATTAATGTTATTTATGCGTAAAGTGGTCTTCGTTTGTTTCAACCTTCTGATACTTTGGTTCCAACTTCCTGGCACTTCTTTGTTTATTTCTGTAAAACTTAATTTCAATGTACTTTGTGTTAGAAAAATAATTATTGATAATTGAAAGGAGTTCATTTGAATTTTTTTTTGTTACATATTTTTTTCTGTAATGAGAAACATTCCAAATTTCTTAACTGAGTAAAATGTGATCACATATTTAATTAATCTAAATCGTTAGGTTTAAAACGTACCATGCACTTCTTGCATAGTACAATGTAACGAAGCCATGAATTGTAGATATTTATAGGATTTCTTTGAAAATGTATATTATGTAAATATTTATATAAAGCAATTTTTTTATTTTGTTCAAATAATACTTGAGGCCAGCCTTCAACGCCAGTGTTACAACAACACGGACATAATTAGATATTAATTCATGCAACGAACGTTAGTGTAATTTTAAAGCAATATGAACCAACGCGTCGAAGAAACTGGCTGGCTATTATGTATATTCGCGAGCGGGATAGTATAAGAGAAAAGAATCCGTTCCTAGCTTCTGTCAATTATGGTTTTGAATGCTGTCGTTTTGTTCGAGCTTAGCAGTATCTTATTGTGTCAATGAAAAAGTGATAAGCCCCACCTATTTTATGTTTTGTGCCCATTGGACTAAGCAATGAACATGTATATTTTGTTCAAACCTATTCTCGTAATCCTGTGCATGATGGTTAAATATTTATAAATATATGCATTAGTCCAATGTTTAATTTTACTCACCAAATGCGGTTACAAGTGATGTGTAAATTATTGCGGAAATGTGATTTATTTTAAGCATGTACCGAGTCGAATGTAATAGTTGAATGTCTTGTAAGTCTCATTTATGTTGGCTCATATAAGTCTCATATAAGTCATATAAGTCTGGCTATGGATTGGATTAAATCATCACAATTTTATTCATTTATTTTGTTTCATTTTCAATTCCCTTCTTATTAGAAATAAATAAATATAAAATAAATTATAAATCTGAAACTTGCTTGTTTGTTACTTGATCACGCAAAAAAGATTTTATTGATCATAATGAAATTTGGAACAGATAGTTTACAAGCTGGATTGTAAACATTATTACCTTTAAATTCTAAAAATTCTATCTCTAAAAATACAAGGTTTTTATGAAATCCGATGCATTATTGAAATACATGTGATTTGTCATGGGAGCATGTGCTAATAGGGACAAGCACAATAATGTGCTAAAAGGGAAATATGCAAATTTTTACTCAGAAAAATTACAGTATCCTGCGAGAGTGTCAAAATAATATATGTACAAAGTCTTAGAGAGAAACAAGTGTAGATAATATTTTCATTTATCATCACTATTTCAGCTGGTCACAGGTCTTCTACTGAACACGCATCAGCTTTTATTGTTGCATGAATGGGCCGGCTCGACCGGGGAAGTACCACGACCACACAGAATACCGGCGTGTAGTAGAAGTCTAACAAACTTCTGCGTTTCATCTGATGAGTGCAGGTAACCGGTGGCCCACACAATCCCCCCTCTCCCAATTCTGGGGGGGGGGGGCTCTAAGGGAGGCAACGCATCTGCTAAGCCTCTGGTATTGCGGGTGTTCATGGGCGGCGGTAATCACTTACCATCACGTGAGCCACCTGCTCGTTTGCCTCACTGTTCTATAAAAAGAAAAGAACATAGCCATAAACCATCAAAATCCTGTAACTTACTACTACAATAGTCATCTGTAACTTTAAAAAAAGACATCTTTACGCCATTCTAAATACAGAAGCAGACAGAGGTCTAGATAATTCAGTCAAAGACAAAGTCCTTACGACCCACCTTTCACCGACGATATTTTTAGGACAACGTGACAGGCGGTGAGCGCGTCACCGTCTTTTTATCCGAGCCAACGATATAAATCGTACATAAGTTTTTGAAAAAACCCATTGGCACGAGCCGGCCACCTGGGGATCGGACTCTACTATCGTGACCTCTTTTGATCTGTAACTCTTTGTTGAAATTTCTTTCACAATTTTAGATACAATTATTTTTGGAATAATAAAACTACAGTACACAAAATATTTTTAATATAAATAAAAAAAAATACAAAAATAGGAAAACATATAATTTTACCAAAATTGTTCATGATAATGCCATTTGTAATACTCGGCATTATCATGACATTAAAAGGCATAAATGCCCAATTATTTATAAAATATGTGTACAGTTGAAAAAAATTGTTTTCCGTTTTAAAATTTATTTTAAAATCTAACTGAACTGACAATAAACTTCGTAAGTAGCACCCTATATATTTAAAATCCGTGTGTATAAATTAACCATTAAATTATTTAAAAGTATAATGAACACAAAATAATTGTGTTTAAAATAATACAATTCTTTTTAAAATTTCTTAAAACAACTACAAATATCCTACAACTCATTCTATCATAGGCGTAATATTTGACAGGGAATAAATGCAATATTTGCGTCTATCGACAAATGGCATCTCAAATTTACAAAGCACAAAATCGTCTATAGTATGTAGTATGACTTAAACAGAAGAAATAGAAATTATAAATTAATCTTATGTGTTAAAACACAATTAACAAATATAAAGTATGTAGTTCACATGTTGAAGAAGTAATCTGTAGAAAAAGAGTGCTAAAATTTTGTCGCTTCTCATATAATGAACCACTCATTATTTGAGAAGTAACAAGATTTTAGCATTCGTTGATGTCTCGTTTCAAGTCCCGTCCTATCGTTATATTTAATTCATTTTTACTTAAGTTTTAGTTCCTCGTTTCATCGTGATCACGGTGCAAAAAAGTATTACCTTCAAAAACGTTAATGTTATCGTCTTCTGAAGTCTGCACGTATGTAAGTGGTCTACAAAATTAGGGACTTATCACATCATAGGGTTAAGAGACTAAAACCGAAAGTATCGCTTTGGGGAAGCATAGAGCACGATATTTTCTTTCCTATAGTTGTTTTGCTTAATTTTATATTATATCGGTCGTAATTGTACAAGAATTTACAAAGCAGGAAT
Source organism: Sericinus montela (assembly GCA_029286605.1). Lineage (NCBI taxonomy): Eukaryota > Metazoa > Arthropoda > Insecta > Lepidoptera > Papilionidae > Sericinus > Sericinus montela. The sequence goes on from JAGSMR010000002.1 coordinate 2,857,823, forward strand.
ATCGCCAATTTCTGTATATACACACCTTAAGTATATACATCTTAAGTTATTTTGTTTCATTCGTTTGTTGCGTCCTGCGTGGATTTGACAGAAATAGATCTCGGCAATGGCGCCAAATTTTCTGGTTTCGGTGGTAGAGCAGGCTTCTCTATAACTGGTGAGCTAATGCCCGAGTCATCCAAGTCTTCGGGACTTTCCTCGGTAGTTTGCCCAGTAATCTCCTGTTGGGATTCTATCGTATTGTTTTGGAGATCCGTAGATTCCGTGACAGACCTAGAAATATGATCAAGTTATATTTCTCACAATTATCCTATTATATCCTTGATTGATTTTGGTATAAAAACTGCATCGTAAAGCGTCTTGTTATTACTATAAACATATCAATACTACTTATATCAATACTACTCTATATACATCATGCATAATTACACTTTTTAAATATACGTGGCGACGTGGACGGCGACACGAAGATATACAGAGCGACTATATCCGGAGGAGGATGCTACAGCACTACCCTACGCTTTTTCCACCATTAGTATTTTTTACGTCTACAACTATTTCTTTATTAAGTTAACATTTTTTTACTTTTTAGTTCTATTCAATTCGCGTTTTTGGGGGATTTTAAACTAAAAAAAATGTGGGAATGAAGATATTTTTAAATTTATAAATGGGTAAACAAGTACAATTACGTCGTCTCTACCCTCCATCAAAGATATTTTTGGGACAACGTGACAGGTGGTGGCCTGTTGCCGTCTTCATGTGCAAGCTAACGATACGTATCGTACATATGTTTTGAACATCGGTCCGAGCCTTAAACCTGGGGATCGAATTCGGGTCTCAACTCCGATCACTCAACCACTCGGCTATTGTGACTTTTATATTACATTTTAATATAGGATTGCAGATAACTGCAAAGTATGTAGATAAATTGTATTCATTTTTGCTCGGAGTCTGCGAGGTTTCAGATCGGACGAAGCATCTCGTTAGGGTATTTTTACAAACAGCTTGACTAACGTCTTGGCAGCAGGATGGTGGCAAGACAAAAATACCTACATAGATTAATATTTATATAAACATTCATATTCTATACACAAATCTTTTCCCCAAACGAAAATCTAACCTCACCTTCGAAGGCATGGTAACTAACAACTCCACTCACGAAACATGGTTTCCGCTTAAACCGATATTTATCTGGTTATAGTTTCGTTTGTAACTTTATTTAATATTTATTTCATTTCTATATTGAAATGTAAATCTTGATGGATAAAAAGTACTTTATTCCCTAATGCCGGCAGAGATTGCAGACGTGGCTTGCTTTGTAAGATAAATTTTGTTAATAACAATTGTTATTAGAAATTATTATGAATTTATTTCCCTGATGACTTGCAATACACATTTAATTTATAAAAATTAGAACCAATAAACATTAATGTTTTCTTTAAATTTTTTGACGACCTTCGTGGACGAGTGGCATAAACACCGGTTTTCAAGGTGTCGCCATCTGGAGGTGCCGGGTTCGATTCTCGGTCGGGTCAATAAAGAAAAAAACACTTTTTCTACATTTTCTCGGATCTGTGTGATAGTGGTGCCTTCGTTGTTTCCGATTACCATACCACAAGTGCTTAAGCATTGTGGTATGGTAATCGGAAACCCCCGAATAGATAGACTAAGATTAACAGAACATACAAATGCTTTACAATACCATATCCCAGAAATAACATGAAACAAAACAGTCAACAAAGCAATTTCATGGTTACATAGAAATAAGCTGGTGCTACGAAACATTGCTCTAAGCAAAGTATATTAGAGATGAAGTACCTTTTGTTCATTGTTCCCAGTTGAGGCATGGAGATAAAGCTGCTGCAAAACCACAGTAAAAGACACACGAAAGTAATGCGCCCAAAGCCTTCCGAGATGAATTAGACAAAGGATAATTTCTCTGTATATATAAAGAGTTATCGAACAGCTAATTCATAACGTGAATGAATGTAACAATTTTTTATTTAAGTAGTTTTATGTTTAAATTTCCATTTATATCTAAATCGAAATCACTATACAATTATTTAATTTTTATATCTTCACAAAGAGTTCACTTTACACATGTTAGTTGATTTTCGAATATTTAGAGATGAAACTTATCTAGATAAACTTCAAATGCAAAACATTAGGTAAACTCAAAATATTGTCCAAATTCTCAGTCCGAAATGCCGATGTACTGAGCCGAGTAGTTAGGTGATCGCAATTCGAGTCATGAGAACCGAGTTCGATCCCCAAGTAATACTAATGGGGTTTATCAAAAACTTATTTGCGATTTATATTGTTGGCGATATAAAAGACGGCGACAAGCTCACCGTCTTAAGGACTAAATTGCATATACCCCAACAATTAAGTCCGTTCGACCCACCTTTCACCGAAGACATATTTAGAGACAACGTGACAGGTGGTGAACCTGACTGTATTGGGAAAGGCGTGAAGATAGTTTTATAGTTAGTTAATTTAATTTAGCTATCATGAAACTCTTAGCTGATAATCGAGAAATCCGTCCATAGACAAGAAAATGAGAAATATGTGATTTGATAAATAGAAAAGGGTTATGCAAGTAGTAAAATCCATCATATTTTTTATCAATTCCGATTTATTTATAGGCTTACAAATTATTTCAATCATATACGATGTACAGCGTAAATTATAACATAATGTCAGAAATATAGCTTTAAACAATTACGTTTATCTATACTATGTTATTACACAGAACGTTAGCGATTATTATTATTTGATTCCTCCATTAAAATATACCTAAAGCTACAAAAATAACTCTATAAAAACTAAATATTTCTAAAAAAAATAAAAATTTACAATTAAAATAATATGGTGTAAAATAAATCGTTGTATCCCATAGGAATGTCATAATTAATAAAATGCTCTATAAAAATATTTCACATTACTAACTTAAATAACAAAGAAAATATACAATAGTAGAAGTAAGCATAAAAAGATGGTCCTTTAAATATAAAAACTAAAATGCCAAAAGGAATGCTGCATTTGTGGGGAATGTCGCATGTTAGTCATATTTGAGTATAAAGGCAAATTAAAATAATGGCCTTTGTAGAAATGGAATTTTAGGTCCTCAGTTGATGGGTAGTCACTTTCTTGCACAACTTTATATTAATAGAAAACACGACAAAATTATTCGTTGTCTTAATTTCAAAGTCTTTTGTTCAGTTTCATATAAAATCAGACGAAAATTATACTTAAATGAAGTATAATTCAAGGAATTATATTTTATTACAAGCCACAAAATTACTAAATCAATAGACGTTTATTGATTTAGTAATTACGTTTAAAAAAATTAATCTAAATATGCTTAAATTAAAAGGTAAAATGTCTAATTTCACTTTCATAAGAGCTCGTATGATTTTTCGTTACAAAATGTAAAAAATCATTGACACGTGGATAATACTAGGTCGATAAGTACTAAATGCTTTTGCTTTCCAACTGACTGGCTAATAGGACCGCGCATTATATCGTCGGACTTGAAGTCCAGTCCCACACATTATAATAAGTTAGCCTTAACTTAACAATCGTTACATTCACGTACAAAGTTATTACGTAATCTTACATTATTCCCACCTGCTCAGCGACAAACACTAGGGACATCACAAAACATACAATTCCTTCACCGGACCCCAGTGTAAACAGGACTATGAACGCCTTAAATATTAAATCAACTGGACATTGTATTGATTCTACAATTATTGTATTGATTCTATTCTTTCGGAAATGAAATAATATTATTGTAATTTCGGACGTTTGGACGTTTCTGTGAGTAGCACAATGAAATACTTAATGTTATTAGAAATTTCAGACAATGGACGTTCATGTGAATAAAATGTCTTAATAACTAAATAATTATGGACTGGTTTTATTATCTCTCCATATAAACTTAAACAACAATTATTTTATAATTAAAGCTATTGTGTTCAATTATATTTTTTAAAATATGAAGTTTGAAAGTGATAGAATAAAAGCAGCATGAAAGATAGCAACACATTCTTTTGCAAATCAATTTATTACGGAAGAGAAAAATGTGCTGAGACTAAGTACTATGGTGTAAAAAAATGTCAATTCTCTTTAGAAAGTTATAATTATGAACATTGTTATAAACAAAATAATAAAATTACATCTATCGACATTTTTTTATAATTATAGCATCGACATACCGATAATACCAAAGGCTGTAAACATGTTATTTACGTTTACATGTTTATGCCGTCGATTTTATCGATATCGATTTTTCGTTCTGTTTACACTGTGCCCATCACCTGCTTAAATTATTATGGTACAAATTTATATTGGAAAGGTGCTGATATTTTAGAATGTACAACATTCAGATTAGGTACATTGTTTTCCATTAGTGGAAGTTTTAAATTATTTCCTTTTACCAGTAGGTGGGTTATAAAATGTATTTCCTTTTTTTAATTGTTCAGTACATGCTTGATGATCATTATATTCCAATGATTATATTAAACGAATAACGAAATTGTAATTGATTTTCATAAAATTTTTTTAATGGGTACTGAACCACTAAAAAAAGAGTTTGTAAAAAAAACAGTTGTTCACTTTTCCTTATGCCATCCATAAACGCCCGAATACATAATCCCAAGCCGATCAGATCCCTTGATCAAACACATTCCATTTACTTCACCAATACATCGCTTACCACCTCTTAAGCCTGATTGAATTTTATTCGCTCTAATTTAAATTTCATAGGGTTACAGCTAGTGTCGTTCAGCCAGTATAGTTTGCAGCTGCGAGGAAGCTCACGAAACGATGCGCTTTTGTTTTTTATTATATATTTTTTTAACATTTTGCGTTCGCCGTTTCTTGTACCAACAAATGTGAAAATTCATGTAAAGATAAAAAAGTTAAAAAAACTTTACAAGAAGACAAATGTGTTTAAATTCAACTACACCAGTAACATTTGTCCGGTGGACTGTACCGTGGCTGACCTCAGGGCACTGCGAGTAAAATTCAAATACGGCTGTAACACATGTCTGGTGGACTGTACCGCGGCTGACCTCAAGGCACTGCGAGTAAAATTCATCGGGCGTGAAGCGCGGCGGGGGGCGCGGCGGGGGGCGCGGCTGGGGACGGCGGGGGCGGCGGGGGGGGCGGGGGCGGCGGGGGGCAGGGCGGGGGCCGCGGGGGCGGCGGCGGCGGCGGGGGCGCACTTACTTGTGCGCGGCGGGGATGTAGTCGAGCGCCATGAGGCAGGCGAAGACCGTCATGATCATCTTGTGCTTGCGCTCCGTGATGTCCTCGGGCAGCGCGTACACGCGCGCGCCGCAGCGCCGCGCCATCGACACCGCGTACTTCGCGTTCGCCAGGTTCTCCTGCGACGGACGGACGGACGTATATATTATATATAATATATACGCATAGCTTCAACGTCATACGGATCACAAACTAACTAGCTTAATCACGCGTGTTATAGAATCAGAAATAAACAGTGGCAGAGCCACGCATCAGCTTTTGTTGTTGCGTGAACGGGCCGGGGAAGTACCACGACCTCACAGAATACCGGCGTGAAGTGGAAGTCTAACAGGTTTCTGCGTTTCGTCTGGTGAGTGCAGGTAACCGGAGGCCCACAAACTCCCCTCCCCCAAAACTAGGGAGGGGGGGCACTCTAAGGGCGACCACGCATCTGCTATGTCTCTGGTATTGCAGGTGTTTATGAGCGGCGGTAATCACTTACCATCACGTGAGCCACCTGCTCGTTTGCCTGCCTTTTCTATTAAAAAATCAGAAATAACAAAGGGCCCACCCAGACTCGAGTCAATATAGAAAAAATTTTGTTTACATTGAAATACATGAGTAAACTCACTAAATAAATAATAATAATAAATAAATATCTTCACGCAATTCCCAATACAGGGGTAGACAGAGGTCAAGTCTAGACAATTAAGTCCCTTTGACCCACCTTCCACCGAAGATATTTTCGGGACAACGTGACAGGTGGTGAGCCTGTCGCCGTCTTTATGTCCAAGCCAACGATGAAATTCGTACATAAGTTTTTAAAAAACTCATTGGTACTGCCACCTGGGAATCGAACTCGGGCCTCTCGATTCGAAATTCCGACCACCCACACAACTCGGCTATCGTGACTATTAACTGGCTATCGTGACTATGTAAACTCACTAAGGTATTAGAGTATGAGGGAATACGTGTGAATGAGCTCGATGCCAAACGTGACGCTCAAGTCTCGATCACCTGCAGCCATCACCTACAACTATGTCGGAGGGGTGCTGACTTGCGCTCAATGTGCTCGCATGTTCAGCGCAAAAATCGGTTACGTCAGTCAGCTGCGAGCACACGAACGACGCTCGCAATAGTCCAAGTCGCTGTGAAATCGGTGGGGATACTACACATGGGTAAACAAACCCGGAATCTCAGAACTGTAGACATAATGAAGACCTACTCGTCCCGAGTACGTCAATTTATTGTACTCAATCCTAAATGTACAAAATCCACTGAGAATTCTTTCAATTGTGTCCACAGCTGAACACAGGTCTCTCCCGCGAATGAATTTGCCACAATCGCCACATTTGGCAAGCGGATTGACGATCGTAGTACACGGAGCCTCGCATCATAGACGCTGCAACCTGACCACCGCAAAACTGAGAGAAGCGAACGCCCGTACCTCCTCGTTTCCCCCCGGCAGCACCAGGTCGTAGTTGATGGATCCGGGTTTGATCGCGTCGATCAAGTCGATCACCACTTTCCCGTCTGCTAGCACTTCATCCTGCAATTTAAATTAAACCACATCAATAAATAATTATTACACACATTTAAAATGTAATTCAATTAGAAAATATAATTGTATGTATTTTCGTATAAAAAAAATATCTTCACGCAATTCCTATACTGGGGTAGACAGAGGGGACAGAGGTCTGGTCTAGACAATTTAGTCCCTTCGACTCACCTTCCACCGAAGATATTTTCGGGACAACGTGACAGGTGGTGAGCCCGTTGCCGTCTTTATGTCCAAGCCAACGATTTAATTCGTACATAGGTTTTCGAAAAAACCCATTGGTACGAGCTTGCCACCTGGGGATCGAACTCGGGTATCTCGACTCGAAATTTCGACCACCCAACCATTCGGCTATCGTGAAATTACTATAGAGAAGTAAACTAAATTACTTCACACATAGACCCGTAACGGGATAGCCAATGAGAACAGACCACCAAGTTTTGCTAACTTTCATAGACTCATGATGTATTAGAAAGTAGCGACAAGTATTTAAAGCAATATATTAAATATTTTATCAAATTTAAATTTATGTTTGCTATGCACCAATTAAATGGTATTCTTTTTATTGTGGACAGAAAATTATGCATGTGATAAAATGTTATAGTCGTTATGATTTACGAGGGTCAGCCACAAACCTGGAAACTCTTAATGGAGGAGCTCTTGCCGGCCGACTGCAGTTTGTTATTTACCCACTGCACTATCTCTTTCTCTATGATCGGGTTGCCAGTGTTAGCCAGGCGTGTAAGCACTGACAGTGTGTACGCGCGCATCAGTTGCCATATTAGAGCTGAAATTAAACATAAGACTTTATAATAAAAATGTTTGTGAAAAAGTGTATTGTTCCAAAAAAAAAAATCGGTGTCATCACTGCCTTATTTTGCACAAAAGAGATTTGTATGGAAAAAACAATACAAAAAAAAAACCACAGAAAACTGCAGGTCCATTTTTTGACTAATTTATACAATGAACACTCCAGAAATAATATTTTCGTCATCTTCCCTTTGTTTATACATGTTAAATAATTCTTTTTCCTCGTTTCCCAGTGACTGAGGGTCATGACCACTATAGGTGGCTCACTTCGATCGGTCAAATGATATTTTATTAATATTTCGGATGGGCCAGTTGAGTATACTATTTGCATCAGACTATTTTATTATTTGTATCAGACTATTTTATTAGTCGTATCGGACTATTTTATTAATTGTATCAGGCTATTTTATTATTAGTATCAGACTATTTTATTAATTGTATCAGACTATTTAATTACTGGTATCGGACTATTTTATTATTTGTATCAGGCTATTTTATTACTTGTATCAGACTATTTTATAAAATGTATCAGACTATTTTATTATTTGTATCAGACTATTTTACTATTTGTATCAGGCTATTTCATTAACTGTATCAGGCTATTTTATTATTTGTATCAGGCTATTTTATTATTTGTATCAGACTATTTGTCAGTACCGAGGGTGAGCGTGGCGTTGCCCTCGTTGATGTCCGCGCCCGCGATGCCGACGAGCGAGAAGCCGAGCGCGCGGCCGAGCTCCACGGCGTAGTTGCAGTTCTCGAGTCGCTCCATGAACTTGCGCAGCTTGGAGAACTGCCGGTGCACCTGCGAGTTGACACAATTCGCCATTTTAATAAATGCCCGAAGCAATTTCAATAATTAAGTAACGCCGGGTGGGATTTGAACCCGCGACGTCTAATGGTACCGTGAAAAAATATATCATTAGTTTAATAAGAAAATACTCCAGCATAATTTACGAGTATATGCTTTAAAGTTCAACAAAAATTGCATTATACCCTATATTGTATTAAATATAATTTAATAATATAATTCTAGATATATTACATGAAGAATAAGTCATTTACTAAAAATTACAACAACCGATTATGTACTGAATTTTCACAAAAAATAGTGATAAGACACGAAGTTCCATCAACTTTGTTCTGAGGCTTTTCTTACTTTGTGTTGCTTAAATCAATAACTTTACTTTTTATATGAGATTAGAATTAATACAAGCTAACCTAAAGGGTAAGTAGTAAGTGGCTCTAGTGCAGTCACCTACAAATAACTGCAATTAACGGAAGTTAGAGGTGTACAGTCGTCCCTGAGGACTAATATCGAATGCCATAACTCGTAATTATTACCATAATTATCTACCACTGTATAACCTTTGAAACCACAATACAAACGTTTTTACACCGCTATTTTGTGGAGGAAATGAGAATGTAGCACTGACCCAGACAACTCCCTCCAAGATAGTGAGAGTCTACCAACTGCTGAAATTTGCCAGTTTGCCAATTCGTCTGAAGTATGCCATTTTTTTTTGTCTTACAGCTGTCAATATTGCAAGCCATATTAGCCGGCTCACTGCAGACGAATTAGGACAGAAAGACAATTTACATATTTTTTAAAACGAATAATGTAATTACTTCTAAAAAGAGCTGGTCACATTTTTGCTTGATAGTTTTTTTCAAATTGCCTCAAGTTGTGGTGCAGAAATGTCAACATTTCTGCACAGTTCGACAAAATTTTATTTATCTTTATATTAATAAGAGAACTTTGTTTTGCTTATTTTTGTATTTGAAATCAGTGTCACGGCATTATTTTTGCAAATAAACCCTTTCTATCTTTTTTCTTTTCTTTCAATGATCTGCGTTCAATAGTCGTTACGGATTCCCGGAGCACAACAAATAAGACCCACTTTAGGTATGTCTTTTACTGGTAACGATGATTATACATTTAGGCAGCCATTGCTATAAGTTATGACGAACTTTTTGTTATTAAATTTAAAAGAATAATGTCGAGCCGGCCCATTCATGCAACAACAAAAGCTGATGCGTGGCTCTACCACTGTTAAAATCACTAATACACAGTAATCCTACATGTTATATCACAGCAAATCTAAATGTTTCCCACCTTCTTCCAATTGACGATGCCGGGCTTGATGATGTCGTAGAGCTGGAAGATGACGAGCCCGTCGGTGAGGTCCGAGTACAGCCAGTTCACGTGCGGCGCCACGCCCATCGAGTTCATCCAGTTGCGGTACGCTGCAGCGCGTAATCATTTATGTCATATCTGTACTAGCTCAACCGACATTATTTACATAGACAATTGCGATACAATCATGTGAGGGATAAACCACAGTAATAGACACCGCGTGTCTATAGTTTAGCACAAAGTTAAGAAAGTAGGAAAATAATATTAAATAAATATTAAGATGCAGCGAAGATTTGCAAAGTCAATATAGATGCACGCGGTTTAAGGACCGTTTTTTGTGGAAAATTTTGGAGGAGGTTTATGTTCAGCTATTGGAAATTACAAAATCCCGGCAAAAGTACAAAGTTTGCCTATAAACAGGTTTAAAGCATTTATCAAAGAAAAACTGTGTGTAAATGAATATAATAATGACAGTAACCCCTGGGAATGAGTTGATCGCTCCCATGCTATTTTTAATTAAATTATTGTTAACTGTTTTGTAATTAAATTATTTTGTATTTTTTTTATAAAAATCGCTAAAAAAGAGGATACCTACGGAGTTTCTTTTGCCATTTCTTCTGGAACGGTGGTAATTTCAAAAATGACGATAATGTATGTTACATATATCGATTAATAAATGATTTGATTTGATTAATAGACTGTTAAGAAGATATAAAACCAAATTAACAAGAATAAGAAACTTAGGCAGTTACCTACCATGTCATAGTTCCGCGACGGACTGTGCGTGCTCTTTCAATTTCATAATTAATAGCGAAAAACGAAAGAAGTGGAACTTATAAAATAAAAATAAATATCTTCACGCAATTCCCAATACAGGGGTTGACAGAGGTCTAGTTTAGACAATTATGTCCCTTCGACCCACCTCCCACCGAAGATATTTTCGGGACAACGTGACAGGTGGTGAGCCTTTATGTCCAAGCCAACGATATAATTCGTACATAGGTTTTTGAAAAAAACGATGGATGGATTGTGTGAAAGAAGACATGAGAAAGAAAGGAGTGAGTATTGACATGACGGGAAATAGAGGAGAGTGGAAGAAGAAGACATGTTGTGCCGACCCCACATAGCATGGGATAAGGGCAGGAAGAAGAAGAAGAAGTTTTTGAAAAACCCATTGGTACGAGCCTGCCAACTGTGGATCGAACTCGGGTCTCTCGACTCGAAATTTCGACCATCCAATAACTTTGCCATCGTGACTTATTTACTTGACAACAAAATGTTGCAAGAAGTCCATGGATACGGGCGGCTGAGGGGCGTTCTTTGTGGAAAATTTTGAGGAAGGTTTATGTTCAGCAGTTGACTCTTAATATATCAATTAAAATTAAGAATCAGAAACTAAGATTCCCACCATGTCATAGTTCCGTGACGGACTGTGCGTGCCCTTTCAATCATTGAAAGCAAAACGAAGGTAGTCGAACTTGAGAAATGCAACATGTCGGACGTGGCCACTCACTCTTCTCCTCCCTGGTCTCGTCCAGCTGGTGGAACTCCTCGGCGTGCGCGGAGCGGCTGAGTCCGGGGTGCTGGTTGAAGAGGTTGGCGACGAAGGCCAGGTTCAGCTTGTACACGCCGGCCACCACGTCGGCCGGGGACACGAACGCGCGACACCGCAGCCGCGCCGCCTGCTGCAGCATCAGCTCGGCGCGCCGCAGCAGGTCCTCCTCCTGAGCACAGCCGCCGCGTCACAACCGGGATACAAAGCCCCATGGCTTCTTAAACCATGGGGCTTCGTGCCTCGTGGTTTAAGAAACCGTGAGACTGTGGAATTCGAACTGACTGACGAAAAATTCGTCAGTCTTCTGACGAATTTTTAATTTTCTTAAAAAACCGTCAGCATTAAAACCTTCGTAATTCGACCGCCTTCCACGTGTGAAAGATTTGTCTATTGAATTACGGTGTAACATTTTATAGTTTATTTTTATTCGTTACAAGATTTCTTAGGCTGCGGTAGATATGGGTCTGAACATTGAAGTCGTTTTCCGATGCTTATTTAACTAATATTTATACTGGTGAACTTAATTTCTTAAAAAGTTTTTTTTTTTTCAAACTGTGTTAGACAGAGATCTGGATATTGAAGTCCTTTTTCGACTCTTTCGTTAACGTAAGTTTATTTAAAATTCAAAATATATGTCAATATGTCAATACTGCAACTTCAAAGCTAACTTATATCCCTTCTCTCAATAACACAAGTAAAAGAAATGTCAATTTGTATATCTCCTCTCTTTCTCTAAGACAAGTAAAAGAAGTGTCAATGCGTACATCTCCTCTCTCTCTCTCTCTCTCTAACACAAGTAATAGAAGTGTCAACGCGTATATCTCCCCTCTCTCTCTAACACAAGCAGCAGCAGTGTCGACGCGGCACTCACCCGCAGCGCGTCGAGCGTGACGCCCGCGTCCGCGGGCGCGATCTGCCTGAGCAGGTGCGAGTACACCTCCGAGTCGGCCACGTCCTGCTGGAAGTTGGTGCAGCGGCGCGCCACGCCCGCGCAGCGCAGCTGGTGGTTCACCCAGCGCAGCAGGATCGCCTCGGGCGACAGCGCCAGCAGGTCCTCGATGCGCTCCTGCAACACACACACACACCTTCAGGATGTATTCACTACACACACACACACATACGTACGTAACGAGCTGTAACGGGAGTCTTTCACGTGGAAGGCAAGCGGATTGGCGAAAGCAATGCCAGACGCATCTTGCACCTTAGACGCTGCTAATTTGTTTTGGTATTTTTTCGTGATGGTTATCCCGCCATCTGTCGGTAGCCGTTGATACTATCGAGGTTTTTTTCTGTGAACCATTTCGCACTTTCCACGTTACATCGTGATACCACCACATTCACTACATTTAGATTGAAATTTGTGAGTTCTCATAGACAATCAATTTAGAAAAAAAGGCACAAAATATTAGCTATTATTTTTATACGGTAACAGTGCGGGCGGTATTGGCTTTAAAATTTATCAAACTCCTTTCTTTGCGTAAGTGTAGTACGAGGCGAGGCCAATGGAAAAGCCCCGAATGTGTAACGTAATGGCAACTGACATACCCCACCACAAGAGATCACTTCGAGTAATACCAGAACAGAATTAATTACACCCATGACAGGCAGTAGCCGCAAGATGCGTAATGGTAGTGATTATAGTAAATCCTTGTTTTAAATAAGTAAGTAGTAGTGCGAGTATCCATTTCTAGTGCAAGATTACTTATGTCTATTGCTGAGTCATTTTAATATTTCAGAGTTAGAGCGAAGGCGGAAGGATTTACTACACTATATGCAGAGGGCATCATGTACTTTTGCGTTTCGTTAAAAGAGTGAGATAGTCGAATAACCCATCCCCTTCACTCATTGCTCCTTCTTTTCCTTAGAATAAAATGAAATGATTTAAATATAACTTTATTGTATAACACCATGGAATAAATTACAAGTTAAAGTTACAAAAGGACGAATTACGATTTTTTTTATTTTTTCTCTCATTTTATGAAAACAAATGTACCTGATCGTTGAGGAGTTCAGTGAGTCCGGGACAATGCTCGAGCGTTATCTGGTTGAAGAGACCGATGCGGATAATCTGCCACAAGAGACCCAACACCAAGTGGGGTTTACCTGAGAAAATTAATATTTTTTTATTATTCGTGAGGTCACGATAGCCGAGTTGTTGGGTGGTCGGAATTTCGAGTCGAGAGACCCGAGTTCGCTCCCCAGGTGACAGTACCAATGAGTTCTTCAAAAACTTATGTACGAATTTCATCGTTGGCTTGGACATAAAGACGGCGACAGGCTCACCACCTGTCACGTTGTCCCGAAAATATCTTCGGTGGAAGGTGGGTCAAAGGGACTTAATTTTCTAGAATTGACCTCTGTCTACCCCTGTATTGGGAATTGCGTGAAGATATTTATTTGTTTATTATTATTTATTTATTATTCGTTGAATGTAAATGAGTGTGTGAAATGTACAGCCCTAGTTGCTTAATTGTACTTATATTAAACTTGTATATATTAAACTAGTACATACAGTAACTCTTATTACTTTGTTATTTTGTTAAAAATATAAAAATAGAAATACAGGGGTAGACGGAGGTCTAGACAATTAAGTCCTTTCAACCTACTTTTCATCGAAGATAATTTTTGGGATAAAGTGACAGGTGATGAGTTTTGTGGTTTCATTGATGAGTGAAACTTTAATAAATAATATATTGGTTATTTATATAGGTTACTCTCATATAGGGGTCCTACTGCTTACCGACTAATGGAGTGGTACTGGAAAATCTAATGACATATAAGCGAATTTAGGTTTCTATGCATTTCTGTTTATATATCATTCAAGGCTAAACAGAGGATAACGGATCGTGATAACACGGAAACGAGGTGATCGCTCCGAATCAATTTCAAGACAATATCATATTTTTATATTATCTTAAAAAAAGATTGACCAACGAACGATGATTTAGCGTAATCGCTCGGCAAGCGGATTGGCCAACGCAATACCAGACGCATCAAGCACCTTACCTTAAAGTTTGCACGGTACCTTAAAGTTTCTTCCTCCTGTCTCCTCCGTTAGAGGAACCACATTACGAAACGGAGGTAGATTAAAAAATAACTATGGACAAACGGATGTTGATGCTTTTTCTCTAAATGAGATTAGTGCCCTATATATCTAATATATGTAATACTGAAAGGTTACCCTTGGCGAGGTCGTGCGCGTCGATGTTGACGATGTTGCAGCCGATGGCCTGCGATGAGACCAGCGCCAGCGTCAGATTCTCGTGCTTAGTGTACAGCGTCAGGTTGCGCTTGTTGATGGCGCGCTCGTCGATTGTGTCCGGGCACGAGTGGTTGATCACTTTGCTGGAATTCATTGTTACCTATGTTTATTTATATATCCTCACGCACAATCCCTGACGGGGGCAGCCAGAGAGAACAGATCGCCAAGCATCACGATCCTTACATGCCTCTCTCGCTTCATACAGATTCAGCATTTTATATTGTTTACATATGTTGACGACCATATCAGTATATATGGTCGTCAACATATGTAAATAATATAAAACGACACCAGTGCCGTACACAGGGAGTTTAAAAGTGAACCCGGAACCTCAAAGTTGGCGCACCGTGGAAACCGTGCGCCAACTCTGAGGTTCCGGGTTCAATTTTTTTACTTAAAACTAAGGAAAACAGTTTTTTACATTTTCTCTGGATCTGGGTGTTTGTGGTAACTTCGTTGTTTCTGATTACTTAACGCAAGTGCTCTTGCTGCTTACTTTGGGATTATAGCAATATATGTGATATTGTCTCAATATATGTATGTATTTATATATTGTCTACAATATTTATAGAATAAAACAGGTAACATTGGATAGGTCTACATCCATCACGAACCGTAAAAGTCCACTGCAGGACACAGGCACAGCGGGCATAGCAGACCGTAAAGCTCATTTTAAATATATTTTTTATCACTAACCCTTTCAAAGCGTTTACCTTAGTCTCTTACGCCGTTTTCTTACCACGTTATGCAGGGTAGGTTTGTTTATATGTAAACGTTATTTAGCGCATCGACAGCTGATATCCAGCATAAAAACTCTCTAACCAGCCCTCACAAAATTAAAATAATTACAATAAAAAAGTGGGTTATAAGACAAATTCGTGTCGGGCAGTACGCTGCCAAGCGATATATTGCTTATATAACCTTTTTTTTCTTTATTATATAACTTTACATCTGAAATTAAGGCAATAACTCCCTACTAAACTCCTTCGACAATGACATACTCTGACTAGCAAAGCTCGACAACTATACTTAGATTATCGTAACTTTTGACATCTCCATGTAGGGTAATGACTGAAAAATTAAATATTTGACAATAAAAACATTTAACTTTTAGAACACCAACTAACCATAGTATGAGACCGTCTTTAAGCTTCTCGTATAGCTGCTTTCCTTCAGGATCGATGGGCAGAAGGTGTTTTAAATCAGGATCATTCTCCAAATTACTGTTGATCCAACCGGAGAAAGCCATCTGTTCTTCTAGTCTGACCGAGTGAGTAGTGCCTATGGAAAATAAATAAAATTTATAGATTTAATATTACCTCAGCAGGATTGAAAAAAAAATAAATGTACTGATTCGGAGAGAAGATTAACGGAGTACTCGTTCTGTTGCAATTTATATCTACCTATAATAGATAAAATCATTAGTGACATAAAAATATTTGCGGTTAATGTCCTTTAATGTCACAAAATGGCGCGAATATATAATTAATAAGTGATAATAGAAAAACAGTTCAGGCGACGAGAGGACACGAGCAACCCCTTCGAGTAACGCCCACTGCATCGAGCAACTACTACTACTACTACTACTACACTACTTGAAAATTATTTATTGGTCACACCAATAACTTATATACCTTTATAATAAGCTGGGATACTCTAATAAGCTAAGTGACATAAACCAGGTCAAATAATTGAAAAAAAAATATGGTTAAAAAATATCTTCACGCCATTCCCAATACAGGGGTAGACAGAGCTCTCGACAATTAAGTCTTTTTGACCCACCTTCCAACGAAGACATTTTTTTGGGACAACGTGACCGGTGGTGAGCTCGTCGCCATCTTTTTGTCCAAGTGAACGACATAAATAGTAAATGATATTTGAAAAAATCATTCTTAAAATCATTCGTACGAGCTTTGGGGATCGAACTCGGGTCTCGTGACACGAATTCCGATTACCCAACCACTCGGCCTATCGTAACTATGAAAAAAATATTGGAATAATTATATTCTACAGCTTGGCACTGTAAGAGAGATCCAACTTAGCAACAATTTTGAATATCATAGAGTTCGGCAAATTTACTGTTTCAATTATTGAAAACCTTCTGCAGAGCTTACGTTAAAACCGAATAATTAGAATTACAAATACTCAGAACAACAGCCATAGCTACCGTATGTCTTAATTGCCCCACTTGCCAGTTTACTAGAAAATAAACCTGAAGCCGTAGAAATGAGATTGTGAACCTAATCCGATTGTAAGGAACGTGATAAAACACACGCAGGGACATGGACTTTACTCCCATGAATGCTTTATAAGGGTGTATCCCACATTACGCACACAACTATAAGGAAAAGTACCAAAACATCAGTTTGGATGTACGCTACCTATCTTTTGAAAATAAAATAACTAAATTTTATGGATATACTGACTTTTACGGAGGTTGTTTTTCCTATGCTCTACTCTTTTACTTATGTTTTTTTTTTCGCTAGATGAAACGAATCTCCAGCGGAAGCGCACTGCATGGCAAGAATTTAATAGCAATGCTGGGCAAGCATAACGCAGATCGCAATATCAGACAACCTGCGTCGTAGACAATGCAATCTGTTACCTTTTTAATTTTGGTCTAGCATTTTTAGAGAGGGATATTCCATCATGCACCTGTAGCCATAGATACTTTTAGGGCTTTTCCCTCAGTCCACTCTTAAGAAACAAACGAAAAGAAAGAAAGTTGTAAAAATAACGACTAAAAATAATAAGCCAGTCTGGTTCGTGAGAAGTTGACCCATTCTAGATGCTAAAATATCGAGGAAGTCCTTAAAAAAGAAACCTATTATGTCCTACAGTATGCAAAATATTTACAGGTTGATAGTAATAGATAGAGATACATATTCCATATATAAAATAACTATCAATATTTGTCTCACCATCACTGGATGCTTCACTCATACCGCCCAAGTGTTCCAGGTTCTCTTTTTTACTGACAGCTTGTTTGAAAGTGCTTGCCACCTGCATTAAAAGAACAAATAAAATAATTAAATTTTTTATCTGTCTGTTAGTGTTTCAGTGCCTAAACTAGTTTTATTTTTATGAGCATAATTTTAAGGAAAATGAAACTAATAAGATTGAAAATAATTAAACCTTTTTATTAAACTTGTGTGTAAATGTAAAGCTAAAAGCTTTATTTTTATACTGCAGACAGCTATCGAGCTTTACTTAGTAGTTATAATCAAGTCTACACATTATATTGACACAAGAATGAAAACGATTAACCGTCTTGTTTCTAATATATTATTTTTTATTTACTGATTATTCCCACTTCTGTTTCAGCAATATTTGATTATTTAGTAAGTGTATATATGTATTTGAATGCAGTTGTTATGATGTTAAAGACTTAACAATAATATGCAGTCGTTCTAATATAATATATTGGTAATCGTAACAGTCAGACCACTACAGTAATCAAATATACAAGATAGTTAAGATACCGCATTCATAGCGTATGACATAACGGCTCGCTTAGGATACAAACCCAGAATTTTTAACTCTGCAGTTATAATAGGATTTAATTTATTCCAAAGTTGCACAATGGCATCTCTAAAGTAAAGCTAAACCTTGGTGGATCACATTATTGTGCCAAAATCCTTATCACATAGGCTACTCGTAAGCGATCTAAATATTTGAATTCAGTGGTAACCTGCGTAATGAACCTGCTTTCCATCTTTAACCTTTAAAGGTTGAGCTCAATGAATTTGAATTCAACATCCGTCACCGAATTCACTAGAGCCTCGTTTGGTAGCGGTTTGCACGTTTAGATGAGTTTGGTATTTGGAGAATAAGAAGGCTGACTGACAAGAATTTTGAAGCTTTGGCCTTTAAAAAAAAATCAAACAAATATAAAACACTTAGGTGAAAATACCGCCTAAATTAAGAGTATTAGTAATGCAATTTCAGAGGTTTCGCCGCCAAACAGCAGCGTTACGACTGTTGGGTTTCCATTTTAATATCCCAAGAGCTAGGCTTGCGCGTTGTGAGACTTGTCATCTTAGTCCTGGGGTGACAACACAGCTGTAATCGACGATTAAAACTGGACGAAGTCATTCTTTAGCTGCAGATAGTCAGTCTCCTAGCAACTGCGCTATGTGGACTGTTAGCTCAATTTAAAATTCTGCTTGTACTGTCTCGGACTAGCACTCTCCGAGAGTCACACTGTCAAAGCTGATGACGAAACTTGAGTAATTTCGATGTAGTACAATTAATCGTAACGTACATCATTTCCTTGATTCTGTCACAATGATTAGTGGCTTGATTGACATAGGACAGTAGCCTATTGACATAATCAAGTGTAATGGGGTGGGTTAAGCCAGCGCATGCGTCAATTGCATCGGGTTCAAGTTTATTGACTCCATAATTTTATCACTAATGCGTCATATCGGCTGTCCTAAATCAATTTATTCTGCGATTAAACTAGTAAATAAAAATAATGGTTAAAAATTAACTTAACCCTCCAAAAATTAACTTAAGTTACAATTGAAAGCATTACCTTAGGTATTATTAACTACATTGAGAAATTTTTAAATGTTTGTTAACATTTGAGTAAGGAATGTAAAATACAGTAACAGGCTCGCTAGAATTTTCAATTTGAAATAAGCAGTTTATATTCAGTTTATGTTTTAGTTTTTTTTTAAGATTTCAATTGTGTAAGCATGATAAAAAAAAATAGAAAAATACGTTTGCGAAAATACAATTGCAATATCTAATAATTTGACATGATAAAACATGTACACATTGGTAATTCATTAAAAAGATAGATAATATATTATAATTTGCAGAACTGACACAAAGCTTAAAAAGATATTCAAAAAGAATTACAGTCTGATGAGGGCGACTGGCCTCTAATAACCAAGGAACATTAGCAGAAGTGAAAAGAAAATATTTAAATTTTACAAGCTATTAAACAGTCACGATGGCCCAGTGGTTGTATGGTCGAAATTTCGATTCAAGAGACCCGAGTGCGATCCCCAGATGGCAGGCTGGTACCAATGGGTTTTTTCAACTTATGTACTAATTTATCGTTGGCTAAGACATTGAGATGGCGACGGGCTCACCACCTGTCACGTCTTCCCGAAAATATCTTCGGTGGTAGGTGGGTCGAAGGGAGCTAAATGTCTAGACTAGACCTCTGTCTACCCCTGTATTGGGAATTGCGTGAAGATATTTTTTTTACAAGTCATTAAAAATATTTCGGCAGAAGGACCTCCAGTTACCTGCTGTGCTTTAAGGTTCGCGCACAGTTCCTCGAACTCTGTCAGTGACATGCCGTTCCTGCGCGCGTCGCCGTTCACGTTGCCGTTGACGCCGCGTCCCTGTCTCGACCCGTTGTCGTAGTACTCCTCGATCATGCAACGGACCTGAAAACGGCACGCTTGCATAAATTTGCAGCATTTTTTATACAACATATGATGTAGAGCGTGACTTGTGTGGATCAATCTAGATTATTCAATTTTATATACTAAAAGCTACCTAGTCTTTGGGTGATCGGAATTCGAATCAGGACAATCCTGTTCAATCCCCAGGAGGAAGGCTTGATATTATTGGCGTGATTTTTTTCTAACTTTGTGAGCTTTGTTTTGTTGGTTTAGACGCTAAGACGGCGGTGGGCTCGCCATCGGCCTCCCAAATAAGCTCCAGTGAGATGTGGGACGAAAGCAATACATTATCTATGCCTATGACAACCTCATTACTGGGAATACGTGAAGATATAAAAATCAGAAGAGCAAAATCAAGCTTAAGCTCTGTTCCATAGGAACCAGTAACACAAAAAATTATAAATATTCTCGGAGTGAAGTAGATGCGAACTTTTCTGAAGATAGTAAAATAACTAATGTAAAATAAAACAGTTTTGCGATTCTTAATAACTCTTGAAACATTGACATAGATACTTACAAAGACCACATACATTGCTCTGATTCCAAAGTAAGTAGCTAAAACACGTGTTTTATGGAATCATACAACTAACATACCACAAACACCCAAACCCGAGATAATGAAGATAAAATTGTTTTCTATATTGACCCGTCCAGGAACAGAACCCAGAACCTCAGACCTTACGAAACCTTTGAAGGCGGTGTGTTCGCCACGGACGGTGATCGTATTTATGCAGAAAGTTGCAGAAGAAAGTAGTATAGAAGGAAAGACTGCATGTACACAAGATGGACCTAGGCTCCAAGTGTAGTAAAAGTATGAGGGTGACCTGTGCTCCTGGGAGCCTACTGGGCTAACTCAAATTTTTCTACGTTATGCGTCGAAAGAAAACTTCGAAAAGAAATCGGCATATAAAAGTTTTTGTCCCTAAAACATTTAGTATGTATATACGTCGAGAATTGAATATTGGTAATGGCAACTTAAAACGTATTCTGCCTTGAACCTTAGTAGTTACAAGACACATCCCTAATTGAAGAGTATCATTTTAGAAATTGATTCGTTCAATTGCTGAAAGTACAGAACAAACCTTCCATTGTGGTATTTTGTATCCGACGCTGTCCAGAGCGTCCTTCAGCTCTTTGAGGTCGATGAATCCGTTGCCGCTTGTGTCTAGCTGTAACAAGTAACAAAAGCTTCATTAATATTAAATACATATTTGCGACAAAGCAGATCGATAAGTTCCTGCCCAATATTGTTTGAATACGAGCTCATTTAAAAAAAATTCAATTTAAGTTTATGAAATCTGCCGAACTCCTGACATTTAATATGGGAACCAATAGACGGCGAGACAACCATTTCGAAAATAATCAAAAGAAAATTAAGTACGCTGGTGATCTGCAGCTGCATCTACGTTACGAGATGTCTGGACCTGCCAACGGCAATGGCAAACCACCAGTAAGAAGGAATTTCACTGCCAATAAATCCTTCTTACTGGATAGTACATCCCGCAGGGCACTTTTATAACCCGTTAAGTAAGTAATCCATAAGTTTAATCTAAAGTGTAATACTGAAAAATGATCTATATACGAATGTAATTATCACTATCGAATAGAAACACACACATCCAAGTGCTAAACGTTACCTTCAACATCACCAATTTCATCATTAACAACTGTTTACACTTTCGTTCCGCACGAAATAAATTAATACAGTGAATGATTGTTTTTTTTTTATTTGTTATATTTTTAAATCACAAGATAAACTATAGTCTTCGAGTATTATCCAATTCAGTAGAATGTTTTTGAGGCCTGGCCTCAATATTAAAACGTATGAAAAAGTACGGTTTTCTCTAAGGGCCCGCAAACTCTCTTTTCAAAAATGTGAAAGAAGTTTTTTTTTTTTTAAGAAATCGTTATCATCATATTATTATATAACAATTGTGTCTCAGGGTTTCACGGGGATAAACGAAAGAGTATATAAGATAGCGACCTGTTCTTTCAGGCTTTCCCGCCAGGCATGATGCGTGAAGATATATTAGTTATGGTATTTATAACAGTTAATTCGAATTCCATTTAAATTCAGTCCGACTTCATTACCAGACATCTTGCACCTTCAACTTTCTGTTCGTCACCGGTATACTTAATTTTGGTTCTGTTTCTTTTTGTCGAGATTATGTTATGTCACATAGGCACCTCTTACGATAGCATCCCACGATACATTCCCTCTATGCATAGATTTATTATGTAAAGATGATAGGATTTATTAAGTACGTAAAATGTATACAAAAATAAACTTTTAAAATAAAATTTGATTTTGCCTTCAAAAAATATTTTACGTAGTTAAGGAATATTTTGAAACCCAACATTTTGAGTAATTTGACTAAGCACTATAATTTTTTGTTATTTTTTAGAATTATTATTATTTCAGAATATTGACATTTAAATTGTATCATATAATATTGACGTAACTGTGTTTAAATAGCGTAAAAACTGAGGATTATGTTTAAACACTATAATACAAATCTAAAATAACTGGTGTTTATGACAACCAAATAATACTCAATGTAATATATACAACGTACTATACGATGTTTATATAATGAAAAAAGGAAAAAAATAATTACATTAAATAAAATATATATATCATAACTAAATATAACTAGACTTTATAATTTAGATAAAATATTCCAATAAGAATAATTTTCTAATACTCACTAACTTTTTACTATAAACAGAGACTAGAGATGGTAGAGATACAATCAACTGAACCACTACTTTAATCTGAAAAAAGGAGTTTCCTTCATTTTCTTTAGACTTTATCATCAAATCCCTACTTGGTCACAATGACACTAACTTGGAAGTATACCACTAACTTGGAAGTATATTATAAACAAAAAGAGAATTTGCGATTCGGTTTATACACACATGAAATTATGAGGTAACAATTATAAACATAAAACCTTCAACTGAAATCAGAATTTCTCCTTTTTGGAAGGAACGACGCTGAGCAACTAGCATAGGTCTTAACGCCGGTAGAATTATCATAATCGAATATGGTTAAGGATAGCGTTTGCATTAAGTTATCGTTAGAAAATAATGTTCGTTAATAGAATGGAATATAAATCGTTAGAAAATGTAGCTAGTGATGTAATCGCAATGCCATTGTTATCATTGTCTCTAGAACTATAACGTTAATGTTACGATTTCTAAGAATGCGGTGATAACATGATATCTCAATGTTATCGAATAATTTATCGATTATAAATCAATAATTGAATTACCAATTCGTTCTGGACCTTGGTGATGTTTATTAGTATATAGTTCTTCATCTGTCGTTTCCAGCCATCGACCTATTATTTTTCAAGCTATGCAATTAAATAATGTCTTTGCATGTTCTTTAGTGACGACTCGATAGCCGAGTAAGCAGTAACCCTGCCTTTGAAGGTAAGGGTGGCGCGTTTGGATCCCGCTAGGTGAAAACATCTGTGTAAAAATATGAGTGATTTTACTCAAGTCTTGGATGTTAATATGTTCATATAAATATTAACCTGCATAACCCTGTATGTGTATGTATTTCGTACTGTTCGCTTTCATTAAAAATGTGGTCGAAAAACTTCAGTGTCTAGATCTTTGCCCACCCCAGTATAGGAAATTGCAAGAAGACAAAAGGATTAAAATTAGTTTCAACCCATAAATAAAAGACTAAAGATATTCTCTAAATTGCAAAAATAAAAACTGCTTATTGAATAATTCATTACTCTAGAATCCGTTAAGTAAGATAATCTGTTAGGAGAGTAGTAAAAAGCCAAGATTACTCCACTCAGATAATGAATCATAGCAGTTATAGAATACTTCGGTACTCTGCTTACCAAACGTTACTTATTCCAATTCATAAATTCATAGTATTACAGGTATTTATCAAGCTTTGATTAGATTAAGTTTTAATTGGTTAAAAACGAGAGTTTAATGTTTACTAGACACGTGCATTATCTATTTTTAAAGTTCAGCATCAATTTTAGTTCAATAAGAAATGTTATTAAACAAAAGAAAGATAATGCAATGTTTTGCATTCCATTTTCAAATTAAATTTGCAAACTTCAACAACACTATAAACTACATATTAATAAAAAAAATACAAGCGGCGTCCACTCGATTGAGGTGATGCTCGTTCGGGATGTATAAAACAAAGAGGATCAACTGCGGCTGTAGAATCGTAAGCTTTTTTCGACTTTTTTGTGTAGTAAACGCTAAAAGTAAACGCTCGTGTACGCATGTAATGTAGGGTTGCGAGGGATCCGGCTTTTGTCGGAAACGTTTCAACATGCAAACGTAGATACATCTTGTTTTTAGTTTAGTCGCTAATGAATACATGATTTTTTCTGAATAGATTTGTACTATACTAAGTCTAGATAGGTCATTTAAAGAAAATAATTATCAGGTTAATCAGTGTTTCAATTAGTTCCCTATTGTGAGGGGGAGATAGTGCTGAATTTAGCGTAAGAATTTCCCTGCGAAAAGTATCACCCCTGCTCATCCGCTCACGGCCGAATGTATAACTATGCCATTAATAAGATAAATGAAAATTTTGTGCCATTATAAGTTGCACGTAATTAGCGTCAGGTGCTGATAGCGCATAATAGGTATTAACGATATTGAGTACCAGGGGCGGTCAACCCTAGCATAATTTATCAGCTATGCAACACAATGCAGTTTTTTGTGAACACAGAAAGCGCAACGTAATAGCGGCCGGAAACGGGCCGAAAAGTTACAGGTTCTATGCAACATAGCGTGCGCATCACGCTCTAAATCAGTGACGCGAATATTTTCCAAGGTTGGAAATCAAACGCTTCTACTTATTTATTTATTTAGACAGGTAGCATGCTTGATCAACTTAACTAAAGTCTAAAATGACTATATATATATATATATATATATACATATATATATATATATACATATATATATATATATATATATATATATATATATACACAAGGGATCAGTGCAACCTTCACCAGGACTATAATAAACAAATATATTCACGCAATTCCCTATAGAGAAACAGAGGTCTAGTGTAGACAATTAAGGCCCTTCGATCCACCTTCCACCGAAGATTTTCGGGACAACGTGACCGGTTTCCAGCCCGTCGCCGTCTTTATGTCCAACCTAACGATTTACCAGTACTATCAGTGGCAAAAAGGAACTTTCATCATCTCATTGATTCACCCCCGGGCATAAGGGTTGATCCATAATCTACTTGGTGTGGTTGTGGATATTTGTTCCTGGTGAGAGGGTTTGTACTTTGAGGTGTTGGGTGAGGGTTTGTATGTACTTGTGTAATTATTCCACGTCTTCTGCTTTTTCTGCAGAGGTAGAGTTGTAAAAAATATAATTTATCTTTAATTTGGTGAATTCAAGTATGCCAGAAAGAAGAAAGGCGAATTATATTAAACTATATTTGTCTATTTAAATTATTGTATTGGTTTCATTATCAGTATAAGACGAATAACAAACATATACGAGTTTATGATGTGCAACTTCTGCTGTGGGAGCAATAGATGAAAGTTGGTTGTAGTACCAGGTTTGTAAAATAGGACTCGAACGGAAGACAGTTTCACAATCCGCCTATCCATTTGCCTTTTGGTGATTTTCAATTGAAGTGACGAAGAGATCTAGACTTTTCGTCCGCACGAACGTCGAATTAAAAAAAAACAAAAGCAAAAGAAATGTTAATGCAGCCACGCTCTGTTTGTTACTGAATTGTAAACGCAAGGTCATTCCGTAACTCACACGTTCATATTTTGTGTCTAGAATTGAATGTGTCATTGTGACTGATAATCAATTTTATCTCTTAAATCTGATTAACTGTTACTAACAATATTCAATTTATTAATTAATCATTAATATTCAAATATATTTCTTTAAATTGTCATCTACAAAAGTAATAGTTGGGGCGCAATAATCTTACATTTAATTAGAAAAATCATAACTTTTAATAACTTATATTACTTCAGTAAACAATATTTAATAATAAATTACTTTGTTAATAATAAACATTACTATTTTCATTATATTAACATCATAAATTTTAATATAAACATAATTATAATAATCTACATATAAAGCGATACAGTTTTGAAATAAAAGTTACCCTCGTTACTGTTTCATTGACCGTTTTATCGACCATTCGAATGTGAAAAATATATTAATAAAGCAAACGATAACCCAGCAGTGATATGAACAATTGAACATGCAGCGATCCATTTAATGGACCGATATTAACATTTGTTATTATGTCTGTAAATAACTTAAGAAAAGATATATAATTTTGAAAATAGATATTCAGCTCAGTTATATCTCTGATTAGATTTGGCTCAGCTGGCTAACGTACTAACAACTGACATGTAACAACTGTCATCATGGAATAACAATGATAATGTTTGTATTAAAATACTTTTTATTCAATTATTTATAAATTTTTGTAACTTTATAAGTATCGTCAAACTTCTCTAATTCAGTGGTACATCCACTAATTATGACAGCACAAATTCCCTTGTAAAATACAGCTGACACTAAACAGCATTAAAAAAACAGATTGTTGTACAAGAATTTAACTCATTATTCACTCTGCTGCCGACAATTAGAAAAAAAAAATACCGCAGAAAATTCAATACCGTACCTCATTACTTATTGATACCGTAATTTTCCATAAACATTATAAGTTGACAAAACACAAAGCCTAATGCAACGTGTTGGCGTAAACACATTCTCTTTGTGTCGAAGACAATCGCCGCTTCCTCGTTCCCTATTCCATCGTTCTGAAGTCCACTGTGGAATGCTATAAATCACATTATGAGATTTAAACGATGACTCAGTGCCCGCTGATTCATACTATGACAGAGCGATGTTTACATAACATCGTGTCATATTAGTATCGCTCGAACGGCAATTGCTTTTCGGCGTACTTAATAAACACTTCGAGTCTGTACGTTTCTGGTTCTTCCACATGAGTCAATTTTACTTATTCACATGCTGGTTTAATAGTGTTCGTGAAATTTTGAATGTATACATTCGTTGATTTAAGCGTATTTTAGATTTACGAACAAAAACAACGTTTTCATAATTACGGAAAAGACTGATGGGAGTTCAACAATATTTGATAGATCGGTTTCTATTTATACTAAAATTCAGGGTAAAGTTTGTTGCCTCCATACATAACTTGGAGTTATAAGAAACTTATATACACTATTTCAAAAAATTATTTCATTAATATCAAGCTCAGTCTCAAAAAAATTTCTTCGGTGGAAGATGGATCGAAAGGACTTAATTGTCTAGACATCTGTCTGGGGTAACTCCAGGATAGATGTCTCACTTTTCCAAATCACTTCATAACTCCTGATTCTCCATAAATGCGCTCCACTTTTTAAAGATACATGCCTCGTAGCGGATAGTTGAAAATATTATCAGACATAAATATAACACATTTAATAGATAAAGATTTCTGTCTCAGATAGCATAGCCCCTCTCCCATGTCGGAAGTTCTTTCGTTTATAGGGGACGCAGCGCTTTGCAGCAGCAGCCATAGTCGCAATCCAATTTCTAACTTGCCAGCCTCTGATAAATGAAGTTGCAAAGGCCTATGGGCTAACAGTATCCCGTGGATTTTAGACGGGATGCTTCTCCTTCAAAGATTCGAGTCTGTTTCGGTTGCCTGCACTGTTTCGTTTGGTGGCATCCCGGTTAGGAAAATTTCGGGTATAAAGCATTTTCCTCCACGGAAACCAAAAAAAATCTTATATTTAAAGGCTGGCTAACTAGCCCTAGGCCCATTAAGGTAATATAATTTATATTTCCAAGGTCCACCACCGCCACCAGTCCACAAGCCAAGAATTTTTATGTTTTATATGTAAAAGAAGTTTCATATACATACATTTAGTAGGTATACATATATAAAACTAGGTTAAAATTTAGAATATGGCTAATAAAACACGTGGTCTGGATGGAGAAGCCAACAGTAGGTAGTTTTTATTAATGTGTTCATACTTAAGTACCGATAATTTAAAACTTATTAAGCGCCACATTTTGCATTGCTGTGAGTTCAAAAACCCGCTAAGTGTGAATTTATCTTCGCGTGCGTCAAGAGTCAAGATAAAAACAATATCTCACATAACTCACGGAAAAGGTATATTTTAATAACAAAGGAAGCGGATATTTAGATTTTAAATTCCTTGCGCGGAACAATTTGTAAGGCAATTTTTACTGTGAAATTGATTATAGTAATAAAAAATAAATAAAACTTTATATTCTTATTAATTTTGTCTTCTTGCTATTTTTAGAGATATGCCCTTTTCAAAGATTTGGCGTAAGAAAGGGGATGGCAAATTCTAATGTAAATACCACGCAACACCAAAGCCATAATGCTAGGTTACGTGCACTTTAAATTTATAACGCGAATAAAAATTTGTAAAAGCCACATAGACACACCAATGATAAGATTCGAAAGGTCAATCTTAACTTTCCAAATTTTTAGCTATGAATTTTTCGAACATTTGGATCGATGGTTTGGACCGTGTCACGTTGTTACGAATAAACTTTAGTGAAGGTTGAAATAACCAAACTGATTAAACCTCGGATCAAACCACTATTGAGCGTAAACCCAAATAATCTTATTTATAAATTTTAAGAAAACAATATTTTAAATTGTGTAATAATTTGCTTTCATTTATTGTATAGCGACGCGATAAGATTCAGTCCGGTAGAGATAAATATGTAATTGCGGGTTTTATCAATATTACTGACACGATTTAGTCTTATCAACCGATATTAATCTATATGGCCGAATGTCTCTGTTTTTGATCTATAGAGCATTTATTACGCAAAAAACCTAGTATCTGTGTAATGAAACACAAAAAGTACCAAGCTTCAGATTAACGATGAGTACCTAAAATTAAAACTGCATTAATGAAAATTAGCAAAATTCGTATGATTGAAGTAATTTAATTAAAAATAAAAAAATCAGGCACTAATAACATTAGGTAGGTACTATTTTAATATGTCTATAAAATCTTTATTTAAAAATCTCGTGTCATAATATTCGTCCACGTTCGTAGACAAATAGTCTGGTACAACAGTACTTTTGAGTTAATTAAACAAATTTCAAATGGTACTAATAAATAATCGTAAGATCATTTGTTGTTTATTATCAAGTTAACTTATACAAGACGAATAAAATAAATAAGTAGCGTCTAAATATTATAGATTTCCTTGTTTATCATAATCCAGTAGCATGTCCGTATACAAGAACCCAGTGCCCCGTAACGTTGCGTGGGTAACGTAAATGTCGTCTAAGTATAGAATAAAAATAATGTCAGAATGTGGCTTATAATTTAAGAAACATTCATTCATTGTTTTGGGAAATAAAAGTAAAGCCGAAGATATATTATGGTTACGCCAAATATTACACTTGAGGAATGTTCCTATGTGATGGACTTATTCAGTCTTATTACATCTTATATACTATAAATTGTTAATGTCAAGTAAGATATTATTCTGTTACCATATTGGGCCTTCTCCCTATTAAAAGATTCAAAATAAATTGATATTTATTTTTCGGTAATTCTATTTCGTCTTCATCTGTGTCTCTGAAATATTTTGTTGCATCCAGAAATGATAAATAATATATAAAGAGAATAAATAAATAAGTATACCTAGGCAAGAAAACGTAAACGTAAACAGAAAAAATAAAACGTGAAAATAAACTAATAAATGATTTATGGATAAATACACCTCAGAAGTTTTTAATTTTTACATTAGTTTATTTACATGCGCAATAACTTTTATCGCAATGGGCATGTTACGAGAACCTACTGCTTATAGGTCTTAAATTTTAATCAATAATTCAATTATATTATGTAGCTTAAGGTAAAACATTATTCACTGGGCATGGTGTTCAAGCTAAGACCTTTAACATGACCTTAACAACGTAAACAAGATTATCATAATCTCGTAAGGAAAATCAAGAATATCCATTGTACTGAGTATATTTTCACACAGTTTTTTACAACACACGTTTAACTTTAAGAAAATGTATTCAAGACTATGTTTATCATTTTCGCAATTATATACGCGGAACTAAAAGCGGCCTTCAAAGCAATCATCGCCTTAATGCAGCATTGTCGGACATTCCTTACACTTCGACTTGGTTCGAAGGTGGGTCAACGGTCCCCTAATCGCAAAGCAATCGGTTCGGAGGTCCTCGACCCGACGTTACTGTAACTGCAATGCAGCGTATAACCTGAACGCCTTTTATGGATAACACTCCATTGGAATTCTAAGAATGTTTACTTATACTGCCAATACAATGTATCCGCGACTGCTTGAAATGATAAATGCTGTACATACTGTGTATGACGTTTCTGTCAATTAAGTCATGTCAAGATTCTATAAATATTTTAATACAAAGTGATTCTTAATATTTATAATGTCATATAACATTTTAAAAATACTGCCTGTAAAAGTCTGTGTTTCAGAAGCGATTATACGATTAACGATGACTTTCGACGCCTCACAGTCCACCGAGTCATACCTTTCATAAGCAAATACCTTTCAATCCTGACCATATCACTTATTGCAAGGCTGTGTTTCGGTAGACATAGAATAGAGTGGTATTACAGGCTTCTCCTATGTAGAGAAAGAGTCTTCCATCTTGTAAGGAAGTCCTTCTTCCGTTTACCCAGGTTTGAAAGTGTTCATATGCATATCATTGAACATAGATATATGTGCTGACGTAAACAGCTATTTTTAAGCAGAAGTCGCACGGGGTTCATTAAATCTATTAATGATTTATTATAAATAACATTTAAGCCTTATTGTACGGCTGTACGTTCTATTCAACTGCCTCTGCGGCTGCGCAAACTTGCCAACGACGCACACCTACACGAAAAGCGAACAAGTATCGGTAAATACAATGATGATGTCACAATCTCATTATCCGTTCGCGTTGAGGTGTAAAGAATGATAAAACTTATTACTATATATTCACCCAGTGACCAGATCACTGTTAGATCTAATATCTTCGTCAAGTTATGTTATTTCTATATTGACTAGGGTACTTTTTAGCGAAGCAAAATGCTTAGCAATTTAAAAGTTTAGAAACAAGTTAAAGTTAAATCTGTAATTCTGGCACTTTTGTTGTTGCCGCGTTGTATTTAAAGGTTTCGTATTTATTCCTCACGATGCGCGACTCAAAATAATTCATAGGAATGAAAATAAACATTTAGTTAATCTTATAATTTCAGGACTATTTGCCAGAAAAATTAGCAGGATATAATCATCACGAAAAAAACCACACCAAAATTCAAGAGACCGAGCAGCGCCTAGTAGCAGGGTAATTTGGTACTAATGTCGACATTTCGTATATTATACTTTAAACATTATAGTAGATATAAAAGAATGAATAATGATATGAAAAACCTTCGAAAAAATATAACCTCCAATAGGCCGGATGCACTTCAAACTTCTAATTTTCACCAGGTACTCACGCCGTTCGTTTATTCACTCATCTTAGACGAGACAAATACTATGTTTGGCGTAAAACAGTAATATTCTGCGGATTCTATGTTCGCACATTAAAGATTGATATAGAATACCTCGTACATTATTATATACATATAATATAATTATCATTAACGGTGTTTTTTGCGGCAATCTAAGGTAATGACAGCTGGTGAGTTAGATGTAATATTTATAAAAAACACATTTTAATAGGTCAATGCAAATGCAAAACGGGTCTTAATAACTTTCATAACCTGAATTACAAGTGATGTATTAATTTTTATATATATAAATCATATTACTCTGAATATATATTTAAATATATATGAATAACAATGAAGTAGTATGAATAACTTATTATAACCGACGATTGAATTAGTTTAAGTAAAAAAAATAACAGTTATTAATAATTGTGAGTCATAGTAGTAACATAATTCCCCAGATATTTAATGAATAACGAGGGGACTACGAAGCACTATAAGTCAGGGGGTTCACGCTATAAGATCGTTTGCGGTCGAGTTTTGTGCAATATCGTTATGACTTCTAAATTGTTTAATTGTTGAGAGAGATGGACGTGCGAAATGAATATGCGTCACTTTGCTCTAGTGCGATTAGTGGACTTCACATATCTCCGAAATAATATGCGTTTATACATATAGGTTTCTACACGAATGGATGTCATAACTGGTGGTTAATTTGGCAGTCGAAGACTCACAAAAATATATAAAGATATCTTCACGCCATTCCCAATACAGGGGTAGCCCGAGGTCTCGACAATGAAGTCTTTTTGACCCACCTTACAATGAAGACATTTTTTGGGACAACGTGACAGGTGGTGAGCCCGACGCCTTTATATCAAAGCCAACGACTTAAATCGTACTTAAGTTTAGAAAAAACCCTTTGGTACGAGCCTTGTGGGTCGAATTCGGGTCTCATTTTTATTATACCGGCCGGATAAGCAGAACACAATGCAATCAGCAAACGGCCTCCTTGAATTGGATGGAACAGAGTGTAATAGTTTTCTTATATAATTCTTGAATATAAGGAGCCAAACGAGCCACTTCCAATGACCCACCGGCAAGTCTTTACAACTTTAGTAGAAGAAAGTTACACGAGCGACGCTGAGGACTCAAATCGTATGCTACACTGTTATAATGCAGGATTCTATAAAAAAAATCCAATAATAAATTTAATTTTTTTACAGCTATTAAGAACCGATTATTGCGATTGCAAATGCGATTCATACCAAACGAGTTTTTGTTACTAAAAATCTATTCAGTTTAGTACCTGGTATTAAATTGCAACGGAATCGAATTGGTTGTTAACATATAATGGAAGGCCTCCCATAGATTACAGTTCAATAAATAGCAAAAACTTCATTAGGCACAAAATATAATAAATAATAATAATATACATATATGTATGGTATTACAGTGAGGATTGTTAAACAGGAAATACTTTGTTTACTTGCCTGCCTGTGAACATAGGCGACAGCTAGAAAGTTTACAACTGATAAGAGAATCGTTAGGAAGTTCGTCTACTCACAGAAAGATTGATACTTTTATTACTTCTTAGAAAATAGTCAACCATTTGCGTTGATTTTGACGTTAACTAGAAAAATTGGTCAAGTGTTGAAATTTGTTTTTCTGTCTTTTTTCTGTTTCTCTCGATTTCATTGGTTCAATCTTTAGAGAATATTTACAGTAATTTTACTTCTTGTAATCAATATCTCACGCCATTTCCAATACAGGTCTTTCAACAGGGGTCTAGACAATTAAGTCCTTTCAACCTACTTTCCATCGTGGACATTTTTTGGGACAAAGTGACAAGTGGTGATCCCGTTGCAGTTTGTCCAAGCCAACGACATAAACCGTACAAAGTTTTTAAAAAAGTTTTGGGGATTGAGCTCGGGTCTCTTGACTTGAATTCCGATCACCCTAGCCGGGTGATCGGTCGTGACTTTGTAATCTTGTAATATACTATCACATATTACAAGACAAAATATATAATAATATAATAATTACTTCTCGCAACATATGTAATATTTGAACATGCAGTTATACGAGAACTTCAAAAATAGATAATTTTTAAAATAACACTGATACATGGGATGTGTTATTATACATATCAGCATTTTGAATAGTAGGATTATAAAAGTTTAGTAAGACTGCTAGTTTTAAAAATGTAATCAAAACTCCTGTTCTTCGAGACAGAGACACTACTTCAAAAACATTAACCAGGTATGTAGAAAAACGACATAGTTACTTAAAATTACGTTGTTGTGATTAGTAAAATAAGGAAATTTGTTTAATTAGAGAAACTTTACTTATGGTAAATAATACCTATATCAACACAAGCAACAATACCATTTTCATTCAATACCTTCTTATAAAAATAGAAGCATTGGGGATGGAATCTCTTCGTAAAATGTGCGGTCTTACCTTGAAAGACCGAAACGAAAGAATAGATTCGCAATATGGCAGGTTTGAAAGATGATCTTATCACTAAAATTGATAAGGGTGTGCTTCGAGGGTGTGGACACGTTGAGCAAATGAGTGAAGACCGAATGGTGAAGAGAAATAGTGCGAAAGATAACATTAAAAGGTGTCGATGTAGGCCGAAACTAACTTACGAAGACCATGTAAGTAAATTGCTCGAAGAGGGGACTCGGATATCTTGACATGCATATATGAAGAAAATGATGAATTTGAAAGAAGCGAAAGAGGTATGTAGGCATCGTGACACTCGGCTACCTGTTCTCTCTGGCTATCCCGTTAGGGATTGTGAGTGAAAATAAGTATAATCAGTTTCAAATTAGAGTATAATGTACTTCCCAAATAGCAATACCATCCAAAATAAATAAGTTCTTATAAAAGTGACAAAAGAGATGATTCTAATTTGGTCTATTCAAAGTTTTGTTTGTTTTTCAAACTGTGTTTACAAATAAACAAAGATGTGTCCCTAATAACGAAATATAGTAACATTATAAACAGACTTTCCCTATTACTAAATTCCATTTACGCCACACGCTGTTTTGCATATCGTGCCTGAAATTATCATATATGCATATTGATAAAGACCGATACTGTGGAAACAGCTGTTTACTAAGTGTTAACAACTCGAACGCATAAAGTTTTAACGCAGCGCGATCCAGCAATATTGCAATTAATATTAAAACACTAGATTAACAATTGTGAATGTGATGCTTACAATGTAATTTACATACACATCGGCCTATTAAAGTCCACTGCAGGACAAAGGCCTCTCCCATAGGGAGGATTTGCCACAATCGCCACGCTTGGCAAGCGGATTGGCGATCGCAGTACCAGGCCTCTCGCACCTCAGACGCTGCTGCCCGTCTTCGGTCTGATTATTTTGGCCTGATATTTTTAGAGGTGTTTATTCCGCCATCTATCGGTTATCGTAACGATATTCAAGGCAAGTTTCCCTTAGTCGCCTCTTACGAAATTCTCGGGAAAAAAGGGAATGGTAATATTCTTACGCCGTTACCACACGGAATACAATACAACATAACTTATACAAAATAAATTGACATGAAGGGTAGGAGTGGTCATACACTTAGTCGACAATCTTCTTAATAAGATCACCATGGAATCGGTCCTAAATCGTCAAAATCTACAAAGATATCCCAAATATGAAAGTACACAGACGAATTAGTAATCTTATCCTTCATGTAAAAAACGTAGTTTCAAAAAGTTTGTTACAAGAATTTTCATAGCATCAGAACGACATGCTATGTATATGGCGTATCATGCATTGTAAGAAACCCAGACCCCCAGAATACCACGGAACATGTACACGATCAGGAACATACTCGTTGTTTTAATCTCAAAGAATAGCTTGCCTTGCGAAAACAATATAATACATAATACAAAGTATAAGTGTCAACGAAGGACAAAAAGTGCCTGAATAAGAAACAAAATTGATTCTTATTCCAAAACTATAAAATACAGAATTGTAAACCGAACCGGTAAATGCATGGATGGGACTGTCCGCTTCTACAATCACGTTCATTACATCCTCGTAATAAAACTCAACGTACGCGTCATGGCCCTGAAGAAAATCACTGCAATTATTGCTCGTGATGAATATTAATTTGTCTTTTACTCTGTTACACGACGCTTGGTTAAATTCTTCCGTGGGGATATTATTAATACACAAAATTCCGATACGAATGAAAAGATTCGATTATAGTGCCGTACGTCGTGAATCAATAGAACAAAATGGTTTTATTCCTTATATCTTAAAACTTTTAGCATTCCATTAATTTTGATATCATCATTATTATTATATGTAGGGATGTAAGGTATATAAGGATATATATATTGCAGGTATATAACGATCGCGATACTTTGCGATCTGTTCTCTCGGGTTCACCATAAATAAATTCTTATTATTCTTTGAAATAGTCACCTTACTTTGACATTTCATTACAACCACTGAAGAACGTAGCCTCGCTTAGCAAACGGACTGACGACCGTAGTAAGCCAGAATGTGATGGTGGCGCTTTATCTGCTTGCATCAATTAAACGTTACATTTAGTCATTAATACGACTCGTACCCAGGGAGATAATGGGTAGAAGTATTCTTTCTTTATTACTATACATCTGTATAGTAGCTATTACATGGAGACGCTTTGAGGTGTTGGTATTTAAAAATCCCAATACAGTTGCAGAATTTGATCTCGGGCTTCCCTTAAATCATTTTTTTCCTTAAAACGGATAAAGTTTCAATGCATATCATATGCATAGAAAAAATATCATATGCATAGAAAAAACCAAAATCGAGTCACCCATTTGGCAGCTCAATCCTTTTGAGTATTCACCAGTTTCTGATGAATATGAGTTACGTCCTAAAGACAATGGCACAACAACAAGTGTTTGTTAAAGACGGGTCCTTCGTTTAAGTTAAAATTATTCCCAGAATCGCACCTCTCGACATGTCGCGCATAAAGGTCAGGTCATGTTATTAACAAAGATGCCCGATGAGAAACGGAGCATGGGAAGACAGCGGTAGCGGAGTGAATGCCGCGACGGCAGCCATTGGAAAGTTCACATACTATTTAAATTAATGATCCGTGTACACGGATCCTACGTATTGTGTAACCTTAATATATTTTAAGTAATGTTTTCTTCAAATTCTATTTATTATAAATAAAACACAGGCATTTCATATCGATGTACAAAACCGCAAAATATTTACTTGACACGGAGCGAACTCGTTAACCGCTATGGAATAAAAAATTACGTATTAAGAAATGAAAACACAACAAGTAAGAAATAAGAATATTATTTTTGCAGAGGCGTGAAGTAAACAATCTGCCACCACATCTAACTTGTAATAACTAATAACTAACAAAAAAAAAACTTGTCATGAGCACATGTGGACTCTATGTCCTAAATTAGATATCACATGATGGTCGAGTACCCCCGTTAACTGACATTAATATTTAAGCTGATATTTATCTCGATTTTTTTTTGCGGGTACCGTATAATACAAAACGACTGGTATTTTAATTTCAGGCTTGCCTTTTTTTCCTTTACATGCCATACCCTAATATAAAATTTTAAAACAAAAAAACGATTACAAAAATTCGATTCAATAATCGAGATATTAAATGATTGCTGCAGCATTACCATGGCAAGTATGCTTTTCGCTGCTTCAGATCTTGGTTCAGCTAATACCGCCTGTAATTCTTCAATGTTCAGTCCATTTATGTGTTTGTATTGTCTTTCCTTCTCGTGTTACAGATTCCAGAAGTACATCTTCTACTAAGCAACATACTGGAGAAGACTTGCCTTTAGAACACAGAATTTGAAATCGGACAAACAAAATTTCAAGCACTGCGAAGTCTAAGACTAATCGACCTGCGGATTTAAGGGAGCTTAATAAAAGGTGTTGTGACTATCAGAATTGATATTTCCTATATAAAAATTTAAGTAACATGTGAACTCAGCGTGCCTTTTTTGGAAAACTTTTGTTTAAACCTACTTTTACAAAATCCGAGTGTCACATTTCGATAAGGGTCAACGCAACTTGTCGACCTTGATAATGCGGCGCCACTGTGATTTTAAATCAAGACAAAATTGGACTTCCTACTTTATAACGACGTATGTTTCTCGGAATAAAGGACAACAAATGTTATCAATAACAACTTTGGAAACGAGCCGTGACAACTTTTTTTTAAAAAAGAATTAAAAATAATAAAGAATTATAAATTAAAAATATATTAGAAACAGATAATGCAATAACAATAAAATCCTAATTTATGCGATTTCTGCATCAATAAAAATTCCAATGTTATACAAGCTAAGTAAATAAATAATAAATATCTTCACGCAATTCCCAATACAGGGGTAGACAGAGGTCAAGTCTAGACAATTAAGTCCCTTTGACCCACCTTCCACCGAAGATATTTTCGGGACAACGTGACAGGTGGTGAGCCCGTCGTCGCCTTTATGTCCAAGCCAACGATGAAATTCGTACATAAGTTTTTTTTGAAAAACTCATTGGTACTGCCACCTGGGGATCGAACTCGGGTCTCTCGACTCGTAATTCCGACCACCCAACAACTCGGCTATCGTGACTTGGATATCGTGACAAGCTAAGGACTACAAAATTCCAAGGCTCATCGACAATAAGATCCTATTGTATAACAACATTACACACACATACATACATAAATACATACATACTACTGCAGGACTCCCGTCCATGCTCCCATCCCCTAGCGTGGAGATTATGGCAAATCCTGGGAGGATCCCGGGAGGATTTGCCACAATCGCCACGCTTGGCAAGCGGATTGGCGATCGCAGTATCTTGCAGTACCTCGCACCTTAGACGACGCTGCCCATCTTTGGCCTGATTTTAGCGAAGGTTATCCCGCCAACTACATGTTGCCATAACGATATTCAAGGCTGTTTCCTTAGTCGCCTCTTACGATACCCACGGGAAGAAAGGGAGTGGTAATATGCTTACACCGTTTCCACACGGTTAGACACACGTACAATGTGTAATAGAGGCAGTAAGTAAGTAAATATTAAAGGAACGTTAGGTATAGCTAATTCAATTAAGATTTTATCCCTCAAACGAATATAGGTAAATTTTAGAGTAAGATTAAAAAAATAATTATTGTAATTTAACTTCAACAGTATTACTTTTACTTACTTATTTTTATAAGAAAGAATAAAATTAATATTGATTTTAACGTAGACATTATGATAAACTATTATCAAGAGACTTTTTTAAACTCCCGCTTAAAGACCTTGCGGCTGCGGTACTTTTAAGGCCGAGACCGGTGGAACAATGCGAACGGAACGTTCGTTGCGAAACACCGAATCGCCTACGAGTGCATCTAGATCAAAGTGCCCAATTAAAGTTGCAGTTGCAGCGAAAACGCCTTTCTCCGCGTGTATAATCCAAATTAACATTGCAAGCACACTTTGTTTGCGTCATAAAATAGCCGTAGAGTAAGTAGCTTAAGCATCATTGAAACGGCTATTGTTATTTCTTTATAATTTTGCATACGAAGACAATATTTTTTTGATGTTGTAAATTTATACCGATAATAGCCGACCCAGCAAACGCTGTTTTGCCATATAAAAATAGAAGTTGATCGTAGAAGTAGTTTTGAAATCTGTATGATAAAAAAATTAAATTAAGCGGTGGCAAACCATAACATTTACCCATATCCATATGCACACAAGATTTCATGGAAATCAGCCGAGCCATTTCCATTTGACACCATGACACGAGATTTTTTTATAACGATATATTCAATGTGGTAAATTAATTTTTCTACTTGTGGGTGAAAGCCGTGTGACGGTTATCGAAAAAGACTAATTACGCAATACAGCCCATCGGTGATGAAAAATTGGATGAAAAGACAGAACGAAAATATGCGCACCGGTTATGTGAAGCAGCATCTATGTTAATTTATAAGAAAATATCTTCAAAAACTGTAAAGCCGTAATATTGACCATATGGAGATGCGTAGCCGCCGGGAAATGTTGCAGTTTCATGGGGTGCCGGAAGTTTTGAAGGAAGACTTAACTTTGGAGGTTATGAAAGTAATTAATGATCAACTTAAGATGAGTGACTGTTGACCCAGCGACATAAGAAGATGTCATCGAATGGGCCGACAAGCTGCTGGAAGCAGACCACGACCGATACTAGTAAAGTTTAAAAATTATTTAGTACGAGATAAGGTCTGGTTCTCTAAAACTAAACTTAGGGGCTCGGGTGTAACGGTCTCGGAATTTTTGACTAAATCAAGGCATAGTGCCTTTATGGCTGCCCGAGATAAGTTTGGCATTTCTAAATGTTGGACCAAGGAGGGAATTGTATATGTTATTACACCGGACGGGTCCCGACATCGTGTGTTTACAATAAGTGAAGTACATAAGATTACAGATTCCCCAAAAATGTCAACTGCAGTAATTGAAGCGAAGCAGCCTGTGCCAACGAAAGCTAAACGAGGTGCCACGGTTAAAAAATGATTGTGCATGTTTTCAAAAATATTTAGGGTTCTTATTATTTTATGTTGTCATATTAAAAAATGTAATTTTAAAATTTCGCCTCGAACTCATTCATATTGTTTCTAAACGCCAAATCACTTTAACTGTAACTATGTATAAGTCTGCTGTGCCCTACCTATGTTCTAATCTTTCGGAATTAATTAATCATGCCTTCTCTTAGGGTTATGGTAACCATATTGAATTAAGATTGTTTATAAACAATGTGTTTTCTTAATATTAACCTTTCTTAACACTTACACTTTAACTGTTGCAAATTAACATTCAATTGCATGTAAAACTTCTTAAATCAACAATGTGAATTGCTATGTTTTATTTATGTAATAAATAAACAAAAGCAAATTATGGTAAACATCAGAGTAGAAAGATGAGGTTAAATTCTCTCTGCAACTGTCATAATTGTGTAGTGTACTACCTTCACATTTATATATATTTTTTGTTGATACTATAGATTTATTTGATCTACCTTCCTACTTATGTTTACAAATCATAGAATAAGAACTTAACACATTGATCTATGATCGACAGAATTATATGCTTTTTTTTTGTAAATGTTATCTAAATTGTTTATGCTATTGTGTAGTGTATACCTTTAAGTCTAAAATTGTGTAATTTTTAATTTTTTTTTAGTTGATCATGGAATTTTGTCTGTTTTTATATATGTACTTGTCATAACACTCGATCATGTCCACCCAGGACATGATTGTTTGATAGGTTTTTTTTTAATTTTTGTTTGTATATTTTTTTTTGTGTATATATTAATATTATTTAAACATTCTTATATATATACTTATAATGGCTAGTAATGATACGACTGGAAATAGTGATATCTTTTTCTCTGCAGATGAGAGCAGTTTTCTTTCTGACGACAATGATAGTGACTGCTATATTATTACTCCCCCTGTATCTGAATTTCTAGTTTCGCAATTTTCTGATGTCCCTAAGAACTTTAATGTAGTTCACATAAATGCTCAGAGCATTCCGGCCCATTTCCCCGATATGCTGACGAATTTCACTAGTAACAACATACACGCTATTCTTGTTTCTGAATCGTGGCTCAAGCCGTGTCTTCCTTCTACATGTTACTCGCTTCCTTGTTTCCAACTAATTAGAAACGATCGCTCTTTTGGTGGTGGCTCCACCACCACCAAAAGAGCGATCGTTTCTAATTAGATGCCCTTTATCTGCGATCACATATTCCTTACACTGTTGTTGAAATGTCAGCACAACCACCGCCGCCTAACGCTGGTGAGCATCTTTTTATCGAGGTAAAACTTTCTCACACAAAAGTTCTTGTCGGCGTGTATTATTGTCCATCCATGTACATTGACTTCTTCAACTCATTCCAAAATATCCTTGAAAACCACATTCCTTCCTATTCACATACTATTATCATGGGTGACTTTAATACCTGCATCCTGAAGCAGGATCATAGGTCATCTAAACTTCAATCTATCCTGAATTCTAATAATCTATCTCTTCTTTCACTTAATGCTACGCATTATTTTCCAAACTCAACACCTTCTCTCCTTGACCTCATTATTGTCTCCTCTTGTGATTTCGTTACGAAGCACGGTCAATATGCAGCCGATGCTTTTTCGTATCACGACCTAATTTTCTTTCTTACAAAACCCGATCTCCTAAAGCAAAGTCGAATATTCTGCTACAGCGCAACTTTGGCAGCATGGATATAGAAGGTCTGCGAACAGATGCTTCACTATGGGATTGGTCTAATATTGCCAACGCGGATAGTATAGATGACAAAGTTTTTTTATTTACGACTGGTCTCATAAATCTTTTCGATACTCATGCGCCTGTACGACCAGTTAAAATCAAACATCGCCCTTCGCCTTGGCTAACTGAAGATATCAGATCAATAATCAACAAAAAAGCAATAGCTAAGGCGAAATACAAGCGCAAACCAAATAGTCATAATAAAGAAAAGTATACTCGTATTCGCAATCACTGCAATAAGGTGTGTAGAGATGCTCAACGCCTACACATTCATAAATCGGTGGAAGATAGTGACACTGCAAAGACCTGGAAATTTCTTAGATCACTGGGGGTTGGAAAATCTAAAAATACTTCAATGTCATACGATTTAAACAATAATCTACTTAATCAATCAAAAAAATTTTTCTTCAACATTACTAGACAACGCAGTTAAAGCTAATACGCTAGCAGATCTTTCAGCTATTCAAACTCCCATTTACTCTCCTTTTGTTTTCAAACCATTCACTATACGTGACGTTGAGAAGAGTGTCTTATCTATTACTTCCAATGCAGTAGGAAGTGATTGTGTCAGTCGTAACATGATTGTTCCTATACTTGATATTATTCTTCCTATTATCTGTCATATCCTTAACTTTTCTATTTCTACCGGTAGTTTTCCATCGTCTTGGAAAAATGCTGAAGTCGTTCCTATTCCTAAGAAATCCAATCCAGCCACATTTTCTGACTATCGTCCTATATCTATATTACCTCTTTTATCTAAAGTTCTTGAACGACTCGTTTTCCTCCAGTTCAATAGTTTTCTATCTACAACTGGACATAGTACTACTACAGCATTGGTTACTATAACTGACGATATCCGATTGGCAATGGAATATGGTGAACTTACTGTTCTTTCCTTATTAGACTTCAGTAACGCATTCAATAGTGTTGATCATGATATCCTACTCGGTGTAATACGCTCTCTTAACGTATCTCCAATAGTGACTGGTTGGTTTCAGAGTTACCTGTCTGGTCGCCAACAACGTATACGCATTGGTGATTCCTTCTCATCTTGGTGCAATCTATGTGCTGGTGTACCGCAGGGAGGCGTTTTATCTCCTTTAATTTTTGCTGTTTTTATAAATTCTATTTCTACTAAATTAAATTCCTCCTACCACCTTTATGCAGATGATTTGCAAATATATACAAAAGCTTCTCCCGATGATCTGTCGAAAGCTGTTAATACCATTAACGCTGACCTAGGGCTCATACTTAAGTGGAGTAAAGCATACGGTCTTTGCGTCAATCCACTTAAAACGCAAGTTATTATCATCGGTAGCTCGCGAATGGTAGCAAAGGCCCACATAGAGTGCCTTCCACCAATTATTTTTGATGGAACTGTCATCCCTATCAGTAACACTGTTAAGAACTTGGGTATACACATGGACAAT
Source organism: Sericinus montela (assembly GCA_029286605.1). Taxonomy (NCBI): domain Eukaryota; kingdom Metazoa; phylum Arthropoda; class Insecta; order Lepidoptera; family Papilionidae; genus Sericinus; species Sericinus montela. The sequence goes on from JAGSMR010000002.1 coordinate 2,901,087, forward strand.
ACCATGTCGTGGGATTATCACTTACAAGTCGTAAGTCGCAAAGTTTATGCAACTGCCGCTTCTTTGCGAAGATTACGTAACTTTCTTCCAATAGCCACCAAGATTGTGCTCGCTAAATCCCTTCTTTTCCCTATATTCGACTATGCTTACGTCAGCTATCTTGATCTCACTGAAGCCCAACTTGATAAACTTGAGCGAATTCAAAATTTTTGCATAAGATTTGTATACGGTTTACGAAAATATGACCATATTTCTCTTTATCGTACAAAGCTCAAGTGGCTGCCTATTCGTCTTCATCGGAATGCTCACATATTGTATCTTCACAATAACATTCTCTTCAACCCACTTTCTCCTTCTTACCTGAAAAACCGCTTTGAATTTCTTCATGACTCTCATTCGCGGAACTTGAGATCATCAGATAGTTTAAAGTTGAAGACACCGCTTCATAAGAGTATCTTCATGGATAAATCCTTCACTGTTCAAGCTGTCAGGTTATGGAACGCGCTTCCTTTGGAAGTCAAACGAGCGCAAAGCCTACCTGCATTTAAAAAACTCGTGAAGGATCATTATTTTGCTTTGTAAAGCGCATCATTGCCTCTTCATCAGCCGTTATAAATAGTAATATATATGTTATTATTTATTTATTCTTTTAGTATACTATTTTATGCAGAAATTATATATGATATACAGTTATTTATTATATATATTTATATTATTATATACAGAAACATTTTACGTATTTGTGTAAAATATTCATAGTATCTATAACATCTTTTTTAATATTCTATCATGAATATTACTAAAGTCTTCAGTACGCCAACACACCCTCTTTTTCTTTCACTCTTCTTTCAACTCTGTCCATCCATCGGTTGTCTGGAAGATATTGCTGTCAGCAATAAGACCGCCCATTGCTCACTTTAATAACATGCGTGTTTTATTGTTAATGTTTTCTTTTTTTTTGGGTGTGCAATAAAGAATATATAAATAAATAAATAAATAAATAAAGCATGCATGGCATGTGCTTTCGGCGAAAGAATTATCCGAATTCCGAAGAATTATCCGAAAATTCTTCTTATTTGGATGAACTATAAAATTCTGTCGTTCGCTTGGACACAAAGACGCCGCCAGGCTCAACACCTATCACAATGTCCCAAATAAGATCCGGAAGGGACTAAGAACTTGTCTAGACCTCATACCCACCCCAGTATTTATATTTAGGGAATGCGTAAAGATAAAAAAAATTCATGATATACACACATACAACACAGATATTCTACCGATTATTTTCAACAACCCCTGTCACTTGCGTTAACAAGGACTATCCTTTCTAGTGGTATTCGGGTAAGCGTTAAATTAATTTGAGGGCTATTTGAATTCCACAGGCGCAGCAGGAAAAGGCAAGGATTTAAAATTGCCTATTGTCAATCACGTATGTTGATTTTGCTCTAATTAACCGCATTATTGCCATACTTTACTTTTTTATATAGAAATTATGAACATTGTATATTTAATGACGTATACATACATGTATATATAATAGACAAAATGATTTCCGATAAGTTTTTAGACTTTTTTATTGATCAATAATGAGGCAATTTTCGAGAAACTGACTTTATCGAAAGTATGTGCTTGTAAATACGAAACTTGGTTACATTCACCTACACCTTACATTGTTCGTAAGGAAGTGAAAGGAATCGAGCTTGGAATTATCTTAATGTATTGGCCATATATTGGTGCAAAAGTGAGAGCGCAGTGTTTTACTTTTACGGATGCTGATATCGGTTACTTTAATAAAAAGTTCCATGAATATTACAATAACACATTCCGCTTAAATAAAAAGCTATACCACGTGCTTAGTATTAATACCGCGTGGTAGTCTGCAGCTCCGAGAAATCATAGTAAAAAAAGGCGATTAAAAACTATGATCACCTTCGCGTAACTTCATTGATAATCTGCTTTGCCTAATTACTTAACGTCTTCTTATTCTAATTGAAAACTTGAAAGTTTATTATTGAAGTGAAGGGGGGCTATTCTTGTTTTGTTTTTCATGTCAGATTTTGCTTTGAAAACTTTGAAGACCGTGGTAGTCTACACAACAATAAAGTATCTAAAACAAACTTCCCCATTTTACATAACAAATGTACATATTTAACGTGGAAGTTCGCTAATCTACACAGTAGAAATGTAAGTTTGTGGTTTAAAATTACGCCAGTGACCGGCGATATCGGCTTATATCTCTTACACTACTACAATTACTACTATTACTACTACTATTCAAAATAGACAACTGGTTTAGATAAGAACTGAACATATAAATCTAAATTTAACACATCCGCTCTCTGTCCGGCACAGACGATATTATTGAGTACGAAACAGCGTTATCAAGCGCGTCGCGTCATATATCCGCTGGACAGAGCGGTTTAATTGCTGGGGCATTGTGATAATGACTAATGCAAACACCGGCTGCTAATATTTACGTATTACACTACGTAATTAGCACGCATGTGCGACAGATATGCGCAGAAAATGTAACAAATACGTCCCTGTCTTCCTGTAAACATCGTAGGAAGCTTTTAAAGGAAGTTTCTTATTCAAAAAGCATATTTTTCACATATCAGGACTTATCAGAACCATTAAGCTTAATGCGCTCTGAGCAACGAGAGTTATTATTAAATATTCAGTATAAAAATGGCCCTTTCCTTTGCGAGTAGGAGAAAGACGCGACGTAATATTATTTAATTACAAATTTGGCAGAGCTTTCACATTCTGCCAAGTGTTATTCTCCTTACTTATAAAATGATGAACGTCTGATTTCGTTTTCATGTTTGTCTGTATATGTTGTTAATGTAGTTCATGCGTGAAGGTAATTAGCAAGTATTGAGACAGCGGAACATATTAACCAAACGTTTCGTTTCCAGGAAGACATTCTCAATTAAGTCAGTTAATCAGTCATTACATTAAAGCCCTTTGCAACAGAAAACCTAAACAAAACACACAGAATTTACCTGTTCCGAGGTTACTTCATCTTTTGTAAGGTTGCTTGTGAAATAGTTTTTCATTAAATTATAATTTTCAATAAAATATAAAGACAGATATTTTAATTTATGCAGTCGTAATAGTTACAGAAATTCGTAAACGTTGATAATCACTTACCATAAGATACCAGGAGAGCCGTTTACCTCATTTTTCTATTCAATTCAATTCCCTATACTGGGGTAGACAGAGGCTTAGACAATTAATTCCTTTCGTAAGTCGAGACTACCTTCCACCGAAGCCATTTTTTGAAAAAACATGACAGGTGAAGGTGAACCTGTCGCCGTCTTTTATAGACAAGCCAACCTGGGGATCAAACTCGGTATCTTGATCACCAATCTACTCATTTTTCACCTATCTAAATTTCAACACGATAGAATTACAATATTCTAAAAAAAATAATTCCTAAGAGATCTCACATTTGTTCATATAAAGTATCTAAGTCATTTGACTCGAAAAAATCAATTATATTCGATTATTTTGTAAGAATAATAAAAAGCTACTAAGTGCTAATTACTAAATCAATTAATTATTTCAAATACCAATGCATAACAATCAATAATCACATTCTGTATCCGACCTACGACCTTTATTTCATTTAATATAGGAGATTCCGTAAATCTAAAATATATTTAATCGTTAGTAAACAAAAACGGACTATAGTTTAGGGGCCTTTATACGTGGATAACGTATCCACGAAGGAAAGCGCTACGGACCAACGGACGGCAGTAGATATGGCGAACTATTTGTGATATTTTGCATTCATGCTATACGTAGCCGGAGAGCGTGTAATGTGAATGTGAGACGCCACTGGTTTGAAATAGATTATTCATTGACATATGGCGCTGACAGGGAAAAAACAATAGAGATATGCGTTACAAAAAAGGGAGAAAGTGTATTATGTGAATATATGATCAGAAAAACTTGTTGTATTTTTTTAGTTACTTTCTAAGTGTTTTATTTACCAAAGGAAACAAATCCCTTGACCATTGACTAACAATGATATATATGACTTATAAAATAATAAATAAATATCTTCACGCAATTCCTATACTGGGGTAGACAGAGGTCTAGTCTAGACAATTAAGTCAAGAGACCCACCTTCCACCGAAGATATTTTCGGGACAACGTGACAGGTGGTGAGCCCGTCGCCGTCTTCATGTCCAAGCCAACGATATAATTCGTACATAAGTTTTTGAAAAACCCATTGGTACGAGCCTGCCAACTGTGGATCGAACTCGGGTCTCTTGACTCAAAATTCCGACCTCCATACCACGTATCGTGACTTTTAAAGAGAGAACAACAAAACAGAGTTGATATCGTGTAGGAACTCTATAAACACGGTCCAGTCACGCCCCAAACGAGACGAGCGTTAAATACCGTTTCATTATGTAAACTTGTGGAACGTGCCCACAAAATGTATGTAAACAGACTTTTTTTAAATCACTTTTTACATTTTTTTTTTCTGTTTCACTATTGTAGATATTATGATCTTACGACGTGACCAATTCGACCGCAACGTACTCTGGACGCCGGTTCTAAATGCAATACTCCCGTTACATACCGAACTTGAAACGTGATAAACAAACCCGTACAGCGTACTATATGACGTATCACCATTCGTTCAGTACTTTAAGGATAATTTCCTGAATTGTCTAATTAATCAGTAATTCTGTCTGTCAAAATTTAATACGAAACAAATATTATATGTGAAACATTTAACAAGGAGAAATTGAAACATGTAAATAAAAAATAAATAGAATATCATCACGCAATTCCCAATACAGGGGTAGATAGAGATCTAGTCTAGACATTTAAGTCCCTTCGACACTCCTTCCACCGAAGATATTTTCGGGACAACGTGACAGGTGGTGAGCCCGTCGCCGTCTTTATGTCCAAGCCAAAAATATAATTCGTACTTTTGTACTTATGTACGAATTATATCGTTGGCTTGGACATAAAGAATTTTTTGAGACATATTCTATACATGTCACAATTCAAGAATATTGTGATAGTTTCCTTTTTAAAGTTTTAGTGCAAAAAGAATTGTTTAAAATTTATTTTAAAGAAAAACAATGGTAATAACATTTCATAAATTCAGGCTCAGTGGTTAACGATAATAATAGAATGACGAGATCGAATTTGCGACCTCATACTTCGCGGTCTGCGCTCTAAACTATAATGCTGTTGGTGCTTAAATAACATTAAAAAAATTTTAATTGAGTCAATGATGGATAAGAATGGATATAAGAATGGATGGATAAGAATCACAAGATTATAACAAAAGAAAAACTCTCTTTATTCATGATTCGTTACAAATATCCTATTCACACATATCATAGATGGTAATCCTATGTGCTCCTCAACTACCGAGCCGTTAAAGTAGCTATTTGTGGAGCTAACTTAGGAGTGCGCACGCGCGCAGTTTCCGCAATGACTGCACAACTTCAAGGGATGTAAAGGATACACGCATACATAATTTCAACTTTCGAAACAGTAAAATCCTCTTATATTCGATTTAATAATTGATTAATATAATTCTGGGCATCCTTAAAAAAGTGAAGCGGTACTTCAAGCCTGGACAACTTCTGTCGCGCGACAACACAGAGCAAAACGTCGCTAATAAGTTAGCGACAATAATTTGGTTGAAACCAATCTTAGCTATAGTCACCGTGGGAAAGTCGCTTGTCCGTCGGTGTTCTACATATTTTAATTTGGGGAGTGTACTGATGAACTCCATAATCTCATACCGTCATCACCATTATTTTATCGGGATACTAAACGCACAGCGGGGTACCACCCATATCTGGTCGACATTCCCAACGTTCGAACTATGTGTTTCAGTGTCAAGTTACATATGAGGTAAAGTTTTTACCCATTTTTTAAATAAAAAAGATTTAAGGCTATCAAAAGTTGTATAAAATCTAAACTCATTTAACAAAATAACGAAATATCTTTTAATAAACAAAGAATAATGCATTCCTCTTAATAAATAATGAATTTCTTGCCACTCCTGTAATATTACTATACTAAAAATAAAATAAGCAAAACCTTACTTAAATTTCTCTATTCTAAAATAGGATCAAAAAATACATAACATATGATCTATTCGCCATTTTCTCTTTACCCAGACTTCACCCTAATAGACAAAATCTAATTTCTCACCATTCTTGAAGTCCTACTACAATCGAAGCCCCGTCAAAAATTGTCCAGCGATTAGCTTGAATAAACAGAACCAAACATACCGATAAAAATCTTTTTCTTATGTTATAATTTCAATAGTTTCAATACTAATATTTTTACATTACAAAAATTACTCATATTTAATTTATTTGTATAAAATAAGGTTTCAAAAATATACACAGATAGAAAAAAATTAACAAACAAAACTTAGTGGCATTAAGTGGTGTTATAAAATATAAAAAAAAAATTAAATTGTACTAAATAAAAGAATATCCGCGATAATTGCCTTCGATAAAAGTTGGGTGCTGCAAGCTTCCACTTATTGTTGTTTCATTCTATTTAAATTTCAACGCAAATTGAACAACGTTCTAATCGGGCACGCCTCTTAAACCTCTCATCATCTCCAGCCTTACCTTTCTGTAGAGAATAATGACTCACCGACTGTTGACCTGAACAAGTACCAACGAGAGTCTATTTGTGTGCGTCACACAAAGGCTCTTTGTTTGTGTACTTTCTATAAGACTCTTTTAAATCTATGCTTGCCTGGTATATTTTGTACGACACAAAACAGTTCTTTTTAACGTCATAAAACTTAATCCTCTTGTGAAAAAAGCTTACACATAAATTTATTCAGTGGGAATATAAAAGCATATGGTTACTTTTTGGTCGGCAGCTCGCTATAAACTTTGATATAAAGCTGACAACTACCTTTTACAGAAAATTTAAGATGCAGAAGATAATACATGGTACACAGCTAAAAAAAACAAGGCTGCATTGACTATGCGGAGTAGTTTATCCCTCACAAGCTTAGTCGACAAAAATATCTTCACGCATTTCTCAAGGATAGTCTGAGGTCTAGGAAGTTTTAGTGTTTTCGACCTACCTTTCTCCGTAGCTCTTTTGGAACAATGTCAGTCAGGTGGTGACCCTACCAAAGAATCTTGCAGATTATTCTAACCAGACTTCCACAGCCGCCCTCATTGAATTCCTATGTAAATAAAAATACTTTGATGTCTTTGCGACTGCGTTTTATCGCCAGGAGGTGTCACTCTTGACTACCTCAAGACTTGTCTTAAGTATAAGCATTGTCGTTTTAACCAGTTTTGTCGTTATTTTATTGGAAATAAAACATTTCACCCTAGGCCACTAAGAAGAAAAAGCATCATTGAACGTCTTTTAAAGTTATGTGCCAGTGGTAAGGGTTACTGTAGCAACCTCCACCATCTCAGTACCCCAAAAAAAATTTTAATCACAATTTTTATGATTTGTTATTATTATTATTTTTTAAGATGTTACCGAACATTTCTTCTTATATTTTGCAATATTTTCGGATAGTATTTAACTCGTAATTTGTATAACATCGGTTTAGACCATGATATCCAGGAGAAAAATAAAACCAAAATTAATTGTATGTATTCAGTTGAATTCAGTTGAATTTGTTGACTAAAGATAGTTAAGAATTGTTAGCTACACACAACTACTCGACATAGCATTTAATTAGCACATGTTGCTCATTTGAATATTAAGGGGACAGAGCCCATCTAGGGGAGCGAAATCGCAATATTGATTTTTTTAGCCCTTTTATGATAGAACTATCGCCCTTTTATCGCTTCCATAGGGGGTGGCAACGACTGCTGACAAAAATATTCAAATATATATGTTCAGATTCAGATCAGATTTTTGCACTCCGCTTAAGCTCTAAAGCTCGAACATCAAAATGTATATGATTTCGCAAAAATAACCCTCAAAGGAATCGGTACGAAATTTTATAGTGTTTACTGGACACGTCATCCACTAAGCAGAAACTTGGCATCCTTCTTTTCAAAATGTATATGCTATCATATGTTTTTATCTACTTATCCCCAAAAAGTAGCAAATTGATTGACTTATAATTTTCACGCTACTGGATCGGTAAGTAATTTGTTACATTTAGTGTATTTGTATCATGAAAACTAGCAAGTGCAGATTAACTTTAATAGTTACGTCTTTTTTACATAACTTCTTAGATATTGGGTTTGTTTGTTTGCATTATTTTTCAAGTAAGTAAAATTCATACATTTTTAATCTCCTTTAAAATGGATGAATGGCAGCCCTAATATGAGCTATTGTAGCTCGAACTCGACCAGTTTTAGGAACCGGTCAGGAGCTCCGAGCGAGTTTACAGGGACTGAGTCACAGTAACGTAACTACAATTATCGATAATGCTCGTACATTATAGTTCTGGGGACAATACTTACTAATAATGTTTGTGTTGCTGTTAAATAATCTAATTCTCATGACATTGAAGGACAAATTTCTATACTACAATAAAGGCCGCTAGGCAACTCAAAGCCATAAGTACGAAGATCGTTGAACCAAAAATTCTTGAGTAAAGTAAAAAAAATATAATCAATACGTTCAAAAATATTATATCTTTCATATGTGTAGAAAAATTGCGATAGTTTGTGAATGTAGATTTGTTACCCCCCCCCCCCCCCCTTACAGTGAAAAGCTCAACAAATTTGAGGTAAATTAGGAATGGAGTAGATTTGTAATTCCAAATAATAAATGCATATACTAAAATTATCATAGAGTACTTATCGGATTTCTTCAAATTAGATAGTATAATTCTAGAACACACGTCCAAGTAACCAAATCGCAATCTAATCTATATCAGTGACGTAAGAGTACGATTCAGAAGTGGCTACTTTAAATATCGTCAACTAATCTTGAAATTTAAGTTTGAATGAAATTAACTTACAAATTAATATAATATACCCGTATATATAAATAACACAGTATTAAAAGCAAATAGTTTGCTGCTATTTCGTAATTATATTATTTGAAAACAATATTATCACAACTTTAACTTGTGTTTATTAAAAACTCAATTACATTCTCTACAATACATCTATCCAAACAGATTTAGCGCAATTAATAAAAGGATCAATTAATTGAATCATCTCCATTACAAATCTCCATAATTTTATCATTACGATAGTCGAAAGATAATACAAAGTTTAACGAAAATTATAACATATTGCTAGTAAATGATGTCGTTGCTCTTCTCTATCAAGTAGAACCACCTTAAGACGACTTGAGCCACCTTAAGCCTGCAGTTATTACATGCATGAATTACTTCACTAAATAAACCCAATTTAATGAATAAATTTCATTATCAAATAAATTTTTGGGCAAAATTATTTAATTATCTATAAAATTTAGTTGCAAATTAAAATAATGTGTACATGATTAATGCATGATTATTAATTATTTTCGTGGTTGAATAATTTTAAATAATAAAAATTATCAAGTGATCAGTCGGCTAAATAACATATTATATAAAAATAATGCATATTCTTCAAATTCATATTCCGAGTATAATTCCGAGTTTATATCCACCAAAATGAAAATAATTAAGTGTTTTTGTCGGGTCTCAGTAAGTAAGTGCACAAATGTAAGTTGTATATAATTTACTTTTAGATGACCACAAATCGGTCGCGCCATTGTACCACTCACGCACTCTAGACAATTTGCATGTCAACTTTATAGTAAAAAAAATTGTACGTAACTATTACTAGTTTTATTGTATAGCTCACAATACAGCATATTTCTTCTATCCAAGCCGAGTGGTTGGGTGGTCGGAATTTCGAGTCGAGAGACCAGAGTTCGATCCCCAGGTGTCAGGCACGTACCAATGGGTTTTTCGAAAACTTATGTACGAATATCGTTGGCTTGGACATAAAGGCGGCGACGGGCTCACCACCTGTCACGTTGTCCCGAAAATATCTTCGGTGGAAGGTGGGTCGAAGAGACTTAATCGTCTAGACTAGACCTCTGTCTACCTCTGTATTGGGAATTGCGTGAAGATATTTATTTATTTTATTTACGAGTTTGAAACTTCGATGATATTTGAAATATCGATGAAAAATTTATACGGTATGGTTTCTTCAATATACCGTTGAACAGTTTAGACAATGTTATTTATTTATTTACTTATATACTCTTTATTGTACATTGAAAAGAAAGAAAAAGTTTACCGAACAATATATAGTTTATTGTGGGGAGGTGGTCTTATTGCTGACAGTAATATCTTCCCATCAGCCGATGGATTGAAATAAGGCTGAAAGAGTTATTAATTTTCGGTTAATTGGCACTGTCAATGAAGTTTTAAATCTTCAGATCTACATTTCACTTACATATCGGCCTATTTAACTCCACTGCAGGAAACAGGCCTATTCCGTAGGGAGGATTTGCCATCATTGCCACCAGACCACTCGCACCTTAGACTTGCTGCCCATGTTCGGCCTGATAACTTTGGTCTGATATTTTTAGAGATGGTGGATCCTGCCACCAATCGGTTGCCATAACGATGGCTGTTTCCCTTGGTCAACTCTTACAACATCTTCGGGAAAAAAGGAATGAGTTTAATATTCTTCCACCGTTACCACACGGAACGTATCATCATTGGCATTTCACTTGCGATTGTAAAATTCCAAAAACAAGACAGCTCACGACGAAGTGTAAAATGCTTAACATTCGTGAAGTATTAAGAAATTTATTGGTCTACCTTGGAGTGTGTAGAACACTTATTATATCAACGCCTGAATAGTTAACATAAATAAAATATTAATATAACGAATGTAGAATGTGCATATATCTATATATATGCGCATAATTAAGGTGAGTTGGATGCGTAATATAGTAAAAGCCCCAGGTTGAATCATTTCTATACTATATGCAAACAATTCTTAGGTAAGTTTAGTTTGCGGTTAAGCTACTCAATTATTAATGAAACTCTTGAGTGAATCATTACTTTCGTGAGACTCTACTTTCACGCAGTACGTGTTATTTGCACTCGTTTTAAGCCTTTCACGACAATCCTTTCATACAAATCATTACGTATAAAACTCAATAAATGTCAATAATTTACTTCACTACATTATTTCACTATAGGTAAACCCGATGTTTGCCGCAAAATAATTTCCCACATCAATAATTTTGTAGTTGTTATTTAAGAGTTACGAATTTATAGTAGTGTACTAGCATTATAACTTAGAATAATTACTCCATCTGCAAAATAGCATTTAATTTTTTAATGACGTCAGAACTTTTTTATTTACTTACATAACGGTAGACTTACTTCAAAATACAAATACACTCAACACGTACCTATTGAAATTGATTACACTAAGTGACCTCTAAAGAGGTAAATAAACTGCAAATCATGCATACCGAACTGCTAACGAGAACAACAGAACGTCCGCGGTCCGTCCGTGTGTGAGGTAACGTTATAGGATCTTTCTCTCCTCCCGGTCATTGCCACTGCTGAGAACCGACCACTTTAAAATGAGCTTTCAGGGGACGAAATTAAAGTAATTTAAAGACGGTTCGTGGGAGTCGTGTTGTATGGTCGGTTGGGGATCGTATATAAAAATTTATAGATGACAGGACTCGTAGTTGGGGGGCTGTCGGGGATGTCACAGTATTGATTTGTTTAATGACAATTTGGCGCCCTGCTCTTTCGGGAGAAGCTGTGGTTCAGCAATAGGAGTGAGGAAAAATATAAGTAGTATTTAAATTTGTTAGACCAAGAACATCTTCATATTAACACCGTTTAAGAACCTATCCTGGTTACTTAATCAAATATTCCTTTTTAAGCCCGGTTTGTCAGGCAGAAATCGCATAAAGCGATCAACTACGTATCCAATTACAAATGTTTGATTGAAACGGCGCGGAAAATCTAAAATATTTATACACCTCATCAGCACCACCTACCACTAAAGACACAAAAGAACAGACTAAGAGAATTTATGGAAATTTATGACTAAAATAATACATAATTCTAATGAAATTGACAAACAAATTGATTTTTGTCACGATAGCAGAGTGGTTGGATGGTCGGAATTTCGAGTCAAGAAACCCGAGTTTGATCCTCAAGTGGCCGTACCAAAGGGTTTTTCAAAAACCTATGTACAAATTATATCGTTGGCTTGGACATAAAGACGGCGACGGGCTCACCACCTGTCACGTTGTCCCGAAAATATCTTCGGTGGAAGGTGGGTCGAAGGGACTTAAGTGTCTAGACTAGACCTCTGTCTACCCCTGTATTGGGAATTGCGTGAAGATATTTTTTTTGATTTATTTCCCTGCCTAGTTTTATCTAATGTTTTAAATTTACATGTTTTTAGATAACTTTATTATTGCTTTTTAAGGTTTTCTATACAGAAGCAAGATAAGAATAGAAAAAATACTTGATCAGACTTCACCTTTAGTCTCAGGGTTGACTTTTATTACTGATACACATATTTATCCTGACCTCTGATGGACAGTGGGTCCTATGATGTACAGTCTTATGAATTGTGAGTGAGCGAAATATATAATAGAACTCTGACAATTTCTACATAGTGAAGTCGCTAAACCATCTGTACAAACATCTGTAGAGGTTCCATTACGTTACAAACCTGGACAAAGAACGCAACGCGACCACATTCTTGGACCAAGGTAGATGCACATCGACGAGACGACTCGAACGTTACGAACGTTAAAGGCGATTGATTAAAATAAAGGCAATTAAAATCATAATCTTAGTGTAAATACATTTACGCCCGCTTGTTCTGTAACGTCTAAGCAATTAAGAAGATAATTATGGATGATTATATCCCAGTGACGTTTGAGAGATATTCGAGTGTGCATACATTAAACATATGACCGAATCGGTTCCACAATTGTTTCGTGTCATATTTTAACAGTATGTTAAGAGCACGAGGGCACGGGTTTTTATTTTAACGAGGATTCCTTAATCGCCACACCTAACAAACGTATTGGTCATCTCAGTGCCAGACGCCTTGCACCTCAGACACTGGAGTTCGCCATAGTCCGGTCTAATTTCTTAACCCGCCCACAAAAATTAAGAGAGTAGACCACCCGGGTTTTTCGAAACTTTGTACACTCTTTAAAGGCGTATGGATATATTATAACCAGAATAATGCACCGTCGCAGAAATGAAAATTATCGCTTTTATTTTAAAATCGTTGTAAGTGTTATTTGCACTTAAGATTATTTTAATTTGAAGCCTTTCAAAAGAGTGTTTTTATTTGAATCATCACGAACCACAGTTGCCAACAATTCATCACATATGAAAAACATTAATTGTTCTCTTAATTTAATCTCTAATAATCTAAATTAGTCACTTTAGGGAGGACCGAAAATTATCCAAAATTATTTGCGGACTTCCAATTGATTATAATAATATAAAATTAAATAGCTTTAATATTGAAATGGTAGACAATATTTGCATAGAAAAAACAGTAAAACGAAACAATCGAAATAAATCAAGTACCATCGGCTTACTAGTATATTTTAATACAGGCCATATTCAACTTCTTTTCTCAATAAAAATCATGGATACAAATATAAAATAAATACCCATTGAGATAGTTATTGCTCCTATTTGATAGGTGTTGTGGTAATCTCGTTGCTATTTACAACATGAACATAAGATATGCTGCACAAAAGAAACGTGAGATTACAGTAAACGATCTTTGAAACTTTAATGAGTAATCTGTCCTACTAATATTACAGATGTGAAAGTTTGAATATTTGGATTTGGAAAGATTGTTTGTTAAGAACGGCTAAACGGATCTAAATGTAATTTTGTACGTAGATAGTTAATAACATGGATTACCTCTATACTTTTTTTTCCGACATAAACTACACAACATCACATACACTGGTCTGATCCCAAAATGAGTAGTTTAAGCACTTGGAATCGGAAATACTCAGACCCGAGAAAATGTAGAAAAAGTATTTCGTACTTGACCCGACTGGGATTCGAACCCGGGACCTCAGAGCTGGTGACGCAATGAAAACCGGTGCGTAATTCACGCCGTATGTAATATTGGGATACACTTAATATATTTACATCTTAACCAGTAATGTGTAATTTACTAAATTATCGTGCTCGTGATAAAAGTAGGTAAACCATGTCTCTTTTAATGTTTAAATGTCGTTAAATGCCTTAAATGTCGAAATTTGATATTAACTTTTGTACGTCCATTTAAGGCAATGATTCAGGCTACGGAAGACAAGTTGACCTTTAGCTCGAATATGTTAATTTCTCCTCAGAAAGTATATTATGAAAAATAAGCAGCCACCTATTTTAAACGTCTTTTTTTTTTAATTAATGCTCTTTTTATTGAGTTATCATATCCATAGTTTACCATCTTTACCAATTGACTAAAAACTACTTTTAGGAGAGAAAGAATTGAGTGGCATTCTTTATATTAGATTTGATACAAACAGCTGACAAACTGTAACAGTCAGTAACTGGTGCAGCGTATAGACGTCTACGAATAGAAATGAAATAACAATTGCATTGTAGTAACTAAGACATAATCTCTTTGATTCTTATTAGTTTGTTTAAACAAAACTAACTGGCAACTTTTTGATTTAAGTATATATTTATGTATAAAAAATGTCTTCACGCCATTCCCAATGCAGGGGTAGACAGATGTTTAGGAAATAAGGTCCTTTCGACCCACCTTCCACCTAAGACATTTTTGTGATAAAGAGACAGGTGGTGAGCCAGTCTCCGACTTTATACCCTCGCCAACGACACATATCATACATAAGTTTTTGAAAAATTTATTGGTACGAGCCTGCCATCGAACTCGGATATCATGACTCGAATTCCGATCATATAACCACTCGGTAATTGTGACTGTTTATGTAATGAGTTTATACAAATTATTTATAGCATACCTATATTGTATCTTTGCTTTGGACACTGAAACGGCGGCAGGCTGACCGCATGTCACTTGTCACTTGTTGTCCTAAATAAGTTTAAGTGAAATGTAGGTCAAAGACTAAATTATCTAGACCTTTGAATACATCAGTTTTGAGAAATGGGTGAAGTTAACGTTCAGACTTAGATGAATAAGTCCTATTAAAACAGCTACTGAAGGACATTATGAATTTTTTTATAGAAAAACGAGCAGGTGGCTCACGTGATGGTAAGTCATTACCACCGCCCATTTACACCCGCAATACCAGAGGCTTAGCAGTTGCGTTGCCTCCCTTAGAGTGCCCCACTCCCCCAGAATTGGGGGAGGGGGCGTGTGGGCCACCGGTTACCTGCACTCACCAGACGAAACGCAGAAGTGTATTAGACTTCTACTTCACGCCGGTATTATGTGAGGTCGTGGTACTTCCCCGGTCGAGCCGGCCTATTCATGCAACAACAAAAGCTGATGCGTGGCTCTACCACTGTTCGAAATTATCGATTATCGAATTAATGTAACATTTAAAATATATGCATTACTAACTATTGTATCTTATTACTGTAGACCAATAATCGGTCAAGATACGCTTACTTATCATATATTTTCTTATATTCATAAAGTAATTATTATAAAGTTAGACAAAATTAAAAAATTTGCAAAACCTGTCCATTTTTTACGTAAAATCTATTATAAATTACTTAAAAAAACTACGATCATTTCTTCACACGCTACGTGCTATAGAAGCTACCAGGAGTTTGTTTACACTTGGAGCTGCATTTCGTCACGTTCAGCTTAATATCATTTACATAGATTGTATTACTTTTACAAGACATAAAGCAAGCCTTCTATAATAACTAACTGTTAAGGCAATACGAAACTTGACAGGTCCAAAAGAGCGATCTCTTTTTTCTAAATAATAGATAGAATATTTTATTTACAGCGTGAACACAATATTAGCCCTTTGAATATTACTGTTACTAATTCTAATATTATAAACGACCTATCCTTGTATATAAATATTAAGTTAAATTAATGTCCTGGCATCTTGGAAACTACTAAAACGATTGGGACCACCTATAGACATTGTTTTTCATTATGTACAAAAACTTAAAGCAAAAATAATAATAATCTATGTGTTGACGACAAGCTTGCTCAATTAGGCACTAACACAATAGCAATCTTCTTTGATGTATTACACCGGAGCTGAGAAGTTTTGTGTTTGAGACAACGATTCTTGGTTCTATAGATCTTTCTATAGAACTTTGGTCTCAACATCCGTATTCCGATTATTTACCTTACCGCCACTTTTTACACGCAATATCAAAAGGACAATTTAGTTTTGAATAACATTTTTTTGATGAAAGTCTGAAACCGTTAGTAATATTATACAATAAATGGTATAGTATTCTCGTATAGGACATTGACACATTCGGTTTACTTCGACGTGGAATGTTGTAAATTGAATCTCACCTTAACAGTCGACATGACATTCGTTAGAAAATCAATGAGTCCTACATAAAAGGAAAGACATGTAGGTACATACGAATATATGTACGTCACAACAAATAAATTCCCTACACTTTTGTGTTGCATGTTAATTTGTAGACGAAACAGCCTGTAAGTCAACGGTTGGGCGTACACCTCGTACGGGAGAAGCCCAACCCCAGTAGTGGACTCACAGGCCACATTTGCCGTGCGCGAAAAGAAAATTGGCGGTCGCTGTAACAGACACTTCATATCTTAAATACTGCTGAACGTTATCGAGCCTGCTTATTTTTAACTGGTATTTTTCGAGATGGATATCTCACAATATAACTATAGCAACAGCGACTAAAAAACTTTTACCCTTGGACGCCTCTTACGACAACCTTGGTGTAAAGGGAGTGGATAGTCAGAGGCTGTAAAGTATGACAAGGTGACAGCGTGGCAACAGAGTGGCAGGGACCTAGCTTCGAATAAGTACTGAAACTCCCAGTATCTGCTATTTGTACAATTTTGTGTATATTTCGCTGCTTATTTTTTAAACTGTATCTTTTCAAATTATCTTTTATATGGGATGTTTTTTTAAATGTACTAAAACATTGCAGTTTAAAAAGCTAAGATTAAACATTTTAAGGTTAAATAAAAACTAAGGTTAAACTGAATTAATTACGTACGAAATAATTTACCTAGGTACTTTGTAGTATGTACTCTATTAATGTTAAGAAGTACCACTCTCATTTAATAGTGTTGTTTTGGTTTAATTTTAATCTTTATGCTGGCTAGGTATGCACGATTCCGATTAAAAATAATATAATTACTGTCTGATATTGCCCATTAGACCGCAAATAAGTCATTACTTTATTTTTATAGAGGTAATTAATTATATTATCATTATCTATGCAACTTCGTCATTTGCAAACTTTAAACTTATAGTCTACAATTAACATGAAAAGTATTATTTAGTATTTATTGTCGAAGTATGTGTATTATAAACATATTATAAACAATAAACTTCCAAGTTTCATATACTCAATAGTTTTGTTAACAAAACAATAGATAAAAAAAGATCTATGAACAAGGTCTATACGATAACATAGGTCATTTTCGGGTAAGAAATAATTTAGCTCTTTAGAAATAAAGTGCTGGACTTAGTGGCAAGATTTGGGCCGCACGAATCTATAGCTTAGTTTAATCGTGACTGATACAAATCATAAAAATAACATAAAAGGTTATCGTCGGTTAAAAATAATAGTAGCCACGACAGGTGAGTGTTTGGGTGTTCAGAATCTGAAGACCTGAGTTCGATCTACAAGACGAATGCCAATGAGTTTTTTTTTCGAAACAGTTTACCACTCTTTCAAAGGATCACCACCTGTCACGTCCCAATTAAGCTCCGGTAAAATATTCGTATATATTTTCTAGTGTATTGTCTAGAACTCCGACTATCCCACTATGGAGAAATACGTGAAGATTAAAACGTAAATAGTATGTCATAATACGCATATTTATTGACAACAAATGCAATTCAAAGCTTGTACAGCGACACGGACCAGTATTTCGCTATCGTACAACGCATTTTAACTACAATACATGTCAAGGCGAAAAACGGCCGAGTTTTGAATACTAAAACATATGGCGTCGAACAAAATTACCTCTTGGGTAATGTTATGTGACACATGACTAGGTTATTTGTTACCTTAAACTCTAAGATGACTAAGTGTTGTTTGTTTCTGGTTAAAATCATCGCTATTTCAAGACATAAATACAGATTGATCTATATGTGTAGGATCGTCATATAATGGTAATGATGCCAAAGTATGTAGCAGCTCTAAGTAGCAGCCCAAAGCTGAACAAAAGCGTTCTCTCAAATAGTCCTCGCCCAGCTTTTGTTAAGGGGCAAGAAGTCTGCTATCTGATAGTGCAATCACTTATCTAGCCAACACGATTTATCAGAGCTTGAAATTTCAAACAAATTACTACAAACTAGTAGGTATTTTATATGGTAATAAAAATATTAACTAAACATTGTACATTTTGTACTATTTTTGGACAGAAAAGAAAACTATTCATGTGTCCTGCATGACAGCATTTAGCAAAACTGAAGAGAGCACTTTGAAATACCCCAACATTTGAAGTAGGCTACTAGCTTTTCTAATTAAGCCAGTGTACATATGCATGCCTTTCTAAATTGTAACTAATTATAGTTACAAAACCATGTTTATGACTACTTTATAGGTAAGTGAAAGTGTAAGATGTCTTTGTGAAATACCCAATGCAAGCTAATCAGAATTCTGCATTACACCTGATAAATGCCAGACCCATCTTCCTCTCCCCTCCTCCTATACTGCTTCTACTTCAAAGCCTCAAAAGCCTGTTACTCACAAGCAGATCTACAGGTTTTGTAGATGTGGTTGTTGGTAATAGCATTAAATTAGCATTATGTTAGTATTGTGCTAGTTTGCCAATTACTGTGCTTTCATGCTGGCAATATGAGTTGCTGAGCATGCTATGGAAAGGGCTATGCTTGCAAAGCTTTCTCTGCATAATAGAATCCGTAATGAAGATGTCAGCAATAGAACCAATGTAACCAACATAATCATAAGGATCAGCATGTTGAAGTGGCAATGGCCCGGCCACATAGCTCGTAAAACTGACAACCATTGGAGAAGAAACATTCTCAAGAGGCTACCCGCGTTCAGGTAAATGCACTGTAGGTTAACCCCCACAATAAGGAGCAAAGACCAGAACAATATTGCAGGGAGTTGAAGGATGCAGATGGCACAGGACTATTCTAGGTAGCAAATCTTTGGTGGAGGTCTATGTTCAAAAAACCAGAAAGAAACCAGTTGAAAGACTCAAGCAGAGATTGGGATAAATATAGTAAGATAATGTTCAACAATAGAAACTGACATTGCTTTATTACTGATTAGCATTCTGAGCATGCAGTCTATCAATTGTTTGTTATAATATTGGCTCAAATACTCATTATTCCACATTGTATATAGCATATTCTTTGCAAATTTGTATGAAAAAGTTGTAAAGTAACTATTTAATTCTAAATTAATTTAACTATTTAAATCAAAAGTTATTAGAAAGTTAAGCCATGATGGTTAATACAATATTTACAAATACAATAATACAATAATGTTGGAAAATATTTGTATATTTCGGTGGGGTCAGCTAATTTTTTTATGCTGTAGTACTAAATTTACACATTGTCTTTAGTGTTTGAATAACCTGGGAATGAATGGGTTCAACTTTCAGTGTTATTTATTCCTATTTATATGCTGACAATCATTCACTAATAATCATATAAAATTATATGAACTAAAAATTTAAATATATGTATGGTTTAAATTTTATTAGTTCAATATTGTTGTCTAATTAGGAACAGAATAAAAAAAAACATAATTGAAAACCTCCTTTTTTGAAATCGATTAAAAATTACTTAAGGATGACCTCCTATGAAACCTAATTCTAGTTAGAATTTGTAGACCACACGCGGTCTCATAGAAAGACAGTGTATGAGAACGTATACACGAATTTATCACATTTAAAAACGAATATATGAAACTAACGAAACTAAATTACTCTATAATCCTAAACAATGTTATACGTTGAAAAACAAATTCATATTCAAATTAAAATATTCTTCGCCGGCCGGCACATTCAGTTCTAAAATATTGAAAAGATGTAATGAAATCTTGAGAAATTATAAAAGTACCTGAGCAAATTGCTCCCGGATTTCAGCTCGTTCCTCGTCAGTTAATTTTGAATTGTCTGCCATCGTCACTCAAGTTTTATCACAAAAACAAAAACCACATCCAAAAGCGTTAGAACAGCAAAGTGTTTGGTTTCTTTCAATTCAATACGCACTATTAGATATACTTCCACTACTAGTATTCAGAGATATAAACCACAACACAATTGACTTAAGATTTTAAAAAATAACGTGCATACAATTTTTCCAATACTCAGAAGCAAAGTGAAAAACGAAAACGCGTCGAGTATACTTCAGCAACCAAACTAAACCATTAAAAATTATTATTCGTCAAACAATCGACACTAACCAACTTCCTCCTCTCCCTTCAACCTCCAGAGTTTTGCAAAGACTTCGATGTTACCATCTTGGTATAATTTTGATATGGTAGTGTTACCATTACTGCAACGAAAATTTAGAAAGATAGCCAGAAAGTAAAAGTTTCTTAAATTATAATTTAAAAAATATCAAAGATCACATAAAATGAAAACTATAAATATTTTACATAATTACTAGTGAAGATTTCTTAACTTTCTACAAACTTTTGTTCGTTTAAAAATAATGTGCAAGATGGCGTGACATAAAATTGTATATAGCGACATCTAGTTGATTATCTTAATACTAAGTACTGTAGTACCACACTTTTTGTCTGTTGTATTAGAGCTACTGGACACTAGATGGCAAAATATTATTCCAGAAACATCTAGAAATTTACGTTATTCTAGTCCATTCCATGCCATTTCAGAAGGTTTAAATAATGGATCGTAATTTCTTATAAGATTAAATTTAAAAATTTATTGTTGTAGCCTTAGGGATGTAATCATTATTATAAAACTTATATAAATAGCTTTCCACCAGGGACATACTTTAAATGGTATTTCTAAATGAAGTAATCGAAGGCCCGATTACCAACTTCCATATGTATGACTTAAAGCAACAGTTTTCTTACATACGCTTTCACCCCATTTCAAGCCAGGATGTAATTTCAAAAATTTTGTTGAGTAAATAAGTTATGATGCATATTTTTAAACTTTAAAACATGTATTGATATTAAAATAACATAATTTATAAGTGTAACTAATAGTTTACGTATCATTTTTCATGCGTCTTAAGCCAGAAATGGCACAAATTCAAGCAAAATTTCACCTCTCATTATACCCTTTACAAGGGGATATCCCAAAAATTATTTCTTAGCTAAAATCTCTTACTCATAATCCAATGACTGGTAGAGATTTCATAGTTCGTTGGTATATGAATGTGTGACCTTTCGCTTTTATATATAGAGATTTTGTCACTACATGATAAAATCACCTCTAATTAAAAATAATCTGTTTTTCATGATGAATGTATTATAAAGAATAAGAATTAGTATCTTTCGGTGGATAAGAAGGAAATAAAACGGCTTATATAAAGTATTTAGAACGACTAGGCACCAATATTTATTTATACACAGCCAGTTTTAAAAGTGTCGTAATAGGACGAGACTTTCGAAGTCTCAAATTTAAGTGGTTACCTAAACGGGCGTTAATGAAAAAAATTATATGAATTTAGTAGAAGCGAAAGAGTAAGGATATTGACATTTTGCGATTCTCCAATATTTAATATTAATTATTAAATCTTTTTATTATTTCATCATACTGCATTATAATTGCACTAATGATGAAGATATACAACATATTTATTATTATTATATATGTTACAAATATATGATAACGAAGATGACTTGTTAAGTAACAACGCCTTCATTACTAGTCATTGAGATTTGGGTGCAGCACGAATAAATAAGAAATAGAGAATAAGAACAGCCTAATAAGAATAGCCTGAGGGTTCACAGAATGTCTACTTCACCTATACCCTGCGAATTACATGTACGTTTAAACGATGACGATTATATGACGTGTAAATCTGTGATAATTAACATTATGACTTTCAATTTAATAGTAACCAGAGGTACTATTCCCATTAAATTGAAAGTTATTTATTTAAGTACCTACAAGGATACAAAACGAGATAACGAGCACAAAACGGATAAACAAGATACATATAAAGATAGAACATTTAAGAATGCGGTGCTCAGACTGAGCGCCTCTGGTATCGCGAAATTTCTAGAACTTTCGAGTATTCGTACGTTGAATAAATACCCGGTGCGCGCGCCTCTCGACATCAGTTTGAATCGAACGTTGTCGAGTGTATAACGTGTGCGAAGCTTCAACTTCCAATTGCGATTTTCAATTTCACCAGAGTAAAAGAGTAATACATAATGTCGCTAATACCGTTCTTATTTGATTATGAGTTTGACCGTCCCCGTCGCCTGATGGATCAGCATTTCGGCTTGGCGCTTACTCCAGAAGATCTACTTAGCGTAGCTGCCGGTCCTCTGGTGAACAGAGAATACTACCGCCCTTGGAGACATCTTGCAGCAGCGGCTCGTGATCTCGGCTCGAGTATTAAAGCTGACAAAGATAAGTTCCAAGTTAACTTGGACGTTCAACATTTCGCTCCCGAAGAAATCTCCGTGAAGACTGCGGACGGTTACATAGTTGTCGAAGGAAAACATGAGGAGAAGAAAGATCAACATGGCTATATCTCTCGCCAGTTTACGCGCCGGTACGCATTGCCAGAGGGATGTACGCCTGAATCTGTGGAATCTAGGCTGTCTTCGGATGGAGTACTGACTGTTACCGCTCCAAGGAAAGTACCTCCAGCAGTCCAGGGTGAGCGTAAGATTCCCATCGCTCAAACTGGTCCCGTTCGTAAGGAAGTAAAAGACCAGTCCAACGGCGATAAGGCTGAGAATTAATTTAGTTTTCTCTTCAGTATTACGGTTGTAATTAGTCATTCCTTTTATTTTATGTAAGACTGAAATATTTTTAAGTTTCTAATAAACTGTGATTTCAATTCCTAAATCTTGTTTCATTAGTGTTCTTGTTTCATGTTGTAAAAATAGTTCGCTTATATAATTATATAATTTCCGTATAAAGTTTAAAGTACTAAATATAGTAATTCTAAATATAGTAATTCTAATAAGAATTCCCCCCCTTAAAGTTTGAAAAAAATACAACAGATATTTATTTTTAAGCACAAATATGTACGTATAAAACTTACGTTTTGTGAATTCATTGCACTTGACTATGTAATGTAATTTGACGAATTATGTAATAGCCTAAACGAATTAAGCTTTATTTATTTATTTATTAAACTTCATGTACATGAAAGTGTATATAGGCGGACTTAATGCCAGAGAAAAGAAGTAGGTGTTATAATTGGGGGACGAGAAAAAAAATATATTACACAAAAACTACTCAGATACATAATAAACATATACATACATACACGTATACATACATAAATACATATACATGAATATGTTTAATCATTACTGAGGTGATTCTGCCATTTCTTTTAAAATATACTCTTTATGCTTCATTTTAAACGAGTAACGACTTTTAGATGTCCTGATTTCGTGAGGAAGTGCATTCCAAAGAAGGACGGATTGAACAGGGAAGGAAGAACAGACGAAGCTAGATCTATGGGACGGACACTGGAGAAGGAGATTATTTGACGAGCGAAGGGTTCTGTCAT
This sequence comes from Sericinus montela, assembly GCA_029286605.1. Taxonomy (NCBI): domain Eukaryota; kingdom Metazoa; phylum Arthropoda; class Insecta; order Lepidoptera; family Papilionidae; genus Sericinus; species Sericinus montela. Next base: position 2,924,889 of record JAGSMR010000002.1, read on the forward strand.
GGTTGGAACAAAGGTATTGGAAGTATGAAGACAAGTAGGAAGGAGGAACAGGGGATGTCAAAAAAGAATAAAGGGTAGTGAGAGCACGTAAACTACGGCGCTGACGAATCGTTAACCACTTAAGTTGGGAACGATAAGTAGATACATGATCATACGAAGATTGAAAATGAGTCGAAAGCAGTTATTTAGAAGGCGATCATATTTATTGAGAAGATCTGCATTCAGGTCGAAATAGCACATAGTCGAAAAGAGGAAGAATTAGTCTGGATAATAGATGTTTTGGTTCGGGTTGGGAGGAAGTTTTTTAGGCGGTAAAGAGTTCTCAAGGTACCTGTAACTTTCTGACTGACGTTCATGACTTGGGCTTTCCAGCTGAGGGTGGAGTCAATGTGTAAGCCAAGGTCTTTAACCGAAGAACTCAGTTCGATAACAGTGCCATTGAAAACTATCGGCGGTAATGCTGCTATATCCAACGTTCCCAATATCCGACTACTACCTACTATAATGGCTTGACACTTTGATGGGTTAACATTTAAACCATACTTGTTGGACCAGCTCATAATATATCCTAGGTCACTGTTAACCTTGTCTACAGCTGTAGCAACTCTATCGACAGATGCCTGAGAATACAATTGGAGGTCATCAGCGTACAGATGATACGAACCCTGAAGATCAGCGCTGATGAGATTAATAAATATTGAAAATAACAAAGGAGATAGAATTCCGCCTTGAGGGACGCCAGTATGTGTGTCGCACCATCTTGAAAAGGATTCATCGATGCGCACCGATTGCTGTCGCCCTCGAAGATAAGATGAGAACCATTCAAGTGCCTCGGGAGAGATCATGAAATTGAAGAGAATGGATAAAATAATGTCATGGTTGATGGCATTAAAGGCATTTGTGAAGTCAACTAAGACTAACACTGTAACCATAGTATCTTCCATGCCTGCCCTACTACCAGTGACTTTGAGGAGAGCAGAAATAGTACTATGGCCTGGTCTGAATCCAGACTGTAATAGACTAAGCAGATTATGTTTATGAATAAAGTGAGACAGCTGCTTATGAACACAGGCCTCTAGTACTTTAGATAAGAAGGGAAGAATGGATATAGGTCGGAAGTGATTGGGTGCAGAAGGATTCGTAGTCTTTGGCAAGGGAATAACGTGAGCCTTGCGCCACACTGAAGGAAAGCGAGATGAATCTAAGGAGAAGTTAATTATATGAGAGATAGGTGGGAGCACATGATCCAGGATATTAAAAATCATACCGCGACTAATGTTATCATCGCCCACAGAGTTGGATTTAATTGAAAGGATAATTTTCTTGATCTCATCCTCAGAGACTGGAGAGAAATGAAAACAATCGACGCTAGGACGTGGTAGATCCTTTAAGCTGGCAACGGTGTGACACTTGGTTTGTTGATCCATAACAATGTGAGAGGAAAAATGGCGATTTAGGTCATCCAAACCAACTGTCCCGTCGAACCCAGAATATGGCTGTTTACCAATTCCTATAGTTTTAAGAAATTTCCAGATATTAGCTGGAGAAGAAGAAGTGATATTATTGAGAATATGTCGGCGTTTGGCGATTTAATGCGATTGCTTTCAGTAATATAAAACATTTATTGGGTCAATGAAGAAAACCCTTTTTCTACATTTTTTAGGGTCAGAGTGTTTGTAATAAATAGATGTCTTAGCTGCTTACGTTGGGATCAGAGTAAGGCATGTTATGTTGTTCCAACTTATGTCTATTTTTATTTAAAAATATGCTAATGTATATATTTTATAGTCGTCCGTAAGAAGTAAATTAGTGTCGTGGGTGAAGCTTACTGATTGTTTTGTCACCTGAGGCGATGCCACGAAGGTGGAATACTTCTAATACACGGACAGTACACTAACTATATATTTTTTAGAACTCTTCCTGTAACTTGGTATTTTAGTATAGACCTGCGAGTTGAGCGCCATCGATCCGTATAAGAGTCTGAATATGTTATGTTCACAGATCACATACAAACAATTTTTTTTCGGTTTTTACAATTAATATTTTTATGCAATTTAAATAATTGAACCGTTTTGATTTCTGCTATTGAGTATTTATAGAAAACTCACATGTGATAAAAACTGAATGACGTTCCTTAAGCATGAACAAGTCAAAAACTTAATTAAAATCATTCAACAGTATGGACGCTATATATCATAGTCTCGGCATAGACATTGGCTTTTAAAAAGGGATTTGAAAATTTCTTTTCCTTTATTAAAGTCAGAGTTATTCCGTAAAAATTTTCTAACTCTGGTCTATTGGTGCCGTAGATTATAGTGGAATAAAATAGATCATCGCGAAGAAGCGAGCAATTTTGCCATTTAAAATATTTAACTTCACGCTATTCCCAATACTGGAGTAGACAGAGGTCCAGACTATCAAGTCTTTTCGATCCACCTTTTACCGAAAGACATATTTTAGGACAACGTGACAGGTGGTGAGCTTGACGCCATCTTTATTTTTTTATTTTTATCCAAGCCAACGATATAAATCGTACATTATAAAAATATATATCTTCACGCAATTCCCAGTACAGGGGTAGACAGAGTTCTAGAAAAAAATCATTGGTTCACGAGCCTACCTACCTACTTGGTGATCGAACTCGGGTCTCTTGATTCGAATTCCTATCACCCAGCCACTCGGATATCGTGACTTATTAACAATTTTAATAAGTTTTTTTATTTAATTACGTTGTTTAATTGAGTGGATTTGGGTTTGTTGTTGTAAATAAACTGAGTCAAAAGTTGACAAAAATTCGGTTTATTGAACTGAGTTTCAAAAGTGCATCAAAAAGTACCTGCCGATATACAAAATAATCTGTATCCATTTTGACTATTTTAATAAAAAGAATCTTTCATGAATTTATTCAAATCAATTTGTTTGTTTGTTTGTTAATAGTTATTACAAATTCTGTGAAAGAAAGCAATTCGGAGCACGTTTGCTATTTGCCTTTCTGTTTCGCTTTGACGCTGTCACATGAAATTATCAAAAGGTGCTTATCGCCTGCCAGCCTGACAATTGAAAATACATTTGAATACATAGTTACCAACTTTGACTTTATATAAAACAATAGTAAGATGTGAAGTAGGGTAGGGTCAAGGTTAGGTTGGCTTCAGGTCAGCTGTCAATTGATCAATTCTCAACAAATTACTATACTAAAATGTGGCCTGGGACAGAAAAGGCAGCAACATAACATATCTGGTATCTGACAACATGTAAATGTAATGTTACCGCTACATTACTACATTGTTATATTATGTACATATGCAATAAACGCTCCATTATGTTACGAAGCGCCAATTGGCGATCGCAGTACCAGATAATTCTCACGCTGCTGCCTGTCCTATTGACGGTCTGTTTAATTTTTGTGTGATATTTTTTCGAGATAATTATTTCGCCATCTGTCGGTAGCCAACGACATATAGTCTTTCCCTTAGTCGCCTCTTACGACACGACCTCTCACGAACACCAATACGACCATTTGTTGTTATATTCTTACACCGATATCACACGAAGAGCGAGCGTGCGTACGTGTGCGCGTGCGTGCGTGTGTGCGTGCGTGCGTGTGTGGTAGTCAGCATGTCGCCCTCTTGTATTCCAAGTAGACGATAATAGTCCTAAATAACTTTAGAAAAAAGAAATTACAATTGCATGCCTTCTCCAACTCGAGTCATCTCATCCGAAATCCGATCTTAGGTGAAATGGTGACCACCACCAATCATTGTTTTCTTTATGATACAATTTTAATTTGTTTTTAAAGCATTTTCTTTATGTTACTATTTTAATTGATTTTTAAACAAATAACTTATACTGGACTTTTTCTTAATTTTCACTTTCGATCCTCGGAACTGTACCACTAGAATTGTTACAGTAATTTTAAGTATTGAAATTACATCAAGTACAATATGGACATTAAGACGCCGACGGGCATGCCACCTGTCACGTTGTCCTAAAAAGTATCTTCCGTGGAAGGTGGGTCGAAACGATTTAATTGTCTAGCCTTCTGTCTACCTCTATTTTGGGAATGGCGTAAAGATTTTTTTAAATTATTATTATGAACACGGAAAACAAGGTGTTGAAATTATTCACACGCTGATACCACACGGCTAAAGTGAATATCCTTTCATATTAATATACTCTCGAAGGTACAAAATTGATGCGACCAAGGACATTCGTCCGTAAAATATGCTAATGAATGAATGAAATAACTAGACCTATATACAAATTGAAGGAAAACTACGAAATGCTAATGCATTTTATGTTAATGGATATGTTATTATACCATAAAAAATTATTGTCAATAGTTTTGCTTGTTTATTGATTTGACATTTTAATAATCTCTTATAATCAGCTGGTTGCGAAATAAGGAGTCTCATTCACTGGCTACCGAATGATAGAATAATAACTAAAATAGTTCAAGCAACAAAAGTTACATGAATATGAACTTCAAGTAATATTTAGGCACATTTCATTAAAACTTATGCACAAAACAATAGTGTGTACTACACTACTACACAAATTAGGGTGTACGATTTTCGGTAAAAAGAATGATCTCATGAAAAAAATAGAGAATAGATGTACGTGCTTTTTAATTTATAAAAATAAATTATAATTTATAATTTTTTTTTATATTGTGGATCTCAAGTTTGAAAAAATTGCATTTACCAGTTTTAGAACCAGTTAAGATTCCTTTTTACATACATACATAACGGCCGATTAAAGTCCACTGCAGGACATAGGCCTATCCCATAGGGAGGATTTGCCATAATCGCCACGCTTGACAGGCGGATTGGCGATCGTAGTAGCAGACCACTCGCATCTCAGACGCAGCTGCCCATCTTGTCCTGATTTTTTGGTCTGATATTTTTTAGAGATTAACCCACCATCTATCGATTGCCATTCAAGACTGTTTCCCTTAGTTGCTTCTTACGGCACCCACGGGTAGGAAGGGAGTAGCTATATTCCTACACCGTTACTACACGGTCAGATTCCTTTTTATGAATAATTAATTAAGCTGACTTTGGTCTTAGAGGTTGGTCTTCTTACCTTTGTAATCATTTACATGTAAAAAGTTATTTTATCTATAAATTTTGTATCTAGCCCCAACCAAAACCTTTTTGATTTTCTCAATACTTTTAGAACATATTAAGAGTTCGCCCCTTGTATCTCACTGCGAATTGATATTCGTTTAAATGTAAACGGACACAACGGTTCTTGACCGGTGCCAGGATGTTATGAGATGAAGGACATAAATGTTCCAGTTATATTATATAATTGCGGTATTGTACAGAAATTCATTTATGGCACAACAAAAACTGACTGATCTTTTTGGAAAAATTAAATAATCATATCTAAATTCAACATTTTGTCTTATATTTGATTCGATTGTTTAATGGTCTTATATTTTATTCGTTTCAATGGATACATCTCGAATCTGCCAAGGATTTTTTTGTATATTATCAAGACTTCAATCTCTATTTTAGGATATATATAGATGGACACTTTTTTTGATAATTATACCACATATTATACATGTAAAAGCTTGTCGTGCGTTTGGATGTTTGTTCCAATATCATGATTCAATCATAGAACGGATTTCATTTGAATTGATGAAATTATAGATGAATGGATAAGGTTCTGGATTAAACCACAGATGTCTTATCTTGGAAAATCTACGGTTGCGGGGTTTTCTGATTTCGTCCGGAGACTACTTTGGAAATTAAAAAAAAAACGCAGAATATAATGCGCCGAGCTACTTGCGGTTAGTGTAAACTATAGTATTTAAACATTAAAATAGATTCATAGACGTTGAACATACAAAATTAAATACATATTTATTAATAAATTATTTATCGTAATAAATATAAATTGATAATATTTTCATTTTGAGAGTACTATGAGATATAGCAAATGTGGTTTAATTCCTACAAGAAACATAATGCGAAACTTGATAAAATATAATAACTAATACAACGTTATTCAGTTGTAATTATATTTATGTGGTCTTTCGTTTTAAAGTCCAATGTAAATAATTTTCTGCAACATGTTAAGTATACAAACTGGATGAACAGGTATGCCTAATCACGTTAGCTATTTGAACATATAACATTAGATGGTCAACTTTTGATCTGTCTTGTTGTCTCTCTCTTTTGAATTAAATTTAAATTGGTTTTTACTATCTCACACATTAAGTATCTATACTATTATCATTCTTTTAGTGTTAGTTGTAGTGACATGTTAGTATAACACATAATGGTATAATTTAATAATTATTTCTTTTACTTTTTTTTATTATTATGTGATTTTTGTAAAATTTGCAACCGGAAGGAAATACTAGAAATTATGTGATATAACATGTGACAAAAACAATTTCAAACTTTACTGACACCGAAAGAGACGTACGAGAAGATGCTGAACCAGATATATTTGATCAAACAGGTAATGAGAAGTTTTTGGGGTGCTGACAATGAAATACTATACTAAATTTCCGGTAAACTAACGGTGAACAAGTCTATCGTTTGGCCGTTAATGTTTAACATACTGGTCCATTGTTGGAGCCGAGGTTGGTGAATCAGTAGAAGTTTCACGTGGTTAAGCCAATTTCATTTAAATTTACTACAAGAATGGGCAGCTTCTACGTAAGCACAAAATGCCTGCGTGAAGAAGAAGCGTCTTATACTTCTTGGTTTTGTCCAACGAGTGAGCTAACCGAAAGTTCTCCCATTGACCTAGTCAATATGTCGTTTAAGTGTTGCAGATTGTGGATACTGTACTTATACTTTCCCTTCAAATTTAAATCCTAAAGGTGCTAAATAAATGCTTTGTGTAAAGCTTTGTGATGGTTTGGGATCCACATTTAATTGCATCTAAAACGTTTCTTACTTTCTACTCGTATAAGTCAAATGCAGATAAGCTTGCGCTTCTGTAGTAAGAAGGACGAGCCATATCGCCGCGCTTGGCAGGAGGATTGCCTAGCACAGTATCAGGCATCTCGCACATTAGACACTGCTCCCCAGTACTGATCGGCTTAATTTTGGTGTAATATTTTAAAGATATTCCAATAATTCTCCACATTCTTGCTTGATCTTTTAATAATATTATCTGCCTTGTATTATCACTAATTATGGACTAAACATTAGTTTAAATTTATGTGTTATAAGCACAGTTTGTCTTCTTCGGTAAAGCCTTGTTGTTAGTTATAGCATTTCTCAATAATTATGTCATCAGTAAGTAAGTAAAATATCAAAAAATCTAAACAGCAGAACTCCGCTGAACAAATCTTAAGAATATGACGCTGACGCTGATCTTAAAGAAGCTAACACCCGGAACGCTTATCGCACAATTAATTCATCATTCTTATATCCTTTCTTAAGAATTCATGTACTTCTCTAATACCAACACCAATAATTTCTTCAAGGAATGTATTTTTTTAAAGTAATAAATAAATAAATATCTTCACGCAATTCCCAATACAGGGGTAGACAGAGATCTAGTCTAGACAATTAAGTCCCTTTGACCCACCTTCCACCGAAGATATTTTCGGGACAACGTGACAGGTGGTGAGCCTGTCGCCGTCTTTATGTCCAAGCCAACGATATGAATCGTACATATGTTTTGAAAAAACCCATAGGTACGAGCCTGCCACTTGGGGTTCGAACTCGGGTCTCTCGACTCGAAATTCCAACCACCCATCCACTCGGCTATCGTGTCTTATATGTATTTTTTAATAAGAAATTTTAAAATAAAAATTTCAGATCATCGCCACATCCGTATCCGGTTTCCTGTCGGTATGCGGTGGTCTTGCATTTGGATTCAGCGCAGTTTTACTCCCACAACTCAAAAACGATGAAAACTTTCCATACGATGAAAGCTACGTCTCTTGGATCGGTAAGCGATACTGCTTCTATTATTGTCTCAACAATACAAAATAATAAAATAACGTATAATAATCTTCTTGGATATTACCAATACTGGGGTAAACAGAGGTCATATTAATTAGTCCTTTCGACCCACCCTTCAAAGACGCTTATTTGGGGCAGGTGAAGAACATATCGCCGTCTTTGTGTTTAAGCCTTCGGTACAATTTACTTATATAAACACAAACTTAAATGGATATTTATTCATATATACGTATAAAAATTCATCGCTTGACTATTCACAACATTCACATTCATCTGGTTATTCCTTTGGAATAAATTGATGTAAATCATTTTGAACAGTTTTTATTCAAACCGTTTATTGGCATATAGTAGTTACATTTTTTGTTCGAACTGATGTTTTGGAAAAAGAAAATGAAGTCGGACATTCCCCATTCTTGTATTTGAAAGGATATTCCGAATACAAATAAGACGTAAGATTATGACACCCCTTTTTTCCCCAAGTGTATCTTGAGAGTCGACTAAGCGCTTTCAAAAAATTATGACCGGCAGATAACCATCTCCAAAAACACCGATCGTAGAAGGGCAGCAGCATCTAAATCTGTGGAAGTGTTTGGTACTGCGATTACTAATTTCATTAATAACAGGTGTAAGGCTAGAAGTTCTATTATTTCTGTTTTTTTAGGGATAAGGGTGAAAACTGGTATACGTGGTGTAGGTTACCTGATATTAAGTATCTACTTCAACTTGTGGAAATAAACAATTTTAAACGAAACCTTGGTTTCATCAGAGGTGTTGTTGCTCTTAAAAACTAAGATGAAATGCATTGTTTTTCGTAATTGTACTATTTATTATAAAGTATTTATTAATTATAAAGTAATAGTTCTTAGCTATTTGGCGATAGAAATAATAATACTAACCCAAAATCCCAATGCCCGAAGAAGTCAATTAAACATGCTATGCATAAATTTTAGTGCCATTATAAATAATTTTCTTAAAACTCTTTTCAGCTGCTACAACTCCACTCTCTATGGTCCTTGGCTGCCTATTCGCCGGATCTATCATCGACCGTTTTGGCAGAAAACCTGGTCATGTCATCTTGGCCTTTTCTTTTCTTATTAGTTGGCTGACTCAAGCTTTCGCCGCCAACAACCCAATCATGTTATTAGGAAGATTTTTAACCGGTTTATGTTCTGGTGCAATAAGACCTATAACTTTAGTATATTTAGGAGAAATTGCTGATCCTAAATATAGAGGATCTATGTTATTCACACCGTCGCTAGGTTTAATTTTGGGTGTACTTATAAATCACGCTTTAGGTGGTTTCGTATACTGGAGAACAAACTCTATTATTTGTAGTGCACCAAGTATTATATCGATAATTCTATTACTAATATTAAAAGAAAGCCCGCTGTGGTTAATATCAAAAGGGAAGATCGATGAAGGAGTTGAAATTTTTAAATGGTTTAGGGGAGACGGTGAAGCAGCAGAAAAAGAACTGAAATCGGTACTGGAAAAGAGAAATTTGAAAACATCAAAAACATCATTTAAGGATTATTTTAAAACCGAATTCACAAAACCTCTATTGATTTCTTTTTTTCTCTCGAGCGCTACTCAGTTTAGTGGGGCTAATGTAATTACATTTTATGCTCAAGATATTTTAGGAAAAATAACACCCGATGTTTACGATCCGTTTATGCTTATGATTGTAACGGATTGTGTGAGAACGTTAGCTGTTATTACCATATTCTTTTTCGGTAATAGGTTCCCGAGAAAAATAACGTTCATGATATGTAACTTTGGTGCAAGCATAATGTTATGTGTCTTATTAAGTATTGTATACTTTAATCTGTCTGAAATTAAATGGATATCTATTGTTGTCTTAATAGTATATATCGCGCTAGGTAGTGCAATAGTGACTTTTGGTTGGTCATTTGTCGCCGAATTATATCCTTCGAAGTTAAGAGGAACGGGTTCAGGAGCCAGTTCGGCTCTCTCATATTTCTTGTTATTCGTATCAGTTAAAATAACACCGGGAGTTATAAAAGCTTTTGGAGTGGAGGTTTTATTTCTCGGTTTCGCAATAATAACAGCTTTTAATGCACTCGTGCTATGTTTCCTATTACCTGAAACGCATGGAAGAAGCTTACAAGATATTGAAGATAGTAACAAAAAGAGTAATATTATTGTAACCAAATTATAAGAGTTCAATTAGTAGATTTAAAGTTATTTAGTCGTTTCACTAGTAGCTTCAGTAACTTGTTATAATAAATAATATAATATAAAATAAATGAATATAATAAATAAATATCATCACACCATTCCTAATACAGGGGTAGACAGAGGTCTAGACGATGAAGTCCTTTCGACCCACCTTCCACTGAACAAATTATTTGGGACGTGACAGGTGGTGAGTCCGTTGCCGTCTTTATGTCCAAGCCAACGATATAGTTAGTACTTAAGTTTTTGAAAAAAAAAAACCCAATGGCAATACCCACTGATACGCCAGGTGGCGCCTGGGGATCGAACTCCGGTCGCTTGACTTAAGTCACGATAACCCAACCACTCGGCTACAACAACTAGTTGCCATGTTACATCGCATAAAAAGGCTTATTTGTATAATCCATTCCACAATTTTCAGTTTTATACGGGTATTTAAATTAAATTAATAAAAATACTCTGTTTTTATTTAATTCACAAAAATGTATTAAATCTTGATTAATAGTAAAATTTTATTAATTGTTTAGGACATACCAACACACTTCCTTCGTAATAAAATATAATGTACATCCTAACTTTAAAATGTAACCAGTTTATTGTGCCCTTGACCACAGACTGGATTCAGGCACATCTGCTCCCATGGATATTGCGTGTGGATTACGATTTTTTAAGATTCAAATGGATACGTCTTGTAAATATAGACAACAATAGGTGACTTATGTTTAAACTCTATAATACATGTGTCCGTTATCTAAAATATGAGGCTATACCGTTATCTAAAATATATAATACATCTTTAATCGTATGTATAACCAAATTATCTCAAAGATCAATCTCACAAAATATTGGCCAAATCGTTAGAATACTTTTGATGATACCATAAAAATGATGATACGATAAAAAATATACATATGTAGATCTTTCTCTGAACAAGGTGACTCAATTTATATCCCCAGGCCAACGAGCCAATGATATTTGGAAGCTAACCTATGACTATGATCTGAGGTGATGAGAAAATATGCTATCGTTAATCAAGGTTTCAGAGAACCAAAAGTTCTGGACCCGGTTCAGGACACCCCAGAATTGAGTAAAATTTTCACAACAATTTGTTATTAAGTAGAATGTTAATTGTACAAATATATACTCGTAATGGATAAGTAATATTAACTTCAAAGTAGGTTTCTCAAAGTTTATAATATGATTCATATTGAATTAAATTAAAATGTGCGCTGGGCGTTGTAAGTTGTTGTTATTTGACCATGATTCATTGAACAAGTTCTATCGTACTGCCAAGGTCGACCATTCGGATACAACAACATAATTAAAAAAAGACTAAATACTTGAATAAATAATAACTATTGATACTGTCTTACATCTGTTGTATTGTATACATATGACAATAAAGAATACATTTACAGAATTTACAGTGTTAGACCTTGTTTTATTTCTCAATTAACTACCATATTCCTATTTCCATAAGTGTGTGCTTAGTGTATATGTGTGAATGTTTGCAGAACTCGCACCTTCTTACCTCGTAGAATCGTAGGCGGAAAATTCACGATAGTCGAGTGGTTGGGTAGTTGGAAATCGAGTTGAGAGACCCGAGTACCATTCCCAGGTGGCAGGCTCGTACCAATGGGTATTTTACCCAAAAAAACGTGTGTACGAATTATATCGTTGGCTTGGACTTTAAGATGGCGACGGCCTCACCTGTCACTTTGTCCCAAAAATATCTTCGGTGGAAGGTGGGTCGAAACGACTTAATTGTCTAGACCCCGAATGGCGTGAAGATATTTTTCTTAATATTTATTGGATATAAGCGGAACCATTTTTTTCCGTGTGGTAACGGTGAAAGAATATTGCCTCTCTCTTTCTTCCCGCGGGTGTCGTAAGAGTGACTGAGGGAAACAGCCTTGAACATCGTTATGGCGACCGATAGATGACGGTATAACCATCTCTAAAAATATCAGACCAAAATAATAAGAACAAAAATGGGCAGCAGCGTCTAAGGTGCGAGGAGTCTAATACCACGATCGCCAATCCGCTTGCCAAGCGTGGCGATTACCCTCCATATGGGAGAGCCTTTCAGTGGTCTTTAGTAGGCTGTTATGTATGTATGTGTATGGAATCATTTTTTAAGCATATTTTCTCCATTTACTCAAATATTATATGAGTAATAATATATTATATGAGTGATCGGTGAACAACCATATTATGATTTGTATAAGTGACTGCATTCTATTAAGATTAATCACACTATTTTGATTCAATCCCCGGAACCAGTAAAATAGTGAAAATAGTGAAAAGCAAGGGTAGGTTCTAATGAAACCTGTAAATTTGAGAAATATCAATAAGAAAAATTTCGAATACGCGTGAAATCTTCCTAACTATACTTGGATAACTAGGTGGACGACCTCCCGCTCTGCCCATCTTACAAAATATTTAAGAGTAGCTCAGCAGAGGCTCCAGACTGCTTCTTATCAAGGGCCACACATACAATTGAGCTCAAAATCTTCACACATGCCTTTGGAATATTTTTTATCATCAGCAATGGTTTAGATAATTTTGAGCAATCGTACATACTTTTAAAACGTCATGTTCAAGTTTGATTGATGTATCGTCTGTGTACTTTGTAAAGTAAGTTTGTAATTATCTATTTTGTGGTTTATAAGGATTGAATTTTTGCGGCAATATAGTGTATAAGAAACTTTGTTTCTACATTTTCCATAGGCGACGACATCATGGCATATAGTTAGATCGCCTGAATGAGGTAGATATGTTTTGACAAACTTGACATCCTACATACGTTACTATGTTCATACACATAAATATATAAAATTGTAGACATTCATCTCACAAAGTTATACAATTAAAGGATTTTTCGGCCGTTTTATTTGCAATACAAAATTTTATACCCTGTAGTAAACAAAATACATACAGATAGGATATTGAAAATATAAAGTGTAATCAGTCAGCGGTGTAAGTTCTCGTTTGATGATATTAATAATAGAATTCTGTCACCAAACAACACACCATGAAAATAAAATTTAGGTTAAAGGAATTTTTTTACGTTAAATAATGCAGCAACAATCGAGCACGATACTGATAACGTATAATTAACTACACAAAACCTTATAACACACCTCATTTTACAAAAGATTCTTGTGAATGTAACCTGTGTTTTGAGAATTATGGTGATAATTGAAAATAAATTATTCATGGTAGGACTATGGCGTGGAAAGACTTATATTCACATCTTTCGACAGGTAAACACTGTTATTTATTCTGATTCAGTATTGTAAAAGTGTTATTTTAACAACTACTAGATATTGTTCTGCCTGTCTGCCGTCTGGGCATAGAATAAAATAATCTGTGTTAGTACCAAAATTTTGCGATTCCTTAACATCTTTTTTTTCAGTGTTGAAACAAATAATCTAGTACAGTAATTAACTGTTACGTATACCAATGTAATCCTCAGGAATGTAGTGACGTTTATAATCTTCCTTCTATAGAGTAATTAGCAAGTATCTAAGTAATAATTAATATAAGAAGGATTTTAAGTTGGTCATAAAATAAAAATAAACATGTTTTTCTGCATCCGAGATACCCAAATTTTATGTACTTAATAAATTGTTAAATATGACACATATAAAACTTCTCATGGATCTTTCCTAAATAGAAACACCTAAGTTAATCAAGATTCATAAATCCATTTGAATAACATTGAAGTAAGTCCGCAACCATAGGCTTAGAAGACAGCTATCGACTAGGCCATCGGGCCGTTAACTTCTTGGTTACTAATTTTAGCCCTAGAATTCTGTAATAGTCCACTGTTAATACTGTTATAATCCCCTGTGTACCTTAGACATAGCTGTCCGTAACTAGTTTGCTTAATTGGTCTTACAGGTCTCAAGATGGTTATACCACTGAATCATCATCAAAGCTGTTTCTTTTTTTCCAGGTTATTGCAACAATCGCTGCTAGTTTTGTGGGCCTTTCGGCTGGCCTGGCTTTTGGTTATAGCGCCGTCCTCCTTCCACAGCTCAAAGCAGACGACGGATTTCCGTATGATGCGGCATACGAATCATGGATCGGTAAGACATTCTGTGATATCACTACTTCAACAAGCGCATACAAACAAAAGTCTATTTACCGAAGAAAAGTCCCTCCCGGGATAAGTTTAAGGGTCTTTAAGAGTTAAGATACTGCTGCAATGCAAATTGACGGACTCTGTATGTGTAATTGAGTTTTACTTCATCATGGCCCAGCACACTGAAAGTATATATAACTATATATAATATCTTTACTCTATTCCTAACACTGAGGTAGGCAGAGATCCAGACAATTAAGTCCTCTCGACCCACCTATCACCGTCGTAGTAAGTTAACATTAAATTTAAAATTAACGATTTTAACAGTATGTATTTAACTCCACTCCACTTGAGTGTCATGACTCATGAATTAAATTAACCAAATGTATAATGGCTTAATAATGACATTATATTTCATAGACTAAAGGTCATGTGACCTTCTTTTTTAATTCTATGGTTATCGGAAGTCTACAAATCTTTAGTATATATACTTTTTATTTTATTTAATACAACATAAGATAAGCTCCATAGCTTGTTGCTGTCTAAATAATGTGTCGATAGACAAGTGGTCGGGTGGTCGGGATTCGAGTCAAGAGACCCGAGTTCGATCCCCAGAACTGATGTACGAATAATATCGTCCGCTCGGACATTAAGTCGGCGACGGGTTCACCACCTGTTACGTTGTCCCAAAAATATGTTCGTTGGGTCGAAACGACATAATTGTCTAGACCTCTATCTACCCCTGTTTCGGGAATGGCGTGAAGATTAAGATTAAGACGTTACGTTAAGAATAGAAGAAGATTTAACATACATAGTACTCAACAGATAAAAAATAATACATTTAAATTGTTTTAACATTCCAGCTGCTGTTACACCGCTTGCAATGGCCTTCGGATGTATATGCGCCGGTACAGTAATCGAGGGATTTGGAAGAAAAGGCGCACATTTTATCCTATGTTTCCTGTTCGTAATTAGTTGGATGGTATTGGCCTTTGCGACCTCTAACTCTATAATGCTCTTAGGCAGATTTCTAACTGGATTATGTGCTGGAGCACATAGACCAGTAACGCTAGTTTATCTTGGTGAAATTTCAGACCCAAAGTACCGGTCTGTCACTCTTTTTTGTCCGTCGCTGTTTATGATACTAGGTGTGCTACTATCTCATGTCATAGGTACACTTGTGTATTGGCGAGTAAGCTCTATGATTTTCTGCTTTCCAAATATCGTTTGTTTTGCCATATTGTTATACTTAAAAGAGAGTCCTTTCTGGTTGATTGCAAAAGGAAATTTAGAAAAAGGAGAGGTTGCTTTTAAATGGTTTAGGGAAAAAAGCGAAGCCGCAGAAACTGAATTAAAATTGGTTTTGGATAAGTTGAAAACTGAAGAGAAACGCAAATGGAAAGTGTTTTTCGGCAGGGAATTTCTCAAACCTATGTTACCCTCTCTATTATTGGGTATAAACGTTCAATTTTGTGGCATTAATGTAGTGTCGATATATGCACAAGATATACTGCAAAAGACTTTTCCAGATAAGGTAGATATATTTATTCTTATGGTAGCAATTGGCTGTGTTAGATTATTTGCAAGTTCTCTAATTTGCTCTTTGAGCAATATGCTTCCACGGAAAATAACTTTTCTTGCGTGTAATTTTAGTTGTTGCTTACTTCTTTTGATTTTGATTGTTTTTCTCCATATAAATCCACCAGACTTGCTTTGGTTGCCCGTAACATCGCTATTAATTTATGTTGGCTTAGCCAGTGTATTAGTATGCTTAGGGTGGACATTTGTCGCGGAATTGTTTCCGGATAACTTACGTGGA
This sequence comes from Sericinus montela, assembly GCA_029286605.1. Classification (NCBI taxonomy): domain Eukaryota; kingdom Metazoa; phylum Arthropoda; class Insecta; order Lepidoptera; family Papilionidae; genus Sericinus; species Sericinus montela. The sequence goes on from JAGSMR010000002.1 coordinate 2,940,934, forward strand.
CTTGGTTCAGGTTTTAGTGCTTCAATATCATTTATCTTTCTATTTATAATTGTCAAATTCACAACAACCTTAATTAATGATTTCGGAGAAATAGGAATGTACGCTTTATTTGGAAGTGTTACATTCTTGACTGCACTAGCTCTTTGTTTTATATTACCAGATACGAGTGGTAGAACTTTACAAGATATACAAAACAGTCTAAAGTAGTAATTGTAGTTGTATTAGTAGTGGTGGTTAGTAGTAGAAAATAATTAAACCATAAATTTAAAATACGAGTATGTACTATGTGACCAACTAAAACTCGATACCGTCACGGGCGAAGAAAGCTACAAACCCGAAATCATAAGACAACCTGCTCAGTGGGTCCTTCCTTTTGAACACTGCCCAACTAAGGAAAAGAAATGATGAAGTATAGGAAAAAAGATGATTGCCTCGCTCTTTGGTTAGTAAGAGCATTTTACGATTGTTGTGTAGAAGGATGGGTGGGCGGTTGCTGCAGAATTATTGGAATGTTAAATTTTGTTTTCATGTTGTCTTGAAAAATGTGCAAGCGCAGCGCCCCTGAAGCGGGATTCTTCTCTGCCGCAACAACGTACTTTATTTAAGAATATTTAACTATGGCAGGGTTTAAAATAAAGAGCCATTGATCATATAGACCCGACCTGGCGTACTGTGACTTTAATTTGGTACTTCGATAAGGGCCGGAGCAGCATCAGAGGCAGCTGAATCGGGTAAATGGTGTAAATATGAGTCCTTGAAAGGAGACTATATACTTGTACCATTTGCCGTAGAGACAATCGGTCCATGGGGTCCTCGTGCGATGCAGATTCTAAAGGAATTGTATCCGCGACTGGTCGTTGCCGCTGGCGACAAGAGGGCTGGTTCTTTTCCCGCTCAATGGTTTAATCTAGCCATTCAACGTGGAAATGCAGCCAGCGTTCTTGGTACCATACCACGAGGAGTAGGGCTCTACGATTATAATAGTTTTTAGTTAATAAGTATTGTAAATATTAACATTTTTCCTGTAAATAAAGTATTTTTAATTAAAAAAAATTGTTTCCAATAACCTAAGATAAACTTAGAGGTATTCGCATTCGAGCCCTAAAGAAGCAGTGAGTGCGTTCGTAAATACCTTAGAGGAGATCGCTAAGGCAAAATGGGCCCATTGCTTTTTTCAGCAGTTTCAGAGCTCAGGAAAAAAAGTTAAAAATCTTTTGGGATCATGTACATCCTTGTAATTTATTCTAGCTATTTTCACCCAGATATCTTCAATGTGCACCGACACTACTCTTTTATATTTATTTCGTTCTTATAATGGGTGGGAACGATCTGAAATATGTTTTTAAATTAACTAATGTTTAATAATCAGAGTTTGGAGAGAGATAGCCACTAAAACTTTTTTTTTACTCTAGAAATAAAAGGATCTCGCGGAAATTTTCATATAATGAATAGACGAAGTTAATAAATAATGGTTTCACTTCATAGTAAGGCTCCATTTTATATGTAATTATGTAACAGACAATACGAATGATAAACAGCATTTATATGAAACAAAAACAGTGAGAATAACCTTTTCAAATTGCACCTAAAATCCCCAATAATTTAATAAAAATAAATAAATATCTTCACGAAATTCCTAATACATGGGTAGACAGAGGTCTAATCTAGATCATTAAGTCCCCTTGACCAACCTTCCACCGAAGATTTTTTCGGGACAACGTGACAGGTGGTGAGCCCGTCGCCGTCTTTATTTCCAAGCCAACGATATAATTCGTACATAAGTTTTTGAAAAACCCATTGTTACGAGCCTGTCACCTGGAGATCGTACTCGGGTCTCTTGACTCGAAATTTCGACCACCCAACCACTCGCCTATCGTGACTTTACAATAACTTATATATTATAATATTATAAATGTGAAATTTCGTGAGGATAGATTGATGTTCGTTACTTTTTCATGCAAAAACTACTGAATGGATTTAGATGAAACTACAATAATATAGCTTATACTTCAGAATAACACATAGGCTATTTATAAAGATTCTGAGTAATTTGTATATTGCGATAAGTTTCAAGTAATTTGAAAAATTATTAGTTTAGGTATAACCTGTGATAACCTGAACCCATGAGAACTAACTTGGCGTACGCTGCCTAAACCGTTGGAGTTACACGATGGTAATGTTTGGTAGGATGTCTTAAACAGTTTTAAATAACAGTTCGCGGCGACCTTACCTTTTACATGGAATCCAGTATAACCCAATTTATGGGCCATAAATAAATTAAAATTGAATATTATTTTACGATATTCATTTTATAGTATTTAGCCAATTCTTAAGAACTTTGATGTATTTGCGTTTTCAGTATTTAATGTATTACAGAGTTTATTAACTTTGTCTGTTAGACCAAGTAATTTGAAAGACTAGTTTAAAAAAATATCAGATGAAGATTGACTTGAGTGGAAAGCCAGCAAGAGTCATCAATATATTATACGACGGCACTTTTTCTAGTACTGGGTTAAACCGAGGTCTAGACAATTTAGCCCTTTTGACCCAACTTTCACCGAATCCTATCAACCGGTACAATAAAGTTACATAAATATATTATACCATGTAGTTACAACATTATACTGTCAGATATTGAATAGTCAAGAGTACAAACATTCATATTTCTCGAACAAATGTTTGGTGCTATCGAGATTCGAACGCTCGAGCCAGTCCGTTTGTTTATCATTTGGATGTTTCACTGCTGCAAATATTTCACTGCACATTAGTTCACATGGCAGATCAGGTAGTGCATCTAACATGTACAAAGTATAAGTTTTACACTTAAATCTCTATCAATGAACTATCCGTACATTTTAAATATAAAAAATCGCGATAGCGAGTGGATAGGTGATCGGAATTCGAGTCAAGAGACCCGAGTTCGATGCCCAACGCTCGTACCAAAGAGTTATTTCGAAAAAACTTATGTACGAATTATATCGTTGGCTTGGACATAAAAGACGGCGACGGGCTCACCACCTGTCGCGTTGTCTACTCCTGTATTGGAAATTGCGTGAAGACATTTTTTTATAATTAAGCTCAGTTATATATCTATATTATCAAGCCCCAAAATAAGACATTAGCCATTAGATGGGAGATAGGCTACTGCAATAAGTATACTTACATGTTTATCAATGAACAATCCTTATATTTTAAAAATAAAAGTTTAATAAAGATTTCTGAAGCCTTATAACAATCGAATGAGAATTAAACAACAATGTAGTAACTAAATAAAATGTTTAATTAAAAAAAAAACATAAAAATAATATTTGGAAAACAGTCTTACTAAATCAGTCATCAATATAAACACAATTTAAAAAATTTAAACAAATTATTCACTTTTCTTTTCTTCTTTCTCCTTGGTAGCTTCTTCTTGTATTTCCTGCCTTACAGGTCCTGTGGGGGTTATAGACACAAGTCGTTCTCCTTTCTGCAAGTTCGCTTTTGTGGGAGCTAAAACTGTCAATACACCATCCGAAGAAAGTCTGGATTCGATTGCATCTGCATTAATTTCATCTGGTAATTTAAAACGCCTCACAAACTGTCTCGAAATAAAGCCATGTTCGTCTCTCTTCTCTTCATGTTTCCCCTCTACAACAATGAAACCATTTGCCGTCTTTACTGTGATTTCATCTGGGGCAAAATGCTGGACGTCTACGCTGATCTGCCATTTGTCCTTATCAAATTTAATCGACGATTCTGCACTCTGTGGCCACCACGTAGAGCGTGGTATTAACGATCTACTCTTTGAAGACAGTAGATCATGCGGACTTAATGCAAGTCCAAAGTTTTGATCGAAAAGACGCCGCGGCCAGTGAGGTAACTCGTAGTCAAAGAAATAAGGAATTATCGACATTTTTCACTTGTTTAATGTTGTGCTAGTCTCTGCGTTCAATTTATGTCTGAAGCTGCGCGCGCCAGCTGTCTTTATATATTCTCTGGCAGTGTAGCAAAGTGTATTTAGAGCATATAGTTTAACGAGAACGTTCTGGATGTAGGAGATACGAGTACTTTTGTCATTTGTTTATTTTGATTCTGATATCAAAGTTGCAAAGTGCTATAAATAATCACAGGATGCGAGGGCTCTGGACGTATCCATATGACATGAATGAAAACATTATTCTTAGCCACTGAGTCATTATTATATTATGGTAAATAAAATGCGTCTGTTATGTTTTCACTGCGAAGCGTCTAAACCAATTTTACACAAAAATTTTAAACAAAACAATTTAAAAAAAACAAAATTTGAATCTCCAGGGAGGGAATAGCAGAAATGATAGGTAAAAAGTTAACTAATGTAAACCGTGAAAGTTAACTAATGAAATTTTTGTTTGTAAAAATCACAGGTATAAACAAAGGAGTTCAATTTCATATGTATATATTTAAATAGAAATATAAGTCAAAATGATAAGTATCTAATATAATTAATATTAAAAATATACTCGATAGCCCGATAGTCGAGTTGGTGGTGATCCTGCTTTTGATGTATGAATGAAGGGTTTGGGGTTCAAATCCCGCTAGGAGAAACGTGTAATGAATATAAATATCTGTACACGATTCATATAAGTTTATCTGTATTTCTAAATATATTGTTTTTAAAAATGTGTCCTGTATGTAAAAATATATCGCACCGTTAGCTTGATCATTGCGACGGCGGTAGGCTCACCGCCTGTCACGTTGCCATAAAGAAGTTGCAAAATAGTGGTTCGAAATTACTACATCTAAATCTCTGCCTACCCCAGTATAGAAAACTGCGTGGGAAAAAAAATTGAGTCCTCCACGGGGTAACTTTCGAAGATATGGGGACAAAGGCTCCCCAATTTTATTAATTTGATGAAAGATTTTGCGTTTATATTTTTTTGGTATTGGATATATTACTATGTGTAAATAAATAATTGCTAATGATTTTCTTATTATGTTTATTAATAAATATATTGTCGCATTCATTTCTTTGATTTATCCTCATTCTTCCTTTTAGTTTCTTCGACACTTATTAATGATTCATCACTCTTTTTACTGGTCAGTGAACATGAAATAGGTATGAGAGTTTCACACGGCAAATTCGAGTCGCAAATTTTCCTTGGAGCTGTTATTGTTAAAATACCATCCGCTGATAGCACCGACCTCATTGTACTGGGATTACAACCATCTGGCAATTTAAATTTCCTGATGAACTGTCTCACGACTTGACCATTCTTAGTTTTTCTTTCCAACTTCCCTTCTACAACTACGTATTCAGGAATAGCTTTCACACGAATTTCGTCCTTTTGAAATTGACGCACATCTATACTTATTTGAAATTTTTCTTTACCGAGTTTAACAATCGGCCGTAGGCTCCTAGCCTGTCTTACAAAGGAGTATAATTTAGGAAACAGACAAAAGTTCTTTGAGGAACTTAAAAACATTTTGGCCACAAATTTTCAATTACATTTATGTCATTCTGTTACTAGTTTGTAGAAAATATAATACATTAACACAAAGGCTTTACAATCTGTTGAATAAAACTGAAAACAAAACAGTTAAAATCTAGTAGATCATTTTACTTTCGACATTCACTGACGTCAGTATACGTATTATCTATGCGTCAGTAAGTGACATACAGATGTATAGTAGCATAGTAGGTTTTAGTAATTTATTGTAGTCTGTGGTGGTTATAGTGACATCCTTTTTACATATGTAATTACAGATTTAGTGTGTCTGATTCCATTTGGTTTCTATTTATAAAAATAATAGTGTTTGCATCTTTGTGTCGCCTATTATACAAAAAATTACCAATTTACTCTTCTAATATGTTGATAGGATTTAATTTATTGACAAGAAATGAATGCTAAGGATTTTATTTTTCGATGGATGTCATTTTTTTTTATATTTACACTTTCCCAAATACCGGGGCAGTCGGTGGGCCAGAATTTTTTTGTTTTTGCGACCAATTTTTTTTATATTACACCACATGACTAGTGTTGAACCTGTTACCATCTCAGTGGTCCAAGTCAACCAATCAAATCATACATAACTTTTTCCTGGGTTGTTCCCCCTATCACTAAAGGTTGTCTGACTGGAAGGAATCGCTTCAGTGGTAAGACCGGCATTCGTATCATCATAGCGCATCTTAATCAATTTAATGTTGTATAGTTTTTGTGTTGGTGCGCAATAAAGAGTATTTTATCTACCTATCTATCTATCTTAAAGTGTCTATACACTTTCAAGAGTGTTTACATTTATTTTTTCAGTAATATTTATTTTTGATGGATTAGATTTAACGATTTTTACAGGGAGTAGACAGAGGTCTAGACAATGATATCTCATCGACGCACCTTCCACCGAAGAGACATTTTTTGGGACAGAGAGGTGGTGAGCCCGTCGCCAACGATTTAAATTGTACGTAAGTTTTTTGAAAAAAAAATCCATTGGTACGACCTTTAGGGATCGAACTCGGGTCTCTTGACTCTAAATCCGATCACTCAACCATTTTTTATTATATTTTAATTTTTTCTTTATAAATTTTATACTCATATGCTACAGTAATATAAATTTTTGACATCTGATCGAAAAGGATATCATCGATATCAAGCGGTGATTTCTCGTTCCGTGCCCTTATTTTACTATAATGACGCTTGCAAAATCAAAATCTTCACGCATGTACTTTGCGTTAATATATATCAATTCGTACTACCTTCATACCTCCTACAATGCAACTAAACTTTTAACAGTATCAAAATCCAATAACACTATTACATCTACATAGGTTTTATATTAAGGCACATAGTAAAATATCTTCACGCATAGGCCCTGACGGGGTAGCAGAGAGAACAGATCGCAAAGTGTCTCGATCCTCAATACCACTTTCCCTTCTTTCAACCTCATCATTTTCTTCATACACAACTGTGGAAAGAAATGTTGTATAGTACATTATTTACTGTAATGTACTATGTGACTGCATAGTACATTACAGTAAATAATGTACTATACGGTACATTATTCACAGATAAAGAAGCAGCCTACCCCGTGGACCGCTGTTTTTGTTTGCGCTCGTTCTAGAACATTCATTATTTCTTTTAATATTTTCGAGGTAATATATCATTACTCGAATTATCTATTGCACGATACGCTAATTTTGTTGTAAGATTATATTTATCACCAAAACAAGCATAATACATTATTTATATTTTCACGCGTTTTCCCAATATTGGAGTAGACAGTCTAGACAACTAAGTCCTTTAGATCCACTTTTCACCGTAGCTTTTTTAGGACAACATAATATACTTAGATATGAAGATTGAAGTTGCTGAAAATTGAAGGTTAATGGATCGGTCTAAAGCAACATACTGCACTACGACGAGAAGACGAAATTCGAAGATTTCAAAGAATAATAACTGTACTACTTCCACGATGCCGCCAAAGAAAGATGAAAAGAAAATTGACGATGACGATGAATTTGAACCTGAAGTACAAATATCCTTTAAGGATTTAGAGAAGTCTATGACTTTGTTCACTGGCGATGACTCATACCCGATTGAGACTTTCTTCGATGAATTTGAAGATACTGCGCAAATCATGAATTGGTCCAAAGTCGAGAAGCTGATCTACGCAAAGAGACTACTGGATGGAACTGCCAAACTGTTTCTAAGGTCTGTTTGGAAGAGTTAAGGATTACACTACTTTAAAGAAGGCACTAAAAGAAGAATTTGGCCCCAAGATAAATAGCGCGATTATTCACAAAAAGCTTACCTCACGTAAAATGAAGAACGATGAAACTTACCAACAATATTTTTTCACTATGAAGGAAATGGCTTTACACGGCAAAGTAGAAGACGCTGCATTGATGGAATATGTTATTGATGGTATTCGTGATTTGGAGACAAACAAAATTGTCCTGTATGGCGCTTCAGACCTGAAAGATTTTCGAAAGAAGCTTGACACGTATAGTGAATTTAGAAGAAAGATGTCAGCGAGGCCTACCCAGTCCGGTCACTCGTCTGGAAGTCATCCAAATCGCAAAATAAGTAACATAACAGTAAAGAGATGCTTCAACTGCGGAGACACAGATCATCAAGCACCCAACTGTTCCAAAGGCATTAAATGTTTTTAGTGTAACGAATTTGGCCATAAATCCACGGAATGTAAAAAATATAAGACTACATTAAACATTCAAACTAAGAAAGAAGTAGATAAAGTTCCTTACAAAAAGATAAAGATTAATGGACAAGACTTTATAACTCTAATTGATACTGGAAGCGATGTGAACTTAATGATAGAATTGGAATTTAAGAAGATTAAAGAAGAAATTGAAGATTATAAGACTGAATCAACATGCATAGCCGGGACAGCTGAAAATAAAGTTTACACCCACGGATATTTACGGCGAGAGTACAGATTGATGACACTTTTACAGATGTCAAGTTTCATATTGTCAAGGATAATGAGATACCTGTCACGATGATCATCGGGAGCCCCATCCTTAAGGATTTTGAAGTCTACTTTACTCCCGATGGTATCTTCATGGAAAAGATTACCCATTTAACACTTTTGATGGAAGAAAGAGAACAACATGAGTATGATATAGAAGATTCTAAATTTACTGGTAGGGTTCGAAAGATGTGTGAAGAATACAAGTCACATGAAAAGAACAAAGATAGCAATGTTGAATTAAAGATTATACTAACTGATGAAAATCCCGTTTATCAAAACCCACGCCGTTTGTCACCTTTAGAAATGTCTGCTGTAAATGATCAGATAGAAGAATGGCTAAAGAAGGACATAATCAAACCAAGCAAATCTGATTTCGCAAGCCCAATAGTTTTAGCCGATAAAAAAGATGGATCTCGAAGAATGTGCATAGATTTTAGAAGGTTAAACAAGAAAGTAATTAAAGAACGTTTTCCCTTACCCATAATTGAGGATCAGATAGACAAACTGAAGGAAGCGAAGTTCTTCACCTCTTGATTTAAAGAATGGCTTTTACATGTAAAAGTAAACGAACTCAGTCAGAAGTATACGTCATTTGTAACGCCTCAAGGACAGTATGAATTTAAAAAAATGCCTTTTGGCTTATGTACAGTCCCGTCCGTTTTTCAGAGATACATTAACGATATTTTTGGCGACTTCATTATAAATGGCATCCTACTAACTTACTTAGATGACCTAATAATACCATCACAGACAGAAGAAGAAGGAATAAACAGATTAGAGAAGGTACTTAAAAGAGCTGAAGAATTTGGTCTAGAATTTAATTGGAAAAAATGTAATTTTTTAAAAGGGAAAATTCAATATCTTGGATACATTATTTGTGATAACGAAGTTCAACCATCTCCAGACAAGATAAAAGCTGTAGCTAATTTTGCTAAACCGAACAACATTAAAGCGGTTCAGTCATTTCTAGGATTAACCGGCTATTTTAGGAAATTCGTTAAAGATTATGCACTGATCGCGAAGCCCATGACAGATTTATTGAAGAAAGATACTGAGTTTAATTTTAACGAAAATTGTGAGAAGGCATTCACCGAATTAAAACAAATATTATGCAGTTCTCCAATCCTCCGAATATACAATCCTGATTTAGAGATCGAGTTACACACGGACGCCAGCGCAGACGGTTATGGAGCAGTTCTCCTACAAAGAAGCCTTAAAGATAACCTATTTCATCCAATTCATTATATGAGTAAGAAGACTACACCACCTGAAAGAAAATACCACAGTTATCACCTCAAAGTCCTGGCTATTGTCACAGCATTAAAGAAGTTTAGAGTTTATCTCCTAGGAATAAACTTCAATATAGTTACAGATTGCTCAGCTCTTACGATGACCCTGCAAAAAAAGGACTTACCTCCCAGAGTTGCCCGTTGGGCTTTACAATTAGAGCAATTCGACTACAAGATAGAACACAGACCAGAAACACGCATGAAACACGCAGATGCTTTGAGCAGGTATCCAACCTGTTTGATGATCACGGAAACTATAGCTCGTATTAGGAAAGCACAAAATGAAGACGAACACATAAGATTGATAAAGAAGATTTTAGAGAAAGAAAGTTACCAAGATTATGTTATACAGAACGAGATATTATACAAATGGAAAGATAATTATAAACTAATTGTTGTACCGAAAAAGATGCACTGTGAGATAATTAGAAGAAATCACGAAAAAGGACATTTTGGAATAGTTAAAACAGAATAATTGATAGTAAGAGAATACTTTATAGAGAATTTAGCAGAGAAGATAAAGAGAGTTATAGATAATTGCGTTGAGTGCATCCTAGTATCGCATAAGAGAGGCAAGAAAGAAGGTTTTCTTCATCCTATCGATAAAGGCGACGTTCCACTGTCAACATACCATGTTGATCATTTGGGACCAATGACTTCGACTCACAGGAACTACAAATACATTCTTACAGTAGTAAACGCATATACCAAATTTACATGGATTTACCCAGTGAAGACTTTGAGCACTAATGAGACGTTAGATAAGCTTAAACTTCAACAACAAACATTTGGTGCGCCAGAACAAATCATCACTGACCGCAATGCTGCATTTACGTCGAACGATTTCCGACAGTACTGTAAAGACGAAAATGTAACGCATTATACTATCACGACAGGACAACCCAGAGGCAACGGTCAGGTTGAACGCATTCATCAAATTATAATAGCCGTGTTGAGTAAGCTGAGTGCTGATGATCCAACGAAATGGTACCGCCGTGTATCTAAAGTACAACGATGTCTGAACGGAACATATCAGAGAGCAATTGGAATGAGTCCATTTGAGTTGCTTTTTGGCACCAAAATGAGAGATCAAGATGATGAACTTAATAAATTAATAGAAGAAGAAAAGGTACAGAACTTTAATGAAAAAAGACTGGAATTAAGAAATAAAGCCAAACAATCAATACAGAAAATACAAGAGGAAAATATAAGAAATTACAATAAGAAAAGAAAAAGAGCATTAACCTATAATATTGGTGATTTAGTAGACGCAGTTTTCTTAAGGATCCAAGACATTCCCCAAACATTTAGGACTTTATGAGATCGTCAAATGCAACAGAAATCAAAAAGACGCAGTTTTCTCAAGGATCCAAGTTATTCCCCAAATATTTAGGACCTTATGAGATCGTCAAATGCAACAGAAATGATCGCTATGCTGTTAAGAAAATAGGACAGAATGAAGGCCCTATCAATACAACCACCTCAGCTGACCTCATGAAGCCATGGGTTACACCCGAACATTATTCATCCGGGACAGATGAAGAGCAGGAAGGCCGTGTCGGATAATTTAATATTTTTATAGACTTAATTTTTTGCTGTCTCTGTAAACGATCCTTGAATGTCAATGTCAAGTAATGAAAAAAGAAGTTGTCAAAAAGTTGTCAGATGGAATGATTAACGAAAAGATTTGTTGTGAAGATTAAAAGTTGTTTTTGTGGAAATCCGCTGAGTTTTGCCTGGTTTATGCATTATCCCTTCATATATATACATAATTATTTACGTATGTCTATTATATTTATTATGTATTAGTATATTATTAAAACATTATATTAATAAAATATATCGGTTTAGTTTACTTAAATATTTGCATGTAAGTTTATTATAAAAATACACACCACCTCCCACTGTCCTTAAGTCTTTTCTAGCCTGAGGTTGTCTGGAAGAGATCGCTCTTTAGCGATAAGACCGCCTTATTGTACTTTATTTCTTAAGTTTTTTTTAATTCATTTATGTTATGATTATTGTGGTGTACAATAAAGTACATACATACATACATACATAATGTTTGCTCTTAGCTGGACTCGAACCCATAATCTATAGTCTAAAAGGCAGGGTTACCACCAACTTTTTTTTAAAAAAAACCTATTGGTACGAGACTGCTACTTAAGGATCGAAGTCGGGTTTTTTGACTCGAAATTCCTACCAGTATTAAAATATTAAAAACTTTCCTTTTTTCATTAATATATTAGAAAATTTAAAGTGATAGAAATGTTGTATATAAAATTCTAGCAAAAATCTTCTTCTAGTAAACTGCAAAAGCAAAGTATTTGACGATTGTCATGTCTGTCTAAATATACGGTACCTGTTTTTAGGGTTAAACATAAATGGAAGAAAGGCACTTACTAAATTTGAAAATAAAACACCAAATGTTTTTAGTAACACTGATTATATATTAATTTGATTACAAATATACAAACTTAAAAAAAATATCAGTCTTAACACAAAATTTGAGAGGACTGCTCGACACTGCCTGTTTATTTATCGCAGTTTACTTCTTTGGTTCCTCCGCTGTGGAATCCTTGATCTCCTTACGCACAGGACCAGTTTGTTGGATGGGTACAGCTCTTTCGTCCTTTAAGGCTTGTTGTTGTTGTCTAGGTGCCACGACAGTCAACACTCCGTCGGAAGAAAGTTTAGACTCGACAGTTTCCGGCCGACATCCCTCTGGTAAAGCGTATCGGCGTACAAACTGACGAGAAATGTAACCGTGTTCGTCTTTCTTTTCTTCGTGTTTGCCTTCCACTATAATGTAACCGTTGGCTGTCTTCACTGTAATTTCCTCCGGCGCGAAGTGTTGAACGTCCAAGTTAATTTGGAATTTATCTTTGTCGGCTTTGATGCTTGAACCAACATCCCTGGCCGCAGCTGCCAATTGCCTCCAAGGTCTAAAATAATCTCTTGATAATACAGGGCTAACAGCGGCAGTAAGTAAATCGTCAGGCGTTAGAGCCAAGCCAAAATCTTGATCTAAAAGTCGGCTGGTCGGGGCCAGTCATAACCAAAGACGTATGGCAGCAGAGACATTTTTCCTTGATGATAGTTCACAGTTCACGCAATGAAAAATAGTTCGCTTTGAAACTCTCCGAACACTCACAAATCGCTTGCTCGATTTAAATTCCATGTCGAAGCGCGGTTTGCGGCTGTTTATATACTCGACAGACACTGCCATCTAGTAGCAAGGAGAAACTTCTCGAAACTTGATATGAGTTATTTTGTAACGCAGCTGACATTGCTTCTCACGCACACATTGAAAACGTAACTGTGTATTACCTAGCAACCATTTATCGAATTTTCGCGAATGTACTGGTGTGCTGGCCGGCGAAATCGGATTGTATGTAAACAAATACGTAGTAGGTACCTCTGATATTACGTTTGTTTATTTTATTGTAGGTATTAAATAAAGTAATTTTTGTATTTTATAATAAATGTTTTATCTATTCACGGACGAAAAAGTACCTAAATAGGCTTTGCATTGAATTTATTTCTAAAAGTTTATTTTTTAAACCTGATAAAGAACGTTGTAGGGTTCCATGGAATGTTGTAGGTACTTAGGTAGTACCAATTGCATGTAATTTAAGCAAGATTACATACGATATATTAGTTCACTGGCGTTGTCCTAAAAAATAATTGATTTAGTATTTCAAATTTGTTAGGTGTCATAGGGGTATTAAAGTCCAGACTCCTAACACATTGTCATATACGAATAATTTTTTTTAGCTTTAACTTGTTTCAACATGTTGTTTACGTTTTAGCTGCCTTACAAAAATAAAAGTTTAAAGTAAGATCGCAATAATTATTAAATATCTACTTTCATCAGTAAATATCACGGATTATAGAAAATAAAACTTTATCTGTTGCAAATTTTTGTTATTAACTATCTAGGTTTAATACAAATTTTCTGTTTTCATATTTATCATTTTAACAATCTAGAATATTCTTTACGGATAACGCCCGTTTAGTTTCAGTATTCGATATAATTTGAGTATGACTGTTAACTTTAAACATATTTTTCCTCGATTTAGTTAATTCAGTTGTATTTCTACTCGGAGCTCATATGTAAATATGCAAACCATTTGGCATTGACCATAAAAGAATGAAATAAACAGAATAGTACAAAAGTTGAAAGTAAATACTATTTTTATTGGGTTTAATCGCCATTTATGGCAAACGTTGGCGACTATTAGGTTTAGAAGTCAACATTATCTGTTTTTTCTGTACTTATTAAAATTTAAATTTCCATTAAACCCTAAGAAAGCAAAAACTGTCACTGTTTTTGCTTTCTTAGCTCAGGTTTTGTTAAAGTATTTCACTGCCTTCAAAGTATGAGACTAGAGTTCGATCTTCTAATAAGTGTTTTTTGCAATTAATTATTTTTTTAGTTATCAGTCATGTTTTGCATAAATGAGATCGAGTGTAAATGTTGATAATGTTGAAATTAATCTAAGATTAATTTCTTCTCTAAGAACTTTTGCTAATTAAATTGTACACATTAAGAAGAATGAAATGTGAATTAAAAAAATTAATACAATTCATTCTGTAGTGTAAGGCCGGCCGGCACTTAGGTGCGACTAAAAAAATCCTAAAAAAAAAACTTAAGTTTGGTGATCGGAATTCGAGTCAAGCAGCGGTTCTGGTGTATTTGATAAAATTATCTATATGGCTATCTGTCCAAACTTCCCAATAGAACTATGACGTATTAGTAATGGTTGGGTAATCGGAGTTCGTGTCAAGATTTCCATCCATATAGCGACGGGCTTACCACCTGTCACGTTGTCCTATAAATATTCGAGGGAAGGTGGGTCGTGAGGACGTAATTTTCTAGACCATAGGTCTAGATAGGGAACAGCGTGAATTAGTTGATATTTTTCTGAGATACCAATATATATCCTACAATATATTATGCAATGTTTAAAATTTGAATCTCACAAGACATAAGTGTGAGGTGTCAGGAGAATATGCATTCATTTAAAGGTAACCTTGTTGTCACCCTACTGTTTACAATTTTAAACATGGAACGCTGCAGAATATTCGAGAGTGGAACCGAATCGTACCTCTCCACTGAACAATTGAGAATGATAAGAGACAATGTTATAGCATACATGTATAATACATAAACAGTATACAAGTATTGTGCCATTATCTTTTTCATGACGCATTGTTTTGCACATAAAAACACTGTCGCGAAATAGTTTTCGACGAATTTTCCTCATGTGAAATTGTTTATATTTAAAAATACTTTATACATTTTGTTGCTTTAGTACATGCTTTCCAACGCTATATGGTATTACAGAAGTATTTTACCCTGAGAATGGTCATATAGAACTTAAAATACTGTTGGTGATGAGCCAAATTTAACAGATACTGTGATTGCTAACGAATAGTTGAAACGCGTCTAAGGTGGGGCTTTGGCCTAGAAGTGCATATTTAGTTAGTTGACGCACGGTTCAAGTTAATACCTTTTTCACTTGAGGCAGAAAATACTCTGTAATAAGTTATCACTTCATTCACATTTTTAATGAAAATGCTCTTATTATTTAAATATTATTTCATATTTTTTTGTTTCATACAAGATTAAATAAATACATAAATAGTTAGGGACACCATGACATACATTGAACACTCTGATCCCAAAGTAATTTGTATTATGGAATCAGAAACAACGAAGGTACCGCAGACATCAAGACATCGCCACAATGTAGAAAAAAATTGACCTTTTTTACATTGACTTTTCTACATTGACCCGACCGGGAATCGAACCCGGAAAGTTAAAGCTGGCGACGCCATGAAAACCGGTGTGTACGCCACTACAAAAGGACGCTAAAGATTATAGGACTTAAGGTTATTTGATAAGTCACGATAGCCGAGTGGTTGGGTGGTCGGAATTTCGAGTCGAGAGACCAGAGTTCGATCTCCAGATGGCAGGCTCGTACCAATCGGTTTTTCTAAAACTTATGTATGAATTATATCGTTGGCTTGGATATAAAGACGACGACGGGTTCACCACCTGTTACGTTGTCCCAAAAAATATCTTCGTTGGAAGGTGGGACGAAAAGATTTTATTGTCTAGACCTCTGCCTACCCCTGTATTGTGAATGGCGTGAAGATATTCATTTTATTTATTCCTAAGACCGTATTTGCAATACTGGTGTTTTAAGAGTTGAAGAGTTTAATCCTTCGTAATCATCATTATACCAAACTGTAAAATTCCCTTGTAGGATACCTCTCTCCTACGACAGGTTTAAAATGTGGTCGTGAGGACTAAAGAGGGAGGGAACTCTCTTTTTAATTGTTACGGCCACATTTTACCACAGCTTATATTGCAACTACGTGGTAATTGGTGAGCATATCGTCATCTTAGTGCTGTCAAAACAATTATACAAATAATACATAAGTTTTACGTATACTTTTCTGATCTTTCCACATGGAAATTGAACTTGGGACATTGAGACTGGTAATTCAAATTTGTTACCGTGAGGTATTTTGGCAGGATACTTACTTGGCTTATTTTGCGCAAAATATCCGTTCCAAAAGTAACGAAACCAAAACAACGCTGCGTCCTTAAGCACAGCCCATACAAACGCATCACTGATGCGTTCCATACGTGAGACTACTGTAACAGTCATACGTTTGTTTTTTATGTGAGTTAATAAGAAGTAAAGGTGTGACAATTATTCAACAACAAGTATTCTTAATGAGTGTAAATACAAGTGATAATGTTTGTGTTCAAGGGGGGAAACGATGTTTCGGTTTATGTAAGTCGCCACATCTAATTGTAGTTCTTTTCTGTTTTAAAATTGAACTATTTCATAAATAACTCCGACGGAGGTTAATCTGTCTATATGTTTATTTATTTGTTTACAATTTTTTTATATTTATAAAATTTAAGGCAAACTGAGGAAACAAAGTGAAAATAATTGCAAAATATTTTTGAATATCTATAATTCTAGAATCTTCATTGTTCATAAGTTAAACTAAGGACTGCAAACTTACTGGACTTAATACCTGCTGCTATTCTGAACAAAATGGTGAAAAGTATGGATAGAATCTCAGCAAAAAAAAAATTAATAGAAAAGAAACAAAACACAGGTTATAGATTTTAGAGGTATTTTTTTGCAACCGAAGACCGGGTGGGCAAAAAATTTTAAGGCGGGCAATAAAATTAAAAGAAATAAATAAATAAAATAAAGATATTTGTTTATCTTCACGCAATTCCTAATACAGGAGTAGATAGAGGTCTAGCCTAGACAATTAAGTCCCTTCGACTCACCTTGGAAAGAAGATATTTTCGGGACAACGTGGCCGGTGGTGAGCCCGTCACCATCTTTACGTTTAAACCAACGATATAATTCGTACACAAGTTTTTGAAAAACCCAGTGGAACGAAGTTCCATCCCCAACTGGGGATGGAACTCGGGTTTCTTGACTCGAAATTCTGACCACCCAATCACTCGGTTATCGTGACTTTTTTTAACAACATGCTAAAAAGTATTTATAAAATCACAGCCAAAAAAAAAATAATAAAAATTTATTTTAGAGATATTTTTTTTTGCAACCAAGAACGGGCGGGCGAAAATTTTAAATAACAAATAGTTCAATAATTTCGGCAAGTGTGATGACCTGGCAGAATTTTGTTATTGTAGGTGTGTCAGGTACTTCTAAGCGCCGACATGGTTTTTATGACCTCTGTGTGTCAGTGGCCAAGTTAACTATAATAACAATAAAAAAATTGGGTATCCCCTTGTGTCTATTGAACGTTATGTAAAATAGATAATATATATTTTGCGTAAGGTTATTTCGTCGTAAGTTTGGCCTCTAAAAGCATCATATTACTAGTCAGCTACTTATTGGCTTTCTATACTTTTAAAACCTTAGCCTACTCGTATATTGCTATATGTGTACTGCTATGACAGAAAATATTTACCCTGAAACCTCACAGGAAGAATAGGTATCTGCCATTTAAGTTTTTTATTTTTTACATTTTTTACATTTGTATTTATTTTTGTTACTTTATTATGTCAACTTATTAAATTGTGTATGCTTCGTGTAGTGTTACGAGTTATTTTTTATGTTCTTTGATGTTTGGAAAGATATATCAAAGTTTTATTAAATGTTAACTTACATTACGTATATAAGTATTTAGTGCAGATGTTGTCAAACAGTGGATTCAAAAGACTTTTCAACAATTATTTACTATGGAAAACTTCGTACATTTGCCGAGAATAAGTTATTATTTAAAAAACTCTTATTAATTATTCTCTGCCTACTCCAGTATAGAAATTGCGTGAAGATATACATGGTAGGTGACTATAACTAGTTTTTTCATGTCAAGCCATTGGTTAACTTATCATGGAAAAAGACTTTAAGATGACAAATATTTGCATATAAATATAATTTAATATTATTACATAATATATTAACAAAAACAAGCGGCACAACCTTAACCTTAAGATAATCAGGTACTGTTATTTTCAATTAAAGTATTTATAATAACAAAACATTCAAGCAGCTATAACAATATATACCTATTTTTAATTATACTTAACTATTACTAATGTTGTACTTATATTTAACTATGTTGCATAAATTAGGCAAAGAATGGTGCCCTAATTATTTAATCTAAGGTTGTGGATATCTGATAACAATTCTCCAATTTTTAATAAAAAAAATTCACTTCTATCCCGCCATTTGACGGTAGCATATCGCATTTTTAAGGCTTTTCCCGTGGACCCCTCTTACAACACCCAAAGGGAAGAGAGAAAGTGGTATTATTCTTACGTTGATATCACATGAACATACTATAATTTATACATTCATATAGCCGATTATAATTTTTGCACATACTTGCTTGCAAAAATGTTTAATCAATAAAATAGGGGCGTTGCCAGAACGCGACCTTCCCTCACCTTCGAGAATGTACCTGACTGTGTAAACGCAGTAACCGCTGTCTGGGTCGCTTCCAGACGCTTCGCGAAAGGACAATAACATCGACCTTGAAACGACCGGGCAGAAATGCTTAAATCATAGGACTGCTTTCGCTTTTTACAATTTTGAAAGTATTTGTTTTCAATAAAAAATTGTAATACAAAATATAAAACATTATTCTTGTGCAGGTGACTTAAAAAACGGCCACCTTCTTAGCGCTCTACTACCAAAGTAAAACTAATTAAATAAATAAATATCTTCACGCCATTCTTACTACAAGGGTAAACAGAGTTGAGGAGACATAATGGGGGTAGAATATTATTAAGAAAGATAATTAGTTAATAAGAAGTTAGTAAAGTATGGTAAGTGAATATTTCAGCCCATAACGCCGGCAAACCATTACAGCAGAAGAAGTTTATAGATGTATTCTTATCCTTGACCACTAAGATATTTAAAAATGTCTAAAACATGTCTAAAAATATGTCCAATGTTTTGACTAAATATTAATAAATAATAATATTAAATGTATATAACATTTACTACGAACTAACTACTACTAAAACTGCTTTATACTGGCCTCACACGTAGGGAGGATTTGGCTTCCATCTCAGTACCAGATATTTCACACCATGGACGCTGCTGTCAGTCCTTAATCGCCTTTTATGACACCCACAACAAGGATGGGAAAGAAATGTATTTATATAATTAAAGAAAGGCTTGCTTGCTGCAAAAAACGTCTATTGCGATACTTCAGTTGTACACCTCTGATATTTTAGTCTAGAACAATCTACTCATTACTAGATGGCGCTGTTACGTATATAAAAAGGGATCGTAAGACCGGAACGTCATTCGAATTCAATACAAGAGAAGTGAGTGTATCAAGCGATTTTAACGAGACTACGATTTAATTTCTGCAAAATGTCCCTTCTACCATACTTATTTGATGATTGGGGTGTTGTACAACCTCGTCGGCTTATGAATCAGCATTTTGGACTAGCATTAACACCTGATGACCTGTTATCTGTTGCTGCCGGACCGTTGCTCTCCAGGGAGTATTACAGACCATGGCGTCATCTTGCAGCAGCTGCGAGGGATCTTGGTTCTAGTATCAAAGCTGACACGGACAAATTTCAAATCAACTTGGACGTCCAACACTTCGCTCCGGAAGAAATATCCGTCAAGACCGCTGATGGATATATTGTCGTAGAAGGCAAACACGAGGAGAAAAAAGATGAACACGGTTTTATTTCACGACAGTTTGTAAGAAGATACGCTTTACCAGAAGGCACACAACCCGAAACAGTAGAATCTAAACTTTCGTCTGATGGCGTTCTAACAATTACAGCGCCCCGGAAGGTTCCAGAATCTGTTAAAGGTGAAAGAAAAGTTCCTATAGCGCAAACGGGTCCAGTTCGCAAGGAAATCAAGGATCAAAATGAAGGTACTAGCGACCACAAAGAAGGAAAGTGAAGTGATTTGCGTTTACGTTAAATTTAGGTTTTTAAGTGCATTTATCAATTTCCAAAGGTTTGGCAGTGCCCCAGTTAAAGACTGAACATGTTTGTTTGTTTTAGGTTTTATTAGTTGTATATATCTGAACTTATATACTTACAAATCAATAAATTTCGTTATTCTGTACTTTTGATTTTGTTTTATTTAACAAACATTAAAGAATTTACAAGATTTACATGTTCACACAAATAAATACGGTTGTTATTATATACATAATTTTCATCATCTCTGCAACAAAATGTATCTGACCATGAATATTTTTTGGGCTGTATATAATTATACTACTATAGATTTCTTTTATTGATAATCCATAAAATAAATAAATAAAATAAAATAATCGCCACTTAGGCCATTGACGGCTTTGAGAATAAATATATCACCTCATTTCTTCGCGACGGTGATAGGTACTACTACCTAACTGAGAGGCGGGTGTCGTAAGGGGGTGACTAATGGAAAAACTAAAAATTTCAATGACCAAAATTTAGCATCTTGGTGACAGGTTGTGTAACTTGTGGTGTTGTTTGTACTGTGGTTTGTACTGCTATCTTAAACATTACATCAAAGTGGCGATTTGATAAATCCATTACTTTATTACAGGCCGATACGTTCCAGTGGACTTAGTCCATCGTGTATGTAAAAAATGACTACTGTTGTGTATACATTGCATATGATCACATAACATAACGCTGGATTCACCGCTTACCGAGTCATGTCCTACTTGGAAGGATGGTTACATATAAAAACTACTCTGTAGGCTTTCATCTTGTAAATGGAATGTAAAAATTAATCTTTAGGTGGATTATGACGCTTTGGAAAAGCTGTGCGTTGAGTAAAGCAAAAAGGGAAAATAAAACGAACGATTTTATATTCGAATCTGTTTAATTAGCTACAACAAAACTATGACAGAATCACCTCGCGAGGGACAGGTAAATAATATAATATCATATAATAAGTATGTAATAATAGTGTATAAAACAATTTACTCTTTAGAAGCTCAGTTACGCATATCACTACAGTGCTGTGTATTCACAATTTATAATTAATTTCAATATCGATTTGGAAATTAAGCTGTATATTTAGTATGAATAATATTATTATAATTGTAATAGTATTATTATTCTATTTAAATGGAAGTAGTTCCATGCCATGAATTTGCTAAATGTTAGTCTATAAATATTGTAGATAGGATTACCAAAAGTGATATATTATATCTCTATGGTTATATTATTGTATATACTTTCTGAGAAGTTATTTATTTGTCATTAAATTGATTTTGACAATAATTTCGCGTTACTAATTTAATTACTTCGTATTACTTAGAATTTCGTAGATCTCATAAGCCCAGTATTCGAAAATGAATGAAGATAAATAAAATAAAGATTACAATAATAGATAATTGTACAATAATAAATAATCATAAATTTCATCTTTTCGTTTGATAATAGCATTATCCGGCACATATTTTAATCTGCTTAAATTTTAGTAAGATGCCGTTATAGTGATTTTTTTTAAAAGTAAGGAACACACAATAATAATAACACTATTTATATGAATCATATAACCAAAGCGTTTAAAAATAAGAAACCTAAACACGAGTAAATTATTTTAAGGACATGAATTGCAGACTAAAAACCAAATGTTTGTAAAAAGAGTTTCTTGAGAGAGAGAGAGGCTCTTATCACGAAATGTGAAACAACATGAAATTCTTTCAGATTTTGCATTTCCAAATCGATATTAAATTAGGTACCCTACTATCAATTTCAAGTGTATTTGCTAATATAATACAGACTAAACTGTTGCGAAACAGTTTTTTGTTGACTAAACACATATTATCGTTAAGACACAAGCCACAACTTTACATTTTTTAACAGGTTCTAAAGTCTAAAGTTATGAACTAAACTTAATTTCCGTTGTAAAATTAATCTCCTTTTGATTTATAATAATTCTTTCAAAAAATGTACAAGATATTATTATAAATTTAGAATTGATTTTATAATTATTGGTAATACAAAACAGGTATTAATTATTTAAAGAGATTTTTTAAAGATTAATCGAACGAAATAAAATAATTTTGAATATATTGAATAATATCTAGTTAAAATATTATTCCAAATGTTAATCTTAATTAAATAAAGTGTAGATTATCTGTGAAATACATAAGTAGTCATTATTGCAATCATTTGATAAGATCATGAAATATTTTAATGTATACATTTAAATTCATTTTGATAATTCGTAATAAATTCCATTTTAACTGTTGAAATAATTACAATTACTTTAAATATTGTATGAATATTAATTTGAAAGTGGTGCTGAATAATATTATTGTACAACTAACATAACCAACCATTAGTACCTTACTATTAGTGTAATATTTACATGGAAGGCATGAAATGAGGCGTGTGCACATAGTCTTTGTGACGGCCATGAAGGTAATACTGTGTTTTGTAAAGTTTAAGAGATGTAAACAGTAAACATAGGATCAATTCCTTTTGGTTCTCTTTTTTTTATTCAATAGAAAAGTAAATATTTTTAATAAGTTGAAGTTTAAAGGTTAGGTTTCGCAGCCGAGTGTCGAATCTCGCTAGGAATAAACACATTTGTATGATAAAGCAAGCTATGAGTCTGAGCCATTAATATTTCTGTGAGTGGTTTTCATCTACGACACAGATATTTAATCACCTTCCAGTTATTAAGATAACTAGAGTAACCTTTCTTCGAAAACTACATTCATCTTCAATAAGGTTTTCTACCTTATTTTGAAAGAAGAATGTATTTGAATTATTTTGAACGAAGATGTCAATCATGTTTTGTGATAATTTGAAATATATATATATATGAAATATCTTCACGCAATTCCCAATACAGGGGTAGACAGAGGTCAAGTCTAGACAATTAAGTCCCTTTGACCCACCTTCCACCGAAGATATTTTCGGGACAACGTGACAGGTGGAGAGCCCGTTGCCGCCTTTATGTCCAAGCCAAGGATGAAATTCGTACATAAGTTTTTGAAAAACTCATTGGTACTGCCACCTGAGAATCGAACTCGGGTCTCTCGACTCGAAATTCCGACCAGCCAACAACTCGGCTATCGTGACTTTTTGTGATAATTAAATATATAAAATTAAATTTCTTCGCATGGATGGGTAATCATTTTTAATTAGTGATTTTACTCATGGCATCAGTTAGTGTAGTAAGTTAATTGAAAAAGTTTGACTTTATTTATGAAAAGATAAAATACAACGTTAAGAATCAAAGTTAAAGGGTATAAATAAGAATGATAACGACGGTTTAAATTTTAAGCGAATAACATTTTACAATTTACATCTCTAACAACACCAAATACTCAACACGTTTAAGTAAAAGAACAATTATTTTGTGTATAAAGCAAATTCCCTAATGCACCAAACTTGTAACTACGACGTAAATTTTACGTTAATTTGAAATATTTCGACTATAATTTGTATCTTATGACATAATCTATTAACCTACCTAATATTTTCTATATTCTACGCCACATAAGGTTTTACGCCGACTTTGCTTTGCAACATCTAATGCTAGAATACGATAGGTATAAAATTGAGCTTCATTGATATGTATCGTTAGAATCAAATTTCTCATAAAGTCATCTTGATAAAATAAATGAATATTATAGAAAATAAACATTACAAGTGCTTCAAATATTTAAAATAAATGCACGCCCGATAATTATAAAAGTTTCCAAACAATTATATTATAATAAATGTATATATTTCATTAATTTTGGGGGACACATTAATTTAAACTTTTTTATACACTTATAATATAAAACAATATTTTATCTAAAAACTAGTAATGCCCTCTTGTGGTAAATTTCCTTAAATAAATTTATAAGCGTCGTAGTATAAACGTAAATAAATAAAATGAATAAATATAATAAATATCTTCATGCAATTCCCAATACAGGGTAGACAGAGCTCAAGTCTAGACAATTAAGTCCCTTTGACCCACCTTCCACCGTAGATATTTTCGGGAAGATTTTGTCGCTTTTAAATTATATTATTTGTAAATTAAATTAAACGTACACGTGATTGCCAATATTTCTATAGAATTAATCCTGTATTTAATCACAATATTTAAGAAAACTTTTATATTTTTACCTATAAAGGTAGTAATTTGAAATAAAGATAACAAAGATAATAGTATTTATATATAAGAAGTAAGAAGCTCTGCTTTTTGTTACGAATGTGTAATTAAAGATAAAAACAACATTTTATAAACTCTTGTAATTTGGTGTAAATTTAAGTGTAATATGTCAAATAATAACAATAGGTAGGGGTTCATTTAATAGATCATTTACATTGGAAGATGAGATTAAATTTCAATGCAGTTGTCAATATCTACTGTTAACAAGGTAGAAAATAATTTTTTGAAATCGTTTCGGCAAAACAAAATTTCGTAATAAATTATCCGATGATATGTTGACTTAATGTTATTATCCTTACACCAATTATTACCTAATTACGGAATACATACGTAAAAGTAGTAATAAAAAAAATAACAAACAAATACATATCTGGCGTAATCACGTACAAAACCTAATACCGACCTAATAGTTTAACGATTTGATAATTTTTTATTAATTGATATGTATCTGATCTTACATTTATATAAAAATTATACTATTTAAACAATTTCAGTGTACTAAAAAGTAAGGAGGAAAATATCAAAAATATTTATAACAAGATTGCGTAAACATCGAATCTAAACAGTTACATAATACACGTTAATATTAAGATATTCTAAACATGGCGCTACATTCGTTAAAACTTTTTAGAACACAAGAATATTTGTCTACTTCAAATTAAAGCTTCTTTCTTTACCATTTCAATACATTGCCATTTATAGCATACTAAAAAAACATTTATCTAAGTGTTTTATATTAACTAAGACTCGAAAATAACACAGCAACTCTTGAACAAAAATAAAGTTATTCTAAAACAAATGATAATGAGAGATGAACCTTGTGTTTTGATCCTCGATAGAAAGGTTTGAAACACAGTCGGAATAAATATCACTCTTAAAACCTCTATGAAATCAGTGTCACCTTAGACTTAGGGATGTATCTGGGACTAGATGTAAATGAATGTTATAATTTTGATAACTTTTTTCATTCAATAACTTTGTTCAATCAATGAAAGGGACATTATTTATAATGATTTAATTATGTACGCGTGATTTAATTAACAAAATCATTTTAGCAAAATTTATAAGCAAACTATTAATTAAGCAGAGCATAAGACATTTCATGGTATTTTTTTTATATTTAAATTTCATAAGAAAGTTGCTGTGTAATTTATCCGGTATAAATCTAATCGTGCATAGACATATATCTGTTACCTAATCATCTAACAGAAAGGCGAATTCTACAAAACTATTACTACCTATGAGCAAACTAAGTAGTTTTTGTGCTAAAGACATAAACAGTTACCATAGACAATAGCAACGATGATTTATAATGTAAATAAATATAAGCACCACAAGTGTAGATATAGATATGTATTGCAATTCGAACATTGCCAAGATCAGAAATGAGGAAACAAAAGTTACTGGTAAAAATAACAACGAGCTAGAGTCATACTATCTATAGCACAAAGGTATCCCTTCACTACTGAAAATAAACAGATCCCTAACAGTGTAAAAGGCATAAGTAGTACTTATTTACAAAAACCCAGCCTTTGAGATCGACCTACAAGCACCAGTTCTAAGTCGAAAATAAAACGAAGTACACTTAACTATGATATGTTTAGTTATTCATCTCAGTCTTCATACTACTACTAGAGTCAGTCCTAAGCTATCAGATTTTAAAACTCCATTAGACAAGGACGTGATGTTTTCAAAACAAAATTCACCGAAAAGCATCTTAGAATCATTAATAGTACATTCAATTTCATAATACACATTTCTAGAAAAATATTTAAGTATAATTGCATCGACAACAAGTTTATTAAAATTAGTATATATTGTAATACTCACAGCATTAATGATATGTTTTGTTTCATTACAACTATTTACATATATATCTTTTACATCAACTATATCTTTTTCAGTGTTTTTATTTGTTTGTGCGCGATCTAAAGCGAGTGCATTGTGCATTATATAATAATTTATATTTACTACTGAGTTAGCTTCGATAAATTCTTCGTAGTTTCTCAAAATAGATACATAGTGATTTTCTTTTTGTAAAATATAATTCTTTTTTGAAAAAGGAACAACGCTCGATAAATTATTAAATTTATCGCTTTCAGATTTGTCACAGAATAAATCCGAAACGCAATTAATGATACTATCAAGGAATGTGACAGTGATGAGGAATGAGATAGTATGTTTAAAATTGTGAATTAAGACGATTAAAACGATAAAAATATAAATATCTTTACGAGGTCGATGGGCGATGTCAGCGGAACTTGGAGGTGTAGGATATACGACGTCGACTTCAGCGATCTTGAAGATGGAAAGTAGAAGATGGGAGGATATATCTTCATGTTGTGAGTTGATGCGAGATTTAACAACTTTCAGTACGTCAATGCAGGCTTCCTGGAATGTAAAAACGTTGTTTTTTTTTAAATACAGAATATGGGTCTTCCTTGTGAAGCGCTCAATACCAAAACAAATTTGTATTTTTTGTTTAAAATAATAAAAAATAACAGTTAAACAACGCTTTTGTAACTAGCCGAACTAAAAAGCGAGGGGTGCTTTTAAGATAAGGAAAAAGAGTATAAAATGTACTTCGAATAAACAATTTTGTATTCTGAGATTTTATGATAACTTTTACCTATATCTGTCAGTAAATTATTTACAACGATGAACAGAACCCCACGCTTTTTTTATTAATCACTCAATTTTTAACTTATAGAAAATTGTTTTCTACTATTTATTTAACTAGATACTAAACCGTGTTTATATAAACTATATTTTTTTGTACTTTTTACGATATTTTAGTGCCATGTGAAATTACCAAGTTTCGTCCTTTATCTATATATGGCGCTTTTTTTACAATTTTTGCGATATTTTTAATATTTGATATATATTTAAAAGAATTTATATAAACTTGAACATATTTTGATAAATTCAGAATTTAAACTAAAATCTAAATAAATAAGTGTCAGAATAAGAAGAATAGTTTGCGAGATAACAATATATATATACATACATACATAACGGCCTATTTAAGTCCACTGCAGGACATAGGCCTCTCCCATAGGGAGGATTGCCACGATTGACAAGCGGATTGGCGATCGCAGTGCCAGACCACTCGCACCTCATACGCTGCTGCCTACCTTCCGTCTGATTATTTTGGTCTGATATTTTTAGAGATGGTAGCCCGCCATCTATCGGCTGCCATAACGATATTCAAGGCCGTTTCTCCTATACCAATGTATACCTATTACCTATACCTATGTAACCTTGTACCAATATATACATATATACAAATGCATTATACATATAAAAAAATTTAATGCTGTAGATCCATTTACCCAGTGTCTCAGATATCCAGATATAAATAAATATCAATCTCATTTACAGAGGGTTCCATTAATAGAGGTACTATATTACGAGATCAAACTTGAATACTCTATTCTGTATTTTTTTAATATGGAATTAATTTAGTAATTTTGGTTATGTTACCTTTTCTTTGTCAAGAATATCTTCACCAGATTCTTTCAGCATCTCTTGTTGGCGTGGCGGGATGCTTGCAGAGATGATGACGTTTTCGTTGCTTATGTTGAAGAGACTCAGCGTACAATTTGTCTAAAAATAAATAAATCAATTGCACTAAATGGCACTAAAATATCGTACTACTACATGGCACTAAAATATCGTAAAGTGGAATTCAAACATATACATATTGCTCTGATTGCAAGGTAAGTAGCTAAAGGACTTGGTTATGGAATGAAAAACAACGAAGATACTTCAATTCCATACATATATTGTCAAGAAAAAGTGGTTTGGTATATTGAGTTATTTTGTACAGTCAGCGACACTTTGAAACCGACGTGTACGACAAACGACCACGGAAGTCGTCTAAAGTGTGTGTAATAAAAAAAAAACATAGACATTCTACGTTGCCTTATACCATATAAAAAAACAATGGTTGTATGTATAGAAAATATGTATATAGAACAAAACTTTTATTTCAATTGATAATAAGAATTATGAAACGTTAAAAATAAACAAACTCATCTAGGTAGTTGTTCTTCTATGGTATGTAAAATGTGTTTCAAGAACATGTGCTAATTTTAATGGTGAAAGTCTATATTAGAAGTCAGTTTAAAAAAATAATTAATAGATTTTAAGTTTTGTTTTGCTTGCAACTGAGGGCTGGCATAATAGTTAGCAAATATGTTTCATTGCAAAATAGTTCCATTTTTATACAGGCGCTTTAAGGAATATTTTGTTTGTGAAACAAGTTTTTTCAGTAGAGTCTGGAACAAAATGATATCTAGATGTCAGAATTATGTGAAGTAAAATTATTTTATTATTTTGTAACTTTTTCGGCCTGTACAATTCCGCCACTTTCATAATAAGTATATATCAAAAGCAATATTTTATGTTGTAGTAATATGTTATTTTTTGTTGCTAAAAAAATCTTCATGCCCAATACTAGGGTACGCAGAGGTCTGCACAATAATGTCCGTTCGACCCACCTTCCGCCGAAGACATGTTGTGGAACTCCGTGACCAGTGGTGATTCTGTCGCCGTCTTTATGTTCAAGGAAACGATCCCAAAAGTGTTAAAAAACCCATTGGTACAAGCCTACCATCTGGGGACACAACTCGATTCATCAATTGATCTCGATCAAATGATGAATTTCGATGACCCAACCACTCTATCTATCTGTCTATTGTGTGTGGCTATCGGATCTATTGTTTTCCTTTTAAGATGTATTTATTAAAATCACTTAAGTGAACGATAATTCATATTTAGTTTTAACAACATACCACAGTTATAATCGCTTGTCAATAAATTCATGTCATGTAATTCTTTATCTTATTTTATTTTATTAACAAAAGAAATTGCGAACACGACTACTGTAAACGTTTATATTAAATTTCCAAATTACTTTAAGTTTATAGAAACATTTGCCGGGCAGGAAAGGCAAGTCAGGCAGGTACACCTGCAAGTTCCTAAATAAAAACGCGGACAAAGTTAGTTATTGCACGTGGTCCCAAATAAAATACGGCGAAAATGCTCCGAATGGTCTGACTGTCTGGATTTTAGGACATGTATGAAAATTTAAAAAAAGCAAGAAAAGTGATAATAGAAGTTTATTACTTACGTTTTCAGGGTGAACAATATGTAGATATGCTTGCAGTAGCCTTACAGCATCCTCTGCACCTAAGCCCGTATGAGGACGTAAGAGAGCTTCGTCCACTGCGCTGAAGCCCAAAAGGAGATATACTCCCTCTGGTAGCTTGTATTCTCCTGAAAATGCGTGTAAACATGACACTCGAGTGCATAATGAAAAATTAACGAGAGGGAATTTCGAAGAGATAATTGTATATCTTTTCAAAATTCATTAATATTTTATAAAATTCGCACAAATTAAATCGCACACATCTTGTAACAAGTCGATTGTAAAGGGTCATAAATATAAACCGAATTCACATAATACTTGGGGTACCATCTTTTAAACTGCTATAGCGATTTTGATAATGTATTATTATTCACCTATGTTGAAGATAATAGGTTTTAAAAAAATACATTTATTAAATTAATGCTAACAATTCGAGAAATGCGAGGATAAACATTCTTATGTGTACAACCATGTATACACATACCAAAAAAATAATAAATATTTTATTGGTATATGTATACCAATAAAATATTTATTATTTTATTGGTTTTGGAATTTCTAATAAACTATCATATGAGAATGTACCCCAATTTTAATAATGTAACATATATATTAGTCGAATTTGTTACTGTCAGTAACCTTCTTTTTTATTCAATTAAAGAAAGCGATGATTACAAGAAAACTGGAAGATAAGTGAATCAAAAAATTGTCAGTGCCTTAATTTCCAGAATAACTATACAAATTGTGTATAAATTTTTAAACATTCATCTTTCATATCGGGGAGTGATTCGAGGAATCCAGCTTACATGAACTTACACAGCTAATGTCATCATAATAATACCCTTGTGACGTACAAGAAGAGCCAATGTTTTGCCGGCCGATGTTTTCCCAGGTTCTAACTTACAGATAAGTTGGCACTTGGGAAAGGACAAGAAGAAGAAAAAAATCAGGGGATTAAGAGGTGTGTGCCTCCGGTTTCTTACTCATCAGATCTACGAAGAAGCTTTATAAGCGAGACAACTATCTAAGACCACCACCCCCTCACTATTGAGTATAGGAACGTAATTGCTTGAATAGTTCCTATCACATAATTTGCAACTGACCAGGGTTGGGCCTCATGCAGATGAAGGAGCCCGAGTAGCAATAGCAGCGGCCCCTGTAGGCCTGGTAGGCGGGCGCGGCGTGCGAGTAGTGCGCGAGGCGCGACGAGCACGGCGCGCGCGGCACGCACGCCACCTTGCACGACACCTGCAGCGACGGCTCGCACACGCACAGGTCCGTGCACTCCGCAAGCTCCGCGGACCGGTACAGCTGGTGAGTATGTTGATAGTGAGTGTATCAGTTACCAATAATTTATGAAAAACTAGCTGCCCCACGCGGTTTCGCACGCGGTATAACACTTAACGCGGAATCATAATTATTTTTCTAAATTTGTAAATTCTAAAAAAGTAGCTTAAGTTACTACTAATAACATCATCATTTTTTTTGACCAAATTTTTTTTTATTTTTCGTAAAAAATATTTTTTCAATAAAAAGTACCCTATGTTACTTCTAATCCCTCCAAGAATATGTGTACAAAGTTTCATGATGATCGGCTGAATAGTTTTCGCGTGAAAGCGTAACAAACAAACTTACATTTACATTTATAATATTAGAAGGGAAAATTGTATATAGGCGTTTAAAAAAAAAGTCTTTCGAATAATTAAATAGATTTCCTTGCTTCGTATAAGGTTAAAATCGTTGTTGAATAGTGATTATTATTTATGTAAATGTTTTAAAAAATTAATATAAATAAATATTTTCACGCAATTCCCAATACAGCGGTAGATAGAGGTCTAGTCTAGACAATTAAGTCCCTTCGACTCACCTTCCACCGAAGATATTTTCAGGACAACGTGACAGGTGGTCAGCCCGTCGCCGTCTTTATGTCCAAGCCAACCACATAATTCGTACATAAGTTTTTGAAAAACCCAATGGTACGAGCCTGCTACCTGGGGATCGAACTCGGGTCTCTTGATTCGAAATTCCGACCACTCAACCACTCCGCTATCGTGATTTATTCATCAGAATAATTTTTGTTATATTAATTTTGAATATGTAATAAAAAAGGAAATGTATGGTATAAAAATAAATTAATCATCAATTCAATCATTCTTCTTCTTCTTCTTTACAGCCCATCAAAAGTCCACTGCTGAACATAAGCCTCCCCCAAAGATACCATGAGGGGGTTGTGCCATAGTTGCCACGCCTGGCGAGCGGGTTGGCAACCGCAGTTGTTTGTTTCTACGCAGGAAGATGCTGCTGCCCATCTCCTGACATTTTTAAGTCCCTCTATCGACTTTTACGATACCTACGGGATGAAACGGAATGGCAGATTTTCTTGTGCCGCCGCCATACGGCCAAATTCATTCATTATTAATAGTAAATATTAATATTATAACACAATAGTCAACAACACAATAATATCCCAAATAGGCTTTGGTGAAAGGTGGGTTTTGGGTGTAGTGTGGTGGAAAGGACTTAATCGTGTGACCTCTATCTGTCTCAGTATTGGAAAACTTCTGAAGATATGAATTAAAAAAAATATATGCTTTATGAATTAACATATTAACGACAATAATCTGGTCCCCGGGAATGCATGAATATGCTCAAGATGCTATGTCCTATTACATTATGGCAGACCAGATTTGTTTATCATGTTCACAAGCAATCCAAAGTGGACAGAAATCCAACAAGAATTATTTATTAGTCAATCACCTATTGATCGCCATGATATGACTGCAAGGGCAAAATGAAATTAAAATCACTCATGGATTTCATTGTTAAGCATTGTGTGTTCGGCGAGACTCGCTGTTGGATGTACTCAGTTGAGTGGCAAAAACACGGATTGCCACATGCACATATCCTCATTTGGTTAGTTGAGAGGATAAGACCGAATGAAATTGATAATGTGATATCAGCAGAAATTTCCGATAATAATGAAGACCCATTGTTACATGACGTTATTACAAAAAATATGATACATGGTCCATGTGGAATATTAAATCCCATTTATCCATGTATGGTTGAGGGAAAATGTTCAAAACACTACCCAAGACAATTAGTAGCAGAAACTATTACTGGACATGATGGATATCCACTTTATCGCCGCCGATCCATTGATGACAATGGAAAGTCAACAATAATATATATAACAAAGTAAATCGACAGGACTTTGAAGTTGATAATCGTTGGGTTGTTCCGTTTTCGCCATTACTCTGCAAGGCATATAAAGCACACATAAACGTCGAATTTTGCCATTCCGTAAAATCTATCAAATACATTTGCAAGTATGTGAACAAAGGTAGTGACATGGCTGTCTTCGGAGTTGCTGCCGAAAATTCAAATGATGAAGTCACTCAATATCAAATGGGCCGCTACGTTAGTAGTAACGAAGGCATGTGGCTGGAATTGCCCGGCTTACCACCTCATAATCTGCAATTAAAAATCGGATCTGTAATTATTATGTTATGGAACATAAACCAGCCACGTCTGTGTAATGGCACCCGGCTTGCGGTGAAGAAATTATTGAACGACGTCATCGAAGCACAATTTTGAAAAGGAAGTACAAAGGCGAAGATGTTTTAATCCCACGCATCCCTATGATACCGAACGATATGCCATTCAGCTTTAAACGTTTACAGTTTCCAGTGCGGCTTGCATTTGCAATGTCAATAAATAAATCGCAAGGGCAGTCGCTAAGTGTATGTGGCATCAACCTAGAAAATCCATGTTTTTCACATGGCCAATTATATGTCGTCTGTTCCCGTGTCGGAAAACCATCAACATTATTTATTTACGCGCCAGAACGTAAAACTAAAAATATAGTTTATCAAAAAGCATTAGAATAGAGGGAAGCAGTGAAGGGTATAGAGGCTATAAGTTGCTTTCTAGAGCGCGCGTGGTGTTGAGCTCAGTGTTTACTTCAAAATGACAAGTTGTTCAATAGCGATTTGTAAAAATATAAGTGAAATTATTGAACCGCATGGAATAAACGCTATTATGAAAATATATATTTTGTTTTTATTTAATAAAATTAGTAAAGTCCTTCTCAGGTAAGGGGGAATGGGAAATGGGAATTCATTTTTATATGGAGGATATTATAGATTCCAGTTCAAATTGCGTAGGTAGGTACTCATACATAAGATAGGTCAGCTATACAAAATAAAGAGTGCATCAAAGCTACGATAAGGCGGTACGAAGTTCGCCGGGTCAGCTAGTAGTAAATAAATAAATAAAATTATGTAGAAAGCTTACCCGTCTAGTCTCCCCCATCTTAATATACTGCGCTTCGTCATCATTCTCCGGTTTCTTCACAATGCAGTATTTCGTTGGCTCCAGAGTTGTCGTCGGTCGAGGAGTTGTGGTTGTTGTCGTAGTTGTCGTCGTTGTAGTCGTAGTGGTCGTTGTAGTTGCCACGGTAGTGGTTTCGGTCGTAGTTTCAACTACCGGTTCAGATATTTGCCCCACCTCGTTAGGCGCGATCGTTTGCTCCGACAATGTTGTGATAGGGCTGAGAACTTCCCGGTTTTCCTTTAATGGATAAAATAGAGAATATTAGTAGATAAATAATAAATAAATAAATATCTTCACACCAATCCCAATACAGTGGTAGACCGAGGTCTAGACAATTAAGTCTGAAAGGACTTAATTGTCTGGACAACCCACCTTCCACCGAAAGCAATTTTTTAGGTCAACCGGTGGTGAGTCTGTAACTTTTCTGGACAAAACCTATTGGTACGAGCCCTGGGGAGCGAACTTGGGTCTCTTGACCCCAATTCCGATCGGCAAACCACTCGGCTATCGTGATCTATTTAACTTTTTTATTATTAGAAGATAATTAACATTATAAGTGTTAACTCTATCTGCTGCGGCTTGCATGGGCTGGTGCCATTGGGACAGATTCAGGGCGTTGCAGACTATCAGCTTAAAGAATTTGTGTTTGTGCTTCTGTCTTTCGTCCGGTAAGTACTCTTAAGTTAACGGGATGGCCACAAATTTACTCCCTCCTATTCTTCTTCTCCTTCCATTTTCCTGATTTTCTTCTTACAAGATTTCAACGCACCTGAGAAGTTTTCCCTAGTATACATGGATGTCGGT
The DNA here is from genome assembly GCA_029286605.1 of Sericinus montela. Classification (NCBI taxonomy): domain Eukaryota; kingdom Metazoa; phylum Arthropoda; class Insecta; order Lepidoptera; family Papilionidae; genus Sericinus; species Sericinus montela. Next base: position 2,975,640 of record JAGSMR010000002.1, read on the forward strand.
AATCACTTGCCATCTTCACTTGAGGGATAAAAAATCAATAATTTTGAAAAAATATTTTTATTTCTCAATATTCAAATTATTGAGAAGTTAAGAGTCACAATAGCCGAGTGGTTGGGTAGTCGGAATTTGGAGTCAAGAGACCCCAGTTCGAACCCCAGGTGGCAGGATCGTAGCAATGGGTTTATTAAACACTTATGTACGAATTATATCGTTGGCTGGGACATAATGATGGCGACGGGCTCACCACCTGTCACGTTGTTCCGAAAATATCTTCGGTGGAAGGTGGGTCGAAGGGACTTAATTGTCTAGACTAGACCTCTGTCTAGATATTTTATTTTTATTTTATAACAAAAAACCTACTAATTTAACTACAATTTGATTATGTATCGCTCGATTAAGTTAATGTAACTACAAAATAGTTTTTTTAAACGATGGCACAGATATCATTCAAAGTTGTTGTTCGGTATTGCGTAATATTTCAACTTACATACCTGCAAATGGTCGACTTGCGAGGTACCACCATGCTGAGTGGTGTGTCGATGATGATGAGTCGTTGTTCGGTGGTGGATTGCTGGCTCAGGTGGGACAGTGATGTAACGGATACCGTTGTCGAAGGGCGTGGTGGTGAGGAGGGAGGCGTAAGTTTTCACGTGGTAATCGTGTTGAGATTCCACTGGAATTAAATAATAAATAAATAAATGTATACAACATCACATAAATTGCACTCATAGCATAAGCACTTGTGTTTGTCAAAAACAACGAAGTTATGGAATAATCAAATGAAACAAACACCAAGACTGAAGACAATACAGAAAAGAGTTTTTTCACTGATCCGCCTGGGAATCTAACCGCACTCCGAGCTGGCGAAACCTTTAAAACTGGTGTGGTGTGCACACCACTTGACAACGAAGGAGGTCTCCAAAAAAATTAATCATAGCAGCCTAGTGGTGTAGAAGTTAACACCCTCATTCTGCCAGTGAATGTTGTCAGGTTTTGAAAATAACATTGCTACGTGGTAATGGGATAACCATTTCGACATACAAATGATTAGCTCATGGCAACAGGTAACAATTTACCGCTCTGATCCGCCTGCTATGCGAGGGAATTTAGTAAAATCCTACGTTACGTGAGAGACCTAAGTCCTGCGGTAGACAATTATGGGCTGTTAAATAAGTAAATTTAGTGAATTATCTCATATCTACTTGTTAGGTTTACGGTCAAGGAGCGAGTTAAACGGCCGGTAGATTGGTATGCACTGGTTTAATTACAGAGGGCGCGTGGGCACAGCCACGTAAAGTAATACGTAGGTATACATACATAACACTTCCTCACCCTATTTTAGAATACAAGAATAAAATAAATTATTATAAAAGAAGAAAATTGTAACCAAAAAGAAACGCTTGTAATCAACCTTGGGACGTGGGCGCAGTCTATTTCTAGTGGCTTCGATTCGACCACCATCAAAATCTGCTTCTGCTTCATGGAACTCGTCGTCCTCCTCCGACCGAGGAGACACGGGGTTCTCTACTTCGTCACTTTCCCCTCGACGTGGCGAACTTTCTCGCTCTGCTGTGGAAACTAGGCCGGGGTCTGTGGTAGGCGGTGGTGGAAGCGACGACGACGGTGATTGTGATGGTGGGGATGGCGATACCGGTCGCGATGGCGGTGGCGTAAAAGTGTTTCCAGTGTCGCAAGTGTTCCCTTTACCGTAAGCGTCCCCGTCCCATGCGTTACAGTCATTACCTTGAGCTTTATATAAAATTAATTGATTTTTATGTTTTCGATAACATATTTGCGTGTCCCCATCTTTTACTAAGTAAATAACTTCGCCAATTCTTATTGTTATTTTTCCCTTGCACCAGATAAACTTGTTATTTACATATTTCTTGTATAAAACGGAAGTTCCAAGTGGCATTTGTTTAATATGTACTGGTTCTTCCTTCTGTGAACATGTTCCCGCATTTATTAAATCGGATGAAGCCGCAGACGTAGACAACGATGACTTAGGTACTAATCTGTCTAAGCGCGAGTTTAGCTTTCGCCCGAAAATCAATTCAGCGGGTGACATGCCGGTGGTCGAGTGTTTTGAATTCCGGCAATCAAACAAAAACTTTAGTAAATTATTTTTTGACTGTTTCTATTACTGCTAGACATAATACTTGACTTTATACCCTTTTTGACTATCTTTACGTAACATTCGGCTTGTTACTTGCCGGGTGATACGGTGGCGACGTAACGTGTGATTTTCCGTTTACTTCGCAGAACCGTTTAAATTCTTGTGACGTGAACGCTGTTCCATTGTCGCTAACAATCGATTGCGTTATGCCGAACCTGGACATGAATTCGTACATCTTTTCAATGACTGTATCGCAGGAAGTAGAATTAGCGGTGTCGTATATCTCCGGCCATTTAGAGTACGAATCAATGACCACTAAATACATGCGACCAGCTATGGGGCCCAGGAAATCCATATGTACGCGGGTGAAAGGTCAGTGTGCCCGAGGCCAGGGGGACGGCGGCGCGCGCGGTGGGTATGGCCGCAGCTTGATGCATACCTCACATGTCCCTATCATATGTTCCACGGCCTCATCTACACCCGGAAACGAAAATCTGGATCGATCTTCGGCTTTGGTTTTTACGATACCCAGATGTGTTTTGTGTAACTCAGCTAACACCCTTTTACGCAACGTCTCGGCAATCACGACCTTATGGCCTCTCATTAAGCATCCATTTTCAACCGAAAATTGAGTTCTACACGAAAAATAAGGCTTAAGGTACAAATCGGTAATTTTTTTAGGCCAACCGTGTTTAACATATTCGGTTACTTTACATAAAATTTTGTCCCTTTTTGTTTCATCTTGTAGTTCCGAAATCGTAATCGGTAAACTCGCGTCAACATCGAAACACACGTAAGCCGCGCGGTCGCTCGGAGTGAAGTCGTCCGCAGTGCACTTGTCGAGTGCGCCTGCACCCGTGTCGGGCGCGCGCCCCTCCTCCGAAATACTCGAGCGAGACAAATAGTCGGCGCTGTTATCACCGCTTCGTACATACTCGATCGTATAGTTATATGCGCTTAGAAACATTGCGTATCTCTGTGGTCGGTTCGCCGATACTTCTGGAATGCCTTTGTACGGTCTGAATATCTAAATTAGTGGCTTATAATCTGTTCTTAATACGAACGGATTTGTTCTACCATACAAATACTGATGGAAGCGCCGAACTCCAAATATTATTGCGGTCGCTTCTTTCTGTATTTGCGAGTATCCTTTCTCTGCGGTATTTAAAGTTCGCGATGCAAACGAAATCGGCCTTTCTTGCCCGTCGCAACCTACTTTTGACAGTATCGCACCCAAGCCAACCGGAGACGCGTCTACGGTCAGGATTAGCCTTGCTTCAGGGTTAAAGTGGGCGAATACATAGTCTGAAGCTAGCTTTTGAAAGCTTTTTGAAAGCCTCTTGATGGTCAAGACTCCACGACCATTTTACCCCTTTTTTTTAACAAATTATACAGTGGACTTAGAACAGACGCTGCATTTGGTACAAAGCTTCTGTAGTAATTTACTAGGCCCAAAAACGAATGCAGTTGGCTTATATTTGATGGTGCGGGGGAATATACTATTGCTTTAATTTTATCTGGAGACTTTTTTAACCCATTTTCATTGATAATATAACCCCAAGTACCTAACCTCGTCTTTATAGAACTCGCACTTCTCCCTTTGCAAGGTCAATCCTGCTTCTTGTAGTGTTTGCAACACCGCTCGAAGACGTGAAGCGTGCTCGGCGTCGTCACGCCCCGTTATGAGCACGTCATCCAACAAACACAGCACGCCCTCCTGTCCACCTTATAGGTCCTCCATCGCGCGCTGGGCGCTGGAGCAAGCCCAAAGACTAGCCTAGTATACTTGTATAATCCACGATGAGTATTAATTACAGTGTACCTTTGTGACTCGTCATCCAGCTCTAATTGGTTATAAGCCATAGATAAGTCTAATTTAGTGAATTTTTTCCCGCCATAAAGCTTTGCAAACAATTCCTTGGCAGTTGGCAGAGGATACTGATCTATAATTAATTTCCTATTAATACTAACAGAGTAATCGGCACACAAGCGAATAGTGCCATTTCTTTTTAAAACTGGGACTATAGGGGACGCGTAGTCTGCGTGGTCAATCGGTTTTAACACCCCTAACTCAACCATTCTATCTAGTTCACTGTTTATCTTATTCCGTAAGGCAAATGCAATCGGTCGCGCTTTAAAGAAAACTGGTTTTGCATTATCTTTTAACCGTAAGTGAACCTTATGTTTATTAAAACGACCTAATTTATCAGAGAAAAGAACTGGAAATTGACATTGCAGTTCTTCCACAGAGGAAAGGGTACCCTGACAATAATTCACCGTTTATAAAACTGATGATAACTCTAATTGGAATATAGATATAAAGTCTCTGCCGAGCAGCGGCGGCCCGCCGTCCCGGACGACGTACACGTCGAGCGTGTATGAGCGGTTAGTATAGTACACGGGCAACCGAATTGTGCCTATACATGTTATCCTGTCACCCGTGTAGCTCATCAAGCTTTTATGCGGAGCGATCAATGGAACATCTTTAAAATAAGATTTATATAAATTTTCCGGTATCACAGTTACGGCAGAACCGCTGTCTATTTCAAATTTAAACGCCGTTCCTCGAATAAACACGGTCTCGACCATCGGTTCACCCCGCAATGAACGAATTTTAAATACCTTGCCATCATCACCGATCTCTTCGTCTCCGGCTCCATTATCTACGTAGTTAACTTTCATTTCATTCATAATCATTAGACACATTCTACGTTGATGGTCTACAACGTTACACTTTCGACATACGAAATCCGCGTACCGGCACTCCGAAGCCTTGTGGTTTGCATAGCCACACACTTTGCACTTTTGTTTAACCGGAAGGTTACTTTTTACACTTTTTGCACCTTTTTCTCTTGGTCTAATCTTGAACAACGCGCCCGTAGAAGCTGCTGACACGTCGGCTGTGGTGGCACTGGCGATGGCAGCTGATTTCGCACAACGGACGTTTTCTGCAAATTCTACAGCTTTCGTGAGAGTTAGATTTGTAATATCTTGGGCGTAAAGTTTCTCTTTTTCAAGACTAGGCATCATTCCCATAATGAACCGGTCTCGTAGCGCCTCTTCGATATCATAGAAGGCGCAGCGTGACGTAAGACCGCGGAGTCTCGCGGCCCACTGCGAAATCGTTTCACCGGGTTGCTGCGTTGCTGCATAGAAGTTGTGTCGTTCTGTCCTCCTCGGGTTAAAATGGACATCGAGGATTCGTAGGATGTCGTCGTAGGGCACCTCCTGCATATCCTTGGGTAAGGCTAAATTCTCAGCAAGCCTATAGGTACCCTCCGAGAGTGCACTTACCAAAATTGCTCTTCTCTTTTTCCCGCTCGGGTCCGTCGCATTATTAATTTCATTAGCCAAGAACCACTGATTTATTCGGCTTTTATAAGTTTTCCAATCTTGTATATCATGGTTAAAACTGGATAATATTCCGAAATGTGATGTAGCCATATTGAAATTATTTATTACGCGGGTACTCGTCGCCAATGTTGTGTATACGGTCAAGCAGCGAGTTAAACGGCCGGTAGCTTGCTATGCACTGGTTTAATTACAGAGGGCGCGTGGGCACAGCCACGTAAAGTAATACGTAGGTATACATACATAACACTACTGAAACCTTTTATGTTAAATAGTCGCTTTTAGTCTGAAGTATACAAAGCACCCTCACTTTGTGCTACACTGCTAGGAACAAAAATAACAAATAAACTTACCCACGCATGGATTAAGCCAAAGCAGTCTCTGCCAACCGAGACAGTCATATAGTTGAGCGAAGTCAGTCCCACGACAGGCGCAAGCGGCACGAAGCTGGGTTCCCAGTACAGCAACCACAGCTGCGCGGCAGGCTGCTGGTGAACCGGCACAACCCTGGGTAACGGCGTCGACTGCGCACCATTGCTCATAGTTCTCGAGGCGAATCCTGAAATTAAAAACGGAGAATGTTATAACATTTTTTTTATAGAAAAAGCCGGCAAACGAACAGGTGGCTCTCTTGATGGTAAGTGATTACCGCCGCCCATGAACACCCTCAATACCAGAGGCATTGCAGATGCGTTGCCCGGCCTTAGAGTGCCGCCCCCCCCCCAAAAAAATTGGGGGAGGGGGTGTGTGGGCCTCCGGTTACCTACACTCACCAGACGAAACGCAGAAGTTTGTTAGACTTCTACTTCACGCCGGTATTCTGTGAGGTCGTGGTACTTCCCCGGTCGAGCCGGCCCATTCATGCAACAACAAAAGCTGATGCGTGGCTCTACCACTGTCGACATTCCGTAGTATTATCTCCGTAGAGATCTTAGAGACAAGATAGCCAAGTGTTTGGGTGATCACAATTCGAGTTAAGAGACCCGGTTGCGATCCCAAGGTTCCAATGGGGTTTTTGTAAACTTATGTACGATTTATTTCGTTGTATTGTACATAAATGCGGTAACAGGCTCACCACTGTCACGTTGTCCAAAAAAATGTCTTCGGTGGAACGTACACTTCTTTGTCTCGATCCGTGTCAACCCCAGTATTGAAAATTACGTGAAGAATTTTTTTTTATCTTTTACCAAATTCAGCAGAATTATATTAACACAAAGTCATAATTCATAAAAGTTCACGTGCAACAATTTCTATCAGTATCATCTTCAACGAGAGAGCGTATGCAAATCGACACTCCAACATTTATCGGCATATCGATTAAACAGACGAAAATGTACGTGAAAATCTCGACCGAAATTATTCAGCGTTCATTTAGCCGAGATCCGAGCGAAGCGAGTTACGTAAACTACGGGGTCGGATATATCCCGTGAACTGATAACCCCATACTTTTAATACAATAGCAGGACTTTTTACAACGTCACCATGATGTTGATGAATAGATTTAATAATGCAATAGCATAAACGAGTGAATTGTAATATACTTAATGCATTACTCGTTATAATTAACGATTAGCTCCTTATTATTATTCTTTCACATTGTTAATTGCAAAAAAAAAATTATTTTATGATTTTTATGTATATTATTTTTATTTTCTGTGACTGCTTAAATGATAATGTGTTTTATGTAATCTGTGTGTGTTGCATTTGTCAAATAAATTCTCTTCCTTTTTTCTTCTGTCTAACTCTTTTTCATTTCGTGAATGCAAAAGGGGCTGTTAAAGAGGAAGGGTAGCAATTGTTTACGACTCTAGGCCACACCAATAGTGACATAATAAATAAATAACCTTAAAATAGCAGACCAAATCGCTAACCTGCTAACCATTTATGGTAAATTCTCCCCATATGAGATGTGTCACGCATTGATCTATTTACAGCTCAAAAACGAAAGGTGAAATAAGACAGTGGGCTGTTATGTGAGGCTGTCAATTAATGAGGGTGAAAAGTTATTGCAAATTGACGACCTCCATGGACGAGTGGCCTATGCACCAGTTTTCATGGTTTCGCCAACTCTAAGGTCCCGAATTCGATTCCCTGTCGGGTCAATGTTGAAAACACTTTTTCTACATTTTCTCGGATCTGGGTGTTTGTGGCACCTTCGTTGATTCAATAATACAAGTACTGAATACAAATACTGAAAATAATTTAGTGTTATTCGGGTCTTTGTCATGTTTAGTACCTTTTAATCATTAATTTCAGACAATATTCATAATTAAGAAGATCGAAAACGGATTTATGTATATTTTTTATTAAAAAATCACGATGGCCCAGTGGTCGGAATACGAGTCAAGAGAACCGAGTTCGATCCCCAAGGTTCGTACCAATGGGTTTTTTTATAAACTTATTTACGAATTATATAGGCTTACTTTGGGATTGCTGTTATCCCCTAGGTTACCATTTATATATTTACAAAAAATGTGTTCATGTTCATTCATGTGCATATGACAGATAGAATCGAGATAATAATGTCCTTCTTTCCAATGGAACATGATGGTTACCCTAGGATCATGTAAAATCCATCGCGGAGAGCATTGAGGCGAGAGCTTGTGTGTGCGGCCGTGACAAAAGATTGCATATTTATATATGATATATTATTATCCTGTTCCGAAGAATTATATTTAAAATATGAGTTGTGATATTCCACATATTTTTCAAACTTCTATCTTTCTTTTTAAAAATATTTTAGTGTTATTCGGATCTTTGTCATCTTTAGTTCATTTATTAATTTCAGACAATATTGGTAATTGAGAAGATCGATAACGGATTTTATATTTAGTTTTCATAATTGACACCTTAAAAAAATTCTACACCAGAAAATGCATACTAATATGACCCAAAATAAAAAAAAAAATGCATACTAATATGACCCAAAATAAAAAAAATTTATATATATTAAAAAATTTTTGGATATTAAAAAAAAAGTAAAAGTATAATATCCTCACGCACTATCCAATACAGGGGTAGATAGAGGTCTAGTCTAGAAATTAAGTCCCTTTTACCAACCCTACACCGAAGATATTTTCGGGCAACGTGACAGGCAGTGAGCCCGTCGCCGAATTTGCCCAAGCCAACGAAATAATTCGCACATAAGTTTTTGAAAAACCCAAATAGCTAATATTTAAAAACACAAATGTTACTTTCATGAACAAAATAAAAGAAAAATTCTATTGCTTTATAAGTGACAACAGTTAAAGTTCCGGTATTGCGAGTGACAGCGACGCTATTGGCCCGGAGGCCTTTGCAGCTTAATTTTTAAAAGACTTTGCAAAGTAAAAGTAAAAAAAGTATTATAAAAAGTTTAAAGTCACAATAGCCGAGTGGTTGGGTGGTCGGGATTTCGACTCAATAGACCCGAGTTCGATCCCCAGTTGGCAGGCCAATGGCTTTCTCAAAAACTTATGTACGAAATACATCGTTGGCTTGGACATAAAGATGGCGACGGGCTCACCCCCTGTCACGTTGTACTGAAAATATCTTCGGTGGAAGGTGGGTCAAAGGGACTTAATTGTCTAGACTAGACCTCTCTCTACCCCTGTATTGGGAATTGCATGAAGATATTTATATTCATTTATTTACTTTGCAAAGCAAAAACAATCAGACGTCAGCTTATTCTCAACTGTTTTTCTAAGAAGATCAAAATCCTAATAAATTATAACAGTAACAAACGAAAAGTAAACGAGAAAAATTTGAAGTTATGCGAAATTTCAGTTCCTTGTACGACCGCTGAGGGATACGGTAATTGGGGCGTGCGTGAAAATGAGGTATAATAATTAATTAGTAGACCGGCGCCGTTCGCTTCAAATTGTCTTTCCTCACTGTCAAAATATTTGTCTACTTTTAGATCATTAGCGCGAAAGCGTCGCGGAATCTTTTCTCGTAATTTTTGACTTAAGTTTTACCATTGGGAAATTTGGCGATTTGGAGAAACATTAAACGTCTATAAACCTGTTAATAATTTTCATTTTCCCCAAGGGATTTTCTATGAAATGCTAAGCTTTTATGTAGTTTAGTAAAGAAAAGGAGAAAAAGAAAGAATTGATAGGTTCTCAAATAAGCATTCACTGATTGTGTTTTGATTTCCATTCAGAAATTTGGCGAAGAGAAACATTAAACGTCGTTAAATCTGTTAATAATTTTTATTTTCCCCAAAGGGATATTTCTCTAATGCTAATGTTATTTATATAAGAACCGTAAGGGGAAAGAGAAAAAGATAGAAGTGATAGGTCCAGAAATGAGCATTCAACCGAACAAGTTGGCGGTTTTGATGTCCATTTCCTCATTAAAACAGGAGTAGTGTATACGTAATTTTACCATACATACTTCCACCATCACCACGTCTTTTGACAACAGCATCCTTTACATCACGGTCCCACTTGAGCCAGAACCTCCATCACCGAACAATAATTCATCACCGGCACACCACTCAAGATGGCACCTCGCGAGTCGATCATGCAACTTAAATATAACGTAATATGGCCTTCAATGTTACCCGGCGCGGATCTTAAAAAAACAATTTTCACCCATGAACAAGTCAAAATTAACTTAACCGAGAAATACTTAATCAATTTGTAGTCACGATACGTCGAGTGGTTGGGTGATCGGAATTCGAGTCAAGTGACCCGTGTTCGATCCCCAGGTGGTGGCCTTGCACCAATGGGTCTTTTCAAAACTTATGTACGATTTATATTCGCTTGGGCATTAAGACGGCGACAGACTCAACACCAGTCACGTCGTCCCAAACAATATCTTAGGTGACATGTAGGGCAAAAGGACTTAATTGTCTAGACATCTGTCTACCCTAGTATTGGGAACGGCGTGAAGATATTTTTATTTGTAGTTAAAATTGTACGCCTTTTTTTAATGCCGAATAAAAACCTAAAACCCTTGTTAAGTAGTAACTTATTACTAATATGTTCCTTTTATTTTAAACAAATGCATCATATAAAGTACTTTTTACATTTCACTAAGGCTTATTGACATATATTGAATTAACTAAATTGTATCACTATTCTATTGATAAATATTATATATATGTGTGTGTGTGTGTGTGTGTGTGTGTGTGTGTGTGTGTGTGTGTTTGTGTGTGTGCGTGCGTGCGTGCGTGCGTGCGTGCGTGCGTGCGTGCGTGCGTGCGTGCGTGCGAGAATTTATCGCCATGGGGTTGAGAAGAACTTGTTGTTGAAAACGTTAGAAATTTAGTTTTTATAGTGTTTAAGCCAAGTAAATTACCAGACAACCATACAGATACTTCTCTAAGAGCATACTCGGCATTTTTAATCGTACTTTCCCAAGTTTTTCCTTCAATGAGTAATACTGTGTCATCTGCATAGGATATAACTTTGCAGTTTGGAATAGAAATGCGGCAGAGATTGTCAATATGTATAAGGAATAGCGTAGGGCCCAAGATACTTCCCTGGGGAACACCGTAAGTGAGAGGCATGTCATCGCTTAAGAATTCATTAATTTTGATAATTTGACTACGATTTGATAAATAATCCTTGAAAATATTGAGAGCCATACCCCTAATCCCAATTTTATCCAATCTGTCCAGTAGTATGGGGATAGAGACAGTGTCAAAAGCTTTTGATAAATCCAAGAATACGCCAACACATTTTAAGTTCTTGTCTAGGGATCTAGAAATAGTTTCACTTAATTCAAGAACAGCATCTTCTGTACTTTTACCCGTTCTGAAACCATACTGGTTGGGAGATAACATATTTTGAGTTTCTAGATAACTCACTAATCTTTTATTTAAAACTTTCTCGAGTATTTTAGACAACGCTGTTAGTATAGATATAGGCCTATAGTTTTTGACACTCTCTCTATCGCCATTTTTATGTACTGGAACAACTAAAGCCTTTTTAAAACGCGATGGAAAAATGCCCTTTGTTAGACAAAGATTACAAAGTTTTGAAATAATAGGAGCCAGAGTAGTATGGCTTGATTTGAGCACTATAGTTGGAATACCATCATATCCAACTGCACTTTTACTTTTTAGATTCATAATAATGGTGTCAATTTCATTTGGATTTACGGGTAATATTGCAAAAGACTTAGCAGGGGAAGGAAAAAAATCAGAAGTTTTTAAACAAGAAAAGTTTGGTTTTGAGAGAATCTGTGTAGCCAGTTTATTACCAATCTCTACGAAATATTTGTTTACAAGGTTAAGAGAAGATTTAGGATCATTTTGATGCTTTAACAATTCTAATGGGGGAGTAGATGTGGTAGCAATATTGGAAACTTTCCTAATTAGTTGCCATGTACCTTTTATATTATTTTTATTTTTATCAAATTCAAGTTCCTCATAGTTACGCTTTAGTCGTTTTAATAGATTATTACAGAATTTTTTGTATCGGTAGTATATTGTTTTTAGAATTTCATTATGAGGTGAAGCCTTTTGTTTCTTGTGTAAGCGATCTCTATGTCTAATACATTTTAAGAGCCCAGGAGTAATCCAGGGCTTGATTATAGTTTTTCTACGTGATATGTTCACTATTTTGGAATTTGACTTAATATTGCAACTTAAAAAATCAACTAAAACATCTGCAACGACATTTGGGTCTTCAGAATCCGTTAAATTATTAAGGTTCATTTCATCAATACTCTTTTTTACACTGGCGTAATCAATAACATAGCGACTCTTTGGAAAATGTTGTCTAGGGATTTTCATGTCAAGGTACACGACATCTGGTGAGTGATCAGTAACCGATGGATTCAATATAAGTGTGGTGCTTTTCAATTGTGTTCTTAGTAGCACATGATCGATGCAGTTATTTTCATGGGTAGGAAAAAAATGAGATGGCAGGAGACCAAAACTACTAATTAAGTTCAAATATTCTTGGGAACGACTATCACAACTTGTATGACCAATATTTATATTTATATCACCTATTACAATAAGGGATTTAGAATTCTTATTATTAGAAAGAACTGTGGAAAAACTATTTAAAAAATTGTCTATTTGTTTGAAAGAGGGAGATCTATAAATAGCAATGACACACAACTTATCATTAAAATTACATATAATAGAACTGGCATCAAGTAAATTCGGATGGGATATAGTACATTTGAGTTCATAATTTATATATATTATGACCCCGTCACTGCGATTTATATTATCTCTTGAGCCATGTGATGTATACCCGGAAAGAATACGTATTTGTTTTATATTCTTAAGCAACACTCTGTTAAAACAATGATGTCTATCTTTAGATTTATTCTTTTCAAGAGAACTTGTAGTCCATCGTAATTTGAGTTAATACTACGTATATTCATTTGAAATATTTTTAAGCAGTTTGTATTTCTATGAATATAGTTGCTACATAATTCAGCTTCACACTGATATGAAGTCATGTTACCTAAGATTTGTAAATCAGAATTTATATCTCTCCATGCATTATTCATAATTAAATTGTATATTTATATTTGAACATCAAGTAATAAGACCGACTATGAAGGCAAGATACAAAAAATAATACTTTTAAATAATAATTAATTAAAGTCGAATTTTATGAAATAAATCATGCTGTATATGTGAAATTATGACTAAGAATATTTTAAACACAGTTGAATGAAATAAAGAGAAAAACATAAACTGATAGAAAGTTTTGTGGTTATTGTCATTTGACAGTTCATTCTTTCTGGGTACCCTGTTAGGAATGATAAGTGAGCGTGATAATAATTGATGGTGTTTGATATGCATGTACTTCAGTGTGTTGCTGCGTTTCAATAAAAGTTTGTAACGAAATATATTATTTAATACTTTTCTATAAATATGTGTATGTGTATGTTTATATAGTAAATAAGATAATCTGGCAATGTTAAAAGTTGAAATTAGGAGTTTCAGAATACAAGTTATCATAAACTTAAAGATAGAAATCATGCAGAAAGCACAAAAATAATTAAATTTCGTATTAAACTCGGATAGAAAAAAAACAAATTTAACACTTTCTAGTCACACAGAGCACGACTTTAATTTTGTAAGGTCGTCTTCAGAGTCTATACGAATCTGCGGTGCACCCTCTTGTCGACGGATAAGTATATGTGATATGTCTCCTCTTATCCACGAGAGATCCAGCAGAAAGCATACTCGTGCGTTTTTGCGAAGTCCCTTGCTAGGAAGAAAATCCTTTTACTCTTTCGGGTTAATAGTTCGGATAAATATAGTGGTCGAGTAGGGCCGGCTATGTTAATGTTCGTAGTGTTGAATCGCCGACCGGTGTTCATTTTATTGTATTTTTTGAAGTTTGCTATAATGTTTTCTTTCATAGCAACCGTTGTGAATTCTATGACTTATGCGACTCTGCTTTTGAATATGATCTATATATATCCCTAACGTCCGATGGTAGTATATTTAAAGATAGTTTAGAACCCAAATTAAGCAAAATGTCTATTAAATCATCCTTATTTTCTTTTTGTTTTAATTTTTGTAGGTTTCGTAGCTCAACACATGAATTGAGGGATTTTCTTTCTAGAATTTCTATTTTGTTTTCAAGTGAAGAAATATATGATAATTGTTCTTTCGGTCGCTTTCAAACTTGGCCATTTTTTATTGATCTCATCATATTCTTGTGATAAAAATTCAATATTCTTAATAATATCCGCAATCTGCACTCTTATATCATTAATTGAGTCCTGAATTTGGGATAATTTCCTGTCCTGCTCAAGCGTGAAAACAGAGAACATCTCACGCATCTCCGATAAAACTGTTCGCGAATCATTTTCATCTTTACCGTCAAACTTTCGCTTCGATCGTTTTGTAATATTTATTTTATTGTTGTCGGTAGGTAAGTTTAACGCCGAGTCAGAGTCACTGTGATGAAGCATGCGAGGGACGGGGAGGGTAGCCGAAACTGGTGATAGCGCTCGATTTGACATATTCATATAGCAATGTACTAGGGCAGCAGAAATTCAAGGATGTCGATACTGACAGTCTGCAGTGTAAAATCACTCTTAGAGCGTAGATTTCAAGAATTAGATTGCGAGTGTTATCTTAGGTAATATTTATCATTTGTTCAGTACATCGACGAAAGTACTTACAGTCAATGAAATAAGGTGCAGTTTAACATGAACAAGATGTCTTCGGCTTAGCAGGCCATTCGTAGCACTTTATGCACCCCTAATTTTTATCGCTATTTATTTGGAGAATCGCATTTATTTTTAGTTATAATTTGGAACAAAATACACGTCTATATTATAACAGTGATCTGAGGAGAGCTCAAATCTTTTATATGTACCACTATTTACACTTCGTATAGTTTTTATTCTTTATATTCGTAGTATGATCGTAAAAACATTTAAATTTTCTTAAAGAATAGACTTAGTATGGCAGTAGAATAAAATATGGAAGGTTTGAAAGATGACCCTAACACAAAAATTAATAAGGGCGTGCTTCGATGGTTTGGGCACGTTGAGCGAATGAGTGAAGACCGATTGGTGAAGAAATTATATAGCGCGAAAGTTAATATTAAAAGATGTCGAGGTAGGCCGAGACTAACTTTCAAAAACCATATGAGCAAGTTTCTCGAAGAGGGGAGGGTCAAGAGTACCCGTGCAATTATAAAGAAGATGCGAAAGAGGTATGTAAGGATCGTGACACTTAGCGATCCGGTCTCTCTGGCTACCCCGTCAAGGATTGAGCATGAAGATAAATAAAAAAATAGATAAAAAAAAATTCTACGCACAATTTTGCGTAGTGCGTAATAAATAAAAATCTTGTTTTTTGATTTTGTCGATAGCCTACTTTGTAGTTTTGGGTATTTTTGAGTATGTGTATTTTTGTTTTCACCATTGCTGGTTTTGCAATGTATTTAGATAATTAGTGCTGTGCGTTCGTTCTACCCTGTTTGTGGTACCAGGTGAACTGATTGCTTTCTGCATTTGCAAATGACTTTCGCCTAAAACGATTGTAAAGTCTAACGAAATTAACTTTATATTCGGAAAAATACATGAAATAAATGAGACTCACTAAATAAAAACTGTTAATTTAATATAATTTTTCTAATATCATGTAATCATGTAATCATAAATATAAATTTAAAGATTACGAATAATTGTTAACACTGTTGGCGATCCTTTTAATAAATAAATACATTGTTAATAAATTACGTAAAGTTGTGAATAAAATTGTTAGATCGACAGAGATGTTTTATTAAAATTAATGACGATTGCCAGTGACTTCGCGGTTTATATCAAAATTCCCCAGAGATTCTTTAATTTCCTGACGTATAAAGTAGTCCTCTGGACCCCCAGTACTAAAAATCAAAATTCGTTAAGCAAAATCATGGTTCAGATCTCTCCTCCGGGATCCGTGTATTTTTCCTCTGGGAAATATATCCATTTACAATTTTAACTCTCTTAATTAAGGCAGTCTCATACAGGCAGAATTTTAATTAGGGTTTCCGTTTAGAATTATCGATTCGATATGGTGCATTCCTGACATACTTTTATTCCCATTTCAACTGTGAATACTGCCATTAGCGATTATTTTCTTATAGAGATTATTGCTGTATTCCGGAATTAGTCGCCTCAGGTGTTCCGAGAGGATTTCCCTCCCTTAGAAAGGACTAATTTCCGTTCTTCACCTCGTGAGCCAAGTCCAGATTTTTTTTCTTCTTTTCTGTTTCTTATTGGCTTCAACGAGGTTCTCGTAACATGGAATCGTAATATGAAATTATTATAATTATTTTCCACTGTCCATGACATCCCATTCAACAGACCAGGTTGTAGTGAACCTGTTTTCGAAGCTACAGTTTGACCTCAGGCGTAAGAATATACCGCCCACTTTCTTCCCGTGGTTCTTCCGTGGTAAGAGACGACTAAGGGAAAAACCTTGAACATATTACCGACAGATGGTGGAATAACCATCTCGAAATGTACTAGTGCGCGGTGTTGGTACTGCGATTGCTAATCTGCTTGGCGATTATGACAAACTCTCCCATAAAGAAGAGTCTTATGTCTTGCAGTGGACTCTAACAGGCCCTTATGATGATAAATACAAAGAGTCGAATTATATATAAATCCTAAGCTAATCCAGCCGCTGTTTATTTACTACTTGCAATGCTAGCTTCATTTACGTCTGCAAATGTCGGTCCAATAGTCTATTTGTGACTGCTTTCGAAACTAAGGGTTGGAGATTCGAATCATGCTAGAGGCAACATTTTTATGATGCGACTAGTGTAATTAAGTAACATGTATTTAATACAATTATTTCTCATATATATGTATGTATTTTGCTCTTAGTTCATCAATTCTAGTTTGCAAAAATCATCTTGATGCGGTAAGGAGTATGAAAGTTTTTTTTAGTAATTCTACAGAACAATCGATATTCTTTATATTTTAATGGAAGTATATATTAGCTGTTAGAAAGAATTTGCCGTAGTCATATTTGACATGTGTATTGGCGATCATAGCATCGGACAGCTCTCATTTTAAACACTAGCCATCCCCAGTCTGCTCACTTATAGTCTGTAAATTTATCGAGAAATCTTTTAGTAACCAATGCTATTAGAAACGCTTTGGTATATTCTTACGTTTTTCTATTAAATGCTGATGATATTTGCTTATTGCATCATCAGAGGTAGGTCTGCAGACAGAAGTCAAGTTTATGTAAAATAAAGGTCTCCGTTTGAATATTAACTGAGTAGGTTAAAAAAAGGTAGGGTGAAGTGAAAAGTGCATGTACTACGATACATAACGCAGTGCTGGGACCGACTTTATTTTATAGCAGTGAAAGAGTCACTGTCTGCCAGAAAAAGCATAAATGCAAGTTGAATGGCAGTGGAAATGCGATCTTGGAAAATTTATAGACTTACCTTGACCAACCGAAAACGAAAGGAAAAGATTTGAAATATGGCGGGTTTGAAAGATGATCTTAAGGGAGTGTCCTTATTCATTTAAGTGAAAAGATTAATTCGTTAGTTTGGGCACGATAAGCTAATGAGTGAAGACTAAAAGGTAAAGAAACCATAAAGCGCGAAAATTAACATTTAAAGGGATCGAGATAGACCAAGACTAACTCTCGAAGGTCATGTGAGCAAATTGCTCGAAGAGCGGAGGGTCAAGAGTAGTCGGATGCTCGGATAGAAGCGTAAGGATACACTTGGCGATTTGTTTTCTCCGGCTACCATATCCGTGTGGTCCCTACCATGCGTTTAGATAGTAATTTATTTTATTTTTTATAAGTTCCATAAATAATTGTAATAAATAGCTTTTGTAGAATAATTCTCATCGAAAGAACGTCACAATGTTCAACGTTCTCTATGAATATATTGTATCATACGAAGAGAATTTCTTTTATAGTAGATCTACGTGACGACAAGTGCTTTCTACGCTTGCATGTTCACATATGTAGGATAGTCCTTTCTACTTTTATGCTCTAGCACTAATGATATACAAACATGGCGAAGAAATCGACCGTGACCTGGAGCTACAACAAGAAACAACTTTGTCTTACTTGCAAACTATTTTGCTTGAACGAATAATGTGCCTAGTTTATTTAGAATTCTAAGATAATAAGCTTCCTTTGCGAGCTTGTTATTAAACTTTCTTGATAACTTTTTATATTTCATTTATTTATTTTATTACGGATTTGTGGTATTTAACATTTTAAAGCAATATATTCTGCATAATATTCTATTATGCAATAGGAATAGATTTATTACTGACCTATTTTTATGACCTTAATTCATAAAAATAGTTCACGGAAATCCTTACTGTCATTTTCTATGACAATGTAATCGCTTTCGGTTGTACATTTTCTTAGAAAGAAATTTCATTATTAGTGCTAATTAAGTTAGATACTTAAATTTTTATTTTATTAGTGTAATTTAATTTATTTTAATTATTATTCTCTACATGATAGAAACCGCAACGAAAACATCTGCAGTAGAACCGACGCAGCCGTAAGGATAAACACGCTGAAGTAACAATGGGCCGGCCATGTTAAAAGAATCCTTGTCTATGTCCTTATTTTTCTTCGCGTGTATTTTATATTATTAATTAATTCTTAAATTTTTTGTATCAGAACGTACCTGCATTCCGGGTCTTCTCTGCAGGCATGGGCCAAGGTATGACAGGCCGGGAGAGGCGAACCAACTGGAGGTCGCTGCGCGCAAGATGGATGTAAACGCTCCTGCGCGTTCATGCATGAGTCTTCCCTGTTGTCTGTTTTCCTGAATAATTTCCAAATAGTATTAACACGTGCTCTTTGTGTAAGAACAAGGGATGTTACGAATGTCGCACGAGTAAATTATGAGTATCATTTGAAATATTCGCAACAACCCTTGCATTCGCAATGACCAAAGCGAATGTTTTACGAATGCGAGAGTATGTAGCCAGGCTACTGTTTCTAAAATATAATATGTTCCTTTTGAAATCCGATTACGATTAGGTACTTGGGTACTGTAAGTTTTATACAGGTACATTAAATTTGATTGCTAGTGACTTAAAAATTGAATTATTAAATAAAAAGTTTATGAAACAAAAATCTAATTTACAAAAAAAAGTAAACGTAAATTATAATTTAAAAAGTCACGATAGCCGAGTGGTAGGGTGGTCGGAATTTCGAGTCAAGAGACCCGACATCGATCTTTTTGGTTTTTCAAAAACTTATGTACAAATTACATCGTTAGCTTGGACATAAAGACGGCGACGGGCCCACTACCTGTCACGTTGTCCCGATAATAGTTTCGGTGGAAGGTGGGTCGAAGGGACTTAATTGTCTAGATTAGACCTCTGTATTGGGAATTGCGTGAAGATATTAATTTTTTTATTATAAAATAAAAATCGATGATGAAAATCAAATATAAGTGTTGCTTTTTTGCCTTCTCTAAATGTTTGCATTCGTACTGCAATTCGCATTCGCGAAAGTCCGAAAATTATACTCATAACAGTAAAAACTCATACAATTAGAA
This sequence comes from Sericinus montela, assembly GCA_029286605.1. Lineage (NCBI taxonomy): Eukaryota > Metazoa > Arthropoda > Insecta > Lepidoptera > Papilionidae > Sericinus > Sericinus montela. The sequence continues at coordinate 2,995,077 of JAGSMR010000002.1, forward strand.
TGTAATAACTAGCTAAAAGTTTTATTGAATTTAAAATAAAATTGTAATGAATTTATTTATTTCTATAACACAATGTATTTAAAATATAAATAGAAATGTGCAATGCATAATATATTGATCTTGAATATTTTGAAATGATCGGTTACTATTATGATATTTCTTTTATCTAACCTCTTACGATACTTACAGGCAGGAAGGGGGAATAAGTCACAGGATACGACAATTTCTCCACGCTTTTTTTCCTGAACAGGGGTAAGCACAGGTCCAGATAAATGAAGTTCTTTTGGACTTACTTTTCACCGAAGATTATTTGGGACAACGTGACAGCTGGTGAGTCTATCGCCACTTGTCTACCACGCTTTAATTTTTTTTAGTTGCTCGGTTACCTGAATGATAATAGGCTCTCACAACCGTAAACCTAATGCTGTGGCGGATAGAAGCTAAGACATGTTAACTCGCATACCATCAGTTATTAGGTTATTATAGTATATTATTAAGTTATTTAGGACATGGTAACAGATGGTTAACATTTCACAGTCTTTTTATCCACTCCAACCATAAATAGATATGTATATCGTTATGTATACATAACGACCAGTAAAAGTCCACTGCAAGATATAAGGCTCTCGCGTTAGTGTCTGTTGGCCATAATCGCTACGCTTATTATCCGGATTGGCGATTCCAGTACCAGATATTTTGTACCTTAGAGGACCACCTCTTTACGCGGTGGTGTCACCGGTTCGTTGAATTCTCGTTTTTTTTTTCGGTTACTCGAGACAAATGAAGGGTTTGAGGTATAGTTAAAGTATCAATCACTTACTTGCATAGGCAGAAAGCGATCTCCGTATTCCAGTCAACGTCCGGTTTTCTGTAGAATCCGCGCAGGGCCGCCATACAACCTTCCCTATCGCAGTCGGTAGAATGGCACTTCTGCAGTACTGGAGTGAGAGACGTCACGCACACGCTGTCCTTGATGCAGGTGTCCAAAGCAACATGGCACGTAGACTGAAGGGCCATCTTCTCATCACCTGATTTACCGTTCTCTTTCCCAATCCTCTCTGTTGGTTGTTGTTTAGTGTTAGTTTTGAATGTGTGTCATAGTGCATGTAATTTTACACCGAGTGAGTGTGTGAAAGTTTACATAAAAGTCACGTTTACATATAATCTGTGTACCGTGTTGGACATTTTCTTGTTAAATATAGTTGTTTAAAGTTTTTGGAATTAGTTGGAATTTTCTTCCTTAGTTAATGTTAACTAACATCAGTTTTCAAAAATAAACGAATAGCATTTGTTTTATTTCACAATAGTTGCCTTGACACCAAACATTGAAGTGATAAATAACATTGATTTTAACAACGAAAAGTACATTAAATAAAAAGAAAAGTAACATAATTACAAAAGTAGTGAAAAATAAAATTATCAAATACGATTGTTATTAAAAGTGTACTCAAAAATACAGAAGTAACGCCCATGCCAAGACAAAATATCATTTACAAAGTGTCATACATAAATGATAAATGTGAATAATATTATTTTGATTTGTTGAAATACACAATAACTTAGTTAAGATAAAATAAGTTTACGAATCTGAAAAACAAGCATGTCAGATATACTCATGCTGATAAATATAAAATTCACTTCATTGATTATAACAATGTGGCAGTTGATGAATTAGATTAAAGCTTAGGATGTTGTGAAGTGACGTCATTTAATGGAAAATGAATATCTTCAACTTAGTAAAACTGGCTTCGTATTAACTTACCGGTTACAAAATGATTCACCATTAAATAATTTCTTTCTCTAAGTATTCAAATTGATGTTTTCTGCTAACGATTCGTGAAGGATGAATAATTGAACCTTTAGCGGGAATTGCAAAGCTTCGCGGAGATTTACGTGTTTAAGCTCCTTTGCTAAATCGCTTCTGTAAAACTAAATCCTCTACAATCTTAGGGTGGACATTAGGAAATATGAAGCAGTTTCTTAAGGATTCTAAAGCGCTAATATCCCTTCTAAAAGTTTCTACGCAAAGCTTCACTTTGTGTCTTTTTATTATGAAATTTAGGAACAGTACGTTACTCTTAAAACTACTCTCGGTCACTAACTTCAAGTATCTGGGGACATCTAAAGGTTTTGTTACTAGGGTTACATTAAAGGATGAAGATGAGCACTTGGGAAACATGTTCACTGTTGCGTGCTAAATTGAATTAAACAAACACTTTTATTACTGGACATGACTAGAACTGTACAAAATAAAAGGCTGAATAAAAAGTGTTTACGATATCTATGGTTAATTGTAATGTCAATTTAAAATTGTGTTCATGAAAATGTATAAAATAAAACTTACTCAAAATTGACAGGTTCATTTTATAATCTTGTATGAATTTTAAATAATTATACGACGACAAATATTGTTTAGATGTCGAAATATTTCAATAATACGTACGGTTTTCATCAATGTATCCGGGCCCGTAGACTGTCTTGGTAGCATAGAGTGGATCTTCGCTCCCCCCCGGCTCATGATTCCAGCGGTGGTCATGGTGTCCGTGAGGATGGTAATGTGGACTTGCGTACCGGTGAACATGTGTCATAATTTTATCCGGAGCGATAAGGTTGCCGTCGTTCGTTATGGACATACCGCCGATCCATGACGTCACACCGGTCGCGTTCCGATTAGCGTGCCATCCGTCCGAGATCAGCTTTACTGCAATTGCATCCATTGTATTTCTTAACGACCAGCTCGGCGACCGAACCATAGCGCGACGGGACTCCGGTAACAATGGCAGAGGCGATCGCGCAGGATCGGTTTAATCGATAAATATTTATCCTAGTAATAGGTAGAAAAAAACAATCGAAACAATAAATCGGCAAAAGAACGACATGTATCGGGCAAAATAATTGAATTAATGGAACATTTAGAAAACTACACCGGAACGGTGTATAATATTAGCAAGCCCTCATTGGATGGCAGTCCCGCTCGTACTATTTGTTAAAGCCAAGATCTATGCCGCGCAGTAACCATAGAGATCGTAGAAGAAGAAAATGCAGAAAGAAAACATGCAATCGTGCTAAATTTGAGATGAAATCAACTCAAACATACAAAGATATATAAAAATATCTCTTTATGTCTGTGTGATAAAGCAGGTTCATTGGAAATTATCTAAAAGCATGCAGGCTTAAAGTAGGAGCGAGTCAGTATTCCTATTTATGTTAAAAAAAATTATACATCGTATAATTACTATATAAGTTTACCTTTGAACTGGATTCGTAGGGTTTCTCTTCCATTATTTTAAATTTATGTGATGTTGCTATATCATAATATGATAAATTATGTAAATTAAATGTTTTTATGGGATTAATCCATGATTTAGTTTTAATTTGTCATATTATTCATTATTCCGCGCTTGTTATTATTTCTATAATTAAAACTTGAAATTATCTACTCTGGCTGTGACTGTGACCATGTCCGAAACGGACATAATAAACTTGTTTGCAAAAATTATTTTTATTGTTTTTGTAATAGTGAAGATGTTGAAAGTGACAAATTTTTCTTTAAGTATTCTTTTTTTTTTAATTATCAATGCTATATATTACAATCATTTCTTTAAAGCACTTCAAATAAGCAAAAGAGTATAAGTAAAGATGTACGATAAAAGTAGAAAGGTTGACTCAATTTTTATTCGTGATGGATCTAATCAAAAATCAAATAACAATTTTACAAGTTCATTATATGCATGTTATGTCATCATTACTCCAATAAATTATGTCGCATCAATTTTTTTATTATTCCGTTGCTGCCAAATAAATGATATAATGTTCTTAATGCTAAAACGACGCCTTACAATTTAATCGCGAAATATATTTTTCGGCAAAAATGTGATTGTTTCAGTGAAGTTTTAGTCCGCCTAGTATATGTACTGGCCATTTTCATTTGTTTTTTTTTTTTAAATTAATAAGTGACTAAACTTTGTTAGTAGATCTTGCGCTCCTACCTTAGTAAGCGTTTCGCAAAGCGTGCAGTGCGAGAGGCGACGAAATCCGAGAGACACACAGAGAAGAGAGAACATAAAGAGAGGGTGCGGCGGCGGCTCACCGTGGCGGGGTCGTGGGGGGCGCGGGGAGAGGAGGGCGGCGCGTAGTAGGCTGGCGGCGGCGGCCCTCGTCATCAGCCTGGTGCCGTTTTCGGTGATGAGCAGGATGGTACCGTCGGGTGCGGCGTAGCGCGTCAGGGGAGGGGCACGTGCCGTCACCCGCTGTGGGGCCTCGAACAGCGCGCGCACCGCCGGCGGACATTCACCCCACGCCGCCGCTGCCCACCAACCACATTACCAACAAACTCTACTGCCCCTGCCGTGCTAGCGAGCCGCACTTTTGAACCACCTTTAATAGATCGGAACTTGAATCGCGCCTTTCTAACCGAACGTGATAATTTTCCCACGCAGAAAGTTGCTTATGTAATCTTAATCGATATATTATAGTGGCATGTTGCCCAGTAACGGAATTAGAGAAAAAAACATGTTTTACCTATCGACAAGTTTTTAAACATATAACATTTCGTCGGTGTCTGATAAAGGTGGTTCTTAAAGATGAGTTTGATACGAAAGTTAGAGTAATTCTCGCCGCCCCATCGACAATGCTCTATCAACAGTCCAGGATCATTACCGAAGGCCGTAGGTGTCGGAAGCCAAGAGTTGAGGTAACTGCGGGCATTTTGTACGGTGTGTGAGGTCAGGAGTACACTAAAAAGAAGCTTAGTGTCTGGTGAAACATAATAAACAGCCTTGTGTAAAGTAGTGATCTAAGTAAATCCTATAGCCTAGGCATCTAATTAGTGTTAAAATAAATAGGCACCAATAACAAAATAAAATAAAGAAATCAAGTTTGAAAAATCAACTAATTTAACACGTTGACGACTATTGAAAGTGAGTCTAGTACTCCTTAGAAGCGTTTGTAGTGTCTCTGTTTTTTTAATGTACATTAAAATTAACAAATTTCTTTAAGATTTTTATATTTTAACAACATCATAAATTTGTACATAATTATGTTTGTTGTAATTGTGTCCTACAGGGTACATATTATAAACAAATCATAATGTGTTCTGTTTGTTAAAATTGTATATCAGTGTTATTAAGTATTGAGTGGTCCTATGCATGGCCGTCGATAAACATTTAAAGCTAATAGCTATATCAATATGCTATAACTGCGGGTTTTGAGTAAGATACAGAGATACACGTTTAAGTAATATTTAAAAACATAAAAAATCTGTTGTAATTTAAAATTAAATAAATAATTGTTGTCGTTAGCGAGCATCTATAATTATATACTAGAGGTTAGTTCGAAGTTGCTTTAGAATACAACAAATATTTTGAAACTGTCCAATTTAACACTTAGTGCTTAAAAGCTAAAATTAAAAGTTATTTTCAACTTCTAATATTACGGATATTTTTCCTGGTGAAGGGAGGTGAGTAATTTAAACAGTTGTGTTTGTTCTCACGTACTAAAAGCAACTTGCGTTTGCTGTCGATCTAGGTAGGTCTTTATTGCTTAAATGTATTCCATTTATAAATGGCTATCATTTACTTATATCCAAACTTTGACGTATTCAGTTTAATAGAAATTTTATTATTGCTAATGCATAATATGTATATACTGATAATCAAACTAACCCAGTAGTCAGTAGAGGGCTTTAGACTATATTTTTAATAAATTATGATATTAAATAAAATAAATAAATAGATATCTTCACGCAATTCCCAATACAGGGGTAGACAGAGGTCTAGGCTAGACAATTAAACCCCTTCGACCCACCTTCTACCGAATATATTTTCGGGACAACGTGACAGGTGGTAAGCCCGTCGACGTCTTTATGTCCAAGCCAACGATATGATTTGTACATAAGTTTTTGAAAAACCCATTGGTACGAGCCTGCCACCTGGGGATCGAACTCGGGTCTTTTGACTCGAAATTCCGACCACCCAATGACTCGGCTATCGTGACTATTATGATTTTGTGTAAGATAATGAATTTTCTCTGTAAAAATAACCTAAATACATAATTTTAAGCATAGTGTTCGAGATATTTAAATCTTAATCTTAAAAAATATATATGTGTGTTGTAATCCCAAACCTTGAGAAGTAGTCTACGGATTGACTTGAAATTTTCATACAAAGTCATATGATAAATTTATGTAATAAAAATATATATTTATGTTAGTTCGTGTGAAAATTCCAAATCGATCCGTAGGCTACACAGTTTACGGTATTTTTTAAATTGAAGTTCCCACGGAAACTGTGAATATATCACTGTGGTATGGGCGTATAAATAAAACGATTCCCGCATTTATGCTATATTATATTTCACGTGTCTGTTTACTCATCGACGTTTTAACAGTAGACTGGGGGAATGGCAATAGCTTCAGACAGGTGGCGGAATAATCATCTTAAAAAAAAAAAACAAAAATAAACAGATCGGTGACGGGCAATAGTTTCAACAGTTCTGGTACTGGTACAACCAAACCGCTGGCCACGAGTGACGATTATAGTACGTCCTTAAGGAGGAAGCCTATCCTACAGTGGACTTTTAGAGTTTAACAGTGTTTACGGTGTTAATTAAGTGTATTCTATTAGCGTATCACTTCCGTAGAATATTGATATGAATGCAGTGCAATGCAACACCGAATTTCTCCTAATTTTTTGCAATAAAAATTGTCATATCTGTTATTTCAGGGCTTAAAATATTTTCGTGCTGTATATTTCAGAAAATTTCAATCCAATGATCAGATATAGAACACTTAAGATCCATTCTACAGGAATCGTTCCTTAGTCGTTCTAAAAAGTAGCAAGTAAAAAGAAGTTCAGTCTCTTGTATTCTCTTTGGTCTATAAAAAAATAAAATGATGTAAAAAAATTGCGTTTTAATTAAAATCAAAGTTAAAAAATGATATCGACGAATCATTAATATCGACGAATTTAAGTTTCAATAAGATGCTATCGAACCTCTAAAGAAACTGAAAATGGGATCACACAGTTTTAGAAACGAAGATTTTCTGTAAGAAATTTCTTTTAAAAGAAATCTTTTTCTTGAAGAAAAGAAATCTTTAAAAATGTTTACTTCTGTAAGAAACGACCTCAAAGTGCCTTAAATACAAAGGGTTCGCAAGGTGAATAGATTTCCTCGCTTTTGTTTCTTTATTGTATCGATGCGTACTTGACTTTTAAATTAATATTCGATTGATGTTTTGGCACACAAGGCAAGGAATGCTCGAGAATTTTCTCAAAAGATCTCAAAATTAAAATGGAAACTTGCAAGTTTTTTGTTTCTTTATAAATTGAAGATATTTATTATTTTTGGGACGTACAAAAATCGCTTACACAATCGATAACACCGTAGCATACTTTTCCAATATTTCCAACAGTTTTAGAGACATACTTGTAGTAGGATAAGCGTTTACAGGATATTACATATTACGAGCAGTTAATTTGACACCTATTGAACTCACGGTAGCCGAATGGTTGGGTAATCGATTTCCAGGTGATACGCTCATACCAATAGGTTTTTTTTTCAAAACTTACTTACGATTACGATCGAGCCAACAATGGCTTGGACATAAAGACGGCGACATGCTGACCACCGGTCATATTGCCCCAGAAAAATGTCATTGGTAGAAGGTGGATCGAAACGACTTAATTTTTTAGACCTGTATCTGCCCCTGTATTGGGAATGCCGTGAAGATATTTTTTTAGTATCCATGACGGTTGCAACAAGTTCGCTACAGTTGACACAAGGCTATGTCTTATACTATCTCTTATATACATACATACATAAATACATAACGTCCTGTTAAAGTCCACTGTAAGATATAGACCTCTCCCATGGGGAGGATTTGCCACAATCGCCACGCTTGCCAGGCGCATTGGCGATCGCAGCACCTGACCACTCGCACCTCGGACGCTGATGCCCATCTTCGGTCTGATTATTTTGGTCTGATAGTTTTAGGGATGGTTATCCCGCCATCTATCGGTTGCCATTACGATATTCAAGGCTGTTTCCCTTTGTCGCCTCTTACGACACCAACGGGGAGAAATGGGGTGGTAATATTCTTACACCGTTACCACACGGTCTCACGGTCTATCTCTTAGGTATATTCATGATAGCCAAAATATAAGAAATATCATCTACAAAAGTCAGATTCAAATCGACACCATCAAAAAAGTAATATTGGTTAGTAGTTTTTTTCGGTTGTGTTTTTTATAATTCACTATGATTATCCCAAGCGGAAGGTCAGTACAAAATATTTGTCATGTAAAAGGCCGCAGTCCGTCAACGGTCAGTTTAATTTTCATACACTTTTTATCCCGTAAGTCCGATAATATTTATCCTGCCATTTATCGGTAGACAGTAAAATCCTAAATGTCGAACATCGAAATTTAAACCTCGAAACGCCAGACACGGCGACAGACAGTCTGTCACGTTGTTAGATTAAGCTCTGCCTCGTAAATAGTTAACAAAAAAATCTTATTGTTTATTTTCTATATAGTTTTAAGCATGTATTAAAAGTGCCAAAAGAATATTCATGATATTTAGAATTTTCTAGTGAATATTTAGGAAATTTCTAATTCTTCTATTCCATGTGGCAACATTGGCTTCCAAAATAGTCACTCTTAGTATAGCGTTAAGCGTTTCAACATTTCACGAACTTTTTGTCTTTTTATTATATTTCTTCGAGCCGATAATCAGAATGTTTTCTTTGTTGTCAAATATTTGGCGCGGAGTAATTGGAGTGTAGGGCCATAACTCACACAGTTGACAGATTTATAAATTTTATTACAAAACATTTTTTTTAAAAGCTATTTATTCCTAGCTGTACATAGCAATTTTTAAGAAAGTGCTAAAAAGTAGGCATATGTTGTTTATGTGATGGTTTTTACAACAGAAAGGAGACCACAGTTTTTTTTTCAATTTCGTCCTAGAATAATCCCCGAGGATGTTAAAATCAAAGAAATATTCACGGGCAGGATTCGAACCCGCGGCCTTCGCCGATCCGTGGCGATGCTCTTACCTCCGAGCCAGCGTGTCATAAACGCATTAGTTGAAATTTTAAATTTGTATTCTCTTTTCTTTACTTGTTTTCTTTAATCGTTTAAGACACGGTGGCTCGGAGGTAAGAGCGTCGCCACGGATCGGTGTAGGCCCATGTCAGTTGAAATTTTAAATTTTTTCTCTTTAATTTAATCACATAAAAGTTCAGCATAAATATGCTTTGAAAATCAATAAGATTGCATAATAAATATATCCTTATTCCAATAAAGGAGATGGTAGGGTGCTAACTGTTTAGGGTCCTATGATAAATAAAATTATGATTAAGCATAAAACTGACAACCCCAGGACACCGTAAGCTCATATTGCTAAAATCGGGTCAAAAATTTATAAATAAATAATTTTTTGTATTTACTTTCAAAATAAAATGATTATTTACGAATTTTATCGCATTTTAACATAGTTTTTTTTTCATTTTGTTTTAACTTAACGAAGTTTTAAGTGCTTTACAGCATCCGTGGTCCCTGGGGAATGAGGTATTGAACGTCCTGTTGTCATTGTTAGCTTGGCGTTAGCCAATCTTCTCAAAAATACTCTTACAGATCATTGAAAAAACTTTTCTACTAATCTAACAAACTCCTCGGCAAGCCACGAAATAAATGACTTTACAGGTGAAGTCGCAGACGGCAACATAGTGCTTTTTAATTCAAAAACATTAAAAAATTATAGCAGCAGTAATAATTGATTTAAAGCCTAAAGTAACAAATTAAATAATTGAATAAAATTCAATTAGTAAATTAAAACTGTATAAACTCGTATTGCGCAGGAATTGCATTTTCAGGATAATATCAGTGCTCTTTATATTAAAACGAGTTCATTTTAAATGACTTAAACGAATCCGGACGGACTATTGAGAATTCATGTGGGTTAAGTCCAGCCCGGCTCGGCGCCAGACAAAGGAAATCATTTTGCTGAAACTGAATTTCGTTATGGGCGAATGTTAGAAAGGAGGAATTTGGGAGAGGGGGGCTGCGAATTGTAACAGTAAACAATGAGTTCGCTTGTTCTGTACACATTTACGCAAATTGCACGAAATATAACACGGACGAAACGGCTTAAAAAGTTAAATAGAAACTAGCGACGTGGCGATTCTATTCTTTGATTTTTTCGCGTTGTCTCTGGAACACGCACCGTCCACATTTGATTTTTGTTGAACCAACTGTTTGTTACAAGTAACTATGCAGTAATAGTTTAGTGTAAACTAATAGAAATATGCTTTGTATTTTTTTTATATTTATTACAGCTACGATACGATGGCCGAGTGGTTGGGTGATCGCATTTCGAGTCAAGAGACCCGAGTTCGATGCCCAAGGATGTACCAATGGGTTTTTTCAAAAACTTATGTATGATTTAAGTCGAGGGCTTGGACATAAAGTCGGCAACGGATTTACCAAGGGTCACGTTGTTCCAAACATGTGTTCGGTGGATGGTGGGTCGAAAGGACTTAATTGTCTAGACCTCTGTCTACCGCTGTATTAGGAATGGCATGAGAAGATTTTTATTACAGCTAAAAACCGACCGGATCCGACAGACAAATTTGTAGTGACTGCCTTTGAAGCTGAGTCTTGCGGGTTCGATTCGTGGTGAGAGCTGACATTTGTGTGATGATTATGAAAGTTTGTACTCGAGTCATGGACGTTTATACATATTTGTAATATAAGTATGTGTAGGCGATAGGCTCATCACCTGACACGTTGAGCCAAATAAGTTTAGGTAAAAAGTCAAGATAGCCGAGTGGTTGGGTGATCGGAATTACGAGTCAACAGGCCCGAGTTCGATCCCCAGGTGGGAGGCTCGTACCAATGGATTTTTCAAAAACTTGTGTACGAATTATATCGTTGGCTTGGGCATAAAGACGGCGACGGGCTCACCACCTGTCACGTTTTCCCGAAAATATCTTCGGTGGAAGGTGGATCAAAGAGACTTAATTGTCTAGACTAGACCCTGTCTACCCTTGTATTGGGAATTGCCTGAAGATATTTGTTTATTTTATTTACTTTATTAAAAAAGTGTCTCGCAAGGACATCATTGAGTAGACCTCTGTCTACCCCAGTATAGGAAATTAAATAATAGCTAAAAACAAGAGGAAAAGTTGCTAACGTGTAAGTAGCGAAATAATGATAATTATTGCACGCCTCATAAGCGAAGCGTTGAGGTGGGTATTACTGTCAGTTTACGCACACCGAGTGATTCTCCAACTTAAAATATCTCTTTTTTATTCTTTATTGTTTTTATAAGTGAATATAAATAGACAAATGTTGAGAAAAACATTTTGTAACACTCATGATATTTTTAAATCTCTTTTTATTATTTAAACTAAAAAATTATTTAAAAAAGTTCTGTCTTGGACGTCCGTGTGCCTATATATGCGGATCGCGTATCTTGTGGTCACGATTACGAGTAAAATACTTCACTTATCGAGTTGGTTTTTTTTTGTGTAGGCTTCAGGAATAGAAGTCTATTCCTTTCATGGTAAATTTCGATGTCGTTTAATTATTATTTAATAAATTAAATATCGCCTGTTTTTTTTTTAATACTATGGTATATATATATATATATATATATATATATATACATATATATATATATATGTATATATATATATATATATATATATATATATATATATATATACATATATATATATATATATATATATATATATATATATATATATGTATGTATATATATATATGTATATATATATATGTATGTATATATATATATATATATATATATATATATATATATATATATATATACATATATATATACATACATATATATATATATATATATATATATATATATATATATATATATATATATATATATATATATATATATATATATATATATATATATATATATATATATATTTCTTATTTCTCATTAAGCGAAGCTTGGTCACCCTCGTACTATTAAACTAAACCAATATTTAGACGTATATATGATTGTTATTAGACGGCAAATAAACTTAGGTTTCATCCACATTGTTAGCCGAACGTATGAGAAACTAATTAATTATTTAAGCAGAAGTTCTACCGAAACTTAATTAACAAGTTTAACTGGTATTTAAGTTGTACGAAATGGATACGTAATGAATTTTGTGAATTTTAATTATTGATAATGCGTTGCGGTTGCACGCGCAGTGAAAATTAAATTCTTAATCATTTTGAAACAATACATTTTCTGATTCATCAACGCAGAGCCTCAGTGGCTGCAGTAGTAAATTTGAAATTTTGACAATTGATGTCATTTTGAAGTGACACTTTTTAACCCCTGTATAAAATTCTTTCCATGGGAACGAAAAAGCGTGTAAAGTTTCACTTAAGTTCCACGTATCCAATTATTTCTGTTGTAAGCATCAAATCAGAAAAGACTTTTGAAAATGTCACCCATAAGATAATAAAATAAGCGATAAATGGTAGAATGATGGCCTTCATTTTCAAAGCATAAAGCATTTTTTATATACTTGCTCAAATATGAATAATGTCGGTTTTCCAAATTTTACCCATGAGTGTGTGAATTTTTATCAATATTATAGCATCTTGTATAATGTTAACGAAACAACAACAGAAGAAAATGTAGTGTTTATGCTAAATTATTGCGTACAATTTTTTAATCAATAAAAAAATTATTACATATGGTCAAACATTATTAAAATAACATTATTAAAATGCAGTGCGCATGACTAACATTGTGATTTTCAATCATATAAACAGCTAGCCCAGTGGTTAGGTGATCGGAATTTTAGTTATGAGACCCGAGTTAAGAGGTAGGTTCGTACTAATAAGTATTCTACAAAAAGACATCGACAGGCTCTCCACCTATCACGTTGTCCTGAAATAAACACCGGTGAAATGTAGGTCGAAATGGCTTAATTGTCTCGATTTCGGGCTAAATATAAGTTAAATAGTAGTATGAGTCGCAATGTCAGCGAAAGTCTCTGATTAGATTTCCAGGCCGCCATTACCAAATTACTAAATGCCGTTCTCGGAATAGGAGATATCGAGTAAGATTTCCTCAAAACTTTTTAATATAAAATATAAACGTGAACGAGAAGCGTAAACACCGGTTTACAAGGAGTCGCCATCGCGAGGTCTCGGGTTCGATTCTCGAACGGGTCAATCAAGAAAAACCACTTTTTCTACTTTTCCTCGGGTCTGGGTATTTGTGGTGCCTTCGTTGTTTCCGATTCCCATACCTCAAGTGCTTTAGCATCTTACATTGGGATCGGAGCAATGTATGTGGTGTTGTCCCTATCTATATATGTAATCATTTATTTATCTATACATACGGAGGCCCACACACTCCAAACTCTAATTCTGGGGGTACTCTAAGGCCGTGTAAGAGTGCTTTCGACACAACTTCCACCGAAGATGTTTTTGGGATAACATGACAGGTGGTGAGCCCGTCGCTGTCTATATGTCCAATCTATCGATATAAATCGTATGTAAGGTGTTGAAGAAACCCATTGGCCTTGGGGATCGAAGTAGGGTCTCTTGAACCGAATTTCGACCACTCATCGAGTGAGCTATCGTGACTATTATGTTCTTTTAATGATAAAGATACATAACTAGTAGTTTTCCACAGGAAGCTGTGAAGACGCGGTGAAGATCCGCGTGAAATATTTATCGCCTTGGTTATTTTATAGGAGTAAAAAGTAAGTTCCCTAGGCAAGCTATATCAACACCAAATTTTATTGAAATCAGTTAAGCCGACAGACTGACATCGTAACATTCACATTTATTATATATGGCTAAATTTTAAAGGCATGAAACCCTATTCTAAAAGCCCTAAAAGCCACTAGCTTTTAACTGTCTGCAACTTTATAATATATGTATGTACATTTCTGAGAAACATTTATGAACTTTATGTTTAAAAATGAGTAGGAATGAATACTTGTTTTAATGAAGCTAAGCTTGTAATTATGATAACAAAGAAAACTTTATGACCCCAATAGGTGTCTGGGGAAATTTTAGATTATGCTTGTGAGATGAGTTTCCTTTAGGAAAGTGGACATCTGACAAAGATGATTTGATTCAAATTATAGGGTTACATTTTAATTAAAAAATAAAGCTAATGATTCTTGTATTTACACGAATACTACACATTTTAAATAAAACGATTTTAGGATTTTATCGAGTTTTTAATTAGTTTTTACCAACTTATTAAAAATAAAGCACTTTTCTATACTTTTCTTTTTATAGCTCTATACTTCCTTTAAAATTCATGACAAACGTTTTTTTTTATATACGTCACAACGTCTATTAATTTCAAACGTTAATTAGAGAATTATAAAGCAGTTCTCAATCCAAGACTTTAATGTAGTCTAACACATATTCTATTGCAGTTCAGCAAGTTGAATTCATATTTAAGGTACGTACCTAAGTTTATTATTTTGATATGTGTTTCCAGAATTTTCAATATGTTCTGAAAGTATTATATATAAGCAGAAACTAAATTAGTATTTGAACGCATATTACTTACTTATCTTCACGCACAATCCCTGACGGGGTAGCCAGAGAGAATAGATCGCGGAGTGTCACGATCCTCACATAAACTTATATACGCATTTTAAATTTTTATATCCAATGTTTGTTTGCTTAATAAATAAACAAACATCTAAATAGTCGTGTTAAATGTACAATCGTATTCCTAGTGTAAAGCAACAAAAATATTTAATAAATTACCAAATGTGTTTAGGGCCGAATGAGAAAAACATAATTATAAAATAATTTAATTTTCATTTTAATCAAACAAATAAAATATTAAAAGTAAGTAAAAAATTATTTAATAGTATTGGCACTGTTAAATTATAATTTAATTTATTAATCTTTCGTTTTTGATTCAAATATTGCATTAATTTTCTCAAATGTATAGACCCAATGTCCTAATGGGTATTATGATATTACTATACAGTTTTTAACCATCTTATATTTACTCACGAATGGGATGAAGAATTTAACTTGTATCCGAATTTCAATTTCATTCTATATTTTATAATAAATCCCACAGATTCAGAATGATTCTCATCTTTCAGACTTGAATTTAAATCTTAACTTATATTTATTTTCGTTTAATAAATTCCTTTAAATCCTAATCTGCGGCTTCGTTTTTCAATTTGAACTCGAGTATTTCTTGCCGAAGGTATGTCTGACTTTAAATTCATATTTAAATTACTTTTCAGAATAATAAGGTAAGTTTAAGAAAAATCAAGCGTTTAAAACAATATTTATTAACGGGTTACAAACTTCCTACGTTTCGTGCGCTTGTAAATTTATTATTGCCAAACCAATCACATGATTAAAGGATATAATTAATACTACCTTTGACGACAATACTGATTTGAATAATTAACTTAATACACACAGTCACATTCATAATGACCAAGACCTTTAAAATCTACGCGATTTATTTATATTTACTCGGGACGATGATTGATTTGTAAGCCACATGGTAAAAACATGTTTTTACAGTGTGCCTTAATATTACCCCCGTAATTTCCTGTGATTATTGTAAGACGTAACTAAGTAAAAAGTTTAGTGCATCATAATAGCTACCGACAGATGGTAGGGAGTAATAAACTATCACAGAAATTATGGCAGGTAATTCGCCACAACTGCCATGCTTGGCAAGTGTATTGGCAAACATAATATCAGACATTTCGCACTACAGATACTGCGGTAATCACTACTTAATACAACGCATTCGCGTATACTTATTAGATGTCAGATTTTGAAAAACAGAGATACATCCAAAGTAATTATATAAGCTACATAGAACTAAAAATGGAGATTTTTCCGCAAGTTCTCTTTATTTTAGGTCAATATTTAATCTACTTATACTGAAATCCAAATTACAAAGCAAATAAAAATATCGATACGTTGAACTCTTTCAATATTGTTCATATTAAAATGCTTTCAATCATATTAAAATTTGCAGTATGTAAAAATATTGCAGAGTACTTGTTACATTTGAATATTATTCTGTATGTAGGGTATAGATTTAAAACTTTCGATTGTACATAAAAAAAACTGTTACTGATAGTGTACAAAATAGTATATTATGCCTTTGATTTGGATAAAAATTTGTTTTTTTTTTATTAAGATATGTTTTCCAAGTTTAGTAACTTACACTAACCATTACGCACGCACGGACATTACGCAAGGAATTTAGAAAAGATATAATTAAATTAACATACATTTTTAAATTGTGGAAGGTTCATTTCATGTAAAATATCATTGATCTTCTGGAATGTAGAGTAACAAAATTTTATAAACATACATATAAGCAGTATGCTTAAAGTTGATTTTAAGCAGTATGTATACAGGACATACGCCTTTCCCATAGTCACCGTTCTCAAGTATTTTTTGAGGTTTTTAGCTTGCTTCCTCTCGGTACCAATTACTTATTTTGAATACTTTACCCACTTTTTCTTACTACACTACACTGCAACCCCGCCGATATCACTCGATAGTAAATGTTGAAAGTACTAAACTGTCTAGACCTTTGACCACCACAGTTTTAGGTTTACTATAGTGTGTGTATGTGTGTGCGTCTGTGTGTGAGTGTTTTTATATTATGCGCTGTGATTTATTACTCCAACGTTGTTATTTGCGCTCTGGTATTCTAAAATCATAAGAGCAAAATTCATAGGATTTGATCGGAGTTGTTAGCTTAGCAGACTGATGAGATTCTATTTTGCTTATTCCTCTGGATATAATCGTACATGTTACAAGGGAGACGCCACGACGACGTTTATATAATGTGATAAAATTATTTCAAAGCTGTTGTATAATGGTTGATGCGACATGGAGTTGTTATTTATAATGAAAAAGGAAATTTAAATCCGTTTTTCAATTAAAACAATTCTATATTACATATTTTAAGTTTGAAATTAAGCAGTGCTATGGAATGTCCACAGAAGATCATTGAGACGGGAACCTTTTTGACATCGCACAACTATTGTTCGTCATATCTATTATTATTTTTTTTACTGGAGATTATAGTTTATGTTTTGTGATAGACAAATAAATATGTTTCCTTCGTTCATTCTAAATTAACTTTTAAGTGACCACTTTAGCTAAGAAGCTGGCGAAGCAATTCCAAGCTTAAACTTAAAAAATATATAAAAAGTCTCTAAATGCCCACCAAATTGCCGCTAACTTATATACGATTTATATCGATTGCGTGTACATGATGACGGCGACAGGCTCACCACCCATCACGTTGTCACGTTGTCCCGAAAAATGTCTTCGGCGGAATGTCTGTCGATAGGAATTAATTGTCTAAACCTCTGTCTACACTGTATTGGGTTCTTTACAAATTCTCGTATTCGTGTATTTTTTTTCTCATTATTATTTTTCCTTATATTTAGATTTCACAATGTTTTTCTTAACTGACATTGACTTAGATAGACCTCGTAATTAATTCATTACTTCAGCCGGCTTGGAGTTCGAACTTAATTTCGCGAAATAAACCCTGCGTCCTGACTACTAGGTACCACGACTCCTAAACTTTAAAGAAATAATTTCTGTTTTTGATGACTTTCACCATTCAGTAATGTAAGTGCAAGTTAAAAATAACCATGTTTACTTTTGAATTGCTCACCTTTTCCTTGTACTTTTTCTATGCCTAGGAGTCGTTTGGTTCAGTCTTACCAATCTATGCTGCTAAATAGCAGTGTAACGACTGCTATGTTTTATTTTCCATAGAGAGGTATTGTATTACGGGACAGAGGCATTTGATCTTGGTCCTCGAGGGTGATAAGGCATCATCTGTAATTTTTCTTTGAAGTGGTTTGCAATTATTTATGGGCTGCAGTTGTCACTTACCGTCGCCTACTTGATGGTAAGCGGCAACTGCTGCTATGCTGTTAGCTCGTTTTTACTATAAACCCATAAAAACAGTCAATTGCTTACTAATCCAACGACTAAATTCATTATTGGAAACCTTGTGCTTATTTTCAAATAAAATAATAAAGATAAATAAATATCTTCACGCAATTCCCAATACAGGGGTTCGCAGAGGCTTAGTCTAGACGAAATACTAGGGTAACGAATCGTACATAGGTTTTGAAAAAAAAAACCCATCTGTACGAGCTTGCCACCTGGGGACGCGGGTCTCTCGACTCGAATTTCGATTACTCAACCACTCGGCTACCGTGACTTACAATTTGTATTTTCAAAAGAAAACAATGTTTTTAAATAAAAGAAAACATAAGTGGCATTGTGTAAAAGAATCATAAGTACAGAAAAATACTGATAAAATTCAGAGTGAGAAGAAACTAATTCGACCGTAACGGAAAGTCGAGAACGATTCATAGAATTAAAGGGCTTAGGAAAGATTGAAAGTTGACGCATCGGTGAAGATCATCTCGCGCTTTCTTTGGTATAAGAAAACTCAACATTCAAGTTTAGCATCAGGGCTGCAAACACATACAAAATATCATAAATTTTAATATTAATTTTTCGTTTAATATGCATTTTGGTGCATTAAGCATGGAAGTGGCAAACAAAACATAAATTTATGAAAAGAATATTTAATGATTTCTTGTATTTACGCGAATACTGCACATTTAAAATAAAACGATTTTAGGATTTTATCGCGTTTTTAATTATTTTTTACAAACTAATTAAAAACGCGATAAAATCCGAAAATCGTTTTGTTTAAAATAAAAATAAAGCTCTTTTATCAAAAGGAACACAGAATATTTTTGAAAAGTCAAAATGCATACTTCCTTTAATATTCATGACAAATGTTTTTTATGTAAGTTACAACGTCTATTAATTAATTTAAAACTTTAATAAGAGAATTTATGAAGCAGTTCTCAATTCAAGTCTTTAATGGATTCCAACACACATTCTACTCTAGTTCAGCAAGTTGAATTCATATTTAAGCTACGTACCTAAGTTTATTATTTTGATATGTGTTTCTAGAATTTTTAATCTGTTATGAATGTATTATATATAAGTAGAAACTAAATTAGTGTTTGAACGATTTCTGTAAACGCATTTTACTTACTCACTTATCTTCACGCACAATCCCTGACGGGGTAGCCAGAGAGAACAGATCGCGGAGTGTCACGATCTTCACATGAACTTACATTCGTTCGGTTGCTTTACAGCAACCGTGGTCCGGGTGGGTCCCCCCGTGACCACGGTTTCTGTAAAGCATCCGAAACGTCGGGCAATAAAAATAGTTTGAAAAAACTAATTAAAAACGCAATAAAATCCGAAAATCGTTTTATTTTAAAAAGAATATTTATTTCTAAGCCGCTTTTTTCTGAACTATGGGGGAGGTAAAATCATCGCCACGTTGGAGGCATGGGTTCAAGTACCGCGCGTGTCAGTTGAATACCCTTGAAGTACTTGTACCAATGAAATGCGTGACGATGTATCATATTTGTTTATTTACCAGTATTTTTTTAAATAACGTTAAAATATGACAAAGTCGGTGTTGAACCCGGTACCGCCAAGCGGAAACTATGTCGATCGGCTAGCGTAACGGGGACGATCACAACGTAGCAGAATACTGGCATTAAGTGGACTGGCATGCACCTAGTGCTACTGCCGGAATTTCTGGTTCAAGTATTCTTAGAGGAAGTGGACTTCCTCGGAACCATATATTCTGATCACCCAACCACTCGTCACCTAACTTTATGATATGTGATACCCCATTACATAAAGTTAGTGTCAATAAAAGTATTTGTAGTGGTTCAACCCTGGCAACATCATGGCAACCCTATTGAACATTTCCCCAAGTTGTACAATAAGAACTCTGCGGGGATTACGAGGAATGAATCTAACGTTCACATGTATTGAATCCGAACGAGTTGAAAGCTAGCCTACCGCTTCGATAGTTATATCATCATATACGCAACCATTTATAGAAGCGATAGGTAAGGCATATTAATGAGGTTGATTATTGAAATTAATTGTACTGAAAAATAAAAATATCTTCACGTCATTCCCAACATAGGGGTAAACAGAGGACTAGACAATTAAGTCGTTTCGACCGTCCTTCTGCCGAAGACTTTTTTTTGGGACAACGTGACAGATGGTGAGCCCGTCACTGTCTTTATGTCCAAGCCAAAGATGTAATTCGTACTTAAGTATCTGAAAAAAAAAAACCATTGTTACGAGTCTTATACCTGGGGATCGTACTCGGGTCTCTTGACTCCGAATCCGTGTTCACCACTCCGCTACCGCAACTACTAAAAATAAATAAAATATACTAAAAAAGTATATAAAATGGTAACTAAAAAAAGAAAACTTCTTTAATTTTAAGTCCAAATGGTTATGAGAAAAATCCAACCAAAGCCAAAAAATCGCAACACCTAACACAGTTTGGTCTCGTAATTGCGACAACGAAGCAATAAAAGTTCTACTTTAATTGGTTTATATTATTATTGATTTTGGGTGGAAATGAGCTAACGTCGATAAGCAAACAACTTGAAATGAAAAAAGTTCAGAATATATATATTGTATCGACTCAGATAAAAAAGACCTTTACAACATATCCACAATAAATCTAAAATAAAAGATTGATAGTCTTTTTTTTTTCTTTTTTTTTTTTTTAAAGAATATTAGCTATGCCGAATAACATTACTAGTATTCCTGTTAACCACTCCAATTAAGCTGCAATGCTTGTGTCTGGAGTTGGTTTACGTCAATAGTCGAATGGCGGGGCCTGAACCTGCGACGTCATGTTTCGCAGTCCGCACCCTAAACCATTAGGCTATTGCCGCTATAAATAGTAAAACGAGACATATTCGGTAAAAGTGACGATCATCAGAAATAGAAAATAGCGGCTTATCTGAGATTTAGCACTTCTTGATGATTCTTTTCGAAAGCTCCTTTCTCTCATACATTGATAACGGCCGGCAAAAGTCACTACAAGGCAAAGTGCCTATCGCATAAGCAGTAGTGTAGTAGTAATAGTTGGGAACTGAGTGAAGATACATAAGTAAATAATATATATCTTCACGCAGTTCCCTACACAGGGGTAGACAGAGGTCTAGTCTAGACAATTAAGTCTCTTTGACCCACCTTCCACCGAAAATATTTTTGGCCATTGCAGTACCAGAAAACTCAAACCTTTGACTCTCATTACGGATTAATAAATTTTTTCTTTTTCAAATGTTGCATTTTCGTTTCATGCAGTTTAAAATCACAATGTTGCTCCAAAAGTTAAAAAAATATATAGAAAACATTCATATATATTTATATAGGTATTAATGATAAGAAACAGCTTTATGCTTACCCTACTCGCCCTAATATAACGACTCGGGGAATACATTATAATAGTTACGCTTTTGATGGCTGAATGGATTAGTTCTATATCAGGTTCTCCGGCTGATTATTGAATATTGCCCGAATATAATGGGTTCTATTGATTCCGTGACCTGACGGGTTGAATATCCGGAGTGTATTACATTCAAAGCTGGGCAGGATTAAACTCAAGTTTGAATGGAATTACTTATTATAATTATGATTTGTGTTTAAACGTTAGAGTAGAATAATTGATTTTTAAATAAATAAAATAAATATCTTCACGCAATTTCCAATACAGGTGTAGACAGACTAGACCAGTCTAGACAATTAAGTCCCTACGACCCACCTTCCACTGAAGATATCTTCAGAACAACGTGACAGGTGGTGAACCCGTCGCCGTCTTTATGTCCAAGCCAACGATATAATTCGTGCCTAAGTGCCTTTTGAAAAATCCCTTGGTACGAGTCCGCCACCTGGGGATCAATTCGGGTCTCTTGACTCGAAATTCCGACCACCCAACCACTCGGTTATCGTTACTTAATTGATTTTTCAGATTTATTTAACCAATTTAGAATATGGTGTCTTAGTTATTTTTCGTATTAATTGCTGTTGTCCGGCCAAAAAAGAATCTTCTCGTACTTGATTGATAACTTACGTAAAATATATGTATTTATGAACGAATTCAAAGATGAAGTTTCTATGGACACTTATTAATAAAACAGAAGTAAAGAGTTCAGAAGTTAGGGCGCTAACGCTCTAAAACATGGTACGGCGGGGTTTGCGGGTTCGAATCCCACCCTTGTCAGTTGATACTTCTCATTTTTTGAAAAAGGAAACTTGTTATTGGCAATTCTAATCTAACCTATGATTCCTATATCCTATCTTATTTGTGAATTTATTTATCTGAATGTGTCATATACTAAATGTGGTAAGAGACTCATCAACATGAAAAGTGTGAGGAATTCTCACATCTGCCAACTCCCTACGGGAAATATGGTGTTATGGTTAATTAATAATATTCACATCTAATTATTATTAATTTTTTATTTATTTGTTATCAATTATTATTGGTTATTTTTTACGAGTTTGTTTTCGACGACGCGAGTAGACGTAAATTGATTTTAAGGATCGATTTAAATGAGACTGCTATTCTTTTATGAAAGCGAAACAGAGAAAAATATTTCTCTTTTGTTGTTATTGATTTTACATCTATTAGTTGTGTGTCCATGGCTTATAGGATTGAATAAATTTTGATATAATTTGATGTGGGTATAATGTATGTTACCCTGATTGATAAATGATACTTTTTGTGGGACAAATAACTTTCTAGTATCTTTTAAAACCTATTGCGATTGCCACGCCAGAAAAGAAGCGAGTAACAGCTAAATCTTTATATTTAAAAATAATATAAATAGAAATTGTTCATCATTTTAAAGCTAATTTAATTTGATTTATAATTTAAAATCTTATAATTTTTTTAAAGCAATATGTCTTAAATCTATGTTTTTCGTTGTCTTACTCAAAACCCGTTAGTAAAGTCAGCTTCAGCAAAATATGGATGCGTACTTACCAACGCATGGATTGTGGTTGACTACGGCGAAAATACGGTCGCAACGCTTCTTCATGTGGGTGTTAGGACAGATACAACCGAAAAGTGGGGACAGACGTAGTCCAGACCAGGCTTCACGGCATGCTTCCCTGTGCACAAAAATTTAGAAAATCAATTAAAAAAACTATTCGAAAATATTTTTCGTGGCGTGGGCTTTTACAATTTGACAACTCTAAATTACATTGAACCGGAATAGGCTAATATATCTTTTTAAGTCAAATATATTTAAATGAAGCTATTGAATGCTGATGTACCCAGCCCTGTACGGGTTAAGTATGTCGATAAAAAAGAGCCTCTTTTCTAAATTATGTGTCTAAATTAAAATATTATATCTATTTCTCCGCCATTTATCAAAATTTTTGTGTAGCATTGTCAGTGCGAGCAAATATGCTGATGCGCAGACTTGGTCAATGAACGGATGGTGTCTTAAATTACACATTTTAAAACATATTGCACCTCATTATTCATAGTTTAACAGTGGTAGGTAATTTTAATAGAGGTAGAGCCACGCACCATCTTCTTGTTGGGAAATTTCGGGGAAGTACCACGGCCTCACAGAATAACGGCGTGAAGCAGAAGTTTAAAAAACTTCTGTGTTTCGTCTCGTGAGTGCAGGTGACCGGAGGCCCACACCTTTCTCAAAGGCCGGCAATGCATCTGCTATGCCTCTGGTATTGCGGGTGTTCAGGGGCGGCGGTCGTCACTTACCATCACGTAAGCCACCTGCACGTTTGCCTCCCTTTTCTATAAAAAAAAATACTCGGGTCTGCAGTTTAGTCACTTACAACGCGCTTACATTGTTTATTAGCTTCAGTACAACTACGCGTTTAGAGTGTTAGTTATGTTTTAAAAAGAATTTAATAGTTTTTCAAATTATCTTTGTTATAAAAATGTAACGTTGAATATTTTACCAGCTATAGTTTCTAAGTATTTTTGGAGCAAAATATAATAGTTTCGACTAATTATTTGCTGAAAGGCAATTCTAAATAAGGGCTAAATCTAAAAGCGTATGATGTATAAGCTTTCAGCTTTTCCAATTCACGTGAACTACCGAACGTATAACGAGGTAATAATAGCAACCGCTATTCGCAGATTCACTTCAACAATTTAAGTTATAAATGAAGTTGAAAATAGTTTCACAAATAGCATCTGCTGGATTGAAATAAATCCGGTAGTCTCGATCAATACGGTTCAACAAATTCAACATATACCTTTATAACTACGGTTCCAGTTTCAGAAATTTACAACATTTAATGAAATGAAACAAACGAAGGGAAGTTTCAAATGTAGCTTAATAGAGAATCCTGAATTCGAACTTTGGATTTATCTTTGTCATGGAATTTACAGTAAAATAACTCAGTTACCTCGAATTAAATTAATGGGAAAATTTATGGGCGTATCATTTCTCAAATCTCTACGAATATTTTAAAAGTAAGTTTAAAATACAAATAAAAATATATAAAATATTTTTATTAAATAAAATATGTATTTCGATGTATTCCATCTCATTTCGGGTGGGTTCACATTTGTTGGGTGATCGGAATTCGAGTTAAGAGTCCCGTTTTCGATCCCCAAGGATCATACCAATGGGTTTTTTAAAACTTATGTGCGATTCATATCTTTGGCTTAGACATAAGGGGACGGCGTCGGGCTCACCACCTGTCACGTTGTCCCAAAAATATCTTCGGTGGAAGGTGCGTCGAAAATACTATGTTATCGAGACCTCTGTCTACCCCTGTATTGGGAATAGCGTGAAGATATTTTTTTCTAAATTTAAATTATAACGATATATGTGTTCATCTCTTTTTCACAACGCTGCCATTCAAGTTTTTATTTCAAAAGTTTAATTTAGACGTAACCATACCTGTCTTCCATACGACATTCTCCGTCTCGTGCTTTGCAAGCGTTCTTGAATCTCTCGAACAGAACTGAGCAGGGTTTCTCGCTGTGACAGACGCTCAGTGCATAGGTGCAGGTCGGTAGGGTCTCCACGGGGTACGGATCTTTTTCTGTAAGAAAACACTCTTACTGGACTAAGATTACTGGACTAACATGAATTTTTGTTAAGTCACGATAGCCGAGTGGTGGGGTTGTCGGAATTTCGAGTCGAGAGACCCGAGTTCGATCCCCAGGTGGCAGGCTCGTACCAATGGCTTGGACATACAGACGGCGATGGGCACACCACTTGTCACGTTGTCCCGAAAATATCTTCGGTGGAAGGTGGGTCGAAGGGACTTAATTGTCTAGACTTGACATCTGTCTACCCCTATATTGGAAATTGCGTGAAGATATTTATATTTTTGCATGAAGATATTTATATTTTTTACAGTGGTAGAGCCACGCATCAGCTTTTGCTTTTGCATGAATCGGCCGGCTCGATCGGGGAAGTACCACGACCTTACAGCATACCGGCGTAAAGTAGAAGTCTAACAAACTTCTGCGTTTCGTCTGGTGAGTGCATGTAACCGGTGGCCCACACACTCCCCTCCCCCAATTCTGGGGGAGGGGGGCATCTAAGGGAGGCAACGCATCTGCTATGCCTCTGGTATTGCGGGTGTTCATGGGCGGCGGTGATCACTTATACCATCACGTGAGCCACCTGTTCGTTTGCCTCCCTTTTTCTATAAAAAAAAATATATTTATTTACAATTTTTTGTAATATCGTTGCATATTTTTTAAGAAATAGTGGAGTCGTGTAAGTTTCGTCTCGCTATACAATACGTGTCACATGACACATCTTTTGCAACAAAATTTTCATTACTAATATCTTTTTATAAATATTTTAGAGGATGCTTAAGAGTTGTTTTGCCTCAGGCGAAAATTTTCCAAATTCATTATTATCGAGATTTTAGAAAATTATATTTCACAATTTTGCACGGAAAACAAAAAAAAAATGGCGCATTTGTCGTGTCGTGTCGTGTAGTATTGGCATAAGAATACATCACCTCTTTATTCCCGTGTATTTTGTAAAAGAAGACTACGGGAAAAAAGCCTTCCGAATGTCATTGGCTCATCTAAAATCATCTAAAAATACCTGATTATAATTCATTAAGCCATGTTATGAAAAATATCTAACTAATATTAAATTTTCTTGCTCAGGTAAATACTAACAGCAAAAGAACATTTTTAATGTAGTTTTGCATCATTGTTAATAGCATTTGGATCCATGCACATACAAAGATCCATAACTTTATAAACCAAAATAAATTATTTGTTTAATTTTTCCATTTATGTATCAGAAGAATAAGATCAAAGTGAAATCAGTTTTCATCGTGAGAACGGAGTTAAGTTAATTGAGTGCGGTTTCTCTATGAGACACTAAACGGTTCCGTTTAAATAACATTAATTGAAATTCAGATAAACGCAGGTTGTATTTCGAAATTCGAAAACTTTGCTTAAATTTGTTTTACTTTTTTTTTTTGATTTGGTTTGCTCTCTAAATAGTTAGATTTCAATCGCAGTTCGTTTGCTTTTTACGTGGTTAGTTATATAAAAGTGGGTAAACATTACTACATTTACATTACATTTCCTTCTTTTTATTTAGAGCTTATCAAGAGTCCATTGCTGAACATAGGCCTCACCTTAGGCTACTTGTTGCTACGAAGAATGGTTCTATGCCACGTGCATCCATCGACTCGCCGCAACATATTGCAGATCACTCCATCTTGTGGAGGGTCGTTTTACATAGCGTTTGCCTAAACGAGGTTGCCACTCGAGAACCTTTATTTCCCAAACGGTTATCAGTTCTTCGAGCTAAGTGACCGGTCCATTACCACTTCAGCGCGTTGATTTATACAAAAATGTAGGACCTTAGTTTTGCTATGTATATCTTCTTTGCGGATTCTACAACTATATTTAAATAGAAGTCTAGTACTCCATGAATACGCAATGCAAAATAGAGGGGAAGGTTTGTGGGTCCATCCGTAAAAATACAGAACTAAAATACACAAATTTATTTTGTGCAGGAACGTCTAAAATCAAAAACAAATCTTTGATATCTGGAATTTCCTTTATACAAGATAGTCTATATTCTGCAGTGGATTATCAGAAATAGTAAATGTAAGATATGTATAAAATTATAATCAGAACAATTCCGTTAACGCACCCTTCTTCATGACGAAAACGCAGGGATGATCAAAGAGGAAGTCGCGGAAGGAGTTGCATTCTGGATCGACGTTCGGCTCTCGACAAAGGCAGGTCGGTTTAAAGAACGGGAACGCTTGGAGGGTCCTCAGAGCAGCCTGGCACTTCGTTACAGTCACCGTTGAGCAAGCCACTGAAACAAATGAAATTTTTGTAACTTATAATATAGTAAATACGACCCGATAGCTTTGGCAGTGACCCTGCCTTAAAATAAGGGTGAAAATAAGGTTTGCGGGTTCGAGCCCCGCTAAGTCTCGAGTTTTGGTAGTAAACTTTGGTAATAAATGGCTCAAAAGGACTTAATTGTCTAGACCTCTGTCTGACTCAGTATTGGAAAAGTAAAATAGTAAATAAATATGCTGTATTAAACACTAACCTTACGAATACATAATATAATTAAGTTTAAAAAAATAAGTATTATTTACAAATAAATATGGATATTATACAGAGATTGGCATTTGTAAATCAATTGTTCGTATGACTAATTCGATTTATTAACGTTAAAACATGTATAAGGCTGTATAATAAACTCTGTCGCAACGTCGTGGAAAGGTTACTATTATTTAGGACTATACGGCGTTACATTGCTGGCTTGGCTTAAAAACATAAAGACGGCGATAGGCTCACGATCTGTCACGTTGCCCCAAAAAATGTCTTCGGCGGAAAGTGAACCGAAACGACTTTGAATGACTAGACCTCTGTCAACCCCTGTATTGGTAATGGCGTGATTTTTTAGGAATGTGAAGATCGTGACACTTGGCACATTAGAAATTACTTCACCTCACAATTTTGATTTTTTAATTAGTATTTTAAATACTCGGATACCTCGACGCGCATGTATGATGAAAATGATGAATCTGAAAGAAGCGAAAGAGGTTTGAAAGGATCGTGACACTTGGCGATCTGTTCTCTCTGGCTACCCCGACAGGGACTGTGCGTGAAGATAAGTAAGTAAGTAAGTATTCTAAATGTTTTCCTAGTTATTATCTGTCACGATCACGACGAAAATTACATTAAGTACACACGTATGCTATGGATAGTCCATAGCATACGTGTGTACTTAATGTAATTTTCAGTATTATAATTAATTCATTCGAAGTCATTAGAACTAAGTGGGACCTATTTAAGCATCATTTTAGTAATAACGGTTCAAAGTAGCATGTGTTTATGAATTCTTAATTCGCCACCAAAAATTTAACAAAGTGAACGTGTAGTTGACCGCGTATAATATAGGTTCCGTTATCGTTATAAAGCTCGGAATCAAAGGACTCCGATAAGCAACCTTTCTGTTAATTATCTGTGAATTTAATTAAAGCCACAATTAGAAAATAAAATTGTATGGCTTGTTTTATAGTGTTCATTGAAAAGTATATTTAAAATTTTGTATAAAAAAATTTAATCTACATTACCGTCTACGATTTTTTTTAATAAATTAAAGAATAAATATATTTTTTTAATTTTTTTAATCGATACTCGGGATACATTTTTATATTGTACTGTAATTCAAAATTTATTTCTTATCCTAATATGTCATGCTCTGATCTTTGAATGTATTCGCAAAAAAGAAAATAGAAAGTGAAAGAAAGAAAGAAAGAATGTTGTGTTGTAGATACTTTACATTAAAAAAAAATAAAAAAAAAAATAAATAAAAAAAAATATCTTCACGCAATTCCCAATACAGGGGTAGACAGAGGTCAAGTCTAGACAATTAAGTCCCTTTGACCCACCTTCCACCGAAGATATTTTCGGGACAACATGACAGGTGGTGATCCCGTCGCCGTCTTTATGCCCAAGCCAACGATGAAATTCGTACATAAGTTTTTGAAAAACTTATTGGTACTGCCACCTGGGGATCGAACTCGGGTCTCTCGACTCGAAATTCCAACCACCCAACAACTCGGCTATCGTGACTTAAATTAGCAGCCTATAAATGCCCACGTGTGGGCAAATACCTTCGATCAAACGTTCTTTGAGATAGATTGTAGACGGATTTCGCGGCGTATCTTTACAACATGTTTAGCGTACGTGAATTACTTCTATCTCCATCCTCATCTCAGAAATAACAATAAATCCACACTGTGATTTCTTTCAATGCAGAGGTCATGGTAAAATTAATACTTAAATTACTATCGTAGTGGTAAACGCTAAATAATTAAGCTGGCATCTGGGATCGAACTGGGGTCTATCGCTTATTTGTAAGTTGTATCGCTAATTTGTAAGGGTCCTTTCCACTAGGCAATAGACATTTGATATTTAAGTATATAAGGCTTTGACTCGAAATACTCTGGAATTGACCATAAACTTATCCCTTTTTGTAAGTGAAACAGGAATTACCTTAACGGATCAACGCTACACGGATTCTAGTCTCCTTTTACAAGTTTGACAAAAAGTTCTTACGACAAAACCGATAAATAGGAAGATTCAATTTAGCGAGTTTTTGCGCGGAATTGATTAAGGCTGCCCAAAGCTGATTGCCCCTGCGTTTTTTTCTTCTACTCCGTAATTTGTGTAATTACAAGGAACCTTTTTTTGTGTTTTTGATGTGCTGGCAATGGGTTTTAATTGAGTTCCGAGAGAGTTACGTTCTTAATAAAAACTTTAATGTTAGTTATATCAGGATTGATTATCTTACTCGCTGGCATATAGATAACGACGTGTGATGTCTGATTCGCATCGAGAAAACACCTATATGTTATGCGTTTGTATGTTTGGCCATCGTCACACGTATTCAGGCTCACGGGAACGTTTCGCACACCCTACTCGAGCTAGCTGCCCTACGCAGTCCTTGTTCGGAAAATGATATATCACCTCCCTTTCCATATTGGCTAGACCTATGAAACACAGTCGCGTCTTCCTTCTCGGCCATCAAACCCACGTGGAGAAGGGACCCTTAGGACGTCTGGCTTAAGAAGATGGGCTTAGGAAGACGGGTGTTTCACGATTCCTCTCGTCGGATATGCACTTTAGCTCCATCGCCAACCACGTTTCGGCCGCAGAGAGTAGCGAGAAAGTCGAGTGGCCTATGACTAAGGCCTATCTTACAATGAAGGTGTGCCATAATGAGCAAGTTCGCCAAGCGGATTGGCGATCGAGTGCCGCACCCTAAGCTCCATACGTTACGGCCTGTCATATGATTACTTAATTTTGGTCTCATCATTTTCAGGCTGTTATCGTATCGGTTTAGATATTAATTCTATTTCTTTGTACTTTTACAATGTGTTTGTTTAAATGTCGAAGCTTAGAGTTGAACTCCGGACAAAGTATTAGTGGAAGTGGGATATTGTAACGTAAGGAAGGATATCGATATGCATAACAAGCTTAAACGAGTCAAGAGACTCTTATAGAAAAGGGAGGCAAACGAGCAGGTAGCTCACACGATGGTAAGTGATTACCGCCGCCCATGAAAACCCGCAATACCAGAGGCATAGCAGATGCGTTGCCGGCCTTAGAGTCCGACCCCCTTCCCAGAATTGGGAGAGGGGAGTGTATGGGCCTCCGGTTACCTGCACTCACCAGACGAAACGCAGAAGTTTGTTAGACTTCTACTTCACGCAGGTATTCTGTGAGGTCGTGGTACTTCCCCGGTCGAGCCGACCCATTCATGCAACAACAAACTTGATGGGTGATTCAACCACTGTGTAACCAAAAACACATTGCTACGATCCCCAGGTGGCAGGCTCGTAGAAATGGGTTTTTCAAAAACTTATGTACGAATTATATCGTTGGCTTGGACATAAAGACGGCGACGGGCTCACCTGTCACCTTGTCTCGAAAATATCTTCGGTGGAAGGTGGATCAAGGGGACTTAATTGTAGACTAGACCACTGTCTATTCCTGTATTGGGAATTGCGTGAAGAAATTTATTTATTTTAGTATACACACAATATTATACACAGAGAAAAAAAAAACAAATTAAAAGTGAGTTGTTGAGTGTTAATGGAATTAAGCGCGTTTATTTTATCTTCATCGCTGTCATGACTTTCAACGGAGCGCGGAATAGAAAGGAGGTATAATTATGTTTTTCTTTGAATCAATAACTTTATTTGTCCAGTCCCGAGAAAATGTAAAAAATGTGTTTTTACATCGACCAGGAATAGACCCCGGGACCATGAAAGCCGTTGTATATTTATTATTATATTAATCGCTCAGCACTGTTTGCCTAAACTGAAAAAGGAATAATTAAAAAAAAATTACTGACTTCAAAGTCACAAAAAAGGTAGGAAATAAATTTCTTGACGAAACCTTTCACGTATCAATAAAAATTGTAAAGTGCACTTCCTACTGATGTGTTATAATCGGAGCTAAAGCCCGAAACACTATAGCACTTAGCAATATAAACAGTTTAATTAATATCGAAATATAATAGTAATGAAACCTTTAAATATTTTATGGATAAACACCGACTAATGAGTGCTAGAATCAAATTATAAAAATTTATTAACACATAGTGTAACAATTTATATAAATTTCAACACAACAAATTTATTCGCTTGAATACAAAATATGTATTGTTAATTCAGTCTGCATCTATTATCATAATCATAATAGCCACGATAGCCGAGTGGTTGGGTGGTCAGATTTTCAAGTCAAGAGTTGGAATTTCGAGTCGAGAGACCCGAGTTCGATCCCCAGGTGCCAGGCACGTACCAATGAGTTTTTCAATAACTTACGTACGAATATCGTTGGTTTGGACATAAAGACGGCGACGGGCTCACCACCTGTCACGTTGTCCCGAAAATATCTTCGGTGGAAGGTGGGTCGATGCGACTTCATAGCCTAGACTAGACCTCTGTCTACCCCTGTATTGGGAATAGCGTAAGGATATTTATTATTTTATTTATCTATTATCATAAAGCAGCCGGTTCACGTCTAAACTGTCTCTCGCGACGGGACAAGGAACATTTAAAAAAATACATCTTATTTTCATTTAAGTACAAAAGCGTCCAGCTAAAAGGTTTCATTGCTTCAGGTCAAGCGTACTTAACTCTAAAAGTGTTTTGTGTTAGTCACAAGAGTAGCTATTAGCCTAATTAGCTAAAATTCACGTTATAAAAATTGAAATCGTAGAGTCTTATGGGAATAAGATTCTCAATGACATTTGTTGTTAAGTCACGATAGCCGAGTGGTTGGGTGATTGGAAGTCGAATCAAGAGACCCGAGTTCGATCCCCAGGTGCCAGGCACGTACCAATGAGTTTTTCAATAACTTACGTACGAATATCGTTGGTTTGGACATAAAGACGGCGACGGGCTCACCACCTGTCACGTTGTCCCGAAAATATCTTCGGTGGAAGGTGGGTCGATGCGACTTCATAGCCTAGACTAGACCTCTGTCTACCCCTGTATTGGGAATAGCGTAAGGATATTTATTATTTTATTTATCTATTATCATAATCATAATAGCCACGATAGCCGAGTGGTTGGGTGGTCAGATTTTCAAGTCAAGAGTTGGAATTTCGAGTCGAGAGACCCGAGTTCGATCCCCAGGTGGCAGGCTCGTAGAAATGGGTTTTCAAAACTTATGTACGAATTATATCGTTGGCTTGGAAATAAAGACGGCGACGGGCTCACCTGTCACCTTGTCTCGAAAATATCTTCGGTGGAAAGTGGATCAAGGGGACTTAATTGTAGACTAGACCACTGTCTATTCCTGTATTGGGAATAGCGTAAGGATATTTATTATTTTATTTATCTATTATCATAAAGCAGCCGGTTCACGTCTAAACTGTCTCTCGCGACGGGACAAGGAACATTAAAAAATACATCTTATTTTCATTTAAGTACAAAAGCGTCCAGCTAAAAGGTTTCATTGCTTTAGGTCAAGCGTACTTAACTCTAAAAGTGTTTTGTGTTAGTCACAAGAGTAGCTATTAGCCTAATTAGCTAAAATTCACGTTATAAAATTGAAATCGTAGAGTCTTATGGGAATAAGATTCTCAATGACATTGTTGTTAAGTCACGATAGCCGAGTGGTTGGGTGATTGGAAGTCGAATCAAGAGACCCGAGTTCGATCCCCAGGTGCCAGGCACGTACCAATGAGTTTTTCAATAACTTACGTACGAATATCGTTGGTTTGGACATAAAGACGGCGACGGGCTCACCACCTGTCACGTTGTCACGAAAATATCTTCGGTGGAAGGTGGGTCGATGCGACTTCATAGCCTAGACTAGACCTCTGTCTACCCCTGTATTGGGAATAGCGTGAAGAAATTTATTATTTTAGTATACACACAATATTATACACAGAGAAAAAAAAAACAAATTAAAAGTGAGTTGTTGAGTGTTAATGGAATTAAGCGCGTTTATTTTATCTTCATCGCTGTCATGACTTTCAACGGAGCGCGGAATAGAAAGGAGGTATAATTATGTTTTTCTTTGAATCAATAACTTTATTTGTCCAGTCCCGAGAAAATGTAAAAAATGTGTTTTTACATCGACCAGGAATAGACCCCGGGACCATGAAAGCCGTTGTATATTTATTATTATATTAATCGCTCAGCACTGTTTGCCTAAACTGAAAAAGGAATAATTAAAAAAAAATTACTGACTTCAAAGTCACAAAAAAGGTAGGAAATAAATTTCTTGACGAAACCTTTCACGTATTCATTTAAATAAAAAATGTAAAGTGCACTTCCTACTGATGTGTTATAATCGGAGCTAAAGCCCGAAACACTATAGCACTTAGCAATATAAACAGTTTAATTAATATCGAAATATAATAGCAATGAAACCTTTAAATATTTTATGGATAAACACCGACTAATGAGTGCTAGAATCAAATTATAAAAATTTATTAACACATAGTGTAACAATTTATATAAATTTCAACACAACAAATTTATTCGCTTGAATACAAAATATGTATTGTTAATTCAGTCTGCATCTATTATCATAATCATAATAGCCACGATAGCCGAGTGGTTGGGTGGTCAGATTTTCAAGTCAAGAGTTGGAATTTCGAGTCGAGAGACCCGAGTTCGATCCCCAGGTGCCAGGCACGTACCAATGAGTTTTTCAATAACTTACGTACGAATATCGTTGGTTTGGACATAAAGACGGCGACGGGCTCACCACCTGTCACGTTGTCACGAAAATATCTTCGGTGGAAGGTGGGTCGATGCGACTTCATAGCCTAGACTAGACCTCTGTCTACCCCTGTATTGGGAATAGCGTAAGGATATTTATTATTTTATTTATCTATTATCATAAAGCAGCCGGTTCACGTCTAAACTGTCTCTCGCGACGGGACAAGGAACAATAAAAAAATACATCTTATTTTCATTTAAGTACAAAAGCGTCCAGCTAAAAGGTTTCATTGCTTTAGGTCAAGCGTACTTAACTCTAAAAGTGTTTTGTGTTAGTCACAAGAGTAGCTATTAGCCTAATTAGCTAAAATTCACGCAATTGAAATCGTAGAGTCTTATGGGAATAAGATTCTCAATGACATTTGTTGTTAAGTCACGATAGCCGAGTGGTTGGGTGATTGGAAGTCGAATCAAGGGACCCGAGTTTGATCCCCAAGGCTCAAATTATATGTACAATTTATATCTTTGGCATGGAAATAAAGACGGCGACGTGCTCATCACCTGTCACGTTGTCCCAATAAAATGTTTTCAGTAGAAGGTCGGTCGAAAGTACTTCATTTTTTAGATCTCTGTCTATCCCTGCATTGGGTAAGGCGTGAGAATATTTATTTATTTACTTAGTTTTACTTTGGTAATTTTTTTATATATTGTTAATTGTTACATTAAATAAATAATAAATACATATGTAGAGACAATATGCTCTGTCCTCTAAGTAAGAACCTAATGCACATATGTTATGGTATCAGAAACAACTTTTTAGATTAATTATTTAATTTAATTCGTAACTACATACTTCAATATTTGAGTTAAACCATTGTAGACGATGGCTTTATACACTTTTTTATTATTTCCACTGCTTTAGTGTAACGCAATAAAATTCAAATTGTAATATCGAAATGATAAGTACATAGACTTTTTAAATTTGATATATATCCAGTTACCCCACCATAACTCCGTCGTAGTTCGCACTTGCGTCCCCATTATGTCAGTTAGTGACAAGGGTTCGCCTTACTTACGGACACTAATGCTTAAAAATTCTTCTCAACAGCCCCCTAATTTGCCCATTGCTCCTTTGAGCTGGAGAGAAATAATGAAAGTAATTTTTCATTTCTCATCTCGCATGGGATGATTTTCAATCCCGGAACGTTAGAGATGTAAGAGAAATTACACGGGAGTATGTCTGTACTAGATTTAAGTCTTTCCACCCCCAAAACTATAAATGAAATTCCATTAAGCAAAATCATGCTTCAAACTTCTCCCTCAGAATCTGAGCATTCCGGGATAAAGTGTATCCTATATAGGATGGTATAGGGTTTATGGTATGATAAAAAATAAAAATAGCAGTAAGAAACACTTTTACTCACGGTCTAACGACAACAGACTCACCGTAAAAATAATTAAATCGGATCATATAGAACATAAATTAAAGTAAATGAAATATTAAATTATATATTACATATATATATATATCAGACATAACAGAGTTATCCTAATTAAAATAAATGAAAACAATAATCAAGTATGTCCATATAGTAGCATAAGATCATGAATTAATACGAGAACTTTTTCTTGTTTCAAATTCCTAATGAAACTTCTTACAATAGTTATTATTATTTTATTTATTTACTTAGTTTTACTTTGGTAATTTTTTATATATTGTTACATTAAATAAATAATAAATACATATGTAGAGACAATATGCTCTGTCCTCTAAGTAAGAACCTAAAGCACATATGTTATGGAATCAGAAACAACTTTTAGATTAATTATTTAATTTAATTCGTAACTACATACTTCAATATTTGAGTTAAACAATTGTTGACGATGGCTTTATACACTTTTTTATTATTTCCACTGCTTTAGTGTAACGCAATAAAATTCAAATTTTAATATCGAAATGATAAGTACATAGACTTTTTAAATTTGATATATATCCAGTTACCCCACCATAACTCCGTCGTAGTTCGCACTTGCGTCCCCATTATGTCAGTTAGTGACAAGGGTTCGCCTTACTTACGGACACTAATGCTTAAAAATTCTTCTCAACAGCCCCCTAATTTGCCCATTGCTCCTTTGAGCTGGAGAGAAATAATGAAAGTAATTTTTCATTTCTCATCTCGCATGGGATGATTTTCAATCCCGGAACGTTAGAGATGTAAGAGAAATTACACGGGAGTATGTCTGTACTAGATTTAAGTCTTTCCACCCCCAAAACTATAAATGAAATTCCATTAAGCAAAATCATGCTTCAAACTTCTCCTCAGAATCTGAGCATTCCGGGATAAAGTGTATCCTATATAGGATGGGATAGGGTTTATGGTATGATAAAAATAAAAATAGCAGTAAGAAACACTTTTACTCACGGTCTAACGACAACAGACTCACCGTAAAAATAATTAAATCGGATCATATAGAACATAAATTAAAGTAAATGAAATATTAAATTATATATTACATATATATATATATATATATATATATATATATATATATATATATATATATATATATATATATATATATATATATATATATATATATATATATATATATATATATATATATATATATATATATATATATATATATATATATATATATATATATATATATATATATATATATCAGACATAACAGAGTTATCCTAATTAAAATAAATGAAAACAATAATCAAGTATGTCCATATAGTAGCATAAGATCATGAATTAATACGAGAACTTTTTTCTTGTTTCAAATTCCTAATGAAACTTCTTACAATAGTTATTATTGTATTTAAGATTTATCCTTTTTCATAATTTATCGACGACCTCTATTGACGATACATTGAGTGACACATATAGTGGCGTACACATAGGTTTTCAATGTGTCGCCAGTCAATCAGACACGAAATACGAATACACGACTCAGACAGGTCAATATAGACAACCACTTTTAATGTTGTCTTGGGTCTGTATGTTGGTGATACATTTGTTGTTTCTGATTCCATAACATAAGTGCTTTAGCTACTACTTACTTTGGGCTCAAAGCATTGTGTGTGATGTAGTCCCTGTCTATGTATTTATCTATCATAAACACTACTCTTCATAAATGGTCACTTATATTATCAAGCAATAATACGATGCGCAAACGAGAATAATATACACGCATGTATGTAGCATTCAGGATACTTGAGTACTCTTGACTTTCCCATTTTTGTGCAATATGCTCAAATAATATATAAAAGTGACAATTCGATTTTTAATGTTATATGTTCATGCCGATTACCACAGGATGTTTCTGTCACGTTAGGCTGGTGATGAAGAAATACAGTAGCAATTCGTAAAAGTAATTTCTGAATAAAAAATCATTAATTTTTTGAAGAAACAAACTTTTTTTTTACACAGACACATACAAGGCACTCAAATATTAGACAGTCAGTGAGAGTAGCCAATGTCGGGTGCGCTTCAAATTAGAAAATGCGGTAGAACTAAATTAAACTTGGTGTGTCGTGGTTTTCCACAATTCAAATACAAATGTTAATAAAATGGACTATCCATTTACATGTGTATTCGTATCGTTTAACGCAAACAACAGCAGTGTTCGGAATACTTGAAAGAAAATATGAAGTATCGGCTTTTAATTCAATTGTTCATCGACTTCCGACTCAAAGTTTTTTGCCGAACAAGTTACAAAACAAAAAGTTTGTAAGCGATATTACGAAAACAAATTCTTTGTTATACGAAAACGAACTCAATTTCTTAATACCTTTTAGTAAAAGTTTAAAAATTTGTCCTATACAAACTTAGAAACAAAATTATTTAGACTATCAAAACATATGACCTTCGTACTTTAGAATCCTTTCCAAATGAGCACACAAAGCCGCTTTCCGAGCATGTCAGGTACGGCAAACCCTTTTATCTGTCTTCATTCTATAATATTTTATTTTTAAATACTAAATACCTTCAAAACCTTCTGAATGAAGATGACAAAAACATGATATCTATTAAAAATATGAGGCTCTCCTATATAAAAATATAAATAATTAATTTCATTGCACAGGCGACTCTTTACTGCGCAGGCTGTTTTTATAAGAAATTGAATATACCTTATATACATGCATTATTGAAGTATATTGAGTTTAGAACTGTTGTGATTTGAAACTCAATGAAACTAGAAAAACAAGTCTATTTGTAGGAGATGCATCCGAGAGAATTGTCTCCAAAATATATCATGAGAGATTATAAATAATCTTATTTTTTATAGAAAAGGGAGGCAAACGAGCAGGTGGCTCACGTGATGGTAAGTGATTACCGCGGCCCATGAACACCCGCAATACTAGAGGCATAGAGATCAAGGCAGGGCATAAGTCAATGTCGCCGGTAGAGACACCGGTCGACAAAGATACACCGAGGCTAGCTGCCGCCTACGATGCCCAAACGTGGAGGGGCCCTACGCGCCCAGGAACGTCGTCCGCGTCGACGTACGCCACGATGGCAGCTGCACCCAAGCGCCCGCGCAGGCCACCTGTGCCATCACCTAGGAAAATGGTGGCCAAGGAAAAGGAGGATAGCAAATATCCTCCCATCATAGTAGAAAGCCTACCAGAGTGGGCAAAACATTTCCGTGCCCTGCACAACATTTTAGGGCACGCGTCGAATGCGCGCCCCTTCAGGAAAGGGGTAAGATTCCGCCCGCATTCGGCTGATGAATACCGGAAGGTGCAGAGGTACCTAACGGAGCGCAGCAAGGAGGACGCAGCGCTCGCATGGTACTGCTATGCACCAACCGCTGAATTGCCCACTAAGGTGGGACTGCGTGGGCTACCAGCGGATACACACCCCGAGGACATCGAGGAGGCCCTTAAGGCAATGGGCTTTCCCGTAACGTTCTTAAGGGCAATCCCCCCGAAGAAAGGGAGACCGGGTTGCCTTTTCCACATCAAACTACACCACCTTAGCCAAGAGGAGCTCAAGAGGCTGTATGACGTACACGAGCTCCTCTACATGCCCGGAGTAACGATAGAGGCATGGCAAGGCAGGGAAGGCCCGGCTCAGTGCCACCGTTGCCAGGGGTTCGGACACTCCTCGGCAAACTGCTTTCGCCCGGTTAAATGCGTCAGATGCGCCGGGGATCATGTCGCATCAGGCTGCCCCAAACCAAGGGATGGGCCACCGAAGTGCGCCAATTGCGGTAAGGCGCACACGGCAAACGACCGAAGACTGAAGAAGCTCGTAAGAGGGGGATTAGAATGCCCCCTCCCACCCCCCCCCCGCCGGCGCATGCGCCGCGGCAAAATACGCACAGAGGTGCACCACCAGTCGCAGAGGGCGCACCCAATGCGAGACCCCAGCCACAGCCGCGACAGCCGCGGCGCCTGGAGGTGGCAACAGAAGTGGCACCAGCCACTAAACCTGGAAAGGTAGCGGCGGTCACAACTCTGCAACCGCCGGCTAACGAGGCCACGGAGAGGGGAGGCCCCCTCTCCACTAAGAGGAAGAGGAGGGGGAAGGAAGAAGAAGAAAAAAGATGGCCAAGTCCGAGGCCAGGGTGACCTCCACACCCATACCCCCTCCCATCGCCACCATCCAGCCAGGGCCAGCAGTTGCCAACACACCAGGACATGTAACTCAGCATGTGCGAGTGCAACACCCAGCTCCGAGAGCACAAGCCTCAAGGGGGAGAACCGAGGCCTCCCCCCCTCAAACTACATCCGTGCCGACTACGATCGAAGCTGCACTAGCACAATTGGTCACAGTCGTCATGAAAATCCTAGGCGACGTCCTAGCGGCGATGACCACGGGAGCTGACCCACTCACGGCTATTCTGACAGCCCTGACCCACCTGACAATGGCAAGAAATGGCTGAGCTCCGGGTAATGTACTGGAACCCAGGCGGCATCCAACAACAAGCCGCTAGTCTCCGAACTATGGTGCAGCAGCACGGAATCCAGGTCGTACTGCTAGGGGAGACTAAACTCAGACCCGGACGCCATTTCAAGATCCCCAACTTCTTCGTGTATCGTCGCGACGAGGTCTCTCCCGAAAGAAAGGCCTACAGAGGCACGGCCATTTTGGTTAGGAGAGACCTAGTGCATGAGGAATTGGGACAGGAGCATTGGGATACTCCTGAAGACGGCCGGTGTGGAGCTAAGGATCTACGCAGCGTACCGCCCACCCGGCCCTCCTTTCTGCCCCTCGGACATCCGAGCCGTCATGGACAACAGTTCATTATGGTAGGAGATTTTAATGCCAAACACCTGGCATGGGGTTCGCGCATCATGAACCCCACCGGCAGGAGACTGTTTGAAGACGCCGAAGAAGGGGGATATGAAGTGCTGGGACCAGATGCTCCCACACATATCCCCACGATAACAACACATCGGCCGGATGTCCTGGATATAGTTCTCTGCCAAGGAATCACATGCCCGGTCCAAGTGGAGGTGCTGTATGACCTGGACACGCAGCACCTACCAATTCTCATCACCATGTCGACCAGCGCCGACTCCGTGGTGCCCCGGGGCCTCCGTACGAAGACCAACTGGGAGCAATACAGAAGAGCGCTGGCGAACCTTACCTACGGTGCGAACATAACATCTGCAGAAGAGGTAGAAGTGGCCGCTAAATATATCTGTCGCCACGGTCACCAGCCAGCGGCCACCAGGACAATACCTGACACGCACCGCGGGGAGGTACTCCCACGGAGGCTCAAAACTCTCCTAGAGGAGAAACGATCCACTAGGAAGCTTTGGGCTAGAACCAGATGTCCAAAAATAAAGACGAAACTAAACACTATCACCGAAAAGCTGTCGGAAGGGATAAAGGCCTTCCGAGGCGAGTCGTGGAACGCGCGCATCGAGGAAGCCTCGGAACACCCAGCCTCACTCTACCAGCTCACCCGACAGCTTTCGCGCACACCACAGCCCATTTGCCCACTAGTGGACAGCACAGGAAAACGGCACTACGGAGCACGAGACCGGGCCGAGATCCTGGCAGAACATTTAGAGGGGCAGTTCAAACCCAACACTGCTGCAGCTGTCGTCGCAGACTTCCACAGGGAGGTTGAGCATTGCGTACAGGAGTTCCTGACGAGCCCGGCGCCACCAATAGGAGGGGACGATTTCATGTCCCCTTCTGAAGTAAGGAGAGTCGCACAGCGCCTGCCGCTACGGAAAGCGCCGGGCAACGATTGCATCACCACCACTGCAATAAGACAGCTGCCTAGGAAAGGGGTCGTAGCACTGACCCGTTTGTTCAACGGGGTGCTACGCACCCAACCACACGCAGAGCTCCGATAGGAGCAATTCGGATTCCGCAGCGGCGCACCACGGCGCAGCTGACCCGAGTGCTACACTACCTAGCGGCCGAAACCAATCGCGGCCGAAACCCATCGCGGCCGCTCCTGTCTGGGGGTCTTTCTCGACATAGAGAAGGCCTTCGACCGGGTGTGGCTCACGGGTCTAATCTACAAATTAGTACACAACACCACAACGCTGCCAGCGCTCATACGACTAGTGGCGTCATTTCTGGAGGGACGGAGCTTCTGTGTTAGCGTCGAGAGGATCGACTCGGCAGCACGAAGAATAGAGGCAGGAGTGCCACAAGGCAGCTGTCTTTCTCCGCAGCTGTCTTTCTCCGCACCTGTACGCAGTTTACACCAACGACATCCCCACACTTGAAGGTCGCGTCCAAAAATGGGAACAAGATGTCATGCTCGCCCTCTACGCAGACGACAGTGCGTATTTTACGTCGTCCCGTCGGGCAGACATTGCAGCCAGGAGGATGCAATGTCTGCTGAACCTGCTGCCTAAATGGCTGGACAAATGGCGCATGGCCGTGAACGTTGGCAAGACATGCGCCATAATTGTCAACAGACAGGGACGTGTACCACCACCACACAAGCTCCGAGGCCAGGATGTAGAGTGGAAGAAGACAGTCACCTACCTAGGATGCCAAATTGACCGCTCTCTACTTATGACCCCTCAGGTCGCATACGTCATACAGCGCGCAAGAGCTGCGAGGGCGGTCCTCCGTCTGGTTCTGGCATCCAACCTGCCAACGAAGACCAAGGTAGGGATCTACAAGACCTACATCCGCTCGCGAATCACATATGCTGCACCAGCGTGGTACGCGTTCACATCTCCCGCACAGCGGAAAAGATTGCAGGTTCAGCAAAAAAGATTCCCTAAGAACGATTGTGGGAGCTGGTCGTTACGTCCGGAATGACGTCATCGCCAGAGATCTCAAAATCGAATCCATTCACGACTTTGTGGTCCACTTGGCGCGGAAAATGTATGACCGCGCTGATAATGGACCACATGAACACCTGCGCGACCTGGCGTCCTTATCGGACCTCCTGCCGCAGCACGCTCGACCACCGGAGCGGCGACCTCTCCCTAGGGAATTGTTGCAGCCACCACCCGACCTCGTTGAGGGGGAGGACGGGGAAGAGTGAAAGACTCGACGTATGGCGTAAAATACGCAACACCTCGACACATATACCGCAGAAAGCGGTACCCAGGACCGGGGGAGCAGCAGCCCCCTGAGAAGACGCCCGGGCAATGAGGCTTGCCTCGAGGCCCGATACCTGCGAAAGCAGAAGAAATCCGCTCACGCTCACCAGAGGCATAGCAGATGCGTTGCCGGCCTTAGAGTGCCCCCCCCCCCCAGAATTGGAGGAGGGGGGTGTGTGGGCTTCCGGTTACCTGCACGCACCAGACGAAATGTAGAAGTTTGTCAGACTTCTACTTTACGCCGGTATTCTGTGAGGTCGTGGTACTTCCCGGTCGAGCCGGCCCATTCATGCAACAACAAAAGCTGACGCGTGGCTCTACCACTGTTAAAATCTGCGAGAAACTTATACAATTATTATATTATAATTAGAATGAAAGAGTCACGATAGTCGAGTGGTGGTGTGATCGGAATTTTGAGTCCCGAGTTGGCCGGCTCGTGGGACCAATGGGTATTTTCAAAAACTTACTCGTATGTACGAATATATGGTTGGCTTGGACATAAAGACAGCGAAGGGCTCACCACCTGTCATGTGATATTAAAATTTTCGGTGGAAGATAGAATGATATAGAAGTTTTATTTCGAAACCAAATGAATTAACCCGAAAGTAATGAAGGGAAGCGATTTTCAAAAAATTTTATCAACGAACGCTAAAGTTTTTTCGCTTCTCCGATATTGAAATACTACCTTCTTTTACAAAGATATTGATTCTATTGAGTGTGAACTGCATTAATTATTGGTGAAAAAAACTCACTATGTAATTAATTCACAATAGCCGAGTGGTTGGGTGCTCGGAATTTTGAGTCGAGAGTCCCGAGTTCGATTCCCAGGTGGCAGGCTCGTACCAATGGGTTTTTCAAAAACTTATGTACGAATCATATCGTTGGCTTGGACATAAAGACGGCGATGGGCTCACCACCTGTCACGTTGTCCCGAAAGTATCTTCGGTAGAAGGTGGGTCGAAGGGACTTAATTGTCTAGACTAGACCTCTGTCTACCCGTGTATTGGGAATTGCGTGAAGATATTTATTTATTGCTTATTTATGAAATTAATTGACGACCTCCGTGGACGAGTGGCGTAAACACCGGTTTTCAAGGTGTCGCCATCTGGAAGTCCCGGGTTCGATTCCATTCATGCAACAACAAAAGCTGATGCGTGGCTCTACCACTGTTAAACCTTACCTTCGTTGTTTCCGATTCCCATACCTCAAGTGTTTTAGCATCTTACATTGGGACCGGAGAATTGTATGTCATGTTGTCCCTATCTAAATATGTATTATTTTATTAACATTTATTACTTAGACTTGCTTGCTTAGAAACTCTTGCTTACTTGCTTAGAACTTAAAACACTTAAAATATCTTATTTAATACTCTACATATATATAATTTTACGAACATTTAAAGTTTCGAAGAAGCTAA
The DNA here is from genome assembly GCA_029286605.1 of Sericinus montela. NCBI lineage: Eukaryota > Metazoa > Arthropoda > Insecta > Lepidoptera > Papilionidae > Sericinus > Sericinus montela. The sequence goes on from JAGSMR010000002.1 coordinate 3,039,193, forward strand.
AGATTACGCTTTGTCTCAAGTCATAACGATTTCTTCTTACCTTTTTTTGTAACGGTAATTTGACAATGATAAGTCACTCTAAGTTTGAAACAGTAATTAGGAATAATGTTGGAAATCGAGCGACGTTGATTCGTAGAGAAAAGCGTTTAGGGGTACTATGGAGGTAAGATTTCGAAGACATTAACGACATGACGACTTTTGTTCGACAGTGGACAGAAAAGTTCTTTGTACGTTTGATTGATCATAGAATAGGTCAACATCGGGCTTATAAAAAAGGTTTCTAGGCATTATTCAGTTCTTGTTGTACAAGCCGATTACAACTAGCAAAGTTTGAATACTGGAGATAACATGAAAGGCAATGTAAATGCTTTCAAGTGATTTGAAGAGCTTATAGTAAGTCAATTTATTGGTTCTTCATTTGAAATGGTGTTTTAGTAAAATACAAACCCATATTGTCAAGTTTCAGTTGACTTAAAAGGCCCTTTAACATTTGTTTAATAAAAAAGGTAATATAAATGTATAATATATAATAAGAATAGTTTATAATAAGTAGTAAAATAAGTAATGATGTATTTGTCTATTACCGAATTTGTTAAGAAATGGTGTTATTTCTATAATAATTTTATATTTTCATAAAATTATTACTCAGCGGCATAAAAAGTTTTGCGTGATACAATCTGCAAAGAAGACAATCAGAGCCAGGGGTACCGTCTTAGGCATAAAGATCAGTACTCTGAAGTGAAAATATCCCGACCACATAGCTTATGGAACTGAAAACGGTTGGGAGAGAGATGACGGGGACTGAAAATGAGAAATACGGATGCACAATATTTCAGGGATGGATGCAGGTAGCTACAAGACTGTTATTTGTGGCAATATTAGGCGGAGGCCAATGTTCAGCAGTAGCAATAGCAGCAAGAAGCTCTTATGATAATGACGATAACGTGATATAAATATGATAAAATTATATAAAATGATTGTTATTGAAAAAATTACTTCGCAACCCTCCGCATGAAAATATAAAAAGGTATATGTTACCTGGTCCGAAGAGAAGAAGAGCACCACCCTCCCTCTCACAGATGCGTGCACTAATTCCACAGATGTGTGCACTAATTCCACTGTATGCACCACCACCACTACACTCAAACCAGGTAACATATACCACCACCGAAAACGCGACACGTGTTTCGCCTCAAAACAAGGCATCCTCAAGCGAGTAGACTCTACGATGAGCGACCGCAGAGTCTTTTGACTCTTCGGATCAGGTAACATATACCTTTTTATATTTTCATGCGGAGGGTTGCGAAGTAATTTTTTCAATAACAACTTTACAATGAATTTCCGCAAAGTAACGCCTGAGTCAATTAACTATCTATATAAAATGACTTACTTAATTTTTAATTTTATGTTACTTTTTACGAACAAAAATACAAGCATGCCAAAATAACATTACTAGTATTCGTCTTAATCTCTCCAACTAAGCTGCAAAGCTTGTCTGGAGTTAGTTAATGACAATAGTCGAATAGCGGGCCTAAACCTGAGACGTTATGTTTTGCTGTCCGCTCCCTAAATCAGTTGGGTATTGCCGCTTAATATTTGATTAACTTATGAAGTCTCAGATGGAAAGTTACTAGTTGGTGATAAACATTTTACCGGCAAATTTCGAAGGTGATAAAAGAAATTAAATGTAGTTCATTATTTGGTTAAATAAATCAAATATAAAGCATCTGGAAATCATATCTGAGAATTTATACTCTTAAAATATTATATTAGTAGCCGGGAACGGTGTAAAATGAGTTTCGTAGTCAAATATTAAATCGTGATAATTCTATTTGATTTATTGTATTCTTGTTACAGAAATATAGCATATAGAACAGCTATTAATTGAGTAACTTGTTATGTATGTATACCTACGTATTACTTTATGTGGCTGTGCCCACGCGCCCTCTGTAATTAAACTAGTGCATAGCAAGCTACCGGCCGTAATAAAACAGCTATTAATTGAGTAACATAAATAAAATAAATAAATATCTTCACGCAATTTCTAATACAGGGGTAGACAGAGGTTTAGTCTAGATATTTAAGTCTCTTCGTCCCTCCTTCCACCGAAGATATTTTTAAAACGTGACAGGTAGTGAGCCCGTCGCCGTCTTTATGTCCAAGCCAACGATGTAATTCGTACATAAGTTTTTGAAAAACCCATTGGTACGAGCTGGCCACTGTCTACCCCTGTATTGGGAATTGCGTGAAGATATTTTTTTATTACAACACTTGGCCAGCGGATTGGCACCCACGGTAAGACAGGGAATGGTGAATTCTTACGCCGACATAATATGTCTAACACTCACGCGTCCTGCGATATTATAATACGTGAATTGTGGGCGTAAATATAATTTTGAAACATTTAAATCAAGTTGAGGGCTATTAAAAGTAAGGGTGCTATAAATTGAGCGGAAAAGCTACTGTTAGTGACAGGTAACGAGACCGGCCACTCGCTGGGTGCGAGAGAAATTAGCTAATGCGGTAAAACTACATTAATGTTGCTGTGTTGTGGTTTTATTGAAAATCAAACTAGGATACTAATCTCCTTTAAACACACGTACTTTTATATGTATACACGTACAAGTATAAGTAGTAAGATTTACCCATGTATTTGCCATGGTGGTATCGGCCTATATTTGCCACACCCATGTCGACGTTAGAGGCGTTTAAAGGAAAAAAAATCTTGAAAATGGAAATAGTTACCTACGGATTGCGAAATATGATATGTACGATCGAAATTACTAGGCCGACATAAAACTGGCCGGTCATGGTCAGGAGCGTATAAGGTGCTAGATGTTTGATACAATGATCGCCAATCTGCATGTCCATTGTGACACTTATAGCAAATAAATACATATATAGATAGAAACAACATCACATACATTGCTTCGATCCCAATGTAAGAAGCTAAAGCACTAGCACTGAGGTGTGGGAATCGGAAACAACGAAGGCACCATAAACACCCAGAACCGAGAAAATGTAGAAAAAGTGTTCTTTTAATATTGACCCGTCCGGAAATCGAACCCGAGACCTCAAGATGGCGACACATTGAAAACTGGTGTTTACACCACTCGTCCACGGAGGTCGTCAAATCACTATTATGAGGGAAGCTTATACCCTATATCAGCCATCGTCAGTGGTGTGCAAAAGGGCTGGTAGAAGATGGAATGCAGCTGTTTCTTAAATAATTTGACTGAATTTCATTTAGTAAAAAACTATGCATCTGTTAGGCATAAACCCTAATTTCCTACAAAATGATGTATTACATGAATTCCTGGCAATGCCTGCATGAAATGCTTAGCAATATGTGGACTTAAACAGGGCAGGTGTAAGCCTATGCGTATAGGTTACAGTTGGATAAAGAAACACAGCAAACTTTTATCCTGTTGATGATAGAGAAAATCACCACCCAAGGTAAACGATTTGAAGAAATTTGATGCTCACAAACTAGTTACGCTACTTCTCATAACCTCAGTGTGAGTATATATTATACATAGATAAAATAAATAAATAAATAAATACACAGATAAGTACAACATCATATACATTTCTCTGATCCCAAAGTAAGCAGTTTAAGTATTTTTATCATGGAATCAGTAAAAATTAAGGTTCCTCACATCAAACACAGGTTCAATAAACACTTTTCCTACATTGTCCCGACCGGGAATCGAACCCGAAACCCCAGAGCTGGCGACATCATAAAAACCGGTGTGTACGCCACTCGTCCACGGAGGATGTATAAGATTCGCGCGTTTAATGTACAAATGTGTTTAATATATTAAAATATTGTAACAATTTTTCGGTCTTAATTTTCTTAGAAAATTCTACATGAATTAAATTAAATAAAAACATAAAAATAAAACAAATAAACATTATTTCTTTTATTTGAAATACTTGGCGTATCGTGTGACACTGTTTACAACTTTGGTAAGCCTTTTTTCCTATTTCCAATGTCACTGTGACAGTGATAAGTCACTCTGACGTACAAACGGTAATTAAGATGGATGTCGAAAGTCAGATGGCATTGTTTCGTACAGAAAAGAAGCTTTTTAAGGATAAAAGCAGCAATAACGGTTTCAGAACGCATTAACGACGACAAAATCATGTCCTACGATTAACAGGGGGGTATTGTATTCAGTAGAAATGTGAATCAAAATTGCCCGGGTATCTGGATTGACGGAAAAGATTTTTAATGTTCTGTTCAAATAAAAGTATGACTTCCTGCAGAGGGTCAACTAAACAGCAGTAAATATGTACTGAAGCAGGATGTAGAAGGGGAGTTTTAAGACAGTTTATTTATTGAAACATTTTGTATTTAGAGGGAAGAAAGAGCTGCGGCGTGGTAGAGCGAAGTTACCTTCGTGTTAGTGTTGACGTTCCCATAGCAACTATACTTTAAGTAAGCCATGTAAAAGTTCACCTGGACATAGGCATAGGCTCGCTAAGCAGTTTGGCAATCGGGGTACTATCTACTACCACGTACCTCAAACCGGTGCCTCAAAAACGGGGTGTTCTATGTTAATCTAGTATATTTAGTCCTTCCGTATGTGACTATACAGGTTCTTCTGTTCTTACTTAAACCAATGTTTACCACTTTATAAAATCGACTAGTTATATACCAGGGTATATAACTAGTCGATTTTAAAAAGTGGTAAACATTGGTTTGAGTGAGAACAGGTAGAAGTCAAAGTTTTTCTGCAAGATTACTTTTGTATTTAATACGAAAAGACATATACGTCTAACCGTTCCTCGGTAAAAGAGGTTAGATGGGCAGAAATACCTGATACGGACAACTGTGTGTGGGTAATCCAATACGGAAGTTAGGTCTCTATATTTTTATTTCTTGGGCTCTATATCTTTCCTTGCATAAATATGCAATAATATAGACTTGTTTACTTAATGACCTTCATAAGTCCACTGCTGGATAAAGGTTTGGTTACGCAAACAGGGATCCCTTAAGAAAATTGCCAGAAAAGCCAAATTCGGAGCGGTATGGTGATCGCAGTACAAAGTGCCATTTACTTCCTGCTACCTATCGTCGATCTGTTTAATTTGTTTTCCGAGATATTTACTTATTTATTTATTAAAAAAACAGCTTACAAATACAAAATTACTATAAAATAACGAAAAAGTGTGAGAATATTGCCACATTTCCGTGGGTGTTGTAAGGATCAACTAAGGGAAACAGTCTTGAATATCATTATGACAACCGATAGATGGCGGGATAACTATCTCTAAAAATATCAGACCAACCTAAGGTGCGAGTCGTCTACTACTGCGAACACCAATCAGCTTGGCAAGCCGTGGCGAATATGGCAAATCCTCCCTATGGAACTATGTCCTGCAGTGGACTTTAATAGGCCGTTATGTAGTTATGTATGTGTGTATGTATCCTGCCGTTTGGAAGCCATTGTAACATTTAAGGCTTTTCCCTAAGTCGTCTATTACTATACTCACGGGGAGAAAGGGACCGGTAATATTTTTATGTCGATAACATATTGCATTTATCCATATTTGTAAGTGCAGGTTCGTTCAACTAGACATAATTGTGCACCGTTTTGTCAAAGTATTGTTGTCTATTATTTGTCTATTATTATATACACTACTTTTATACTTTATAGCATAAACCGAGTCTTATGGTGTGTACGAAAGTATCAAAGAAACAAAATAATTCGTAGACAAAGAGAAGAACTTTCAAAACTCTTATGTGTAATTTGGATCTGAAGTATACTCTGCTGGAGCTTCGAACATACTTGAATTTTTCCTCGAGTCCTCTCAGATCTTATTTGAGAATAAGATTGCGGGATAGCACGAGTAAATATGATTTTTCATAATATTTACATTTGAAAATTGAGAAATTAAAATTTTAGGTACATGTTTTTAGTAGTTTGATACTTTTTAATATTCATTTGCGATATTATTAAAATGTAAAGTATTATACGATAATTTTTTGTCATTTATTTGATACAGTATAAAACATTGACAGAAGGAGGCATGCCAGATGTATATGGAAGTTAGAAATATACAATAATATTTGAAGACAATGTTGAAAGAGTTTTAATTTACATGTATTCACGCATAATTACTTAGTTACCAGAAAGAACAACATCCTTTGATACTTATATAAATAAATAATAAATATCTTCACGCAATTCCCAACACAGGGGTAGACAGAGGTCTTAGTCTAGTCAATTAAGTCCCTTCGACCCACCTTCTACCGAAGATATTTTCGGGACAACGTGACAGGTGGTGAGCCCGTCGCCAACTTTATGTTCAAGCCAACGATATATCGTTGGCTTGGACGTAAAGACGCAGGTTTACCATCTGTAACGTTGTCTCAAAAATGCCTTCGGTGGAAGATGGGTCGAAAGCACTTAATTGTCTAGATCTTTGTCTGCTCCTGTATTGGAATGGCGTGAAGATATTTTCGGGACAACGTGACAGTTTGTGAGCCCGTCGCCGCCTTTATGTCCAAGCCAACGATATATCGTTGGCTTGGACGTAAAGACGCAGGTTTACCATCTGTAACGTTGTCTCAAAAATGCCTTCAGTGGAAGATGGGTCGAAAGCACTTAATTGTCTAGATCTTTGTCTGCTCCTGTATTGGAATGGCGTGAAGATATTTTCGGGACAACGTGACAGTTTGTGAGCCCGTCGCCGCCTTTATGTCCAAGCCAACGATATATCGTTGGCTTGGACGTAAAGACGCAGGTTTACCATCTGTAACGTTGTCTCAAAAATGCCTTCGGTGGAAGATGGGTCGAAAGCACTTAATTGTGTAGATCTTTGTCTGCTCCTGTATTGGAATGGCGTGAAGATATTTTTTTTCACTAGAGTAATATATTCTTGTGGTATTACGTAGAAATATTTTTGCTGAAACCTTCTCTAATAGCGCCTATTGTAATAGGGGCAAAGGTTCAGGGCTAAGAGTAGGTATTTACGAAAAAAATATTACTTGTAATACTTTACTACCTGTAACATTTTTCCGGTTAGGTAATAAATAAATGTTTTCTGTATTTATCTACGCTACGGGCTATTAAGATTTCAGTGAAAACAGTTATTTTTTCACCGATTTTAATAAAATATTCCTTGTTACTTAAGTTGAAAGATACTCAGGTGAAAGTGACGATTAATAAGAACTATTTAGACACTATAACTACATCCGGGTGACCCGGGCAGTGTCTCAGGCAGGGTCCAAGGTGTTGGTGTCGAATGAGCATTAGGTAAATAATTGTGTCATGAATATGAATGAGTCACGTATGTTTATATGCGGTTAACGAATTAACTCCTATCAGAAACGTTTAATTCTATACTAAAAATGAGAAATTTTCCATAAATTGACATTGAAAATTTTTACTAAGAAATCACCTGCACTACTCACAAAATAAAGCAGCTCGATTGTTTATAGATATAGAAAAAAAAGATATGAAATGTTTGGGTTGGGAATAAATTCCATTTGGGTGTAACTTGAGAAGACTGGAAGTTCGTATAACATAGTTAATTATTTTCAATGCTTTATGAATCTGTCAATAATAATAATAATTGCCATTTATTTTCTCTTACATTGCGTAGTTCTTATGCTAGGAATTACAATAATGCCAGACAAGGAACATCACATGTCAATCAAATATCCTTCAATTTAAAATTGAATTCATCATAGATAATTAATATTTAAGTGATGGGATAAAAAATAAGACATTAATCTAACAAATACTCATGATAATGACAAGTTGCCTCATCTTAAAAATATAATTAAGATGGATGCCGAGTCAAATAGCAGTTTTTCTTAACACATAACTTTCATGTCTCTTGAAAATTTTGTTATTTTCGTTATCAAGCATAAGTTACGATAGCCGAGTGGTTGGGTGATAGGGATTCGAGTCAAGCGACCCGAGTTCGATTCCCAAGGCTCGTATCAATGGGTTTTTCAAAAACTAATGTTCGAATTATATCGTTGGCTTGGACGTAAAGACGCAGGTTTACCATCTGTAACGTTGTCTCAAAAATGCCTTCGGTGGAAGATGGGTCGAAAGCACTTAATTGTGTAGATCTTTGTCTGCTCCTGTATTGGAATGGCGTGAAGATATTTTTTTTCACTAGTGAGTAATATATTCTTGTGGTATTACGTAGAAATATTTTTGCTGAAACCTTCTCTAATAGCGCCTATTGTAATAGGGGCAAAGGTTCAGGGCTAAGAGTAGGTATTTACGAAAAAGATATTACTTGTAACACTTTACTACCTGTAACATTTTTCCAGTTAGGTAATAAATAAATGTTTTCTGTATTTATCTACGCTACGGGCTATTAAGATTTCAGTGAAAACAGTTATTTTTTCACCGATTTTAATAAAATATTCCTTGTTACTTAAGTTGAAAGATACTCAGGTGAAAGTGACGATTAATAAGAACTATTTAGATACTATAACTACATCCGGGTGACCCGGGCAGTGTCTCAGGCAGGGTCCAAGGTGTTGGTGTCGAATGAGCATTAGGTAAATAATTGTGTCATGAATATGAATGAGTCACGTATGTTTATATGCGGTTAACGAATTAACTCCTATCAGAAACGTTTAATTCTATACTAAAAATGAGAAATTTTCCATAAATTGACATTGAAAATTTTTACTAAGAAATCACCTGCACTACTCACAAAATAAAGCAGCTCGATTGTTTATAGATGTAGAAAAAAAGATATGAAATGTTTGGGTTGGGAATAAATTCCATTTGGGTGTAACTTGAGAAGACTGGAAGTTCGTATAACATAGTTAATTATTTTCAATGCTTTATGAATCAGTCAATAATAATAATAATTGCCATTTATTTTCTCTTACATTGCGTAGTTCTTATGCTAGGAATTACAATAATGCCAGACAAGGAACATCACATGTCAATCAAATATCCTTCAATTTAAAATGGAATTCATCATAGATATTTAAGTGATGGGATAAAAAAATAAGACATTAATCTAACAAATACTCATGACAATGACAAGTTGCCTCATCTCAAAAATATAATTAAGATGGATGCCGAGTCAAATAGCAGTTTTTCTTAACACATAACTTTCATGTCTCTTGAAAATTTTGTTATTTTCGTTATCAAGCATAAGTTACGATAGCCGAGTGGTGGGATGATCGGAATTTGAGTCACGAGACCCAATGCTCGTACCAATTAAAAAAAAACATTATGTACGATTTATATCGTTTGCTATACACAATAACTCGCATACCTCAACACTGACACGTAATTGTAATATCGGTAAATGCTTGTTAGAATGTCACGATCGCCGAGTGGTTCGGTGATTGGTATTCAAGTCAACAGACCCGAGTTCGATTCCCAAGGCTCGTATCAATGGGTTTTCAAAAACTAATGTTCGAATTATATCGTTGGCTTGGACGTAAGACGCAGGTTTACCATCTGTAACGTTGTCTCAAAATGCCTTCAGTGGAAGATGGGTCGAAAGCACTTAATTGTCTAGATCTTTGTCTGCTCCTGTATTGGAATGGCGTGAAGATATTTTTTCACTAGTGAGTAATATATTCTTGTGGTATTACGTAGAAATATTTTGCTGAAACCTTCTCTAATAGCGCCTATTGTAATAGGGGCAAAGGTTCAGGAGCTAGGTAGGTATTTACGAAAAGATATTACTTGTAACACTTTACTACCTGTAACATTTTTCCAGTTAGGTAATAAATAAATGTTTTCTGTATTTATCTACGCTACGGGCTATTAAGATTTCAGTGAAAACAGTTATTTTTTCACCGATTTTAATAAAATATTCCTTGTTACTTAAGTTGAAAGATACTCAGGTGAAAGTGACGATTAATAAGAACTATTTAGATACTATAACTACATCCGGGTGACCCGGGCAGTGTCTCAGGCAGGGTCCAAGTTGTTGGTGTCGAATGAGCATTAGGTAAATAATTGTGTCATGAATATGAATGAGTCACGTATGTTTATATGCGGTTAACGAATTAACTCCTATCAGAAACGTTTAATTCTATACTAAAAATGAGAACTTTTCCATAAATTGACATTGAAAATTTTTACTAAGAAATCACCTGCACTACTCACAAAATAAAGCAGCTCGATTGTTTATAGATATAGAAAAAAAGATATGAAATGTTTGGGTTGGGAATAAATTCCATTTGGGTGTAACTTGAGAAGACTGGAAGTTCGTATAACATAGTTAATTATTTTCAATGCTTTATGAATCAGTCAATAATAATAATAATTGCCATTTATTTTCTCTTACATTGCGTAGTTCTTATGCTAGGAATTACAATAATGCCAGACAAGGAACATCACATGTCAATCAAATATCCTTCAATTTAAAATTGAATTCATCATAGATAATTAATATTTAAGTGATGGGATAAAAAAATAAGACATTAATCTAACAAATACTCATGACAATGACAAGTTGCCTCATCTTAAAAATATAATTAAGATGGATGCCGAGTCAAATAGCAGTTTTTCTTAACACATAACTTTCATGTCTCTTGAAAATTTTGTTATTTTCGTTATCAAGCATAAGTTACGATAGCCGAGTGGTTGGATGATCGGAATTTGAGTCACGAGACCCAAGTTTGATTCCCAATGCTCGTACCAATTTAAAAAAAACATTATGTACGATTTATATCGTTTGCTATACACAATAACTCGCATACCTCAACACTGACACGTAATTGTAATATCGGTAAATGCTTGTTAGAATGTCACGATCGCCGAGTGGTTCGGTGATTGGTATTCAAGTCAACAGACCCGAGTTCGATCACCAAGGCTCGTACTAATGGGTTTTTTCTAAAACTTAATTACGATTTATATCGTTGACTTGGATGTAAAGACGGCGACGGCCTCACCACCTGTCACGCTGTTCCAAAAAATTCTGTGTATGTATATAATATAATGTGTACTACATTTTAAGTTTAAGTTACTACAAGTACTAGTAAAATATAAGTTAATCTAAAATGTTAACCAATCCTTTTCAGATAATGAATAAAATATCAGGGTCTTTTATCAGGTTAAGAGATAGCGCAATTTCTTACACTGGTCTAGTCTAAAAACGACAACTTATTAAAAAATAAACAATTTTGCTTATAACGAGTTTTCAGTAATCTGTCCTTGCCAATGTTGAAAAAACTTAAAGTGTGTTAAAAGTATTCTGAACTGTCACTTTGATCAGAAATAAGTGGCCATAACTTGGAACTTATTTCTATCTATTGTTTCCATCCAACACTTGAGTTATTGCCAGACTGGACATTAAAAAAAATCCACAAGGAAAGAAAAACATCAAAGATTTCTAACAAGCTAATGAAAAAAGTTTTCGTAGAAAGATTGAGAAAGACATAGGGAATAATTAAAAAATAAAAATAATTCAAAGTAATCAAGGTAGTAACTATAGAAAAACCATTTTTTCTACATTTTCTCGAGTCTGAGCGTTGGTGGTGCCTTAGTCGTTTCCGATTCCCTTACCACAAGTGCTTTAGCATCTTACATTGGGATCGGAGCAATGTATGTGATGTTGTCCCTATCTATATATGTATTTATTTATTATTATTATTATTTATTTACAATAAACGAGAATGTTCTGATACTGAGCAAAGGAGATGCTTAGAAATTGCTTAAAATTCCAATCTGATATACACGTGGTGCGTGTCTGACATTTCTTGAAGCGTTCAGTGATCAACATTGGATTACTAAGAAGATATTTAACAAAAGATATATAAGTTACATTAATCCTTAAACTTTTTTTAAAGATAATTCACTAACTAAATACACTAACAGGTAAGCCATTACACTTGGTTGCATAGATTTAACATTTCAAGCGAACACTCAGATACAGAAACATAAACATTTGCACACGAATGAAAGCAAGTTTGTAACTTCATTAATGTTATTAAATAAGTTTTCGAAACGCAACAGAGCGTGGAAGCGGAAAGTAATTACATAATAATTCGCCTTGTTGTTGCCTCTTCTGTGAAGTTATCTTATTTAATGAGGATTAAATGGATATTTAAAGTCCACATTCGGAATAAATAACAGAAAATCTACAACGTAATCCGGAAAGGATCTAAATACTCACATTTAATCAAATCATATATTCATAAAAATGAGAATATAGATTCGTTTATCAATAGTAATTTTTAATGGACCATCGTTTCGTAGTAATATAATCCTTCCTATAAATAGCCAACAAGTAACCCTTCCTATATCTTTTTTTTTATTAATTTCTTAAGCCAAAATGGCAGTGTTTTAAAACTCGAATATACATCAGTAATTAAACAGGACACACTCTTTCTATTTCTTTAAATATAAATAAATATAAACCAGGAAGAAGAATCAAATATCATTGACTGTGTATATTATATACCACTATATGTGGTATGAAAAGTGGAAGTCTCCTTCTCTATCTAGGAGTCGTCTGGTTCAGTATCGCTCTTAGCTATTTCAGAGTTGAAATCAGAGTATTAGAACTGTCAAGTTACGGTTTGAATGGTATAGAGAGCCAATGTAATCACGGACTATGTGACAACGTATCACTAATCTTTCTCTATATGGTTGGTTGGTATGGAATGATTGTATGGCTCGTTTTTACTTTACTCTCATAAAAAAATCGATTTGCTATCGGCGTAAAAATGTTACTACTATCGCGTAATAACCATGTCCAAAATATCACACAAAAATTCAGTAAACTGCTAATGACCGCTGAGTAGCGTCTGAGCTGCAAAATGAACGCCTGCCAAACGGCCTGCCATACTCACAGATGAGGGGCCTATATTTTGCAATAGATTTCTACAGGCAGCTTCCCATGTACGTCTGTATCGTTATAAACTATTTTAATAACAGTTAGAGTTCGTCTAGACTAGAGCTCTGTCTACCCCTGTATTGGAAATTGCGTGAAGTTATTGTATACGTATTGCCTTAACTGTCATTTTAATAAATTTTAAATGAATAACATTCGTAGTACTTGAAGCACCAGTTCTACACAATTGATTTTTGAGGGTCGATAAAGTTACATAATTAAGTTTTCAAAACGAAATCCAAAGTTTCCAACGATAACGATTTCTAAGTGTCGCGATGTTAATTGCTTTAATAAAACTTCAAGAAATCGATATTAGATAGCGAGTTTGAACATCTTCAATGTAAAATTTAAGAGCATTTTAATTTAGATATATTTGTGTTTAGTTTAAATTCCTCAAGATGAATGCGGTAAAAATAGAAAGTTTAATCATTTTGTTGTATTCAGGACGATCGTTAACTTTCGCGCTTAACGCGATAACTTTCTAAAAGAATTGTATTCGCGACTGGTCGCAACTGCCGGTGACAAAAGGACTGGTTCTTTTCTCGCTCAACGGTTAAGTCTTACCATTCAACATGAAAATACAGCTACCGTTCTTGGTACCATACCACGAGTAGGGTCGTAATATAAACATAATTTTGTTTGTTTAAGATTATGGTTTTCCTGATATCTTAAGTTTGGTAACTTTAAACAGTGAATTAAATTTTTGTATTTTATAAATTCTGCTTAAACTTATAATTCATTTGTATTTTATTTCCTTACGGTTAATTTTAATTATCAATACATCATTTGTTTTTTTTCAATTTAAGTATTTGTGATGTAGTTAGTATTTTTACGTACAAATAGTAGCTGAAGCTCTATTAGTTTTAGTCGTCACATAAAAGACAGTGGCTGCATTGAATGAGCGATATTGACTGGGACAGGATCACGACTTTGCTGAACACCTGCGTGAAGTAAGAGATTTCCAGATGCCCACATTCTTCTTTATTTTCTTCCATCCGTATTTTAATTTCTTTTATAATGATAGGCCACTATCTTTTTGATGTGGCGAGTGTACAATGACACCAGTAATTACTTAACAAGCAAAAATAATTTATATAAATACTTGGCTGAAAAACTTCACCATCAAAAGAAACAGTTTTAGGTTTTTAAAATACGGAATAACAAATAAAAATAAAGAAAAAGAAAATATCTTCACGCAATTCCCAAAACAGGGGTAGACAGAGGTCTAGTCTAGACAAATAAGTCCCACCTTCCAACGACTATATTTTCGGGACAACGTGATAGGTGGTGAGCCCGTCGCCGTCTTTATGTCCAAGCCAACGATATAATTCGTACATAAGTTTTTCAAAAACCCATTGGTACGAGCCTGCCACTTGGGCATCGAACTCGGGTCTCTTGACTCGAAATTCCGACCACCCAACCACTCGGCTATCGTGACTTAACAATAACAAATATATAAACAAATAACAAATGATTTACTTAATATGATTACGTGTGCAGTGTAAGATATACCATCCCCTTATTCCAATGGGTGTCATGAAAGGCGACTAAGGGTTTCTTCAAGGTGCCGTCAGCTCTGAAGTCCCGGGTTAGATTCCCGGTCGGATCAATGTAGAAAACACATATTTTACTTTTATTACACGAATATAATAAGGATACTTTACACGAGATTCCTAAACATACTGTTTTCTTTCGGTGATCTTTTGAAGGTTTTTAATCAAGTTAATCTATTATCAAGAGTTCGTCAACTTCATCAAGGTCGTTCAAAAATCGTTAATGAAGAGATTATATGATAGGTAAATGTTTATGCCAATTAGATTTAAAAAAAATGAAAGATCTGGCCGTTTAACTACACAGAATTGAAGCGAACTCAGAGTTAAAGAAATTCATTGTTTATTTAAAAAAAAAACACGTAATGACGGATGTTATTGAAGTTCCTATAAATAAATCACTTTAAAAACTTATTAGAGAAAGGCTCCAACTCGATGGAGACCGTCGAGTCCACTTAGGAGTTCCGTTTGTGTTTGCAGGCGAATTTTAATTAAAAAAGGTACTGCTCTATTGTGGACTGGAGTACGAAAAGTTTGCCCCTTATTTCTTACAATCGGGTTTGTTAAGGAACGACGTAGGCGAGACGCGTTTCTTTTGTTAAGCTGAAACTATTATGCATGAGAACACACGAGGATCAAACCACGACATCCTTAGAGAAAGAGACTTTGTCCGTGGGTTACCACGCAATAAACTATTTTACTTTATGTTAGAACGTTAAATATTTTAAATGAATACTAAAATACGTTCAAGTCAGTATAGTCACAATAGCCAAGTATTTGGGTAGTTGGAATTTCGTGTCAAGAGACCCGAGTTCGATCCCCAGGTGGCAGGCTTGTACCAAAGGGTTTTTCAAAAACTTATGTACGATAAAACGATTTTCGGATTTCATCGCGTTTTTTAATTAGTTTTTGCAAACTATTTTTATTTCCCGACGTTTCGGATGCTTTACAGCATCCGTGGTCACGGATGCTTTACAGCGTGGGACGTGATGCATCATCGTTTTATTTTAAATGTATAGTATTCGCGTAAATACAAGAAATCATAACTTATGAACGAATTATATAGTTGGCTTGGACATATAGACTGCGACGGGCTCGCCGCCCGTATTATCTCCTTACTGAATTATGTTATGTGGAGGACTTTAACAGTCTATTAATTAATATAATAATTTATTTTTAATATATTTTTATTTTGTATAATACCTTAATTTGATATAAAATTACGTTACTATTATCATGCATGCTGTTGAAAACAGCTAAAGTAGATTTATGACACGTATTTATACCATTGTTACATATTCACACAATGTACACTTATTTCAGCAGCAAGTATAACGTCACGTTAATACATTGATCAATCCCAAATATTTTAAAGGATGGAAGTTCTTAAAAATCTTTAGATTATTACCTTTTTATCAAATATGTTTGTATAAAAATTTATAAATAGGTAATAATAACGATTATTAGGACTCTTAGACACTTTTCCAACTCAATCCAATATAAAAAGGTATCGGTATTTTTCCATACTAGGTTTGAGCGTTTACGTTATCGCCTTGTCCTGTAAATATATTAGGCTTTTGTGTCTATTTGTTAGTGCTGACAAATTTTTGAAACGGCTTGACCGGTTTTAACTGGACTTTCACTTGCAGATTGTGAAAATTAACTAAAGCTACTTTTATTTTAGAAAAATAATTACGATTCCGCGTCATGTGTAATCCCGCGGGCATAGCTGCGGGGGCAGTTAGTCTATATATCTATACATATAAACATCTATGACTCGAGTACAATCATTTATATTATTCACACAAATGTTTGCCTATCAAAGCAACGAGCGGGATTCGAATCCGCAACCCTCGACTCCAAAGCCAGGGTCGCTACCAACTTGGCTATCGGATCGTCAATTATTAAGATATATTTTAAGCCTTTAATCTTTTAAATTATTCTCTTTAAAAATCTTATAAACGGACAAAAAATTATTTCGGAGCGACCAACTGCGGTATCGTACCTCTAAAATTTTTTCAAGTCACGATAAAACTTTTAACCTACATTTCATGTGAACGATATATCATAATATTAATAAACTAACTTGAGCGAGAACAAAAGGTAGATAACAATAGGCGGGCGGCGTCGACGGCGTGAGGGTACAATGGATGGAAGGAGGTCATCCCTGCAATGAGCACCCATACGAATCACCTATCGATTTAACGTATGTTTCAAGTTAATTTTTATACAGTTTTATTAGCTTGACGACACATTTATTACCTCGTTCATATTAATATACTTATAGTATACTTGCAACCATATAATGAAGCTTGCAGAAGGAAGCATGACAGATTATTATCAGTTTGCTGAGACCTCTGGTGATCACAGCTTAACCGAAGAAAAATGGTATATAAAATAATTGTTGGAGTTCCCTTTTTAATAAATAAAATAATTATTTAAAATAAAATATATTAAGTAAAATAATTTTAAGTCACGATAGCAGAGTGGTTGGGTGGTCGGGATTTAGAGTCGAGAGACCCGAGTTCGATCCCTAGGTGGTTTTTCAAAAAACTTATGTACGAATTATAATTCGTACATAAGTTTTTCGTACATAAGCCAACGATATATCGTTGGCTTGGACATAAAGGCGGCGACGGGCTCACAAACTGTCAAGTTGTCCCGAAAATATCTTCGGTGGAAGGTGGGTCAAAGGGACTTAATTGTCTAGACTAGGCATCTGTCTACTCCTGTATTGGAAATTGCGTGAAGATAATTATTTATTATTTACTTTATAATTGTGGTAGTAGAGAGTCACGATAGCCGAGTTGTTGGGTGGTTGGAATTTCGAGTCGAGAGACCCGAGATCGATCCCCAGGTGGCAGTACCAATGAGTTTTTCAAAAAAAAAATTTATGTATGAATTTCATCGTTTGCTTGGACATAAAGATGGCGACAGGCTCACCACCTGTCACGTTGTCCCGAAAATATCTTCGGTGGAAGGTGGGTCAAAGGGACTTAATTGTCTAGACTTGACCACTGTCTACCCCTGTATTGGGAATTGCGTGAAGATATTTATTTTATTTATTATTTATTGTGGTAGTAGTTACTATATGATTCTTTTGGTGTGGGGCTTATCAAAATTAAAAAGTAGCTGGGACGAGGTTTCTTAAATATTTTTGAGGGATTTTAGGAGGTTTCTCTCCTAAAACTACTACTTTGCTCCTGGGTATTTGCGGGCTCAGTGTAGGCTCCCTTGTTTTTATTATTACTTGTCATACATAAATAATAAACAATTTAAATTTCACCCGGTTGGGATTTGGACCTATTACCACCACAGTACGGTTGCGGCAGTCTTACTTCTCAGCAACCGTGTCACTTAATCTTCCAACATTAATAAAAAAGAAATTAATAATATTGCTTTTAAAAATTTTAGTAATGCCAGCCCGAAAGCCCCGGCCACTTGGGTCGCGGTTTTAGCTTATAATAAATATTTTTAATAATAACATATTCACGTTATTATTAGCTATATTATTAAAGCTAACCCTGTAGTCTACAAAACACTTATATAGTCTGTGAAAGGAACAAGGATTATAAAAAATATAATTTGAAAAATATTTTTATATCGCGTTTTTGCCATCAACTATATAACTTTTAACTATTTTGTTTTTTACATATTTAAATATTTATTAATATATTTATAGTTAATTATTTTATAATTAACTATAAATATATTATTAATATAGAAATAACTTGTTTAATTAAAATTTGGCGGCAAACACAAACGGAACTTTTAAGTGGAGTCGACGACCCCCATCAAGTTGGAGCTTTTTCAATAAATTTCGTAAGTGCTTTATTTATAGAAACATAGATATTACCCATTTACACTTTTTTTATTTTTCATTACACTACAATTATTTTATCAGGAACTATTTTATAGAATTTTTGATTTATAATCCTTTGTACATCTTTTTCTTTTTTCCTTTAAAGTTATTTACCATAGGCTGCAGTAGCCACATTTATACATACCATCGGTAAAAGTCCACTGCGCACATATCCTAAAACATGTGCCTCACCCATAAGGGGAAGTTTGCCATAATTTCCAGGCGATCGCAGTATTTCTAGCACCTTAGGTGCTGCAGTCCATCACCGGTCTAAGCAGTTTAGGTCTATTGGTGGTGGGACGTACGAGGTGGTCATTCAGCCATCTATCTGTGGCCTGTGGAATTTTCAAGACTTACTCTTATTCGCCTTGACGACAACCATATG
This sequence comes from Sericinus montela, assembly GCA_029286605.1. Lineage (NCBI taxonomy): Eukaryota > Metazoa > Arthropoda > Insecta > Lepidoptera > Papilionidae > Sericinus > Sericinus montela. Next base: position 3,057,833 of record JAGSMR010000002.1, read on the forward strand.
ACCAGAAGGGGTGACGATAAAATACAGACAAAAAATTCCAACTCATTTCTTAATAATATGTCATTGTTGGTCTATATGCCAATGGCATTTAGACCTTTAATCAAATCGCAAGGTAAGTTACCGAACTACTAATAAGTTTATAGTGAAGAAGGAAAAGACGCATAGATATTAAGCGCCAATAGTTTTATAATTAAGGGTTTGGCTCGAGAAACGTGTATCGCAGTTTCGAACAGGCCGTGATCTCCGCCGAAGTAACGATAGCCGAGTGGTTGGGTGGTCCGAATTTCGAGTCGAGAAACCCGAGTTCGATCCCGAGATGGCAGGCTCGTACACCAGTCACGTTGTGCCCGAAACAACCTTCGGTATATGTACGAATTATATCGTTGGCTTGGACGTAACGGCGACGACGGGCTTACCACCTGTGACGTTGACCCGAAAATATCTTCGGTGGAAGGTGGGTCGAAGGGACTTAATTTTCTAGACTAGACCTCTGTCTACCCCTGTATTGGGAATTACTTGAAGATATTTATTCTAATGTCCTGTTAACCATAACAGAAATAATAGTAACTCTCTTAAGATTATAAGAAATTGTTAAATTACACTTACCAAGTTCAGATCCACAGACACGGGGTATTATCTCCAAAATTGCGGAACAAGAGGCGTCCTCGAAGCAAAGCTGGCGAGCCAGCAGGCAGTTCAGGATCGCCATAGTGCCTTTTATCCCCGGCCCTGGAAAAATAATAAGTTTTATTTCGCATATCTTTGATTTAAGGCAGATTTAGGAAGACACAGATACAAATGAGTTGTTTGATTGCACTAAAATTATACAAAATTGGTTTCAAATGTCATAAACGGGGAGTTTTTGTAAAATAAATGATTACTAAATTAAAACGTAGATTAATTCAACAAAATATTTTAATTTTCTTTGAAAGTATATAAATTTAATTAATATATAATATTTAAAAAAAATGGTAGTTTTATTAGTTGCTTATAAAGAAATCCACCGCGCAGTAACGGCGTCAGAATTTGCCATCCCCTTTCATCCGCGGATATTGTAAGAGATGACTAATGCAAATAGCCACAAAATATTAATATCAAAGAAATATATTGTATAGTTAGCTTGGACACTAGTCTTAGTGTAGACTATTATCGCCAGGCGGCGATGAGGTCACTACCTGTCACCTTTTCCCAAAAAGGATTCGGTGAAAGGACGGTAGAAACACGTACTTGTCCTAACCACGGTCGAATCCGTATTGGGAGATATTTATTTTTACAAAAAAAAGGTGTGGACTATAATCATGTACCTACTTAATAACTAAGGCACAGGGCTTCCTAGCACCTTATACACGATCTAATTAATTAATACTCGATTATTATTCTGTTACCTCTAGACTCGATGGCTAGAGTGTTACGTGATTACGTTTCCTTTGAAACGTGATTGTAATCAATAACATCCATTAAACAGTATACGAATAGGTCATGTGTTGAGCTTGGTTTATTATGTGAAATTAGCTTAAGTTTCCTTGTCAATAACTTTATTTTGGTTTATGATCCGTGAACGAGTATCAACTCGTTAGTACTCTCACAATTGTTTTCGTCGCAAATTTCTATACTTTATAGAAATATTTGCTCTTAGCGAGATTCGAAGTCGCGATCTTCAGCTTCGAAGTCTTTTTGATTTGATTCGATTTATTAACTACAGTGCAAACTAGCCGTCATCATTTGTTAATGCTGATTTCTAATAACTTGTGTTTTTTTATTTTTAGTGGTGTACATTAAAGTATATTTCCATAAATTCATATTTCTTTAAGTTTTAAGCTGTTAATCATACATTTTATTTGAGCTTATTTTTTATAAAAGTTCAATTTTATAAATATAGACATAGGTATCTCAGAAACTACTCTAACCCGTTGGCTAATATTTCGAATTTATCTAAATACAAAATCACAATCTTGTGCTTCGTGTTCTAATCTTTTTGAAGTTGGTATATGCTCTAAGAAAATTTGTTACCGAGCCAAGTATGTTTTACAAACGGCGACGGGTTCACCACCTGTCACGTTGTCCCAAAAATATTTTCGGTGGAAGGTGGGTCGAAGGGACTTTATTGTCTAGACTAGACCTCTGGGGTAGACAGTATTGGGTATTACGTGAAGATATTTATTTTATGTTTTACCATATCACCATCCAGGTATTAAATATAAAAAAAAAACATTTAAAAATATATTAATAACGTAAGTGACGATAGTCGAATGGTTGAGTGATCGGAATACGAGTCAAGAGACCGCCAGGGTTCGATGCCAAAGTGGCAGGCTCGAACCAATGGGTTTAAAAAAAACTTACGTAAAATTTATATCGTTGGCTTGGACACAGGCTCACCACCTGTCACGTTGACCACAAAATATCTTCGGTGGAAGGGGGATCTAAATGATTGACTAGACTTCTATCTACCCCTGTATTGGGAATAACGTGAAGATATTCATTAAAAATATTAAACTAAACTTGTTTTTACAACGACCCGATAGCCTAGTTAGTAGTGACCCAGCCTTCGAAGCTAAAGTTTGGGGTTTCGGTTCGGTTTAATAATGATGAAATATTTCTAAGGGAATGATGACAATTTCTACGTATATATGAATACATGACTATGTAATTTTATGTACGTATGTTTATTGTATAGTTACTTATTACTTTTAGGCGGCGATAGACTCAATATCTGTCTCATAGTCGCAAATAATGTCAGTCAAAAGAAGGTCTAAATTACTACATTGTTTAGTTTTATAACCTATATTTAGTAATTGCATGAAAGTAAAAAACTAGAAAATGCATAAATTTATCCTAGATAGCAATTAATTTTACGTTTGTATCAAAGTGTTTTGCAAGGAATATTGCTTTCATGGTTACGTTATATCTGCGAATAGAAATTCATTTTTAAAGAATTGACGAGGGAAGACTTGTACAACCTCGTATTACGTATCTGAATCTGAAAGATCTGAAAGATGAGATTTGAAATGAAGCGAATAAACGTTAGTTCGAACGGGAACGAAATGTTTCGAAGCTTTCGAATAATCAAATTGATTTCCTTGCCTCGTATAAGGTTGCAATCGTGGTTGAATAGCGATTATTGCATATTTAAATGTTTTAAAAAACTTTATTTTAATTGAAGAAAATCGAATAGAACCAAATAGAACCAGAACAGGACAGGACAGAACATAACAGAATAGTATAGACTAGAATAAAAGAGAACAGGACTGAATAGGACACAAAACCTTTTTAAATTATAACTGACACGGGCGGGATTAGAACACGCGAACTTTGCCGCACCGTGGCAACGCTCTTACTTCTGAGCCACCGTGTACGACACGCATCAGTTGAAATTTTAAATATTACTCTTTACTTAAGCCTGTTTTCGACATCGGTGCTATCTATTGCTTTTTTTATTTTAAAAGTTTTATAACAAAAAGGTGAGCAGAACTTATTTGTTTTTAAATCAATAAAATTAATTGCAGAACAGAACAGAACAGAATACAACAGAATACAACAGAATAGAATAGAATAGAATAGAATAGAATAGAATAGAATAGAATAGAATAGAATAGAATAGAATAGAATAGAATAGAATAGAATAGAATAGGAATAGAATGGAATAGAATGGAATAGAATGGAATAGAATGGAATAGAATGGAATAGAATGGAATAGAATGGAATAGAATGGAATAGAATGGAATAGAATGGAATAGAGTGGAATAGAATGGAATAGAGTGGAACGGAATGGAACGGAATGGAACGGAATGGAACGGAATGGAACGAATGGAACGGAATGGAACGGAATGGAACGGAATGGAACGGAATGGAACGGAATGAACGGAATGGAACGGAATGGAACGAATGGAACGGAATGGAACGGAATGGAACGAATGGAACGGAATGGAACGGAATGGAATGGAATGAACGGAATGGAACGAATGGAACGGAATGGAACGGAATGGAACGAATGGAACGGAATGGAACGGAATGGAACGGAATGAACGGAATGAACGGAATGGAACGGAATGGAACGGAATGGAATGGAATGGAACGGAATGGAACGGAATGGAACGGAATGGAACGGAATGGAACGGAATGGAACGGAATGGAACGGAATGGAACGGAATGGAACGGAATGGAACGGAATGGAACGGAATGGAACGGAATGGAACGGAATGGAACGGAATGGAACGGAATGGAATGGAATGGAATGAATGGAATGGAATGGAATGGAATAGAATGGAATAGAATGGAATAGAATAGAATAGAATAGAATAGAATAGAACAGAATAGAACAGAATAGTACAGAACAGAACAGAACAGAACAGAACAGAATTGAACAAAACAGAACAGTTTACTTATTACTTTGACATAAAGCATGTACTCGTAATTTAATAAAATAATAAAGCATGTAATTTCAATTTGAAATAAGCTGTGCCTTTGTACTCATATTTAGTTTTTTTGTTTCTCTGTTTATTATATTGTGTGTGTCCCTGAATAGTAAAATAAATACGTAAAGCATGTAAATGTGAAATACAAAATATGTTGTCTAAGTTTAATTAGAATGTTATTATCAATGGATAAAATGGACAAAGAAGTTCCAACTGCTGTATATTATATGGTAGGTAATTTTTAGAATATGAAGCAATAATTCTAGTTCTCTTTCTACTTTACATCGATATTCTGCAAAGCCTTAGTACTACTTCCGTGTTCGGTCCGGCCAGCTCAGTCGAGCGGCGGCTAAATCTCCCCTTGGCCATATTACATACTCCATATATCTATGTTTAGTACTGAGATCAAATATTTTAATTTCTGATTATTGAAGAGGCTTTTAATGTAATATAAAGTGGTAAGGTCAGTCGAAACTTCAACGGGATTTGTGTTCCCTTCAAAGAAATCTCCCTAATTATTTTATCTTCACGCGTTCCCCAATACTCGTGTTGTCATAGGTCTGGAAAGTTTAGTCCTTACGACCTTCTTTTCACTGATCTTATTTGAGACAAGGAGAGAAGTATTGAGCCTGTCCACGTTTAAAGAAAAGTCATTTGTACGAGCCTTCATGTCACCCGATTCACATTCAAACCACCGAGCCACTGAGCTATCGTTACTAAATATGTCAATCAATATCAATATTACCTTTGGTAAAAAAAATTAAATGACAAATAGCAGAAAATACCTTTTTCTATTGTCTGTTTCTTTTCCGTTAGCGGAACGAAACGGGGTGAAAAATGACAATTGATGGAAGTAAGATTTGATTCGATTTATTTTAAATACTTTATTAACAAATTATATAGTAATACAGTAGTTGAGTCGGTCAGTCATATGTAGATATGTTAAAACAGAATAATACAGAAAATGGTTGTATTGTATGTATTCCATATTTACTGTTGTATAATATTAATAACCAATAATCTTTGTATCCTCCGAAATTGGAAACTGTATCTAATTGTTTGAAACATCCGGTCGTTAAGCTCTCAATTAGTAAATCATAATGAATGTTTACTCAATCGTATTAACCAATATTAATGTTGGCATAATTTATGATGACCCGATTGTCTAGTTACTAGTGATCCTACCTTCAAGCTTAGGGATGCGTATTCATATATATGTGTGATGAATATGTATGTTAGCACTCGATTCGATGGATGTTTATGTAAATAGTTGTTTATGTAAGTATGTATCTATGTAAGCAATATATATTGTATCATGGACTGGGAACTTAGATAACGGCAGGCTCGCCACCAGTCTTTATACCCAATAAGCTCTGCTAAATACGAGAATGTGTTGAAAGTAACGATAGCCGAGTGGTTGGGTGATCGGAATTCGAGGTGAGAAATCCGAGTTCGATCCCCAGGCAGGCTTGTACCAATGGGTTTTTTCAATACCTATGTACGATTCATATCGTAGGCTTGGACATAAAGACGGCGACGGGCTCTCCACCTGTTACGTTGTCTCTTTGAGTTGTCTTCGACGGAAGGTGGGTCGAAGGGCCTCCCCCCTTGGGGGGGGGGATGTGGGTTACCTGCACTCACCAGTCGTGGTACTTCCCCGGTCGAGCCGGCCAATTCATGCAACAACAAAAGCTGATGCGTGGCTCTACCACTGATGACTGACAATCTTAGTTTTTGGGACAGGGACAGACAAAGGTCTAGACAATTAAGTCCTTTCGACCCACCTTCCGCTGAAGAACATTGACTTTTTTTCTGGGTCACTGAACATTGTCTTTGGGACAATGTGACAGGTGGAGAGCACGTCGCCGTCTTTATGTCCAAGCCAGCGATATTAACCCTTCGTAAGTATTTTTTGAAAAATCTCATTGGTACGAGCCTTGGAGACCGAATTCGAGTCTCTTGACCCGAATTCCGATCATACTACTACTAGGCTATTGTGACTTATTGCATTTATACTTAGTAGTAAGTAATTACTTCACGTAATAAAAAAGAATTGTAGTTATAAACAAAACAATTAGGAAAACAAATATTTCCACAGCAATTCTTAGAGTTGTTTACTATATTTGTTTAATGGTTTCGAGGGCAATCGATCCGCTATGAGGATGTTTACTTCTCCACAATAAACAATTTATAGCCAACATGGCGAAAGCGTTAGTACATACGAAAGCAGCTATGGTATTTTCTTAGTACCATATACGAATTCATAATCATTATTTCATTATAACGGCCTGTAAAGTCCACTGCAAGGTTATGTCCGGCCTTTCTTGTAATTTTTTTAACTTCACGCAATTTTTCAAACTGAGGTAAGCTGAAATCTAGACAATCAACTTCTTTTGACCCACTTGTCACCGAAGCTCATTTGCAAATACGCGACAGGTGGTAAGCCTATCGCCGTCTTAATGTCCCATATTATTATTTTAAAATACACATACATATATTAAAATTTTCAAATACATTTAAATCTATGACTTGAATACAAACATACATATTCATCACACAAATATTTGCCCCTAGGAACACTCGAACCCGCAACACTCCGCTTCGAAGGCTGCCAACTCGGCCATCGGATCAATAATATATTAATCGATAATGTAATTAATAAATATACCGTGAAAACGTTATACAAATATAAAATAAAACTTGTTTTTGCTTTCATTAGATCCCGGCGATCCATTAAAGATTTTGTGGAAATAGGGGTCTCTCCGAAAGCATTTCTTTTACAAATGAAGGCGTCCTGCGCTCACGTAATGAATACGAAACGAATTTGTATTTGTCCCAATTTAAATTTATCGAACTTTTCAGTTTACAGTTTTATTATATATGAATCACATCATTTTAGATGATAAAATCTTGATGAGTAACGATAATTTTATAACTTTTTTAAGTTTTAAAGAGTGTAAACCATGCTTGCCTTTTTATTACAAACCAGCTGTCCCCCGCTACCTTTGCCCGTCATGGACTCTTAATCGGAACCATAATTATTTTTATAAAATAAAAGTTAAAGCCTACGTTACTCCTTATAACATCAGGCAACATGGCAGATAGGCCAGTGAAATTCCCGTTAAAATTGGTTTACCCGTTTCAGAGATTAGCCGGGACAAAGAGACAGACAGACAAAATTGTAAAAACATTTTATTTTGGTGTATTGCGTGAAGATATTTTATATATATTCATATAAAATATCTTCACGCAATTCCCCATACAGGGGTAGACAGAGGTCTAGTCTAGACAATTAAGTCCCTTTGACCCACCTTCTACCGAGGATATTGTCGCCGTCTTTATGTCCAAGCCAACGATGTAATTCGTACATGAGTTTTTGAAAAACCCATTGGTACGACCCTGCCACCTGGCAATCGAAATCGGGTCTCTCGACTCGAATTCCGATCACCCAACAACTCGTTATAGTGACTATATACATGTAGTAAAAACGGTTATTTTAATATTATCAACAGACACTCTAATATTATTTATAAGTTAGATATAAATAATATTGGAGTGTATAAATAATATAGATTATTTATATTAAAAATCACCAACTCGGCCGGGATTCAATCCTTCGCTGTACTGTGGCAATGCTGGACGTTTAAACAAAAGTGTTGAGAAAAATTTATAATGTTAATAAATACTTTCTAGGTCTTTCGCTTAATTTACTGTTTATATTATATGATTTTACTAGGTCTACAGACATTTGACGACCTCCGTGAAGGAGTGGCATACACACTGATTTTCATGGTGTCGCCAGCTCCTAGGTCGTGGGTTTGATTCCCGAATGGTTAGCTAAAAAAATCACTTTTTTGCATTATTTCGGCTCGGAAAGTCGGTTGCTGTAATTTGTGTAAATAAAAATAAATTGATGTTTGTGGACTGCCTAATTATGGTATTGAAAAGTTTATAAAAGTCCACCAAAGTTTAAAATCTAATAAAATATAAAGAAATTGATATATATATAAAGAAATTCTAATGAAGGACTACGTCTGTCGGGCCAGCTATTTAAAAATAAAATCCATTCACTAGGTTAGTTTGTTACTTTGTTGGTTATGGATGAACTCTCTACAAACCTTTCGTCATAAAATATCTGTCTACAAAAGTGAAACAGTAGAGAGATACTAAAACACTGGTGAATGAATGTAATTGGACCTAGCTGTTTCGCTTTTGATGTACAAAGTCAAGTCGCATCGAGTGTTCAATATCGTGCGCCACATGAATACAAGTTTGAATGAGCGATGAAAATTGCGGAGTATGTGAATAGTAAATTCGATTTTTCAATTTCGAACAGCGTTCACGTTAACATTAGCTGTTCGCAACTTTTAAATTGGATGTTATATGATTCCTTTGTTAGTTAGCTTGTAAAACTATGTAAGATGGTCCTATTTATATGAATCACTAAGTATGTGGGTTCTATAGAACTTCGTTCAGCACCGGAGCAGCATGGCATGGAGCAGTTTGAGAGAAGGCTGTGACATGGCTATTCAGACTACTACTGCCAGTCGAAATGAGACACGTTTAAGCACAACATGCTAAGCGTCTTCTATCCACCGCAGTTTTCTATTCATTTTATTTTCATAAAAATATAAATAAGCAAATGTTACAAAATTTGCAGTGACGTTGGACTAAACTTACTCGTTGTAAGTGGTTTTATTTCGGTGTCACTGTCCCTAGCTCTTTGGACGAACGTTGAATAATTAATGAGGACGCATCTCTCTTTGATACTTCTGTGGAGTACATACGAAATAAAGTGTACATGTAAAGTAAATAGACAGAGGGTTATTATCTAACCTACCCCGTGGGCAACAAAGTCGTAGTAATAGAGAATAAGGTGGATTCAATTAATTCTTTAATTTGTATTAAATTAGACTGGTATGGAAATATATATTAGACACATGGGAACTGTAAATATAGTTACGGAAATTTACGCAAAAAATATATACTTTTATGGCAAAAGTCGCGTAGAATTGTAGCAGTACTCATAACAACTTCAAACTCGTATCTAAAAACAACTTTAAACTAAAAAAACAAAGATCCGTGGTCCCTCCTAGGGATAAGAATCGAAAGCGGTTCGAATCGACGACGACCAAGTTCTGTCCAACATTTGTTCTTTGCGAAGAAATGTTGCATTTTTTACAAGATGTACTACGGGGAGTGCTCCGAGGAATTGTTCGGATTAATTCCAGTCGCTGAATTTCACCATCGTGATTTACGGCATAGCCAAAAATTCCATCACCACCATCTTGATGCTTGGCATTCCACCACAGTGCGTTTTTCGCGGAATTTTCTGCCACGCACTTGCACTTTATGGAATGTTCTGCCGTTAGCGGTTTTCGGACCGATACGACTGAGGGACCTTCAAGAAAAGTGCCTATACCTTTCTCAAAGACCGGCAACGCATCTGCTATGCCTCTGGTATTGCGGATGTTCATGGGCGGCGGTAATCACTTACCATCACGGCAGCCACTTGCTTGTTTGCCTCTCTTTTCTATAAAAACAAGTCGCATAGCTCACAATTATGTTCGCTCTATATATATTTTAAACCAGAACATAACAGTTATCACAATGCTTTTTGGTGACAGAAGCGGTTAAGACGTTGTTCTGGTTATACGACCAATTATCAGTTTTTTTTAAATTTTTTGTATAAATTTTAAAATATTTTGCAATTCTAAGTGATAAATTTACAACGTAGGTCTTATGTCTGACAAATAATAAAAATATTAATATATAAAAATATACGAATTATATCGTTGGCTTGGATATAAAAACGGGGACGGGATCACCTTCTGTCACGTTGTCCCGAAAATATCTTCGGTGGAAGTCATGTCGAAACGACTTATTTGTTTAGACTAGACTTCTGTCTACCCCTATATAGGGAATTGCGTGAACATATTTGTTTAGTTTGTTTAAAAAAGAATGAGAAATTTCGAACAAGAAACCTCTTTATATATAAAATATATAAACAATAAACGCAATAACTTCCCCCGGTAAGGGGAAGCTTTAAAGTAGCACCAGTGACAGAGAAAGTGAAGAGTGGTAGGTTAGCATGGCATCGGGCATGTAATGAGAAGAGAAGAATGTAATATAGGCAAAAGAATGTTAGAGATGAATGTGGATGGACGAAGAGCTATGGGGAAACCAAAAAAAACGATGGATGGATTGTGTGAAAGAAGACATGAGACAGAAAGGAGTGAGTACTGACATGGCGAGTAATAGAGGAGAGTGTAAGAAGAAGACATGTAGTAGCGACCCCACATAGCTTGGTATAAGGGCAGGAGGAAGAAGTAAAGTCACGACAGCCGAGTGGTTGGGTGGTTGGAATTTCGAATTATATCGTTGGCTTGGATATAAAGACGGCAACGGGCTCACCACCTGTCAAGTTATCCCTAAAAATCTTCGGTGGAAGGTGGGTCTTAGGGACTTAATTGTATAGACTAGACCTCTGTCTACCCCTGTATTGGGAATAGCGTGAAGATATTTATTTATTTATTATTATTGAGAAAGAAGAAGACTTCTCCCGAATGTTTACTGTAACCTGAAAAAGGTTACAGTAAACATTTTTTTATCTTCACGCAATTCCAATAAGAGGAGTTTCCATTGGAAAACTGTCTATACAGTTTTCCAATCTATATTTCACAGGATCCTATTTTGGATCAAAGTGACAAGTGGCTTGTCGGTCATCGTCTTAAGTGTCACAGGAAATGATTAAATTCGTACATAAGTTGCGTAAAAATTCATTGGTTCTTCGACGAGCCTTTCTCTTGGGGACAGAACTAGGGTCTACCGCTTCAAATTTCGATCTCTGAATAATAAATACATACATAGACAGATAGGCACAACATCACATAAATTGCTCTAGTCCCAAAATAAGCAGCTTAAACACTTCTATTATGGAATAAAAAATAACGAAGGTACCACAAACCTCCAGACTTGAGAATGTAGAAAAATGTTCTCTACATTGACCCGACCGGCAATTGAACCCGGGACCTCAGAGCTGGCAATACCTAGAGGACCGAAGTGTAGGCTACTCGTCCACGGAGATCGCCAAATCACTCACTTGGCCATTATAGCACAATTTGTATTGGTATTGGTAATGTTTTTTATTTTTTTTTATAGTCACGATAGCGGTTGGGTGAACGGAATTCAAGCTAAGACACCCGAGATCGATCCCTTGGTGGTAGACCCTGGTTTGGGTGAAACTAATGGGGTTTTTCAAAACTTATGTACGATTTAGATGGTATGGACAGACGGCGACAGGCTCACCACCTGTCACCTTGTCCCAAACATGTCTTGTCTAGACCTCTGTCTACCTTAGTATTGGCAATGGCATGAAGATTTTATTTTTATTTTATTTCCGGTTTATACCGTATTCTGTAAAAAATTAATCAAGCATATAAAGATGGTGATCAGTGCGACTATTTCATCAGTAGCAAATAGTAGCAAAAACCAATTTTTTTAAACTTTGTCTATTACGTAGTCTATCAATAATCTTGAAGCATAGGGTTCTTGCTAAAATTCAGGGATAATGCTTATGTAATCACTATAGATTAAAAGGGCCGACTCAGCTGTGTAGTAAGGTGCACATCCTAAGCTTTCAGTTCCTCGTCGATTCAGATAATTGAAGGTCCATGCTCAACTTTCCCAGTTTGTTTTCAGCTTATTCCTAAAAGACCGGCAATGCGAGGCTGCTTTAGGGGTAATCATTTTAAATACTAATAACTAATTTGTCAACCTTACCTTTAAAAAACACTTCCATAAATTACACTTAGTATTTGAATCTGGGGTTATAATGTAGTAGCGTTTATTTGAATTAGTATTATTATGATTGTATTCTATTTATATGTAGCTTTTTAATCTTTGTATTTAGAACAAGAAAATGAAAATAACAAATTTATAAAAATAATATATTTAAAGAAGTTAAAATAAACAATACAATAAAATAAGTCCAGTCTTAGGGCTCAAGGTCTAGTCCCCTTCATCGCCACCCTCTTCCTCTTCATCAAATTCACCCTCCTCTTCAGCTGTTGCGTCCTGGTACTGCTGATATTCAGATACTAAGTCGTTCATGTTACTTTCGGCTTCCGTGAATTCCATTTCATCCATACCCTCACCGGTATACCAATGTAAAAATGCTTTGCGTCTGAACATAGCGGTAAACTGCTCCGAGATTCGCTTAAATAACTCTTGAATAGCCGTAGAGTTACCAATAAATGTTGCAGACATCTTTAAGCCTCTTGGCGGAATATCGCACACCGCCGTCTTCACATTGTTTGGAATCCATTCAACAAAGTATGATGAATTTTTATTTTGAATATTCATCATCTGCTCGTCAACCTCTTTCATAGACATACGGCCTCTGAATACAGCAGCAACAGTTAAGTATCTACCATGACGAGGATCACATGCAGCCATCATATTTTTGGCATCAAACATCTGTTGAGTTAATTCCGGAACCGTCAATGCTCGATATTGCTGACTTCCTCTAGACGTCAATGGAGCGAATCCAGGAATAAAGAAGTGAAGTCGAGGAAATGGTACCATATTTACGGCCAGCTTCCTTAAATCTGCATTCAACTGACCAGGGAATCGAAGACAAGTGGTCACACCCGACATTGTCGCAGACACTAAATGATTCAGATCTCCATATGTTGGTGTTGTAAGTTTTAGGGTACGGAAACATATGTCATACAAAGCTTCGTTATCAATGCAATAAGACTCATCTGTGTTTTCAACTAACTGATGTACGGAAAGAGTGGCATTGTAGGGTTCAACGACTGTATCGGATACTTTCGGTGAAGGCACGACACTAAATGTATTCATAATACGATCGGGATACTCCTCTCTTATTTTAGATATTAGTAGCGTACCTAAGCCGGCTCCAGTGCCGCCACCAAGAGAATGCGTCAGTTGAAATCCCTGCAGACAGTCACAACCTTCCGCTTCTTTCCTAACCACATCAAGCACGGAATCTACTAATTCTGCACCTTCCGTATAATGACCTTTCGCCCAATTATTACCGGCACCAGATTGCCCAAACACGAAGTTATCGGGTCGAAATATCTGTCCAAATGGACCTGATCGCACAGAATCCATAGTTCCAGGTTCGAGGTCGACCAATATTGCTCGCGGCACATATTTACCGCCGGTGGCTTCATTGTAGTAAACGTTGATACGCTCCAATTGAAGGTCTGAGTCGCCGTGGTACGTGCCAGTTGGATCGATGCCATGTTCATCCGATATAACCTCCCAGAACTGGAAATTTACGATTTATGTTACGACGCAATAACTCAGGTTTATTCGAAGTGTAACGATACGGGATGTAGTTTAACCTATTACAGATAGTTACATTGCCAATTTTTGATGCTGTAAAATTGGTAGCCGTAAAAGATTCATAAAATTAATATTATTTGCCAAGTATTTCTTAATGAATAAGTATTATAATGCAGGTATCTTGTGTACACAGCGTATACAGTTGAGAAAGAGAGAAGAAGTCCCTATTATTATCACCAACGGATTCGATTTAATACAGAAGTGGAAATAATTTTATTATTTTTGCAGTAAGCGAGAAGCCACCACGTCTCTAAGACGTAACGAATTTCTTATAAAATAAGAAGAATATTCACGTTTTGGGAAAATTATTCTTACCTTTGCACCGATTTGATTTCCGCATTGTCCGGCTTGTATGTGAACTATTTCTCTCATTGCTGATTCTTTAGCTTACACTTAATATTTCCTTTCTAATAAACTAACTGACCGTATCCAGCCCGTAACCAACTAGAATGACCGTTCTAAAACAAATTCACAGTGACAGTCTAATAAAATTTTATTAGAATTAGAATTGCTTCCGAAATTTTGAAATTTATTTTAAACAGGCCTTTAAATATATGCGGCCTATGAATATAATACTTTATTAGGAACTTTTTGGTATAAAAAAAGGTGTCATAGTTTCACTACATTTAATAAGTTCATTTTAGTTCGGTCGGTCGGCTATTTTTTCGGATCGCAAAGTTTTGTAAAATAATGAACAAAAATTATCAAGACCACCCACAGAAACCTTACTTTAAATATAGTAATGCAATAAAAATTTATAGAAAATTAATAAACTTTTTCTACTGCAAATATAAATTCAATGCTTTTCCAAATATACTGTGAATCTCGTTATTTATTCAATATATGAATCCGAAATTTGTTATGTTTGTTTTCACAATCATGAAACTAGCAAAATTTTATTCGTACCGTGTTAATAGTAGTTATAGCATTACTCAAATAGAATTTAAAACTTTCATTTTTACAGCGAGTGTTGTCATATCAAAAACCTGAAAGTTTTAAATTCGTCTGCAGCCAAATGTTGTCATCTGCCATTTAAAAAAATATAATTAGAAATTGTTGCCCAGATAAAAAAATAGGTAACATAAATATGTTACCTATTTTTTTATTTGGGAAACTATAATAGTATATAATTTTTTATTTATTTATTTATGATTTTTCACGCACAGTCCCTGACGGGGTAGCCAGAGAGAACGGATCGCCAAGTATCATGATCCTGACATACCTTTTTTGTTTCGTTTAGATTCATAATTTTCTTCACGCACGCATGTCTAGGTGTTTGAGTACTCTTGATCGTTTTCGTTTTCAGTTATTTGCTCACATGGTCTTCGAAAATTAGTCTCAGCCTACCTCGCGAGAGCCTTGCGAGAGAGGCCTATATCTTACAATGGGGTTTATAGCAGCTTAATATATAATAATAGTATAATATCTCCACGCCATTCCCAATACAGGGGTAGACAGAGGTCTAGACTATTAAGTCGCTTCGAGTCATCATCCATCGAAGATATTTTTTTACACTAGGATAAGTTTGGGAGGCGTTGCCTACCTTTCGATTTGGAAAAATGAACCTAGGTAAATGGATTGGTAAGCTTTCTCATACACATGGTGAAACGCAGAAGTACAAGATACCTATAGTTCCCGTCGGTATATTGAGGTGCTGGCTACAATATGGCATACTAATGGCATTTTCGAGTCTGTCCATTTGGGTGCAGCAGGGAAATTTGCAGCTTGGTTCTAACACGGAAAATACTGTCCATATGTTTTTAAATTGCTTTAATTTGAAGAAAATCCTCTAGGATTTAAAATTCTCTGATTTTATATCAGCATCTTCGCCTTCGGTTTCACTATTGGCATTTGCATAGATACGAAATTGGAAGCGAATGGAGTTGAACAGTCATTTTATTTTGCGCTTAGCTATTGAACTTTGCTGTCCGCATGGGAGAACCGCCGCTCTATTTGCGTTTCGATTGGCAAATCAAATCGAACTCTGTGGAAGTAGTTATTAAAATGCGTGATTTTAGCATTTTATTAAGTTGTGCGCTTTAACTGGACTTAGATAAATATTAATGGATAAAAAATTTGTGCTTTACTTGGTAGCAAATTGGTAATTTATTAGTACCTAACGCTGCTAACCATTTCGAAAACTACTAGAAATTAAGACAAACACTGAAAAAAGACCTGTCATTGGACGGGCAGCAGCGTCCAAAGTGCTGTGTGTTGGTACTGCGATCGTTAATCCGCTGGCTAAGCTTGGCGATTATGGCAAACACCCCTGTACGAGAGGCCAATGTCATGCAGTGGAATTTTTCGGGCAAATATATAATATGATATTTGTTATGAAACTTCGAAAATCACCTGATTTTTATTCTTCCCAAGTAATACATAATATATATAACGTAATCTGTAAACCGACAATATTATTATTATACTCAAACGCAATTTTCTTTGGCACTTTTCTATTTTTTTTTACAGTTTAATGGTGACGAGCTTAGTTTCGGTCTTAGAATAATCGCTGGAATAGAGTTTTTTACAGTTTAATTTGCTTGCTTTTATCTACTTGAATTAGTTGAATTAGTTGAATTGAATCTTTTTTCGTTTGCGAGCGTTTTACGATTCACGATCTCGAATAATCTAAATAATATAAATTGAAAGAACTATAAAATTTGAGTACTCTGACCACTAATTATCAAGAATATTGACGTTGTGAAAGCCTTAATTATTTATCCAAAAAAAATCTACACTTCCGTGATTCTGACATAATCTATTTTTATTCATATTCTTCGCATTTTACTTGTACTTTTACAAACCGCAAGTAAAACAATGAAGTATGAAAATATCATAGGAGTTAAGACGTTAATAAGCTTCAAATGGCCAAATTCAAAGTCGTCAAAGGTCTGTATTACAGCAAAAAGTATTTCGCTATAATAATTTATACGGCTGAAGGCTTCCATGTGTCGTATAATTATTCATTAGGCAATTACTCCGTAGCAAAAAAGGGCAAGTGAGGAAGTTGAGAGAAGAAGATGCTGATATTTGTAATGTAATGTACTAGACAGAGAATCTTTATAAACACGTAATTTCCACATCAGGCTTTGAGATCATTAAGATTACCTATTCAAGTAATTAAGGAGAGCAGCTAATTATGAAGAGCAGCTAATTAGTCCATGAAATATTTATTTAAAATATTCCTGACCGATATTTTTTCATATTTCCGGGAGACCAATCCTACATTGGTAAGATATAGACAGCACTGTAAGAATAGCATGTTGTGGATGCTGTGCTGGATAGCTAATCAATAATAAAAAAAATATCTTCACGAAATTCCCAATAAAGGGGTAGATAGAGGTCTAGTCTAGACATTTAAGTCCCTTCGATCCACCTTCCACCGAAGATATTTTCAGGACAATGTGACAGGAGGTGAGCCCGTCGCCGTCTTTATGTCCAAGCCAACGATATAATTTGTACATAGGTTTTTTTTAGATAAACCCATTGGTACGGCCACTTGAGGATCGAACTCGGGTCTCTTGACTCGAAATTCTGACCACCCAACCACTCGGCTATCGTGACTTTTCAATAATGAATCACTTTATTCATTTATAAATGATTTTATCCGGGATTACACCTTTATTGATTTAATTTAAAAACAAAATACTGCCTAGTTCGTTATAGTAGTAAAATAGGTATTGTATTTGTTGTGATATCGACTCTATATGAGATGTACATTGACCACAAGGTCAGCGGTCTCCAAAGCTCCCCAAGCCTAACAGACTCTCATACACTATTCATAAGCGACAAGAGTACACTCAAACTGATAATTCCAATAAACAATTAAGATTTCTTTTGACTTACAAACCCAAAAATTTATATATATAGGCTACCTTTATTTCAAACTAACGAAAACTCGGTATAGAAGTTAGGAAGTAAATACTTTTTTCTTGCAATGCTAAAAACTTAATTTTCTGTACCATTAGTAGCAGAATTAATTCACAATAATAGTTTATTAACGGGTTGCAACCAGCAGTCATGTTTTAAAGTTCACACTCTAATTCATTGGGTTCAAAACCCAATGAATTAGATTGATGTCCTGCTCTACCGTTTGCTAAAAAAATTTAAAACAATAACAATAACTAAGATCTCTCTCGCCGCACTACCTCACTTAACCAACGAAAGTCCGCCAGAACATTAACCTCTTCCTTTAGAAGATTTTTCATAATTGCCATATCAATCCATCATCGATTTAGCAACCGCAGCATCTCCTTCTCTTCCTTCTCTCCTTCTCTTCATTCCTGCAACTTCTTCACTGCTGCCCGTCACAGACGTGCTTAGTTTTACGCAAACATACTTTAAGCATTTTTTGTATCGACTGTACTTGTTGAATCCCTGAAGAGTCCTGAGTGCCTTTGATTCACTTAAGTCTAACAAGAATTAGATATTGGACGATAATGAAACCAGGCCGGACGTTTGAATATATAAATAATAATTAACTTAGTTGTAGAAGTATGTGTGCGGTTTGTGTTCCTAATCCTAACTATACGAAAAAAATCTCTATAGAAAACATTTTTTGAATTATCAATTGATATGAATAATTTTTTTCTAAATAATGTTTGATCCTAGAATTTATTTTCTCTTTAATATCGAAATTGACGATAGTCGAGTGGTTGGGTGATCAAAATTCGAGCCACGAGACCCAATTTCGATTCTCAATGGGTTTTTTCAAAACTTATGTACGATTTGTATCGTTGTCGTGGCTTGGACAAAAAAAAGGGGACGGGCTCACCACCTATCACGTTGCCGCAAAAAATGTTTGCGATGGAAGGTGGGTCAAAAAGACTAAATTGTCGAGACCTCTGACTACCTCGGTATTAGGAATGGTGTGAAAATATTTTAAATTTCATAATATCAAAAAATTACGTTTTTAAAAATGTTAAATTTTGCTAAGATTATATAACAATTTGAAGAATGCCTTAGATGTATTATAAATGTAAAACGTATTATAAATGTAAAAGTGACTCTGACCGCCAGTCTGTACGACTAAAATAATAAAATGAATTCTAATGAAATGATAAAGGATACTTTTTTCCTGAAAAAAAAAAAAAATTACCTTGAAATATTTTTTTCCAGCGATAGCGTTTCTACGCGGTCAAAACTGCCCGCTACAGGATATTGACAATTTTCATAAAGAATAATACAATATAGTAGAAATTAAGTGTTACTTTGCGAGAAAAATTTATTTTGAACGTGTTCAACGTGGTGTTGTACAATACCGCTTGGAAAATTAAAAAAGTTTTTTTTTTCTCCTTAAATTTTTTTAGTACTCAGTTTAAAAATAAAGACGGTAATTAAAATAAAATAAAAAAAATTAAACGCGAACTCCATTTTTTTAAATTAATCTTTATTTTCTAATCATTAAGTTAGAGAATAACCGCATCAATGTTCCATCTATTCTTCAAACAATCGTTCCAGTCAATACGCCGACTCGCCGACCACAGCTACACAAAACCTTCACTGCCTCCAGTAGACAGTATGCTATCTTGATTATACATAACAGGATACAACCGCAGAGCCCGTTCCATTCATTTCTATTAAAAGTATCCCAAGCTTGCATGACGACAGGATTTTGATTGAAAGCCTTTGATCAGTTGTGTTTGAAATTCAAATCATGGATACGAAATGTTTGTACAGCCATGACATCTGGGCGGTTGAAGATGGAGACTCGAGATTGCTCCCTAGCAGGAGTAAGGGTTTTTTTTTCGAAACTTATATATTGTACTTACTTACTTACTTACTTATCTTCACGCACAATCCCTTTCGGGGTAAGCCGAGAGAACAGATCGCGAAGTGTCACGATCCATACATCCCTCATTCGCTTTCAGATTCATCATCTTCTTCATACACGCACGTCGAGGTATCCGAGTACTCTTGAGCCTCCCCTCTTCGAGCAATTTGCTCACATGGTCTTCGAAAGTAAGTCTCGGCCTACGTCGACCCCTTTTAATATTAACTTTCGCGCTATATATTTTCTTCACCATTCGCTCATTCGCTCAACGTGCCCAAACCATCGAAGCACGCCTTTATCAATTTTAGTGATAAGGTCATCTTTCAAACCTGACATATTGTAAGGTCAGCCAAGGCAAGGCCGCACATTTTACGTAGAGATCGCATCTCTACTGCATTCAACTTGCTTTTATGCTTTTTCTGGCATACCCGGGTTTTGCTGCCATATAACAGAGTCGGTACTAGCACTGCGTTATGTATCGCAAGGCGTGCATTTGTATTACATTATAATTATATTGTAATTACATTTATTTATTACATGATTATAATTTATAATCTAGTTAAATATGTACGACGCTGTTTCATTTTAATATCTTTTCTTTGTTTAGTAATAAAATGCATTGTTGTCTATTAACTGAAAATTTGTTAATTAGTATACCATCTGTTCTAAGGTATTGTCTTTGCTGTTAAATAGACAATTTTTAATTTCAATAATGTACGATTTGTATCATACACTCAAATCACTTGCCAATTTGTCTCAAATAATGTCATTGGTGGGTGGCGGGTCGAAAGGACTTAATTGTCAAGATCTCTGTATACCCCTGTATTGGGAATGGCGTTAAGATATACTAAATTGTAAAAGCTTTTACAACTCCAGTATGCCAAAATCGTGTAGATATAACACAATGTGTAAATGTGCAACGAAGTAAAATGTTAAAATAACGTAATTTAATAAATATTATTCCGAATGTATTTCACAATCGAAACGTCAAAAGTTAAATAGCCAATAATAGAATTAGAATTCAACTCCATTTGCAAACAATTTTGTGTGTATGCTCTCATAGGGGAACTGAAGGCAAAGACGCTGTAATAAAATTAATGAATTATAATCCACAAGGATATTCCTGAAAATATAGAGAAGTTTTAAATATTTAGATATTAACTTATTTGTGCTAGATGACAGAGAAAAAAATTATTGAAAAAAGTTTTTTCTTTTGCATTATTTTTCTAAAAAGAAAAAAATACTAATCGCAATATATTGTTTTAAACTCTACGTACTGCTACTCTAAGTGACTAATTTAATTGTTTCAACTCTTTGGTAATACTTGGAAAATCTTAAAATGAATCCATGTACCCGGTTACCTTTTTGTAAAAAAAAGCATTGTGTTCCAATATGAAAGCTATAGACAGTCTTAATCACGATCTACGAAGGATTCTTCTTAGTCCTAGGTGCTGGCAAACCTTCTTTTTTTAAAGAGCTTTTTTAACTTTTGTCAGGGGCTGCAATAACAATTTACCATTAGGCGGACTGTTACTTCGTTTTCAAAGTAGTCCCATAAAAATATTTTTAACAAAACAAAAAAGTTTCAAACATCCAAATCAGACTCAATCCACTTTAAATTTCAAATAGGCAATACAAGAACAAAATTTATATCCAAAAAACAGTTCGCCGTGCGTTTGATTTTATCTATTTATTATCAATTCATTTTCTGTTATGTATAGTATAGTTATGGTTATGCCATAGGGGAACGTTTATGAAAGCTCTTTGTGAAGTGCATTAGCGTGATTGATCGGATAAGGAACGAGCGTACAATCGGATTTCATTCGTGTTATGAGATTTATCTAGGTACCTATTGCAACTGTTCTGTGAGCTTGTTTAAAGTATATAACCTGTTTTATTTGTTTCATATACTGGGGTGTTATTTGTCAAATATTTTAATAAAAAAATACTTTAACGATAAAGTGATATTACATTATTAAAAAAAAAGATCGATAATAAAAAAGATCGTTAAGAACATCAGTGCCTTGCCAAAAAACCTAATTATTTTTCTCCTTGAAAATGAAGACATATTGCCAACATAATGATTTTTTGTACTTACGCCAATGATACACATCTTAAATTTTTCAGATTTTATCGCGTTTATTATCCCCCCCGTGACCACGGACGCTGTAACGCATCCGAAGCGTCGGGAAGTAAAAATAGTTTGATAAAAATTGATAAAAAATGCGATCAAATCCGAAAATCGTTTTATTTAAGATATTGAATTAAAGAACAAATTACCGCTAGTGTCACTTGGGATGATGTAAGAATACAAACGATACTCCCAAAACTGTTTAAGCATTAAAATTTATGGTTGAATAAAGAAACTGATACACATCCATACATGAATCCCAAAAACATAACAGTACTGGGTAAAAGTACAATGAAATAAATCAAGCACTCGACCGTGGTCGTGATAGTTTAGACGTTTAAGTCCTTTCTAACTATATTTCACCTGTGTTTATTTGTGCCAACGTGACAATTTGTCTTCGATACTGTACACTGTTGCTAATGAATTTCGAGCCTGACAAAACTGTTACAAGTAATAAAACTTTGTACAAGTAATAAAAATTGCTTTGAATTGACGACTAATATAAGCCTTGCTGTATAATCAACAAACAAAACCCATTGAATAACAAACAACTTCAAACAGACATTAGAAAAGTTCCAACATAGTTTCTACGAAATTTATTGTTGAGTAATTATTGATAATGCAATAGAATTACGAAACTTTACGAATTCAAATCCTAGCAAATACAAAAAGTATTAAGGAATATAATCGTCAATAACTCAGAGTATGAGTATGTCTGTGAATACCAAAGTACGACGTCGCAGGGTCTTCAACACTATTGTGATATGGACCACTTCACACTAGGTGTAGTTTTTAACGTTTATGAAAGTTTTAAAGAAGCCCATGAATAAAGTTTCGACAATGACTTCAATTCGCTATTAGTTTGCCGGTTTGCCTACTATGTCAGTCGTTAGTAAATAATGCCAAAAGGCAATAAGTTTGCCCCATGTACTAATTGCTTTTATGGTATAAGATATGTATGGTATTATGTACGATTTATATCATTGGCTTGGACATAAAGACGGCGACGGGCTCAACGCCGATCACGTGGTACATGTTTACTAGAGTCCAACTACGATCCAGAGGTCAGTTAATGAATCTAATTCGGCTAGGCGTTAATTATGCTACATTTTCGCTTTGAGTATATCTCAAAACCTTGTGTTGTCAGTGATGCCCTAAGGGACTGAGATTTTTATTATACACGCGCGATAGAATTAGGTACGATGATATCTACAGCACAATAACCGCCATAAGGGTCAGAACGTTAAAGTGGCAATTGGCCGGTAACATAGCTCGCAGAACCCTTGGGAAAGCAGGGTTTAGCGCCAATAGTGATCATGCAAAATTAGGCGTAGTGAAAGGCGACCACTGCGAGATGGAGTGAAAGCATACACAATTTTGCGGAGAGTCATATGTGGTTTTTCGAACGTTTTTTGTAGCAATCTTGTGGGAGGGCCACGTTCAACAGTGGAATTTTGATAGGCTGTAAAAAGTAGAAGAATGGGTAACGGTAAATTTGACTGGAAAATAAATTTTCGGTTTTGTGTTTTTTTATAGTTTAATAAAGTTGTATTGTCTTTCAAAATAGAGTATTTAAAATAATGATAATTTGAGCAAAACTTATTGAGGAGTGCAGTTTAAGTTTCTTTTTAAACAATGTGTTTTCTTGTCAGCCATCATTACAAGATTTAAAACGTATGTAAGGACATCGACTTCAGCCTAGTTGCGTCACGATAACGTGCGTGACTCGAACTTTTTTTGACTTCCAAAGAAAAGAATCATATTATCGTATTTACTTCGTTCTTATTAACCGCTCCTTAAAGGCGATTATCGTTTAAAGCTCGCGTTAAGCCGCAATGCGGTTACTTTATCGGGTATGACTGAACAGTTATTAGTTAAGTTGACGAAAAATCAAGGAAAAAATATTGCACTCAACCACGATTAGAACTTTACTCCATTACTTGCATGTTTCTCATATTGGCAAACATGTGAAACACGTCATTAATTACGTGGCGTAAGTTGTTATACAACATAGAGGTTATTATATAATTTTTATTATACAATTAGGTGTTAGGTGTGTCATACAAATAGTGGCTATTTGAAAATTCCATACTTATGGGGTCTAGTTTTCCGGAAAGCAGACTGAAAATTGCAATGGTGACAACTATTTATTTACCATTAACAACCAATAAAACCATTAGAAAATCCGGAAGACGTCTACACATCACGTGATGCAAGATCAATCAATGATCCCTCCTTGTAAGTCAAAGATGTTTTCTGCAGGGGCAAGAACATGCCTCCCAGTTCTCTTGTAAGAGTACTGACAGGTTTGAATAATGTAACATCCATATAATATATATTACACAGAAAAATGTATGAATAAAAATTAAACGAAATTACAATATTAGTAAGTGTACTTCAGGTAACCTTATCAAAGATATCTCTTGAACTGTTCGAAAAACATATAAACAATGTAAAACAGGACACAAACAAATAAAACAGGATAACAAATTAATTACAAACGTTCATTTACACCTCGAAAAAGGTCCGCAGGCATAAAAATGGTACGTTAATCTGGTTTAAAAACAAAAGGTATCTCAATTGATCCCTTTGTTGAAAAAGCCCTCTTAAAATTTTGGTGGAGCTTGATTTATTTGGGATTTTGGAGAATTTTACATAATTTTTATTTCAAGTCGATTTTTACTGTATTAGAGTAAAAGGTAACATTTATTATATAAGAGTCCTCTGCAGAATATCGCTAACGTTAAATATGCCATAATCGGCATAATGTTTGGTAAGAAAAACATTTATTTCATAATTAGATGCGTAATCGATTTGCTAAATTTTGTCTTGTAGTTTTCGAGATTCAGATTACTTCATCTTTCGTTAACAGTTGCAACTTTATTTTATTTACTTATTTATTAAACTTCATACCTCTAACGGTAAAGGCAGACTTAATGTCTGAGGCAATCTCTACTAGTTGATCTTTGGGTGATGCAGAGACAAGATAAATTAGGTGGTAGGTGGTAGGTGAAGGAGATAAATATGATAGAGAAACATTTAAGTAAAATATACATTTGGTTTAATACATAGTACAAAATGTATATACCTATGTAGGCATATATATTAATACTTATATACATAAAACATACTTATACAGTTTAATACTTAGACTTTACCGTTTATCGCTTCTTACGACAACCACGGGGTGAATAGGTGGGGTTTAAATACTTACGCTGTCACGACGCTTACACGACACTATTAAGCTTACTGTAAAACAAATTAAGTTCATCTTAAGGTACACATTGGATACGAATGCGTTATTATGCTTGTCTAAGACAGAATTTCTGCCTACTGTACTATCTCTATATCTTTTGTACAGGAACATAATAGGGGAGAAAATTAGGGACGTACCACAATGTACTGCGAAGATATGGAATGCACCACCGAATAAATATTTATTTCTTTAAGCTAGTTATCCCATAAATAGTCAAAAAAATGATTTCTTGTATTTACGCGAACTGTACTAAGCATTCGAAACGTCGGGAAGTAAAAATAGTTAGTTAAAAAGTAATTAAAAACGCGATAAAATCCGAAAATCGTTTTATTTAAGATAGTCTAAAATTCGAAAAACTAATAGACAAATTCACTTCAACTCAGTCGGTGGTAACAGCGATAATCATTTTAAAAAAGTGATGGACTTTAGCTATTTAAATCTAAATGAAGGTACAAACACATTATGAAAAGTTCATCAAAGTTAACAGTTTTATGACGGAACTGAACTTGGTCGGATTATGTCAAAACTTTGATGCTTATAATCTTGTTAAGTAAAATTAATACGACTAAGCCGTCTTCTACCTCATTACTTAAATTGTTTTAATCAAAAATAGCGGCGTATAAAATAGAAAATCTTTTAAAGTTGTATTTAAACAACTTAAATTTAAAGCTAGAAATTAAAACAGAACTTTCATATATACTATTTTTTTTAAATAACCAACTTTAAAAAAATATCTTCTCGCAATTCCCAATACAGGGGTAGACAGAGGTCTAGTCTAGACAATTAAGTCCCTACGACCCACCTTCCACCGAAGATATTTTCGGGACAACGTGACAGGTGGTGAACCCGTCGCCGTCTTTCTGTTCAAGCCAACGATGTAATTCGTGCATAGGTTTTAGAAAAATCCATTGGTACGAGCCGCCACCTGGGGATCGAACTCGGGTCTCTTGACTCGAAATTCTGACCACCCAACCACTCGGCTATCGTGACTTATTAACAACTTTTACTGCTGTTTATTTATTTATTTACATATAATTTTAGTTTCATGAGACAACCTATTATCTAAGGCATGCTTACCTAAGCCTGCCTCCCCACATTTCCGAGTCCTTTTCAAGTCAACAATCAACTCCAGCCAGAAATATGTATGCTGTATTTTAATATTTAATATAATAAATTAAATCTATGAATAACTTATATATAATGATCAAAACCCAGCCCTCCCTTTTTTCAGTAACGAGGCCTAGCTTGCATATAGTTTCAACCTTCAGAATGGGGGAGGGGAGTGTGAGGGGGGGGGGTCCAAGCCAAAGTCAAAGGAGTGTAAGACAGTGCGTTAAATATTGAAAACAGAGATCATGTTAAAAATCTTGATGATCTTTTTATTTTGACACCCCGAGTCTAGCTCGATGCTAAAGGTTGCGGGTGGAGGCTTCCCGCTAACATTGGTGTGTGATTGTTATAAAATTTTAATGACATTTGGCATAATTGTTAACCTGACCTCACATTTCGGTTATGCCTCCTAGGAGAGAGATGATAAGCACTGTTATACGTATATTGCTTTGCAGTAGTAGGCGACGGTAGTTGTCTAGATGTTTTTTTTAATCTATCCATCTAAATAAAATTGGAGTGTCTGTTTGTAATATTGAAAAACATGTATATGAATATATACGGTACATACACCAAATAATTTTTTTTACAATTTTTGTCTGTTTGTCTGTTTGTTCCGGCTAATCTCTGATACGGCTGGACAAATTTTAACAGGACTCACTCACAGATAGCTAATGTTATAAGGAGTCCTTTTATTTTAGAAAATAATAAGGGTTCTTCGGTAAGTGTTTAATTACGGGCAAAGCCGCGGGGGCAGCTAGTAAATAATGAAATCGTGGGCTGTCACGAACAGAATATAGTCTTTACGTAATTTTATTTGATCCGGTTTTAAATCCTTCTATGTATAATCCTTTGTGTGTAGGTAATGTGGAAAATCTGATTTTAATTAAAAAGATTTATCTGGATTATGTTTCTTAACCGAACTGAAAATATCAAATGTAAAATTTGTAAAGATTTTCCTACACATGGATACCATTTCTATATACATTAAAATCGGGAATAAAAAATTAATTAATAATGTTCTCGAAAATTACAATCTGTTTCAAATTATTTTAACCTATTGTCTTGAAATTTAAACCTTGTTAAACCTTTTTGATATGGTTATCTTGCCATCTGCCAACGAGCAGGTGGCTCACGTGATGGTGAGTGATTACCGCCGCCCATGAACACCCGCAATATCAGAGACATAGCTGATGCGTTGCCGACCTTAGAGTGCCCCCATAATTGGGAGAGGAGGGTGTGTGGGCCACCGGTTACCTGCACTCACCAGACGAAACGCAGAAGTTTGTTGGACTTCTACTTCACGCCGGTATTCTTTGAGGTCGTGGTACTTCCCCGGTCGAGCCGGCCTATTCATGCAACAACAAAAGCTGATGCGTGGCTCTACCACTGTTAAAACCTGTTTCAGGGCTTTTCCCTTAGTTGAGTCTAACAACACCCCCCGGTATGATATGATACGAAATATTCCGCTTTATTTATAGTTAATTAGGCTTAAAAATTTATATTCCCCAGTTGTCCGATCATATTAATTTTTATATGTATTTAAGTTACGATAGCCGAGTGGAATGATCGAAATTGGAATCAAGAGAGCCTCGTTCGATCCCTAGGTGGCAGGCTCGTACCAAGGAGTTTTTCCAAAAAATTATGTACGATTAATATCCTTGGCATGGACATATAGACGGCGATAGGTCCAGACCTCTGTCTAAAAGACATTTATGACTATAGGGAATGGCGTCAAGATATACATTTTATTTAAAGAAGCGAAAGAGGTATGTTTGGATCGAGACGCTTGGCGATCTGTTCTCTTTGGATACCCCGTTAGGGATTATGCGTGCCGACATGAATCGGTACAAATATTCATACGCACACAGATGTTTACCCGTAGCGTGATTCGAATCCGCAACCCTTTGTTTCGAAGGCTGGGTAAACAGGCTATCGGGTTGTTTTTATCTAGAGCGTATCGAATTTTTTAAGGCACCAAAATATACGAGTGTTAGGATTATAAATAATAATAATAAATATCTTCACGCAATTCCCAATACAGGGGTAGACAGAGGTCAAGTCTAGATAATTAAGTCCCTTTGAGCCACCTTCCACCAAAGATATTTTCGGGACAACGTGACAGGTGGTGAGCCCGTCGCCGCCTTTATGTGTTTTAGGATTCAACGTAAATATTTTTTTGAATAATAAAAAGGGTGTAACCTATAGGGTAATACGGGCGATTTATTATGTTTTTCGCAACTAATGCCAGGCAAAGGTATTTTATGGGTTTGATGATTTATTATGGATCACGATTATGAAAAGGGTTCTATTAATACGAACCTTAATAATAATTTAAATTTTCTTAAAATAAATGGATATGAAGCAATATACGAAGTTGTAAAACTTACTGTTTGTTGGTTCCTCCTTTATTTACGTAGATTTTTATTTTTATGTAGAATTTAATTTTTTGGTCGGCTAGACTACAACAAATGACGAGCGTTAAGTGTTGAGTTAGTTACTGTTTATGCTGAAAGAACACTCGTACACATCTTCCCACAGGAACTTCTGTTTCGTGATCGTAATTCGCCTACAGTTTCCTTTTCTTAAAAAAAGTGAACAGCATTTGGATTGTCCCGACAGAAGGGCGCTATGTTTCTTGATACATGTCTGAACCAAAACAACAAAAGCAGGTAAATTTTTCTTTGGTGGTTTCCGCCCAGTTTCATCACAACACCGTTGGTGTAGGAGTTCGTGAGTACTTGACATTTCTATTACAGTAGCTATACTGCACCCTAATCTCATCTTTAAAATAAGGGCAATGACTTTATATATTAGAATTTATATAAAGTTACTTGTTTTTCCTTAGTTATAATTTTTATATTTTAAATTAGTATGTATGTGGTATGATGGGTCGAAGGTACTTAATTGTGTAGACTAGACCTCTGTCTACCCCTGTATTGGGAATTGCGTGAAAATATTTTTTTTAGTGTGTATATAATTTTACAATAGACGGAAAAAAATTACTGAGAAAAATAATAATAATGTAGAGTAAGAGTACTAATTACTTATTCCTTACTTAAGAACTTGAACATTCTAACGATGCACCGAGCGTATTTAGTCTACTTGTATCTTTATTGTAATTTGAGAAGTACGGAATGTATGCAATACGAGTAATAATAGTAGCTCTTGAACTGTCGAAATTGGCTAATTAGTTAACAACAAGCTTAGCTTGTTCCTATTTAATTTCGACTACGAATACATGATATTGAGAAAATTGAAGCGAAATAGTTATTGTCGAATTTATTAAGGACTTTAATTGTTTCATTTGAATTTATCAGTTTTCTCTTTGTAACTCGAAATCGAGCACAATTCCTATTTATTGTTTTTTAATTTCAGCAAACTGATCTATTAAATATAATTTAGATAGAGAATTAATACAGAGAACAAATTAGGACTTAAGTTATTTGGTACTTTATATTTTCGTTATTTAGCTCTCCATGTAAGGGTATCAAAATCAAAATTAAAATACACTGATATTAAAAAAAGGTAAAACGTGTTAGATTGTACACAGAGCGTCAACCCCGCAATTAATTACAAGAATTCTGATAAATTTAAAATAGTTTGTAAAACTTAACAGTGGTAGAGCCACGCATCAGCTTTTGTTGTTGCACGAATGGGCCGGCACGACCGGGGAAGCACCACGACCTCACAGAATACTGGCGTGAAGTAGAAGTCTAACAAACTTCTGCGTTTCATCTGGTGAGTGCAGGTAACCGGAGGCCCGCACACTCCCCTCCTCCCATTGGGGGACTGTAAGGCCGGCAACGCATCTGCTATACCTCTGGTATTGCGGGTGTTCATGGGCGGCGGCAATCACTTACCATCATGTGAGCCATCTGCTCGTTTGCCTTCGTTTTCTATAAAAAAAAAAACGAAGTTATAAAGTAGAAATACGCTGCCAAATAATTCAGTGGTGGAGTAGGATACCGTTGTAATATCGCCTATATATGACACCCCCCATTCTCCCGTGGGTACCAGATAAAAAACAAGTGTCAGCGTCTCAGGTGTGAAGTGTCTAGTACTGCGATCGCCAAACCTCTCGCTAAGTTTGGTCATTATGTGATATCATTAGGTGAGAGCCCCTCCAGAAATCGTTTTTGGTTTTAGTTGAAATAGTTTTAAAGTATTCATCGTCTAAACTATTGACATAAGAAATATTAAAAGACAGAGTAACGTGTGACAGAGTAACGCCTCATACGAAACTTGTTCTAGTTAGCTTTCATAAAGTTTGTAGAAGACTTTCTTTGTACAAACAATAACTTGTTAGTCTGCCACATCCCACTTGAAAAGTTACGGATTAAGAACAATCCTTTTGTTACGCGATTCAAAGAATTATTACAAACTTTAAGAGGAATTTGGAAAATCAAACAGATTAACAGCCAATAAATAAAATAACATATTTATCAATAATTTGTATTAACCTTTTTTTCTTAAACTTACAACTTACAATTGCCCACAATTGTAATTGTGGGCAATTGTAAGCATTTCTTTATGTTGAGTTGCTTTCAACCCGAAACTGTAATAGGTTGCTGCTGGAAATAGGCCACTCTAATGGGAAAGCTGGCCATAACCTCCACGCTCGGTAAGCGGATTGCGGTCTAAACCGCAAGGCCTTAGACACTGCTGTCCCGTCACTGGTTAATTTAGTGGTCATTTGGTAGTGCTTATTTTGGTGTTTTTTGAGATGCTTATCCCATCATCTATCGGAAGCCATCGATACTTGTAAGACTTTTGTCTTAGTCGCCTCTTACGACACCCACGAGAAGAAACATCTCGAAGGACATCGTTAAAATATCTACCGGCCATTACCAATACCCTTAATGACTTAATTGTCTACCCGAGACAATTAAGTCCTTTCTACCAACCTTTCACCGAAGATATTATTTGGGAATACGTGACAGGTGGTGAGCCTGTCGCCGTCTTTATGACCAAGCCAACGATATAATCGTACAATAGTTTAAAACAAAACTCTTAGTTACGAGTCTACCACCTGGGGATCGAACTATTCTTTAGATTTGAATTCCGATCCAACAACTCGACTATCGTGGCTCTTTAGAACTAAGTAAGATAATAATTCTTAAATTTGTAAGGGCCCATGCTATCGCGTACCATAATAATAGTACCTGTATTTTTTACCAAAAGAGCACAAATTACAAGTTAGTAAAGAGCTTCAACTTCGACATTGAAATTATCGCGTTAGTTGAACCGTACTTCCAAATGTAGTTTGTAATAAATCATCGAACGCGTAAATTACTACGGCCGGCGTTACTTAGGAAAAATATTATAAATCTATCCAACCCTATCGAATATTGCTGCATTATTCATGAAGGTTAGGCAAAATATGAGTTCGTTTTATAGTTGTATTTAGGTTATAAATAATATACACTATTTACGCCTTGTTTCCACTAAAACATGTTGGTTATCTATTACTTTTGGAGGAAACGTTTATTTCGGAAAAGATAAATTAAATGACGATATTATGATTAAATATACACACTTAGCGCAAGTTTCCCTTTGCAGTAATAAAAATAATAAGAATCATATATTCTAATTAAATATATTAAAAATTAAATATCCCATTGGTACGAGCCTGCCACCTGGGGATCGAACTCGGGTCTTTCGACTCGAAATCCCGACCACCCAACCACTCGGCTATCGTGACCTTTTTTGTATCTCTATATATCTTTTTTCTTTTTTTTCTAGCTCTATTAGGCAAGACACTATTAAATGTGTTCATTTGTGCAACACAGAAACACTGATAATATTTAAAACCTGTGGCAAAATAGACACGATTGTCTTGCCATGTAGTATTGGCGCAAGTTATACCACCCTTTGCTTACGTGTGTGTCGTTAACGGGTTATAGACTAAGGGTTTATAAATGCCTAATACCATCGACTGTGGCATAACCATCTCGAAAAATACCAGACAAAAGTTGGACTGTTGATAGGCAGCAGCTTCTAAAGTACAAGGTTTCTGATACTGCGATCAGCAATCCGTTTGCCATGCGAGGCGATTATGGTAAACCATCCCTTATGGGAAAGGCCTGTGTCCTGGAGAGGACTTTTCAGACCGTTATATAAAAATGTATATCTTCCTTAGACCTCCTGACCTTCCTTAGACTCTTCCTGTCGACTTTTATCAGAAAAGGACATATAGAAATTAAATTAAAGAGAAAAAGTTAAAATTTCAACTGACACGGGCGGGATTCGAACCCCCGACCTTCGCCGATCCGTGGTGACGCTCTTACCTCCGAGCCACCGTGTCTTAAACGCATCAGTTGAAATTTTAACTCTGTATTCTCTGTGCCTTGTTTATTGGCATTGGCGCCATTTGTTATCCCTTTTGCAAGTGCCAATTTGATAATCCTGACTTTTCAGTTAGGAATTATCAATACGATAACGCCAAATTTAATTTTATTATGCAATTTTACTGATTTTTAAAGCATATTCATGCTGAACTTTTATGTTATTAAATTAAAGAGAAAAAAATGTCGTGTCAGTTAAATTTTAACTTTTTTCTCTTTAATTTAATAACATAAAAGTTCAGCATAAATATGCTTTAAAAATCAGTAAAATTGCAGGACATATGGAATTTTTATTAATATTATATATAGAGGATTTATATAGAAATTTTATTAATATTATATATAGATAAACCGGAAGATTTTCTGTGCTTTTGTGGATCTTGATGAGGTTGTAAGGAAGAAAATGTGGGAACTGTTGCCGGGGTATGGTGTGGATGGTCGATTGCTAAAGGCTGTGCAGTCACTTTACTGTGACTGTAAAGCCTGTGTGCGGGTAGGGCATGACCTGTCACCCATGTTTAGCGTCCAAACGGGCGTAAAACAGGGTTGTGTCATGTCTTCCTGGCTATTCATACTGTATCTCGACAGCTGTTTACAGAAGCTGAAAGATAGCTGTTTGGGTGTGAAATTGGGTGACATAAAAGTAAATTGTCCGCTTTATGCTGATGATGCAGTGCTTATAGCACCATCAGAGGCAGAACTGCAGGCATTAGTCACGTGTATGAAAGAAAAATGTGAAATTAATGCTCTCCGTTTGAATGCTAATAAAACTAAGGTTCTGGTATTTGAAAGGGACGAAGAAAGAACGAAGTGCGAAATTTGGGTAAATCAGGAATGTCTAGAACAGGTGAATGAAATTGTATACTTGGGGAGTGCGTTTAGCCGGGATGGAAGATGTGATTTAGATGTGGACAGCGTTAATCAAAAGGCAAGGCGTTGTGAAAAGTGCACGCCTTGCAATACATAACGCAGTGTTGGTACCGACTTTGTTATATGGCAGCGAAACCTGGGTATGCCAGAAGAAGCATAAAAGCAGGTTGAATGCAGTGGAGATGCGATCTCTTCGTAAAATGTGCGGCCTTACCATGGCCGACCGAAAGCGAAACAAAGAGATTCGCAATATGGCAGGTTTGAAAGATGACCTTGTCTCAAAAATGGATAAGGGCGTGCTTCGATGGTTTGGGCACGTTGAGCGAATGATTGAAGACCGAATGGTGAAGAAAATATATAGCGCGAAAGTTAATATTAAAAGGTGTCGAGGTAGACCGAGACTAACTTTCGAAGACCATGTAAGATATTGCTCGAAGAGAGGAGGGTCAAGAGTACTCGGATACCTAGACGTGCATGTATGAAGAAGATGATGAATCTGAAAGAAGCGAAAGAAGTATGTAGGGATCGTGACACTTGGCGATCTGTTCTCTCTGGCTACACCGTCAGGGATTGTGCGTGAAGATAAATAAATAAATAAATAAA
Source organism: Sericinus montela (assembly GCA_029286605.1). Taxonomy (NCBI): domain Eukaryota; kingdom Metazoa; phylum Arthropoda; class Insecta; order Lepidoptera; family Papilionidae; genus Sericinus; species Sericinus montela. Next base: position 3,091,707 of record JAGSMR010000002.1, read on the forward strand.
TATATTATATATAGAATATTTATGGTTATTATGTATATATTGTATTAATAATAATACAAAAAGTCATTTTAATAACAGTTGAGGTTGTAAGTAGTGGTTTGATTTATTATACCGCGAGATAACGATCATGGTTCAAGCAACACCATTAACATAAAATATCGCTTATAACTACCTCTTTTAAATGTGATTAGTTTTTTTTTGGTAATAAAAATAAGTGTGGTAAAAAATAAGTTTATTGGAATGATTTCGAAATTATGAAGGCCTAGGTTTTAAGCCTCTTTTTATTGTACCAGTTTATTATATTTTAGATGCCACGAGGAATTGCTATGCACCAAATTGTATATTCATCTACATCTTTTAATGTTTTATCTATTGCATCAACAAGATCAAAGTCAAGAGAACCGCGTTCAATTGTTATATGGCTTTAACATGGCGAGGTTTTTGTCATTTTTATATATTTATTTAAATGTTTATATTTAAATATAAACATTCCAGTAAACATAAGCAGGTTATGTTGTGTCGCTCCTTATGGGATAGGTCTATATCCTGAAATAGACTTTTACAGGCCGTTAAGTTAGTATATAATTAATATTTGGTATGACATATGATAAAAATTAGTAAATGTTTATAAACAATGTATCAAAAGGATATTTATTCGGATAGCTAATACATATATCTATGGCGCTCCCTTGTGCGAACTGAAATGATGTGTTATTTGTCATATCAAACTTGGAGAAACTCCAGGCCGGATGTATCTAACTTCGCACATATTAAAGTTGATCTCGGTTACCCCATAACGTACTGGGCTTTGGAGCAACGCCAATTTGAATGTTACTTACAGGCTATTTACAGCAACTGAAAAATTGGTGTGCTTTAAATTTTCATAGTTACAATTTCACTCTTGTAGACTATAAGGGTAGATAATATCTTATTACTACAAACGAGCTTATCTCGAATATAATAATAAATAATCTTAATTTAAATTTATACAATTGTATATCGAAAACTGCTCATCATTCCGCCAATATTTTGTATGTTAATACGTAAAACAATAAAAATAAATAAATATAAATATCTTCACCAATACAGGCGTAGACAGAGGTTTAGTCTAGACAGTTAAGTCCATTTGACCCACCTTCTACCGAAGATATTTTCAGGACATCGTGATAGGTGGTGAGCTCATCGCCGTCTTTATGTCCAAGCCAGCGATATAATTCGTACATAAGTCTTTGTAAAACCCATTGGTACGAGCCTGCCACCTGGGGATCGAACTCGGATTTCTTGACTCGTAATTCTGATCACCCAACCACTCGGCTATGCGAAGTATATCTTGATAAGTGTCATTCCTGACGATATTTGTTTATATACTTAAAAAATTATGGAATGAAAAAGGTGATAAGGATAAAAGACAAGGTAGTTAGTCATAGTTATGGTAGGCGACTGCTGTAGTCCCAAAGACATCAAACTATATGTACGATTTATATCGTTGACTTGGACGTAAAGACGGCGACGGACTCACCACCTGTCACGTTGTCCTAAAAAATGTCTTCTGTGAAAGGTGGGTGGAAAGGATACAATTTATTATACCTCTGTCTACCACAGTATTGGGAAGTGTGAAGATAATTAGAAGGTTCTTGTTCTAGATAAAGTGACTAAAAACGCCTATAAGTTTTCATCTCATTTATCGGTGACCGACAATAAAATTTTATGCATTAATTCAAACTATAACAAGTTTGATAGTGATTGGATTGTAGGACTGACCGAAGTTATCTAGGTCACGATGACGTCATCTCCCGGGAACCTTCGATCCGGGAGCTGGGAGCAACTTTTTGTTTCTTTCCGACATAAACCTTTGCATTTTGCTAGTTTTTAACGTAGTTATTAATGTTTTTTTAATGATGTTTATAGACAAATTTTGGTTAATATATATTACTTATTATTTGGAAACTTTAGTCTATCTTGTAAGCTAACAATCATACTTACTTAGCTTCATGCTTCCTTTCCCGATAGGGTGACCAGAGAGGATAGTTAATCAAGCACTAATACGAGCAGATACGGAACCGAGTAGAAGTTTTTCACTGCAAGCTGTATGAGGATGCTCAAAGTTGCTCAGTCGGCTATAAAAAGGAATATGCTTGGTGTTTTTATAGGCAATAGAATCTCCAACGAAGACTTCTGTAGTAGAACGGCAAACCGATATTGTCGTAAAGGTCAGAATGCCGATGAGGCGGCAACATAACTCGATGGTCTGATAACCAGACAGAATGTAAACTTCTCAAGTGGCAACCTCTTACAGGTAAGCGTAGTGCGGGATGACACATAAGATGGAGTGAACACCTTGCACAATGTTGTGGGAGATCGATGGATGAAGGTGGCTCAGAATCATTTTGTGTGGCAATCTTTGGGACAGTCCCATGAGAGAACATTTGTGTTTTGAATATCTAAATATTTCGAGTCAAAGTTTTTCAATTACTTCATATATTTTTTAATGATTTTCACAATAAAATTATCTTAAAAGTTGCATTAATATTCATTTTTTAGTGTAGTGCAGTGTTGTACCTTTATTCCTAAATTGTAAATTTCGCGTTAATATACGTCAAGCTACGCGCTACAGTCTATGTTGTAGTTGTGCTAAGCACCTCTACGTGATGAGCTACGCTTCATGCGGCGCTACGTGTAATTTCCGTGCTTTGCGTCATTTTGTAACGAAATTGTAATAGCCTGGATATTACAAAATTAAAGAATGAAAAAACAATTAGAATTAATGTACACCTGCGTAAAACTATACGAATAATAAGAAAATAATTATAAAAAATTATACTATTACATAATAGAATATTGACGACATTAAAGGATTACATTTTTTGATGAAACAAATGAATATTAAATTGTAAGCAACAAAATTCAATATTCTTTCCTTGATTTCATTTGTTATTGTTAAGAATAAAGTTTAAATCCGTAGCAATAACTGGAGACGGCATCTATAAAGCATAACTGCGACTATAAAACTAACTGTGCACGGATCCGGACAAAGTAATACGCATTAGCGACATCTTTTCATCCCCGCTGAAGACAAATCTACAAAGTTCTCAGCCAGCCCGTCTGGCAGCACCCTAATCCCCTTCTTTAAAAGCGGTTCGTACAAATTGCAGATTTGGTAGAGTTATAAAAGCTGCGTTGAGTTCTTTTTAGGTCTTGTAGGTTATAACTATAAAAGGTTTAGTTATGGACTCTTATAAGTATTCGAATTGAAGTTATTTTAGAAAGCTTTCCACTTTTAATAATAATTGTTAACAATCAAAAATAAAGGTGCATAGGAGGAATATCTGCATGGGAGTCGTTCTGGTCAGTTCGACATACTTACGAATTTCTGCCGAATAGCAGAGTAACAACTGCTATTTTCCTGTTTTAAGGGTAAAGAGAGCTAAAGTTTTCCAGGACAAGGAGGCTTTCCATCTTAGTCATCGGGGGTTACAATACATCTGCAGCCTTCTTTTAGTGACTCGGTGAACTCATGGCCCATGTAACTTTACTCTAACAAAAATCGACAACATTCGAGGATATATTTTATCTCATGGGATATTAAGTTCATAAATTCTGTGTAGAAATCAGGTCCGGAACTTATAGTGTGGAAGCTAAACGCTAAGCAATCATGATGATGACTTCCGTGGACGAATTCATCAATTATCGGTTAATACATGTCACTACAGGAAATAGGTCTCACACCAAAAGAGCATTCCCCACCAGACTCATAACCAATCCAACAAACTATCAATCTTAATGACAGATGTTTTTCTTGTAGTTATTCGAAGAATTTAGGAATAAAAAGTATATTAATTCTTTAGTTTTAGTGATGCATCCAAATTCAACATCTAGTTTATCATCCTTAGAAAGAAAGAGAGAAAGAAACATGTTGATTCTCGGTCTAACACAGATGCAAAACAAATTACCTTAAGACGACAGAAGAGTATCGAAAACGATTAGAATCTAATGTTAAAAAAATATATTAAAAAAAGAAATATTAAATATGCGCTGCAGCATACAACCTTGAGACGGACTGGACACCGTAAAATAAGGAATAGTTTTCAGACCTGAACGTGTTTGGTGGAATATATTTTGTACCACAAAGCGGGCTTCGGGCTACCGGGGCGATAGATGCAAAGTGTCTGATAAGGCCTATATTCTGCAGTTCAATTTTGCAGGCCGTTTGTTTGTATTAACCTCTGCTAGTTTATAATTCAGTTAAATAACTCTACTATGAGTTATTTAATATCGTGAAAGCTACGAGACGTCAATATTACATACAATTACTTTCGCATTTTCAAACAACATGTATAAGATAAAGTCGGAAGGTCGGTAACTTTGTACATGAAATCGTAAAGTCTGGTTCCGATTGGAACAAGTTTTAAATTTACGAGTGTAAAGCGAAAAGTTTTCAGATTTATCTATCGATATCAATAAAGTAAGCCTTCTAGAATAGAATTAAAGCTTTCTTTTTCATAAGTGCAATGTTTATTAAAGTAGTAATTTAATGCAAGCTATAATGTTTAAATATACTCGTACTTATCCTTTACGCCGTATGAATGTACTATGTGATTAAAACACAAAATGTGTTTTTTTTTTAATATAACTTTAAGGTGCATTGCAGACTTTTAAGATCTTCAGCGCATAATCATCAGGTATAAGGTTTACCGCCTTAAAATAAATAACAATAAATAAATATCTTCACGCAATTCCCAATACAGGGGTAGACAGAGGTCTAGTCTAGGCAATGAAGTCACTTCGACCCACCTTCCACTGAAGATATTTTCGTGACAACGTGACAGGTGGTGAGCCCGTCGCCGTCTTTATGTCCTAGCCAACGATTTAATTCTTACATAAGTTTTCGAAAAACCCATTGGTACGAGCATGCCACCTGGGGATCGAACTCGGGTCTCTTGACTCAAAATTCTGACCGCACAACCTCGGCTATCGTGATTTTTACCGTCTTCGTCTTTAAAATCTAGCACCCATGACGTTGCTGCCTGTCACGAGCTCGCTTAATTATGGTCTTGTATTTTTCGAAATAGTTAACCGACTAACTGTCGATAATATTGCTGACATTCTAAATTCCTATACCGATACCACAGCTATTTATTTACCACACAAATTTAGCACTTTACTCCGTTTAATTCTATTTCACTGGAGTTACTCGCTCGTATACGGACTTAATAAATTGTAGAGAGAATGCGAGTAGGTTAGTTCAATTGAGGTGCTTAAATGTAATGCACCTGTTAATGGTGGAATGTACTTAAGAATGCTGTATACTTGATTATTGTTATTTCATTCATTCCTCATACTATTTTTTACAATGGGAATATAAGTATAATATTTTTTTATTATCACGCATTTGTCAATACTTAGACAGTCAGAAGTAATGACAATTTCGCCTTTTCGGTCCACATTTCACCGTCACCGATAGTAATGTGAACAATGTAATGCGTGTTTCTTTCAAAACAGTATACAAAAATTAGGACAAGTAAAATGTATGATATTAATATACGTATTAATATAATACGTGTATTATGTATGATAGCCACTCAGGTGATTAGAGATTGATATCTATCAAGAAGGCTCGTACCAATGAGTTTTTCGAAATCTCAAATCGTACATACGGGAGGGATACAGAGCGATCAAAAAGTAGTGGAAACAAAATACTCCTTGGTACGAAAAAAAAAATACTGACAGGCATAGCTCAGATACATATCTGTAATATTAATAAAGAAAAAAGTCTTCGATTTTCTTTTATTTTTTCTGAATGTAGTTATTTGTTTGCTTCGTGTCGGAACGTGTTCTTGAAAAGTTTTGAAAAAACCCTTTGGTGCGAGCCTAGGGGATCGAAGTCGGGGTCTCGCCACTCGAATTACGATCACCCAACCACTCGGCTATCGTGACTAGTTACTACTTATTACAATCTTTTCATCTTACGCTGTTTGAACACCAGCCGCATTCTTAGCGCATTTTAGGCTATAGGAGGAGATGACTGTAGTTTCGGCCTTAAGAGGTTTGGCTTTCCCTGTTCTTCTCGTTCCAATATTGGTAAAGCGTGGTCTTTTCTAAATAATAACCCGTGTTACAAATGTAGATCGAATGACGATCGCATGTGTATTTTTAAAATAAATTAGATATAACAACGTAATGGTTTAATTCTATGTTGTAATAAGAAGTGTTATTTGTTCGGCAAGAGACTTAATCTGAGTTAAAGTGAGTTCTATGTAGTCACTTAAAAGTAATGCACCAATTTGCGGGAGAATGTTCTAAGTGTTGGGGTGGACCTCAGCACTGCAGTTACGTTAGGAACAAAGTATTCTAGATTCATTTTGTTATTACTAGTTACTATTGTTTGTATCAATTGGAAAGATTCACTTACTTAGAGAGGATTCAGACTTATTAAAAGATAAGATTAACAAAGACATAGTATACAAGAAAGATTTCAATTTGTATTTGCCTCTTTTTATTTATTTACCTTAACCGTATTACAATTGCTAGTTACGATAGCCGAGTGGTTGGGTGATCGGAATTCGACTCAAGAGTCCCAAATTCGATCTCCAGGTGGTAGGCTCGTACAAATGGTTTATTTTTCCAAAACTTATGTACGATTTATATTCGGACATACAGACGGCGACGGGCTCACCGACTGTCACGTTGTAACAAAAATAACTTCGGTGGAAGGTTGTTCTACACCTCTATCTATCCCTGTATTGGGAGGGAAGATATTTATTATTTATGAATTATTAAGTATCGCTATTATTTACTTCAATGACTGTGAATGTTCACTGCAGGACCCTTTCTCCCAAAAGTATCTTTCTTCTATTATTGTTACCATTTCTTACTTGTTACTATAAATGTAAAACTTTATATAGATGGCGGATGCTTGTTACTAGAACAGGCTGAACGATGATTTGGTGTAGAAATAGGACAAAGGAAATAAGATGAATATTCTAGAATTGAACAAAGGCGACTTACACGACATGTAATAAGGTGGAAATGTGAGAAATCATTTTGCTTTTGGATTTTGATTTGATATCTCAGTTTCAGTCAGAGAGTTTCAGAAGAGGACATAAGATAATTTTTATTTCGGAAAATTCATGACCGTCGCCGGACTTTTAATATACGTCGACGAAGCCACTGGAAGAATAACCTTGATTTTCCAAAATCGTAATACACATTAAGCGGATTGCTAATAGCATTATCGCATACATTAATTCTTTGACATTTTCACTCCAGTCCCCGGTCTCGATTTTGCTATGAAAAGCGTTTAGAGCGACATCTTGGCTATGAAATAAAGTAAACAAAACAAATTGTAACTTGTCCAGAAGTATATGATACAAACAAAATTATACATAACATAACACAACTGCCTCTAAAAGACAGACCAATGCAGGCCTCTTTAAGATCAGCCACATTTGTTACGCTTGGCAAGTGGATAGGCTACCGCTGCCCACCACTCTGGCAGTCTGCTTAATGATGTTCTAAAAATTTTCAGGATGGCTATTTCGCCATCGGTCGTCAATCAATGGTTGTTTCAAGGGGTTTTCCTTACATATGTACATAGTAATGTAAGCAGCTTAAAAGCAATTGTAATATGAAATCAGGAACAACGAAGGTACCATAAACACCCAGACCCGAGAAAATATGAAAGAAGTGTTTTCTACATTGACCCGACCGGGATTCGAACCCGGGACTTCAGAGCTGGCGACACCTTGAAAACCGGTGTGGACCACCCCTCCACGGACGTCGTCTCGCCTTAATCGTCTCTTATGATGACGAGAAGAAAAAGGTTGGTACATTCTTACTCCACACGGAACTATATACATAAAAACTGTACAAAAATGCTTCTGTTAACAAATCGCGATGAATAAGTTCTTTACTTCGACATATATAATACGACAAGTATTTGCATTAGTACCATCACTTTATGCCGGTTCCGAAATAAATTTGCCGACTTGAAGGCAAACAACGAAACAGCGCAGCCCTCCGAGCGTCCGCATAAATTGCGAATTTGCTACAAACAAGGATACAAAAGCCAAGGATTTGTATGCATCACATACTCTCAAGCACGGTTGAGTAACTATTAATAGCAGTGAGCATTTCAAAAGAAAATCCAACGACTTTTTACGATGAATGTAATAGTTACGATAGCCGAGTAATTGTGTGATCGGAATGCAAGTCAAGTGACCCGAGTTCGATTTCCAAAGCTTTTTTTAAAAAGAAAACTTATGTTCGATTTATATCGTTGGCTTGGTCATACAGACAGCGATAGGCTCACCACCTAGCACTTTGTCCAAAAATGTCTTCGGTGGAAGGTCGGTCCAAAAGGACTTAATTTTCTAGAACTCTGTCTCTCTTGTGTTGGGAATGGCGTGAAGATATTTATTTACGATTATTTATAAATGTAAAAGTTGCTCCGCCTGTCTCTAATTTTCTTTTAACAGCCTTTAAAATTCAATTGCTAGCCATAGGTTTCTTCCATAAGGAGAATTAGCCATAATCTCCATATTTTGGAAGCAAATTGGCGGTCGCAGTACCAGACGCCCTGCTCCTTAAACCAGTCGTCGATAAGGTTATTTTGTCGAGCAGGCTATTCTACCATTAATCGATAACGAGTGGAGTAGACAGAGGTCTAGATCCTTTCGAGAGTCCTTTCGACCCTCCTTTCTCCGAAGACAACGTGACAGGTGGTGAGCTCGTCACTATTTTTATGTCCACGCTATCGATATAAATCGTGTACAAGTTGAAAAAAAAAACGTACTTTGGTACGAGCCACCGGGGGATCGAACTCGGGTTTCTTGACTCGAATTCCGATCACCCAACCACTCGGCTATCGTGACTCTAATGAAAATAATCAAGTATTTTACATTAGTTACTACATAGGACCCCCATGGAAATATTATAAACTTGTTATTGTATACCACTTATGTATTCTAACGCCGATCCCACAACGCATCCGTTTTGTTTCACAGCTTATCTATTTCGACGTAAACGTCGGAGATTTAGACGGAGTGAGCATATTTTCCATACGAACCAAATCGCGATTAAACCGTAAACTCGTATCGGTTTTGAATTTGAAAATCAAACCGATTTATCTTTAACTTTATTCTGGCCACAAGGTGAAGAACAAAGTAATTTTAATAATTAATAACAAAGCAATAAAAAATAACAAGGCAATTGATCAAATACATTGCTTTAATCCCAAAGTAAGTAATCAAATCATTTGTGTTATTGAATCTGAAACAATGGAGATACAACAAATACCTAGACCCGAGACAATGCAATAAAAGTGATATTCTACATTGATCCGTCCGAAAATCGAACCCTGGAACTTCTGGCTGGCGACATCATGAAAACCGGTGAGCACGCATCTCGTCCACGGAAATCGGTCGATAGTATGAATTTTGTGATTTTGTATTTTGTGAATTATTTGTAATCTTACTGCTCACATCCACAAACTCTAGTCATATTATGTAAACAAATGTATGTTTGAGATACATAGAGATATAGAGGAGAGTTCAAGTAGAGAGACATAAAGTAGTAGTCTCACACTATGCTTGTTCACCGTTGCGTCTTTATATTCTTTTTACCTAACTTTGTAGTCTGCGAGCTATGTGTAGATAATTAGAACTTTAAATCATTGACACCTGTCAAGATGTAGTGACGACCTGCATAATATTGACGCTGTATGCAGAACAGCGCATTGTTGCATGTTGTCGTCCAGAGTTTACGTATCAGGAGTAAAGCTATTACAATGATTATATACAAAATCTCATAGTAAGCAAAAATATCAAAATTTAATAAAATGCGTTACAAGTGCGGAATGAAATTCTTATTTCAAAACAAAAAATAGTATCATTTATACCCTTTAAGCCTTATAGAGTAGCTTTTATCGTTTATTAATATGACATGTTGAAGTTTTACTCGGCTGCAGTCCACTAACTTTGCTCGCGTTCAAAGTTCACTGACGCGGGACATAAAAACTTTTAACGCTTTTTAAAGTACGAATGAATTGCGTAATATATTTGAAAATAAGTTAACATTTATACCCGTGACTTACTCCAATAAAATATAGATTTTATTAAATCTCACTAAATTTTGCACTCATGATTGTACTCATTCGGATGGTGGTATCCTGAATCATGTTCTTCATTACTTATTAACGTCCCTTGTTAAAAATTTCTTGCATTTCAAAGAAGTTCAAACAGAATTTTAGTTTGGGGAATAAACTACCAATTATCACTCATAAGATCACGATCAAGCGAGTAATCAGTTTACTTGATGGTAATTGGTTGCCAGATGGGTTGCCAGATTGCTTGCTGTATTCAAATTGATTTTCCTTTTGAATACTCTTATTTTTTATAAAGATGTAAGATATAGCATATCACTTGGAGATTCTCAGAAGGTATTTTCGCCAATTATTTATCATTCTTTATATTATTATTTTATGTCCTTTATTCACAGAAAAAGAGATAATAGCAATTTTTTATGCTGTTATCATACAAAACATTACCTTTTGAATGTATACGATATATTTCTTAACGAACTACTTCTTATCGATGTCGTGTGACATTAGATTAAGAATTAAGTATTCTCAATTTTCCCTTGAGTTTAAGAGGCGACTATACGAGGCGTCCAGTCCTATAGTTGCTTCTTTCCTTAGAGGCACCCTTTCCTATAGTCGTCTCGGCGACTTTTTCTATACTCTAACGAGGCGATAGGAAAAGTGTCAACATGTTAATGTCGTCAGAGGGAAGACCATTCCGAAAAATATTAGACGAAAATTATACAGACCGGTGACGTAAGGTGATTACTGTGATCCGTGATCACGCGTTGGTTTGTGGTATATTCACAGCAAAGGCCTGTGTCCTACAGTGTATATCAACGTGCAACAACAAGTTTATAGGGATGTACATAAGTACTTATAATTATAGCAAGTTCCCGCACGTACTTGGACCGCCCTCGTTATGTAAATGCCACGTACTAATTGCGTCATAAAAGTAAACTCGTAAAGAACGCTCTCGAAACTTTCACGTCTCCTGTTTCGATGTGAGCATTTGGCACGACAGAGTCGCGACAGTACTTCAAATAAACATATGAACAAGCTCAAGTAAACATGCGAAACGTTTTTACTCTATTGCTATTGTGAGAGTTATAAAACAGAGGGCTTGATGACTTGTGACCTTGGATTCGTAAGCTTTATTTAAAAGCTTGTCACTGTGAGAGTCATTTGGTTTTAAGCTTTTATGTGGTGTTGTTAACGCAATAAGATAGAAAAAATATAGCGTCGTATGAAAGGGTGGACAAATGTCCAAAAACTTTTAGTCCTTAAGCAATAAATTTAAATTTATTCTTTTAGTAGTTCTGTCGTTTTAAATTTAGTCAATACACATTCCACCATATATCATTTTTGGACAATTAAATGGGGGTGAATCTGTTACCATCTTAGTATCAACCAACAATTCAAGTAGTATTTACGGAGCCGTTAATACATGTATATACTTTGAAGTATACTTGGGGAGCGCTTTTAGATGTGATTTAGATGCCGGTCCACATTTAGCCACGTGTGGCTTCCGGAAACAAAGTCAACGGTTTCCTGAAGGTGTTTGTCAAATGGCATGGTGTAGTGAAATGTGCACGCCTTGTGATACATAACGTAGTGCTTGTAAGGAATTTTTTACATAGCCCTGTAACCTGGGTCTGTCAAAAGAAGCGTAAGAGCAGGTTGAATGAAATGGAGATGTGATTTCTTCGTAAAATATGCGTTATCTTGGCCTATTGAAAACAAAATGAAAAGATTCGCAAAGCACGTAAGAAAATTTAAAACCGAGAAGCTATTCAAAATCATACAAAAAATATAGTAAAATAAAATGGAGTTATATTGTGACGCTCATATAACTCAGTTAAACTACTCTTTTCCTCCTACTCCTCAGCCCCCTGACTTAACAATGTCTGATTGCGTTATTAACTTGTTAACTTATAAAAAGACGGGATAAGTTGCTTCAAGCAGAATCACTGTATTCTCATTACTTTAAACGAGTTTATCTTGTATATATAGATATAAATTTATTCACTGATATCTCGGAAATTATTTTAAGGATCTGAACAATGTTTTGTATAAACATGACTTCCATGAATATCTGGAAAGGTGTAGCATTTGAAGAAATTAATTTACATATGTCATAAATAAGTTACGATAGCCGAGATGTAGGCTGATCGGGATTCGAGTCAACTCGGGTCGAGTTTGATCCCCACGGTTCGTAATAATGGGTTTGTTAAAAAAACTTATGTACGATGTATATCATTGTCTTGGACATAAAGGGACGGCCTCACCATCGGTCATGTTGTCCCAAAAATCTCTTCGGTGGAAGGTTTAATTGTCTACCTCTGTCTACCCTTGTATTGGAAATGGCGTGAAGATATTACAATTATTATTTGTATATTGTATTTCAAGAGTACAACAGCATCGGCTTCTGTAACTGACTTGTTATAATAGCATCTACCACCTTTAATTATTAAAATATTATTACCGAATTTAAACCCTAAATTCAGTCTGGTATTTTACGAGCTGTTTATCCTGCCATTCTCTTAGTTGCCTCTTCGGCCACGAAGTTTTAGCTGCCTCTTAGGAAACGAAGTGGCAAATTCTTAAATCACTATAAACTTAATATGTTCACATTGTCCTTACGTTCTTTTAAATATTTTTAAATAACACCTTGATGTAAACGTTGCTGTGTATATAAAGTGATTTAAACAAATCTTTCTTTGCTTTGATATTTGCAAGGAAATTGCAATTTATGCGGGCTGCTCTGAAAAGGGTCCTGTAATGCTTTGAGCAAGTTGCCCGAGAATTTCGCAAAGTTTTCGTTGCCCGAATGAAAAAGATTTCGTCTGTGTGAATAGTTTCATTTAAATTTTTTAAGCACGGAAGTTCGTTTGCTTGAGCTTTGTGGATTTATGTTGGTAGAACGTTGGTCTAATTTTGTATTCTTATAAAAACTTTTGATTTGCCCAAAAATCCAGATTTTTTATTTTTTTTTCTTTCTTTCGGGTGTGTGACATAATGATGTTTTTATGTTTTTAACTGTTTTCTATTTGAACAATCACAAACGTCAATTAGTCGAAAATAGGATTTTCCCGTCTTAGTAACTGGATGGTGACTATACGTATGTATAATATCCTTAAAAAAATAACCATACATCTATCAAACATGTAGTGTGCCACGTACTAATTGATCGAAAAACGAGAAATCGCGAATCAGAAGGCTTGAGTTCGATCCCCAAATACCAATATTTTTTACGTCCAATACCAATAAATATCTGTAAACTTACGTACAACTAGCTGTCTCCCGCGGCTTTGCTTGCGGTTTAATACTTAACACGGACCCCTAATTATTTTTCTAAATTAAATGTAGCCTAAGTTAATCCTTATACATTAGCTATCTGCCAATGAAAGTCCTGTCAAAATCCGTCCAGCCATTTCAGAGATTACCCGGAACAAACAGACAGACAGAAAAAAATTAAAAAATATGTTGTTTTGGTGTATGTACCGTTTATACATTCATATACATGTAGTAAAGAACGGTTATTTCAATATTACAAACAGACACTCCAAATTTATTTATATGTATAGATTTGTATCTTTTGCGAGGACTAAGAAGGTGACAGGCTTTACACCCGCCGCATTGTCCCAAATATGCTCCGAAGAAATGTCGATGAAAAAGACTAAATTATCTAGACCTCTGACTATCCTAGTATTAGGAATGCGTCAATGTAAGGTCCATTAATAGAGATAGCATCACATGAATTTGATCCTAGAGTAGGTAGCTGAAACACTATTGCTTTGAAATCTGAAACAACGAAAGTACCACAAACACCTAGACCCGAGACAATGTAGATACAGTGGTTTTATAAATTGATCTGTCCGGGAATCGACGGTAGCCGTTGTGGTGGTAGTGAGATTCGACTCAGTTTAAAAGAATGTACGCTTTTAAAGCTAAATTTACACGACGAATAACAAAGTACCAACTATTCTTACAGGTCTAAACGATAATACAAAATTATTATTATAGAAGTATTTAAAAAAAAAAATATTAAAGTTATATAAAATTTGCGATGAAATAATCATTTAATAAAACACTTGTATCTGTTAAAAGAGAAATGATAAAATCTTGAATCTTAAACGCGGAAAAACTTTCTGCAATTTCAACAAAGTAAACGGCATGCAAACAAACGCGGAAAACAAAAGTGGGCAGAGGTATTACGCAGCTTTGTGCAAAGCATTCCTCTGATTAAAGTTTGAAACTTTAGCCTCAAAAGCGATAATACTGTGAAAGTTAATTGCAACGTGAAAGTTAATTGAACTTACCTAATGAACCTGGTTAGTAATCAAATGTTTCTTTATTTTTACAATTTTTTTGAACTCAGGGAAATCTGATATCATATACTTGCTAAATATTTGAACATTTTAAAAGACAGTTGCTCTTAATGAAGGGATAAGCTTGTCCCGTGAAGGTTCCAAAATCGTAAAAGATCGGAAACTCGACTGATTCCACAAAGTTTTAGTTTGTTTTCTTTTCATATCTCTACACATTTTCCAAATATTGAGATAGACAGACGGTTAACAAATGTTGCCTTGCGAGATTCTAACGCGCAACCCTTAGCTTTGAAGGCAGGGTCACTACCAACTAGGCTAATGGATCGTCTTTATTTAATAAAATTTATTGGGATAAAAGTATAGTTTATGCCAGAAAACTTCATGACAAACGTATGGTACTGCACTGGCCGTCATAGAGACAGCGATAGTCTATAGAGTAGAGATTGTCGTTATATAATAAAGAATATTGCCCTTTTATTAATTAAATGGAATTACTGTCCACTATTATACGTCATTAGATCAAAAGTAATAAAATATATGGTCTCTCGATTTTAATAATGGACAATAAAAACTTTTAAAGTGTAGAAAATATCAATTTAAATATCAAACGATTACTAAAGGATTATTACGTTTTTTTATCCGAGCGATTTCAACAGCTCTATAGGCAACCTTCAATAAGATCTGCTACAGAACTCTTCAGAGAAAGCAATAAGAAATGAACGCTCGGAAAAACGTTCGTTGCAGGGTTTATGATTTTGAAAAGTTGCATCAAGAGAATCACTTTAACTCTAACTAATGAATAGGGCGAGAGCGGGAAAGTTTCTTAGCTAAAGAAATTAATCGAATGCTTTTATTAAATATAAAAATTGAAAAGAAATTCCAGTTTTTGCAATGGCTAATTACAGCATGCGAATAGTTTTATTAACAATGCATTTCAACTTGAAATGTCATTATCAGTAAGAGATATTTGTCTTATTTTATTTTTATCTTTCTTTTGAAATAAAGAATTAGATTAAAATGAAAAAAAAAAAATTAAAAAGTTGTATATATTAAGTAGTTAATAGAAATTATAGTAATTTTATACGCCACAAACGAGGACCTTTATTTTCACATTCCTCTTTCGTAGACGTCACTAATGCGTGCTGTTATATATCCCATGTATATTAATTTTTCTGAACATTATTATACTTACTTACTTATCTTCACGCACAATCCCTGACGGGGTAGCCAGAGAGAACAGATCGCCAAGTGTCACGATCCTTACATACCTCTATCGCTTCTTTCAGATTCATTATCTTCATCATACATGCACGTCTAGGCATCCGAGCACTCTTGACCCTCCCCGCTTCTAGCAATTTGCTCACATGTTCTTCGAAAGTTAGTCTCGGTCTTCCTCGACACCTTTTAATATTAACTTTCGCGCTGTATATTTTCTTCACTATTCGGACTTCACTCATTCGCCAAACGTGCCCAAACCATCGTAGCACGCCCTTATCAATTTTTGTGACAAGGTCATCTTTCAAACCTGCCATATTGCGAATCTCTACGTTTCGCTTTCGGTCGGCCACGGTAAGGCCGCACATTTTACGAAGAGATCGCATATCCACTGCATTCAATCTACTTTTATGTTTCTTCTGGCATACCCAGGTTTCGTTGCCATATAACAAAGTCGGTACCAACACTGCGTTATGTATTGCAAGGCGTGCACTTTTCACTATGCCTTGCCTTTTGACTAACGCAGTCAGGGCACCATTGACTTTGTTCCCGGCAGCGACACGCCTGTCCACGTCTAAATCACATCTTCCATCTCGGCTAAACGCACTTCCCAAGTATACAATTTCATTCACCTGTTCTAGACATTCCTGATTTAACCATATTTCACACTTCGTTCTTTTTTCGTCCCTTTCAAATACCCGAACCTTAGTTTTATTAGCATTCAAACGGAGATTTTTAATTTCACATTCTTCTTTCATACATGTGACTAATGTCTGCAGTTCTGCCGCAGATGGTGCAATAAGCACTGCATCATCACCATACAGCAGACAGTTTACTTTAATGTCACCCAATTTCATACCCAAACAGGTTTCTTTCAGCTTCTGTAAACAGCTGTCGAGATCTAGTATGAACAGCGAGGAAGAAGTGACACAACCCTGTTTTACGCCCGTACACAGGCTACGCGCCCGTACGTACCCGCACACAGGCTTTACAGTCACCATAAAGTGACTGCACAGCCCTTAGCAATCTATGTGTGAAAGAAGACATGAGAAAGAAAGGAGTGAGTATTGAAATGAAGGGAAATAGAGGAGAGTGGAAGAAGAAGACATGTTGTGCCGAACCCACATAGCATGGGATAAGGGCAGGAAGAAGAAGACAGCCCTTAGCAATCAACCATCCACACCATACTCCGGCAACAGTTCCCACATTTTCTTCCTTACAACCTTATCAAATGCTTTCTCAAGATCCACAGAGCACAGAAAATCTTCTGGTTAGCAGCCAGAAGCTTCTACGCGATCATGCGGAGAGAAAACATTTGATCCGTGCATTCTCTTCCAGGTCTAAATCCGCATTGTGCCTCCCATAGAAATCTTTCCGATTTCTCTTGCATACTACTATTACAGTCTTAAAAATAATTTTGAGGTTTCGTATGCGATTAAAATCGTGGTCTCTGGGATAATCCAGGGACACTTCAACGACAAAAAGGTCTTTCTTTTGAAAGTCGATTTTTGGTTGGATATTTTGAACTCAAAATATTTCAGAGACCTGATTAGAACTTTTAATCAGGTTTTTTTGTTAGCTATTTAGTATGTACTATATCATATGAGATCGGGAAAACTTCATACAGACAAGACAATTCCAAATTGTTTTTTATATCCACATGATACATAAGAATTGGTTTGAATAAAGTGGTAAAAGATCGCTATATCTGTTTGATTTCACATTGTAAATAAATAGTCTAATATAACAAAATATAAATATTCCAAGAAATAATTTAAGAGGCAGTAGAGGTCACGTTATATTATATGAGGTACAAAGAGATGCTTTCAAGTTAATGACTCCGAGACAACATTCCTTTAGATTTCTGAAGATAAAAGTTTTCTAAGAGATGTGAAAGATAAGAAGAATCTTGTTTATCTTGTAGGTTCAAAAATGAGATGTTATTTTAAATCAGCTGTGACATCCGAATATTGCATTATATAATATCTGTAAATATAAGTCACGATAGCCGAGTGGTTGGGTAACCGGAATTCAAGTCACAAGACCCGATGTCGATTCCCAAGGCTCGTACCAATGTGTTTTTTTTTTCAAAAGCTTATGTACAGATCTATATCGTAGACTTGGACAAAAAGACGGCGACATGCTCACCACCCATACGTCGTATCAAAAATGCCTTCGGCGGAGGGTCGAATGGACTCAACTTTCGAGACTTCTGTCTACCCCTATATTGGGGATGGCGTGAAGATATTTATTTTTGATTTTTGTAAATATATTTATAAACAGGTCATCGCACTTAGTAAGCGGATTGACGATTGCAGTACCCAACACTGCTTGTCATCGTTAACAAATTTGGTCTTAAAGTTTTTATTGAAAAAATTTCTTCGCAACCCTCCGCATGAACTTTTACGTGTTACTTCATTTTTTAAATTTTACATAGGTTTTTAGAAATATTTATAATTTTTTTTTCAGAAGAATTCAACATTTATCTGCTTCAGAAGGTTATGACTGGCATATAATAAGATAGAAATCTATTTGGAAAACCCTAAGAAAGAAGAAAGGTATATTTTTACTTTTTTATTATTAGGTATAAATAAATAAATATCTTTACGCAATTACCAATACAGGGGAAGACACAGGTCTAGTCTAGACAATTAAGTCCCTGTGACCCACCTTCCACCGAAGATATTTCAGAACAACGTGACAGGTGGTGAGCGCGTCGCCGTCTTTATGTCCAAGCCAACGATACATTTTTGAAAAACCCATCGGTACGAGCCTGCTACCTGGGGATCGAACTCTTGACTCGAAATTCCGACCACCCATTGGGTATAAATAACATTAGGTACAACATATATATATTTATTTATTTATTCTTTATTGTTACACCTTATACTAAGAGCTACAATGGGCGGACTTAATGCCTGGTGGCATTCTCTACCATTCAACCTTTGTTATGGTGAGAAGTAGATGGCAGGTGCTAACAAGAAAAATATAGATTAATGCTCCTAATAAAAAAATGTATACATATAAATAATAAATATTTTATGGAAAAATACATACATGTATTATATAAACTAAACGTACATAATTATACATAAATACATAAATAATATATATAAAATATAAACATATAAATATATACAAAAATATATATTAATGATTCTTAAGATAATACTCACGAACTAATCTCTTGAACGAATAGGCATTCGGAGCAGATTTTATCTTCAAAGGTAGGGCGTTCCAGAGTAGTGCAGCTTGTACCGTAAAAGAGGAGTTAAAGTATCCTGTATTCTGTTGAGGAATGTGAATCCTATGTTGGTTTATGGAGCGAGGTGCTCTGTCATGAGTAGATTGGAGATGTTGAAAGTTATTTCTTAGGTAAGAAGGAGAAAAAGAGGATTTAGAGTTAGTCAATACAGAATACAACAGAAACAGAATTCGGGAGCTACGCCTTCGACGAATGGGAAGCCATTTAAGCTTGGAACGGTAAGAGGAGATATGGTCATATTTACGTAAACCGAAAATAAATCTAATACAGTTGTTGAGAAGGCGCTCCAGTTTGTCGAGACGTGTTTGGGATAGATCTGGATAACATACATCGGCATAGTCGATAATGGGCAATACCAGGGACTGAACCAGCAAAAGCTTAGTTTTAAAGGGAAGGAAATTTTTAAGGCGGTAGAGTGAACGTAAAGTGGCATTGACTTTTCTGCTTATTTCCGCAACCTGAAGTTCCCAGCTTAACGACTGATCCAAATGCAAGCCTAGATCAACTACGGTATTAGAAAATGGAATTAATGTTCCATTATAATAAATAGGAGAAAGGTTACCGTAATCAATCCTGGCCAGCATCCTAGGACCACCCATTACTATGGCTTTACATTTTGTTGGGTTGACGGTAACACCATATCTAATGGACCAATCCCTAATTAACTCAAGATTTTTATTAAGCTTAAAAATACAGTTATTGAGATCACCCACTTCCGATTTATCGTAAAGCTGAAGATCGTCTGCATACAGATGATACGAACAGTTTAAGAAAGTGGTGATGGAGTTAATAAATAACGAAAACATTATTGGAGAAAGTATACCGCCTTGCGGCACCCCAGAATCTACATCCGCCCAGGCAGAACATTGCTGTCCTAAGCGGACTGACTGTTGGCGGCCGCGAAGATATGATGAGAACCAATCCAAAGCTTGGGTCGAGAATCTGAGGTAAGTAAGGTAGGATATAAGGATATCGTGATCAACTGTGTTAAAAGCGTTTGAAAAGTCAACCAGCACCACCACTGTCAACTTTTGCTCATCCATGCCCTTCCTTATGTCATCTGTGACCTTGACAAGTGCTGTAGTGGTACTGTGACCTGGACGAAAACCTGACTGAAAGTCATTCAGTAGGTTATGTTTGTTAACGAACGTAGAGATTTGCTTATGTACACAGGCTTCAAGAACTTTAGAAAGGAAAGGAAGTATAGAGATCGGTCGAAAGTGATTAGGCAAGGTAGGATTATTTATTTTAGGAAGTGGAAGTACAAAAGCCTTTTTCCACAGGGTCGGGTAAACACCAGAGTCTAAAGAAAATTAATAATATGTGTAACTACTGGTAAAAGGTACTCAAGTATTAAGGATATCATTTGCTTACTAACCTCGTCGCTTCCCACAGCCTTCGATTTAATTGCACATATAATGTTTTTAACTTCTGTAGGAGTTACTGGTGTGAATTCAAAGTCGGAAATGTGAAGAGGTGACATACAACCAATAGAAGCAATAGTCGCTGAGCGAATTAGAGGATTAATAGTTGGGGGAGAGATAAAGTGCTGGTTTATGTCATTTAATGTGAGAGACGAAATGTGATCCAATGATGTTGGCTTGGATATGCCTAGAGATTTACGAAATTTCCACACATCAGCAGTCGAAGAATTAACAATATTTTCATGGATATAACGGCGTTTAGCATTTCGTATCATCTGGTTGCATTTATTTCTCAGCAATTTAAAATGGGACCAGTTCTCCACGGTATTATTATAAGTCACGATAGCCGAGTTGTTGGGTGGTCGGAATTTCGAGTCGAGAGACCCGAGTTCGATCCCCAGGTGGCAGTACCAATGAGTTTTTCAAAAACTTATGTACGAATTTCATCGTTGGCTTGGACATAAGGGCGGCGACAGGCTCACCACCTGTCACGTTGTCCCGAAAATATCTTCGGTGGAAGGTGGGTCAAAGGGACTTAATTGTCTAGACTTGACCTCTGTCTACCCCTGTATTGGGAATTGCGTGAAGATATTTATTTATATATTTCTCCACGGTACGGTTTCTCTTAAATTTGCGAAAAGCCCAATCCCTTCTTGTCATAGCCACCCTCACACCTCTTGACATCAAAGGGGCGGGAGGACGCTTTACCCTCACACGATGTACTGGTGCATGGATGTTGTAAAGATTGAGGACAGCATTATTAAGTAGGGACACCTTATCATCGACTGATGTCGATTCCACTAAAGGAGTCATATCGATGAGAGATGCATCACTTAAGAGTTTTTAAATCTATTTTTGGAAATTGCGCAAATTCAATATAGTGGGACTAGGTTTGGGAGGGATTAAGTTATAGGAAAAATAAAGCAGGTCATGGTGGGAAAAGCAAGGAGCTAACAGCTGACCATGCGTTTTGACACAGTCAGGAGAGGCAATAATAATGAGGTCAATCCAGGAGTCATTGGTGTCAACGTTATGATGCGTAGCCGCTAACGGCAGAATTTGGAAATCGACCGACTCAATTATTGACCTAAGTTTTTGAGAACGGGACGTATTATGTAATAAGTTAGTGTTAAAATCACCCATTATCATGCAATGTGCGTAATCTGATCCAAGTGAATCGAAAGCGGTTTCAAGAACGTTGAAATAATCAACAGTAGGCGGACAGTACACTACCCCCAGAATCGCCCTTACACCCAAAATACAAATTTCTAGAAATAGAAATTCACAGGATGCTGAGTAGAAAGAAGGGGATGCTAATACAATTTTAAACGGAATATTAGCCCTTAAATATATAGCAACCCCGCCGCCGCCTTTTCCCGTCCGATCATTGCGTATAAGCACAAAATATTTATGTAATATATATATACACATTTATGTAATAATATGTATATTTACATTTATGTATTAGGTATATTTTTACTTTCGTTCGTTACTACAGAATGATTGTTTTTAATTTAAAAGATGGTAGAGCCACATTAACATACTTAGCAATGAACAAGGTGACAGGTGGTGAACCCATCGCCATCTTTATATCTAAGCCATCGTTATAAATCGTACATAAGTTTTGGAAACTCATAGGTAAGAGTCCAGTGATAGAACCCTTGCTCGATTACTCAAACACCTGGCTATCGTGACTTCGATATAACTATTTTAAATATATTTCTATTTATGGAATAAATGTAGAACCTATTAAGCTTATTGAATATAAAAGCGAAGGGAAGTGTTCTGACTTTGAAATGTTAGTAATATAATCCCTTCAACTCCCAACTAATGAATCAAGGAAAAATAGAGACCACCATTTATTTCTCCTCAAAAGCTCCTTACATTGAATAAAATGAATCGAATACATTTACTTACCGGAGATTAATTAAGGTTTTAATAAATTAAAAGAGAAATGCGTCTTTTTTTAAAATGTGTGCAAGGAAATATGATTGTTATTAATACATTGAAGACTACAATATACGGATATGTTGTATAATTTTACATAGTCTAGAGATGGGTAAGATCAACGAAGTGGCATCCTACTCATCTTTGTGCCCTAACAGACTGCTGCCACATACTGCTATTTTGTGGAAAATAATAAATTTTCTATTTAAATAAGTCTGGGATCCAATATTTCTATTTAATTATTGTATTTCTATGCAATATCTGATCTAACAGAGTGAACCGAAGAAATTTCAGGGGATTATTGTTAAGAAATATTTTGAAAGCGCTCGAGACACATTACAATACAAACAGATGCTTTTACATTAATGACTTAGGTAACTACGCGACTGCGGTGTCGTAGAGATCAACTGAAGAGCATCTTTTATAAAATATGAAGAAGATAAAAGGAGAATTGTTTATGTTGCCTTGTGCAACGAAATGTACTGACTTCTGTTTCTAATATACAAACTATTTTACAATAATTGTAAACTTAAATGCAAGCAATTTTTATGGAGTAAGAGTGAAAAATATATTAACAGTCCAACTGAAGTATTACCTTCAGGCCAGGAACACCTGCAAACATAAACACATAAACATACTATTACGGTACTTTTTATCCCGGAAAAAAGCACGGTTCGTTTGGGTGATGTTGCTTACACATTAAAAAACCTTCAGATATCCATGTAAAGGTTTTTATTAATCTTCACGCATTTCCTCTATTAATAATTCTGAGGTAGATAGACCTGAACAATTTATTCTTCGATCCAATTTTTGCATTTTTGGTGGTGGTATCCTATTCGTCTTAGTGTTCAAGAAAGCGGTCCAATATACTAAAAAAGAAATGTATATACCCATCCGTGACTTGAATATAAAAGTTCATATATATCACACGAATGCTAACCACTAACCGAATTCGAACCCTAAATACTGATCTTCGAAGGCCAGGTCACTACCAAAATATATGATTGTTCGATTTGTACTATTAAGGGTTAAAATAGGGATATAGGCTGCTTTAACTATGTGACATTAATGTATTCCGATGAAATCGCGATTATTCGGGAACAAGGTCGCGGCAAATTAGTTGTACGTAGTTCTGTTATAAATTTACTAGTATTATATCAACGATTTCGCAGTGCAATTCAATTTTACAAAAGCTCTTTAATTAAACGAAAGTCTAGTTAAACATAGTTATGTAAAGTTTCGCTTTATGTAACGTTCTCAGTCCGGGTATAATTCGTTCCGGAGTTTGCCTAATGAATGTTTTCTTTCTCTAAAATTCCGTTTGGGCAACTCGGTACCGGCTTCGGGCGCTTTTCTACATAAATAATCCATTTTCGTTTGCTTAACCAAAAGGGTGTGAATTTAACCGTTTATCGGGGAATAATCCTCGGTTAAATATTCATAAAATATTTTTTGGTTTTTTTTGTAGAACTTACCTCTTGCTCATGGGTCATGCCTCACATGGTTTAGGTATGCTATGTAAAATAAGATTTGCTTGTTGGCTGTACTCGTTTTTATCGTAGGAGTTCATCTCGGTAGATTTGACTGTAAAACATCCATAGATACATTTTTTAGGGATATAAAGTCACGATAGCCGAGTGGTTGGGTGGTCGGAATTTCGAGTCAAGATACTTAAGTTCGATCTCCAGGTGACAGGCTTGTACCAAAGGGTTTTTCAAAACAGGCTTGTACAAAACTTATGTACGAATTATATCGTTGGCTTGGGAATTGAGACGGGGACGGACTCACCATCTAGTGGTCAAGTTGTCCCAAAAATATATTCGGTGGAAGGTGGGTCGGAAACGACTTAATTGTCTAGATCTCTGTCTACCCCTGTATTGGGAATGGCATGAAGATATTTTTTAAGGATATAAAGAGTTAACAGATTAATTAAAAAATTCGTTTCAGTGTCTCGTCGCTTAAATATTATTCGTGTATTTGTGGCAAACATGGCTGTGCTTGCGGAAAAACTACGAACTAAGGGGAAGAGCCTTGAAAATACTATTGGCTACCGACAGATGGACGGAAAAACACTTTGAAAATCACGTCTAAAATGCAAGATATTTGGTACAGCAATTGTCAATTCTTTTGCCAAGCAAGTCAATGATGGTAAATTCTCCCTTACCAGGAGAGGCCTGTATTCTGTAGTGAACTTTAATAGGTAGTTACATGTATGTGTATTTGTCGAGATGTTTCTGTGTTATATGTATTAGAAAAGATAAGAAATATGGCCGGCGGCCAAATGCATCGTCTTATTTCGGGTTAATCTGAAATTAGTTATAGTCTGTGAAGTTTAACCGATATTTTTCACACGCTCATGTTGTAGGTTACCTTACATCATCAGTGAATAGTCGTTACAAAAATGGTTCAGTTTTATAACTTTCAATAAAGAATTGCAAATGAGTTTACGATTAACATACAGAGCTGAAAATATTAAGCTTTTAATATACTGAGAGTTTTTGAAAAGTCACGATAGCCGAGTTGTTGGGTGCTCGGAATTTCGAGTCGAGAGACCCGAGTTCGATCCCCAGGTGGCAGTACCAATGAGTTTTTCAAAAAACTTATGTACGAATTTCATCGTTGACTTGGACATAAAGGCGGCGACGGGCTCACCACCTGTCACGTTGTCCCGAAAATATCTTCGGTGGAAGGTGGGTCAAAGGGACTTAATTGTCTAGACTTGACCTCTGTGTACCCCTGTATTGGGAATTGCGTGAAGATATTTATTTTTATATATATATTTATGAGAGTTTTTGAAATAGATTATTTTTTTATAGAAAAGGGAGGCAAACGAGCAGGAGGCCCACGTGATGGTAAGTGATTACCGCCGCCCATGAACATCCGCAATAGGCATAGCAGATGCGTTGCCGGCCTTTGAGGGGTGTGTGGGCCTCCGGTTACCTGCACTCACCAGACGATATGCAGAAGTTTGTTAATCTTCTACTACATTTACCGAAGACATTTATTGGAAAAACAGGTGACAGGTGGTGAGCCTGTCGCCGTCTTCTCTCTAATGTTCAAGCCAACAATATAAATTGTACATAAGTTTTGATAAATAAAAATATGAAAATAAATATCTTCACGCAATTACACGCAATTACAAAATACAGGGGTAAACCGAGGTCTAGTCTAGACAATTAAGTCCCTTCGACCCATCTTCCGACGAAGATATTTTCGGGATATCGCGACAGGTGGTGAGTCCGTCGCCGTCTTTATGTCCAAACCAATGATGTAATTCGTACATAAGTTTTTGAAAAACCCATTGGTACGTGCCTGCCACCAGGGGATCGAACTCGGCTCTTCTGACTGAAATTCCGACTTCCCAACCACTCGGCTATTGTGAATTTTTGATATAACTCATTAGTACGAACCTACCACATGGGCATCGAACTTGGGTCTCATGTCTTGAAGTTCGATCTCCCAACAACACGGCTATCGTGGCTAGTTCTGCTCTCCTCGTTCTACATGGAATCATCGTATCGTAAAAACAAAATCTTCTTTATCAGAGGTTTTATGATTTTGGCGGACAAGTAAAGTAGGTTTTACTACTAACTTTTCTATTTAAAAAGTCATCATTTTAAAACCAGTCAGAATCAAATTAAGCAACCAATTGAATTTTAATACAGCTTTAAGCCAATAAAATTAGACAAAAAAACTCTTTCGCCAACCTATCATGTAACTTGTAGACGTACCCGAAAAGCTATAATTTGACGTTAACAACTCAACTGCCACACAGACAGACGCTTTCTCAGTGGAGTTCGATAAAATGGACAGGTGGACTGTTTATTGGAAGCAATAAGGGAGGCAGGAAATAAATCAGACGCCAATAGGTTCGAGGTGCTCGGCGGAGGTAGTTTACGCACCGCTACGCTATCTCCTATTGCCTCGAGATAACTCCCCGTTCTTGTTGAAAATGTTTGATAAATTTTATTTGCATTACATTTGTCACACACACACACGTATAACATTTTATCAATGTGTTTTGAACACTAATTTCATTGTTTCGTAAGTGTATGACAAATCGTAACAGTTATTTTGTTATGGCTCACATTTTTTAAAGTTCAACAGTGCACTGTTTTATAAAAATCGATACAGTAGTTTAAAAATTGAGAATTTTTTTAATATTGTGTGCTACAGTTTATGAATGAAAGAAAAGAAAATGGAGAATAACTTGTACTGTTTGATTCTACCTGTTAATCCATCAGGATTAATATATAAGTATTGTCACACAGTAAAAATTTTTCGTTTAGAATGCTGGCCACAAAAAAGTTTATTGAATTCGAATTTCGAATTGTTCATGAAAATAACACTACATACTTTTTAGAATTTTAGTCATTTTTAAATATGCAGTGGACGCTTAAGGAAGACCGTGATGCAGTTATTGCGTTGCATCGTTGCGGTTACGCGCCAATTAAAGTTTTTGACATACTGAAAAATTTGATTATAACCAAAACATTCGTTTATCCTACCATCAAACGATACAATGAAGACGCTAGTGTAGATGACAGGTCAAGAAGTGGTCGCCTTCGGTCTTTTAGGACTCCAGCAGTGATAAAAGCTGTGAAGGCTCGAATTCAATGAAATCCCAAACGTAAGCAGAAACTGTGGGCCCTTCAGATGAGGTTAAGCAGAACCACGGTGAAAAGGGTGTTAAATGAAGACTTAGGACTTCGGGCATATCGAAGAAAAACAGGACATTGAATGCTCGGCTAATGCACCTTAGACTGAAGAGATGCCGCGCTTTGTTTAAGCGGAACGCGGGAAAAAAATATCGGGAAATTCTTTTTTCGGATGAAAAATTTTTTACCGTAGAAGAGAGCTACAACAAACAAAATGATAAGGTGTACGCACACAGTAGTGAAGAAGCGAGCAACCGTATTCCGCGTGTCCAACGAGGTCATTTTCCATCCTCGCTCATGGTATGGTTGGGAGTTTCTTATTGGGGCTTAACAGAGGTACATTTTTGTGAGAAAGGTGTAAAAACGAATGCAGTTGTGTATCAAAATACAGTCCTGACGTACCTTGTGGAACCTGTTTCTCGTACCATGTTCAAAAACAGGCACTGGGTATTCCAACAAGATTCAGCGCCAGCTCATAGAGCGAAGAGCACACAAGACTGGCTGGCGGCGCGTGAAATCGACTTCATCGGGCACGAAGACTGGCCCTCCTCCAGTCCAGATTTGAATCCGTTAGATTACAAGATATGGCAGTACTTGGAGGAAAAGGCGTGCTCAAAGCCTCATCCCAATTTGGAGTCACTCAAGACATCCTTGATTAAGGCAGCCGCCGATATTGACATGGACCTCGTTCGTGCTGCGATAGACGACTGGCCGCACAGATTGAAGGCCTGTATTCAAAATCACGGAGGTCATTTTGAATAAACTTTAGTGTCATAAGAATCTATGTTTTGTAAAGTTCATTTCATTTTAATTATTTTAGGTTGAACATGTGACAGAATTTATGACCTGACTAAAACACTGGTTTTCAAGGTTCCGCCATCTCGAGGTCCCGGGTTCGATTCCCGGTTGGGCCAATATACAAAAAACACTTTTTCTACATTTTCGCTTGGATTTTCTTTTCATTTTTAAAAGTCACGATAGCCGAGTGGTAGGAAGGTCGGAATTTCGAGTCAAGAGACCCGAGTTCGATCCCCAGTTGGCAGGCTCGTACCAATGGATTTTTCAAAAACTTATGTACGAATAATATCGTTGGCTTGGACATAAAGACGGTGACGGGCTCACCACCTGTCACGTAGTCCCGAAAATATCTTTGGTGGAAGGTGGGTCGAGGGGACTTAAATGTCTAAACTTGACCTCTGTCTACCCCTGTAGAGGGAATTGCGTGAAGATATTTATTTATTTATTTTACGAAAAAATGCATAGCTGTAGTATATGAGTGTTCTTGAATATAGATACCAGAAAAAAGTTAAACTTCCCCCGTAAACACTAATTCCATCACTCTCATAAAGAAAGTTGTATAACTTAAGAAAGTAAATTTCTTTTAAACGAACGATCGCAAAGAATTGTCTTTGAAATAACAGCATATTCAATAAAGAAAATTACTACCTGGCTCCTTTGCGAAAAACGTAAACAAACAAACATTGAAAAAGAAAGAAAAGTAAAAAGTACAAGTCGACTCTGCTTTGTATTCATGACTTTCAATAAATAACGTCTCCGGCTCTGCTCTAAGAAAACGAAGACCCCTACCATGAAAAATTATAAATATTTTATGTTGTGGTGTTATATTTCGAACAGATGTATAGAATTACTCAAAAATATTGCTTATGACCAAATACTTATGTATCATTAATAAGTGAATTAACCTTCCGTGTGGTAACGACGTAAGAATATTACCACTCACTTTCCTCTTTTCCGAGAATGTCTTAAGAGTCTACTAAAGGGAAACAGCCTTGAATATCGTTATGGCAACCGATAGATGGCGAGATAACCATCTCTAAAAATATGAGATCAAAATAATCAGACCGAGAATGGCCAATAGCGTCTGCGGTGCGAGTGGTCTTGTATCGCGATCGCCAAGCTGCTTGCCAAGCGTGGCGATTATGGTAAACCTTCCCTATGGGAGAGGCCAATGTACTGCAGTGGACTTTAACAAGCCGATATGTATAGGTAATACGTGAAGACAAATATTTTAAACATCTTTTAACAAATTACTGTTAATTTGGAGAAGGAGTAGGTTGTCGCATGTGTATATAATTACATTAGAATGGCTTGGCGACAAGGGCTGATTATTGTTAAGTTTGTAATATTTTAAATATTTACAAGATTTAATATACTCAAAATGATTTCTTGTATTCGCGTAAATACAAGAAATCATTATGAGTTTGTAATAGTTAGGCAAAGGTTTGTATGAAAGGTTATTTTTAAGAAGTCCAACGGAATATTTCTTTTCTCACTAACAGAAATAATGATCATTCAGATATACATTTTTAAATTATTTCCTCGGGTTTGGTAATTTTCAAAAAGTTCTCACAGATTGACGTAACGATTGTAAACATATTTAATTGACTTTTTCAAATAAATATATTTATATTTTCATGCAATATCTTCATGCAATTCCCAATACAGGGGTACACCGAGGTCTAGTCTAGACAATTAAGTCCCTTTGACACATCTTCCACCGAAGATATTTTTGGGACAACGTGACAGATGATGAGCCCGTCGCCGTCTATATGTCCAAGCCAAAGATATAATTCGTACATAAGTTTTTGAAATACACATTAGTAGGATCCTGCTACCGGGAATCGAACTCGGGTCTCTTGACTCGTAATTCCGGGTGGTCGGAATTTCGAGTCGTAACCACTCGGCTATCGTGACATTAACTTTTATGTTTTTTTCATATACTTTTATTACTTCTATTACGGACTTTTTTAGAACTATACTTGAAAATAGTAAAAATTAAACTTTTACGACCGCATACTAAATACTTGGTTGGTAATACGGAAGTGAGATCTGGAAAATGTGGTGCTTCCGCGTAGCATTTATTCATATTTTATTCTTTGCAACATCATAGGTAATCGTGACCTGGGTTAAATGGGATAGTATATATTTATCTTCAAGCAATTTCTGATACTGGGGTAGTCAGAGGTCTAGACAATGAGGTCTTTTCTACAGTTTTTTCTAACAACTCGACTATCGGGTCGATTATTAATAATTAAAGTTACTTATATTATCAGTCTATATTATTAATTTTTAAATGAAAATAAATTATAAATTTAATAAATCGTAAAAACGGCTTAATCTGTACATCCTTCGTCATATTTCATCTATCTGTCACATGGTTCCGATATTCTTCCCGAAAATCTTGTGTCTTAAAAAAGGAAAAATGTTCAGTAAAAGCTTTGCTGTAAACCTTTTTTCTTTAACATAATTATTATAACTACAGATTGTATCTAAATCATAAATATAACAAAAACTAGAAATGTTACAGTACTTTATAACACTTTTAGTCATATGTAAGTTTTATTACATATCGGTCTTATATTCCTACAAATAAGCTTCCATTAGCGATGGGTCAGAACTTCTTCAGACTTCTGTCTATCCCAATTTAGGGGTAAAAACATGAACAAAAAATATATTGTGGCATAAAGTCGTTGAGTTACTTTATAAACTGCTCAACATATATATTCCTCTTATATCTCGAAGTAAAAATTACGGGTTTAAGATAATTATAAAAGTCAACTGCCGAATAGAAGACTCTCATATAAGGAGGAGCATCTAGGGTGCAAGGTGTCTGGTAATGCGACCGCCAATCAGCTTGCCTACTGTGGTAATTATGGCAGAATATTCATAACGGGAGATGCAGGGGAACGTTCATTGCAACATACTCGTTTGTCGTTCAGTCCACTTTTATGTGGCTATGTTATACATGTATAAATAAGTAAGATTTGTCATGGTTAATAAGCAGATTGGTCATCACAGCAACACCTAGCACCTACCTGCTTACCTACTATATCGAAGTACTCGACAACTTGTATCTTAGACATCGCTATTCGTCACGGGTGAGCTGAATGTAGTTCGGGCATTTTTCGAGATGATTATCCCACCATCTATCGTCTTTAACGCCACGCACACAGGAGACGAAAATCAGCGGTTAAAGGGTTTGCTTGATTTTAGTCTTATATGTTTCGAGACGCTTAATCTATCATCTGATCCGCCATAACCAACACCAGACTTTTACTATAGTTATCTCTTATACCGCCCATGGTAAAAAATCTTTCGACACACTTTTCACCGCAGACGTTTCGTGTCAGGTGGATTCAGAAGTCGCCGAATGTTTGAGACCGTAAAATTCGAAGCTTTTTAAATAAATATCTTTATAAATATTAATAATACATACATTGATAGTGACAACATCACACGTTGTTGTGAATTAGTAGCTAAAGTACTTGTATCATTGAATTAAATATAACGACAGTACCATCATCACCCAGACAATTGTATATTTTAAATGTAAATTGTATATTTTATGGTATTGACGTCCTCGGTGGGCCAGTGGCAGACATATCAGTTTTCAAAATATCGTCAACTCAGAGGTCCCTAGTTCGATTTCCGGACGAGTCAATGTAGAAAAGGACTTTTTCTAAGTTTTCTCGGATGTGGGTGTTTTTGGTTCCTTCGTTGATTTAAATTCAATTACGAGTGCTTTAGGTACTCACTTTGGGATTAGAGTAATGTATGTGATGTTGTCTCTATCTATCGATCTATATATCTATCTATCTATGTATTTATTATTTATACCACAGAGTCTAGCTTGAAGCAACGAGTAGCGTTATGAACTTAAAGATGTGTGTCACAAGAATACTTTTATATACTTTCCTTATGTATTTAAATTAGTTCAGTGCTGGAAAGAGTGCCCGAATTAAGCTTATTATAGGTACTAATATTTAACAGGTATTAATATTTAGGGTAAGAGTTGTCTACAAAACCCGGTCTTTATAAACAAAACTATTTTTATTACTACAAAGAATATCTCATCTAACTTCAAAGTAGGATTTTTAGTGTATAGGAAACTCAATGGTCGTACCTCTTATATAAAAGTCACGATAGCCGAGTGGTTGGGTGGTCGGAATTTCGAGTCAATAGACCCGAGTTCGATCCCCAGTTGGTAGGCTCGTACCAATGGGTTTTTCAAAAACTTATGTACGAATATCGTTGGCTTGGACATAAAGACGGCGACGGGCTCACCATCTGTCACGTTGTCCCGAAAATATCTTCGGTGGAAGGTGGGTCGAAGGCACTTAATTGTCTAGACTCGACCTCTGTCTACCCCTGTATTGGGAAGTGCGTAAAGATATTTTTTATTATTTTTTTTTCTTATATTTAAGAAGTTAATACACAAATAAATTTTTATTATATATATACAAATGTTTGCTCCGACCGAGAGAACCCACTATCTTTAGGTATGAAGTTGTGGTGACTACCAACTAGACTATAGGCTATAATCGTATCGAACTATTAATCTCACTCGCTGGTTTGTTTTCTGATTTGTCTTGTATGATCAATAAAAAATGTGTGTTTGTGTGCTTTTATTATTAACTCTACTTCCAGCATTATAAGATGATGTTATTATTTTAGACTTAACATAAATAGAAATTCTAAATGACAGTCTCAAGACAGCGACTATTTTTGAAAATATTCCAGAAGCAATACTTTCTTGAGCTTGACAGGTAACTTCCAACCTATTTCTGTAAGTGACGTAGACAGTGCTAAATTCTTTGGTATCCCACAAGATGTTTGCGTAACTCGCGAGTAGTCCACCACCAATACCACATAGCGGAAGCGTTTACGTTACGATAGCCGAATGGTTGGGTGATCGGAATTCGAGTCAAGAGACCCGCCTTTGATTCCCAGGTGGTAGGCTCGTACCAATGAGTCTTTTCTAAAACTTATTTACGATTGTATCGGTGGGTAGGACTTAAAAGACCACCTGTAGCGCTCTCCCAAAAACGTCTTCGCCGAAAGGTGGGTCGAAATGACTTAATTTTCTGGACTTCTGTCCAGAAGCCTCAGTATTGAAGCAATCTCTGCATAGGATACTATTCTGGATACAAGCCGTAAACTGAATACAGATATCGGACAGATAATCAATATCCAGTTCGGAAAATCTAAATACGTGACACCATCTTGTTCACTCACGATGGTCGTTGCTTGGTAGAATTCCATATTCGATTTGTATAACACAAACACTTGTACTTTTTCACTTATTTTATTGTTATTTGCAACCAAACCTGACCGGATTCTCCGATAAAGGCACGATCGAAGGTCTAAACGTACTATAAATCCGCTAACTTGGACTAATCACAATATGTAGGCAGAAAAAACAGAATTCTTTTCTTTTTTTGCCTTTCTTGTACAATTGTTAGTGTTATTCAAATATCTAGTTCAAATTATTTATGATATTTAATTTTTATGAATTTATATACTGACAGTTAACCGTGAGATTGCGTCGTGTGGTTGCGAGAAAAAATTAAATTTATTTAAAGTATGCTCTATAATGAGTTATGCAAATTTTATTAAGATCATTTTTAGCCTTCACCTAGGTCCATTCTTGTGGTGTGGTATTGAAGAAAAATTTACGATCCCATTTCCCTCGCTGGGTGGCATAAAAGTCGACTATGAGAAAAACCTATAATACCAATTTCCTTAACAGGGATAAACACTAGGAAAATACCAGACCAAAATTCTAGAGTAGTCTAACGGGCAGCAGCGCTTAGGCGCAGTTGTCTGGTACTTCCTACACTAATCCGTTTGCCAGGCGTGGTGATTATGGCTTTGTCATGCAGCGGACTTACACAGGCTATAATGCACCTAATGTTCAAAGATTTAACCATGAAAACGGCATATACAGTGAGATAATTATGTAATTTTTAAAAGTCACGACAGCCGAGTGGTTGGTAGGGCGGAAATTCGAGTCAGTAGACCCGAGTTTGATCCCCAGTAAGCAAACTCGTACCAAAGGGTTTTTCAAAAACTTATGTACGAATTATATCGTTGGCTTAGATATAAAGACGGCGACGGGCTCACCACCTGTCACGTTTTCCCGAAAATATCTTCGGTGGAAGATAGGTCGAAGGGACTTAATTGTCTAGACTAGATCTCTGTCTACCCCTGTATCGTGAATTGCGTGGAGATATTTATTTATTTTTATTTTATTTATTTTTAAAACAATTCTATTTTTAAATATTTTACTAAGCAAACATCCTTTTGCTTAGCCATTGTTTACATATCCTGTGATCGTAAGCTTACTGTCCCTATGGAACTAAACAAAATATAAGGAGAAGCCACTTTTATAAGAACCGCATTAACATGCCCGCAACTTGTCTCAAGAGTATACCCATGTCTGCTCAAAGCTTTGTATTGAACAAAGGATAAAGACAATATAATGTTCTCATAATCTTCCACCATTATGTACTTCATTTTTGACGACCCAATTGTTTAGTTCGTAGAGACATACCCTTCGAAGGAAAGGGATGCGGATTCGGATCTCCCTAGAGGCAAACATATATGAATATGAATGTTTGTATTCGAGTTATGGTTATATGTTAAGTTTATATGTTTTATATAAATATTTATAACGTCAACGTTAAAATTAATAACCATAAAAGTCACCATAGCCAAGTGGTTGGGTGGTCGGAATTTTGAGTCAAAAGACCCGAGTTCGATCCCCAGGTGGCAGGCTCGTACCAATGGGTTCTTCAAAAACTTATGTACGAAGTATATCGTTGGCTTGGACATAAAGACGGCGTCGGACTCTGTACTGGAATTTGAGTGTAGATATTTATTAATTAATTAATTTAATAAGTATCTTAGTTAAAGCTCATAATTCATGATATTCATGTTGTTAGATGATCTTAATTTGAATTATCAGGCTCGACTTTGATCGCCACGAGAACGGCTGTTACTTATGATTATTACGAATCTAATCTACGATGAGTATCGTTGGCTTGGACTTTAAAATTATCTGTTACTTTATTCAAGGTAAGAACGTTGCCGTAGTGTGGCAAAAGCGAAGCGGGTTCGAATCCCCCCCATGTCAGTTGAATCTTTACAATTAAAAATTTTTCTCTTTTATTTAGTAACAAAAAGTATAGCATAACTTACTTACTTTAAAATCAATAAAAAATTGCAGAAAGAAGAAGAAGTTTGAGCCGCGGGCAGAATACACGTATTAATGAGTTTAATTAAATAGTAAAATGTACGAATTGTATCGTTGGCTTGGTTAGTAACAGTTTATCATTTGTTACGTGAAATATGGATTATATGGACTAAAATTTTCTAGACATCCAGCTCAGCATTGGGAATCATCACAATCACCATAACAGCCTATATTAGTCCACTACAGGAAATAGGCCTTCCCTGTACGGTATGATTTAACAATGTCGCTACGATTGGCAAGAGGGTTGGCGATTGCAATAACAAACTAAAAAACTTGCACCTGTGACAAGGTTTTTCCCTTAGTCGCCTTTTACGACATCCTCGGAAAGAATAAGGCTAGTGTTTTCTTACGCTGTAACTTCACATCAAATTGAATTTGGAATGTGTGAAAATAATGAAATGATATTATACTAATTTTATAAACAAAATTAGAGCAATTTTCGTTAAAAGCTTTCAGTCGAGACGCGTCTTTAGGGACTAGGTAGCGCTCATAAATCAGGATATCTAAGAAATATCGACTGAGTGTTGCAAGTCCTCGTTCGCTACCTGTCCGAGGTATGGTAATGAGGTGTGATTGGATCGAGGGCTTAAGTAGAGCGGTGAAGAAAATTACTTTTTTCCGGCG
This sequence comes from Sericinus montela, assembly GCA_029286605.1. NCBI lineage: Eukaryota > Metazoa > Arthropoda > Insecta > Lepidoptera > Papilionidae > Sericinus > Sericinus montela. The sequence goes on from JAGSMR010000002.1 coordinate 3,127,302, forward strand.
TCAGATGTATTTTTAATAAATTATATCGTTGGCTTGGACATAAAGACGGCGACGGGCTCACCACCTGTCACGTTTTCCCGAAAATATCTTCGGTGGAAGATAGGTCGAAGGGACTTAATTGTCTAGACTAGATCTCTGTCTACCCCTGTATCGTGAATTGCGTGGAGATATTTATTTATTTTATTTTATTTTTATTTTATTTATTTTTAAAACAATTCTATTTTTAAATATTTTACTAAGCAAACATCCTTTTGCTTAGCCATTGTTTACATATCCTGTGATCGTAAGCTTACTGTCCCTATGGAACTAAACAAAATATAAGGAGAAGCCACTTTTATAAGAACCGCATTAACATGCCCGCAACTTGTCTCAAGAGTATACCCATGTCTGCTCAAAGCTTTGTATTGAACAAAGGATAAAGACAATATAATGTTCTCATAATCTTCCACCATTATGTACTTCATTTTTGACGACCCAATTGTTTAGTTCGTAGAGACATACCCTTCGAAGGAAAGGGATGCGGATTCGGATCTCCCTAGAGGCAAACATATATGAATATGAATGTTTGTATTCGAGTTATGGTTATATGTTAAGTTTATATGTTTTATATAAATATTTATAACGTCAACGTTAAAATTAATAACCATAAAAGTCACCATAGCCAAGTGGTTGGGTGGTCGGAATTTTGAGTCAAAAGACCCGAGTTCGATCCCCAGGTGGCAGGCTCGTACCAATGGGTTCTTCAAAAACTTATGTACGAAGTATATCGTTGGCTTGGACATAAAGACGGCGTCGGACTCTGTACTGGAATTTGAGTGTAGATATTTATTAATTAATTAATTTAATAAGTATCTTAGTTAAAGCTCATAATTCATGATATTCATGTTGTTAGATGATCTTAATTTGAATTATCAGGCTCGACTTTGATCGCCACGAGAACGGCTGTTACTTATGATTATTACGAATCTAATCTACGATGAGTATCGTTGGCTTGGACTTTAAAATTATCTGTTACTTTATTCAAGGTAAGAACGTTGCCGTAGTGTGGCAAAAGCGAAGCGGGTTCGAATCCCCCCCATGTCAGTTGAATCTTTACAATTAAAAATTTTTCTCTTTTATTTAGTAACAAAAAGTATAGCATAACTTACTTACTTTAAAATCAATAAAAAATTGCAGAAAGAAGAAGAAGTTTGAGCCGCGGGCAGAATACACGTATTAATGAGTTTAATTAAATAGTAAAATGTACGAATTGTATCGTTGGCTTGGTTAGTAACAGTTTATCATTTGTTACGTGAAATATGGATTATATGGACTAAAATTTTCTAGACATCCAGCTCAGCATTGGGAATCATCACAATCACCATAACAGCCTATATTAGTCCACTACAGGAAATAGGCCTTCCCTGTACGGTATGATTTAACAATGTCGCTACGATTGGCAAGAGGGTTGGCGATTGCAATAACAAACTAAAAAACTTGCACCTGTGACAAGGTTTTTCCCTTAGTCGCCTTTTTACGACATCCTCGGAAAGAATAAGGCTAGTGTTTTCTTACGCTGTAACTTCACATCAAATTGAATTTGGAATGTGTGAAAATAATGAAATGATATTATACTAATTTTATAAACAAAATTAGAGCAATTTTCGTTAAAAGCTTTCAGTCGAGACGCGTCTTTAGGGACTAGGTAGCGCTCATAAATCAGGATATCTAAGAAATATCGACTGAGTGTTGCAAGTCCTCGTTCGCTACCTGTCCGAGGTATGGTAATGAGGTGTGATTGGATCGAGGGCTTAAGTAGAGCGGTGAAGAAAATTACTTTTTTTTCCGGCGTCAGATGTATTTTTTTAATAAATTATATCGTTTTTTTTTTATTAATATTTTTTTACATTCAAAATTGCATTTAATGTGTACATAAATCAATTTTGTAATACATTACGTTACATATCGGCCGGTTAAGTCTACTGCAGGACATAGGCCTCTCCCATGGGGAGGATTTCCCGTAATCGCCACGCTTAGCAAGCGGTTGGGCGATCGTAGTACCAGACCACACGCACCTCAGATGCTGCTGCCCATCTTCGGTCTGATTATTTTTGTCTGATATTTTTAGAGATGGTTATCCCGTCATCTATCAACTGTCATGATGATATTCAAGGTTGTGTCCCTTAGTCGCCTTTTACAACATCCTCGGGAAGAAAGGAAGTGGTAATATTCTGACGCCGTTACCACACGGCAAATTTTTAAAACACCAATTGATTCGATCCTGCTTCCTAGGGATCGAACTCAGATCTCTTTACTCCGAATACCATCCAGCCACTCGGCTAACGTGACAAGAAATATTCTGGATGTTATATAGATAGATAATACGGATAGTTCAGTGATGCAGAGTCCAAAAGCCCTTTCTTTTCGTAGGTTCCCTAAAAGGCAACTGAGGGAAATCTATTGAAAGCGTGTCGATTATGGCAAAGGCTCTATATATGAAAGGCCTGTCTTGATTTACACGTTTACACACTCTTAGTAAGCGCTATGTTTTCATAGTACGTACTTTCATATATTCGAAGAAGCACTGGGATTTTATGCCAAGTAATCAAAGTAAGGAAATATGAAGAATATATTATGAGAAAATGATGTCAAATTATACACATTCCCCAGAAAATGTAGAAAAAGTGTGTTCTACGATGACCCGACCAGGAATCAAACACAAGACCGTTACATATCGGCCGGTTAAGTCTACTGCAGGACATAGGCCTCTCCCATGGGGAGGATTTCCCGTAATCGCCACGCTTAGCAAGCGGTTGGGCGATCGTAGTACCAGACCACACGCACCTCAGATGCTGCTGCCCATCTTCGGTCTGATTATTTTTGTCTGATATTTTTAGAGATGGTTATCCCGTCATCTATCAACTGTCATGATGATATTCAAGGTTGTGTCCCTTAGTCGCCTTTTACAACATCCTCGGGAAGAAAGGAAGTGGTAATATTCTGACGCCGTTACCACGGCAAATTTTTAAAACACCAATTGATTCGATCCTGCTTCCTAGGGATCGAACTCGGGTCTCTTTACTCCGAATACCATCCAGCCACTCGGCTAACGTGACAAGAAATATTCATTTTTATACACGTAACATTTCATAGGTTTCAATGATTTCTTCTTCTGTGAATTATACATTTCAATAACACGATAAAGGTAAAACGCAAAAGTAAAGAGCGTATTTACGCACTACTTTCACATTGAACGAATAAATAAAATAATAAAAAGCAGGATATAAATAGATAGGCACAACATCACATACAGTCTATCCCAATAGTAAGTAGCTACTGTACTTGTGTTATGAAGTTAGTAACAAAGGAGGTACAAGAAACACTAATATCTTCACGCCATTCCCAATACAGGGGTAGACAGAGGCCTAAACAATTAAGTCCTTTCGACCCACCTTCCGCTGAAGAAATTTTTTTAGAGAACGTAACAGGTGGTGAACGCGCCGCTGTCTTAATGTCAAGCCAAAGATATAAATCGTACTTAAATTTTTAAAACACCAATTGATTCGATCCTGCTTCCTAGGGATCGAACTCGGGTCTCTTTACTCCGAATACCATCCAGCCACTCGGCTAACGTGACAAGAAATATTCTGATGTTATATAGATAGATAATACGGATAGTTCAGTGATGCAGAGTCCAAAAGCCCTTTCTTTTCGTAGGTTCCTAAAAAGGCAACTGAGGAAATCTATTGAAAGCGTGTCGATTATGGCAAAGGCTCTATATATGAAAGGCCTGTCTTGATTTACACGTTTACACACTCTTAGTAAGCGCTATGTTTTCATAGTACGTACTTTCATATATTCGAAGAAGCACTGGGATTTTATGCCAAGTAATCAAAGTAAGGAAATATGAAGAATATATTATGAGAAAATGATGTCAAATTATACATTTCAATAACACGATAAAGAGTAAAACGCAAAAGTAAAGAGCGTATTTACGCACTACTTTCACATTGAACGAATAAATAAAATAATAAAAAAAGCAGGATATAAATAGATAGGCACAACATCACATACAGTCTATCCCAATAGTAAGTAGCTACTGTACTTGTGTTATGAAGTTAGTAACAAAGGAGGTACAAGAAACACTAATATCTTCACGCCATTCCCAATACAGGGGTAGACAGAGGCCTAAACAATTAAGTCCTTTCGACCCACCTTCCGCTGAAGAAATTTTTTTAGAGAACGTAACAGGTGGTGAACGCGCCGCTGTCTTAATGTCCAAGCCAAAGATATAAATCGTACTTAAATTTTTTAAAACACCAATTGATTCGATCCTGCTTCCTAGGGATCGAACTCGGGTCTCTTTACTCCGAATACCATCCAGCCACTCGGCTAACGTGACAAGAAATATTCTGGATGTTATATAGATAGATAATACGGATAGTTCAGTGATGCAGAGTCCAAAAGCCCTTTCTTTTCGTAGGTTCCTAAAAAGGCAACTGAGGAAATCTATTGAAAGCGTGTCGATTATGGCAAAGGCTCTATATATGAAAGGCCTGTCTTGATTTACACGTTTACACACTCTTAGTAAGCGCTATGTTTTCATAGTACGTACTTTCATATATTCGAAGAAGCACTGGGATTTTATGCCAAGTAATCAAAGTAAGGAAATATGAAGAATATATTATGAGAAAATGATGTCAAATTATACACATTCCCCAGAAAATGTAGAAAAAGTGTGTTCTACGATGACCCGACCAGGAATCAAACACAAGACCGTTACATATCGGCCGGTTAAGTCTACTGCAGGACATAGGCCTCTCCCATGGGAGGATTTCCCGTAATCGCCACGCTTAGCAAGCGGTTGGGCGATCGTAGTACCAGACCACACGCACCTCAGATGCTGCTGCCCATCTTCGGTCTGATTATTTTTGTCTGATATTTTTAGAGATGGTTATCCCGTCATCTATCAACTGTCATGATGATATTCAAGGTTGTGTCCCTTAGTCGCCTTTTACAACATCCTCGGGAAGAAAGGAAGTGGTAATATTCTGACGCCGTTACCACACGGCAAATTTTGTAATAATCAATTTATAAATACAAGAAATATTCTGGATGTTATATAGATAGATAATACGGATAGTTCAGTGATGCAGAGTCCAAAAGCCCTTTCTTTTCGTAGGTTCCTAAAAAGGCAACTGAGGAAATCTATTGAAAGCGTGTCGATTATGGCAAAGGCTCTATATATGAAAGGCCTGTCTTGATTTACACGTTTACACACTCTTAGTAAGCGCTATGTTTTCATAGTACGTACTTTCATATATTCGAAGAAGCACTGGGATTTTATGCCAAGTAATCAAAGTAAGGAAATATGAAGAATATATTATGAGAAAATGATGTCAAATTATACACATTCCCCAGAAAATGTAGAAAAAGTGTGTTCTACGATGACCCGACCAGGAATCAAACACAAGACCGTTACATATCGGCCGGTTAAGTCTACTGCAGGACATAGGCCTCTCCCATGGGGAGGATTTCCCGTAATCGCCACGCTTAGCAAGCGGTTGGGCGATCGTAGTACCAGACCACACGCACCTCAGATGCTGCTGCCCATCTTCGGTCTGATTATTTTTGTCTGATATTTTTAGAGATGGTTATCCCGTCATCTATCAACTGTCATGATGATATTCAAGGTTGTGTCCCTTAGTCGCCTTTTACAACATCCTCGGGAAGAAAGGAAGTGGTAATATTCTGACGCCGTTACCACACGGCAAATTTTGTAATAATCAATTTATAAATACAAGAAATATTCATTTTTTATACACGTAACATTTCATAGGTTTCAATGATTTCTTCTTCTGTGAATTATACATTTCAATAACACGATAAAGAGTAAAACGCAAAAGTAAAGAGCGTATTTACGCACTACTTTCACATTGAACGAATAAATAAAATAATAAAAAAAGCAGGATATAAATAGATAGGCACAACATCACATACAGTCTATCCCAATAGTAAGTAGCTACAGTACTTGTGTTATGAAGTTAGTAACAAAGGAGGTACAAGAAACACTAATATGTTCACGCCATTCCCAATACAGGGGTAGACAGAGGCCTAAACAATTAAGTCCTTTCGACCCATCTTCCGCTGAAGAAATTTTTTTAGAGAACGTAACAGGTGGTGAACGCGCCGCTGTCTTAATGTCCAAGCCAAAGATATAAATCGTACTTAAATTTTTTAAAACACCAATTGATTCGATCCTGCTTCCTAGGGATCGAACTCGGGTCTCTTTACTCCGAATACCATCCAGCCACTCGGCTAACGTGACAAGAAATATTCTGGATGTTATATAGATAGATAATACGGATAGTTCAGTGATGCAGAGTCCAAAAGCCCTTTCTTTTCGTAGGTTCCCTAAAAGGTAACTGAGGGAAATCTATTGAAAGCGTGTCGATTATGGCAAAGGCTCTATATATGAAAGGCCTGTCTTGATTTACACGTTTACACACTCTTAGTAAGCGCTATGTTTTCATAGTACGTACTTTCATATATTCGAAGAAGCACTGGGATTTTATGCCAAGTAATCAAAGTAAGGAAATATGAAGAATATATTATGAGAAAATGATGTTGTCAAATTATACACATTCCCCAGAAAATGTAGAAAAAGTGTGTTCTACGATGACCCGACCAGGAATCAAACACAAGACCGTTCGAATCGAACATGTAGATACCAAGAAAACTAGTGTGTACGTCATTCGTCTATGGAGGTCTTTTTTTATAAAAACTTTATAAAATGTTGTGAACCAGAAATTATCTCTCGTTTTAAAAAAAATTGTAAGACGCCACCCGAGAAGTACGTGAGCCAGGGGTGGTACCTACATTTTATATTGATCACGCTTCCCATCGACAGGTAATAAATCGGCCCGACGCGAATCTCCTAAAACACGTTAAAAACTAAAACCAAAAGGAAAGCTCGAAAAGAAGAATCGAGTAAGCGTTCCCGATATACGAGCGAGCATTCAGTGGGCGTTTAATCGATTTTTTTATCGAGTTACTATCTGAATGTGTATTTTACGTGACCGAGTAATTGATGTTGAAAAGTAACGGTAAAAGGATTACGATATGAGTGGACGGTAATGATCGAAGCGACTTGTTTTTATTCGTTTCTAAAAATGTAATTATAAAGGTTAATTATAGTGTCACTGGCACAATGAATTCTTCATACATTTTTTAAATGTAACCTTAACCTGAAAAATTTGTGACAAGAAAACATTTATTTCAATACTTTATTATGATAAGTCACAATAGCCGTGTGTTTGGGTGGTCGGAATTTCGAGTCAAGAGACCCGAGTTCGATCCCCAGGTGGCAGGCACGTACCAATGGTTATTTTTCAAAACCTATGTACAATTCACATTGTAGGCTTAGACATAAAGACGGCGACGGGCTGACCACCTGTCACGTTATCCGAAAATATCTTCCGTGGAAGGTGAGTCGAAGGGACTTATTGTCTAGTAATTGACTAGGCCTCTGTCTACCCCTGTATTAGGAAAAGCGTGAAGATGATTATATATTCTTTACGTACATGCTTTCCATGAAATCGTTTTTGTGTTACCAAATCCTCAGCAGATTTCAAACAACTCATCGTCCGAGGTCAAAATGAATAATTCTCAACTCTTTACCTATTCAGAGTATAATGCGCATTCCAGAATATAACTGGTTATTTTGTAGCAACTTTATTCATACAAACTGTTCGACTGCAGTGCGCTGTTTATTGTGGCACTAACAAACAATGTATTGTGCTGTTGATTATAACGATTATAAGTATATTAACTATATTTAAAATACTTTTTTAATGTTCTCGCAATTTCCCAATACTGATGTAGGCAGAGGTATAAACCATGAAGTCATAAAGACCTGCTTGTCACCGAAACTTATTTCGGATGAAGCTATATATGGTAGATGGGTTCGCTTTTATAATAAATTACGTTACGGCGTAAGAAGAAGCAGGCCTCCCTTTCTTCTCATGGATGTCGTAGGAGGCGATTAAGACGAGATAACTATCTCATCATAACCAGACCAAAATGTAGAAGATCGATAAGGGGCAGCAGTGTTTAAAGTATTGCCTGATGGTCAATGCGTTCGCCACGCGTGGCCATTATGGCAAACAATCCTGTACGGGAGAAGCCTATGTCTTGCAGTGGACTTTTATTGTAATTATGATGATTAATTAAGCATCAGATAATATTAAATTAAAGTTTTAATATTAAAGTTCAAAATTGTGTAGCTATAAAATTTACTTTACTTTCATCTCGGCTCCTGTGGAAAGAAATTGAACCACGCATTCGGTTTATCTCGGAATTTAATAAAAAATCGTTCAATATTTAACGTTTAATATTTAGAGCAGGGTGAAAAATAAGATAAAGGTTGCCTTTTTAGTAAGTTACTATTATAGCCTATAACAGCTGTAAACAATTTGAAAAGAAGTAGGTTACTAAACTGTTGTTCTCACCGAGAACTATGACGTAACTATTCTTTACCCGTGATTACACTAGCTATACCTTCCAAACCGGAACGTACCAGCCGCACTTCTATTTTACGGCAGAAATGGACGAGAGCATGTACTTTTGACTCAGACATTCAGAACATGTAAAACAATCACATGGCAAACAAGTTCTTATTCAACCGACTACAAAAATATGAAGATATTCTCAATTAGGTTGTATGTTTTTTTAATGTTTATTAGATCATAACTACGCCATATGTAAACTGATTATGATTTTCATTGTTTATAGGGTATACAATACTCAGTTGGGTCCTACACTAAAAATAAATAAATAATACATATTTAGATCAGGACAACATCACATATATTGCTCCGATCCCAAAGTAAGTAGCTAAAGCACTTGTAACATGGAATTTAAATCAACGAAGGAACCAAAAACACCCATATCCGAGAAAGCTTAGAAAAAGTGCTTTTCTGCGTTGACTCGTCCGGAAATCGAACTAGGGACCTCTAAGTTGACGATATCTTGAAAACTGGTATGTCTGTCACTCCCCCACGGAGGACGTCAATACCATAAAGCATACAATTTACATTTAAAGAATACAATTGTCTGGGTGATCATGGTACCGTCTTTGTTTTTGATTCAATGATACAAGTGCTTTAGCTACTAATTTACAACAACGTGTGATTTTGTCACTGCCTATGTATGTATTATTAATATTTATAAAAATTATAAATCACGATAGCCGAGTGGTTGGGTGGTCGGAATTTTGAGTCGAGAGACTCGATTTCGATACCCAGGTGGCAGGCACGTACCAATGGTTATTTTTCAAAACCTATGTACAATTCACATTGTAGGCTTAGACATAAAGACGGCGACGGGCTGACCACCTGTCACGTTATCCGAAAATATCTTCCGTGGAAGGTGAGTCGAAGGGACTTATTGTCTAGTAATTGACTAGGCCTCTGTCTACCCCTGTATTAGGAAAAGCGTGAAGATGATTATATATTCTTTACGTACATGCTTTCCATGAAATCGTTTTTGTGTTACCAAATCCTCAGCAGATTTCAAACAACTCATCGTCCGAGGTCAAAATGAATAATTCTCAACTCTTTACCTATTCAGAGTATAATGCGCATTCCAGAATATAACTGGTTATTTTGTAGCAACTTTATTCATACAAACTGTTCGACTGCAGTGCGCTGTTTATTGTGGCACTAACAAACAATGTATTGTGCTGTTGATTATAACGATTATAAGTATATTAACTATATTTAAAATACTTTTTTAATGTTCTCGCAATTTCCCAATACTGATGTAGGCAGAGGTATAAACCATGAAGTCATAAAGACCTGCTTGTCACCGAAACTTATTTCGGATGAAGCTATATATGGTAGATGGGTTCGCTTTTATAATAAATTACGTTACGGCGTAAGAAGAAGCAGGCCTCCCCTTTCTTCTCATGGATGTCGTAGGAGGCGATTAAGACGAGATAACTATCTCATCATAACCAGACCAAAATGTAGAAGATCGATAAGGGGCAGCAGTGTTTAAAGTATTGCCTGATGGTCAATGCGTTCGCCACGCGTGGCCATTATGGCAAACAATCCTGTACGGGAGAAGCCTATGTCTTGCAGTGGACTTTTATTGTAATTATGATGATTAATTAAGCATCAGATAATATTAAATTAAAGTTTTAATATTAAAGTTCAAAATTGTGTAGCTATAAACGAATATATTTATTATGTTTAATAATACAATACTATGATAATGGTATTAAATATGTGTTAATTAATCATAGGATATCGCTTCGACGGACAAACGTGTAGCACATAACAAATTATTGCTGGAACCATGTGCTTCATAATGGTTATTCGATAAACAATTCGTTGTAAACTTTATAAACTGGATCATAATAATATTTAAAATTCTGTTGTTGTCAGATAATTATGATATATTAATAAATGACAACTAATCTGTGCTTCTAATTTTGTAGCAGTATAAACTGTGATAATGTTATTAACATATTATAAATGAGAAGTTATAAGTATCGAAGAAAAAGGATTCATTGGAGAGAATTTATAAAAACTTAAAAACATTTTAAATAACTCAGTGTAAACAAACCTTTTTAATTTACATTTTCTTTAGGAGTGATTAAACATGTTAATAAAGCGTATTACAAATTTATAAATGCAATGTGACATTACGAATGGGGAATTTATCATGTCTAACTTTTTCCGTGGATGTGTGTCACTACACAAATAAACGCATAAGTTTAACAATCATTGATTTTCGACTGACTTTTTGATTTTAACTTTGACTGAGGATCGTCCCAATAGATTCCAAAACCCAAAGGATTTTTAATAGATTTTTTTTTCTTTCCCAAAGTTGAAGCAACACATTCTTATGTGAGATGCTAGAGAACATTGAACCATCTATAAATTATAATTAAAGAATAAAGTTACAATCTTCTATGTCTAAAACTTTGAACTTATGGAATTAATCTTACCCTGCCCTGAGTTCCACATATTCGAGATTGAACGAAAATTTATAACGTATGGAGTTATAAATAAACCTACGAACTATATCAAACAACGATCCCCCTCAAGCAATGAAAAGGACCCCTTTACCGTAGTTTCTACACGGCTTCTAGATTTGATGGTGCGATAGATGACTTATCCCTCAAAAGGTCGGAAGGACGTAGTGGTAATAAAACAAAAACGTCGTTATACGGAGCCCATAAAGTAGTCTCCTTTTAGGATTCTGTGATACATACATTTATAACGGCCATTGCGAGGCAAAGGCTTCTTCAGTGGGGCAAGCGGATTGGCGATCGTGGTACTTCCCATCTAAGACGCTGTTTACGACATCGGTCTTCTTTACAGTCTGGTGTTTTTGACATATAGTTTTCTTTGCGTCTGCTGGTACTCACCAATATTTTTAGGGCGTTTAGCAACCTATAACGACACGCACTGGAATTAAAAGTGGGGGGATTAGGGAGAATTTTTTCGCCGTAGTCACAATTATGTTTTGCGTTATGTATTAAGCTATTCTAAACTGAGAATAAGACTCCTGAATCGATCATGTGTTCCGGCGCCCCTAGCAATGAAAGGATGAGAACTCATTTGACTATGAGTTAGGGTTGAAACTTGGGTAGGGTCCCGGGCTTCTGTGAAAGCTTTACACGCGGCGAATACGAAACACCATGGTATAAACCTTTAGACTTTGCACTTGTGAACTAACTTGCGTTTACCCCCTGTAAACGCAAGTTAGTTCCCCGCATGTAAAAAACATAGAAAAGCATCTTTTAGTCACGGCATCCGAGTCAATGGGTGATCGGAATTCGAGCCAAGAGACCAGAGCTCGACTCTTAGGAGGTAGGCTTGCACCAATGTCTTTTTTAAACTTTTTAAAACATATGTATTGCTATAGTTTTGAGTTTTTTTCTTGGAAACTTTTAAAACTACAACGGCGAAAATTTCACCACCGATTCCGTTGTCCCAACAACTAATTTCGGTAAAAAGTAAGTCGAAAAGACTTAACTGTATGTCAAGATAATTTTTTTGTCTTTTATTCAATACACTCTATGCCTTTTTCGCAATTTGATAAGTGATTAATTGATAAACAGAAAGACAATCTACTTGCTTAACAAACATATATATATGTTTCATAAACATGTATGTCTCTACGTTTATAGCTGCAGACGAGGTACACGCGTATTAACCGACCCGCCTCATCAAGCAAACCGTCGGCTCATGATAACGCATAAGCAAAGTGAATTAACAACGTTGATTGCACCGTGCTACTAGTCAGGCGAGTTAACTTCTGACTACATGTTCCACGATATAAATAGAGAAAGATATGTTTATTTTAATATTTAAAATACAATATTAATAGTTAAATACATGCGCTGACTAATAGTTAAAGTAAGTCGAAAATGTATGGCGATTGTTAATTTAAGGTCTTAAATGACCGTAATGCATATACATATCTATCTCCTAAGGTAGGACTCACAGCAACTTTTTTTATATTTAAATTATATTTAATTATAATTTAAATATTAAAAAGTTTTTGTTCAATATTAAGCAATTTTTAATTGCTGTTTTCTTGATTATAATCAATCCCTAAAAAAATAAGATTGTTATTTTGATGGGATTATATCTATCTCTCTTTTTTATTAGGCATTTTTCTCGTTCGTGTCGATGGTCATTGTAGTATCTGCTACAAATATTCATTATATATTTGTATAAATATATGTGTATGTGCGTGTATATATGTATACATTTTATATATTTATATTATGTGTATAGTATGTACATTTATATATTACAGGGGGCGACTGAAAATCAGGGCTGGTATTTGCCTGTCAGGGCAGGTTTCATCCCAGAAATACACTGAGTGGCTTTCCTTTTTTGGCACATTGCGCTTCTGCAAAATGAGGACTGTTTTTAAATTTAAGTCTATATTTTAGTTTTTTTTCTACGTCTATTTTTAATTTTAAGTGCCTAATAAATGTTTATTTATTTATTTATTTGTCGTCGTTATATAATGTAAATTAAAATAATGCTTTGTTTAAAATGATTTGAATTCATATTTTACAAGATAAAACCGATATAAATTAAGCGCAGTGTGTCGGAAACTAAGAACGCACGGCGGCGGCTTTTTTCTTTCTTAATCTCTTTATCTGTCAAATATTTATTTTAAAATTATTTAATGTAAATAATTAAAGTCACGAAAGTTGGCTTGGACATAAAGACGGCGACGGGCTCACCTCCTGTCACGTTGTCCCGAAAGTGTCTTCGGTGGAAGGTGGGTCGAAGGGACTTAATTGTCGAGACTAGACCGCTGTCTACCCCTGTATTGGGAAGTGCATGAAGATATTTATTAATTTATTTAATGTAAAGGTCCTGGAAACATAAAACATTACAAGTCAATTGATATTTATTTTAGGTCAATGATGGTAAAAAAGTCACGATAGTCGAGTGGTTGGGTGGTTGGAATTTCGAGTCAATAGACCTGAGTTCGATCCCCAGTTGGTAGGCTCGTACCAATGTGTTTTTCAAAAACTTATGTACCAATATCGGTGGCTTGGACATAAAGACGGCGATAGGCTCACCACCTGTCACGTTGTCCCGAAAATATCTTCAGTGGAAGGTGGGTCGAAGACTTAAATGTCTAGACTCGATCTCTGTCTACCCCTGTATTGGGAAGTGCGTGAAGATATATTAAATTGATGGTTATTACGAAGAAGTGTAGAGTACATAGCGTTCAAAAGTGTTCAAATTCTTTGAATACTGGTTTGTTATCCCACAACCTTCTCTTAAGGATAGGCATTCCCATGGTGCTAGTCACAATTTTAAAGCATCGTAATACATGTCATGGAAAAAGAACATAATTATAAAACTTGAATGATTATAAAACTTGAAGCTTGAGTATAAAACTTGAAGCTTTCACAGAAGCCCGGGACCCTACCCAAGTTTCAACCCTAACCCATAGTCAACTGAGTTCTCATCCTTTCATTGCTAGGGAACACATGATCGATTCAGGAGTGTTATTCTCAGTTTAGAATAGCTTAATACATAACGCAAAACATAATTGTGGCTACGGCGAAAAAATTCTCCCTACTCCTCCTTTAATTCCACCTTTTAATTCCAGTGCGTGTCGTAAGAGGTTGCTAAAAGCCCTAAAAATTTTGGTGAGTACCAGCAGATGCAAAGAAAACTATATCTTAAAAACACGAGACGTTAGCAATCATTGTCACAGGGGCCGTAGTCAGACAACTTGATCACATATTACGCTAGGAGGTCGATGCATACCGTGTATTCGATCATACCGAAACTTTAGATTACCTTCATCATACAAACGTTTGTAGTTTCCTGTAAAAATATCATTTGTCCTCACAATAAACAAATCTAACCTTCTCTCTGCTAAGCATACAAGTAAGTACGAGTGTTTTAACCACGAATGGTGAACAATAAATATATTTTACTACTGGAAGTAGTTAAAGCTCTTATGTTATGAAATCAGAAACAACGAAGGTACCATGAACATCCAGTCCTGACTGAAAAAGAGCTTTACTTCTTTGACACTTTCGAGAATCGAACCCGGGCTGGGACCTAGCGACACCTTGAAAACCGATGTGTACGCCACTCAACCACGGAGTTCGTCGTAATAAAATAGAACAAAAGAAAGAACAAAATAAAGTGGAGAACCTCTTCGAGGCATAAATATTTGAGGCATATAAATAGCCACCGTTATTACTGGCGCGCCTGAACATCGATTTTACTCGGAGCGTTAAGAATTTCCTGAATAATTTAGTTTTAGTACCCACTAACTAGGTAATTATACAACACGAGTTGAGCAATATCTTGATTGATTTGAAATTTGATAGACGTTAAATAAACTTTAAGCTAATCAGACTGAGTCTATTTCCACTTATATAATTTACATTAATCTTCATAAGATAATACTAGAATCTATTGAAGCTGTATTTATACTCGTACTCATATCAGAAATGCTAGAAGTTTGTGCAGATTGTTGAATGATTCTTATTATTAATTTCGATTTAAATATGGAAAGATTTCTAATACTCACGCCTTTTAAAAGCGACATAGGCCTCACCCGTAAGAAGGATATGTAATAAACGCCACGCTTGTCAAGAGAGTCAGTATCAGTTACTTTGCACCTTAGGCGCAACTGCCCATAATCGGTCTACTGAATTATAGGTATTTTTAGTAGTCTCATACGTGACACGAGAAGAAAGAAGTCTTAATAAACACAGTCACCACACAAAAACCTACTTATATCCTGACTAATATACAAGCTTGTTCATAAGAAAAGGGTAGTAAACTAGCAATTGGTTCACCTGATAGTAAGTGATTTCCAAACCTATTGTACACTCGTTATACTCCTGCTTTACTTATCGCGCGTGTGCGTTGCCTATCTTTATAAAATGAGTTGAGTAAATGAGGAAATGAAAGGATGGGGATGGTGGGACGTGTACTTTATAATGGTATTTTACAAAATCATGGTACTTTAGAAATCTACTTCAAGACACTGGCATTTTCTACGAAATTGGTTATGCAAGGTGGTGCCTCAAGATCTACAGATTTTAATATATAATTTTTCATAATAGCGTTGGCGAAATGTTTCTTCCTTGCCTTTGGACAATGCGGATTTTATTGTCATGGTGTAAAGGATAAAAACGAAGCGGAACATTTGATAGTAAGTACTTTTGCAGTTCCATGGACATCTGCAAAACTACAACCAAATAAGGTTACAGATGAGATTGCCACCCACGAAGAATAAGACATAATCCGCATAGCCCATAATTACACTGGCACTCTGTATTTTCCAAACTGATACACAATAATACCTTCACTATCATTTGGCAACAGAAATTGGCAAGAGTGTGGTTCTGACCTAGTCGACTCAAAGTCATACAAGAATATGTGATGGGTGGAGGTAGTATTATTCAATTAGTCTTCAGGGTAAGAAACACACTCTCACTTCTCTACGTTTTACACATTCCTCTTCTTCTTCTTCCTGAGTCTCAAACTTTTTTTCTCACTGTGATACGTCACAGTGAGAGAAACGTATTAACCACGTCATTATTTCGCCATAATTTTCTGTTATTTGATTTAAATATTATTCAGAATATTTACGATAAATGAAGGGAATTAAATTAATAAGTTACACCCGAATTCCGGCAGTTCAATTAATTATGCAATAACTGAAAGCTCTTGAAAAGTTTCGCTTCCCACTAGGCTTCCAAATTAATAATCCAATTTTCAAGAATTAATATTTTGCTAACTATTCGATCATTGTTTTAATATTAGTAACTTACCGTATGACATCTGTGTTAAAATTAACCGCCGTCTTTATTCTCGTGGGTCGTTGTAAAAGGCGATTAAGAGAAAGGCATAAAAATAATAATGCTGAAAGATCCAGCCATTAATATCTCAAAAAATATCACACTAAAATTAAACCACAATAGCCGAGTGGTTGGGTAGTCAGAACTTCGAGTCAAGAGACCCGAGTTCGATCCTCAGGTGGCAGGCTCGTACCAATGGTTTCTTTTTAAACTTATGTACGAATTATATCGTTGGCTTGGACATAAAGACGGCGATGGCCTCACCACCTGTCAAGATGTCCCGAAAATATCTTCGGTGGAAAGGGACTTAATTGTCTAGATTAGTCCTCTGTCTACCCCTGTATTGGGAATTGCGTGAATATACCTTTTAATTTCAAAATTAAGTAGATCGATTACGAGCGGCAGCGACTAAGGTGCGTGTTATCTGGTATTGCGATCTTCAATCCATTATGGAAAACTCTCATTATGGAAAAGATTTGTCCTACTTGTAAACTTGGAATGGCCATTACGGATAAAATTTATGACAAATATCAGACAGTCACTATTTTAAGGGAAGGACATCCGTCCTGTAAATTTTTAACCTTTGCTATCTCAGACAAAATCCAGACAGACAAAACCCCCGAATTGGGGGAAGGGGGTGTGTGGGCCTCCGGTTACCTGCACTCACCAGACGAAACGCAGAAGTTTGTTAGAATTCTACTTCACGCCGGTATTCGGTGAGGTCGTGGTACTTCCCCGGTCGAGCCGGCCCATTCATGCAACAACAAAAACTGATGCGTGGCTCTACCACTGTAGAAAACTGTTGTGAATTCTGATACAAGAGGCCATAAGCCTAATAAATTACAATGAGCACATCCATGATATCTCTTTTTAAAGGTTTTTTCATTTAAATTTGTGTTTGATAATGCAGTTGAATGACAGTCTATCAATTGCATTCTTTCGTTGAGTGGGAAGTAGATAACTAATGGGTAAATTATATTTTACCAAAATGGTTTTTATTTATATTTATTTTATTACTAAAATGGTTACGTTTCTTCGGGCATGATATTTGATTTGAAAAATACCATACCGTAATTTATCAGACA
The DNA here is from genome assembly GCA_029286605.1 of Sericinus montela. Lineage (NCBI taxonomy): Eukaryota > Metazoa > Arthropoda > Insecta > Lepidoptera > Papilionidae > Sericinus > Sericinus montela. The sequence goes on from JAGSMR010000002.1 coordinate 3,144,744, forward strand.
ATATCACGAATACCAATAGTCTTATGGAATAATACAGTTCGGGAGCTGTTATTCCACTTTGGTCGTAATTCAAGAAAGCTCTAAACCAAAATAAATTGTTGGAGTGATTAAGAAGTACCGGAGATAATTTTTTAAGAAAACATTTTTTGTTTTAAAATTACAAATGGAATTTCTCGTAGAAATTCCCATTCGTTCTCATTTCCTGTATTTTAATTTTTCAGCTAAGCTCTCAATATCTAAAAGTATGCGTAAAAAGTTTAAGAAAAGTTATTAAATAATAGAACAAAACACGTTAAACTCTGATTTCTTATAATTTTCAACGAAAAATTTTTAAACGATAATGGGACTTAAGAAAAAAATATTATATTATAAATATATATTTTTTATATTATAATTTTTTTATAGTATATAAATATAAATTTATATTATATAACTTAATGCCATTCAATACATGGATAGAGGGAAGTCTAGATATTTCAGTCCTTTACCCACCTTTCACCGAAAATACTTTTTTTAGGACAACGAGACAATGGATGAGCGCCGTCTTAATGTCCAAGACAACGATATAAATCGAACATAAGTTTTGAGGCAGATTAGTCAGTAGAGTACAGCCCTATTAGATGGTAGTAATCCTGCTCTACCAAGATGATGGAAGATGAATATCATTTTAGTTTTTTTTTTCAATTTGTGTACACACAACAATACAAAGTTAATTACTTATTTATTTATTTTACTTCATATTTATGAAAGTGTTATAGGACTTAAATTATGTTTAAAGTATCTATGTATGGGTAAATTTATATTTGTAATAACTTGAGTAAAAATGTTTTAAGAGTGGCTATTAACTAAGAGGTATAATAGTCATATAAATTATAACACATTCTTATGTACTTAGTCCACTCACAAGCACCTGGTGTTCAAACTGTTGCCTATTGCCGGATCGACGTCAGGTTGAAAGCATCAGCCTGCAGCATTCCCCCTGCTCTTGACATCTCTGCTCCAGTTAATTAATGACCTTACATTCGAATAAAATTTTAAATTGTAGAAGCTTAGCATGCTTGAAAAATTCACAAAATTTCATCTTATAAATCTTATTATCACAATCATCCCAAGTTAAAAAAATTGTATTACCAGTATTTAACAAAAAAAAAAAAAAAAAAATAGGAGTATAAAATTCGAGCCTAAATTTGAACTAGAAGTTCAATCAAATTATTACCGCTAACACATTCTATTTTAAATAAATTTGAATATAATTTGGAATAGATGACAAATGATTTCATATTTTAAACATTTTAAAGTGACCAACACTTTTTTCTCTTAACTTATTAAAAATATCCCTAAAAATGTTCACTAGTTTAAGTCAAACTAATTTCAAAGGTATAATTTTACCGCGGAAAATCAATAGTATATACTACTGAAGTGTAGTATAAACAAATAGGTCAAGAGGTGAATCGAGTTACAGTTCATCATTCTCGTTATTTGTTAATAAAATAATTTTGCTTAAAGCATATTTTATGAACGATGTATTCGAATATTGTTCCAAACTTATCTTTACATATAAAATATGTTTACGTCCATAGAACTCAAAATTTAAATTCGATGGATTTACTTTACATCGATAGATGTTACACTTATATAAATCAGCACGTATTATGTAAAAATTAGTTTATCAGAAGAAATATTATATAGTAACTTTAGACCTAAACGTTTGATTTCAAGATTTTTTTTGTCGGATTGACAGACCATTTATAGCCGAAAGGACTACATAATTGTCGGTTTCAGTTATTGTTTAAAAATATATATCGAGTAGAGTCTGGAAACATTAAAGAATCAGTTAAAATCTGAGTTTAAAGACAACAAGCAACAAACTTAGGATTTCCTTGAGAAAAATCACATTCATTACTCATACTAAAACGAAGGTACCACAAACAACCAGACTCGAGAAAAAATAGAAAAAGTGGTTTTTCTACATTGATTAACCGGAAATAAAACCTGGGACCTCAGAGCTGGCAGACTCCATGTAAACCGGTGTGTATGCGCCGTCCACGGAGGTCGAAATGCCGAAAATTCTAGACTTTAAGGCCAACACCAATGAGCCGATTATAATATAATTATAAACGTAGGTATCGCAAGAAATATAGTCTATAATAGCCCTGGACGCGATTATAGACTAAATTTCATTCATTCATTCTGCGATAAACTTCGAAGTTCCTTTAACGTCAACAAAGCCGCGGGTAAAAGATAGTGATAACATATACGAAACGAAAGTTATATTGCGAAACTGTATCACCATACGCATGTATACATCATCTATCTTTACTAGCTGAAGGGTCAGCTAAAGAAGAAGAACTAAGAACTAAACGAGATGTACATAAATTGGTTCTGGTTTTAGTATTATTTTCTTTTACACTGTACTAGAAAGTATAAGTATTCATTATAGTTTCACTTACATTTGCAGATAATTTGAATTTTTTTTCGCGTAACCAATTCAATATTTACGCCTCGGGTTGACTGGCAGAGAATGACTAAAGGCGTTAAGCGTCCCTTTGTATAACTTTCTTCGTAAGGTTAACGATAAAGTGTAAATAAATTAATGAATAAATAAATAAATATTTATAGTAGTTTAAAATATTTAATAAATATTTACTCGAGTCTTTTGGTTAAGTAAAGACTATTAAAGATGAAAATTAATCTTCCCACGTCGTTACGGCAACCCAAATCTGATTAAAATTGCCTATATTGCCTCCTCATTTAAAGTGCTATTTTATGTTGACAGTATAAAATTTACCTTCAGGGACCTGTTTTAAGCTATAATTTGGCATAAAGAATATAAACACATTAAAGGGATGTTTAATTTATAATGTTTTCAAGATTTACGATCTTAGAAAATAATTATTCTGAGAATCTTCTTATATCATGATTAATTATTCAAATGTTTCGTAAAGATTATGTGATGTTTCAATTTAAATACGACTTTAAATATAGTTAATTATGGATACCTGCAATTTATGGAGACCTGCAATTTTGCTCATGGGAATCAGTTCCCTAAGGGGAAAATTATCCGTTTAGTTACCTAATTCAGAAAGAAACCTCTAAACGGAGTCAAAGAAGTTTTCATGGACGAAGTTAGAGGCATGATTAGTTTTCTAATTCGAAGACTGGTCAGAGTCTGAATAATGATACTGGTTAAAGAAACTGTGATATACACACACAGATACACATTTTTTTATAGAAAAGGGAGGCAAACGAGCAGGTGGCTTACTTGATGGTAAGTGATTACCGTCGCCCATGAACACTCGCAATACCAGAGGCATAGCAGATGCGTTGCCTCCCTAAGAGTGCCCCCCCCCCAGAATTGGGGGCCGAGGGTATGTGGGCAACCAGTTACCTGCACTCACCAGACGAATCGCAGAAGTTTGTTAGACTTCTACTTCACGCCGGTATTCTGTGGGGTCGTTGTACTTCCCCGGTCGAGCCGGCACATTCCAACATGTTATTAGATCTGTTTCTTTTCATAAGTTTTTGAAAAACCCATTGGCACGAGCCTGTCACCTGGTGATCGAACTCGGGTCTCTTGACTCGAAATTCCGACCACCCTACCCCTCGGCTATCGTGACACATCTGATAATTATATTTATTTTCAATGTCATTGGGGGTCATTGTAGAAGCGTGCTCGTCGCGACCCCTGCCAGCCCTTTTCAGGGCTGCAATTCTACACAGCTGCGCACCCATGCAAACGAGGGTTAGGGCGTACCCCCAAGGCGACGCACACCAGTTCATCCCCGTTGGTGTGAAATGCAGCGCGCAAAGCGGCGATGGGGACCGCCACCCGTCACGCACAGCCCGACACGGCGGAAGGTGGAGGACGCAGTGCAGAGTTGGCACGTGGAATGTTAGAGGAGGCATGAGAGATAAGACGAATGAGTTGATTGAAATAATGAAAGAAAGAGAATTAGATGTCGTGTGTTTGTCGGAGACCAAGCGGAAGGGCAGTGGTACTGAAGAGCTCCCTGGCGGGGCGTTAGCTCTATGGTCCGGAGTCCCGGAGAGCGAGAGCGCCTGCCAGGGAGTGGGGGTGCTGCTGTCGTCTCGGTTGGTCGATGTTATGACTGAAAATAAGGTTGTGAACTCGAGACTTCTCTGGGTTCGCTTTAAATTGGGACTGACGAAGTTATTCCTTTTGGCTGTTTATGCGCCGGTGGCTTCGTCGTCCAGAGCTGAGCTGGAGGAGTTTTGGGAGAATGTAAGAAAAGTTCTAGACTTGGTTAGAGGAAACGAAAGAATTGTTGTATGTGGTGATTTGAATGGATGGGTTGGTACCGCTCGGCCAGGGTACGAGTCGGTGCTTGGAATGTTGGCGATAAAGGGTTAACGATGCTGGCAAGCTTATACTGGCTGTATGCAAGGAAAGGGTCTTCTTGTGACAAACACTATGTTTAGTCACAAGAAAATCCATATGTATACTAGAACAAGAGAGAATGAGAGAAGTATGATCGATTTATTCCTGGTGGATGACCGACTGCGAAAACAGGTGATGGATACGCGGGTGTTCCGAGGTGCTGACCCGGGAACGGATCACTACCTAGTGATTACTAGATTTAGGGGTCTGTTCGCGGGTTGGCGTCACCGGACGGCGATACCAGAACCACAGTCGGTCGGTAGCATCCGAAGCTGGAAGCTTCAGGAAGCGGACACTAGGAATAAATATCAAGCAAGGGTAGCCGAAAAGCTGGACAGCATTGGTGTTAGGAAAGAATGTGTGGAAGAAATATGGCAGAGCCTTAGAGATGGAATGGTTAGCGCAGCGGAAGACGTGTGTGGAAATGTGAAAAGAGGTAGTAGTAAAAAGGGTGATGCATGGTGGAATGACGAAGTGAAAGAAGCTGTAAATAAGAAGAAGAAAGCATGGTTAGACTACTTGGCCTCTAGTAATGATAAGGATATGAGAGAGAAGAGGAAAGAAAGATATAAGCTCCAGAAAGTTCACACGAAAGCATTGATTGAGGAAGTGCGTGAAAGGAGTAGAATGGAAGCGGACGAAAGGTTGTCGCACAACTTCAAGGAGAACTCCAAACTCTTCTGGAAAGAGGTTGGAAGGACCCGGAGTGGTGCGACAGCCTTAAGATTGAATAAAGTGCTTTCGGGAACCAATGACGTCCTCTCAGAAAAATCGGACGTCATGCAGCGATGGAGCGAATTTTATAGAGAGATGTATGCGTGTGATGATCTTAGTGAGGGATCCGGGGGTGACGCCGTGACTGGTACGCCAAACTCGGACCTCGATGACACTGAGGTCATCAGTATGAAAGAGATTGAATGTGCGATTAGAAGTTTGAAATGTGGTAAGGCTGCGGGACTAGACAGAGTTACTGCTGAAATGGTCAAGTATGGTGGGCTACGCGTCTGGGACAGCTTTCATCTGCTGTGCAATTTGTGCTGGCGAACGGGGGCTGTTCCGGATGATTGGCGATCCGCGGTCATTGTGCCTTTATATAAAGGTAAAGGTTCACATTATGACTGCGGGTGCTATCGGGCGATCAGCTTGACCAGTTTAGCAAGTAAAGTTTACTCGAAGGTCGAAGGACACGTAGGATGCAAGATAAATCGGAAAGATTTCTATGGGAGGCACAATGCGGATTTAGACCTGGAAGAGGATGCACGGATCAAATGTTTTCTCTCCGCATGATCACGGAGAAGCTTCTGGCTGCTAACCAGAAGATTTTCTGTGCTTTTGTGGATCTTGAGAAAGCATTTGATAAGGTTGTAAGGAAGAAAATGTGGGAACTGTTGCCGGGGTATGGTGTGGATGGTCGATTGCTAAGGGCTGTGCAGTCACTTTACTGTGACTGTAAAGCCTGTGTGCGGGTAGGGCATGATCTGTCACCCATGTTTAGCGTCAAACGGGCGTAAAACAGGGTTGTGTCATGTCTTCCTGGCTATTCATACTGTATCTCGACAGCTGTTTACAGAAGCTGAAAGATAGCTGTTTGGGTGTGAAATTGGGTGACATAAAAGTAAATTGTCTGCTTTATGCTGATGATGCAGTGCTTATAGCACCATCAGAGGCAGAACTGCAGGCATTAGTCACGTGTATGAAAGAAGAATGTGAAATTAATGGTCTCCGTTTGAATGCTAATAAAACTAAGGTTCTGGTATTTGAAAGGGACGAAGAAAGAACGAAGTGCGAAATTTGGGTAAATCAGGAATGTCTAGACCAGGTGAATGAAATTGTAAACTTGGGGAGTGCGTTTAGCCGGGATGGAAGATGTTATTTAGATGTGGACAGGCGTGTCGCTGCCGGGAACAAAGTCAATGGTGCCCTGACTGCGTTAATCAAAAGGCAAGGCGTTGTGAAAAGTGCACGCCTTGCAATACATAACGCAGTGTTGGTACCGACTTTGTTATATGGCAGCGAAACCTGGGTATGCCAGAAGAAGCATAAAAGCAGGTTGAATGCAGTGGAGATGCGATCTCTTCGTAAAATGTGCGGCCTTACCATGGCCGACCGAAAGCGAAACGAAGAGATTCGCAATATGGCAGGTTTGAAAGATGACCTTGTCTCAAAATGGATAAGGGCGTGCTTCGATGGTTTGGGCACGTTGAGCGAATGAGTGAAGACCGAATGGTGAAGAAAATATATAGCGCGAAAGTTAATATTAAAAGGTGTCGAGGTAGACCGAGATTAACTTTCGAAGACCATGTGAGCAAATTGCTCGAAGAGAGGAGAGTCAAGAGTACTCGGATACCTAGACGTGCATGTATGAAGAAGATGATGAATCTGAAAGAAGCGAAAGAAGTATGTAGGGATCGTGACACTTGGCGATCTGTTCTCTCTGGCTACCCCGTCAGGGATTGTGCGTGAAGATAAATAAATAAAAATAAATAAATTTTCAATGTCTTCTATTTTTCATCACAGTGTCTCACGTAACCTTTTTTCTTTAATTACAAAGTGTTGAGGTCGATTCGACCGAAAGGATATCGAGGTAACCTATCTTATGATAACAGATAACTAATTGTTTTCTAATGAAATGTTGTCATGAGACCTATTGTTTCAAAATGAAATCGTTAAGAAATAAAAATATTCACTATACATGTCTGGTCACATGGAGGAGGGGAATTGGTTACACCTCCATATCGATTCAAATAAAACTCGAGTGTGTTAAAAAGTTCCTTAAAGTTGTTACACTGCGTAGAATACCCCAGGGACTAGAGAACGGTATTATAACCCGCAGTGCGGTTGCGGCAAATTTAGGGTTAACACAATTGATATAATAAAAGAAATAAAAAAAATATCTTCACGCAATTCCCAATACAGAGTTAGACAGAGGTCTAGTTTAGACAATTAAGCCCCTTTACCCCACCTTCGATATTTTCGGGACAATGTGACAGGTGGTGAGCCCATCGCCGTCTTTATATCCAAGCCAACGATATAATTCGCACATAAGTTTTTGAAAAACTTATTGGTACGAGCCTGTAACCCGGGGATCGAACTCAGGTCTCTTGACTGGATATTCCGACTATCCAACCACTCGGCTATCGTGACTTTGATGATAAAAATACCACAAGTGATGATAAAAATAATCATGTACGATACAGTTATTTTGTCTCCACGCATTTCCCAATACCTGGGATAGATCTTGACAATTTAGTTCCTTCGACCCACATTTCACCGGAGCATAGTTTCGGGACAACGTGACATGTATTGAGCCTGTTAGTGGTGATAGCCACCAACCAAGCTAACGATAAAAATCGTAAATGAGTGTCGAAAAAATTGGTACAAGCCTTCATCCAGTAAATCGAACTCATATTTCTTGATTTTATTTTCGATTAGGCGACCATGCCAATAGCATTTTTTTTGGATTTATTGTGTTCCTATGTCCTGCAGTGGTCTATCGAAAGTTTAATACTTTACCGCAATAAAATTAATTTCTGTGTGTCGTTATACTAGTTCAATGGAGGTGATTAATCTACCAGCTGTCGAGAGCTTAGCCGAAGTTTGGCGTCATTAGAATCGTCTCAATTAATTGTTCAAACTGTGTACTTTATTTAGATTATGAAGTCTATAATTTATTCTTTTCAAAGATTAAATTTATTTTCTTATTTTATATCTGAATCTGACAGCCGTAGAGAAATAGGATTTCACTGGAGTTAGCAGAGCAACGGTGCATGATATCGTTGTAGGTTGTGGTATCTACTACTGGAACATAAAGTTTAATATAAATGTAATAAAGATGTTTCTATCTTACAATGGTTTCCGACCCATATAAATTTTGATTCTATGGACTGGAAGGAAATACTATACCACTCCGCTAATCTGACTGAGGCGTTAAGAGCTAAATTAAACATTTTCCTTTATGACCACGGATGAACGTCAATGGATATTTTACAGCTAAGAGTTCTGAAACTGCTACCACAGCTAGAAGCAGCAAGATCAAGAAGAATTATAGTAAACTATATATATACTTATCTTTACGCTCAATCTCAAACGGGGTAGCCAGAGAGAAGTGTCACAATCGTTTACATAAATCTTTCACTTCTTTCAAATTCATAAATATCCGAGTACTCTTGACTTTTCCCTCTTCGAGCAATTTAATCATATCGTCTTCGTAAATTAGCCTGGGCTTACCTCGAAATATCTTAATATTAACTTTCGCTCTAATTATTTCCTCCACCATTTGGTCTTCAATCATTCGCTCAACGTGCCCAAACCATCGAAGGATGCCCTTATAAATTTTAGTGATAATATCATCTTTCAAAGCTCTATATGCGAACGAGTCAAGTGAGTAGCTAAAAAACAACTACGTGAGAATTTATTTTGAAAATAATACTGGAGACAGCTGCTACGATCATATAATTTATATTGAGTACTGATTTATGGTGACAGTATCCTGAATATAAAATAATTCGGCTATATATTCGTTTTCTCAGTGAAGATGGAACCACATTTTTGAATGCTTAAAGAATGCTTAAAGTAAATCAATGAACACAGTATGTACATTGCTTCTTTTCAGAGTCCAGGATCATTTTAACGCACTAGAAGATTTAATAAAGCAATTCGTTACCTCTTCATAACCAATTTAGTATCGAGAAACTTACCTGAAACAAAATAAAATGGTAATTTTAATTTCTAAGTAAACTTTTCTGTATTATTAATTGGAGTTATGGCATGTCCTCCTTAAAGGGAGAAGCCACGGTTCAGTAGAGTTTTGTATGTAAGTATTTATAAAACATTCGCCATATTTTTAAGGCTGTTATGTGTTTTAGCGTGTAAGTTTAGTGTGTTAGTAAATAGTTTTTATACTCCCAAGTAAGTTCATTGTTAAGACACCAAAATAATAACTAATAAAAGCACCTCTAAAGCTTGAAATTTTTGGTCATAACCGTCACTAACCGTCTATTGCTCATATTGGCACCAGGACGTAAGTTTTCATCACATATATAATACTTTATATAATTATAAAAGGCAATAAACAGGTATAGAAAACATAACAGTTATATTCACAAATTATTATATTAAAAAATTAGTCTTTAAAAAAATCTTATATCAGTATGAAAATATATTCAAAAATATGGATAATCCTGAGAAAACTCTTAAAGTATAATTTTCTTAAAGTTACAGACCGGTAATGACGCCTTTACGTCTTGTAGAAAATGTTCTACACACGCTATCATCCATTAACAGAGTAAAAGCTTAGAGAATAAGTATAACATGTAAAATATAGGTCTTTTAATGAACCAAGAAATATCCTACCTATTTATGAGCCTTGAACATTAAGACTTAAAGTTCAAATTTGTACAGTAAGGAAGTAAAACCTGGCAAACGAAAAATAAATCCAATGCCTCCACCACAAAGCTTGATTTCGTGCGCCGACCAAATTCCGCATTACGTATCAGCGAATTGCAAGCAATTAGGTACTAGCTGCTTTTTATATTGCAGATATTTAAAATTAATGTCATTATAAAATTATTTACTTACCATCCGTCGTCGAAGTTATATTCATCGTGATTTATAAGTAGTTTCTTATGGGCTGTTCAGACTATCTACGAGATGATTAATAAAGCTTCTTAAAGGAAACAATTAATGAAAATATAGTTAAAATTATGTAGATACTGATCTCGTTCGGTTTTCAAATTTCAGTCAAATGATGTTACACACGCACACGTGCAATAGAAATGTCAACGCGAAGGCTCAGAAGGCTCAGAAGGTTCAATTACCGTATTGCAGATGTATTAGTTCATTTATCAATATTTTTTAAATTTCACACTTATAACACTGTTCCAAAATACACATTTGTTCTACAATCGCGGCGTGAGAACCACGAAATATTGTTTTTCGAACGTCAAATGTCAAGTATTGGCGCGAACACTTGACAGTCGGATGATTGATTCCGGGCGAACCGATCGCGTACCACTTGCGTATTACCTAATCACTCCATATACATCACTGCCTCATTCGGAGGAATCAGAATTATCAAGGAAAGATGCTACTTTGAAGGGAATCCAAAGCTTTTTGATAGTGTAACGACAAAACAAATAGTCCGGAATGAGTGAAGCTCGAGCATGCGCAGTCAGTTCTGCCGTATGCGTACATTGTTAAGCGGCGGCTACGTGAACTTTGTACGTTGGAGCAATATGGAATATTTCATGATGTGTTATTTTTACGACACATGAAACAATTACAAATTCAATGAGTGCTTGCATATTAAAACTGAAACCAGATGTCGTTTTGCAAATAGTGACATTGTTACAGCGATAAATTGTTTCATTTGTTGCTTACATAGCAAAGCGTAACAAACTGTATACTACTGTAACATTTTTATTTAATTGCATGTGTTAAAACTATTATTGACACAAATTTGTTAGTGTTCCTTGTTAGACGGGTTTCTTAATTATTTTCATTGGAATGCATATTACATTAGATATAGAATAAATATTTGTACTATAATATTGGACAGTTTCTTATGGGATATTAAAATAAATAATTATTATCTCAGAGTGATTTTAATTTTTATACTAATATGAAGCAAAAAAAATAAATAAATTTATAAATTTAAAATTTTAATATTTTTATAAATGGAATACTTATAAAAGTCCCTCTGTGAACGTCCCTCTACTTCTGCAGCGAGCAACTAGGCAGGCACGTACCGCGCAGGGCCCGCTACTCTTGAGATATTTATCCACGGGTGACGGCTACCTGATACTTGTTATGTGTATGCCGCTCAGATCTAGATATAGCACGTCTGTGAACTACGCAGCTGTGTATAAAGTACACGCAATTTTCATTGTTATTGCTATCGTTGTTGAGTTTAATGTTGCCTGCACGTCCATACGTGCGTGTTCTCGTATATAACAATGTGTGAGCTTATGATAAATCGTTGATCCTAACATCCGATTTAGGTCTTTAGATATAATATGAAGCGGGTTCAGTAGGGCAGGTATGTTCGCTGGCCCGAATACCAGGTGTAGTGATCAAGAAGGAGAGTGCTTGATGGATTGCCAGTCCACCCTACACATTCATCCGCTTTGCAGGACAAGTAGAACGATGCAAAATAATACTGAACACTTAACCCTTTGCTGTTTCACCTCAGCCTCATAAGTTGACGGAGAAAAGGAGGCATAGCGAACGCGATATCAAAATCTCTTCCTCCGCGACTCTATCTTAGCTGTGCAACCAATCTTAGGATGACCAGGGCAACAAGATAAAAATAGGGAGTGTCCATAGTCCCCCCCAAGGGTGCACTCGAAGTAGGCTGACCAATCCTACTTGGAGCAGCCACTTCTGACTGGCCATTCCCGTAGGCAGGCCATGTAGAGGCTTTTGGTTCACAATGATTGCACGTGGTGGGTGCAATGTGTATCCCATCGCCAGGAAAAAATGCACTGGGGCGACAAATATAATCTAATGCAGTATAAAAAGTAGCAAAGTTACAGAAAATTAAATCATTATGAAAATTCTCACACCTGAACAATACAAGCCTTCAATAATTTATTATTTTTTCAGATATTGGATAATCTGTAGAGTCAGGATAGCCGAGTAGATGGGTGATCGGTATTCGAGTGAAGAGATCGAAGTTCAATCTTCAGGCGGCAGGCTCACACCAATGGCTTTTTTCAAAAACTAATGTACGATTTACATCGTTGGCTTGGACTTAAAGATGGCGACAGGCTAACTGCTTGCCACGTTGTCCCAAAAAATGTCTTCGGTGAAAGGTGTGTCGAAAGGACTTAAGTGTCTAAATTTTGGCGTTGATCCAAGAGACTAGAAGTAGGTATAGATATTAATGAACTGATGTAGACACACTGGAAAATTAATTTCTATTTGAATTGAGAGTAATTTAATGTTAATGATAATTTTAATTCATTTTTCAATCCGACCTCTAGATAGTCGAGTTTGTAGCGAACCTGCGATCGAAGCTGAACGTTGCGGTTTAAAATACCGCTAGGAGAAAACATTGTGTGGTGAATATAAATTTCTGTACTTGAATCATGGACCTTTATGTGTACAAATGAATATTTATGTATGTAAATATGTATCTATGTAAAAACGGTAAGCTCGGATATTAAAACGTCGATAGGCTTATCATTTGTACATGTTCATGGTCCCAAACAAGTGAGTCGAAAAAAAATTCAATGACTAGACCTCTGCTTACCTAGGGTATTGTGTACTGTGTGTGGGAAATTGTGTGAATTGACATTTACTAATATTAAATAATCGTTATAGAATTCTAAAACATTAATATTTTATACTGACTTCGAAGTGGTAACATTTTGTACTGTCGTCGCGGTTTTAATTAATTTAATTTTTTTTATTAAATTAATGTTTATTTTTCATTACCTCTACTTACCTATGAGCTTATTAGCATCGGCGAACCACAGTTCTAATTGAAGAAGAAAATAATTTTAGACCCGAAATTTAAATACTTGGTGTCAAAATTTTGACCCAAAGGCCTAAATTGTATAAAATAAAAAATAAATAAATATCTTCACGCAATTCCCAATACAGGGGTAGACAGAGGTCAAGTCTACACAATTAAGTCCCTTTGACCCACCTTCCACCGAAGATATTTTCGGGACAACGTGACAGGTGGTGCGCCCGTCGCCGCCTTTATGTCCTAGCCAACGATGAAATTCGTACATAAGTTTTTTTTTGAAAAAACAATTGCAATTGCGTGAAGATATTTTATTTTTTTTTTATTTTTATTAACAAAACAATTTGGCGATAGGTTAGCATTTAAGAGTACGAAACGTCCTTATTCCAATTCCGATCGATCGGAATTTCGTTCCCAAGTAAGTCACGATAGCCGAGTGATTGGGTGGTCGGAATTTCGAGTCAAGACACCCGAGTTCGATACCCAGGTGGCAGGCTCGTACCAATGGGTTTTTCAATAAATTATGTACGAATTATATCGTTGCTTGGACATAAAAACGGCGACGGGCTCACCACTTGTTACGTTGTCCCGAAAATATCATCGGTGAAAGGCGGGTCAAAGGGACTTAATTGTTTAGACTAGACCTCTATCTAACCCTGTATTGGAAATTGCGTGAAGATATTTATTTATTCTTTAAGTAAGGCCTCTGCAAGGCGTGATCGCGGACTACTTGAGCAACAGATACTTTTTGTACAGAAAGACTCGAAGGGAGATCCAGTGCGGTGTTCCGAAAAGTTCGGTGGGCCTAATTCTGTAGAACATCGCGATGGCGCGGTTTTGAGTGTTGATCTTTACGCTAGCGTAAATGTTGTTTGCAATGCAGACACCCTAGTGGTCGTTAGCGGGAACACGTTTGAAAGGACCTCGCCGAGATTGGGGTGGTAATCGTTGTCGCCAGAATCCACTTGGAATTAGAAATAGCGCCAATAAGACCGACGCGCTATGGTTCCACAAATTGCCTAGGCACCTTAGACTTTGTGAACCTAAGACGCTGCTGCCCGTCACCGGTCTGTTAAAATTTGGTCCGGTATTTTATGAGATGGTTATTCTGCCATTGATCGTAGCCAATGGCATTTACTAGGCTTTTTCCTTAGTCCTCTCTTACGACACCTTTGGGAAGCAAGGTGGTGGCATACCCTTCGCCGGTGCCACACGGCAACACCACCCTGCTAATTGATCGTAGAAATGAGAATGAATGTATAACTGATTCAGGTAACTACCAGGCAAAGAAATGGTCTATTACAATTACGAATTGAAAAGAAAAGTGAAAAAAAATATGAATGAAGTCACGATAGCCGAGTGGTTGATTTTCGAGTCAAGAGAGCCGAGTTCGATCCCTAGGTGGCATGCTCGTACCAATGGGTTTTTAAAAAACTAATGTGCGAATTATATCGTTGGCTTGGACATAAAGACGGCGACGGGCTCACCACGTGCTCTCGACGTGGAAGGTGGGTCGAAGGGACTTAATTGTCTATATTAGACCTCTGTCTACCCCTGTTTTGGGAATTGCGTAAAAAAAATAAATGAGTCGAAACAAAATAAATATAAAGTTTTAACTGTTTTAATAAAAAAACCTTGCCAGTTGCAAATATTAATGTAGTATTGTGATATTTGGGGACTCGTTTATGGGGTATATAGGTCAACGGTGACATAGGGATTTTAATAAATTAAACGTGATCGCCTGACATGTTACATTTAAAAGAAATGTATACTTAAAAGCAATTGTAAAATGATAATATTTTTTTTTTATTGAAATCATGTAAAAACGTGTAAAATCATGTAAACTGTAGTCAAAACTATTTCGCTGGTTTTCTTGCTTTTTTACCGCTTCTGTATTCCTGGTTGGAAGACCGGACACATTGAAATGAAACACACAAAAGTGGTAGTTTTAGTCAGTCCAGCACTTTACGCTGATGCCATATACTTTGCTTTCAATCATGGAAAATGTTTTCGATTTCACCCGCGTAAAAAAATTGCAACGTGCATAGTTCGCTTTTAAGAGGTGTTCGGGATCATTATTATTATTATTATTTATCTTCACACACAATCCGTGACGGGGTAGCCAGAGAGAACAGATCGCTAAGTGTCACGATCCCTACATACTTCTTTCGCTTCTTTCAGATTCATCATCTTCTTCATACATGCACGTCTAGGTATCCGAGTACTCTTGACCCTCTTCGAGCAATTTGCTCACATGGTCTTCGAAAATTAGTCTCGGTCTACCTCGACACCTTTTAATATTAACTTTCGCGCTATATATTTTCTTCACCATTCGGTCTTCACTCATTCGCTCAACATGCCCAAACCATCGAAGCACGCCCTTATCCATTTTTGAGACAAGGTCATCTCTCAAACCTGCCATATTGCGAATCTCTTCGTTTCGCTTTCGGTCGGCCATGGTACGGCCGCATATTTTACGAAGAGATCGCATCTCCACTGCAATCAACCTGCTTTTATGCTTCTTCTGGCATACCCAGGTTTCGCTGCCATATAACAAAGTCGGTACCAACACTGCGTTATGTATTGCAAGGCGTGCACTTTTCACAACGCGATATAAAGTGTGCGGGGTAATATAACTAAGAAAATATGAGTTACTAGGTTGCTTTTCTTTATATCCCCTATAATGTTTTGTTTAAAATTTGGTAATTAAATCTTTGCATAGTTTATAGATGTTCGTTAACTTTCTACGTTTTAATCTTTACTTATCCAAGCAAAGAACTATTACAACCTTTAAATTGGAAGACAATACAGGTTAGGAAAAGCTTATTAGCTGAAATATAGAAAGAGTACGTTAGACCGTAACGTTGAATATAATTCAACAAATATTTTTATTAGGAAGTACATTTGTTGTTGCAAGTCATTATGAGTCTCCCTTCAACACGGCCATGGTTTTCACTGTAAAATTCCACAAAAAAAAAATTTTTTTTCTAACCCATTTTTCCATGTACTTCCCTTTGAACTGTAATATTACCGAATGTACATATGTGAATTTGAATGTATATTTATGGCACTTATTTACTTTTCCCCGTTGTACGGACTTTACTGGTTACTGCATACAAAGCTTACGACGACTGATACGTACTTTCTCTCTTGTCACCAAGGTATGCGATGGGCCAAGGTCATAGATTTGTGATATTATAGTAATGGTAACCACGTACGGTTCCTTCTCATCTAACTCCCGTAAACAAGAGAAGCTGTGACAGTTTAAGATTCCAGTTGGTAATATCCGCGTATTCAATGGGACGCCTCGCGAAGAGAAGTAAGAAAATTCCTCGACAAATATTTTGAAAAAATTAAAATTAGAATATAATTTTTTTAATATCTCAAGACGAGACGTTTGGACCAAAATATTTTGATAATAACTGTACTAAATATTAACATAATTAAGTTAAGCACCACAAATCTCATAGCCTAGGGTGCGGACTGGCGTACGTAACGACACAGGTTGAGTTGGCCATTAGATTATTTTCGAGAAACACTTCAGTTATAAGCACTGAAGCTTAGTTGGGATTGTTAACAAGAAGAAAGAGAAAATAATAAAGATAATAACGTTGTTTGGAGTTTTTATAAGAAATAATATTTCCTGTAAATATAGGCAAATACTAATATGGCAGTAAAATTACTGCCATATTTAGTAGGAATTATCTCGTAGTTTTTAATGACATTAATATTCCACTAAGTCGATTTATAAGAACCGTTGATAAAGTCCGGAGATGTTTTAATTATTAAGCACATAAGCACCTAAAGGGTTTCCTTAAACTTAGACGTAACGAAGTTCTCAGTGAACTGAAGATAATCAGCTTCATAAAATAATCAGTTAGGCATATTTTAATAAAATATCTTTAAGCCCTTCCCACTACAGGGGTAGACAGTGGTCTTGACAATGAAGCCTCGACCCACTTTCCCCCGAAGACGTTTTTTGGGAATTCGTGAAAGGTGGTGACCCTTTCGCTGTTATGTCTCAGCCAACGATATAAATCATACATCAGTTTTTTGGAAAACGAAACACTAATACGAGCCCAGGAGAACAAACTCGGGTCTCTTGACTCCTATTCCGATCACACAACCACCCGGTTATTGTGACTATTAATAGATTACTATATTTTAATACTATATTTAAATACATTAAAAAATTAGAATCATAAAATTATGTATATGAAATATCTTCCCGCCATTCCCAATACAGGGGTAGACAGAGGTCTAGTCTAGACAATTAAGTCACTTCGACCCACCTTCCACCGAAGATATTTTCGAGACAACGTGACAGGTAGTGAGCCCGTCGCCGCCTTTATGTCCAAGCCAATGATATAATTCGTACATAAGTTTTTGAAAAAACTCATTAGTGCGAGCCTGCCACTTGGGGATCGAACTCGGGTCTCTCGACTCGAAATTCCGACCACCGAACCACTCGGCTATCGTGACTTCTTAAAACATTTATGTTTTTTCTATTATTGACCAATAACGAATTCTGAACAAATGAAATGATTTTTTGCCACCTTTATATTTCTCCCTCAAATGCTTTTTTGTTTGAAGCTGTTTGAAAAGGTTTGCAGCGAGGAAGGATTTTCTCATGTCTTTCATCTTAGGTTGGAGAACTTCACTATGCACTAATAACTATGCCTTAAAAGGCAATAATTATTCTGATTAGTTTTATCGATATAAATGTCATTTATAAAAATTGCCATTTTCATGAATGTTTCTTCTTTTGGATGTCGTAAGAGGCCACTACCTTTAAAGTAAAATTAGCTATCTACAGATGGCGGGTAACCATCTCGACATATATCAGACTAGAATTCAGCAGGCTGGTAACGGGCAGTAGCACAGTAGTACTGTGAGAGATGATTGGTACAGCGGTCGTCAATCCGTAAAACGTGGCAATTATGGCAAACCTCGTTCGTGGGAGGCCTAGCTCTTTCAGTGGACTTTCACAGGCCGTTATAATGGTAATAAAGAAGCAGATGATAGTTAATTGACTCAGGCGTTACTTTGCGGAAATTCATTGTAAACTAGTTATTGAAAAAGTTACTTCGCAACAGTCTGCATGCAAATATAAAAAGGTATATGTTACCTCTTCTTCTCTTCGGACCAGGTAACATACACCTTTTTATGTTTGCATACGGAATGTTGCGAAGTAACTTTTTCAATAACAACTTTTAATAATGAAGCACTTAATAATCCCGTATTCAATTTCTTGGAGAGGTAAAATCAAATTCATACACAGTCTTTGTCACTAAATAAATTACTACAATATGTCAAAATCAAGGAATTCTTCAGCTTAGTGTTTATGGAAGTTTATCTGAGCCTTCTTGCAAACTGAGCTGAGCAATATCCCGAGAGAATCTTAATAAGATCCTTCATATTAAGACCTGGAAACCTACTTAATTAGAGCGTAATCTTAAAGTTTCCCAGCCTACTTTAAGTTTTATTAAGCCTCTGCGTATTAACCTAGAATAAAATTTAGGAGACGAATTTTAAATTTTTTTACCATTTCCCTGTTTTTCATATCTAGACGTTCCTACGCTAAGTCTCTGACTAACGACTACGAAGAAACTACATTGTCTAGATCTCTGGAACTAGACAATGTAGTTTCTTCGTATCGTCAGTAAAATATGTACTGTTAATAACGTATGTGCTAGATTTTGTTATGTTATTCCTCCGCGTAGCCACGTAACACCATTTTTAAATAAACACTACATTTTAAAAATGAAATCTAGGCAGAAGCTTCACTTAGCGTGCCTTCTATTTCTCGTACTAAACAGTCAAAAGCCAGGGTATCTATATAGAAAGCTAATGTTAGTATCCCAAAACAGAAGTTGCAAAAGTAGGCAGTGTGCACAGCAACTTTCTATTCAACTCTACAGAACCGCGGCGTTTCGAGGCAGTTTCAGATACGCTGCCCCAAAATGTTGGAATAACATTCCGCCAATTAGAAATGTCAAGAATATTAACACATTTAAATTAAAACTAAAAAAATTCCTCATCGAGACGCAAAGGCAACATGAAGACCCCCAACACAACATTTCCATAATATACGTAGCATTTTTGCTATCATCTTTCTTTAGTACTCGTGTTACTATTCCCTAAAACCTGCTTTAATTATAATTAATATTTTTTTAATTATTGCAACTTAACACTGATATTTATATATTAGTTACTATTTTATTACATGTTTAGTTATATTATATAGCCCTTTGGTTTTATTATTGTATTGTATGTGTATATAATGTGTATATTTATACTTTTAATTATTGCCCGTAATTTATAATATAAATTATATGGTTTGTAACTTACGTATGTGTCTCTTTAGTTAGCTAGCACTTTAACTAAATAAGAAATATGCGGAGTTCGTTACGCCAATGACGAGGTTATTTGGCTGAAAATCAGCGCTGAGCGGGATTTTCCTTGCTTAGCAGATGCTGAGAAAACCCCTTTTTGGCACAATTTTGTTTTTCATTTTTTTATTTTCATTCATTGATTCATTAATAAGTCATGATAGCCGAGTGGTTGGGTGATCGGAATTCGAGTCGAAAGACCCGCGTTCGATTCCCAAGTGGCAGGCTTATACCGTCTTTTTTAAAGACTTATGTATGATTACTTCTTATGTATCCTTTACTTGCATATAAAGACGGCGAGAAGCTTACCAACTGTCACGCTGTCCCAAAAAATTTCTTCGGTGGAAGATAGGTCGAAAGACCTTAACTGTCTAGACCTCTCTCTAAACTCAAAAAGTAATTGATGGGTCAACTTGAGATTTCAAGCACTGCCTTCCACGGCCGAAATGTGGAAAAGGGCGGAGTCAATGACCAGATCCATCGGGGAGTGATGTTTGGACGTCTTTATGGTATGAGAAATAACGAAGGGACCACAAACACCAAGATCCAAAACTGATTAAACAAATAGCTTTCTAATGTGTCCTTAAGTGTCTTTTTGGTCTGAAAGTGATCCTATTAACTACGCTCTGCTAAGAACAAAGAAGGATACCTAGAGATTCTTTCGTCTGTTTTTTTCATTAAATTGTGATATCACCAATCAAATCAATAAAAAAATTACAATCCATGGATGTAATTTGTTACTTATACTTATGCACAAATGATTTGATTTAAATGCAAGTACCAATTCACCAGGATCTAAGAGCTGGCCACACTATGAAAACTGGTATAAACGAGACTCGTCCACGGAGTTCGTCACATTAAGCTCGTATATTCAAAAAGGAATGAGCGTTTATCTGATCGAAATTCAAGTGTGTTTATTAATTAATAAAATTGAAGAAACTTTTCTACCTGCGTCACTCTTGACATTACAACAACAAAATGTATATAATTCGAGGCCATGTGAAATGATTGTAATGTTTTCCATAATAATTTTGTATTAATATTACTATATTATATCTTCAACATCATTTCTGATGGGGCAGTTATACAGAATAGATCGCCAAACTCTTTCACTTCTACCAAGTTTATCATTTTCCTCATGCACACTCCTTCAGGTATTGTTGACCCACCTCTTTTTCGAGCAATTTGCTCTACTTTGTTTTGTTTCTGTCAAATTTATCATTTTCTTCGTATGAAGTCATGTATATGTCCGTGTAATGAAGACCCTCTCTACTTCGAGCAAAGTCTTCGAAAGTTAGAATTGGGCCTCCTTCGACCTCTGTTAATATTATCTTTCGCCCTACGTATTTTTTTTCACGTGTGCTTAAACCATCGAAGAACGCCCTAGTCCATTTTATTGATAACATTATTTTCTTTTTTCTCTTTAATTTAATATGATGTAATATAATGTTTCAAACTTGTTGCATTGAAAAACTTTTCCTTTTGATTTCGATCTGTTAAGATACGACTGCACATCTTACGAAGAAAAAACATTTTCACTGCATTCATCTTGCTTTTATGTTTCTTCTAGCAGAATCAGGTTTCGTTGCCATGTAACAAAGTCGGTACCAGTACTTAGTTACCTATTCCAAGGCGTGCAATTTCCAGGACATCTTTGATTTGGTTCCCGGCAGTCATACGACTGTCTACATCTAAATCGACGTAAATTAAAATGAACTTCAATCACCTCTTCTAGCCATTCCTTATTTACCAATATTTCACGGTTCGATCTCTTCAGCCCTTTCAAATATTGACTTATCGATTTAATTCAAATGGAGACCTTTAGTTTCACATTCATCATACTTGAAATTCAGCCTTCTGATGGTGCAATAAGCACTGCATCATCGGAATATGCGGCTTTGGTTGTCTTCGAAGATAATGATCGCGGGTTTGAATCCCGCAAGGGACAAAATATTTTGTGTGAAGGATATATATGTTTGTACTCGAGTAATGGATGGTTTGTTTATTTATTTATTCGAAGAAAAAAAAACATAATTTTTACAAAGTTTTTGAGCTAGATAAATGTTAAATATGCAAAGCAACTTTAGCATTTGTGGTTGAACAAGGCTTATGATATATAATAGGTTCATATAACTAGGTTTATAATATATGAATATTTATGTTGTAAATGTATACGGCGATAGACTCTCCATCTCTCGTTGTTCCATAATATGCTTCGGTGAATAGTGGGACGAAAGGATTTCATTATGAATACGGTGAACATTTGCCACGGTTATGAAGTATATCGGTGTCGATGTATGTTTCATATGTTTGCATATTACAGTTCAAAAGACTGAAAATTACAATACATAATGTACTTTTATTGATATAACACACTATTCTGTTGTAGTTCGCAATCAGCTTTGTTAGGCGCTCCCTGATTAGTAAACATGGCCGACTCCGGGCGACAATTCTACGTAATGAGATGGCTGCTTACAGACTCTGCTTCGGATTTACCTTATGTTTTAAATTATAACTGTCTTTTCTAGATGATATAATTTATTTTGATTTCGCTATAAAAATGGACATTATGTATTTATCGATGCATATAAATAAAATTGTCAAATGGAGACTGAGCCACAACTATTATACATTCAATTTTCTAGCAACAATAGTCTAATAAATATTGAAGACATGGATATTCCACTGCATTTCTTGGAAAGCGTGAAGTTAGTTCACCTGGTGGTAAGTTATTACCGACGGTCAAGTATACTATACTTATTGAACCAGTTATGGCTTATTCTTAAGACATCAGGTGGTGAGCCTGTAACTATCGTTATGTCAAGCTATCGATAAAAATCGTACAAAAGTTTAAAAAAAAAATATTGGTACGAGACTACCTCCTAAGAGTTGAGCTCGGGTCTCT
Source organism: Sericinus montela (assembly GCA_029286605.1). Classification (NCBI taxonomy): domain Eukaryota; kingdom Metazoa; phylum Arthropoda; class Insecta; order Lepidoptera; family Papilionidae; genus Sericinus; species Sericinus montela. The sequence goes on from JAGSMR010000002.1 coordinate 3,166,910, forward strand.
TGAATTCCTATCACCCAACCATTCGTCGGCTTTAAATACGCGGATCGCTCGATTCTTTACGCAGCCGAATGGTAGCGACGTTATGTGGCCTGTATAAAAGGCATGTAAAGGTCCATTGCTGGGCAAAGACCCTTCTCGCAAAAAGGTGACATAATCAATACGCAGCCTAAAAAATTTTATAGATTGCAAGAAAATATTAGTTTAGATCTTTTAACGAAATTAAATATTGTGTTGACAAGAAAACGTCCTTATTTATTATGCAATTCCCGAGGGAGCTTCTTTAAGGTTGTTCAACGTTTGTCGTCTTTGTTTGTGTTAGCTAAGACTTATTACGTTTAGTTTCTCATGTTCCTAGACAAACTTGTATGTCAATGATATGCTACATATTATAAGATAAGGGGCATTGTATTTCCATCTGAACGCGTTATACTTAATATACCCATGGAGGTTGTACCCGCGTTAGCCTAATTAGTAGTGTCCCTGCCTACAGAGATATGGGTTGTGGGTTCTAATCCCGCTGGGGGCAAATATTTTTGTATGATGAATATGAATGCTTTTACTCTAGTCATGGGTGTTTATTATGTACATATACATTTATTTAAGTATATTGTACCATTGACTTGGATACCTAGACGGGATGAGATTCGCCACCTGTCAAGTCTCAAATGTCTCAAATAATCTTTGCTGCAAGGTTGGTCGAAAGGACTTTATTATGTAGATCTATTTACCCCCAGTATTGAGAATATTCATAAAGTTTTAGGCGTATAATTCTTTAGTTTTTTGTAAATTGGCTGAAATGTGATGATAACTAGGACTATGTAACATTTGAATAAAACGCATTTTAACACTGGTAGAGCCATGCATCAGCTTTTGTTGTTGCATGAATGGGACGGCACGGCTCGACGACTTCACAGAATACCGGCGTGAAGTAGAAGTCTTATAAACCCTCTGCTTTTCATCTGGTGAGTGCAGGTTACCGGTGGCCTACATACCCCCCTCCTCCAATTCTGGGGGAGCGGGGCACTCCAAGGGAGGCAACGCATCTGCTAAGCCTCTGGTATTGCGGGTGTTCATGGGCGGCGTTAATCACTTACCATCACGTGAGCCACCTGCTCGTTTGCCTCCCTTTCCTATAAAAAAAAACATGTTCGACGCAACAAGCCAATATTATAATAAAGCAAAATACATATGTTAAAATTAGTGGGTGTGCTAGTTTGAAACCGGGACTGGCCTGTCTTCGCTATAAATTCTAATAATGTTACTAATATTCTGTACTAATATTATGTTTCAACTTTTTTTCTTCGAATAAATAGAAAAAAAATCAGTGTTCCTTATGTTTTTTGTATGATGTTTGTTTTCAACCACGTTGGTTTTCAAGATGTTTGTTTTCAACCACGAGAAAACACAAGTGAATGAACTTTGGTATGCATAGTAGCTCATAACCAGGATAAATATATATGAAATTTTTAACCCAGATGGGATCTGAAGTGTTTTGCTTCATTTAATACTATAGTTTTACTTAATGGCATCGATACTGCACCCACTGCAGGTTATAGGCGATAGGTTATGGTAGCGTAAGTAGTATTTGCCATAATAAGCGATCACAGTAACAGACATTCTGCGAATTAGACTGTATACTTTTTTATTCTGTGAGGTGTACCATGACCTCACAGAATAAAATTTCCCCGGTCGAGCCGGCCCATTCATGCAACAACAGAAGCTGATGCGTGGTTTTACCATTGTAAAATTATGGCATGTGTCAGTAGTCTTTCTTTAAAGCTTTTCCCTAAGCCACCTCTGACTACACTTAATGGATAACCGGAGTGGTAAATTCTTATGCCGGTTCCTCATGACAAAGAATGTTGTCATATAAAAATACTCGTACGAGTATATGTGAAATGGACCTAACAAATATTTGCATCTTTGCACATTTATGTAACATTACAAACGAAGTCTGTTACAAGATGGTTCGCTGTTTTGAAATACAATTGTTTGTTTTCCCTTAGAATTCAACTGTACTACAGAGACGAGCTCTTTAGCGAAAGCTTTTATTTGCGAAGACAAAGAGAATAGTAAGTCAATAAAACCGAATAAAATCAGATTCAATTTAAGAAAAGTAGTTTCCTTTTATTTTATTGCTATCGCGAGCTATGCAATTTGCAATTGCATTCGATGTTATAAATCACGTACTGGTTAGTAAGCAAGTAGAGATGAATCGCAAGAGACGTAATTCATTCTTTTGTCCTTTCAAAGTGTTTGATTTGTGTCTATTTCGAAAGACTAATAATAAGATTATTCACTTGGACTTAATGACGAAGTTACGTAGTAGAACTAGTAAAATAATGGATAACTGTTGCATTTACACATGTAGCTGCACACATATTACGTACCTGTAATACTAGTGAAATAGGCTTCTGATATGAGAGGGTTAGCTATAATTGCCTTGCTCGGCAAGCAGATTGACGATCTCAGTACCAGACATCTTGCACTTTAAACTTGTTGTTCGACAGCGGCCCTGCTTATTTTGGACTGTTATATTTAGGCGATAGCTATCCCCCATCTAACGACACCCATTAGTTATGACGGCGTATAACAGTACACTGCAGGAAATTGGCCTCTTGGTGTAATGTAGATAAATAAATAAATATCAATAAATATCTTCACGCAATTCCCAATACAGGGAAGAGGTCTAGTCTAGACAATTAAGTCCCTTTGACCCATCTTCCACCGAAGATATTTTCGGGGCAACGTGACAGGTGGTGAACCCGTCGTCGTCTATATGTCCAAGCCTACGATATAATTCGTACGTAAGTTTTTGAAAAACCCATTGGTACGAGCCTGCCAACTGGGGATCGAACTCGGGTCTCTTGACACAAAATTCCGGAATAGCTTTCGACTATCGTGACTTTCGGGTGTATATTGTAATGCAGGGTTTTCCATAATCGCCATACTTGCCAAGGGCATTGAGGGTCGCCGTATCAGTACTCCTAGCAACTTAGTCAGTGCTGACCGTTATCGGTCTGCTGAACTTTGGTCTGGTATATTTGAAGATGGCCCAGGTGCCCAGATGTCACAAGTCGAGCTCCACAATCACGCAGGTAGTCAAAAAATATAATACTAGTGAGAACTTATGGTAACAGGTTTTAGTTATTTGAAAATAAGTTATGTCTGATCACTCTGGGATCTCTATACTAATACTACAAAACTATCTATTAGTAATCTTAAAATAAAAAAAAAACCGAAAAGACGGAACCCAAAAAAGGGTCTTTAAAAAAGATAAGAAATATCATTTAAATTAAGTTTAGAATAATCATTAAGTAGTTTCTGATATATATATATATATATATATATATATATATATATATATATATATATATATATATATATATATATATATATATATATATATATATATATATATATACATATATATATATATATATATATATATATATATATATATATATATATATATATATATATATATATATATATATATATATATATATATATATATATATATATATATATATATATATATATATATATATATATATATATATATATATATATATATATATATATATATATATATATATATATATATATATATATGACTAAGTAAATATATAATAGTAAATATATATTTATAATATATATATTTAAATATTAGAATTATACATAAATTATACATAATCCACTGTTATCATTTAGAACAAAAATAATTAAAAAAGTACTAAAACGCAGCAATATCAGAATATATTTAGTATATAAAGCTAAATAATAAAACAACAAACGAGTATGCTAAGAGCACATACATACCATGCATTTAATGATTAATTCATGGCGTTAAACAAACCCTTGCAAACCCGCACGTTGCTATGTAAACTTAGTATCCCTATAGAATAGTAATTCTCTACGAATGTTTGTAAAATCCTTAACGAGAATGGCCTATATAACCGTAAAGAAATGTGCCACCACTGTTTAGCCTTTAGAGGGGCCGGATGATTGATGATATAAAATATATGACAAAGGTTAATGTTATATTTTGCGCAATTTATGTAGTATATATTAAATTATAAAATTAAATTTACGGTCACGATAGCCGAGTGGTTGGGTGGTTGGAATTTCGAGTCAAGAGACCCGAGTTCGATTGCGTCACGATAGCCGAGTTGTTGGGTGGTCGGAATTTCGAGTCGTTCGACCTGAGTTCGATCCCCAGGTGGCAGTACCAATGAGTTTTTCAAAAAAAACTTATGTACTAATTTCATCGTTGGCTTGGACATGAAGGCGGCGACGGGCTCACCACCTGTCACGTTGTCCCGAAAATATCTTCGGTGGAAGGTGGGTCAAAGGGACTTAATTGTCTAGACTTGACCTCTGTCTACCCCTGTATTGGGAATTGCTTTGTGTAAAGTGAAGATATTTATTTATTTATTTATTTATTTTATTTTAAATTTACGGTATAAAATCAGATCCTTACATATAAAATCGAAAGGTCTGATCACGTTTGGTTTCACAAAATTAAACTATTTCACCTATGAAGACGAAATTTGCTAATGAAATGGAGTAGGAGACTTTAGCTAATAAGAAGAAGAGAAGAAAGGCAATATTTTTTTGTATTTACGCGAACACTGCACATCTAAAATAAAATTATTTTCAGATTTTATCATATGATTATGATTTAGAAAATAATTTTATTTTAGAGATAAGAAAGATTTTGGGGAAACTCCTCCGTGAAGGAGGAGTGACATTTTAATAGAACTTTGTTGGTTCTGGATTTAGTCAACAAATTTCATTTTCATAGGTCTTACACGCGAAAACGAGAAATAACTGAACAGCCAAAATCGTACAGTCCAGGTCCAGTCCAGATCCATTGGTCAAGTCTTAAGCGGTGAGCTTATAATAAAGAATATTAATTGTAAGAAAGGTATGACACTACAGTTATAAAAGAGCAGGGAATCTTAGTATAATTACTTATTTACTTAAACTGTTGTCCTAATAACAGACATATTTTTTACATGTTTTTTTGCATAAAATAAATAAAGTAAATAAATAAATATGTTCACGCAACTCTCAATACATGGGTAGATAGAGGTCTTGTCTAGACAATTAAGTCCCTTTGACCCACCTTCCACCGAAGATATTTTCGGGACAACGTGACAGGTGGTAAGCCGGTCGCCGTCTTTATGTCCAAGCAAACGATATAATTCGTACTTTTTTTTAAAACTCAGTGGTATGAGCCTGCCACCTGGGGATCGAACCCCCCTCCGACCCCTCGGCTATCGTGACAGATATGATAATTATTTTTATTTTCAATGTCTTCTATTTTATCAGCTTCTCACGTAATTTTTTTTTCTTTAATTACAAATTTTTGAGGTCAATTCGAATGAAAGGATATCGAGGTAACCTAATTATTTATGGCCTGGCCTTTGATTGTGGGATAAAAAACCCACTGGTACGAGCCTGCAACTGGGGATCTAAATCGGCTCTCTTGACTCGAAATTCCGACCACCCAACCACTCGACTTCCGTGACAAATGTTTTTGTGCAGATAAACTATTTCTATTTCTATTTCTAATAAACTGTATTATAATTGGGACTAAACCAATAGGATAAATTTGATAAATCTGTCTACCCCTGTATTGGGAATTGCGTGAAGATATTTATTTATTTATAAATTTGATACCTTAGGATAACCGAGTATGGTATTAATAATGGCAGGATAGAGAGGCAGACATCAAATTAAAATTAACACAACAGCTTGGTTTATAGCTAGAGAATGAAGAATATTAAACAAATTAAGCAAATCTCCTACTACAAACATAGAACTAAAGCAATTGTCGACAACAATTGATATGATCCTTTTAAGATTTTAAAACAATTTGCCTTCTAACTTGCATGTACAAAGGATTGTTAATTACATCAGCAGCTCGAGTAAACGTATCGCTAAACAGGCAAATTTAAACAGTGGCAATGTTAAATGCGGTGCGAATGAAGTTCCATTTACGACTAACAGTTTAGTTGAGTTGAACCAATCACAGACAAATATTTGACGATTCTGCTTTAACTATTTAAACATCGCTATCACATCTGCGTTAAATGTTTAAATATCGCTAACACATAAATATTGTTACGAGCTATTTATTACGAATTATTGCTACCAGCTACGTATTAGAGTGAAATACTATCTATACTACCGTGTGGTGACGGCGTTAGAATATTGCCACTCCCTTTCTTCCTGTGGGTGTCGCACACGCAACAGCATTAAATATCGTTATGGCCACCATCCATAAAAATATCAATCATTTCTAAAATATCAGACCAAAATAATTAGACCGAATATGGGCAGCAGCGTCTGAGGTGCGAGTGGTGTGGAACTTCGATTGCAAATCCGCCTGCCAAGCGAAGCGATTATGGCCAATTCTTCCTATGTATTGGATATGTATGTATGTATATATTTACTATATATACTATACAACTAAAATACAAGATTTACTAGTAAAATACATTTCAATCTTCTCTTGATTTTAATTCTTCACATCTCTTACATTTTCACTTTTAGACCTCTTCTAAATTTTATTTTTCACGTTCTAGTTCTTCTTTCCATCCTGAAACTCAGTACTAAACTTAAACTCGGACGAGCTCGACGCCTTTTCATGTGGAAATTTTCAAAATTAAATTAAATTAAATTACATTTTTATAACCAAAAATGTTCTAGAATAATCTCGATCCTTTCTAGAAGTGAATATAATTAATGCCAAAATATGATTCTCATTGAAGACTCTCAAAACAAGATGTAGTAGATTTAGACTTCATCGAGTTTTTGTAAAAAATATTGTAATACGTGGTAGAGCTAAGTAGAAGATTTTGCAGCTTCTTAACTGAGTCTCGAACAGCAAGACCTCAGCCTTACGGAAAGCCGGCGTGAAGTAGCATCTTATACTTCAGTGTTTTGTGAGAGGTCATTGGTGGTCTACACCAATGACCTCTCACAAAACTACCCCTTCCCTTTTCCTTCCTTATACTATATTACTTTCTTTATTAGATTTCTTTATTTAGAAGTCACGATAGCCGAGTGGTTCGGTGGTCGGAATTTCGAGTCGAGAGACCCAAGTTCGATCCCCAAGTGGCAGGCTCGTACCAATGAATTTTTCAAAAACTTATGTACGAATTATATCGTTGGCTTGGACATAAAGGCGGCGACGGGCTCACCACCTGTCACGTTGTCCCGAAAATGTCTTCGGTGGAAGGTGGGTCAAAGGGACTTAATTGTCTAGACTAGACCTCTGTCTACCCCTGTAATGCGTGAAGATATTTATATTATTTACTTTCTTTATGGTAAGAATCGAACATACATTTAACAGTGGTAGAGCCACGCATCAGCTTTTGTTATTGCATGAATGGGCCGGCTCGACCGGTGAAGTACCACGACCTCACAGAATACCCGCGTGAAGTAGAATTCTAAAAAACTTCTGCGTTTAGTCTGGTGAGTGCAGGTAACCGGAGGCCCCCACACCCCCTTCCCCAATTCATGGGCACTCTAAGGCCGGCAGCGCAACTGCTATGCCCCTGGTATTGCGGGTGTTCATGGGCGGCGATAATCACTTACCATCACGTGAGCCACCTGCTTGTTTGCCTCACTTTTCTATAAAAAAAACATACGTCCTACGGTGTCCGAGTGTACATGAGTGTCGGAGTCCCGTGTCCCGATTCCCCTGTAAAAATCATTATTTACAGGGGAATTGGGGGAAAAATATTTTATAAAATATCTTGGCAACGATGACAGAAGATAAATTACAAATTTTTACAAATCATGATTAAGTTGAATATTGAGATATCACTTAAAAAAGTAAATAAAAAACAAATGACCTAGTTATTACTTCTATGTACAAATACTACGCCATGCGTTAATTAGACTACATCCCAAAAGGTAACCGAATCAGTAAACTTCTAAATTAAACAGAGGCTGATTAATGCTTTGCGAGTAGCATTCGATTTACGAGTTACGGACTTCGACTGCTTAATCAAACGAGACGCTGAAAAACTTTAAGTATTGCTCAATATTTTTAGGGTTTCGTACATCAAAGACGCGGGATGCTTATAGGCTCACTTCATTGCTCGGACTTCGCCAGTAAGTCTGTCAAGATTCTTTTACTCAAAAACGCGTCGGGGTATCAGTTGAAATTAATTTCAAGTACGTATCTTTGGTCCTTTGTGGTTCTAAAAATCAACCAAATTAAAAAAATATGACGATAATTTAAACTCCACTAGAAAATTAAACGGTTAATAATGATTACGTATTTAATAATCTCAAGCGTTACTTTGTGGAAATTCTTCATTAAAGCGATGTTACTGAAAATTATATATGTAATTATAATATGTAGTTTTATAATGACATATATTGAATAATGATTATATATTGTAATGATTCTATTAGAAAAGTTGAGAAAAATGTAGTGACTATAATTGTAAAATGCATACTTAAATTGTTTGCGAATGTAGATAGAAAACAATGAATCAGAAGAGATTAGTAAATAAAAGAAATTTTTAAGGCGACGGTGAATGGAACTTTTGGACTGGTAGGACCAAGAATAGCGTTCCTTCATCAACTTCAGAAAGTTAAGGTCATAGGTCATATTAAGAGGTTCTTGTCTCATAGCAAATGGAAGGATATCGTCCCTACCTAACTCTACGAGAAAGAGGTTTGATGTAGCATACTGTCAATATATTATTGTAGAGAATTTATAGCAAACAATAATCTCATTAACCAGAGTGGGAAGTCTCCTATAAGGTGGCTCTGAACCGTGTTTTATGGATGTCATGTGTTCAGCGGATATTATGGTGTTACTGTAACCATCATAATTTTCAAAAGACATTTCACTACTTTTTATTCTTATGATTTTCTTTATTATAACAAAGTTACACACATAATATATCAACACACATTTTAAAAGTGGTAGAGCCACGCATCAGCTTTTGTTGTTGCATGAATGGGCCGGCTCGACCGGGGAAGTGCCACGACCTCACAGAATACCGGCGTGAAGTAGAAGTCTAACAAACTTCTGCGTTTCGTCTGGTGAGTGCAGGTAACCGGAGGCCCACCCACCCCCTTCCTCAATTCTAGGGGGGGGGGGGAGGCACTCCAAGGGTGGCAACGCATCTGCTATGCCTCTGGTATTGCGATTGTTCATGGGCGGCGGTAATCACTTACCATCACGTGAGTCACCTGCTCGTTTGCCTGCTCCTACACTTTTGGGGGCTATGTTCAGCAGAGGACTTCGGATAGGCTGTTATGATGATGATGATGATGAAGTATGAAATACGATAATTTTTATAAAATCTCCTAATTAAATAAAAAATATATAATTATAATATATTATTTATTTGAAGTAGTTATTACATTTAAAAAGTAATATGTATATTTAAATGTAATAACTATCACAGTAGTGATAATTTTCTTTTTCTGGGAAACAAAAACTGGCGTAGAAAAGTCCTCTCTTCCTTTTTGAGTAATTGTACAAAAATTTTTACAAATCATGATTAAGTTGAATATTGAGATATCACTTAAAAAAGTAAATAAAAACAAATGACCTAGTTATTACTTCTATGTACAAATACTACGCCATGCGTTAATTAGACTACATCCCAAAAGGTAACCGAATCAGTAAACTTCTAAATTAAACAGAGGCTGATTAATGCTTTGCGAGTAGCATTCGATTTACGAGTTACGGACTTCGACTGCTTAATCAAACGAGACGCTGAAAAACTTTAAGTATTGCTCAATATTTTAGGGTTTCGTACATCAAAGACGCGGGATGCTTATAGGCTCACTTCATTGCTCGGACTTCGCCAGTAAGTCTGTCAAGATTCTTTTACTCAAAAACGCGTCGGGGTATCAGTTGAAATTAATTTCAAGTACGTATCTTTGGTCCTTTGTGGTTCTAAAAATCAACCAAATTAAAAAAATATGACGATAATTTAAACTCCACTAGAAAATTAAACGGTTAATAATGATTACGTATTTAATAATCTCAAGCGTTACTTTGTGGAAATTCTTCATTAAAGCGATGTTACTGAAAATTATATATGTAATTATAATATGTAGTTTTATAATGACATATATTGAATAATGATTATATATTGTAATGATTCTATTAGAAAAGTTGAGAAAAATGTAGTGACTATAATTGTAAAATGCATACTTAAATTGTTTGCGAATGTAGATAGAAAACAATGAATCAGAAGAGATTAGTAAATAAAAGAAATTTTTAAGGCGACGGTGAATGGAACTTTTGGACTGGTAGGACCAAGAATAGCGTTCCTTCATCAACTTCAGAAAGTTAAGGTCATAGGTCATATTAAGAGGTTCTTGTCTCATAGCAAATGGAAGGATATCGTCCCTACCTAACTCTACGAGAAAGAGGTTTGATGTAGCATACTGTCAATATATTATTGTAGAGAATTTATAGCAAACAATAATCTCATTAACCAGAGTGGGAAGTCTCCTATAAGGTGGCTCTGAACCGTGTTTTATGGATGTCATGTGTTCAGCGGATATTATGGTGTTACTGTAACCATCATAATTTTCAAAAGACATTTCACTACTTTTTATTCTTATGATTTTCTTTATTATAACAAAGTTACACACATAATATATCAACACACATTTTAAAAGTGGTAGAGCCACGCATCAGCTTTTGTTGTTGCATGAATGGGCCGGCTCGACCGGGGAAGTGCCACGACCTCACAGAATACCGGCGTGAAGTAGAAGTCTAACAAACTTCTGCGTTTCGTCTGGTGAGTGCAGGTAACCGGAGGCCCACCCACCCCCTTCCTCAATTCTAGGGGGGGGGGGGAGGCACTCCAAGGGTGGCAACGCATCTGCTATGCCTCTGGTATTGCGATTGTTCATGGGCGGCGGTAATCACTTACCATCACGTGAGTCACCTGCTCGTTTGCCTGCTCCTACACTTTTGGGGGCTATGTTCAGCAGAGGACTTCGGATAGGCTGTTATGATGATGATGATGATGAAGTATGAAATACGATAATTTTTATAAAATCTCCTAATTAAATAAAAAATATATAATTATAATATATTATTTATTTGAAGTAGTTATTACATTTAAAAAGTAATATGTATATTTAAATGTAATAACTATCACAGTAGTGATAATTTTCTTTTTCTGGGAAACAAAAACTGGCGTAGAAAAGGCCTCTCTTCCTTTTTGAGTAATTGTATAAAAATTTTTAAATACAAGGTGCGAACAATAAGCACATTGTATACAATACACACATACAAACAGTAACTGTGGTTTGGGTTTCGGCTAGAAGTCTCTGGTGACCTTAGTACATTTACAAATAAAGAGGCAATCGATCTGCATTCTCAAGAGTGACAAGTATGGTTTAAATCACAAATTAATCACTTTGATTTTGCAGGTATCCATGAGCTACGGTCAGTACAATTTCCTCATATCAGTCACGTCACGTCACATAATCCTTACATAAAAGTCCACACAGGCCTTTTCTGCTACATAGCCACGATTGCAAAGCGGCTAGGCAATCTTTCTACCAGACACATCTTCACATCATCAGTCAAAATTACCTATTTTGGTCTGGTATTGATGATTTTACCGTTACATATCTGTTGCCGTTATAGTATGTAAGCCTTTTCTTCCTCAAGATTTAAAAATAAAAACATGCCATTCCCAATACTGGGGTAGAAAGAGGTCTAAACAATTAAGTTCTTTGGTTTCCCCTTCCACTGAAGAAATTTTTTGGGACAACAACACTGGTGGTGAGCCCGTTGCCGTCTTTTTGTCCAAGCCAACAATATAAATCGTACATAAGTTTTAAAAACTCTATTGGTACGAGCCTACCAACTGGGGATCGACCTCGGGACTGCTGACCCGAACTCCGATCATCCAACCACTCGAATATCATGAATACTATTTGCAAGATTTTAGTTGCTTTTTACGACAACCACAGGAAAAAAAAAGTAAGAAGACATAAGAATATGTCACCCGCATATTTATACGCCGTAACCATAAACCAATTCAAAGAAAGAAAACGTAGTTGAAATAAACACAATAAAGTAATATTATTGCTACAATAAATACGATATTTTTCTTAATATTACTGATATTTTTCTTAATATTACTGATATTTTTCTTAATATTACTGATATTTTTCTTAATATTACTGATATTTTTCTTAATATTACTGATATTTTTCTTAATATTACTGATATTTTTCTTAATATTACTGATATTTTTCTTAATATTACTGATATTTTTCTTAATATTACTGATATTTTTCTTAATATTACTGATATTTTTCTTAATATTACTGATATTTTTCTTAATATTACTGATATTTTTCTTAATATTACTGATATTTTTCTTAATATTACTGATATTTTTCTTAATATTACTGATATTTTTCTTAATATTACTGATATTTTTCTTAATATTACTGATATTTTTCTTAATATTACTGATATTTTTCTTAATATTACTGATATTTTTCTTAATATTACTGATATTTTTCTTAATATTACTGATATTTTTCTTAATATTACTGATATTTTTCTTAATATTACTGATATTTTTCTTAATATTACTGATATTTTTCTTAATATTACTGATATTTTTCTTAATATTACTGATATTTTTCTTAATATTACTGATATTTTTCTTAATATTACTGATATTTTTCTTAATATTACTGATATTTTTCTTAATAATACTTGAAAGTAACTGAGGCATGATTTAAGTGTAAGCAAGTTTAAGCCATTATTATGTTAATAGACGTTGATTTTCAGAACATAACACATTACCTTATTGTTGTGTCGTTTGGGGGCGATTTGTGACATATTCGGGTCACCGGTGACGCAGTGAAAGGCTTTTACATAGTAAACCTGATCGCGTGTTGATGTTAAGATTAAGTTATCGCATTAAAGTGTGACTGTGTGCTTACCATTTACGTGTAAAAGAAAGAAAGAACCATATAACAACAAAACGCACGCAACGCACACATATAACAACGGAAATTTGTAAAATAATCGCAAAGGTCAACATATTTCTTGTGGCACCTAATAGAACTGCAATTAAGCGTTATTCTGCAGTGACTATAGTGCTGGTTTTCAGTTGGAACCTTGGTGTAACTTCACAAACATGTTAGATAGCGATTATATATTATTTACTGCATTTTTTATTCTATAATACCAACAATACAATACATATTCATACCCATACACATTCCGTATACAGAAAGAATTCAATAAGAAAAAAAACTAAATTATTATTTGATATAAATGTTCATCACCCTCTAAGCGAGTGTGTACGGATAAATATAAAATAGGAAATAAATATTGCGTACAATTGTAATATATTTTTATTCTATCAAGATAGCACAAGAATGACGTCTTCACTAAATTAGAATGTAATATTAAATATTACATGCACTAACAATTATTTGTATTGTACATTACATCACGAAAGCCTTTAATTTTTGATTTCATATCTTTGTATGTGGGTTCCAGATGACGTCTTTACGTTCAAAAGCTTTAAAAACTCTATTGGTACGAGCCTACCAACTGGGGATCGACCTCAGGACTGCTGACCCGAACTCGATCATCAACCACTCGAATATCATGAATACTATTTGCAAGATTTTAGTTGCTTTTACGACAACCACAGGAAAAAAAGTAAGAAGACATAAGAATATGTCACCCGCATATTATATTACCCGCATATTTATACGCCGTAACCATAAACCAATTCAAAGAAAGAAAACGTAGTTGAAATAAACACAATAAAGTAATATTATTGCTACAATAAATACGATATTTTTCTTAATATTACTGATATTTTTCTTAATAATACTTGAAAGTAACTGAGGCATGATTTAAGTGTAAGCAAGTTTAAGCCATTATTATGTTAATAGACGTTGATTTTCAGAACATAACACATTACCTTATTGTTGTGTCGTTTGGGGGCGATTTGTGACATATTCGGGTCACCGGTGACGCAGTGAAAGGCTTTTTACATAGTAAACCTGATCGCGTGTTGATGTTAAGATTAAGTTATCGCATTAAAGTGTGACTGTGTGCTTACCATTTACGTGTAAAAGAAAGAAAGAACCATATAACAACAAAACGCACGCAACGCACACATATAACAACGGAAATTTGTAAAATAATCGCAAGGTCAACATATTTCTTGTGGCACCTAATAGAACTGCAATTAAGCGTTATTCTGCAGAGACTATAGTGCTGGTTTTCAGTTGGAACCTTGGTGTAACTTCACAAACATGTTAGATAGCGATTATATATTATTTACTGCATTTTTTTATTCTATAATACCAACAATACAATACATATTCATACCCATACACATTCCCGTATACAGAAAAAATTCAATAAGAAAAAAAAAACTAAATTATTATTTGATATAAATGTTCATCACCCTCTAAGCGAGTGTGTACGGATAAATATAAAATAGGAAATAAATATTGCGTACAATTGTAATATATTTTTATTCTATCAAGATAGCACAAGAATGACGTCTTCACTAAATTAGAATGTAATATTAAATATTACATGCACTAACAATTATTTGTATTGTACATTACATCACGAAAGCCTTTAATTTTTGATTTCATATCTTTGTATGTGGGTTCCAGATGACGTCTTTACGTTCAAAAGCTTTACGGTAAACAAATCTGGAGACCCATTGCTTCAAACCTGAAGATACACATATTTCTACTAAACTTAAATATAGTGCTATTACAAATTTCTTTCTTTTTTTGCTGTATCTCTTCTTTCATTTTCCAAAACCCCTAGTATTTTTTGTACTTTACTAAAAAAAATTAAATGTATAAAATAAAAAAGCTGGTATGTAATATTCAGCGCTATTTGTCTTTGATTCAATAATAGCAAAGACAGCCAGCTCTGAGTAATCCCTCTAGGGGAATTTGTCGTTTCACGAACAAACTAGAAAACTGTTGTTGACATTCGGAAGGAAACTTTTCCTTAAGATTTGTTGTTATTCCGTAAAAAGTTCTGCGCCTATAATTCTGTGGGTATGATTTAATCTTATTGTTAGTTTATATTAATCACCGTTATCATATGCCCTACATGTATATAACAAACATAATTTTTGAAGCGTTTCTCTATGTAGATTTTTTCTTCAATTGAACCATGACTGCGAAAACATTAATAAGTCATGAAGAATAAACTAAAATACTTTTCGAAAGAAAATATCTTCACGCTATTCCCAATACTGGGGTAGACAGAAATTAAGACAATCAGAAAGACGTTCAGACAGAAAACCGAAAACATTTTATGGGACATAATGACAGATGGTGTGCCTGTCGCCATCCGTCTAATGTCCAAGCCACTACATAAATCCTACACAAGTTTTGAAAATACTCATTAATTTTTATTACGCAATTTTATTTATTTTTAAAGCAAATTTATGCTGAACTTTTATGTTATTAACTTTTATGTTATTATTTTTTTCTTTAGTTTAATAATACTCATTAAACATAATTACTCATTAAATAAAACAGAATCGTCTTTGTCCTTCAAAGATAAGAATTGCGAGTTTGAATCCCGCTAGCAGCAAACATTTGTATCATGTCTATAAGAATGTAATTTAGTCATGGACGTTTATATGTATTACAAATTTCTTCACACATAGTCTATGACGGGGTTGCAAGAGAGAACAGATAGCCAAGTGCCATGATCCTAATGATATACTTCATTCGCATCTTTCATATTCAAATTTTTTTTATACCCTCGTGCGTGTACCTAGTGCGTCACGATTATCCGGGTAAAAAAAATCTTCATACATCCAATTAAACGAGTATACGATGTGCGATATTCCATACGTGACATTTGTTATTGTAAAACATAAGCCTAGACAATATGCCGGCATTAATAGGGAGAAAGGAATGAAAGAACGTCAGAACATGACCGGAATGATAATGAACGGACCGAAAGATTTTGCTAGGATTCCTTCTACTTGTACTTTCATATATTCCGTAACTAGGAATTTCTTTCATACAGCCAAAAAACACATACCGAATGTAAGTACTGTAAAGTGCAACAGAAATTAATTATAATCATTCAGATGTCACGATAGCCGAGTGGTTGGGTGGTCGGAACTTCGAGTCAAGAGAGCCGAGTTCGATCCCCAGGTAGTAGGTTCGTATCAATGATTACTTTCAAAACTTGTTTAGGATTTATATAGTGGCTTGTACATTGAACGGATGGCGACAGGCACACCATATGTCACTTTGTCTCATAAAAGATCTTCGGTTTTCTGTCTGAACATCTTTCTAATTTTACTGAATTTCTGTCAACCCCAGTGTTGGGAATAACGTGAAGATATTTATACCTATAAAAAGCATATTTTACCTGGTCCAAAGACAAGAGAAGATGTGCACTACACTCCCTCCACTGCACCAACACCATTACTCTCGAAACCAAGTAGTATATACCATCACCAACAACGCTTCTTCACTTCTTCTCTTCTATTAGAACTACGTAACATATGCCTTTTATTTTTGCACGCGAATTGGTGTAATGTAATTATTTAATAACAACTTTAAAGATACCAAAGGAATTTTAGTCGGTGCTATCCCGAGATCATCTAAAATTCGAAATTCATAAGAACTTTATGAATTACACAATAGTCATCAACCCGCATAAAAATTTAGCTTAACATAACCAATTAGACCAATCACCTAGAGTCGATCATCGCCTCAATTATCGTACGCGACTACAGGCGCCACCTAGCCACTTTTGAGACCAGTTAGCTCTACTGGCGTCAGTGGACGTAAGTGATATTTTTTCTATAGAAGAGGGAGGCAAACGAGCAGGTGGCTCACGTGATGGTAAGTGATTACCGCCGCCCATAAACACCCGAAATACCAGAGTCATAGCAGATGCATTGCCTCCCTAAGAGTGCCCCCCCCCAGAATTGGGGGAAAGGGGTGTGTGGGCCTCCGGTTACCTGCACTCACCAGACGAAAAGCAGAAGTTTGTTAGACTTCTACTTCACGCCGGTATTCTGTGAGGTCGTGGTACTTCCCCGGTCGAGCCGGCCCATTCATGCAACAACAAAAGCTGATGCGTGGCTCTACCACTGTAAGATAAAAGCTGATAAAAGCCTTTAGAGAAATTTTTCATTACGCTCCGATATTCTCATTAACTTCACGCATTATGTTCTAAATGTTATTGTAATTACATAACTCGAAGTCGTCAGCAAAATAGAAGTTTTTTGTAAATAGCCTCCACAAGGCGGGAATCCGTCCAAACGGACTAGTGAAGCATCGTTCAAAATAATATAAAAAAATATTCAATAATAGAAAATTAACACTAAATTAGGAAATAATTGAAAAGAATCGATATACCTTTGAAAGCATTAAACCTCGAACACGTTATACCGAGTTCCTCCGGACGAGTGGCATACGCACCGGTTTTCATGGTGTCGTCAGCTCTGAGGTCGCGGGTTCGATTCCCGGTCGGGTAGAAAAAATTTTTTCTACATTGTGAGTGTTTGTGGTACTTTCGTTGTTTCTGATTCCGTAACATTAGCTCGTTTAATTACTTACTTTGGGATCGGAGTAGGTTATGGTTAATGTTGATGTCGTCTTTATTTATGCAATTATTGTGTTATGATCGCCACACTTGGTAATAGGATCGACAATCGCAGTACCTACGAGACGCTGTTGACGCTGCTGCCCGTCAACGAACTGCCAATTCATTATATTTTCGGGTGGTTTCAGAAATATCCATTTCTTCCATCTGGAAGTCACTTCTTATAGCACCTAGACTAAGAAACAGGGTGGTGAATTATATTGCGGATGCTTAATTCATTATAAAAATATATTCATACATAAATAGTATTTTATTAATATTTTAAATATTTGAAATCAGCGCAAAGATTTCTTCATTTCTTTTTATAAAACAAAATCTCTCAATTCTAAAAGAAAAGATAACGAATTGGGTTAAACCTACATTCGTTCCCTTTCACGAACCTTCAACAACATATATGTACATCAAAAAGAAAAGAAATCAGTTCTATTTGATACGGAACAAATTCCTCGAATTCCGGTTTGTCATTCAACTAGCCGGGCCTATTTCATGCTCAGCAATACCGGCACGGACCTCTTTTTAATTCCTGGCACGTCTACGCCGGCATAAGACGTCGATTTAACTGGGGATTTGTCCTCTAGGAGATTATTTCAGCCCTTCTTCATCCATCGGATCTAAATCGAATAGGTTGCGTCATTGCTATGTAGAGAGGTTTTCTTAATTGTAAATTCGATAGAATGGTCGTTATCTATGATTGTACGTGAGAAGTGATATCATTTAATATTACTAGCTCAACCCGGCAACCCTTCGCCGTGGCAAAGTCGGTTATTAAAATTTACTTAAAATAGTAGTAATATTAAAGACGATGTAAAAAAACCATTTGTCAGACAACTTCAATTTACTGTTGTAGTACAACATATAAATAAATGGCAATCCATACTTTTATTTTGTAACCTATTTTAATTATTTATTTCAATAACAATTTTAGAATCGTGTTTGACTTATAAATAAATAAAGTATCTTCACGTCATTCCCTACAGAGAATTCAAATAGGTAGACAGAGGTCTAGTATAGACAATTAAGTCCCTTCGACCCACCTTCCACCGAAGACATTTGTCGGGACAACGAGACAGGTGGTGAGCCCGTAGCGTCTTTATGTCCAAGCCAACGATAAATTTGTACATAAGTTTTTGTAAAAACCCATTGGTACGAACCTGCCATCTGGGAAGCGAACTCGGGTGTGTTGATTCGATATTCCTATCACCCAACCACTCGGCTATAATCGTACATATGTTTAACAGTGTTTGACTTATTATACTATTTATATAGCTACCATATAAATGCTTAAAAACTAAATAAATGCTTAAAAACTATATTTAAAAAATCACATGCACAAAAATCTTTTCTGTACGCTTTGCTTTGAAATAACATATCTTTAATGCTTTATATTTAAGAAGATATTTACTGTCCCCCTGGGTACTTCGGAATACAAATTGTTGAAATAAAATAAAAAATTAATATCTTAACGCAATTCACTATACAGGGGTAGACAGAGGTCTAGTCTAGACAAATAAGTCCCTTTGACCCACCTTCCACCGAAGACATTTTCGGAACAACGTGACAGGTGGTGAGCTCGTAGTCATCTCAATGTCCAAGTCAACGATAAATTTGTACATAAGTTTTTGAAAAAACCCATTGGTACGAGCCTGCCATCTGGAAATCGAACTCGTGTCTCTTGACTCGATATTCCGATCACCCAACCACTTGGCTATCGTGACTCTATTGCTATTGCGACACAAAGTATTTAAAAACTGTATTGGGTGGAAATGCAACGCTCTATCAAATCTTAAAAATTGATGGAGTGACCATACATTTATTAGTTTTGTCCACATATTTGTATATTTTGAAATATACAGGCTATTAACAAGAGACCAAGGTTCGTTTTGTTTCAATATTTGGCGCTTTAATAAAATTTGAATGAGCTTAGTAAAACGAGCTACGATAGCCAAGTGGATAAATGATCAAAATTGGAATCACGAGATCCCAAGTTTGATTTACAGATTGTTTTTAAAACTAATTAATTAATTAGTTACGGCTTTCCTGGACGTGCTAGAAAAAAGACAGTAAAATCGGTACGAGCCACAAAGAAATGCTTATGCTACATTCATGAGCTTGGACACTGAGCCAGCATCAGACTCATCACCTGATTCGGTTTCAAATAACTTTGTGTAACTAGGGAATATATCTTAAGGAACTACCTTAGAGACTACAAAAGGACCAAAACTATTTTATATTGAATCAGGCATAAGTAATCTCACGTTTTAAATGCCTTGCGTAAGGCGATGTAAAAAATTTCATAGAAATAGTTTTGTGCTGTAGATAAAATTTAACTTACAATAACATGGTGTGTTGTTGTTCATATTCAGTTAAAGTGGTAAATTTAAACGCAATTATGTCTATAATGAAAAAGAAGTTTAAAGAAATGTTAATGAAAATGAATCATTTTAGAATCTAGTGTATATTTTCAAGCTTAACGTAAACTATGTACATCTAATACGAGGATAAGTATTTTTTAGCCAAACGAAAACATCGTTGCATAATTGATTCCTTTACTGGAACACAATTATTTCTCTTTTTATCGCAGACAAAAGGAGATTGATGCTAAATAATATGATAATTTGATGATGCTAAGTTGGGTGATAGATATTCGTGTCGAGAGACACGAGTTCGATCCCCAGGTGGGCGGGCACGTACCAATAGGTTTTTTTTTTCAAAAACTTGTACGATTTATATACTTGAGATGGACATGGGATGTTGATGGGACATGGGACGTTGGGATGACATGAAGACGGCGACAGACTGTCGCCATCTTCATGTCCATCCCAATGATGGTGATCAAAGAGATGACAAAGATGTTACGTGATCCCCAAAAAATGTCTTTAGTGGGAAGAGGGTCGAAAGGAATTAATTATCTAGAGCTCTGCCTATCTGAGTATTGGGATTGGCGTAAAGACACAATAGTATTCATTTTTAAACTATAAGAAAATACTTTCTTTATTCCTATTCTATCTTTTAATTAAATGGGAACAAAATAAAAAACATAAAGATAGATACTAATACACAAAAGAAGATATTACAGAAAATTTTTTTTATTTTTTTCTGTCCGGAAGTGGAACCTGAAAATTGGAACTTTAGAAATGGCAACATGGTGGATACGCTACTAGAGTTCGTAACGATATATGTATTGTACATACCATAAACTGGGGTAAGGTCTTCCAACACTACACAACTTACAATAGTGGGCCAAGCAAACAACACTAACAATCACTTAATGCCACAATAACTTGGCTTTAGCTAGGTCGCCAAGAAGTGGGCATGTCCTAAAGCAAACATAGGCACGTCTGAGAGCTTGTTTTGTGAACAATAAACTCGAGAGTACATTATGCAAGTAGCTTCGCATGTTGTGTATATACTTTGAATAATATATTATCTGAATCATTATTTTTCAACTGACCGCAAGCAATCAATTCATATCTATTTTTCATATGTGCGTGTTATACGATGGCTTTTGGGTTAGTGTAGCGATTTTGTCGATTGTTTTTTACTGATTAAAAAAACATTTAATGGAAATACTTATAATTATTTTGTCTCGGTGAGAAAACATATATTTAGTTTGGATAATTATGAATTTAGATAAGTCTAAATTCATAATTATCAAACTAAATATATGTTTTCTCACCCACCTTCACCGAAGGTATTTTAGGAACAACGTGACACTATTAAAATTATCGTGGGTGTTTATAATTGTGAGTTGTATATGGTAAAGTAGTTTAGTATTATTTGTTACACTTACAGTTAATACACAAAAGAAGATATTACAGAAAATTTTTTTTAATTTTTTCTGTCCGGAAGTGGAACCTGAAAATTGGAACTTTAGAAATGGCAACATGGTGGATACGCTACTAGAGTTCGTAACGATATATGTATTGTACATACCATAAACTGGGGTAAGGTCTTCCAACACTACACAACTTACAATAGTGGGCCAAGCAAACAACACTAACAATCACTTAATGCCACAATAACTTGGCTTTAGCTAGGTCGCCAAGAAGTGGGCATGTCCTAAAGCAAACATAGGCACGTCTGAGAGCTTGTTTTGTGAACAATAAACTCGAGAGTACATTATGCAAGTAGCTTCGCATGTTGTGTATATACTTTGAATAATATATTATCTGAATCATTATTTTTCAACTGACCGCAAGCAATCAATTCATATCTATTTTTCATATGTGCGTGTTATACGATGGCTTTTGGGTTAGTGTAGCGATTTTGTCGATTGTTTTTTACTGATTAAAAAAACATTTAATGGAAATACTTATAATTATTTTGTCTCGGTGAGAAAACATATATTTAGTTTGGATAATTATGAATTTAGATAAGTCTAAATTCATAATTATCCAAACTAAATATATGTTTTCTCACCCACCTTTCACCGAAGGTATTTTAGGAACAACGTGACACTATTAAAATTATCGTGGGTGTTTATAATTGTGAGTTGTATATGGTAAAGTAGTTTAGTATTATTTGTTACACTTACAGTTAATACACAAAAGAAGATATTACAGAAAATTTTTTATTTTTTTCTGTCCGGAAGTGGAACCTGAAAATTGGAACTTTAGAAATGGCAACATGGTGGATACGCTACTAGAGTTCGTAACGATATATGTATTGTACATACCATAAACTGGGGTAAGGTCTTCCAACACTACACAACTTACAATAGTGGGCCAAGCAAACAACACTAACAATCATAATGCCACAATAACTTGGCTTTAGCTAGGTCGCCAAGAAGTGGGCATGTCCTAAAGCAAACATAGGCACGTCTGAGAGCTTGTTTTGTGAACAATAAACTAGAGTACATTATGCAAGTAGCTTCGCATGTTGTGTATATACTTTGAATAATATATTATCTGAATCATTATTTTCAACTACATTTGAAGGGCATACATATTTACTTACCGAATAGCCTGGAAAACTATACTGCAAGACTTAGGCCTATTCATTAAATGGATTTTTTATAATCGCTCGGAAAGCGGTTTGACAATTCCAGTACTAGACACTTCATACCTTAGACGCTGCCGTCCGTCACGAATATACTTAATTTTCGTCTGATATTAATTGAGATGATCGCAGTATCTATCAATAGATATATTTTTTTTTCAAAACCTTTCCAAGGTTTCCCTTTGTCAACGTGGAAAATTCTTACAACATCACCACAGTCATTAACTATACATGAACTCTTTAAAATACTTTTTAGTGTATAGTTTAATATATTTTTTTCAAAACCTTTCCAAGGTTTCCCTTTGTCAAGGTGGAAAATTCTTACAACATCACATGACGTAGCAAATACGACACAAAATGTCTTCTAATATCATAAACTTCTAAATATATTAGATAAGCTTATAAATTTAATTTAATAAATAATAACAAATAAATAAATATCTTCACGCTCCCAATACAGGGGTAGAAAGAGGTCTTAATTGTCTACAATTAAGTCCAATCGACGCACCTTCCACCGAAGATATTTACGGGACAGGAGGTGAGCCCGTCGCCGTCTTTATCTCAAGCTAACGATATAATTCGTACATAAGTTTTGAAAAACCCATTGGTACGAGCCAGCCACCTGAGGAACAAACTCGAGTCTCTCGACTCGAAATTCCGACGATGCAACCACTCGGTTATCGTGACTTTCTATAATTTAGTAATATTACTTTTTAATTCATTGTTTATTTTCAACTACATTTGAAGGGCATACATATTTACTTACCGAATAGCCTGGAAAACTATACTGCAAGACTTAGGCCTATTCATTAAATGGATTTTTTATAATCGCTCGGAAAGCGGTTTGACAATTCCAGTACTAGACACTTCATACCTTAGACGCTGCCGTCCGTCACGAATATACTTAATTTTCGTCTGATATTAATTGAGATGATCGCAGTATCTATCAATAGATATATTTTTTTTTCAAAACCTTTCCAAGGTTTCCCTTTGTCAACGTGGAAAATTCTTACAACATCACCACAGTCATTAACTATACATGAACTCTTTAAAATACTTTTTAGTGTATAGTTTAATATATTTTTTTCAAAACCTTTCCAAGGTTTCCCTTTGTCAAGGTGGAAAATTCTTACAACATCACATGACGTAGCAAATACGACACAAAATGTCTTCTAATATCATAAACTTCTAAATATATTAGATAAGCTTATAAATTTAATTTAATAAATAATAACAAATAAATAAATATCTTCACGCTCCCAATACAGGGGTAGAAAGAGGTCTTAATTGTCTACAATTAAGTCCCATCGACGCACCTTCCACCGAAGATATTTACGGGACAGGAGGTGAGCCCGTCGCCGTCTTTATCTCCAAGCTAACGATATAATTCGTACATAAGTTTTTGAAAAACCCATTGGTACGAGCCAGCCACCTGAGGAACAAACTCGAGTCTCTCGACTCGAAATTCCGACGATGCAACCACTCGGTTATCGTGACTTTCTATAATTTAGTAATATTACTTTTTAATTCATTGTTTATTTTCAACTACATTTGAAGGGCATACATATTTACTTACCGAATAGCCTGGAAAACTATACTGCAAGACTTAGGCCTATTCATTAAATGGATTTTTTATAATCGCTCGGAAAGCGGTTTGACAATTCCAGTACTAGACACTTCATACCTTAGACGCTGCCGTCCGTCACGAATATACTTAATTTTCGTCTGATATTAATTGAGATGATCGCAGTATCTATCAATAGATATATTTTTTTTTCAAAACCTTTCCAAGGTTTCCCTTTGTCAACGTGGAAAATTCTTACAACATCACCACAGTCATTAACTATACATGAACTCTTTAAAATACTTTTTAGTGTATAGTTTAATATATTTTTTTCAAAACCTTTCCAAGGTTTCCCTTTGTCAAGGTGGAAAATTCTTACAACATCACATGACGTAGCAAATACGACACAAAATGTCTTCTAATATCATAAACTTCTAAATATATTAGATAAGCTTATAAATTTAATTTAATAAATAATAACAAATAAATAAATATCTTCACGCTCCCAATACAGGGGTAGAAAGAGGTCTTAATTGTCTACAATTAAGTCCAATCGACGCACCTTCCACCGAAGATATTTACGGGACAGGAGGTGAGCCCGTCGCCGTCTTTATCTCAAGCTAACGATATAATTCGTACATAAGTTTTGAAAAACCCATTGGTACGAGCCAGCCACCTGAGGAACAAACTCGAGTCTCTCGACTCGAAATTCCGACGATGCAACCACTCGGTTATCGTGACTTTCTATAATTTAGTAATATTACTTTTTAATTCATTGTTTATTTTCAACTACATTTGAAGGGCATACATATTTACTTACCGAATAGCCTGGAAACCTATAATGTATTGATTTTCTTTATTATTTTAAGCAAACCAGGGAGAGTGAACATTACTAGCGATGATGTATGTCCTACATATAAGGAACTAAATTAATCCTTAATACCTTTTGTAAACCTTTTGAAGACAGAGTAAAATATATTAATTTAAAAGTTTCGATAACTTTCAGAAATCGTCACAACACTACTTGCAGCATACAATTGCACGACGTGCTTTAGCAGAATATACTCGGTTACAACATCACATGACGTAGCAAATACGACACAAAATGTCTTCTAATATCATAAACTTCTAAATATATTAGATAAGCTTATAAATTTAATTTAATAAATAATAACAAATAAATAAATATCTTCACGCTCCCAATACAGGGGTAGAAAGAGGTCTTAATTGTCTACAATTAAGTCCCATCGACGCACCTTCCACCGAAGATATTTACGGGACAGGAGGTGAGCCCGTCGCCGTCTTTATCTCCAAGCTAACGATATAATTCGTACATAAGTTTTTGAAAAACCCATTGGTACGAGCCAGCCACCTGAGGAACAAACTCGAGTCTCTCGACTCGAAATTCCGACGATGCAACCACTCGGTTATCGTGACTTTCTATAATTTAGTAATATTACTTTTTAATTCATTGTTTATTTTCAACTACATTTGAAGGGCATACATATTTACTTACCGAATAGCCTGGAAAACTATACTGCAAGACTTAGGCCTATTCATTAAATGGATTTTTTATAATCGCTCGGAAAGCGGTTTGACAATTCCAGTACTAGACACTTCATACCTTAGACGCTGCCGTCCGTCACGAATATACTTAATTTTCGTCTGATATTAATTGAGATGATCGCAGTATCTATCAATAGATATATTTTTTTTTCAAAACCTTTCCAAGGTTTCCCTTTGTCAAGGTGGAAAATTCTTACAACATCACCACAGTCATTAACTATACATGAACTCTTTAAAATACTTTTTAGTGTATAGTTTAATATATTTTTTTCCACACGGTTTTCAATTAGCACGCCAAAACCTGGCAAAGGCCAAACTACAGACCGAAGTTCTCGTTTTAGCATTACCAAATTTGCATAAACGTATTCGAAACATTGTTCTTTAAATAAATAGGAATCCACGATATTTATGCACCAGTTAATTAAAATTAGTGAAAAATAAATGTAAATTTCTTAAATATAAGTCACGATAGCCGAGTGGTTGGGTGGTCGGAATTTCGACTCGAGAGACCTGAGTTCGATCCCCAGTTGGTAGGCACGTACCAATGGCTTTTTCAAAAACTTATGTACGAATATAGTTGGCTTGGACATAAAGACGGCGACGGGCTCACCACCTATCCCGTTGTCCCGAAAATATCTTCGGTGGAAGGTGGGTCGATAGACCTCAATTGTCTAGACCTATGTCTAACTCTGTGATTTTAATGGCGTACAGATAAGTTTTTATTGTACAAATAAAATAAAATTTTACAAATATCTCAACATACGTGAATAATATAACAAGAATAACAACACACATTCCCCGGGTCGATGTAATAATGCTAGACACTCGTAAATCGCTTGGAGACACTCTGGAGGAAGGGTTCTACGTAATCCTGTTTCGCTAAGGCTGTTTTGTGAATATCGAATAATTTTACCCGAATTCGGTCCAGATTCAAGAGAAAGGGGATAAGTTGTAGTGTATCCGTAAATTGTGTGTCGACATATTTTATACAAATTTTTGTATAGCTTTGGTATGGAAAAGATATTTCTTGGATTTGCTGAAGATGAGGTAAGAAGAAGAAGAGGATAAAAGTGATTTCATCAATAAGTAGTCTATTTTTCCGAACGTTATCTTCAAAAACGTGATCTTACACAAACCTGGAAAATTTAAATTCCTTAATTGCATTCATATTGGAACAAGAATTATGTTTTTAATTATTTAAGTATGCTTTGTTTCAATACAATGATTATTGCATTTTATGGATTTTTCAAAAATTATGTACAATTTATATCGTTGGCTTCGACATAAAGACGACGGGCTGTTATATTGTCCCAAAAATATCGTCGATGGAAGGTGGATCGATAGACCTCAATTGTCTAGACCTATGTCTAACTCTGTGATTTTAATGGCGTACAGATAAGTTTTTATTGTACAAATAAAATAAAAAAAAATAAAAATTAATTTAATTAAATAAATTTAAATATCTTTACAATTAAGTCGTATCAATTCACCTTTCAATGCAATTAATTAATGTCAAAATGAAAGATACATTCTAATTTCAAATAAAACTGTTTCTCGTCCGTACCAATGTTACAACATAGTGTAAGTAAATATTGTGAATAAATTAATTCGGCGACGGGCTCATCATCTGTCACGTTGTCCCGAATAATCTTCGGTGAAAGGTTGGTCGAAGGGTCTTAATTGTCTAGACTAGACCTCTGGCTACCCCTGTATGGGGGATTTTTTTAATTAGGCAATTATTATTCAAGGCCAGACCTCGCTGAACCTTCAAATTTAAATTTCCTTTATTCTTAATACTGATCATTACTAAGGTCGTTATTCTGTAAAGTACGAATAAGATAATTAATTCCTTTATTGGTTTCATTGTTCTTTTGATATTTCTTTTTCAAAAATTATGTACAATTTATATCGTTGGCTTCGACATAAAGACGACAGGCTGTTATATTGTCCCAAAAATATCGTCGATGGAAGGTGGATCGATAGACCTCAATTGTCTAGACTAGACCTCTGGCTACCCCTGTATGGGGGAATTTTTTAATTAGGCAATTATTATTCAAGGCCAGACCTCGCTGAACCTTCAAATTTAAATTTCCTTTATTCTTAATACTGATCATTACTAAGGTCGTTATTCTGTAAAGTACGAATAAGATAATTAATTCCTTTATTGGTTTCATTGTTCTTTTGATATTTCTTTTTCAAAATTATTGTAAACTTTGGTATGGAAAAGATATTTCTTGGATTTGCTGAAGATGAGGTAAGAAGAAGAAGAGGATAAAAGTGATTTCATCAATAAGTAGTCTATTTTTCCGAACGTTATCTTCAAAAACGTGATCTTACACAAACCTGGAAAATTTAAATTCCTTAATTGCATTCATATTGGAACAAGAATTATGTTTTTAATTATTTAAGTATGCTTTGTTTCAATACAATGATTATTGCATTTTATGGATTTTTCAAAAATTATGTACAATTTATATCGTTGGCTTCGACATAAAGACGACAGGCTGTTATATTGTCCCAAAAATATCGTCGATGGAAGGTGGATCGATAGACCTCAATTGTCTAGACCTATGTCTAACTCTGTGATTTTAATGGCGTACAGATAAGTTTTTATTGTACAAATAAAATAAAAAAAAATAAAAATTAATTTAATTAAATAAATTTAAATATCTTTACAATTAAGTCGTATCAATTCACCTTTCAATGCAATTAATTAATGTCAAAATGAAAGATACATTCTAATTTCAAATAAAACTGTTTCTCGTCCGTACCAATGTTACAACATAGTGTAAGTAAATATTGTGAATAAATTAATTCGGCGACGGGCTCACCATCTGTCACGTCGTCCCGAAAATATCTTCGGTGGAAGGTCGAAGGGTCTTAATTGTCTAGACTAGACCTCTGTCTACCCCTGTATTGGGAATTGCGTGAAGATATATTTTTATATAATATATATACATAATATACAAATATGAATATGACTCTATCTATCGTGTACACCTTCATGGCTACACAACCATTTTAATTTGAATTCGAAGTATTGACTGAAGATAACGTGATCCCTGAGTAAGGACATACGATGAAAACTTTTTGTTATAAGCATACAATAGTTGGTAGAAAAGTTATTTCATCTCCGAGGCCAGTGGGTCAATAGTGTGAGGTTTTTAGTTTACGTAATTTTTTTAATATAGTATCATTATGTATCTGTTACTGTCATTAATGATGTACTCGTAAAACACGAACGCAGTGTCGAAAAAATCTTTATAAAAATATTTCAGATATAAATTGCTCAGACGCCAGAATTGGAAAGAATCGATACCAGGAAAGGACGAGTGTTTACAAATATTATATGTACATATATCTCCTGTATCCTGTATCTAATACATAGTTTCGTACGGACATTTCTATAAAATGAATATTTTCTATTTCATAAACTGATATTTGTATCAAGTGACGTAAACATCGAACTTAAAAGCCAATGCGGCTGTAAAACGAAATATTCGATTGCAAACACAATATTATAACGATCTTTTCAAGTATTTATTGTATTTAGGTTTTTATTGTTTTCGTACGATTTTAAATGAGTAGAAACTATATAAAAAAATGAAGGTACCATGCTCTGGTTACCGTTGCCTAGGTACGGCAAAGGTCACGGGTTCGAATTCCGCCCGTGTTAGTTGAAATTTTAAACGTTTTTTATCTTTTAATAAAAAATATTTCAGATATAAATTGCTCAGACGCCAGAATTGGAAAGAATCGATACCAGGAAAGGACGAGTGTTTACAAATATTATATGTACATATATCTCCTGTATCCTGTATCTAATACAAAGTTTCGTACGGACATTTCTATAAAATGAATATTTTCTATTTCATAAACTGATATTTGTATCAAGTGACGTAAACATCGAGCTTAAAAGCCAATGCGGCTCACGGAGGTCGTTATAATATAACAAAATACGTTGTTTGCGATATGTTACCATTATATGCGAGTATAAGCTACGAATATAGATTCCTACATTTTATTAATAATATCTGAAAGGAATAACTTAGTAAGCTGTTGAGTTTTAATGCATGATTTCGAGATCCATACATAATACAACATTGAATATGTCCCACAAAGCTGACGGCCTACAAACCTCTCCCATAACACACTGTTGGCTAAGTCACAATCGCATCATACCAAAGACCTTGCGGATCATCACCGGGCTGCTTGATTTTGTTCAGTTATTTTTTGTCGGTAGCCATTAACGTCTTTAAAGCTTTCACCTTAGTCGCCACTAACGACATCTACAGACAAAAATCTCTAATAGTGATAAATTCCTCTACTAATATCCTATAGAATAATTCTTTTATATCTTCACGCTATTTCCCACACCGGTGCAAGCAGAGATCTGGATCATATCTTTCTGACCCACTATTCAACGAAGCTTGTTTGGGACCACGTGACAGGTGGTGAGTATATCGCCGACTTAATATCCAAGCTAACGCTACAATATATATAAACACTACAATATATAAATATTTATAAATACATGTAAACGACTATAACTCGAGTACAAACATTTATATTCTTCATAAAAAATGTTTCTCCTAGCTGGATTCGAACCTGCAACGCTTAGCTTCGAAGATCACCACCAATTCGGGTTGGCAGACCTATAGAAATAACACAGTAAATATGATTAATATTATTACAATTATACATAATATACAAATGTGAATATGACTCTATCTATCTTGTACACCTTCATGGCTACACAAACATTTTAATTTGAATTCGAAGTATTGACTGGAGATAACGTGATCCCTGAGTAAGGACATACGATGAAAACTATTTGTTATAAGCATACAATAGTTGGTAGAAAGGTTATGTCATCTCCGAGGCTAGTGGGTCAATAGTGTGACGTTTTTAGTTTACGTAATTTTTTTAATATAGTATAATTATGTAACTGTTACTGCCATTAATGATGTACTCGTAAAACACGAACGCAGTATCGAAAAAATCTTTATAAAAATATTTCAGATATAAATTGCTCAGACGCCAGAATTGGAAAGAATCGATACCAGGAAAGGACGAGTGTTTACAAATATTATATGTACATATATCTCCTGTATCCTGTATCTAATACAAAGTTTCGTACGGACATTTCTATAAAATGAATATTTTCTATTTCATAAACTGATATTTGTATCAAGTGACGTAAACATCGAACTTAAAAGCCAATGCGGCTGTAAAACGAAATATTCGATTGCAAACACAATAACATAACAATCTTATCAAGTCTTAGTATTTATTGTATTTAAGTTTTTATTGTTTTTGTACGATTTTAATAAGTAGAAACACGCAACGTAGAAGTATAAAAAAATGAAGGTACCATGCTCGGGTTACCGTTGCCTAGGTACGGCAAAGGTCACGACTTCGAATTCCGCCCGTGTTAGTTGAAATTTTAAACGTTTTTTATCTTTCTTTTAATAAAAAATATTTCAGCGTTACTTATGTGCTTTAAAATGAATAAAAAAATTTGTGGTAAATAGTCTTAGTGCCTATATTTATAGCACTAGGACTATAGACACAAGGTAAAGTTATTTAAAAGTAATAATTATTAACCTCTATGTGTATACATATATAAACATATGTACACATAAATATAACGTATATGTAACAGGGGTTTAGTTTTAAACTTGGGAAATATAAAGTCAAAAACACATTCATTTATTCTTTTTCTTCTTTTTTCTGTACAGGTTATCAGAAGTCAATTTCTGAACATCAGCTTCCACGAACGTTTGCCTTAAAGAACATTTCTAAGCCACCTGCATCATAGACCCTGCATCACACATATTAGATCGTCGTAGCTCCATCTTAAATTCACAATATCGTAACATTTCAAAATCGTGAGCAAATAAATTAATTTCGTTTAAATTTCGATCTTAAAATCCGATCAATATCAGAAACAAGAAACACCCAGTAGTGACCGCTCAGAAACCACTAAAGCATAGCCATATTTATACTTCTACGTAGCGTGTTTGTTTACACTGCTACGGAGACTGCGCCGTCAAGTACTGCTAAACGTAGAGTAGCTAAGGTCCGTATCAGTCAATCTACGAATGTACCATATACACGTAAATAACCTTGCGAGTGAGTGGGCCTCCGGTTACCTGCACTCACCAGACGAAACGCAGAAGTTTGTTAGACTTCCACTTCACGCCGGTATTCTGTGAGGTCGTGGTACTTCCCCGGTCGAGCCGGACCATTCATGCAACAACAAAAGCTGATGCGTGGCTCTACCACTGTTAAAAGATGAGAGTTAAAAGATGTTACGCTATTGGAGAAACCTAATATTAGTATGCAGTGGGGGTCATTGTAGAAGCGTGCTCGTCGCGACCCCTGCCAGCCCTTTTCAGGGCTGCAATTCTACTCAGCTGCGCACCCATGCCAACGAGGGTTAGGGCGTCCCCCCAAGGCGACGCACACCAGTTCATCCCCGTTGGTGTGAAATGCAGCGCGCAAAGCGGCGATGGGGACCGCCACCCGTCACGCACAGCCCGACACGGCGGAAGGTGGAGGACGGAGTGCAGAGTTGGCACGTGGAATGTTAGAGGAGGCATGAGAGATAAGACGAATGAGTTGATTGAAATAATGAAAGAAAGAGAATTAGATGTCGTGTGTTTGTCGGAGACCAAGCAGAAGGGCAGCGGTACTGAAGAGCTCCCTGGCGGGGCGTTAGCTCTATGGTCCGGAGTCCCGGAGAGCGAGAGCGCCTGCCAGGGAGTGGGGGGGCTGCTGTCGTCTCGGTTGGTCGATGTTATGACTGAATATAAGGTTGTGAACTCAGGACTTCTCTGGGTTCGCTTTAAATTGGGACTGACGAAGTTATTCCTTTTGGCTGTTTATGCGCCGGTGGCTTCGTCGTCCAGAGCTGAGCTGGAGGAGTTTTGGGAGAATGTAAGAGAAGTTCTAGACTTGGTTAGAGAAAACGAAAGAATTGTTGTATGTGGTGATTTGAATGGATGGGTTGGTACCGCTCGGCCAGGGTACGAGTCGGTGCTTGGAATGTTTGGCGATAAAAGGGTTAACGATGCTGGCAAGCTTATACTGGCTGTATGCAAGGACAAACACTACGTTTAGTCACAAGAAAATCCATATGTATACTAGAACAAGAGAGAATGAGAGAAGTATGATCGATTTATTCCTGGTGGATGACCGACTGCGAAAACAGGTGATGGATACGCGAGTGTTCCGAGGTGCTGACCTGGGAACGGATCACTATCTAGTGATTACTAGATTTAGGGGTCTGTTCGCGGGTTGGCGCCACCGGACGGCGATACCAGAACCACAGTCGGTCGGTAGCATCCGAAGCTGGAAGCTTCAGGAAGCGGACACTAGGAATAAATATCAAGCAAGGGTAGCCGAAAAGCTGGACAGCATTGGTGTCAGGAAAGAATGTGGGGAAGAAATATGGCAGAGCCTTAGAGATGGAATGGTTAGTGCAGCGGAAGACATGTCTGGAACTGTGAAAAGAGGTAGTAGTAAAAAGGGTGATGCATGGTGGAATGACGAAGTGAAAGAAGCTGTAAATATGAAGAAGAAAGCATGGTTAGACTACTTGGCCTCTAGTAATGATAAGGATATGAGAGAGAAGAGGAAAGAAAGATATAAGCTCCAGAAAGTTCACACGAAAGCATTGATTGAGGAAGTGCGTGAAAGGAGTAGAATGGAAGCGGACGAAAGGTTGTCGCACAACTTCAAGGAGAACTCCAAACTCTTCTGGAAAGAGGTTGGAAAGACCCGGAGTGGTGCGACAGCCTTAAGAATGAATAAAGTGCTTTCGGGAACCAATGACGTCCTCTCAGAAAAATCGGACGTCTTGCAGCGATGGAGCGAATTTTATAGAGAGATGTATGCGTGTGATGATCTTAGTGAGGGATCCGGGGGTGACGCCGTGATTGGTACGCCAGACTCGGACCTCGATGACACTGAGGTCATCAGTATGAAAGAGATTGAATGTGCGATTAGAAGTTTGAAATGTGGTAAGGCTGCGGGACTAGACAGAGTTACTGCTGAAATGGTCAAGTATGGTCGGCCACGCGTCTGGGACAGCTTTCATCTGCTGTGCAATTTGTGCTGGCGAACGGGGCTGTTCCGGATGATTGGCGATCCGCGGTCATTGTGCCTTTATATAAAGGTAAAGGTTCACATTATGACTGCGGGTGCCATCGGGCGATCAGCTTGACCAGTTCAGCAAGTAAAGTTTACTCGAAGGTTTTGACACGTAGGATGCAAGATAAATCGGAAAGATTTCTGTGGGAGGCACAATGCGGATTTAGACCTGGAAGAGGATGCACGGATCAAATGTTTTCTCTCCGCATGATCACGGAGAAGCTTCTGGCTGCTAACCAGCTTTTAACCAGATTTTCTGTGCTTTTGTGGATCTTGAGAAAGCATTTGATAAGGTTGTAAGGAAGAAAATGTGGGAACTGTTGCCGGGGTATGGTGTGGATGGTCGATTGCTAAGGGCTGTGCAGTCACTTTACTGTGACTGTAAAGCCTGTGTGCGGGTAGGGCATGACCTGTCACCCATGTTTAACGTCCAAACGGGCGTAAAACAGGGTTGTGTCATGTCTTCCTGGCTATTCATACTGTATCTCGACAGCTGTTTACAGAAGCTGAAAGATAGCTGTTTGGGTGTGAAATTGGGTGACATAAAAGTAAATTGTCTGCTTTATGCTGATGATGCAGTGCTTATAGCACCAACAGAGGCAGAACTGCAGGCATTAGTCACGTGTATGAAAGAAAAATGTGAAATTAATGGTCTCCGTTTGAATGCTAATAAAACTAAGGTTCTGGTATTTGAAAGGGACGAAGAAAGAACGAAGTGCGAAATTTGGGTAAATCAGGAATGTATAGAACAGGTGAATGAAATTGTATACTTGGGGAGTGCGTTTAGCCGGGATGGAAGATGTGATTTAGATGTGGACAGGCGTGTCGCTGCCGGGAACAAAGTCAATGGTGCCCTGACTGCGTTAATCAAAAGGCAAGGCGTTGTGAAAAGTGCACGCCTTGCAATACATAACGCAGTGTTGGTACCGACTTTGTTAAAATAGACAATAGAGCAAGTACTTCACTAAATAAAAAGGGTTAAACCCATTGTACTATAAACCGATCCGTCGGAGCATCCTCAAGTGGTCAACAGTCCTGAACCTCTCAGATTATAATCAACTATAGTTACGTAAGAAATGATATTTACTTTTGTTAATAGACTAAACTTTTCTGTGCCTTTTTGGTTTTAATTTAAAACTAAAAATACTTGAATATACGATTGACCGTTTTAGTTATGCATTGTTTAAAAATACCAACAATTATAAATAAACATATTTATAATTGTTAGTACCGACTTTGTTATATGGCAGCAAAACCTGAGTATGCCAGAAGAAGCATAAAAGCAGGTTGAATGCAGTGGAGATGCGATCTCTTCGTAAAATGTGCGGCCTTACCATGGCCGACCGAAAGCGAAACGAAGAGATTCGCAATATGGCAGGTTTTAAAGATGACCTTGTCTCAAAAATGGATAAGGGCGTGCTTCGATGGTTTGGGCACGTTGAGCGAATGAGTGAAGACCGAATGGTGAAGAAAATATATAGGGCGAAAGTTAATATTAAAAGGTGTCGAGGTAGACCGAGACTAACTTTCGAAGACCATGTGAGCAAATTGCTCGAAGAGGGGAGTGTCAAGAGTACTCGGATACCTAGACGTGCATGTATGAAGAAGATGATGAATCTGAAAGAAGCGAAAGACGTATGTAGGGATCGTGACACTTGGCGATCTGTTCTCTCTGGCTACCCCGTCAGGGATTGTGCGTGAAGATAAATAAAAAAAAAATATAATATTTATTTATTTTTTGTATATGCTATTTATTACGTTGACCAAAAAAGCACTTTAATTTAAACAAAATCTAAATTAGAATCATTGTACACGTTCCCGATGTAATTACAGGGGTCGCGCAGAGTATTGTTGGGAGATCCAAGTAATTAGGGCTAAGCCTTTGAATGTTCTTTTCAGCTATTTCATACCCCCGTTGTTTGACTTTGAATGATTTGTATAAGTTTTACAGAATCAACAGATTTTCAAAGGTAAATAATATTTGTTTGTCTTGATCTAACGATTCGAGATTTTCTAAACTCTAATTTGTTATTAAAAGTAATAGGGCACAAATTTTAGATACCGATAAATCTTGATAATATAATTTCAATCAAGACGATGCTATGACTGGTATAATTAAAAATTGTTAGCTTTATCCACTTTGACTAAGGAATCACACCACTCGGAGAAATTGATAACAATTTGCGAATTGAGCGCTGTTTAAAGATGGATGAAGGTACCTATTCATACTTTTAATTTCATACTTTTAAACGAATCAACTATGTATCTTCTTGAACACTACTCGTAGTTTTATGCTACACCTAAGTTTTAGATATCGGTGTTAGATATAGGAGTTAGATATAGTTCACGATAGCCGAGTTGGGTGGTCGGAATTTCGAGTTCGATCCCCAGGTGGCAGGCTCGTACCAACGGGTTTTTAAAAATTATGTAAGAATTATATCGTTAGCTTGGACATAAAGACGGCGACAGGCTCACCACCTGTTATGTTGTCCCGAAAATATCTTCGATGGAAGGTAGGTCGAAAGGACTTAATTATATTTATTCATATTTATTAGGGACCAAATCAGGGACGTCCTGAAAAAAGGCCAGGTCAAGAGTACCCTGAATCGAAGAGAATGTATGAAGGGAATAATGAAAGTGGACGAAGCGAAACAAGTATGTAAGGATCGTAGCAGGTGGAAAGAAGTGGTCTCTGCCTACCCCTACGGGAAAGATGCGTGATTATATGTATGTATGTATATTTATTATATAAAATTTAGAATTACATTTCACTCTAATTTATATTTAGTCGTATCAAACATAGTTTCGTTTTTAAATTTTCAATTCCATTTAGCTTTTACGTGTTCTGTTTATATTACGTGTATTAATTACGTGTTGATGTCTGAACTCAACATACATATTGATATCTAATAAATTAAAAATCTTTACAAATTCTATATCTCAAGAATTGTATAGTCAACAGAGAAAGAAACAAGAACATGTCAAAAGAGTTTAAGGAAGGCGTCAAAGGCGTAATGTAAAAGGCCTGAAATCAATTTCAAGGAAAAAGAACTGTAGGTTACTACTACTACTATTTCTTGGCGTAGTAGTAAGCGAAGAAAAGTCTTTACATGATGAACATTGAGTTTTAAATTAGTAATTTAAATTAAAAGTAAAAGTTAGGAATTAATTACGAAGTATATTTTTGATAGATCTGTAAACGTTATTTTAAGTATGATTAATTACACCTTCATTTCTAAAAGCAAAATAAATTACAAGACCCCTTTCCCCTTTTTATTCCCCTCACAAAAACACACTTCCCAGTTAAAGTAGCTGTTACCCGTACGAGTATGTAATTATGGGAAAATTTACAAAGGTCGCACAAAGGATTATAGTAAGGTACCGTTATTAGGACAGAGGCAGCAAGTTACTGTTTTTAGCTTTACTGTCTTTTTAGCCAACTTCATTTAAAGGCTTTTGTTGAAAATTAACATCGTCACATTCATATCTCTGTCTATTCTTTAGAATCAGTCTTCTCTGATAGACCTAGGAATATTTTACACTACTGTTATATATTATATATACATATTAACCCGCATATTATCTAGGTGTTGTTTGTGTAGCGTTAAAACCGATCCATCAAAGTGATGATAAGGGACAACAATATCTAAATGAAACAACATCAGACGAAGATGTTGACGAATTAGTTTTAATACCCGAGGACTAAGTACGTAACATCAGAGACACAACAGTTTTGCTAATTGGGAACATGTGCGATAATAGTACAATAAAATAACATGTTCTGAAGTTGCTCTATCCGCATAAGTTATAGACCGACCACACGATTTTGAGAATCGCTACATCAAAAAACCATAGTAATAATGTGTCTAAAGTAAATAAAGGAGAAGTTTAATCTTCTCAGACAAATAATATCCATTGAGAATACTCGTAATTAATTCAAATTTCGACTTAATAAACGTAATTGCAGTATCAGCTGTTTTAGTTCTTTTCCTCCTCTCATTTTCACTAATTGGAAGGTAATTGGTCTCTGTAATCACCCTCTTACTTCATTCCAATGTACCCTTAGATCTGTAACAACGGTCAGTGAGCAAAGCTTCTTAATTACAAACGGAAAGAAAATCGTTCAACAGTCAGAGTTCTAATGTGCGCGCATAGTGTATAGCCGACAGCGGGTGACGATTATGACTAGTCTGGCCATAAATACAGTTACATAAAAACTTGTCTTTTTTTTCCAACTTTTAAATTTTTTTTTAATTTGGAACACTTACATTATTTTAAAAACTTTTTTTTTTTTTTAATTTTGCGACATTTCACATATTTTTTCGTTTTCATTATCAAATTACAATACGGAATGGGGTGTTAAACAAAATAGGATTTTAAACAAGATAGAAACTGGAACTAAACTGATATGACATTGCTGTAGCGTGGCATAAATGAGAACGATGTTTTAACCCAAATCAAACAAGGAATAAATATAACGTACACTAGGTTTTATAGAAAACTTTCCTTCACATCAATAGTTTATAAAAGTCCACTGCACGACAGGGCGTTTCTCATAAGGGCCACTCCGCTAGACTTGTAAATTGCAGTACTTTACTACTCGTATACCTGACATTGCAGACTCTAAAGGGTCTGCCTATAATTATTCTAATGTTTTTCATGTTATCACCGTCTACATCAGACAACCTCCGGACGAGTGGTGTATACACCGGTTCTTATGGCGCCAGCCCTGAGGTTTTGGGTTCGATTCAGGAACTACAAATGTCCGGAGTATTTGTAGTGTTTCCGTTGTTTCGGATCTCATAGCAAAAGTGCTTGAGCTACAAAGTAGCTCAAGCACTTTCGCTCAGGGTCAGAGCAATGTATGTGAAATTCCCCATATATTTATGTATATCTATCTCTACTCATTTTTATTATATCTTTGTTAGGGCTTCATTCTCAGTAATCCTTAGTATAACTAACTAAAAAAAGGAAATCACAACATCCATGGAAAGCAAATAAAGCCAATGGAAACTACCAATTAATTCATAATCGTAAACAAATAAAAAGAAACAGCAATAATTATTCAAATAAAAAAATCGAATAAAAAAAATGTAATGTAATTTTCTTTTATATAGTTAGAACGTCGGACGGCAATCCGTTTTTACGATTTTAAATTGGACTAATATTCTGTGGAGTAACAAGGCCCTTTGCAATATCTTGGAAGGTTTAACAATTTTAAATGTTTATTTTACTGTAAGAAAGGGTATTGGTTAATATTAAGTAGAATAAAACGTACTTTAGATTGTAAATATAACTTTTAGTTTGATTCAAAAATTATGGTTTGAAATAACTATTTATAATTGAATTGGATTGCCGTGTAATTATATACCGTCATCCACATCTTCCAAAAAGGTGAAAAGGAAAAGCATTGAAAACGAAAATGACTACTGAAAAATTGACGGCATAGCGATCTCGAAGAATACCACACCAAAGCAATGCGATGTGTTTGGTGCTGCGATAACATTCCCAATACTGGGGTAGACATGTGTCTACCCCAGTACACACATGTGTTTGACCCTCACTGAAGGTGGTGAGTCTGTAACAGTGATTATTTATTTGTTTATTTATTCTTTATTGAACCTTACCATTATGTGAGATCCAAAGGCGGACATAATGCTAAGCGCATTCTCTACCTGACAACCTTAGAGAGTGATAAAATGTTGAAGGCGGTTACGTACAATAAAAAAATGTATAATGTGAAAATATAACGCTTCATTAATATATATATATATATATATATATATATATATATATATATATATATATATATATATATATATATATATATATATATATATATATATATATATATATATATATATATATATATATATATATATATACATATACAACATACAAATACAAATTATGTCCAAGCCAAAGACATAAATCGTCCGTAAGTTCTGAAAACATCTATTGGTAAGAGCCTACCGCTTGAGGATCGAACTCAGGTCTTATGACTCCATTTCTGACCAACTATCGCATTGCTTATTCTTACCCCAATACAACACTCCAAAATAACGCGAATTTCAAGTCTAAAATGGATGTAGATTTAAAAAGAAATCAACAACCAAACGATCTTCGGTTAAATTGCGGCGAAATTGTGCAAAAAAACCTAAATGTAACATAAATTTTAATTACCAAAGGTCAGAACCAATGTATGGTTTAAAAACTATACAGTTCGAAGCATCACTACTATATAACAGCCTTCCAAATTAAATACTTCATGAAAATCTTTTTTTGATTTTTAAGGCTCAAAGTTTATCAGAAAGCACTGTTAAAATTTGTAATACATATTAACATTAACTTTTGCATTGTATAGAGTCACCACATGCAATATTAATTATTACATAATATGTCAATATTTAAGTTTTCCTGTTGAAGTAACTTTG
This sequence comes from Sericinus montela, assembly GCA_029286605.1. Taxonomy (NCBI): domain Eukaryota; kingdom Metazoa; phylum Arthropoda; class Insecta; order Lepidoptera; family Papilionidae; genus Sericinus; species Sericinus montela. The sequence continues at coordinate 3,207,297 of JAGSMR010000002.1, forward strand.
TTCTTAATAGCAAATAAATTCTCTCTGAATCTAAATGTTATTTAAATACTAAATATTTTAAATTCTACAAAAGTTCTATTTTATGAAATTAGACGAATAGTTAGAACATTTATCATTCGCGAGGGCTACTTATCCATTAAATCACTGAATGGAACCAAGCTTAGTCGTTTCTTTAGTAGCTTTACTTATCAGTACCAGGATAAATGTGCACACAATTTGGAAGGTAACTGCTCTTTATTTGTCATTCTGTTACACGAAGAAAATCGGTACCACTTTACAGACATCTGTATTATACGAAGTGTGAAAAACAAGGATCATTTTATTTCCTTTCTGTATGTTTTTTTTTATTTTTCATTCTGTATTCAATCTGTTCAGATGTCGAGAAAAAAATATTTCACCGTGATAATGGTGTCATCCTGAAGAATTTTAAGTAACAACAAAGATTATAAAATATTATCAATAAGGAGTAGTTAGCTGTGTAGTAACTTGTAATCCAGTGTAAAGTTATGATTATCATTTCAGCCTATCAAAATTTCGCCCCTAAGGATTGGCACAGATAATAGTCCTGAGCCATCTGCATTCCTCGACATCCCGCACCGTTGTTAACGACGTTGTTGACATACGAATCCTAGGAGAGATCATGCTTCACTACATTCCCCGTATCAAAGCGCTCGCGTTAAAGCGCAATTGATCAAGGTTCGATCCCCGTCGATGGTACAAAACCTGTTAATATGAATTTTACGAATAAGACTACGAGCTTGGAGGTGAAAGAAAACATCGTATGATACCTTCATGCGTGCTAAATAATAATCAAAACAAAATAGGTTTCTAGGATGTGTGAAGAAGATAAAACTTATGTACGATTTATACCGTTGGTCAAGCCAAAAAGGCGACGACAGGCTGTCACAAAAAAATCTCTTCGACAAAAGTTAAGTTGAAAGTACTTAATTATTTATACATTTGTCTGCCCCAGTATTGGTAATAGCGTGAAGATATTTTTTAACAAAGCCCACCACCCCCACTGGAGGAGGAGGAGGACGTTATATTCTTCTATTTTCTATTAAAATTATTTGAGAGAAGACTTTTGCCCAGCATATGCAAACTGCATATGCATGCTATATAACATTTCTACTATATTTACTTAATTTTACATTTATTCTCTTGCTTTCTGTTTGATTATTTCGTAATAGAAAACGATGTAGAACTAATGACGAAACATTTTTTTAAATCAATCTTAAGTATGTTTTAATTTGTTCATATTTTCATTTTTATAGGTACCAAAAAACATATTTCCTTATTCCTTCTTTCAACAAACTACAATGGCCGCCATCTGCTTAATTTCATTCTATACCTTATATCCTATCCTATACGGGTTTTTATGAAAATTATAGCAACGGGGATAAACGAAGACACCTCCCAGGGCCAGAGTTATGTCAGGGCATTATCGCTCAAAGTTTTTGCAATGGTCCATAATCTCTGATAATTCCGTTCGAAGTTGAGTTACTTAATACGTTTAGTGTGAATTATTTTTTTACTACCATAATTTAATTTATAAACAGAGGAACTGTGAGAATTTATTTTATACTGCATAATTTTTTTAATAAATACAATATAAAGAAAATTATACAAAAAAATATTAAATAGATTTTTCATATTAGAAATTAATGATTTTTTTCCGTAGTCGAGTGTCATGAACGGACAGACTTTTTACATTGCCTTGAATCATAAAATTTTTACAATATGTGATTTAGACAGATCAAAATAAGCGTAAAGAATTTCAAGAGCTGTGAGCATTATTTACTCGTAACTAGTATTGTTCAAAGATTATCTTAAGAATTGTACCATTTGAAATTATATGCATAAGATGATTAGATGGTTGTAAGATCATTTGCCTGAACTCTTCGTTAAAAAAACTTCGAACTTCTGACTACCACTATTTCAAAGCCCATTTGAATAGAAACTCACCTTCGTGAAAATTACTTACATTACAACGCCCTTGACAACGGTATAAGAAAGCTATTGCGCTGACCTATCAGACAAGGGCACGACAACAATCAAGCCGGTCTATAAAAATGAATAAAATTCAAAACCCAATAGCCATTACGACGGCGTCATTATTCTTCGACCGTAGGACGGCAATTTGTTTTTACGATCTCAGAATTAGAGTTATATTTCGTGGGGTCGAAGGACTTCTTGAAGTCGTAAAAGAGCTGACCGGTTGTGGTTAGATATCTTGCAGTAAAATGAGCGAAAGATTAATCAGAGACTAGCAAACCATAGGCACTTTCTTTTTTTTCTAATTTATACTTACTTACTTACTTATCTTCACGCACAATCCCTGACGGGGTAGCCAGAGAGAATAGATCGCCAAATGTCAAGATCCCTACATACCTCTTTCGCTTCTTTCAGATTCATCATCTTCTTCATACATGCACGTCGAGGTATCCGAGTACTCTTGACCCTCCCCTCTTCGACCAATTTGCTGACATGGTCTTCGAAAGTTAGTCTTGGTCTACCTCGACCCCTTTTAATGTTAATTTTCACGCTATATATTTTCTTCACCATTCGGTCTTCACTCATTCGCTCAACGTGCCCAAAACATCGAAGCACGCCCTTATCAATTTTTGTGACAAGGTCATCTTTCAAACCTGCCATATTGCGAACCTCTTCGTTTAGCTTTCGGTCGGCCATGGTCGGCCAAGGCTGCACATTTTACGTAGAGATCGCATCTCCACTGCATTCAACCTGCTTTTATGCTTCTTCTGGCATACCCAGGTCTCGCTGCCATATAACAAAGTCGGTACTAACAATTATAAATATGTTTATTTATAATTGTTGGTATTTTTAAACAATGCATAACTAAAACGGTCAATCGTATATTCAAGTATTTTTAGTTTTAAATTAAAACCAAAAAGGCACAGAAAAAGTTTAGTCTATTAACAAAAGTAAATATCATTTCTTACGTAACTATAGTTGATTATAATCTGAGAGGTTCAGGACTGTTGACCACTTGAGGATGCTCCGACGGATCGGTTTATAGTACAATGGGTTTAACCCTTTTTTTATTTAGTGAAGTACTTGCTCTATTGTCGTTTAACTGTATGGAAATTTCTCGTAGAAATTTTATTGCTACTCAAAATCACTTACAGGTAATTTAATTGGAAATCTTTATACTCAATAGTTACAAAAAAATGCTTAAAAAAGGCTTAATGTATTTGAACTCGTTGTACAACGTCTGTCTTAGTGCATCTTACTACTTTAAAACTCATAAAAAAATAAAAGACATCAAAAAAGTCTCATCATCTCGATGAAGTCACGATAGCCGAGTTGTTGGGTGGTCGAAATTTCGAGTCGAGAGACCCGAGTTCGATCCCCAGGTGGCAGTACCAATGAGTTTTTCAAAAACTTATGTACGAATTTTATCGTTGGCTTGGACATAAAGACGGCGACGGGCTCACCACCTGTCACGTTGACCCGAATATATCGTCGGTGGAAGGTGGGTCAAAGGGACTTAATTGTCTAGACTTGACCTCTGTCTACCCCTGTATTGGGAATTGCGTGAAGATATTTATTTATTTTTTTATTTATCATCTCGATCGAAAAGCATCTGAAACATCAAAAATAGCGGCGTTTTCGTGCCGGATTGCCATGGATGTTTTATTTCTGCCTGTTTTCTGCTAACTAGTATTTATATTAATAATATGAAAGTTGTAGGTTTGATAAATTTAAAGTCTGATCTGAATTTGATAAATTTTGGTATATACACAGACGGCACCTTAGACTTTTTTGCCCGTCGCAGGGTAGCTTTTGGTCTGGTATTTTTCGAGATGGTTATCCCGCCAACTGTCGGTAGTCAATTATCATTACAAAAATTTTTCCCTTAGTCGTCTCTTACGACACCCATGTGAAGAAGTTTTGACGCATTTGAAAAAACTGGATACAAAAAAACCTCGATTGGGTACCTCACGAGCTCACTGAAAGAAACCTGACAAAACTGATGAACGGTATACTCATTTGTGATTCTTTATTACGACTTAATGAAACCTATTTTTGAAGGAGCTGATAAGTGGTGATGAAAAGTGGATCACGTACGACAAGAACGTGTGAAACTGGTCGCGGTCAAACCAGGGTTAACACGCAACAAGGTGATGCTGTCGGATTGGAAGGGCATCATTTATTATGAGCTGTTACTACCAGGCAGGACCGTCGATTCTGAAATCTACTGTGAACAAATGATGAGATTAATGCAAGAAGTTCAGAGAAGGCGGCCGGAATTAATCAACAGAAGGGGTGTGGTTTTTCATCATAACCTGTTTGGGTCTCTTCAGAGTTCTTTAGGCAGTTTTAACATCACTAGAGGACTGCCAAAACCAATTCGCGGTATTTTGATCAGAAGCCCCAAAATGTCTATAGCAATGGGATCATGTCCCCACATGATGGCAAAAAGTTATCAAGCAAAACGGTACCTAGTTATACGTATATTAAACGGTATATATTTATCAACAAATCGTTGTGAATTTTCTTAAAAAATGCGAAGAAACTTTTCCCCCAACCTATTATATACCTATTATATACAGGGGTACTACACAAGTCTGGACAATTAAGTCGTTTTGACCCACCTACCACAGAAGATATTTTTGGGACAACGTGACAGGTGTTGAGCTCGTCACCGTCTTTATATCTAAGCCAACGATATTATTCGAATAAGTTTTGGAAAACCCATTGATTCGAGCCTGGGCCTCGATCACCTGGAGATCGAGCTCGGATCTTGACTCAAATTCCGACCACCCAAGCACACGACTATTGTGACTTAGGTACATTTTTACTATAAAAATACTAAATAAATATTGTACCATTTACAAAACATCACGTTATAATCCTTTTAAGTATAATTAAAGTGAAACAATACTACTTTCTATGTACTCAGCTAAAGAAAACTTTAATGTACGTACTAAACGGGCTATAAACTCGACCGCAACGCATTAAGCTCCGTTAGCGGGCCAAAGGGGCAATCTGCCGGCTAATTTGATAGGAACAGACAAACGAGTGGATATTACGGAAACGGTCTAAAACAGAAACTTTAGCGTATTGAAGATCTAGTGTTTTGTAATCTGTTAACTGATCAACCTATACACGAAGGCAATCAATAATCTTCTACTAAAATAATATACATAAAGACGGCGACGGGCTCACCATCTGTCACGTTGAAAATTATCTTCGGAGGAAGGTGGTTCAAAACGACTTAATTGTCTAGATCTCTGTCTTCCCCTGTATTGGGAAATGTGTGAAGATATTTCTGTATTTATTTTATTTATTTTACTATATTTTTCTGAGATCGCACCGCAGACGCTGCTTCCCGTCTTTAGTCTGATTATTTTGGTCTGGCATTTTTGGAGATGGTTATCCCGCCATCTATCGGTTACCATTAAGATATTCTAGGCTCTTTCCTTTTTACGACTCTTACAACACTCATGGGAAGAAAGGGAGTGGCAACATTCTTACACCATTACCACACGGCTTTATACATGTGCACTACAATTTCACGTTAAAGAAATTACCCGTAATGGATTATTAAAACTATTAGCCGAGCACTAGGATCGGCTGAACAGTACAATACAGTAAATTTACAATACAGTAAAATTTCTTTAATATATGCCAAAGAGTAAGTACTGGTATACAAAACATATACGTGTATTTTAACTTGAAAAATTAGTTACAAAAGGGATGCGAACTAATAGTATATATTTTGCAAACAAAATAAGTTTTGTTCTTCACTAAGCTACAAAGTTCTACGTTATTTTATAAGTTATTATTTAATAACCATAAAAAAGGGTTATCATTTATTTATCGATATAAGTATCTCACAATACATCCATCGATCGTCATTTCTTAATCTACCACCCTTTTGTTATGAGGTTCCTCTAACAGAGAAGAAACAGGTGAAAGAAACTCTGTAGATATCCTCTTTTTTATGCTTTTTTATTAAGAAAATATAAAATTTAACAATAATAAAATTATTGGCTATATTGAGCAAATCAATCCCTTGTGGAATTCTCTAGAAGTAAACTCTGCTTATTTATTTATATATTTAATTATTTATACTTTATTTTGTACCTTATAAACTAAGGGTTTCAATGAGTGACTTAATGACTTAATGCTTTGAGGCATTCTCTATCAACCAACTCTGGTTGATGGAGAAAAGTTAATGGCTTATGTAATTTTATAACTCGCTACCAGCTGCAATTTTGTTCCACACATTATCTCGCCCCGCCCTGCACGTCATGCAGCCGTGTGTCACTTTAGTCACGTTCACGTAACGTTGCCGGCGCCCTTGGCTAACGTTTCATTTGTTGTTTTTCAGTTCAGTGATTCGTGATGGATTCGTCGGAATATGACTCGGAAATAAAGACAGCGAAACCGCGTTATTGCTCGACGTTTTGTCAGCGACTTTGTTGAAACCAGCCAGCATGTGTTTCGATTGTTTTTCCTATTCAATTTTCATTTTTTGGTTGTGTTTTTTTTTTGTGTCCACAAAGCTCGCTTTAAATATTATGATAACATTTTCCTTACATTTTTCGTCTTCGTATTTGTATGTATAGACTATGTTGAAGTAAAATTAAATAACAAAAACATTTTTTTCTTATAATTATCACTGCAATGATCGCGCTTCATTCCCACAAGTTCACCAAGCATCATATCCTTTCAAGTCCTTTTGTTCCTATCCTATCAAGTCCTTTGAGGTCCTATCATTTTTAGCCAATTCTTTTCTTGTGGTATTTGAACTTATTTAAGAAAGAATAGCAAATGTTTAATGCTATTGCTAACTAAGATACAGAACCGCAGACGCATGTATGAAAAGTAAAAAATAAAGAGTAATGTACAAGTTGAACTCGCGTGAAGAGGGTTCCGTACAATGTTGTGTTAGTGATTTATTGAATTCTTATAGGTTTTCGCGTAATCTCTGGGAAGAAAACTAGTCTTTTTTTATAGAATAGGGAGGCAAACGAGCAGGTGGCTCACGTGATGGTAAGTGATTACCGCCGCCCATGAACACCGGCAATACCAGAGGCTTGACAGACGCGTTGCCGGCCTTAGAGTGCCCCCCCCCCCTCCAGAATTAAGGGAGGGAGGTGTGTGGGCCACCGGTTACCTGCACTCACCAAACGAAACGCAGATGTTAGTTAGATTTCTACTTCACGCCGGTATTCTGTGAGGGCGGGGTACTTCCCCGACCGAGCCGGCCCTTTCATGCAACAACAAAAGCTAATGCGTGGCTCTACCACTGGTAAAAGTATTTAGTCTCTGTGTATTTTAATTTTAGAGTAGTTTTTGAGTATAGGAGTATTTTCGGCTATTTTCTTGAATAATTAACAACAAAAATAAAAAAAGATCCGAGAATTAAATAATATAAGAATAAAATATAATAGAGGTGGATTGTGAAAGCCATAATACGTTGGGGCCCTGTGTACAGACTCGATTAACTCAGTATAAATGCATAAAATTATTTCATGCATACTAATTAAGGTGTCGCTTCGTAATCAAAATTATGAATACGTCTGATTTCATGAAATGGACTGCACTTGCAATTTTCTTAAAATTATTTGAGGCTTAAACAGTAAGGTTCTTGCATAGTTCTTGGTTCCATATTACCTTAGAGGATTCAATTATAGTGTAGCGTAATTATCATTGATTACTATACAAATATAATGAGCCGTTGTAGTCCAATGGCCAGGACGCTCACTTCATATGCGAGTGACCCAGGTTCGTTCCAGTCTGGTGGACAATGGTACTGAGAAATTGTGTACACAGTTTTCATATATACTATTAATTACATGTCAAAACTAAAAAACAGACATAAATAAATTAACTCAAGACGCAATTACAAATTTTCTATTACGCGCTAACATTCCAACCAACATCTTCAGTTCAGTTTACGAAAAAATAAATAGGAAACCAAGACTGGACAGCAGAAACGGAAAATACTTCTGGAAAATAGGTAGGAAGTGTAAAGAGGTCCCCAGGTGTACATAATGTTATGGGCACAACACGGCGCAATTCAATTTACCGTCAATGCGGGTTTCGTGCTACGTATCCGATGTTCATTTTCATTATTTAACATAACAGCTGAGTATTTATTTCCGCCATTTCCTTATTGACGAATGAACGTTCAAACTAATTACTAGAATGTCCTTTTTTCCAAGGGCAATTCATGTAGTACACAAGTAACAAACAACAAGCAGCAATACAGGAATAAACAGAGGTTTAGAAAGCTTAGCCCTCGACCTTATTGCGGTTTTAAGATTGTACAAGTACGTTTATCACCCATATTTTACGGAGATGTTAGAGCGCTATAAAAAAATCAATAATTATTTTCGTCGTTGTCCCGAAAACAAGATATGTATTTACGGTGGAAGGAGGGTCGAAGAGACCTAATTGTTTAGACTAGATCTCTGTCTACCCCTTTACTGGGAATTGTGTGAAGATGTTTATTTATTTATTTATTTTACTATTTTCGTCTTATTTTTATGAAACAAAATTTATATAATCGCGTACATAACCGGGATCAGTCACTAGTTATTTGAGGATAAGGTAAAAGCTTTTGAGACATATAACATAGTCAAGGAATACGAAATACTCGTTACATTCATGACGCACATCACAGAAAATTTATACAAAACCATTGGGGCACGTTCCGAACATCACATGTCAATCTATCAGTCAATATATAATAGAAAAACGGGCCTTTACGTTAATGGAGTGCCACACAAGCCAGACCTTTTACCTAAATCAAACTCATGCCGTATCTCGGCTCTCTGGCAAAAGTCAGAGGCAAATGAATGAATTGCCCGAACCAACAGTAACCGCTTGAAAGCACGCAACACCGTCGATAGTCTGACATCGGGCCTGCTTTTGACAAATTGTAGTGACGTCACCGCAAAACGGAATTTTCCAAAATTAGACCCGATTATCTGCAGCTCGGGTTCGTATCCCGTTAGAGGGAAAGGTTTGTATAATCGTTTTTATTCAACCTATGGACGTTTATATTGCTCGAGATGTGATTTATATAATTTCATATAATACTTTTAATTATGGGTTAATTATGTTAATTAATAACTGACACTGGCTCACCACCACGATGTCCCAAAAAAAATCTTAAATGTGGATGGAAAGGACTTAATTGTCTAGACCTCTGTCTCCCCAGTATTGGGAATGAGGTGTTTTTTTTTAAAATTTAAGAAAGATGTTATACTTACATACCCTAAACATGTGTAATGCTGTAAAATTAATTTTTGAAAGCAATAGATTACCTGAAACAAAAAGGAATTGTATGTTTAATACATGTAATTATTAGTTTTATATCTAACGAGCTTATACGATACGATGTTTTGGATCTATTATTAGTCTAGCTAGCTTCTTGAGATACCATTTCAAATCGTTCGGAATCGTGGTATTAAGTATTTTCTTGATGTGTTAATTCTTTTAGCCCAACATTCACTAGGGCTTAACATATTTATCATGCAAAAGTTCATTGCAAAGCTTAAAATTTACTCAAAAGACCTGTGTCCATAGGCCTCTTTTTTCGGAGAAACTTAATTTTTCCCAGTAAATTTGTTTATCAAGCGAAAAGGATATATCAGTACCTATCTTTTTAAATTTGATCCGGTAGTTTCGGCATTTGGCTGCCAAGATAGGTTCCCGATTGGTAGCCTCATGTAAGCAAACGCAGTGTAAGATGATCCTACACAAGATGGAGAGAGTACTTGCAGAATCTTTCGAGGAGTTGATGGATGCAGATGGCATATAACCGTTCTATGGCAATCTTGGAGGTATAAGTTTAGCAGTAGATAATGATGAATTTTCAACATGGTCTCATGCGTCGGTCGGCACTGTTATTTCGAAGGTTTTACTCCCAGTTTCCTTTTAACACGCTCAGGTACAAATGAGGTGGTAAACGACTCCAATAAAAGTAGAAGTAAAATTAATTGTTGCTATCTGGCAACAATTAATTTTACTTGCATTTAAGTGCAATGACAATTCATTGTCAATTAATTGATTGTTTGACAATTAATTGATTGTCTTTTCCGATTGCAACACGTCCTAAACTTAGACACAACTTTACTTACAAACACAGAAGTATTCCCAGACTTCGATGATACAGGTTTCAATGAATGTAGTAGGCGTCAACAGCCTAATGGTTTACGGTGCCTACTGCGAAACATATCTTCACAGGTTCTGGTCCACCATTCGACGATTGTCGTATACCAGCAGCAGTAAGGTTGGAGTAGTTAACAGGAATACTAGTAATGTTATTTTATACAGTTAATGATATAACAATTATTTGGCACCAGAAATGGATAAAATCCCCTTGCCAAACGTGGTGATTATGGCATTATATCGATAGCTTGTTGGAGAATCAATAGATTAGTGGACTGTAATTATATTATACAAATCAGTACTATAAAGAGTTATCTGATACTATGTTCACCGATCCGCTTGTCAAGGGTTGGTGATTATGCCAAGACATTGGCATTGTACAAGTGGTACGGGAGCGCCGTAGGGGAGAAGCATATGCAGTAGACTTTCACAGGCTGTTATGATGATGATGAAATTGAGACTGCATTATGGAACTAATTGTACGTTCGGACATAAGAGGCAATTACACATACCTTAGCTGTGCTGTAGAGTTGCATGACTTAATAAATGACAAATCCTCGTTATGCGAAAAGCCCATGCACTGCACAGGATTTTTTTAAGCCGTCACGTAAGTATGTATATAAGCAATTGAATACTATCATTTCCATTTATTTTCATAAATTCTACTAACTTTTTTATTATAAATAATATTCAAGTGTGACAGCATAATCAGACAAATTGCTACAATAGCTTTAAAAAGAAAATTATTTGCGGAAAATATGAAACACGTGCAATAAAGAAACGCTGCAAAACCGAGGCATGTGTATCCAGAAGTGAAAGCCATCTCTGTGTTTCAAACCACTGAAATGGCTTTATATGTGTCAAGATAATTTGGGTCAAAATGACATTAGGTTTCATCAAAAAATTCACAGCGAACATTTTGACTTTTAATTTCGTTTTAAAATAAACAATAATGGAAAATTAAACCTGACTGCGTTGAAATATACCTAAAAAGATTTTAATATATGTTAAAGCTTAGAGTGACAACTTAATATAATGTACCATAAATCAATAACAAACAGATTAACGACTCATAAAAAACTCGTACCAATCTGGTAAAATTTTAAAACAATTCAAAATCTCGTCGCCATTCGACTACAGTTTTCGTAGCGCTGAACATTCGAGATACTACTCATCAAGTTCGAGTTTGTTAGTTCACGGGTATTATCCTATGTAACCGCTTTCTGGGGTTCCGGAAAAACTGCTCAGGGGCTTGGCCCCTCTCAGTGGGTGCACCGCTGCCTATATATAGGCAGGTCCTTGGGGCGCCTGTGCGTTTTCGCGGACGGCTGTGCCACTCTTGGCCTATAGCCGTTCGCGGGAGCCATAAGTGAAGTTTGATCCTCATTGGTCTCCACGGTGTTCCTCTTTAGTGGACGGGGGCGTGTCTGTAGTACCGTGCCGGCGCGCCGGTTCTTCAGCTACCTCCTGAACACTGGGCAGTTGGCGTTATTAGCCGTGTGATCCTGCCCGCAATTTGCGCAGGTAGGGGGCTCTTCTAGTGGTCGGGGGCAGTCCTTAGCAAAGTGCTGCCCCCCACATCTAACACACGCCTGCGGGCGGTGACTGCAGTGCGACGAGTGCCTGAACTTCTGGCATCTGTGGCACTGCGATGGTCCCGTTGCGATGGATGGATGGATGGATGGTTTGTTAGTGGTAAATACCTGCGTAAATATGCTTTTTAGCGACAATAGATGGCGCTATAATAAGTAACTAGAGTAATGATTTTTTTGTATGCATAAGAAATTTCTCATGCCTGCTCATGTTTGGATAAAATTGGAATGTAAAAGATTCATCATAAATACATACCATTTATCAGGGACAGACCAGCGACAACGTCACATACATTGCTCTGATCCCAAAGTAGCTTAAGCACTTGTGTCGTGGCATCAGAAACAACGAAAGTGTTCCAAATCGTGACAGTAGTTTTCGATATTGTCCCACAGAAGGTTTTTTTAGAACAAAAGTAATTTCTCTTCTTAGTTTAGCCGTTTTTAACTATTTGATTAATAATGCCTCACGAAAATTTTAATAATTTAATATTGAATGTTAGGAAAACAATAATAATAGATTAAATATGAATCAATCAAACAAATAATACTATCGAAACTAAAATATTATGAATTAAAAAAAAACTAAAACTTGGTAGTCACGATAGCTGAGTGGTTGGCTGCTCGGAATTCCAATAAGTTAAAAAAAACAATAATAAGTTAACATATATAATAATAATTTAACTTATGTACGATTTATATCGTTGGCTTGGACAGAAAGACGGCGATGGGCTTACAACCTGTCACGTTGTCCGAAAAATATCTACGGTGGAAGATGGACAGAAAGTATTTAATTTTCTAGACTTCTGTTTACCCCTGTATTGGGAATGCCGCGAAGAAAAAACCTAAACAAAAAGAATATAAAGAAGAATGTATAAATATTTGAGCTTAAATAAATTAATAAATTTGGAGAATTTCACACAAACTTGTGTTATGAAATTGGAAACAATAAATGTACCACAAACACCTTCACGCGGGACAAAATAGGAAATAGATGACACGTACAATTGTCCTCGCTTGGTAGAATCCCATTATCTGATTTAAGTAACACAAGCACTTGTACCCTTCCACTTATTTTATTGTTATAATTAACAAATTCTGACCGGTTTCGCAGGTAAAGGGGCGATTAAAGGTAATATACATTAAGATCGCAAATATAAACTTATAACAACAGAAAATAATAAAAAACTTATAAATAATAAAAAAAAACTAACATAGTTTTACTGAAAACAAAACAAAAAGTTGTTTTCTACATGGACCTGTCATGATGTGACTGTTTAAGCACATTGAGAGAATTAGTTAAGATCGAATGGTAAACAAAATGGTAAAGCGCGAAAGTTAACAGGGGTCGAAGTAGGCCGAGACTAGCTTTCGAAGACTATGTGAGCAAATTGCTGAAAGAATGGAGAGCCAAAAGTACTCCTATACCAAGATGTGCGTGTATGAAGAAAATTATGAATATGAATGAAGCGAAATAGGCATTTAAGGATACTTGGCGATCTGTTTTATTTGGGGTCCCTGTCAGGGACTATGCGTGGAAATATTTATATTACCAGTCCGAGGATCAAACTCGAGATTTCAGACTTGGTAACACTTTAAAACCGGTGTGTACGCCACTCGACCATGGAGGTCGTCATAAAGTATGATTAAAAATTTGTGACATGAATTAACTTACTTATAAAATACAGTGGATGGTTTGAAAATATTTAATACTACACAAACTTTTTTTATATAGTAGTGTAGGCAGTAAGAAAATCACGTGTATAATTCTTAAAAAAATATTGGTACCAATACTTAATATTGGTTTGAGAAGAAGTTGATACATAATTATATGTTTAAAAAATAGATCCAGCGCCCTTAGTCTATAACACTATTAGGTAGGTGAACATCATGATTTAGGAACAATTTATGTCAACTGTTTAGACAATTTAATTTAGCTGTAATGAAAATTGCCACTTCCACTACAACACTGTAAAATAGTTTTGCAAAATATTAAAAAAATCAATGTTCATATAAATTTATATACGAAAGATGGCTACGCTGTTCAGAACTAATGACAACCCTACAATTTACTTGCGATTCTAGTAAATCCGTGGTAAAAGTTCAGCACTGGACCTTCATGGGCAGTTACTTACGTTACTTTACTTACTTTAGTTACTTACGAATATGTAAATTTGTTATATAGCTTCAGAGATATGTGTTTCTAAATTCATCATCCACAGCAACAAATTCTAGACCATGAACAAAATGCCTTTAGCTTTCTTGCGTCACAACATCGTTTGTCAAATGTCACTAATACATTATTTCAAGACATATTTAATGCAATCGGTCCGTGGGGTCCTCGATTGATGTATTTTCTAAAAGAATTATTGACAACTAGTCGTTGCCGTAGTGACAAGCTGGTTCTCTTCGCGCTCAATGTTTAAATGTAACAATTCAACACGGAAAAGGCGTATGTCTGCTGTTGTTTTTAGTTAAAAAGTATTGTAAAAAAATAGGAGTCGCGAAATGCGGGTGGTTGAGTAATCCAAATTCTAGTCAAGAGACACGAGTTCGGTTTCTAAGACTTAGGCTCGTACCAATCAGTTTTTTTTTTAATTTATGTATGATTTTATGTCGTTGACTTGGTTGGTTGATATCGATTTATGAGTCCAACATAAAAGACGGTAACACCGTTATGTTTTTTTTAACATTGTAAGCTAGCGTTTAACTACAATTCCACCTGATGGTAAGTGGCGATGTAGTTTTTGTTGGTAGGCACACTAGCTTAGAAAAAGCCTATTAACTCTTCTCGTGAAGACACCCACATTGTAATCGGACGGAAAGACTGATGCAGGCAAATTATTCCAGTCCTTTGCTGTATGCATTATGAACGACGAAGCAAAACGCTTCGTCCGAATGCAGGGTATATCCACAACAAAAGGATGGAAACCCGCCGTGCGTCTTGTTGTCCGATGATAGAAAGAGGAAGGGGGAATTAAGTCATGTAATTCCTTCGCACACTCTCCAAAATGTAACCGGTAGAACACCGAGAGACTGGCCACCCGACGTCTGTGTTCGAGACTGGACAAATTGGTAGTCACCAAGTCAGGATCACCGATTAGCCGCTTGGCCCGTCTTAAAATATGTTGTCCCAAAATAAGCCCGGTTTAAATGTGTCAGGACTTCTAGCTTCCCCCTTATTTTCCCACTGGGAGTAGACAAAAAATAAATAAATTCGGTAAATGCCTTGGCTTTTCAATTCAATTGTGTTTCTTTACATATAACAGAAGCTCTCGAGAGGTGAGACCAGAGCAGCCAAGGATTATTGTTGTATAAATGTTATAACTCAAACCTCCGCCGTTTTCTTATGACTAATGATAAATAAACATTCCCAAAATATAAATCTATCTTTTTCTTTTCCACAATTTTCTAATTTTTTTTTAAGTTGGCTAAACAATACAGTTTACACAACTATATCGAAAACTTGTGTAGACTAGCCTTTATTCATTCTAAACAGATGTTGCCTCCATCTGTTTAGAATTATGACACATACGGCCGGTTAGTGAACGACTCTCCACAAAACGTCGCCACAAGCAGAGGCCTCTTAGCGTACGTGACGTTCTGACAAACGTCTACAATTGTCATACTAATTACAACAGACACTTTACTATTAGTATAGACTTACTAATAATGCTAATAATTTAAAGGTATTAACCTTTAAATTATTGCAATTCGTATACGTACATTAATGAATAAGATAAATACGTACATACATAGCGGCCTGTTAAAATCCCCTGCAGGCCATAGACTTCTCTCATAAAGTGGCTTTTCCTCAATCACAACGCTGCGCAAGCATATTGGCGAACGCAATGCCTGACAATTTGCACCTCAGACGCTACTGTCCTTTTGCGGTCTGATTATTTTAGTTGAGTACCGATATTGAGTTTCGCCTCTTACGACCGAGAAGAAAGGGGGGTGGCAACATTCTTACGCTGTTACCACACGGTTTAAATAATAAAAAACTATCTTCACGCAATTCCCAATACAGGGTTAGACAGAGGTTTAGTCTAGACAATTAAGTCCCTTCGACCCTCCTTTCACCGAAGATATTTTCGGGACAACGTGACAGGTGGTGAGCCCAGTGAGTGAGGTGGTTTTTATGTCCAAGCTAACGATGTTCAAACTTATGTACGAATTATTCGTATAAGTTTAATAAGTTTTTGAGAAACACATTGGTAGGAGCCTGCCACCTGGGTATCGAACTCGGTTCTCTCGACTCGAAATTCCGACCAGCCAAACACTCGGCTATCGTGACTTTTTTAAATAATAAGATTAATGAAATATAAATAAAATAAATAAACAATTTATTTCAAACGCCTTTGTCCAGCAGTGTGCATTTACACTCGGTTACTTGTATCATAAAATATCATAAAATAACGTTTAACATAAAATAACTACTTTCAACATGCGAGATGAGTCAATTGATATGAACTGTACGCACAGGATTCCATATTTTCCATTCTTTATAATTAAAGGATTAAGGAATACCATAAATAAGCTTTGGAACAGCAACTAAAACTTTTTTATTTGTCAGAGCGCAACTAGGAATCATTAGCTTTAATAAAAAAAATCTCATATAAAGTCACAAAAATATATTTCAGACATTCGAAACGTCCTCTAAATGCTTCACGATCGCGTTACAAGGTCTCAAAATGACCGGGCATATTACACTGTTGTTTATTACAAGAGACCTGAAAACTTTTCAGACGAAATACGAGAATTGCGTGAATTATTGCTGAACTTTAATTTTTATTGCTACTTCGTGAATTCGATTTATCATCGTTCATTTTATCAGATTTTCACACTCTGTTTTACTAACAGTAATAAGTATAATTTAGTGCAACAGGTGAATTTAAATGAGCTAAATCTAGATAGATGTTCTAAGTCATTCTAGCATACATTAATTTTATCTGATATTTCATAGTACCAGACGTTAACTTGTGAAAAACATTAATAATGAACACGCATGTTAAAAGACGAACTTAAAAACTAAGTCTTAAAAGTGTCACGTTGTCCCAAAAATATCTTCGGTGGAAGGTGTGTCGAAGGGACTTAATTGTCTAGCCTAGACCTCTGTCTACCCCTGTATTGGGAATTGCGTGAAGATATTATTATTATTATAAAACATACTTTGAATATTAAATACTACTTTTTAAAGATAATAATATTTAATACATTTAAAATAAGATATTTTCACTGCAGTCAAGGTATTTAATAAATTATCTGAGACTAACTTGTCTGTTAAGCTAAACTTAGGAAAAATACAGAGGCTAATTATTCTGAGAAGATTCTTTCAAAGGAAATGCAAAAAACGATTATATTCCTAACAATGTCCAAAGAAAAAAAAATCTGACTAGTATATAAACTTGAACAATATGAATTGAAATGAAA
The DNA here is from genome assembly GCA_029286605.1 of Sericinus montela. Taxonomy (NCBI): domain Eukaryota; kingdom Metazoa; phylum Arthropoda; class Insecta; order Lepidoptera; family Papilionidae; genus Sericinus; species Sericinus montela. Next base: position 3,224,474 of record JAGSMR010000002.1, read on the forward strand.
TGAACAATATAATGCCTGGATCCTGATGGCATATACAGATGCTTATCCATTTTATATTCCTTCCTCAAAACGTCTTCTTCCGTTTCATTCATCTTTGTTTTATTTAGTTAGATAGAATACTCTTTATTGCACACCAACACAGAAAATATACAATATAAAATTTTGTAAGATTGTGGTGACACAAATGGCGGTCTTATCGCTAAAAGCGATTTCTTCCAGACAACCTTTGGATGGATCGGATTGTAATAGAAGAATCAGGTGTAGGCTTATTGCGCTGAGTTGTACCTATATTTCATTGTATTTTTATTAATTTACTATTAACATATGATCAAATTAAAGAGAAAAAAGTTAAAATTTCAACTGACACGGGCGGGATCCGAACCCGCGGCCTTCGCCGATCCTTGGCGATCCCGCCCGTGTCAGTTCAAATTTTAACTTTTTTCTCTTTAATTTGATCACATAAAAGTTCAGCATAAAAATGCTTTAAAAAATCAATAAAATTGCATAATATTAACATCCATATATTTTAATATGAACACATATAAATATATGTATATTTTATTTTTATTTTTTAACATATATATACACATACATACACATTAAGTATGTGTATGTATGTGTATATATACACAGACACATAGAAAAATAAAAATAAACAGAATTAAATTAAAGAGATAAATAATAATCCTTTTCTAGTTTTTGAAGTGATGTTAAAGTTTTGGCATTTCTCACTTATTTTATCGATTTTCTCTACGTATACAAACCGTCCAAGCGTACCTTTTACAGTTTTAGTCACTACACCTTTTATTGCTTTTTAATAGTATACATATGATGATTTATTATCTTTTATTACAACCCTTTCGTGACAACATTAATCATTTCTCTTGGATTCAATTTGTCACGGTCCAAGTTTACCGTCACAAAGCTCTGCTACTGGATAATTTTACTTTTCTTGACAATACTGTCATCTTGCTTCCTATTATGAGGTTAATTTATTATGCAATAATTTGTGTATTACCTTACAAATATGAAAAACTTCATAACTAATTAAAGTTATAAAAATATAACTCATTAAGATGTATATATATAATAATATTAAAAGATTGCATCTTTTTAACTTAGTTTTTTTTTATGAATTCCTTTATAAATATTATAATTGTCATTATAATCTACTATCCGAACTCTTCATCTCCTGTGCAGTTAAACTCACAATTATTTTTTACTTTCTTTTACACGTAACTTGAACCGCATGAAACGTCATTGGATTGAAAAAGTATTTTACCTTCAACACATCAATCATTTAAGTAACCTAATTCATTTCGATGAAGTTGCAATCTACAAACTTTGAAAACATGGAGAACTAGGGCAAACGTGGGAGCCTTATTTACTCGTGAACAACGCTATTTGAAAGAAAAATGTAATCTTAGATCAATTTAGTCTCCCTAACATTAGAGTTAAAGTTGTTAACAGGTAAGTTGATGACAAGTGGCTACTGTAGTCAATGGGAGTTAAAGAAAGTAAAAAATACAATGCCATCGTTAAAACATATATAATAAATGAATAAAGGTTGTCTATAAATAGATACATGGATAAAATGATTTAAGGTTAATTTCAGTGGATAAGGTGGAAATTCCATCTAAACATATCCAAATACAATTGCATGAAAATATTTTTTTTCTACTATGATATGTGATGGTACCGTATGTAACGAGCAGCAACGTTTAAGGTGTGAGTTCTCTAGTACGGAGGTCGTCAATCCGCTCGCAAAGTGGTAGCGATCATGAAATGAAAGTACATCCGTATATACGTATGCACGCGTAAATAAGACAATATGAAATGATTTTTTACGTATTTTTTTTTATAGAAAAGGGAAGCCAACGAGCAGGTGGCTCACGTGATGGTAAGTGATTACCACCGCCCATGAACACCAGAGGCATAGCAGATGCGTTGGCTCCCTTACAGTGCCCCCCTCCCCCAGAATTGGGGTAGTGGGGTGTGTGGGCCTCCGGTTACCTGCACTCACCAGACGAAACGCAGAAGTTTGTTAGACTTCTACTTCACGCCGGTATTCTGTGAGGTCGTGGTACTTCCCCGGTCGAGCCGGCCCATTCATGCAACAACAAAAGCTAATGCGTGGCTCCACCACTGCACAACGCATCTGTAACCTTCATCTTTTGAAATGGTTTACTGGTGTTATGACTTGCAGTAACCACTTACCATAAGGTATACTGCTATCTTGCTTTTTATCCTACGGCCATAAGAAAAATATAAAAAAATACTAATGTTGAAATTTACATTAATTTATTAATATGAAGATTTGATCTTGTTTTAGATTTAAATCCATTAAATAAACTTTGTTAAGTAAAAGTTGCTAATGATTAACAATGTCTAGACATAATTTACTAAAGTAAATGTTATGAAGTCTCACCTTAAAGACCTTGAAAATCCATTATAGGCATTACGAGAAACTTTAAGTACAAATCTGTAATAAAAATTCGTAAACTTATTATAGCAACACTTGCTAAGTTTATCGGATCACTTTTATGATTTCAAATTACTTGAAACTTGGTGTTATTAGAAGCAGCCATAAAAGTAATGTAACGATTAAATGAAGCTGTGGTAACATGATAACCCGGGGAGGTTTCTTTAATTTAGTAGTCTACGAGTTGGATTGGAGACAAGACCTAGGGTTTAATGCTCAGCGAGATTCATCATATTAATGTAAGTTACCCAAATTAATATTCGATTATAATAATAATAATAAATATAAACATAGGGACAACATCACACGATGCTCTGATCCCAAAGTAATTAGCTAAAGCATGTCTCTTATGAAGAGTCACGAGAACCGAGTGTTTGGGTGGTCGGAATTTCAAGTCAAGAGAAAATCCCCAGATGGCAGGCTCGTACCAATGGGTTTTACAAAAACTTATGTGCGAATTATATTTGGCTTGGACATAAAGACGGCGACGGGCTCACCACCTGTCACGTTGTCCCGGAAATATCTTCGGTGGAAGGTGGGACAAAAGGACTTAATTATCAAGACTAGACTGTCTCTACCCCTGTATTGGGAATTGCGTGAAGATATTTATTATTGTTTTATATCTGTTATGGAATAGGAAATAAATAAAAAAAAATTAAAATTAAAATTAAAATTAAAAAAAAAATTAAATAAAAAATAAAAAATAACGACGGAACCGCAAATACTCAGGTCCGAGTAAACGTAAAAGTGTCTTTCTACATTGTCGCATATGGAAATCGAAACCGGGACCTCGGAGTTGGCAACACCATGAAATCCGGTGTAGACGCCATTTTGGTACAAATCCATAGAGACTTCCTCCATGGACAATCAGCAATTAAGATGTAGTGAGAAATTTAATAATCTGCAAAAACTTGCTGCAGGACCTAAGTATCTCTGGTAAAGAAGACTAGCTGTAATTGCCACATTTGATTAGGAACCTTCTTAACTTTGGTGTTGTTATGCAGACCGTTATTACAATGTATAATAGCTTAGTAATAATTATATTACTTACCTTTATATACCTTACGTTACGTCACGATAGCCGAGTGGAAGGGTGGGCGGAATTTCGAGTCGAGAGACCCGAGTTCGATCTCCAGGTGGCAGTACCAATGGGTTTTTTCAAAAACCTAAGTACGATGCATATCGTTGGCTTGGACATAGAGACGACGACGGGCTCACCACCTGTCACGTTGTCCCGAAAATATCTTCGGTGGAAGGTGGGTCGAAGGGACTTAATTGTCTAGACTAGACCTCTATTTACCCCTGTATTTGGAATGGTGTGAAGATATTTTATTTTTTATTTTATTTTATATACCTTAAGGTATAATACCACGTAGATAAACCTACTGATCTACTGACGTAGATACTGTTGCTCGTCATCTTTCACTTATTTTTGATGAGGTATATTTCGAAATCAGTTGAAAAAAAACAATTCACGATGGCCGAGTGGTGTGGTTGACCGGAATGCAAGTCAAGAAACCCAAGTTTGATTTCCAGATGGTAGGATCGTACCAAAAGGTTCCTACAAAACCTTTGTACGATTTATATCGTTAGCTTGGACTAATGTCTTAATAGACAGCGACATGCTCACCGCCTTTTAGGTTGTCCTAGAAATGTCTTCGGAGATAGGAGTGTTGAAAGGACTTAATTGTCTGGATCTCTGTCTAACCAGTGACCAGAATTGGAAATGGCGAAATCTATTGTTAAATAACAGTTTTATGATGAAGAGAGCTGGAATACGCCAATGCTGTATAATTATAATTATTTATTGTAATAGGAAAGGTGAATAACTGACTAGCAGCCCACCTTATGGAAAAAGGCCATTGCAGCTCATAACACATCCAAACGATTTCAAAAGAAAGAGGTTATAGAATAGTAGTCACGCCTGAGGACTTTGTTTGAAAACCTCAATGGCTGTCGGCTCTGTACTCTACAAACTGGAACACAATAATTGTTATATTGCTATTTATCAGCAGCAATATTTAAGAGTGTAGTACTAACCCAGATAACTCCTATACAGCGACAGAGCCCATCACATTTTAAAATAATAATAGTAAATAAATAGGGACAACATACTCGTACATTGCTCAGCTCCCAAAGTCAGTAGCTAAATCACTTGTTTCATGGAATTAGAAATAACGAAGGAATCACGAACACCGATACCCGAATCAATTTAGAAAATAAACAACATTCTTTTAACGAACCTTAAGAAAAGCTGAACTGTACCTTTAAATATTGTTAAGAATTTTTATCTCAGTAGTAGGATTATATTACATAATTTACTTTTTGAAAAGCATACATAAGCATTATTTTTTTCTATGCGGTAACAAAAATATTGTGAACTTAGTATTATTGAAAAGTATATTCTTTATATGTGGAAATCTTTAACCCGTTTGAAGTGATGATATCGCTTGGTCTCGTATCCTATTGCCCTTGATTACCTAACCCAATACTGCGGAACCCATTTATATTCATAAACTTGAACCGATGGCCCGGGTCGATAGCCAATTGGGTAAGGTTACACCGTCAGCGATTTTCTACTCGACTAGACTTGAATACATTACTATAATAAGTACTAATAATCTTCCGAGAGTATGAGAAGTTCCTGTATTAAATTTTTTTCGATAACGATAAATGTAATGTTAGTAAAAAGATTTAAGTAAGTAAGTTTAGTTTTAGTGTAATTGAACTATAAACACTCCTCAAAAGAAAAGTTCTTATGACAGTCAAAAATACCATTTGCACCGGTGCTTGTTTTACACCGATCCACGAAAACCAAACTTCAAAGATTAGTTGGTGAAATAACTCTTTTGATGTTCTCTTAACAACATTATTTTATAATGTTGCTTATAATTTTAATACAATTAATATACGTTGACATCCATAAATGTAATAAGAAAAATATGAAATAATTATTATTTTCAAAAAATGTGCGTTAATTCGGCGACAAAGTTTTTGAAATTTTTAAAAATGTATTTAACAGCCTATCAAGACTCCACTGCTGAACATAGGCCTCCCCTAAAACTTTCCACTGTGAACGGTCCTCAGCTACCAGCATCCATCGACTTCCCGAAACATTCTGCAAGTCTTCACTCCATCTCGTGGGGGGTCGTCCAACACTGCGTTTGCCTGTACGAGGTTGCCACTTGAGAACCTTTCTTCCCCAATGGTTGTCAGTTCTACGAGCTATGTGGCCGGCCCGTTGCCACTTTGACGTGCTAATCCTTATGGCTATGTCGGTTACCCTGGTTCTGCTGCGGATATCTTCGTTAAGGATTCTATTGCGCGGAAAAACACCGAGCATAGCCCTTTCCCAATTCTGAGGTATTTTAAACGAGAAGATAGGGCGTCGATTGACCCCTGGGTCGAAGTTGGACTTACCTAGTCTGACGATTTGTCCCAGGTATACGTATTCGTCGACAACTTCGAGCGTAGTGTTCCCAACAATAACTGGCATTGGTCTTACATGGACATTAGACATGATCGTCGTTTTGTCCATATTTATCTTAAGACCAACCCGTTGGGAGACACTATTGGTCATTGAGCATGGTACTAAGTTCCGCCAGCGATCCTGCCATCAGGACTATGTCGTCGGCTAACTAAAGGTGAGTAATGAATTCGCCATTGATCTTAATACAGTACTCTTTCCAGTTCAGTAGTTTGAAGACATCTTCCGATGCAGCGGTGAAGAGTTTCGGGGATATAACATCACCCTGTCTTACAGATTTCTGCAGTTGAATAGGTTTCGTGCTCTGATTCTGTACTCGGATACTCATCGTAGCCTCATCACATAGACATCTCAACACCTCGTTATACCGAGAGTTTATCTGGTAACGCTAAAGTGACTGTGGCACTGCCCCATTTCGAAGGTGGGTCGAAGGGACTTAATTGTCTAGACTAGACCTCTATTTACCCCTGTATTTGGAATGGTGTGAAGATATTTTATTTTTTATTTTATTTTTTATTTTATTTTATATACCTTAAGGTATAATACCACGTAGATAAACCTACTGATCTACTGACGTAGATACTGTTGCTCGTCATCTTTCACTTATTTTTGATGAGGTATATTTCGAAATCAGTTGAAAAAAAACAATTCACGATGGCCGAGTGGTGTGGTTGACCGGAATGCAAGTCAAGAAACCCAAGTTTGATTTCCAGATGGTAGGATCGTACCAAAAGGTTCCTACAAAACCTTTGTACGATTTATATCGTTAGCTTGGACTAATGTCTTAATAGAAAGCGACATGCTCACCGCCTTTTAGGTTGTCCTAGAAATGTCTTCGGAGATAGGAGTGTTGAAAGGACTTAATTGTCTGGATCTCTGTCTAACCAGTGACCAGAATTGGAAATGGCGAAATCTATTGTTAAATAACAGTTTTATGATGAAGAGAGCTGGAATACGCCAATGCTGTATAATTATAATTATTTATTGTAATAGGAAAGGTGAATAACTGACTAGCAGCCCACCTTATGGAAAAAGGCCATTGCAGCTCATAACACATCAAACGATTTCAAAAGAAAGGGGTTATAGAATAGTAGTCACGCCTGAGGACTTTGTTTGAAAACCTCAATGGCTGTCGGCTCTGTACTCTACAAACTGGAACACAATAATTGTTATATTGCTATTTATCAGCAGCAATATTTAAGAGTGTAGTACTAACCCAGATAACTCCTATACAGCGACAGAGCCCATCACATTTTAAAATAATAATAGTAAATAAATAGGGACAACATACTCGTACATTGCTCAGCTCCCAAAGTCAGTAGCTAAATCACTTGTTTCATGGAATTAGAAATAACGAAGGAATCACGAACACCGATACCCGAATCAATTTAGAAACTAAACAACATTCTTTTAACGAACCTTAAGAAAAGCTGAACTGTACCTTTAAATATTGTTAAAAATTTTTATCTCAGTAGTAGGATTATATTACATAATTTACTTTTTGAAAAGCATACATAAGCATTATTTTTTTCTATGCGGTAACAAAAATATTGTGAACTTAGTATTATTGAAAAGTATATTCTTTATATGTGGAAATCTTTAACCCGTTTGAAGTGATGATATCGCTTGGTCTCGTATCCTATTGCCCTTGATTACCTAACCCAATACTGCGGAACCCATTTATATTCATAAACTTGAACCGATGGCCCGGGTCGATAGCCAATTGGGTAAGGTTACACCGTCAGCGATTTTCTACTCGACTAGACTTGAATACATTACTATAATAAGTACTAATAATCTTCCGAGAGTATGAGAAGTTCCTGTATTAAATTTTTTTCGATAACGATAAATGTAATGTTAGTAAAAAGATTTAAGTAAGTAAGTTTAGTTTTAGTGTAATTGAACTATAAACACTCCTCAAAGAAAAGTTCTTATGACAGTCAAAATACCATTTGCACCGGTGCTTGTTTACACCGATCCACGAAAACCAAACTTCAAAGATTAGTTGGTGAAATAACTCTTTTGATGTTCTCTTAACAACATTATTTTATAATGTTGCTTATAATTTTAATACAATTAATATACGTTGACATCCATAAATGTAATAAGAAAAATATGAAATAATTATTATTTTCAAAAATGTGCGTTAATTCGGCGACAAAGTTTTGAAATTTTTAAAAATGTATTTAACAGCCTATCAACACTCCACTGCTGAACATAGGCCTCCCTAAAACTTTCCACTGTGAACGGTCCTCAGCTACCAGCATCCATCGACTTCCCGAAACATTCTGCAAGTCTTCACTCCATCTCGTGGGGGGTCGTCCAACACTGCGTTTGCCTGTATGAGGTTGCCACTTGAGAACCTTTCTTCCCCAATGGTTGTCAGTTCTACGAGCTATGTGGCCGGCCCGTTGCCACTTTGACGTGCTAATCCTTATGGCTATGTCGGTTACCCTGGTTCTGCTGCGGATATCTTCGTTAAGGATTCTATTGCGCGGAAAAACACCGAGCATAGCCCTTTCCCAATTCTGAGGTATTTTAAACGAGAAGATAGGGCGTCGATTGACCCCTGGGTCGAAGTTGGACTTACCTAGTCTGACAATTTGTCCCAGGTATACGTATTCGTCGACAACTTCGAGCGTAGTGTTCCCAACAATAACTGGCATTGGTCTTACATGGACATTAGACATGATCGTCGTTTTGTCCATATTTATCTTAAGACCAACCCGTTGGGAGACACTATTGGTCATTGAGCATGGTACTAAGTTCCGCCAGCGATCCTGCCATCAGGACTATGTCGTCGGCTAACTAAAGGTGAGTAATGAATTCGCCATTGATCTTAATACAGTACTCTTTCCAGTTCAGTAGTTTGAAGACATCTTCCGATGCAGCGGTGAAGAGTTTCGGGGATATAACATCACCCTGTCTTACAGATTTCTGCAGTTGAATAGGTTTCGTGCTCTGATTCTGTACTCGGATACTCATCGTAGCCTCATCACATAGACATCTCAACACCTCGTTATACCGAGAGTTTATCTGGTAACGCTAAAGAGACTGTGGCACTGCCCCCATTTCGACTGAATCGAAGGATTTCTCATAGTCCATATACGCCAAACACAATGGTAAATTTTACTCTTCCATTTATGACGAAGAGCATGTATGTGGTCTGTGGTACTAAAGCCTTTTCGGAAACCGGGTTGTTCGGGAGGCTGGAAGTCAAGTTTAATTGCTAGAAGATTCGTGATGACTCAAAAACAGTTCATAGACGCGGCTTCGAAGCGCTATAGGTCTATAGTTCTTCAATAGGCAGTTATCCCCTTTCTTGAAGAACAGGACAACCACGCTTCTACTCCACACCTTTGGCGTAGCGCCACCACGGTTGATGGAATTGAAAAGCCTCTGAAGAACTACAAGTCGTAATGCATAGTAATACTTAACCATCAGTAGTATTAAGCTATATTAAACTAGTTCATCATCACTATAAAGACCTTGACTTGACTTATCGCACATTTGCCAAGCGGATCGGAGATCGCAAGTCACCGGCCTATTGAATTTTGGTCTGGTAGTTTTAGAGATCGTCATTCCGCAAACTGCCGGTAGTCTGTTGCATTTTAAGGCGTTTCAGTTATCTCTTATGACACCCAAAGGAAGAAAGAGGCAGGTCTTACGCCGTTCCTCTACGGCAATCTAGTTCACTAACAAATATTTCGTAAACGTTACGTTTAGCAGGCGAGTAGGAAATAGCATTTGGTACAAATTACTTTGGTACAGGTAACTAAATGTCAAACTCTAAGGGTTCTTCGTATGCATTGCGAGTGTACAGCTTATCGCAAGCGATATCCCGGGGTTTTTTGTTAACGGGAGCGTTTACAAAAAATTGCATCGATGACTTCGATGACTTGTTTTATCGGTTATAACTATATGATAGACTAAGTTTCCGCTTGCGTCTTCGCCTGCGTGTATTAGTATAAAAGGCAGAAGCCTAATGGCTTCGATGTATCCTATACGTGTATCGCTTTCTTGCACGCACCTAAAACTCATTTCAATACACTTCAAATGATTCAAAATCGATTTCTGGGGCATGCTACAAACACACCTCTATATATAGACATAACATAGAACTCCACCTAAATTGACGACGAAGTCATTGCTAATAGATTCTGGGCCGCGCCCTGCAATTACTACAAACGCATACGAACACGGTAGGTACACTACACATAGTTCGTAGCCAGACTCGCATTCCCAGGTTCACGGCTCACACGAGAATTCTCGCGACTAGCCATCCCAAATACAACCCATCCAAACTGTTAGTGGCCCCTGGGACCTTCGCTCTCATAGGTATCTACAGATGAAGCTGTAAAGGCTTTCGGGCCAACAGCACACCATGGACACCGTTTGTTTCGGTGGCCATTTTCCTCTATGGAAATAAAAAAGGAGATCTAACTCCCATATGTACATATTCTGAAATGAGGGTGGTAGTTAAAAAATTTACTTTGGAGAGCAAAATTTTTATCAATGAATAATAAATTTTATAAATAATTGTAGAAATATTGGGGCATTTTGTGTACATATAATAATTTTTGCTAATGACTTCTTTGACGGTCTCATAGGCCCTTTCCCATCCCATCCCATAGTCTTTCAAAGCGGTGGCTAAAAGGCGGAGAAATATACTAGACTTAAAGTAAGTCACGATAGCCTAGAGCTTGGGTGGTCGGAATTTCGAGTCAAGAGAAACGAGTTCGATCTCCAGGTTGCAGGCTCGTACCAATGGGTTTTTCAAAAACTTATGTACAAATTATATCGGTAGCTTGGTTATAAAGACGGCGACCGCACCATCTGACACGTTGTACCAAAAATATCTTCGGTAGAAGGTGGGTCAATGGGGCTTAATTGTCTAGACTAGACCTCTGTCTACCCCTGAGTTGGGAATTGCGTGAAGATATTTATTTTTTACTTTATTTTTTTTTTGATTAGTGACGACTAGCTATATCTAAGGTGCGATATGCGATCGCCAAGCGTGGCCGTTGTTGCAAATCATCCTTATGGAAATAATATATGTATATATGTCTGTAAGTTACGACTATTGTCATAAACTGAAGTATTGAAGTCGACGAATTCGGTGGGACGGAATAGGTTAGTTGCCCGCTGCATCTTTCGTGTTAGTACGCGTTTATGTATAAAATCTCATATCGTACCTTACAAGGAAAGCAAGACTAAAAGTCGAATTTTGCTTTGTTCGAATGTGTCAGACATAATAAAACAAATATTACTTCTGACACACATGGTATAGTGATTCCGAAAGGCATAAGCCAGCCGTATATATTGATTTTCGTATTTAAACGTATAGATAGTAGATGAAATAATTTGAAGTTGGTTTAATATTTTGTTTACGTGACGTTCGCAAACAATACGAAATGGTTCATGGAATTCATCAATTTATGTCAGTTCCATTTTGCACTGAATACACAATTGCGTGCGAGGCTAAATAACAATTTAAAAGCTGCATTAACTCGTACGTCTCAGCAAAAAAAGGAGTTAATGGGTACGCCATGCTACATCGGCGTATGAATGTATGTCTTCCTGATCACATACAAGTTCAGCATAAATATGCTTTAAAAATAAACAAAATTGCATTATAAAAATTCATATTTGTTGCAATAAACAACTTTTCGTATTTGCGAAAAATAATATAGAATTGTTAAAAAGAAACAACGCATTGGAGATAATTTTTTGATCGAGATTGTTTTCACAACAAAGCGACACAAAGTGATTTATATTCATAAGATGGAGTGTTAGGTACATGGGGAAATTAAAGGTATTTAAATTCAATGCGTTCTCGGTATTTAGTATCTTTTTATTATTACATAGATAAACAGAAATACGACTTTTAATTGTAAGAAAAAATAACACATTAAGTGGTCACATTAAATGGTAAATTTTATTTCATTTATTTGTTTATTTTTCACTGCGTTACAAATTGTGCGCTAATTTTCGCTGAACTGTTATTTGTCGTAATATATAGCCTGTATCTCTAAAACTTTAAATAGGATTGGTGGCAATTTGTCAAATGCCATCAAAGTAGTGAAAAGTCACTATTCAGCTTCTTGCGTTATTTCACTCAATCATTAAACATTTAATTTCAATTATTATCTGTTTTTATGTTTGTGGTTAGCTTTTTTTTATAGAAAAAGGGAAGCAAACGAGCAGGTGGCTCACGTGATGGTTAGTGATTACCGCCGCTCATGAACACCCGCAATACCAAAGGCATAGCAGATGCGTTGCCTCCCTTAGAGTGCCCCATTCATGCAACAATTAAAGCTGATGCGTGGCTCTACCACTGTTAGAAGGACATAAAGATGGCGAAGGGCTGATCACCCGTCACGTTATCCCAAAAACTGTCTTCGGCCGACGGTGGGTCGAAGAAACATCGTTGTCTAGACCTCTGTCTACCTCTGAATCTCTGATCGATCAATGATCTGAAGATCAGATCATTGATCGATCAGAGATTCAGAATGATCGGAATAGTTTGAATATTTTTTTAAATTAACAAGATTCAAATTAACACCAAGTTTTGAAGGATCATCACAGACTATCGGCCAAAACAAAATGATATAAATCTCCGACGTGAGTCGCATCGAAGATATTTAATTCTCCTTATTTATGTCCAACAAGGGATTTGTATATGTAGTCTCCTAACATTTACATGTTATGTGAAATTTTAAATGACTGAAATAATGACTACGTATTATATATACTTGTTTGCCGCTGTTATGTAGCGCTCCACCTGCGTATATAAACCCAACGCTCGTAATCTGATTTGTTCGCGGAATTGACCCATTAATGACTGCGCCATTTTGCTCTATAGGCAAAGTTACATGATTGTGATGTGCGCTCACGAAATTGCTTTTTGAATAAGTTAATAACACTGTTCTTGATGCTGTTTTGGGATTGTTCAATTGATAATTTCTTCCTCGTCAAACTTTGTTCACAAAGTCCTATAAACTCAAAGAACATGAGATGTTATTAATAAAACGATTATATACGAATTTTATGACTTGTTAATTTCAGAAACAGTTTTTCCTTTAACGCACTTATAATTTTTTAGAAAATTGTGTCTAGGAATGAGGGCGATTGGTATGGAATTATAATAGGACGGAATGTATGTTTTGTACTTGTAACTTTATTTAATATAACTTAATGCTGAGTTGTCAACCCCGTTTGCTAAAATTGTAGCGTATTGGTTTTCTTTATTTTAAGGTTATTGTTATATAAGGGTATATTAATTTTAATTTTTTTGTTGTTTTTCTTTCCTCTTTATTTTATGCTTGCTTATCAGTCTTTTCTTTCAGCATATTAACTTTTCATTAATTTTCACTCATTAATTCGTGCATTAATTAATTAATTAATTCATTCATTAATTTATTCATTATTATCACAAATAAAATATCTAAATAATCGTTTTATTTCAGACTAATTCCTGTCCGTGATTTAATGAAGATTTAATATCCCTCATCCAGATTTATAGTAGAACAATTAAAAATCATTTTATAAAACCATATTTTACATACCTTTCCCGGGAACTGCATATTTTTCCGGGATAAAATTCACTTAAGTGTTATTCCGGACTATAATACGTGCAAAATTTCACGGGAGCCGTAACTAACAAATATCCACCCATCCAAAGATTTTTATTTATTATGATAAGTACCAAGTAAGATATAATAGTAAAAATATTATGTGTAACATTCGCGTAAACACGAAACAACTTAATACATGTTTTTATTACTTTGGGATGACAGCCGAGCTTACATGTAAAGTGTTGAGCACTTGCTACATTCAGCACATCTGCTCATAACTTTAATAGAAAAAGATCATAGATACTTTTTAACGCCTGCCGATGAAGGTGATAAGCATTAATGGGTAAGCAGAAGAGGAAAAGTGCCCGATACGTATTCAGGCGACATTAAAAAAAGGTGACATACAGACAATATTCTAACATCTACAACCTTACAATAAAAAAAATATCTTCAAGCCATTACCTATACAGGAGTAGACAGAGTCTAGTCTAGACAATTAATCTGGGGATCAAACTCGGATCTCTCGACTCGAATTCCGATCACCCAATCACTCGGCTATCGTGATTTTACCTTTATAATATTTTAGAAATTCTAAATTATAATCTTTCACGCGGTTAAATTTTATAAGGATGAGGCAATAAGGTTCTTTAAACTTATTAAAGTAGCCTACGAGTGTCACATTTTCTTCGCGACTAACACTGTTTGCAATTTTTAACAAGAATTCATTCTTAACGCAGACATTTTAAAAACGTCCGTGTAGTGAGGACACTTTTACGAACCAGAGACAAAGGACAGAACTTATGCTGCGTTCTTGACACGTTTACTTTGTCTCATTCCTTTCATAAATTTCCACACACAACTGTCTCTAAAATTTTATTTAAAAAATATGATTGAAAATATACTATTATGAATATACATATTTCAATAGCCATAACATAATAATAACATAATAACATAAATAATCTGTTCTCTCTGGCCACCCCGTCAGGGATTGTGCGTGAAGATAAATCAATAAATAAATAAAATAATAAAAAAATCCGAAAAATAATAAAAATCTGTAATATCAACACTTTATTAATCAAAGTAACGAACAGGATTATTTGCGTTCAGCTAATGTATTTACTTAAATTAGTTGCTAAATTACTTAAATTAGTATTAAAGCTTTAAAACCCTTTACAGACGTTTTGTGCTGGCTCAAAATGATTGAAGCAGTGCAATTTACAAGTCTTATACCAATGTGCAGGATTTAATTTGGCTAAAAATTGAGTAATTGCAATTACAGCTGGATGGTGTAATTGCTACAAAGAGTAGTTGCTTTGTGCATACTTGATTTGTATACTGTAATCTTGTCCTTTATAAGTTGATGGTAACTATATTATTAACTTACTAATTATTTCTCAAATGAGCTTCGTGTGAATGTGGGTGTGGGGAAAGAACTTCATGATCTCAAATATAGAAAATTGTGTGAAAATTAAAAAAAAAACTATGTAACTCTTCATGAGTCACGATAGCCCTGGGGTTGGTTAATCGGAATTCGGGTCAAAAGACTCGAGTACGATCCGGTGGCGGGCTCGTTGCATTGGGTTTTTCCAAAACCTACGTACTATTTATATTTTAGGCTTGGACATAAAGACGGCGAGTGGCTCACCGCCTGTCATGTTGTCCCAAAAAATATCTACGGTGAAAGGTGGGTCGAAAGAAGTTCATGATCTAGACATCTACCTACTCAAGTATAGGAAATTACTGGAATGAAAATACGATGATATGAAGAAACTAATTATGTAACTCTTGAATAATTTGTATGTAACCTAGTTGCGTATGCATGTGTAATGGTGCACTGGTATATCCTTCTTAGCAGTAGCTCTATATTGTTCCTCAAAGGTTATATTTATTCTCCACAGATAAAAAAAGTTTGCTTTGTAAACATTTTCAATCGTTAGTTGTTAGTCGATAACATATAATTTCTGTCTTTAAAAATTGCCGTTGTAAAATAAATTGCACTTTAGTCGTTCTACATTTGTTTTACAAAGTAAGGTAAAAAAAGGTTATATATCTTTTTCATTAAAAAAGAGCTCTATAAAAAGTAGTTATTGGTAACTTCATTATAATTTTACAGTTTATTGTACTGAGAATATAGGCTTGCATTAGACAGAAAAAAATGCATGATAAAATGTTTTATACAAAGTCACGATAGGCGAGTGGTAGGGTGATCGGAATTCAAGTCACGTGATACACAGTTCGATCCCTTAAGGGGTTTTCAAAACTTATGTACGATTTATATCGTTGGCTTGGACATAAAGACGGCGAGTGGCTCACCGCCTGTCATGTTGTCCCAAAAATATCTACGGTGAAAGGTGGGTCGAAAGAAGTTCATGATCTAGACATCTACCTACTCAAGTATAGGAAATTACTGGAATGAAAATACGATGATATGAAGAAACTAATTATGTAACTCTTGAATAATTTGTATGTAACCTAGTTGCGTATGCATGTGTAATGGTGCACTGGTATATCCTTCTTAGCAGTAGCTCTATATTGTTCCTCAAAGGTTATATTTATTCTCCACAGATAAAAAAAGTTTGCTTTGTAAACATTTTCAATCGTTAGTTGTTAGTCGATAACATATAATTTCTGTCTTTAAAAATTGCCGTTGTAAAATAAATTGCACTTTAGTCGTTCTACATTTGTTTTACAAAGTAAGGTAAAAAAAGGTTATATATCTTTTTCATTAAAAAAGAGCTGTATAAAAAGTAGTTATTGGTAACTTCATTATAATTTTACAGTTTATTGTACTGAGAATATAGGCTTGCATTAGACAGAAAAAAATGCATGATAAAATGTTTTATACAAAGTCACGATAGGCGAGTGGTAGGGTGATCGGAATTCAAGTCACGTGATACACAGTTCGATCCCTTAAGGGGTTTTCAAAACTTATGTACGATTTATATCGTTGGCTTGGACATAAAGACGGCGAGTGGCTCACCGCCTGTCATGTTGTCCCAAAAATATCTACGGTGAAAGGTGGGTCGAAAGAAGTTCATGATCTAGACATCTACCTACTCAAGTATAGGAAATTACTGGAATGAAAATACGATGATATAAAGAAACTAATTATGTAACTCTTGAATAATTTGTATGTAACCTAGTTGCGTATGCATGTGTAATGGTGCACTGGTATATCCTTCTTAGCAGTAGCTCTATATTGTTCCTCAAAGGTTATATTTATTCTCCACAGATAAAAAAAAGTTTGCTTTGTAAACATTTTCAATCGTTAGTTGTTAGTCGATAACATATAATTTCTGTCTTTAAAAATTGCCGTTGTAAAATAAATTGCACTTTAGTCGTTCTACATTTGTTTTACAAAGTAAGGTAAAAAAAGGTTATATATCTTTTTCATTAAAAAAGAGCTCTATAAAAAGTAGTTATTGGTAACTTCATTATAATTTTACAGTTTATTGTACTGAGAATATAGGCTTGCATTAGACAGAAAAAAATGCATGATAAAATGTTTTATACAAAGTCACGATAGGCGAGTGGTAGGGTGATCGGAATTCAAGTCACGTGATACACAGTTCGATCCCTTAAGGGGTTTTCAAAACTTATGTACGATTTATATCGTTGGCTTGGACAAACAGACAGCGACGGTCCATTGCTAAACAAAGACCTCCTCAAAGTTAAACACAAAGAACGAAAAATACCATACTAAAGTTTAACCATCTAGTGAGGGACAGAAGTGTCTAAAGTGCAAGGTCTGGTTTTGCCATCGCCAGTCCGCTTGTCAAGCGGAGCAGTAATGGTAAACTTTCCCGTATGGGACAGGCCTATGTCCTGCAATGGACTATTACAGTCCGTTATATGATGACATGTAGCAGCTAAGTTGCAATAATCACGTGCCATCAGTGTCAGGCGCATTCATTTCGGATGAATCCAAGAAAAAAAAACTTAGTAAAAAGTTATAGGGAATCTATTTGCTGATACGATGGTGACGTGACTCTATATCCGTCTAGGTCATAAGTAAATAAAATAATAAAGTATATATACAATATAAAATGAATAAATAAAATAATGCTACAAAAAATTACTAAATAATGCTACTATAAACTCCACACTAATTGACTTATCTACCTCTTTGTAACTTAGATTATAGCAAGTCTTAAATTATAGCAGAATCCACAAGTCGCTTGTAAGTCGCCCACTGTCACGAACATGTAACATTTGAACAGTGAAGTCTAAACGGGAACAATTTCTTTCTAAATAGGTAATGATTTATGAGTTGCTTTCATTCTTTTGACGAAACTTTGCCTTTATTTCATTCAACAAAATTTTGGACCTATAATTTAATTTTATGATCAGCGTACTATGTTGCAAAAACACGCACAAACATTGTCTCCGCTTAGTAAAAGGAAGCTTTTAATACCCTTTTCCAGAAAATAGACTCCTGTGGAATATATGAGATAGTTTCGATATAGAAAAAGCTCCATCGACGCTTACGCATTAATATTTTTATTACTAAGTAAGTTCCTTATAAATATTGTCGAAGTTACGGCTTAGTAAAATATAACCTCCTTATTTTCCGTAGAGCTGATATAGATGTGATTATGGCTACAGTCTCTAAAATGTAATTGGCTACTGACTGACGGCAAAACCATCTTAAAATATCCTAAGCAGAGGAACTGAGTCACAGACATAGCCATAAGGATTAGCAAGCTGAAGTGACAATGGGCCGACCGAATGGATACATAGCTTTAAGATTTGACAACCGTTTGGGAAGAAAGTTCTCAAGTTGCAGCCTCGTTCTGGCAAGCGCATTGTAGGCACCATAAGATAGAGTGACGACCTGCACAACATTGCGGGCAGTCGATGGATGCAGATGGCTTGGGATCGTTCTTTATGGTAATATTTGGTGGAGCCCTATGTTCAACAGTGAACTCTTGATATGCTGAAGAAAGGAACAGAAAGAAAAAATATCCTAAACTAAAATTCGGTGGACGGAATTTCGAGTCGAGAGACCCGAGTTCGATCCCCAGGTGGCAGTACCAATGAGTTTTTCAAAAACTTATGTACGAATTTCATACATAAGTTTTTGAAAACTTTTGATTTGGCTTGGACATAAAGACGGCGACGTGCTCACCACCTGTCACGTTGTCCCGAAAATATCTTCGGTGGAAGGTGGGTAAAGGGACTTAATTGTCTAGACTTGACCTCTGTCTACCCCTCTATTGGGAATTGCGTGAAGATATTTATTTATATTTATTTATTTACATTTATTATCTTAATAATTATATTCAATTTACAAATATAGTTTTTCACAAAACTGTAAATTAATTATTATGATTATATAAAATATAATAAATATAAATAATAAATTATAGAAAAGGTATTAATATTCGATGAATAAGCAAATTTTTTAGTAATAAATTGATAACTAAAATTATGTAGTAATAATCAAATTTTGCATGATAGGAAAAAAACAAACCGAAAAGTCGATTTTGTTTTCTCTCAAAGTTTAATAACTAATTTGCAATTCAATTAGTTGATTATTGAGGTTGAACTCCTTGAACAGATTTTGAATTATTTTATTCCGATGTTATTACTTAACTTAGTAGTTATTAACTAAGCTGTAACAAGTTAGTTAATTTAATGGTATGTTAAAGTCCAGTTCAAGAAATTTGTTAAAATCACCACAAACGGATTGACTATGGTAGTACCAGATATCTCACGCCATAGATGTGCAGCACCACTATAGCATCCAACTACTCGTCACCAGTCTACTTAGTTTTGGTCGGATATCTTTTGAGATGGATATCCCACCACCCTGTAGCCATTGCGATTTTTAAAGCTTTTCAGTTAGCCTCCTTTAATGATATGTAAATACGAATATACATTATGATATGATACAAATATATTCGCCATGCACAATTCCGAACTACAAAGGGTAATAAAAACATTGCTTCGAAAGTGGAGTTACTTGCAACAAGTTTATCGGTCCAATGCTTTCAATGTTATACATATTATACATAGAATATTATACATTACAATATAACCTTACACTACAATATACATTTACATTTATTATCTTAATAATTATATTCAATTTACAAATATAGTTTTCACAAAACTGTAAATTAATTATTATGATTATATAAAATATAATAAATATAAATAATAAATTATAGAAAAGGTATTAATATTCGATGAATAAGCAAATTTTTAGTAATAAATTGATAACTAAAATTATGTAGTAATAATCAAATTTTGCATGATAGGAAAAAAACAAACCGAAAAGTCGATTTTGTTTTCTCTCAAAGTTTAATAACTAATTTGCAATTCAATTAGTTGATTATTGAGGTTGAACTCCTTGAACAGATTTTGAATTATTTTTTATTACTAAGTAAGTTCCTTATAAATATTGTCGAAGTTACGGCTTAGTAAAATATAACCTCCTTATTTTCCGTAGAGCTGATATAGATGTGATTATGGCTACAGTCTCTAAAATGTAATTGGCTACTGACTGACGGCAAAAAACCATCTTAAAATATCCTAAGCAGAGGAACTGAGTCACAGACATAGCCATAAGGATTAGCAAGCTGAAGTGACAATGGGCCGACCGAATGGATACATAGCTTTAAGATTTGACAACCGTTTGGGAAGAAAGTTCTCAAGTTGCAGCCTCGTTCTGGCAAGCGCATTGTAGGCACCATAAGATAGAGTGACGACCTGCACAACATTGCGGGCAGTCGATGGATGCAGATGGCTTGGGATCGTTCTTTATGGTAATATTTGGTGGAGCCCTATGTTCAACAGTGAACTCTTGATATGCTGAAGAAAGGAACAGAAAGAAAAAATATCCTAAACTAAAATTCGGTGGACGGAATTTCGAGTCGAGAGACCCGAGTTCGATCCCCAGGTGGCAGTACCAATGAGTTTTTCCAAAACTTATGTACGATTTATATCGTTGGCTTGGACATAAAGACGGCGACGTGCTCACCACCTGTCACGTTGTCCCGAAAATATCTTCGGTGGAAGGTGGGTAAAGGGACTTAATTGTCTAGACTTGACCTCTGTCTACCCCTCTATTGGGAATTGCGTGAAGATATTTATTTATATTTTAGGCTTGGACATAAAGACGGCGACGTGCTCACCACCTGTCACGTTGTCCCGAAAATATCTTCGGTGGAAGGTGGGTAAAGGGACTTAATTGTCTAGACTTGACCTCTGTCTACCCCTCTATTGGGAATTGCGTGAAGATATTTATTTATATTTATTTATTTACATTTATTATCTTAATAATTATATTCAATTTACAAATATAGTTTTTCACAAAACTGTAAATTAATTATTATGATTATATAAAATATAATAAATATAAATAATAAATTATAGAAAAGGTATTAATATTCGATGAATAAGCAAATTTTTTAGTAATAAATTGATAACTAAAATTATGTAGTAATAATCAAATTTTGCATGATAGGAAAAAAACAAACCGAAAAGTCGATTTTGTTTTCTCTCAAAGTTTAATAACTAATTTGCAATTCAATTAGTTGATTATTGAGGTTGAACTCCTTGAACAGATTTTGAATTATTTTATTCCGATGTTATTACTTAACTTAGTAGTTATTAACTAAGCTGTAACAAGTTAGTTAATTTAATGGTATGTTAAAGTCCAGTTCAAGAAATTTGTTAAAATCACCACAAACGGATTGACTATGGTAGTACCAGATATCTCACGCCATAGATGTGCAGCACCACTATAGCATCCAACTACTCGTCACCAGTCTACTTAGTTTTGGTCGGATATCTTTTGAGATGGATATCCCACCACCCTGTAGCCATTGCGATTTTTAAAGCTTTTCAGTTAGCCTCCTTTAATGATATGTAAATACGAATATACATTATGATATGATACAAATATATTCGCCATGCACAATTCCGAACTACAAAAGGGTAATAAAAAAACATTGCTTCGAAAGTGGAGTTACTTGCAACAAGTTTATCGGTCCAATGCTTTCAATGTTATACATATTATACATAGAATATTATACATTACAATATAACCTTACACTACAATATACATTTACATTTATTATCTTAATAATTATATTCAATTTACAAATATAGTTTTCACAAAACTGTAAATTAATTATTATGATTATATAAAATATAATAAATATAAATAATAAATTATAGAAAAGGTATTAATATTCGATGAATAAGCAAATTTTTTAGTAATAAATTGATAACTAAAATTATGTAGTAATAATCAAATTTTGCATGATAGGAAAAAAACAAACCGAAAAGTCGATTTTGTTTTCTCTCAAAGTTTAATAACTAATTTGCAATTCAATTAGTTGATTATTGAGGTTGAACTCCTTGAACAGATTTTGAATTATTTTATTCCGATGTTATTACTTAACTTAGTAGTTATTAACTAAGCTGTAACAAGTTAGTTAATTTAATGGTATGTTAAAGTCCAGTTCAAGAAATTTGTTAAAATCACCACAAACGGATTGACTATGGTAGTACCAGATATCTCACGCCATAGATGTGCAGCACCACTATAGCATCCAACTACTCGTCACCAGTCTACTTAGTTTTGGTCGGATATCTTTTGAGATGGATATCCCACCACCCTGTAGCCATTGCGATTTTTAAAGCTTTTCAGTTAGCCTCCTTTAATGATATGTAAATACGAATATACATTATGATATGATACAAATATATTCGCCATGCACAATTCCGAACTACAAAAGGGTAATAAAAAAACATTGCTTCGAAAGTGGAGTTACTTGCAACAAGTTTATCGGTCCAATGCTTTCAATGTTATACATATTATACATAGAATATTATACATTACAATATAACCTTACACTACAATATACATTTACATTTGTTATTTTTT
The DNA here is from genome assembly GCA_029286605.1 of Sericinus montela. Lineage (NCBI taxonomy): Eukaryota > Metazoa > Arthropoda > Insecta > Lepidoptera > Papilionidae > Sericinus > Sericinus montela. The sequence continues at coordinate 3,246,922 of JAGSMR010000002.1, forward strand.
ACGAGTAATTATAATTATAATTTACAATGCACTATACATTATACACTTGTGAATATTTAAATATCTTTATTAAAAAAATTTTGTAATATTGAAAAAAGCACGATCAAGTTTCACAAAAAGATTTTAATGCTCCGTTTCTATATGTCGGCTTTAATTAAACATAACACTTTTACTGAAATAGCTACAATTAAAAAAGTAATTTCTCATTAAACAGTCGTGATAAAAGCTTTGATATTCGTTACCGGCAAACGGTATCGAAAACCGCAATTAAACTTTATATCTTTATACAAGTAGCTGGCACGGCTCCACACGGGCGTGTTTTCGAAGCTTGATCAAAATATTGAGTCCATACCAACATAGTATTTCTTATTATATTTCATTTAATAATGCTAGTATGTTTGTAACAACACACAAGCCAAAATATCAATAATTATTTTTTTTAAAACTATGGTTATTGTGTTAATTAATAAAAAAGAATCATTATTTAGTTATATTATTAGCAACAAAATGCTACGGCATAAAGTAATTTTTAAATACTATATACCTTGTCCTAATAATTTGGAACGACAAAAATCCTGCCGATTCGTTCAAGCCGTTTTGAAGTGAAAATCTTTTATACAAACGGGAACTATATACAACTTTAATACAAAAACCTTGAATGCTGTAATAGCAACCAACAGATAGAGGAATAAACAACTCGAAAAATACTAGGTCATATTTAAACAGTGCCTTATTTTCGGTTTATATTTTCAAAGAAAATACCTCGATGGGGGGACGTCAAGGAGGAAGAGAAAAGAGGAAGGAGTGAGTACTCGCAAAATACGTGCGTGTATGAAGAAAATGATACTTGAAAGAAGCAAAAGTCACGATAGCGTAGTGGTTGGGTGATCGAAATTTCGTATCAGGAGACCCGAGTCCGATCCCCAGGTGGTCGCTTTTTATTAATGGTTTTTCTGTTGTATACATGTTATGTTATACACTAATTACATCAATTATATCGTTGGCTTGGACATAAAGACCACCTGTCGAGGAAGACCTGTCACGTTGTCCTGAAAATATCTTCGAAGTAAGGCGGGTTGAAGGGACTTAATTGTCTAGACTAGACCTCTATCTACCCCTGTATTGGGAATGGCATGAAGATATTTTTGAAAGAAGTAAAAAAGAATGAAAGAATCGTGACCCTATCTGTTCCTTTAGGGACAATGCCTGAATATATAATTCGTGAATTTCTGTTTCTATTTTATAAAGTAATTTTTAAATACTATATACCTTGTCCTAATAATTTGGAACGACAAAAATCCTGCCGATTCGTTCAAGCCGTTTTGAAGTGAAAATCTTTTATACAAACGGGAACTATATACAACTTTAATACAAAAACCTTGAATGCTGTAATAGCAACCAACAGATAGAGGAATAAACAACTCGAAAAATACTAGGTCATATTTAAACAGTGCCTTATTTTCGGTTTATATTTTCAAAGAAAATACCTCGATGGGGGGACGTCAAGGAGGAAGAGAAAAGAGGAAGGAGTGAGTACTCGCAAAATACGTGCGTGTATGAAGAAAATGATACTTGAAAGAAGCAAAAGTCACGATAGCGTAGTGGTTGGGTGATCGAAATTTCGTATCAGGAGACCCGAGTCCGATCCCCAGGTGGTCGCTTTTTATTAATGGTTTTTCTGTTGTATACATGTTATGTTATACACTAATTACATCAATTATATCGTTGGCTTGGACATAAAGACCACCTGTCGAGGAAGACCTGTCACGTTGTCCTGAAAATATCTTCGAAGTAAGGCGGGTTGAAGGGACTTAATTGTCTAGACTAGACCTCTATCTACCCCTGTATTGGGAATGGCATGAAGATATTTTTGAAAGAAGTAAAAAAGAATGAAAGAATCGTGACCCTATCTGTTCCTTTAGGGACAATGCCTGAATATATAATTCGTGAATTTCTGTTTCTATTTTATAAAGTAGTGCATTAGTTACACGAGTGTTTTTTATTTAAATTAACACGTAATAAGTTCAGCCAAGTAAGTCATTTTTACTGTAAAAGTCAGGCAGCCTATATGCCCACTATTGAACAATATATTAGCAGGTGATCTGACCATTCTTTGACTCAGGTACTGTTTTTTACATAATAAAAGAAAAATTCATAAATAAGTCTTTAATTTTTAAATGGTATTTTTTGTACAAATGTTTTATGTCTCAATACCATATTCTTAAACATGTATTTTTTTATTTGGCATTGATATGAAACTTTTACATCGGCATTTATGCAATGGTTGTTATACAAAAAACTTAACAATTACAGTTTAATAAAAAATAAATTCTTACGCACTAAAACTCATTATAGTATTTCTAGAAAGCCGCATATTTGCTTCTGTTTATTATAACTGAAAAACACGAACGCGATTGTAAAACAGTGCCCGGACGTTGCGTGGATTAAAGGTCATAAAGAACTTTCAGGTCACGCTTTTTTCCCTTTCGGTGTTCTTGTGAAAAATTAATTTTTTTTTAAAACCTGTTATTTCTGGCTGTAAATATACAGTTATAAAATCTGCTTAGATTTTACATAACGGATTGTAAAGTTCACTGAAGGATCCAGGGCTCTACCGTAAGGGAGGGTTTGATATCAGCACGTATTGCAAGCGGTTTGGCGATCACAGTACCAGACACTTTGCAATTTAGACGCAGCTACTCGTTACCGAACTGCTGTTTTGGTTTTATATTTTTCTTTACGGCTAACCGCCAGTAGCTAATGAACATTTTGAAGGACACAAACATTGTGACGGAATTTCCCTCGACATAACCATATCTTTATCGTAAGAGGATATTACGATCCCCAGGAGAATATATGCCTATTTCATTTACTGTCCCTTTACTACTTGATGATTTACTACGTGCTGAATCTAATACTTTTAAAAGGCAATGTATATAGGTAACATTTAAAAAATTAATGTGTTACAATATTTAAAAATATTCCTGAGTTCTAAAGGTGAATTCGTCATTCGTTGGTTTTTTCATAAACTTACGTACGATTTACATCGTTGGCTAGAAGACAAAGACGGTGATGGGCTCACCACCTCTCACGTTGTCCCAACATTGTCTTCGGCGGAAGGTGGGTCGAAAGTACTTAATTGTCTAGACCCTGTATTGGGAATGACGTGCACATATTTTTTTTAATTTTAAACTTTTTCATTCTTTCCAGTAATTTCCATTACGTATCTTTTTTAATTTTTACATTAGTCGTTGGCAACGCTCCACACGAATGCGAATTTGGGCCACGTTCAAAATGTGAAGTGTCAACAGAACGGTGTTTTTACTACAAATATATTCATGTATGCTTTTGTGCAATTGCATTGTGCTAAAATCGAAAGTTTCAACCACCCATATAACTGGTTTACGTAAATATTAGTGTCTACCATTTTTCTTCGAACGAAGTACGAGACTTCTTACGTTTGGGCTCGGAAAGTTCAGCCGGTGATTAGACAAGTCTTTAGTAAAATACACAAGATTCCCTCATTTCAGAAGTTTCAATTTGTCAATTCGTGTCAAATATTGTAACACGTATGACGTCACTGTGTGACATACACAAACAAGCAAGAATACACGTGACCTCGATAATTACTGAAGAGAGGGCGCGTTGATATTCTGTTGGTGAATTGCCGTGGTCGACATGGGCGTGTGTAATTAGAAAAAAATAATATTTTGTAAAAAAAAAATTAAATGGGTTTCATTTAATAGTATAGTTTATACCGTTTTTTCTCACAGTATGTTACAATAAGTATATTTATTATGTAAAATTGTATTATTTTGTAACAACGAAAAATGATATAATGATGAAATTTAATGTTTCTTATACTTACACCACGCGGCTAAACCGCGCACAAAGTTACCACCTTCTTTCTTATAGTAGGTGTCTTAAGTAAATACAATAAGTGAATTGAGTGGCTTAGAGATTGCTGGAAAACAAGCCCGAAAAGTACCTAAACAATATTAAGCAGATCGATGATCGACTGACGGAGGCTAAGTCTAAATAAAACGTGAAGTGTCAGGTGAGCAGGTAGTCATTCAAGGACACTCATCCCTGGGCCCGAGAGTCTTCGGCAAATCGGGGTATACTAAAATAGTTTTGGAAGCCGAGGAGGAAGATTTAGAGGTTCCATTGTATTCAATGGAGGGTCTACGCTGGGCGGCTAAATGTGGAAGTATTGACGCGTTGCCGTTGGCAGGGATGCCAACATGCGGCGATGGCGAAACACAGTGAGTAAATAAATAAATAAATATCTTCACGCAATTCCCAATACAGGGATAGACAGAGGTCTAGTCTAAACAATTAGGTCCCTTCGACCCACCTTCCACCGAAGATATTTTCGGGACAACGTGACAGGTGGTGAGCCCGTCGCCGTCTTTATGTCCAAGCCAACGATATAGTTCGTACATAAGTTTTTCATAAACCCACTGGTACGAGCCTGCCACCTGGGGATCGAACTCGGGTCTCTCGACTCGAAATAAAAATACGATATATACGACGAATAAAGTCACGGTAGCCGAGTGATTGGGTGGTTGGGCCACCCAACCACTCGGCTATCGTGACTTTACAACACTATGAGGTCTTAGGCAATGCGAAGAGCGAGATCACCTGTTCTTGCCCCGCGAGGAAAGTTGCTTAATAATTGTAGATTTATAAACATAATATTAGAACGAGGGAAACCGTTATAGCCGTATAAGGGCAGGCCACATAGCACGTAGATGCTACTCAAGCGACAACCGCGTACAGATAAAAGCAATGTAGGTCTATCCCCCACAAGAACGAGCAATGGCCTACGTAACTACGTACTCAACATTTGAAATTTTAAGTTTTTATTTTAAAAATCGAAGAATTTTTCGCGTTTCATTAAAAATATTTTTTACAACATTCGAAGAGCTACGTATCCGAGGCGAAAGCCCATAAAACGATTTCGGATTTGAAACAAAGTTCTGTTTATGCAATCTTTTAGCATACGGATTCCATTTCGTTCTTTATTTGTTTTTATTAAAATTCAACTACCGATTTGGTTTCTTGAATTTTATTTGTTTCTTCTTTTTTTTTCTTAAGTTTGTTTCAAATACTAATACTATTAATTCACTTGCAATTTGTGTTCTACGAGCATGTTATTTATCGATTCACATAGTCGAATCGGCACTAACATCACTTCTGAGTCCCTTTAGTGATCACTTACCGCTACTTTGATTAATGCACACAAGATTTGGAAGGTGTAACCGCTACCTATTCACAAGAAATGGCAAGACGAAGTCGGGATTATTTATCTTCTGGCTAAAGATGATAAATAGCAATGTGTTAAATAACGCTGGGGGTGCGACGTGAATATGAAAGAAAATTTTGAATTTCCTTCCTCTTTTTCAATAAAATCGTGAAATTTTTGAACACAAGAATAAATATTAATAATTAAAAGTCACTATAGCCGAGTTGTTGGGTGGTCGGAATTTCGAGTCGAGAGACCCGAGTTCGATCCCCAGGTGGCAGTACCAATGAGTTTTTCAAAAAATACTTATGTACGAATTTCATCGTTGGCTTGGACATAAAGACGGCTCACCACCTGTCACGTTGTCCCGATAATATCTTCGGTGGAAGGTGGGTCAAAGGGACTTAATTGTCTAGACTTGACCTGTGTCTACCCCTGTATTGGGATTTGCGTGAAGATATTTTTTTTCAAAAATAAATATAAATTAAAATAACTTTTGTAACGATCATTATATGAGATAATATTTCAAACATAATTACTACACATTGATTGTATCGCGGTAGTTCTTTTTCATAAGATAAATCGGAATAGGGTTCTGACTGCAGGAAAGAAAGAATCTCCTAGAAAATATGATTTATAGTGACAACTTTTAAAAATGAGGTCTTTATTCGTTCTTTCGTTATTTCTTTACTAGAACCTGGCCACCTTTAGATATATCATAGTTTATTGAAACTTTTTCTAAATATATTTAATATGACAGTCACTATACTTTCGAGAAATTTATACAGGCCTCCCGTGAATTGGCGATCCATATACTTACGAGTATACGCTGCTTCCCTTGACCGGCCTGCTGATTTTTAGTTCTCTTCACGCAAAATCTCTGACGGTGTAGCCAGAGAGAACATAATTTTCGCATCTTTCAAATTAATTTTACTAACAATTTTCTTTATACAGGCACGTCTTTATGGATTGCTAATTTTCGAAGCAATTATCTCGATAGTCAATGCAATTTTGGAGATTTTGCCCTTATTCGCCTCGTACGATATCCATAGGAAGGAATGCATCTGGAATGAATGGAATGCATCCCTTATTATATATTTCGCTGTCCGGCACTTTTAACAGCCCAACCATGATCATAACGACTTGTAACAGTCCACTGCAGGACATAGGCCTCTCCCGTACGAGAGAGTTCGCCATAATCGCTCCGCTTGGCAAACGGATTAACGATCGCAGTACCAGATATCTTGCACCTTAGACGCTGCTGTCCGTTACCGATCCGCTGAATTCTATCTGATATTTAGATGGTTAATCCTAATACCTTATACCTCATCGTTATCCCTATCATCTATAGAGAAGATCATTCCGCCATCCGTCGGGAAGACGAGAAAAAGGGGCAAAAATAGGTTTTTATATAGTTATATGAACATATTAGTAGATACAGTTTATTTAAACTTTCGAAGCGTGCACGCCGCAAAAGCGATTACGGAACATCGGTGAAGCCACTTGTTTGTTTGCATTTATCGCCTGCGAAAAACACGAACGCGCCTGTTAAACAAAGCACGGCTGGTGCTTGTATAAACGATCATAAAAGGATTTTTAGGTCACGCTTTCAATTCGCTTTCGCTGCTTTTGTGGAAATTGTTTTCCGTTTCATTAACTTAAAAAGCTTACGTTAATTAAAAGTTTAATATTAATTTAACAGGAACGTCAAAATTATTTGTTACATTATTAAGCACTTATTTTATTAAAATCCTTAGTTGTGTCTCTGAAAATTTAATTTGCATATTTTGAGTTTCGGACCCTATTGTTACTATATTAAATTCAACATATACTCTTCGACAATGTCGATTTACTCCTCAGTGATTAAGTAACTCATGTTTGTTAATTCAACAAGTCTTTTAGAGCTTATTTGTCTAGCATTAAGGCTTGTAAACTAATTAATTAAATATTTATTTACTTATATATGTATACATGTAAAGATATTGTATTTACGATTATATTGTACACGATAATCTACCATTTTGTGTCCCATTTTCCCCATTTCCCATTTTCAGTCACAGATCTGCTGGAAAAGATTTCTACAAAAACAGCCTTTGTACAAATTTCATATTGTGATTATATTATTCGATTTCTGTTTACTGTATATATAAAATGTTAAATAAAATAAACTAATAATTTAAAAGTAAGAACTAAAATATAATAGACTTAATTAAAAAAATACTCTTTTATATATAGAATTGTATTTTTTAATTCCGTAGGCATATAATTTGCTTAATATTTAAGTATTATTCTCCAACTATCATGTTTGAGAATAGTTAGTAACATTTATGACCTTATGAATATTAACAAACTCATAACTCGTGTTTTATCTTGTTTTTAAATAAATGTAAATGTATGCAAATACTCGATGATTTAGAGATTACAGATTTACGATTGCAAATGTAATATGAAAAGGCTTTATCGACTTAATAAGCGGATTGAAAAACTTTATCGAGCTTTCATCTCGCGCTCTTAACAGATTTACAAGTATCATCCTTTCTTGTGACCCTATCGCATTAACATAACTTATACCGTCTAGACAGCTTACACAAGCGTCAACTTATGCAGATGTTATGATGAAAAGGTCTTCGAATCTTTTGTGACATGTACATGTAAATTGAGTGAAGAGGGGGATTATAACATCGCTTTCTTTACATGTTAATCCCGCTCTTTTTAATAAAAAAAAAACAACACAAAAAAACACAAAAAGCTACGAGCTACCCATACAGTAACTAGTTTGTACTCAACAAATTTGATAGCATACCAAATTAATTGATAAAAAGAAAAATTAAAGATTAAATTAGATGGAAATTTCCAATATATATCACCTTTAGTACTGTGACAGGACTTGATTTAATCAACACAAGCTTTTCATAGACCTAACACTCCATTATTGATTCGTTAGATTTTTATTTGTGTCTTATTCTGTATATTTCATTACAAACCACATAGCAATTCTTTTTAGTCTTATATGTTTAAGTGAAAACCACAACTATTATTTGTAAATCGATCAAAGGAAAAAGCCTTAGTAAAAAGAAGAAAAAGTATACATACATCCAGAGGATTTAGTTGTCAGTTAATGGAATAGAATACATCAAAGTTCATCTTGCTAAAGCTTTTATTTCTACCGGTTTTGAGTTGCACTGTGTTTTTACATAAAATATGGAGATTCAATATAATTACGCGTTATTTAAATAAATATTCACGCCATTCGCAATACAGGGATAAACAGATGTCTAGTCTTGATAGTTAAGTCCCTTCGACCCAACTTCCACCGTAGACATTTTCGGGACATCATTATTTTAAAGTAACAGCTATAAATATCTTCTAAGTAACAGCCCTCTGCTATTAGGTTGCCTGTAACCTAGTTTTTCAATTCGATTCGATCCCCATGGCCGAGTAGTAGCACTGGAGTTTTCAAGACGTCCCGGGTCACTGAGTCTGTGGTCCTGAATTCAATTTCCGAACAGGTCGATGTAGAAAACCACTATTTCTAAATTGTCTCGGGTGTGATTTGTAGTGGAACCTCCATTGTTTCTTATTACAAACACAACTACTTCAAATATTTGCTTTAGGGTCTAGGCAATGCATATGACGTTGTCCCTGTCTATTTATTCGATAAAAATTATTAAGAGTGTTAACACTCGTAACTGATACATTTTCCAGTAATATGTTCTAACAAGCGGAATAGTGCTATATCAGCGTTGTCAGTGAGCGTGACAAATTACCTCTGACACCAATTAATGTCGTCGCAATAACGAATATCATATTTTTGAACAAACAAACTTCCGACCGGCACTTTGCCTGCATAGTGATAATTCTGGAGAGTTTTTTGGATGAAAGAAGGGATTTGGATGAAGGTAGGTTCAAGAGTACTAGCATACCTAGACGGACATGTATGAAGGAAATGATGAATCTGAAAGAAGGAAAAGAGGTGTGTAAGGATCGTGACACTTGGCGATCTGTTCTCTTTGGCCACCCCGTCAGGGACTGTGCGTAAAGATTAATATTACAAATACATACATGAAGGTAGCTTCTATAATTTTCCAAATGACTTAATAAGAAATAAGTAAGCCTTTACTTAGTATTAGGTGTATAACAAAGGTCCATTTCCCATCTATATATTATTATTTTTTTTTTCATTATTCATGTTCATCAACAATTATTTACACTGATGATAAAATTAAAGGGAATACAAATAATTAAGACGACGAAGTGTTATTTAATAAAAGAAAAATTGCTCTTTTATTTAATTACATAGAAATCAACATGACTTATATGCTTTAAATATTCAATAATATTTGCATCATAAATAATGACGAAGTGTAATAATTATTAAGAGGTAAACTCGCTATGAGCGTATATCGTTTAACAAATTCTGGTACAGGGAGAATGAGGTCCCAGAAGAATAGACAGCAAAATAAACTGGAGTTCCCATGTGGATCACAAAATCAACAAGACATGCTTTACCTTTTGGCAATGTAGAAGGATGATCGGCAAACGCTAGGGGCTTTCACCCAAGATCATTTTTTGGATCTATAAAATGATCATACGCCCATTAATCAGCTACGGTGCACTGGGATGGTGGATCTGAACCAAACTCAACTCAACGATAAAGAAACTCCAATGATGTCAAAGACTTGCATGCATGACGACCACCGGCTGCATGAGAACCACCTCTACAGCAGCCCTGGAAGCTTTGCTGAACTTGCCACCGCTTCACCTCTTTGTCCAGCAAGAGGCAACACTAGCTGCGGTTAGGCTGAGGACTCTGAATCTGTGGAAAGACTGCAGGGAGGCAGGACCTCTAAAATAGCCTCATACGGCTATTTTAGAGGAAATGTACTATTCCGATATTACAAGCGGAGTATCAGCGGATCCCAAAACAATTTATCTTCGACAAGAAATATAAAATTGCATGCGGACCATAAGTCCGAGGGTCTAGATCCACGAGAGCTGAGAGTCCATACCACCGCCTTCCAGGCCGAGTGTATGGGTATTATACAAGCAACCATAGCAATCGCCAACAGGGACGTAAGAAATCACACTGTAAGAATACTGTCCGACAGTATGGCGGTACTTCAAGCCCTAAACAGTAATGTTGTTAATTCAGGGCTAATTTACGAATACTACCACAGGTTAAATGAGGTTAGATCCAACAGAGTAATCATCCAGTGGATAAAAGGTCACAGAGGCTCTAGAGGTAACGACGCGGCAGACGAACTGGCTAGGGGTAGATCCGCTATGCATCCGATGGGACCCGAACCCGTCATTCACCTACTCGTTACCTTCGTTCGATCCCAGGTACGTAACCGTACGAGGCAGCAACATGCACGGCTCTGGGTGGTCCATCCAGAGTGCAGGCAGGCTAAAAAAGCACTACCGGCAATCAATGGTCGAGTTGCTAAAATGCTCCTACGTCTGAATAAGCCCCAAATTCGGAACGTAACTAGTGCATTAACTGGTGTCACTGACAGCCCCCTGTGCCGAGCGTGTATGGAGGTCGAGGAGACGGCGGCGCACGTCTCATTGGCATGCCCAAAGGTCGCGGAATACAGGGCCAATCATCTCGGTGCACCGAGATCTCTCCCCGAGGTTACCGGTAACCTCAAGGGGCTGCTGGGATTCCTCGAGGAGCTGGGTTGGCTCGAGTAAGCTTAGACAATCCTGCCCATACGTAAAATACGCGCTAGGTCGTGGAGTTCCAGAGATCAGCCCGTCTAATCTAATCTAATCTAAAGGTCCCAGAACCGTTCTTCTGTGCGGTGGAGTAAGTGGTATTTTCTCAAATTGCAATTTTTTACTCGTATATGGAGCTATAACATATTAATCGTTGGGATTTCGCCAATTTAAGATGATTTCTATTAGAATAACTAATATAAAATCCAGCTTCGGTATTTTATGATATCACAAGATTTACTCGCATGATCTGCAAAGTTAATACATATGGTTATGAACGTCTCATTTCTCGGAAATCTGTATTGATATTCTTGACGTGTATTTTTTGTCACTTTCTGGTATTTCTCAATATAATATCATATAATAATCATTTGACATTCACTTGTAGTATCAGTCGATTTGGAGTAATAACATGTTTCGGGAACAAAATATAAATAAAAATGTTACATTTCATACCGATGTGTGCATGCGTGAAGGGGCACACCATCTGCTAAGCATCCACGACTACTATAAACGCAAAACTAAAATAAACTGTAAAACACATGAAATAATTAAAACGCCTAATTTTTTTTTTCTATGTAAACTATAAGTCGAGTATCGACATTCATGTTCATTAAAAAAATGTTTGCCCTTAGCGAGATTCGAACTCGCTAACCTTAGTTTCGAAAACAGGGTCAGTCACCAAGGAGGCATTAGGTTGTCGTAGGATAATTTTAATATAAAATAGTAATTCCTGTTTAACTATTAAACAGAGTGTGAGACGCATCTGTACAAAGCAGTAAAATTGTAAGGATAAAAAGTACTTAACAGGGAAATTCAATTCGCGAGTAACGACTTCTATATGAAAGGCAAACCTATTGATGGGTCATTTCCACGAACAAATCACTTCATGAATATTAAAATCGCGTATCGTTTCGCTACGAGTGACGTCGAATTCCACTTTAATCAGATTCGTTTATCTTTAACTATGGAATGTTCATTTTTTTTTTCATTATATTATTTGCATATTTTCGATATAGTCACGATAGCCGTGTTAAGGTGATCGGAATTCGAGTCAAGAGACCCGAGTTCGATCCCGAAGCCTAGTACTAAAGACTTTTTTTTAAAGTTATGTACGATTTATATGGTTGGCTTATACATAAAGACGACGACGGGCTCACCGCCTGGCACGTTGTCTCAAAAAAGTCTTCGGTGAAAGGTGGGTCGAAACGACTTAATTGTCTAGACTAGTATCTCTAGATAGAGATTGGGCCCTGTATTGGGAATTCCGTGAAGATATTTATTTATTTTATTAAATTATTGGTTATATTGAGCCAACTCAATACTTTGAGAGCGAATACTCCTGTATTGCGAATGGCATGAAGATATTTAATTTTTTACATATATTTTTATTAACGCCAGTGAATTTGATAGTCTAAATAAATTTTATATGTTACACTTATCACATTTTTTATATTTTTATATTAATTTCCATTGTTAACGATTTTTAGTATCTTTATTAGTGTTAAGATAGTTGTCATTATTGCATGCGATATTCACCTATAATAGGTAATGCATTTAGTTTAACTACCTGATACTATGTTTAATAAGAATGTAAAATTGTAATTGCCATTGTACACAAATTTAAATAAAATAAAGTAAAAAATATATGAGGAGGGGACGTCCTACATGCTGCTCCAGTGAGTTTAAAGCCCTCGAAATAATATTTTTTATTCTTTTGTTATCCACGCATGTTTTATTGCAATGTTTTCATTTACCGCCGAGCTCACGCTAACTTCAGCAATTAAATTGACAAATGCATGTATTGTTAGCCCAGGTCCTAAGCGTCCTCCGTAAGGGTTCCCGCCTTGTCTGGTGCCTTCGCCCCCGCTCGGGAGGAGGATAGTTTCAGTATTGCAATGCGCTGCTCTCACTGCCCTCCGCAGCCGAAATGTGGTCTGACGCGGAGCCATTTTCCAAGTCCGCCGCACGGGTGTGATGGTGCTTGGTCAAGCACCCGCCTTCCCGAGCCCTGACCGCTAAGCTTAGATTCTTAAAGACACATATCGAGATTTTAGAGATTTTTTGATTCATTAATTAAATAAATAAATAAAGTATTTATTTATTTAAGTAATATAATTATCTGTATATATAACATTCGTATAATATATGACAAATAACCTCCAGTTAGTAGCGGAAATTCGTCACACATAGTTACGTAATTTGTCCTCAGTTTCTCTACAACCCTTCACGTTTAGACGTAGTTTGCTCCACTTTCGTTAGACTAGCTACGGCTAAGTTTTGCCTGCAGCTCGTGTAATTTAGACGATAGATGTACACTAAGGCTATCTTTTCAAATTATTCTGAACTAGCATCAATTAGAATAAATTAAAGAATACTGCAGATCTGCCAAAAAAATATTCAAATTGTTTTTTTTTTAACGAAGCTTATCACTGGTGATGTTTTGAGGATTATAAATATATCTAAAACATCCAAATCTACTCAGGAAGTTAACATTTATGGTAAAATAAAGAGGCTTCAGACAAACATTCAGTCAATTACCCTGCTAGGCATTCGAGTAAATAGTAAGTTACTTTCTTATTATTAAAATAACACTAGAAATTTCTTTTAAAGGAATAAATAATTTATCTTCTCACAAAAACCGCGGCACAAATAAATAAACACCTATGTACAAGAAACAGAAAGTTGTCTGTCTCCTGTGTCGGGCTAGCCCGTGGTAGTGTAATCAAAGCAGTTTACATTTTCCTTGTAAGTACTTGTGACTGGTTTATTTTGTTTTTATACGTTTTTGGTAAGTTATAAAGTAAGGTAACAAGTACGAAAACTTAATAACCATTATCAGTCCAATATATTAACATACTGAATACATCTGTATACCATTTGTAAGGAAGGGGAAGGGAAGGTCAACGACTGTCTATATCGTTTTTATTACTGGTTTGGTAATCAGAAATAATCCATGGATTTGATCTTCATATTATGTTTCAATGGAATTATAGGTAGTGCCAACTAATTATTGTTGGTTTGGCTTGTTCACTGTACATAGATATCGAAACGAAGCTTGTTGATATTTCCCCGTAAAGAGTATTTGTCATAACCGCCACGCGTGGCAAACAGATAGGCAATAATAGTACAATATACCTCGCGCTTTAGACGCTGCTGCCCTTCATCGGTCTGATTCATTTTGGTCTGGTATTATCCTAGATGAATATACCGCAACCTGTCGGTAGCCATTTCTATTTAGAAGTAATTTCTTTTCACTTTAACTTACTTACTTACTTTTCTTTTTAATTTAATTTTATTTCACCTTACTCTTACTGGTACTGAAAAAAGCGACAAAAATGGATATCCTGCTGGAAATGCCAGAGTATGACGTCCAGATTACTTTGCTAACTTAACAACCTAATCTGAACTTCGAAATCAAAAATTGAACATGCTGCTCCTATTTGAAACTATTCTAGGTTCTACATTGATTCCGCTTCAAATAAATACTTTATAAAATAGGATTATTAAGGCATTACCAGCCCCGAGTTATGGACGTAATTACTCTAGGCTCTTTGTACTCTTCAAACCGTATACACAACAGTTTTAAGACTGTTACTTGGAGGTAGACATTAGATTTCTTTTCTGACCCAGACGACTATGCAAGGAAGTCTACCAACTATAAAATGTAAATATAAAGTATTAGCAAATTTTGTAGTACTTTTCGAAATACACATGTTGAAATTCATGTATAAAGTGAATCTTCTGAATCATGTATGTCAATCTGTATTCTGAATCATGTGTGACATATACTACAATTGCACTAGCAATTGGCACTACTCTTACTTTGTATTCCTAATTTACTGTGGCATAGGTGCTAAGGTAAGCCACGTCAAACATTGTATCTTGACGTCATCGCGGTGGGCATAGGTGGGCGAGGAGATAACGTGACCTATTTAATTATAGACTACGGCATTAAAGCAAAAAAAAAATGCGATATGTAAATCTGACATTAACACTATGCTTTTAACGTTATCTGTTCTCTCGTTTATTTTTAATAAAACGGTTGTGTTTTTCGAATTCATATTTGGGAATCTAGTCGCAATATAGTGTACATAATAATCTCGGAAAATCTAAGGTAATTTGGACTGCGTGCTAGACCACTCCAAACTTAAAAGTAGACTGGTGCTCTTCGATTCCGCCCACATCACCATCTATTTTAAAGTTTTTCTTAAAAATATTCACAAAAGTCATCTTATGTTCTAATACCATACAGCGTATTCGTAAACTTAATTAGTTTGTCAGTACACCGTCATTCATCGACCGCGCTCAGGTGACCCTCACATCAATAGAACGTAATATGTATACAGGCTGTAACATTTTTAATTTGTTTTTACATTTAAATTAAGAAAAAGTTTTTTTAGTTTAAATTTAACATTTTTTTTAGTTAATTTTTCAAATTTCTAGAGATATTCTATTATTTGTTCACCATAAAGATTATTTTATTTGTTAAACAAAACATGTTATTCATATGCCATATGCCGATCATATTACATATGCCGCTACCATATGTTAATTTGTATATCTATGCGATTGTGATGAATTTTTGGTCGTGTTTTTCATCTACTTGAGTTTGTAAAATTCCACTGTTAGTCTTCTCGGGAAATATAAAGATCTCGGAAGTGTCAAAGAGTTTTCATAGAGAGTAATTAAATACATAATGTGTACAAAATGTTATAAACACAGCGTTAAACTGTAAACAAATGGAATTTTTAATCTAAAACGCTATTTAACTTTCTGCCGAACAGTCGAATGCCTTTACATTCTTTTCATTAAACGACGTGCCAATTAACGACTTTCCTTATTTTTTGTTTCAAATTTGTTTTTTATTTTATTTCTTAAATATGTCGTAACTTTTCTGGAAATTGGCATCCTACGCTTTATTTTGTGTTTTCTTCCTCATCATATTTGAGTTCTTTTGTTACTAGTACTATATGAAATATTATTAAGGTAAATGTAAGTGTCTGTTTGTCTTTTAAACTACCACGGCCAAACTTTTCAACCTGTGGCTTCGATTGTGTGGAATTTATTTATAGGACAAAATTAATTCTTCTGTCGAATAAAAAGTATCAAGTGTCCTTCTCTAAGATTAAGATATAACTATTCGTGAATCGAAGATCGACATATAGGAATCTTTGAGGTTGTGGCTTCGAATACCGACCATCGATTTTTAAATTTGATACATAGACTAAAATAGTAAAAAGAAATATTTGACACCATTTCCAATTCTGGGGTAGGCAGAGGTCTAGTGAGACGATCGCTGCCTTTATGCCAAGCCAACGATATAATAAAAATCGTACAAAATTTTTTGCTAAAACCCATTGGTACGAGCATTGGACGAGCATGTTGAGAATTAAAATGCATCACTTTGAATTGCTACTTTAAACTTTTACACTTTTGCTACGTCGCTGTGCCATAAAATCACAATTTATAACCATAATCTACCAGCCTTGCGCTATAGGGCAAAGGTGAAACGCCTTGACCGGAAGCGGCCTATTACACATTTATATTCAAGCGATGGTGCAGCCAGGTAATGATGTAAAAATAACTAAAGACCTTTTCTATTTATTGATTTAAGGTAATTAATTGCAGCGGCTTACTATAATGTTTTTAAGAAATTGAATTTTAAAGTAAAAACAAATTATGATTTTTTGTCGTTTCTCTTTCTTGCCGTGGTCGAAAAAGGGAAAAGCCTTAAAAATTAAAATTACTACTGATAGGTGGTGCCATAATCTGCGGTCTAAAATAAAACAGAATAATATAGTAAGCAAAGTAAAACAGGACTTTAAGGTCCGAGGTATGTTGTATTGTGATCGCCATTCCACACGCTAAGCTTTAAGATTATCGCAGGTTCTTCTTACCAAAGAGTAACTAGGAGTGTAATGTAGTGATCGGCAACGGATATTAAGTAGTAAATTAAAACATCAACAAATGTATAACAATAAACTATTTATTTATGCTTTATTGTACCTTACGTGTATCTGACATGGAATAAATTTATTAAACAATAATAATAATAACCAATAATAAGTTATTACTTATCATTTAACGGCTTGCAAAAGTTAAATCTGGTCTGGTATTATTCGCGATGGTTAAGCCTGTCATCGTGTCATGGTTTGGAAACAGTTTACAAAGCCATTGCAGTTTTCAAAGCTTTTCCCTTGATGCTGTAGTCTTCTTTTTTCTTCTTTAGTTTTTATGGCAATATTACCTCCACGATGGCAAATTTTTAAAAAAAATCACAGTAGCCGAGTGGTTGGGTAGTCGGGATTTCGAGTCGAGAGACCCGAGTTCGATCCTCAGGTGGCAGACTCGTACCAATGGCTTTCTCAAAAACTTATGTACGAATTATATCGTTGGCTTGGACATAAAGACGGCAACGGGCTCAGCACCTGTCACGTTGCCCCGAAAATATCTTCGGTGAAAGGTGAATCGAAGGGACTTACTTGTCTAGAATAGACCTCTGTACCCCTGTATTGGTAACTGCGATATTTATTTCTAACCGACACTGAAATGCATTTGTTGATGATAATGGGTCTGCACATCGAACTACACGAGTTAAAACTGGTCTGTGAAAGCACAACATCTAGTCAGTGGCGGCTCAGCATGAATCGGCACTAGAGGCGGTTTACTATTCAGTATTTTACGCAAAATATTCGCTCGGACGTGGATTTTCGGAAATCAGCCCATCTAATCTAATCTAATCTAATCTAATCTAATCTAATCTAATCTAATCTAATCTAATCTAATCTAATCTAATCTAATCTAATCTAATCTAATCTAATCTAATCTAATCTAATCTAATCTAATCTAATCTAATCTAATCTAATCTAATCTAATCTAATCTAATCTAATCTAATCTAATCTAATCTAATCTAATCTAATCTAATCTAATCTAATCTAATCTAATCTAATCTAATCTAATCTAATCTAATCTAATCTAATCTAATCTAATCTAATCTAATCTAATCTAATCTAATCTAATCTAATCTAATCTAATCTAATCTAATCTAATCTAATCTAATCTAATCTAATCTAATCTAATCTAATCTAATCTAATCTAATCTAATCTAATCTAATCTAATCTAATCTAATCTAATCTAATCTAATCTAATCTAATCTAATCTAATCTAATCTAATCTAATCTAATCTAATCTAATCTAATCTAATCTAATCTAATCTAATCTAATCTAATCTAATCTAATCTAATCTAATCTAATCTAATCTAATCTAATCTAATCTAATCTAATCTAATCTAATCTAATCTAATCTAATCTAATCTAATCTAATCTAATCTAATCTAATCTAATCTAATCTAATCTAATCTAATCTAATCTAATCTAATCTAATCTAATCTAATCTAATCTAATCTAATCTAATCTAATCTAATCTAATCTAATCTAATCTAATCTAATCTAATCTAATCTAATCTAATCTAATCTAATCTAATCTAATCTAATCTAATCTAATCTAATCTAATCTAATCTAATCTAATCTAATCTAATCTAATCTAATCTAATCTAATCTAATCTAATCTAATCTAATCTAATCTAATCTAATCTAATCTAATCTAATCTAATCTAATCTAATCTAATCTAATCTAATCTAATCTAATCTAATCTAATCTAATCTAATCTAATCTAATCTAATCTAATCTAATCTAATCTAATCTAATCTAATCTAATCTAATCTAATCTAATCTAATCTAATCTAATCTAATCTAATCTAATCTAATCTAATCTAATCTAATCTAATCTAATCTACTATTGGGACTGCCGTTGAAATATTTTCTTATATTTCTCTTCTTTTACACTTTTAAAGTTTTTATTGAGTTCCAAAATTTTGCCTGTCGGGCTTGAACACTCTATCATTATTTTCATAAACAACTTTCCTGAAACTTCTTAAACTATTATATCAAATTTCTTTTGATGATTTCGATGCGAACTTGGTTTCTATAACATGAAATAAGTATTTGTGTCGGCTTATATGATTGATAGATTACTACAGTGCTTTTAAAGTTATATTGATCATAGATATGGGTATTTTAGAATCTAGAATCTTATTAAGAAAATTTGTTAACATTACATATAATTTGTACCTTACGTGTATCTGACATGGAATAAATTTATTAAACAATAATAATAATAACCAATAATAAGTTATTACTTATCATTTAACGGCTTGCAAAAGTTAAATCTGGTCTGGTATTATTCGCGATGGTTAAACCTGTCATCGTGTCATGGTTTGGAAACAGTTTACAAAGCCATTGCAGTTTTCAAAGCTTTTCCCTTGATGCAGTAGTCTTCTTTTTTCTTCTTTAGTTTTTATGGCAATATTACCTCCACGATGGCAAATTTTTCAAAAAAATCACAGTAGCCGAGTGGTTGGGTGGTCGGAATTTCCATTCAAGATACCACAGTTCGATCCCCAGGTGACAGGCTCGTACCAATGGCTTTCTCAAAAACTTATGTACGAATTATATCGTTGGCTTGGACATAAAGACGGCAACGGGCTCAGCACCTGTCACGTTGCCCCGAAAATATCTTCGGTGAAAGGTGAATCGAAGGGACTTACTTGTCTAGAATAGACCTCTGTACCCCTGTATTGGTAACTGCGATATTTATTTCTAACCGACACTGAAATGCATTTGTTGATGTTGATGATAATGGGTCTGCACATCTAACTACACGAGTTAAAACTGGTCTGTGAAAGCACAACATCTAGTCAGTGGCGGCTCAGCATGGATCGGCACTAGAGGCGGTTTACTATTCAGTATTTTACGCAAAATATTCGCTCGGACGTGGAATTGCGGAAATCAGCCCATCTAATCTAATCTAATCTACTATTGAGTACCTACAAGCGCTCAGTAGTGTCTGTAGTGATGAAAGAGATTCAACTTGTAAATCACAGTCTTTTTATTATATGACTTCTTAAAAAGGCACGATAGCCGAGTGGTTGGGTGGTCGCAATTTCCATTCAAGATACCACAGTTCGATCCCCAGGTGACAGGCTCGTACCAATGGCTTTCTCAAAAACTTATGTACGAATTATATCGTTGGCATGGACGTAAATATGGCGACGGGCTCACCACCTGTCAGGTTGTTCCGGAAATATCTTCGGTGGAAGGTGGGTCGAAGGAACTTAATTGTCTAGACTAGACCTCTGTCTACCCCTGTATTGGGAATTGCGATATTTATTTCTAACCGACACTGAAATGCATTTGTTGATGTTGATGATAATGGGTCTGCACATCGAACTACACGAGTTAAAACTGGTCTGTGAAAGCACAACATCTAGTCAGTGGCGGCTCAGCATGGATCGGCACTAGAGGCGGTTTACTATTGAGTATTTTACGCAAAATATTCGCTCGGACGTGGAATTTCGGAAATCAGCCCATCTAATCTAATCTAATCTACTATTGAGTACCTACAAGCGCTCAGTAGTGTCTGTAGTGATGAAAGAGATTCAACTTGTAAATCACAGTCTTTTTATTATATGACTTCTTAAAAAGGCACGATAGCCGAGTGGTTGGGTGGTCGGAATTTCCATTCAAGATACCACAGTTCGATCCCCAGGTGACAGGCTCGTACCAATGGGTTTTTCAAAAACCTATGTACGAATTATATCGTTGGCATGGACGTAAATATGGCGACGGGCTCACCACCTGTCAGGTTGTTCCGGAAATATCTTCGGTGGAAGGTGGGTCGAAGGAACTTAATTGTCTAGACTAGACCTCTGTCTACCCCTGTATTGGGAATTGCGTGACTTATTCTAAGATCTCCTATCCTATAGATAAAACACATATATTTAATTTATATCACCCTCGCACGGGTTATTTAAATTAAAAATCAGTTCTTAGTTAGGAAAGCTTTGAGTGAGGCCTATTTTCAGCAGTGGACTATAATTCTAAAATAACTCATATAAAAACAAACAATGAAATTGTAGGAAATGTACAGATGTAAATTACGGTTGAGAATAAATAGAGAAGAGTGACGGTTAGATGAATTCAAATTCCTGATGACAAATCTATGCATCAATACGTTGCATTAAAAAGATTATCTAAGCAAATAGGTTTGATGGTACGATCGTACGGAGTCATATTGTATTTATAAACCAGAAAAATCATCAAAAACTTGAAAAGATAATTCAAAATAAAAAGAATTGCTTGACTTATGAAAACTTTGATAGTTTTAAAATTATCAAAAGACTTATCTACTGTCGCGATTAATACATTTTAACAGCAAGACTATAACAATTCCTTTTGAAAGTTACGTCAAAGCTTCGAGAACTAGTTAGTATTTTGACAGATTTATAAGATAACTAGCTCAGTGATTTTGCTTTGTTGATTATATTAAATTGTATTGAAGTTAAGCTTAATAAAATTAATGGACGGACTTTTTAACCAGTTAATTCTCAAGACAAGCGATTTTGTAACAAAGTTTTACAGAAGCAACTATTTTTTAGTCCTGAGTGGATATTTTATTAAAATTAGTTGAGATCATCATAGATGTATTAAAAGAAAAAAACAATAAATTTTTTTTCGGTTCACAATGGTATCGCGAATTTTTTTTTAATTGTCATTAACTTAAATTTGAATTTAAATTAATGACAATTAAAAATTTTGGGGGTCATTGTAGAAGCGTGCTCGTCGCGACCCCTGGCAGCCCTTTTCAGGGCTGCAATTCTACACAGCTGCGCACCCATGCCAACGAGGGTTAGGGCGTCCCCCCAAGGCGACGCACACCAGTTCGTCCCCGTTGGTGTGAAATGCAGCGCGCAAAGCGGCGATGGGGACCGCCACCCGTCACGCACAGCCCGACACGGCGGAAGGTGGAGGACGGAGTGCAGAGCTGGCACGTGGAATGTTAGAGGAGGCATGAGAGATAAGACGAATGAGTTGATTGAAATAATGAAAGAAAGAGAATAAGATGTCGTGTGTTTGTCGGAGACCAAGCGGAAGGGCAGTGGTACTGAAGAGCTCCCTGGCGGGCGTTAGCTCTATGGTCCGGAGTCCCGGAGAGCGAGAGCGCCTGCCAGGGAGTGGGGGTGCTGCTGTCGTCTCGGTTGGTCGATGTTATGACTGAATATAAGGTTGTGAACTCGAGACTTCTCTGGGTTCGCTTTAAGTTGGGACTGACGAAGTTATTCCTTTTGGCTGTTTATGCGCCGGTGGCTTCGTCGTCCAGAGCTGAGCTGGAGGAGTTTTGGGAGAATGTAAGAGAAGTTCTAGACTTGGTAAAGGAAACGAAAGAATTGTTGTATGTGGTGATTTGAATGGATGGGTTGGTACCGCTCGGCCAGGGTACGAGTCGGTGCTTGGAATGTTTGGCGATAAAAGGGTTAACGATGCTGGCAAGCTCATACTGGCTGTATGCAAGGAAAAGGGTCTTCTTGTGACAAACACTATGTTTAGTCACAAGAAAATCCATATGTATACTAGAACAAGAGAGAATGAGAGAAGTATGATCGATTAATTCCTGGTGGATGACCGACTGCGAAAACAGGTGATGGATACGCGAGTGTTCCGAGGTGCTGACCTGGGAACGGATCACTACCTAGTGATTACTAGATTTAGGGGTCTGTTCGCGGGTTGGCGCCACCGGACGGCGATACCAGAACCACAGTCGGTCGGTAGCATCCGAAGCTGGAAGCTTCAGGAAGCGGACACCAGGAATAAATATCAAGCAAGGGTAGCCGAAAAGCTGGACAGCATTGGTGTTAGGAAAGCATGTGTGGAAGAAATATGGCAGAGCCTTAGAGATGGAATGGTTAGTGCAGCGGAAGACGTGTGTGGAACTGTGAAAAGAGGTAGTAGTAAAAAGTGTGATGCATGGTGGAATGACGAAGTGAAAGAAGCTGTAAATAAGAAGAAGAAAGCATGGTTAGACTACTTGGCCTCTAGTAATGATAAGGATATGAGAGAGAAGAGGAAAGAAAGATATAAGCTCCAGAAAGTTCACACGAAAGCATTGATTGAGGAAGTGCGTGAAAGGAGTAGAATGGAAGCGGACGAAAGGTTGTCGCACAACTTCAAGGAGAACTAAACTCTTCTGGAAAGAGGTTGGAAGGACCCGGAGTGGTGCGACAGCCTTAAGAATGAATAAAGTGCTTTCGGGAACCAATGACGTCCTCTCAGAAAAATCGGACGTCATGCAGTGATGGAGCGAATTTTATAGAGATGAATTTTATAGTATGCGTGTGATGATCTTAGTGAGGGATCCGGGGGTGACGCCGTGACTGGTACGCCAGACTCGGACATCGATGACACTGAGGTCATCAGTATGAAAGAGATTGAATGTGCGATTAGAAGTTTGAAATGTGGTAAGGCTGCGGGACTAGACAGAGTTACTGCTAAAATGGTCAAGTATGTTGGGCCACGCGTCTGGGACAGCTTTCATCTGCTGTGCAATTTGTGCTGGCGAACGGGAGCTGTTCTGGATGATTGGCGATCCGCGGTCATTGTGCCTTTATATAAAGGTAAAGGTTCACATTATGACTGCGGGTGCTATCGGGCGATCAGCTTGACCAGTTTAGCAAGTAAAGTTTACTCGAAGGTTTTGACACGTAGGATGCAAGATAAATCGGAAAGATTTCTATGGGAGGCACAATGCGGATTTAGACCTGGAAGAGGATGCACGGATCAAATGTTTTCTCTCCGCATGATCACGAAGAAGCTTCTGGCTGCTAACCAGAAGATTTTCTGTGCTTTTGTGGATCTTGAGAAAGGATTTGATAAGGTTGTAAGGAAGAAAATGTGGGAACTGTTGCCGGGGTATGGTGTGGATGGTCGATTGCTAAGGGCTGTGCAGTCACTTTACTGTGACTGTAAAGCCTGTGTGCGGGTAGGGCATGACCTGTCACCCATGTTTAGCGTCCAAACGGGCGTAAAACAGGGTTGTGTCATGTCTTCCTGGCTATTCATACTGTATCTCGACAGCTGTTTACAGAAGCTGAAAAATAGCTGCTTGGGTGTGAAATTGGGTGACATAAAAGTAAATTGTCTGCTTTATGCTGATGATGCAGTGCTTATAGCACCATCAGAGGCAGAACTGCAGGCATTAGTCACGTGTATGAAAGAAGAATGTGAAATTAATGGTCTCCGTTTGAATGCTAATAAAACTAAGGTTCTGGTATTTGAAAGGGACGAAGAAAGAACGAAGTGCGAAATTTGGGTAAATCAGGAATGTCTAGAACAGGTGAATGAAATTGTATACTTGGGGAGTGCGTTTAGCCGGGATGGAAGATGTGATTTAGATGTGGACAGGCGTGTCGCTGCCGGGAACAAAGTCAATGGTGCCCTGACTGCGTTAATCAAAAGGCAAGGCGTTGTGAAAAGTGCACGCCTTGCAATACATAACGCAGTGTTGGTACCGACTTTGTTATATGGCAGCGAAACCTGGGTATGCCAGAAGAAGCATAAAAGCAGGTTGAATGCAGTCGAGTTAAAAGTTGTCGAGGTAGACCGAGATTAACTTTCGAAGACCATGTGAGCAAATTGCTCAAAGAGAGGAGGGTCAAGAGTACTCGGATACCTAGACGTGCATATATGAAGAAGATGATGAATCTGAAAGAAGCGAAAGAAGTATGTAGGGATCGTGACACTTGGCGATCTGTTCTCTCTGGCTACCACGTCACGGATTGTGCGTGAAGATATTATAAATTACTTAATTTTTGTTTTTTTCTCTTGTGTGTTGTCTCTTTATTTTTAACTTTTAACTAAATAAAACAGAACCCTACAAACTTTTACTTTTAAAGGAGTACGGAATCACTGACATGTAGTAATGCACGTAGTCCGACAGAACTCTGATATTAGACACCATTACTCTTTTTATATATAAATAATATCAAAAACTAAAAATTTTGATTAAATAAAGATATTGTTCAATGTAACCCAATTTCTATAAAACCACACTTTATGATAGAAATATGGGAAACTGCAATCTAATAATTTCACATATTGCTCATTATGAATACACAGCCTTTAAAAGCAACCTTAAAACCACGAACCTGACGAGTTCAATAGCTGAAAATTATAGGGGGTATGAAATTTGGGCATACTCCAGAATCTGCCCTCTATGTTCCCGTTGTGGTATCAATTCCACTACGTCAACAATGACATTTCGGGGACGGAAGGCGTAGAAAATTGCTTATCGTGATTGAGACACGTTTATCGCTGTGGCCCCTAACTGCATTTACATTGCCGGTCTTCCTTTGAGTCACCAAGGACAAGAAGAATAGCGTATCTTTATGCCAAAATACACTTCCTTTTCCCCTCCCTCCCCACTATAGCTTAACATATGACAGTGCAAAGAATAAGTTACTACAAAAACAGTCTGTATATATCAACCCATATACATCACTGTATAAATCAATCCAGTGCGTTCAACTCTAAGTCAGACTTGAATAAACGCTGAATAAACAACCTAAAACACATTACAACTGATGATATCTAACCAAGTCAATTAAGTGACAAAAATCTATTCAAACACCCGAAGAAAATATCGTGTGATGTCGGAAACCATGTGGTCGAAGTTGATTTCGGATACGTTAAACCTCGAAAGAAAAAATAAACTAATCACATCCAACTTTAATCCAAAGAATAGTAATCGCCAATCCTGACTCGATGGAGCTGAATTCAGGAAACTACTATAAATCTTAAATGTTTAAAACTAATTCTTCGCAATTTTCATTGTATTGAACAAATAAACTTGTTAAGACTTTTTCCTAAGATTTCATTTATTTCTATTACATAAAACCAATTTAATTCCTAACAAGCTATTTAACTTTTTGTTGAAAATTAGGACGTTATTGCTTCTGCCCTCTTGCACTCCCTCTATTTTAAGGAGTTTCGTCAAGAGGCGAGACAATCATAGTCGTTGCTTGTTGTAGCCTCAATTTCTTATTTTAAAGAGTTCTTAAAGAAGTCGTTATTTCTTTTATTTCCGCATTGTATTTGAAGAGTTTCCATCGCGTTTGAATTTAATATTAAAATAAATTTTATCGGAGTTTCACTTGCGTTTAATACTTTTTCATTGCATTACATAATAGTTTCAAGTGTGAACTTAATCCTTTTTTAGCCTACTCTGTAGCTGTAATAATTATAATGGACCTAATAGAAATACTTCAATATTGAGATAATATTATTCAATTACACAGTATTGCAGAGCCATAAATGAAAACACGACGCGTCGTATAGTATCCTCATATGGATATTTTTCTTAAATAAAATGTATTTATATATTATTATTATACATATATTATATATTATTTCTATATATAAAAGGCCGAGATAAAATGGACTTCCAACGCCTAATATTCCACCGCCTTTCTTGCTGTAGGTGTTGTGAGAGGCGACTATGGGAAAGGCCTTGATAATATCAATAGCTACCGACAAATGGCGAAATAACCATCTTGTGAAATATCTAACCAATATAGACCGGTGACGGGCAGCAGCGTCTAAGGTACAAGGTTCCTGGTACTGGGATCGCCAATACATTATCCGAGTGAGGCGATTGTATTAGGCTTATGTCCTGCAGTAGTAGTGCAGTTTGTATATTTATATTAAACATACATATATAACGGCCTCTAAGGTTGCTGTGCATGTATGTGTATATATAAATAATTAATTAGTTCATTAACGAGTTCGGTAACAGGCTCTTACCAATGGGTTTTTCAAAAACTTATGTACGAATTATATCGTCGGGTTAGACGGCGACGGGCTCACCACCTGTCGCGTAGTCCGGAAAATATCTTCGGTGGAAGATCGAAGTTGATGCGTGGCACTGTCAAAAAGTATTTCTAATTAACAAAAATTGTGTTGGAGAATTATTTTCTTCTTATTTTAATGTTACCTTTGTCGTCGAGCATATATGGCTTTATACATATATGGCTTCTAATTTAAAAGCGGAACAAAGAAATATGATTTTTTAACATCTTTGATTAAACTTTAAATAGTCTTAATCTTTTTTTGGATTTTACAATTCCTCAACTCAGTACCTCTTACGGAACTCGAAAAGACTTGTGGCTACTAAATACTACTAATATAAAATAAATACATAAAATAAATATCTTCACGCAATTCCCAATACAGGGGTAGACAGAGGTCAAGTCTAGACAATTAAGTCCCTTTGACCCACCTTCCACCGAAGATATTTTCGGGACAACGTGTCAGGTGGTGAGCCCGTCGCCGCCCTTATGGCCAAGCCAACGATGAAATTCGTACATAAGTTTTTTGAAAAACTCATTGGTACGGCCACCTGGGGATCGAACTCGGGTCCCTCGACTCGAAATTCCGACCACCCAAGAATTCGGCTATCGTGACTGAAGTATCATTAATTAACTTAAACCCCATACATCATTACTTAAACTTATTAAACATATCAACTGAGGAAATTGTTTCAGAGTTGTTTCAATTTACAAAGATTTATGTTTCTTATTTCAGTGAAATTAAATACTTTTTTTTTTCAATGAAAGGAAATCATGGCAATAAAGCAAAACTTTCCTATTAATGTCAGCCACCGCCTCGAGGGTATTAAAAGTAAGGCATTAGGCGAAGAGGCCGTAATAAAAATTAAAAACATAAATACCTACCTTACTACGCCCTACGCTTACTCTTATATTGAACTAGTTGCCCCCCACGGCTTTGCCCCCGGAATCCTCCTTATTTTTCTAAAATAAATTAACCTGTGTTACTTCTTTATAATATTGGCTATCTGCCAGTGAAAGTCCCGTTTAAAGTGGTCCAGCCGACGTGGATTCCGGTATCAGCCGGAACAAACATACAGACAGACAATAACAGTTTTAACAGTGGTAGAGCCAAGCAACAGCTTTTGTTGTTGCAAGAATGGGCCGGCTCGACCGGGGAAGTACCACGACCTCACAGAATACCGGCGTGAAGTAGAAGTCTAACAAACTTCTGCGTTTCGTCTGGTGAGTGCAGGTATCTGGAGGCCCACACACCCCCTCTCCCCCAATTGGGGGGTGGGGGTACTCTAGGGCCGGCAACGCATCTCTATGCCTCCGGTATTTCGGGTGTTCATGGGCGGCGGTAATCACTTACCATCACGTGAGCCACCTGCTCGTTTGCCTCCCTTTTCTATAAAAAATAATACGTAAAAATCATTTCATATTGTCTTATTTACGTGTGCATACGTATATACGGATGTACTTTCATATGCATTAAGTAAAAAGCTTTTAATTTGGAATTACAAACAAAAACTTCATTTTTATATACATTTACAGATCGAAACAACATGCTGACGACCCTTTATACCTTTACTAGGATGGCAGGATTCTAGACCATTTTGTTCTTTCAACCCATATTTCATTAAAAATTATTTGGGACAACGCAATAGGAGTACTTGTCGCCGTTTAATTCTGGATATAAGTTTCGAAAAAATAAATTCTTACTTTTCTTCCTTTCCTAGTGATCGAACTTAAGTCCCCTGATTCGAATTCCGATCATTCAACCACTCGGCTATCGTACGTAAACCCCTACCCATAGCATCATAGGCAGGGAGTTACCGAGTAATTACTGAATGTAATATTGAATAATGTAATAATAGATTTATCACATAGCCGTAAGGATCACCACATAGCTCGTATAACTGACAACCGTTGGGGAAGAAAGGTTCTCGAGTAGCAACCTCGTACAGGCAAACACAGTGTAGTCGACCCTCCACAAGATGGAGCAACAACCTGCACAGTTTTGCGGGGATTCGATGGCACAGAATGGCTTTATGTGGTATGGTAATCTTTGGGGGAGGTCTATGTTCAGCAGTGGACTCAGATAGGCTGATATGATGATGATGATTGATTGTTGATAACTGATTGATATATTGGATTCAATAAGGAAATGATGGGTCTGATAAATGCTAAAGCGAATACATATATATCTGGCCCGTACATATACCCCGTTAGGGATTGTACAAGGAGGTATATTTTAACCATCAGTACAAATCAAATGCAATTTACGAAAATCTTGTTGGCACGTACCCAAAGATCGACCTCGAAACTTTTAATTCGGATGCCGATATCCTAAGAACCCGGACGTATCTAACAATACGATATATATATGTCTCCTCATTCATTTTTCCACCATTTACGTCAGATAAATTTGTTGAAAAACGAATTGAGCATTGTAATGACCTTTAAAAGTAATACCTTTTCACGTGAACATGATCAATACTGATTGCACTCATTTAACATTTGGCTGCTGCAATATTGCGTGAATCGATCATCTATTTAGCCGCGGTCTTGGCTCAACAATTTATGTCCGTAATAATATTCAGATTGCAGTTTAGGGAGATACTTGTAAAAATCTGTATTTCTTTAAAAATTTAGTTATTGGCAATAGATTGAAAATGAATATTGCTTGCGAATAAGTCTCAAGTACATAAAAAATTTAAAATATCATCTCGCCATTCCCAATACATGGATAGCCAGAGGTCCAGATAATTAAATCCTTCCGGTCCACCTACCACCGAAGAGATTTTTCGGGACAACGTGACAGATGGTGAGCCCGTCGCCGTCATTATACCCGAGTCAACGACACAAATCGTACAAAGGTTTTTGAAGAAATCTTTTGGTAAGAACCTGCACCCTGGGGATCGAACTCGGATCTCTCGGCGCGAAATCCGGTCACCCAACCATATTCCGGCAACCATTTCTTGCCTATCGCGACTATAGTCTCAAGGACATGCGATTCTTTTTTATTAAATTAATTATATTTTAAATACATCATAAATATATAGACAAAACATCAAATTGAATGAAACACTAAAACAGAATCAAGTCTTAAAGAAACAAAAGCATTTTTATAAAATAGACATCATGAAACGCTGAAATTTTGATCTCCTATTTCTGAAGGCTTCACATCTGACGCGTCTGAACTGCACTCATATGCTTAAATTACTATAAACGGCTTCAACTTACGTGCTTAGACGTAGTCGGATTAAGTAGATATTTTTAAACCATCTTTCTGTGAACATAAATTAAGTCAGCTCTAATAATTTCTGGTTAAGGCCAACTACATGAATATATAGGTAATCGTGTCAATGTCTACATCTGAATGTTTTGACAAAGTTTTTACTTAAATTATTAAACTTAAGTAACTTAAATTATTATACTTAATTTTTTTTAATTTAACTTAAGCGGTTGTTCCTAATTTTTCTTAAGAAAAATGTACGTTTTACTTTTTTTAATAATACAATGAGGATTATGATCATAATTCATAAATAATTCATTACACTCATACTCACATACCATACCAACATGAATCTGGAATTATGAATTATACAAGCAATACTGGAACATTGTGTAATATATTTTCTTCGTTAATAACCTTTTCGACGGAAACAGGAACAAGTTTGATAGAAGATTTTATCACTAAAATGGATAAAGCCGAGTTGGTTAATGGGACTTCGAATGAATGTGGAATGAAGCTGCCCGAGACTCAGTTTTGAAGAGCATATAAGCAAATTGCTTTAAGGATGGAAAAATCAAGAGACTGGGATTCCATGATGTACAAGTTATAAGAAAAAAATCTTATATGTATGACATGTAATTATAAATAATAAGTAAACTGTAACGCCCATGCTACTGTGCCATCAAAATCTTATATTTAAATTAACCTTGTATTTTTTTTAATTATATGTAATTTTATTATGTGTCGCGATAGCCGAGTGGTTGGGAGGTCGGAATTTCGAGTCAAGAGACTCGAGTTCGACCCTCTAACAGCAGACTCGAACCAATGGGTTTTTCAAAAAAAACTTATGTAGCTATATAATTCGTACCTCGCTGGACACAAAGAAGGCGACGGGCTCACCACCTGTCAAGTTGTCCCGAAAATATCTTCGGTGGAAGGTGGGTCGAAAGGACTTAATTGTCTAGACTAAGACCTCTGTCTACCCCTGTATTGGGAATTGCGTGAAGATATTTATTATTTTATTTATTAATCATATAAGCAACAATGTTTTAAATACTTTCTACTAATTATAAATTAATTATTAATAAGATTAAATTGATGATATCTTGTAATAAGAATAATTGATAAAATCTTAACGACATGCCCAATATAGGGGTAGACAGAGCTCTAGTCTAGACAACGACGATTAATCTTGTTTAGAAAACGATTTTGGGACAATGTGACAGTTGGTGAGCCCATCGTCGTCTTTATGCTTTGAGCCTGCCACCTGGACATCGATCTCGGGTCTCACGACTGGAATTCCGATCACCCAACCACTCGGCTATCGTGACTTTTCAACAATTTGAATTTGAGAGGTATGTAAGGATATACTTTACACTCTGTAATTTTTGGCTTTCCTTCAGGGATAATGCTTGACGACATGCTGTATGTATACATGTTCTTTAGTACCTTATCGTACTCTGTAGTGCCACGCCTGCCTTTGCTATGCGAGTGGATTTCATACACTTAGTTTACCCAAGATTCCTTCTATTTATCTTCCTCACTAGAGTGAAGTGGTAGACCACTTCTATTAAATCCAAAATTATCCTATTGAATTTTCTCTTTAAGAATGTTATTTTTTATGTTTTCTATGCATCGAAGCTTTCTTTTAATATCTAGAATCTGCGACACTGCCTAACCTATTAGGCTAGGCACCTATCACCTCGATCTTCATTATTATATTCAATAATTTATTAATTTTATCATCAATCACCTGTAACTTGAGCGAAACAACTTCATATTTTTTATATTATAAATGCAAAAGTTTGTAGGGATGATGGATGTACGTTACTCTTTCACGCAAAAGCTACTGAACAGTAAAATATTTTATACATTAGAATAACATGGAAGGTATGATTTTGTGTGAAGCAGCTATAATATTACGTTAAGTATCAAGTAAGTCGAAATAATCCGAGCCTTTTAGAGCTATCTTTATTTTGTTAGTGTATGAATAACAATCGGGTTTTGGTACAGTGATTGTGTACAGTGATTAATAGTAGTCAGAAATATATTTTTTTGAGCTATTGTGATTGTTTTAGTATGTTTTCGGCTTAGCCACGGACGACGGCTAGTTAGTTATCCACATTTCCCAATCAAGGTCGATAAGACATATTAAATGTACAACTTTAAAATTCATCAACCCGTAGGCACAGATAACGATCGCTAACTTGCGATTGAGAGTGGAAGGTTCGATGTCACAGAGACAATTACAAATTATTTTTTGATTACATATTATTGTTATCAAATTATCATTATTATTTTAATACAACTTTAATTTTTATATTTATATGTTTTTATAAAAAGACAAGGAGACCTTGTTTATTACGAAAATAAAGCGAATGGAATTCCGTTGCTTAAATAATATATGAGAAGAAGTATCGTATTGATTTCGTATCCGTGCATGAACTGATCAATAACAATAGAACGTTGGATTACGTACAACGACATTAAGCGATACGCAAGGAAACGCATTTAGTTGATTTTTTAGAGTTAACTGCTTATTGCTATAAACAAACCAACATTTTCGTGGCAAGAATGAAAATCAAATAATTGATAGCTAATTTAATTTCAAGTAAATTAAATAACATTATAATATATATTATATTTTAGATGCTAATTGTTATGTAATAATCAATAAAGATATTTGATCTGTATCATAAGTTTTAGATGAATTTAGTATCAATTCATTAACTATAGTATCGTTACAAAAACTGTTAAAGATAACTTTTTATTATTTTTTAATTACCACTTTTTGGAAATGAAATTACACACCGAAAAATAAAGTGGAAATAACACACCGTGAATTTTTTCTTTTTGGAATATTTTATAATATTTTATCGCCTTATTGCTTATTTTAAGATAAAAAAATAATGATCACAATATCAGACGTAGGTTGACGATCGAAATTCAAATCGTGGTACGGACAATCCCCAAAACCATGGCATTGCATTAGCTGTATCTGGATTGTAAATGTTTTGTCTTTATTACAGAGGCTTATTCTTGTAAACTTAGTGGTAAATTATTTCAAATTACTGTCTTGTCTTTTAAGGGCGTATTTATTCTAAATCAGGCCACTAAATGCACATCTTATCCCAGAATGATTTGATAACATTTGAACATAAAATGATGAGTTATTTATTAAATTAAAGAGAAAAGATGTTTTATAATTTCAACTGACACGGTCGGGATTCAAACCTTCTGCGAGATCTATTCGAGGAGGTATTCGAAGTCACGGTATACCGACTACCATGTATATATACCTATTATTATACCGGGATAACCTTTAAAATCATAAAAGACTTGCATAATAAAATGAAGAGTTGCGAACGGTGAGTTCGGAGGTAAAAATAAAAGAGAAGGCCACCGGCACAGGACAAAATCTAGCACCTGTAAATTAATACCGGCCTTTTATTCCAACACTGCAACTCCACAACAATATTTCATTCAAATATGTACTTACGTACATAGGAGTAGAACGAGTAGGATGTAATACTCTCCCGAAAGGGAGAGTTTGCCGTAATCGTTATGCTTGACAAGCGAATTAGGGATCATAGTATCAGACACCTTGCACCTTAGACGTTGCTGCCCATCAGGGAGCTATTGAATTTTGGTCTGGTATATTACGAGATGGTTATCTCGCCACCTGTGGGTAGCCAGCACCAATACAGTTGCATTTTTAAACTTACCCTTAGTCGTCTCTTACGACAATAATTATCTAGATGTTCATCCATGGTTCATTCTATGTAGACATATTATTGGACAGAAGGTTTTCTTTAAAAGCTCCAACGAAAGTGATAATAAAAAAACCCCGTTGCGTTTGATATGATTGCAAGATGCTATATGCCCTTTATTGAACTGCTTGATTTGCCATCTTAGTTTTTGTCCGCTCTCGGTCGGTAGTCTTTGTAATTTGCGAGACTTAAGAAAATCTCAGAAATAAAAGAATTCATACGCTGCTGCCACACGCCAAAGCACAGTATCAACTACATAAAATTTGCTCGGTTTTTTCCATTTAACAATTATAAATCCGCAAATCACGAAAACAAAATATATAAAATGAGAATAAAATAATAAAGCAATTAACACTCAGCATACGTTTAAAATAAAATTAAATGAGCATAATAAGTGCCGCTTAGGAGTCGACAACGCGAGAAAATTGCGTGTGTATAGCAGGTAACGTTCGGGAGCTTTTCAGTCAACATTTATTTAAAATCAATAAACATAAAAAGCCTTTACCTATTCTTTACCGCCGCCGCAAAGCCATACCAACTATAAATAAAATATGGCAGACATCCGGTCAGAGCACGCACCTTTGACGTGTTGGGTTGGATTTTATAACAAACTCATTTACGTACTACTTCACAGTTCCGACATAATTTTCCAATCAAAATATTTGTTTGAATTTGAATTTAAGGTTTCTTTTTACATGTCAGTTCATTAATTAAATAAAATTCTAAGTATAACACTTGTATCTACTTCATTACAGTAAACTAGTATCATGTGAAATTATTTCCATAAGCATTATAATTCGTAATAAACCGCAATACAAAAGCTTAATGTTTTAAAATAGATAATTTCTAATAAAAGAATTCCTGTATACTTCTAACTTTTAACACCTGCGCTACGAAGTTTCGTAGATCTTTGTAATAATACTAGAATTTGTTACAGTTTTTAGACGTGCTACACGAATTGTACAGGAAACTTATTGTGTAAGTAATAGCAATTGCATTAAATTGCAATGACTAACGACAGAGGGCTGGATATGCATCTCAAAAAACGGAGTACCAAAACTAACCAGCCCGGTGATGGGCAGCAGCGTCCAAGATGCGAGGTGAATGATTTTTCTGTCGCTGCAAACTATGCTAGACTGTATCAAGCTTTTACTCATTAAAATACATTCAAACAAATGTACATACACTCTTAAAAAAACAGCCGCAGTGTGGAATAAAAATATAATTACATAAAAACACAGTTATAAAAAGGATTCGCTTTAAAAAAAGTTTTTAATGTGGTATACACTTCCGCAAAAAGTCGTGTGGGTCAGTTTTACCCATTTCGGCCACAATATAGCAATATATTATTATATTGTATACTGTTGTGTTCTGGTTTGAAAGATATAGAGGTTACAGGAATGAGGCCACCAAAGACCTGGGGTGATGACTCATCTACAGCCTTATTTAATTAAATTCGGTTGAGGTTTTCATGGGCTGCAAGAATCGTTTCCTATCACGTTGACTGACCATTTTTCACTCGACTATGATAAAGAAAATTCGTAAAAGAAAAATTCGTTGCAAGTTCGCTATATAATGTTAATTACATAATTATGAATTTAAATTATTATGCAATTTAAAAACTACGCACTTTTTGTCTTTAATTTAATAACAAAATGTTCAGCATAACTTATATGCTTTAAAATAAATAAAAAAATTGCGTTATAAATTAGTTGACGTTATCTTATTAATATTTCCTGACTGAAAAGTCATAAATATTAAGCTGTAATATGCAAAAATAATAGTATATGGTGCCGATGCCAAAAACTGGCAAAAATAAAGAAAAAGATTTAAAATTTCAACTGATGCGTATATGCTCACAGTGGCTCAGAAGTAAGAGCATTGCCACGGTTCGGTAAAGGTCGCGGGTTCGAATCACGCCCGTGTCAGTTGAAATTTTAAACATTTTTTCTTAATTTTTCTTTAATTTAATTTATTGATTAACTTTTCTTCCGTTAATGTTTTAATAAATCTTACCTGCCGGTTTGCTGACAGGATGCGTGACAGGAGCCGCCGCAGTGGTTGCTGTGTTCGGAGGATAAACGGGATCGCAGCACTCCCGTTCGGGGAACTCGCTGCCACCAACCCAAGCTGCAGCCATCAACACCAAAACCACCACCAGCCATAACTGACGAATTTTAAGACACCCACGACACATTGAAAAACACACGCGCATCAACTTCGCTGATAAGCTTAAACACGGTGAAATTAACCCCACTTGTGTTTCCATTCGTAAAGAATTATCCCTCCTCCTGCGACCGTCCGATATTTCGACTCCCTCCCCATAGTCCCTTTTCTCGGTCATCGGTTTGATTTCACATTACACTTTCAGTGAGTTAACATTGAATTTTCCACTACTTACAATGATATGTATGTTTTCACAATTGAATTTAGATAATTGACTTACTGTTTTCACTAAACGATTTTTGTATATGAAAAACTTTTATTTGAATCTGTCTCATTTTAAATAAAAATTCAATTAGTGATAAATAAATAAATATCTTCACGCAATTCCCAATACAGGGGTAGACAGAGGTCTAGTCTAGACAATTAAGTCCCTTTGACCCAACTTCCACCGAAGATATTTCGAGACAACGTGACAGGTAGTGAGCCCGTCGCCGTCTTTATGTCCAAGCCAACAATATAATTCGTACATAAGTTTTTGAAAAACTCATTGGTACCAGCCTGCCACCAGAGGACCAAACTCGAGTCTCTCGACTCAAAATTCCGACCACTCTACCACTCGGCTATAGTGACTTTTTAATAATTTATAAATTAATAAAATACAAATTAATAAAACAAAATACTTCAACATACGTGTACTTATTTACTAAACCGGTACACTAAAAATTATGAGAACATCTAAAAATAATAACAATAATTTTGTATTTAAATAAATAAAAAATATTATTTATTTAAATACAAAATATAATTCGCAACATCTGTCATGTACCAACTAAGCTTCGGTGAAAGCTGTTTCGAAAGGATTAAACTGACCTCTGTTTATAGACCTCTGTTTCTCAGAAATTAAAAAATACGTGAAAATATAAAAAAATATGATTCGACATTAAATATGTGTTCATATAATTTTTCATAAATGCGGCGAACATAAAGACGACGGGCTCACCGCAAGTCACACTGTCCCAAAGATCTTCGATGGGATGGTTCGTATTGATGCAGCCAGCGGGTAATTCTATTTTCGAAGTTCATTTTCGTAGTTTATGATTTTGGATCGCGATTAAATGAATACTGGAACTATGTAATAACAAATTGTTTATCAATTTTTATTATATTAACTAAATATTGCAATAATTCAAAATAGTTTTAAATAAACTAGAGAACTTGTGCTACATTGGAAGAAGCGTTGAATTTTCCCACCTAGCTCCCTTCGACGCAACGAATTTAAGTGCGCATAAACGAAAGAAAGATGAAGAAGTAGAAAGAAAGACTAGGGATATCGTGTGTCTTAGACCAATAAGGAACCTCAATTACAAATCATAGATATAGATAATAACGTAAATATTGGCTTCTGTAGCTAAGAATCTTTTGGAAAAGTAAGAATTCACCTCCTGTGCACGACACTGGATGATATATAGTATTATGTTTTTCTTATTCATCATAATGTCATTTATTTAAAATAAAATAAGCTAATAAGGTTGGGGAGAACAGACTCGTAAAGGTTTCATATTTTTAAATGTATAAATAATAATAAAAAAATATAAAATAAAATAAAATAAAAATGTCTTCACGCAATTCCCAATACAGGGGTAGACAGAGGTCAAGTCAAGACAATTAAGTCCCTTTGACCCACCTTCCACCGAAGATATTTTCGGGACAACGTGACAGGTGGTGAGCCTGTCGCCGTCTTATAATAAATATGAAATAAAAAATAAATCAAAGAACTTTACAAGAAACATTGAAATTCCCTATCACGGGATTTAATAACTTCAACTAAATATTTATTAATTTTAAATAACAAGACGAAACTAAATACATTATATTATATTTAATTTATAACTTTTAAAAGTTATAAATTTAATTATAATTGGAATTTATAACTTTAAATCTTTAAATATTAATTGAATCGTTAAGTCAATAATTACGTCCGTTTCATTTTCGGTCTACGAAAATACGATCATGTGTCTACCTCCAGTTCTAAGCTTAAATGGCTTCCTATCCAACAACGCAGAGAGGTAAGGATCCTGCGTAGTTTGTTTTCTATCTTATACGAACAATGTTTCCCTGAACACTTGAAATGCAAGTTTCAGTATTTGGGATATTGTCATGATCGTAAGCAGCGATCCTCCGCACACACTATTCAGCATGTTTTTCTGTGGCGTACCGAATTCATGGCCCCTTCGTTTGCTGCAGAAGCTATCAGACTCTGGAATACGCTACCTCTTAATATTCGCAGGGTGCCTTCATTGCATCCATTGCAAGCAAAAACATTTTAGATATAGATATGTAGTTCGTTTTTACGACAATTTGCTGCCCTCTATTTTATTTTATTTTTTTTATTATTGTTTAAAGCACCGCCCTAAATTTTTGTCCTCATAAGCTCCTGGTTAAGTAGCAGATAATGCCTTTAGGCATGAAGTCCGCATCTTCTTCTTCTTCTTCCTGCCCTTATCCCATGCTATGTGGGGTCGGCACAAAATGTCTTCTTCTTCCACTCTCCTCTATTTCCCGTCATCTCAATACTCACTCCTTTCTTTCTCATGTTTTCTTTCACACAATCCAATCATCGTTTTTTTGGTCTCCCCATAGCTCTTCGTCCATCCACATTCATCTCTAAAATTCTTTTATTACATTCTTCCCTCAACATTACATGCCCGAACCATGCTAACCTACCACTCTTCATTTTCTCTGTCACTGGTGCTACTTTCAAGCTTCCCCTTATATATTTATTCTTTATGCGATCTTTTCTAGTCACTCCACACATCCATCTTAACATTCTCAACTCTGCAGCATGCACTCTTCTTTCATCCGTCACTTTCGTTGCCCAGCACTCTGATCCGTACAATACGACAGGTCTCACGATCGTTCTGTAAACTTTACCCTTAAGTTTAAGAGGCATGCGTGGATCGCAAGTTATTCCCGAGACCTGTCGCCATTTCATCCATCCCGCATTTATTCTATTCTTTACGTCCCGTCATTTTGGATCACTGACTCAAGGTAACGGAATGCGGAGCAGACTGGTAGGAGAACACCATCCAAGGCAATTTGAAAATAACTGAATGGACTACTGAAGTCACAGAACATGTGTTCGGTTTTGGTTCTGCTTATTTTTAATCCGACACTTTCCAGTTTTTCTTGCCATTTTCCCTGCTTGCTCTGTACCTCAAGTGCATTTTCTCCAACAAGCACAATGTCATCAGCAAATAGCGTACACCAGGGTGCTTCCTCCTGTATGTTCGATGACAGAGCATCCATAATCAAAAGGAACAAATAAGGACTTAAAGCCGAATCCTGGTGTAAACCTACAGACACATTGAACTTGTCTGTGATTCCAGCCTCAGACCGGTCTCAAGTATTGACTCTATTATACATCGCCTCAACAAGCCGCACATACTTCTCTGGCAGCCCTTTCTCCCTCATACACCACCACAGAACCTTACGGGGTACCCTATCGTATGCCTTCTTCAGGTCCATAAGTCCGCATATGTGCAATTAAGTTTTTAAGTAAATAGAAATTTAAAATATTATATAAAATAGTAATGTTTATGTATGTATGTTCCTATCACGTTAAATAACTTTAAATAAATATTTATTAGATTTTAAATAACGAGACGACACTTAATTTATGAATGTAATACAAATGAAATTTTATAAATTTAATTAAAATGGGATGAATACTGACGTTAACCCCGATGTAAAGTGGCTACTGCAGCCCCTGTCACCTGTATACCACTTCAAAGAAGGTTAAAGGTGCGTTGTCACCCTCGACGGCTGAGATAATTAATTAAAAGGCTAATTATACTTAAGAAATAAATAAATATCTTCACGCAATTCCCAATACATCGGTAGACAGAAGTCTAGTCTAGACAATTAAGTACCTTTGACCCACCTTCCACCGAAGATATTTTCGGGACATTGTGACAGGTGATGAGCCCGTCGCTGTCTTTATGTCCAAGCCAACAATGTAATTCATACATAAGTTTTCGAAAAACTCATTGGTACTGCCACCTGGGTATCGAACTCGGGTCTCTTGACTCGAAATTCCGACCACCAAACCACTCGGCTATCGTAACTTTTAATTATACTTAAAACCATTTAAAATTATTTTCGGAAAGAGAAATAGAATAAAAATATCTTCACGCGTTCTCCAAATACTGAGGTTGACAGAAGTCTAAATAATAAAGTCAATCCACCTTTCGCCGGAGCCTATTTGGTATAGGATGAGCTCATCGCCGTGGAAAAAAATAAAAGCTGTTACATATCAAAGCTTAGTTAAATACTAATAATATATCCAAGATATAAGGTAATGATATACATGGCATGAGTCGAAATAGTTAACATTAAATGATAATTCAATTTCAGTTATTTCGGTATGGTCCCTGTCGCACAGATTTCATGGCCTTGTGTCGGGTCAAATCGATAACAATGTTCGATTGAACAGTACACTGGAGACAACGCGATTAGTTGAATGTTTGTTCTCGTACACACTTCTTTTACGTACTTCCAGGAAAAAAGAACTGTGGCATTTATTTTGTTACTGACTGTATTAAATATATCGCCGTTATTGATAATGTCCTTATAGATTATTATACTAAAAGTACTTTTTTCTTCTCGCTATTAATACAAAAATATTAAACTAAACTGTGCTTTGGTCTCATGATCACAAACCCTCTATTATTATTTATATTTTAATTAGTTAACGCTACTCAACCAACTTTTCCCCATTGTATTTTGCTTGAATTTGTAAAACATGAAACAATCTGTAAAACAAAGTTTTAATCCGCGGCACTAGGTAATAATATACAATGTTTACGTTAAAATTTTGAACTGTGAAGTAATTTTTATTGATATATTTTTTATATTTTTAATGAAAAAAAAAATATCTTCACGCAATTCCCAATACAGGGGTAGACAGAGGTCAAGTCTAGACAATTAAGTCCCTTTGACCCACCTTCCACCGAAGATATTTTCGGGACAACGTGACAGGTGGAGAGCCGTCTTTATGTCCAAGCCAACGATGAAATTCGTTTATAAGTTTTTGAAAAACTCATTGGTACTGCCACTTGGGGATCGAACTCGGGTCTCTCGACTCGAAATTCCGACCTCCCAACAACTCGGCTATCGTGACTTTTTTTAATGATGATTATTTTTTAAATTTTATTTATTTACCAATTTTTGTAATAAATAAATAAATATCTTCACACAATTCCCAATACAGGGGCAGACAGAGGTCAAGTCTAGACAATTAAGTCCCTTTGACCCACCTTCCACCGAAGATATTTTCGGGACAACGTGACAGGTGGAGAGCCGTCTTTATGTCCAAGCCAACGATGAAATTCGTTTATAAGTTTTTGAAAAACTCATTGGTACTGCCACTTGGGGATCGAACTCGGGTCTCTCGACTCGAAATTCCGACCTCCCAACAACTCGGCTATCGTGACTTTTTTTAATGATGATTATTTTTTAAATTTTATTTATTTACCAATTTTTGTAATAAATAAATAAATATCTTCACACAATTCCCAATACAGGGGCAGACAGAGGTCTAGTCTAGACAATTAAGTCCCTTTAACCCACCTTCCACCAAAGATTTTTAGGGACAACGTGACAGATGGTGAGCCCGTCGCCGTCTTTATGTCCAAGCCAACGATGTAATTCATACATAAGTTTTCGAAAAACTCATTGGTATATTACCACCTGGGTATCGAACTCGGATATCATTCGTTCATAAGTTTTTGAAAAACCCATTAGTACGAACCTCCCAACTGGGGATCGAATTCGGATCTCTTGACTCGTAATTCCGTCCATCCAACCACTCGGCTATCGTGACTTTTAGACCCGGAGTTTATTAAAGGTATAAATAAACATACACCTTAAAAATCCATTTTCTACAAATAACTTTACTTAATAATCTTGAATTAATTCCAAAAGTATATCATGGTATAATACAATTGAGTAAAATCTAGTATAGATTTAATAAAAACATTCTTATACCAAAATAAGCATTGCGTGGTGGCGCTTAAATCTACCTAATAAGTCATTCCTAATTAAGCCGCTTGAAATAGGTTCCTTTAAATTTGCCGGTCCTAGGTTTTAACATTGTTGAAAGTAATTGGAAAAACGACCTTAAGTCTACTAGCATTAAACTCTATCTCTACTACACTAGACAAAAAATCGTCACGTACAAAAAAACTACATACTGGGTCAAAAGCACTTTACAGCGTGGAAAAGCAGTCAAGCAAACAAACGCATACGCGTCTTGACTTGGACTTTCTGATGACATCTCGGGAAATTT
This sequence comes from Sericinus montela, assembly GCA_029286605.1. NCBI lineage: Eukaryota > Metazoa > Arthropoda > Insecta > Lepidoptera > Papilionidae > Sericinus > Sericinus montela. The sequence goes on from JAGSMR010000002.1 coordinate 3,289,134, forward strand.
ATGAAACAATTTTTTTATCTTAACACAATTTCCTATACCGGGTATATAGAGATCTTGAAACAGAGGTCCTTACAACCCACCTTTCACCGAAGCTTTTTTGGAACAACGGGACTGGTGGTGAGCCAATCGCCGTTGTGACATGAAACATAATTGCGTACAAAAAAAGAAAACACAAACACAAGTCACGATAGCCGAGTTGTTGGGTGGTCGGAATTTCGAGTCGAGAGACCCGAGTTCGATACCCAGGTGGCAGTACCAATGAGTTTTTCAAAAACTTATGTACGAATTTCATCGTTGGCTTGGACATAAAGGCGGCGACGGGCTCACCACCGGTCACATTGTCCCGAAAATATCTTCGGTGGAAGGTGGGTCAAAGGGACTTAATTATCTAGACTTGACCTCTGTCTACCCCTGTATTGGGAATTGCGTGAAGATATTATTATTATTATTATTATAAAAAAAGAAAACTTTCACCTAGTACTCTCATACCTGGTAAAAACGTCAAACAATAATGGTACTTCACTATTAGCACTAGGAAAATGCCGCTTTCAGTTTTGACGTTCACTTTTTACTTTAATCTCATTCCTCTAGTGTTCAGTAGGACACACACGAGTCATACATTTAACATTTGTCCCGTAACATAGTAGAGCCACAAATTTTGACGTGTACTACTTCAAATCGGATGTGCTCCTCTTTAGCACAAATGAGCCCTTCTCACTCTATACTAAATGATCAACTAATTAGTTGATTGTCTTCCAATAATTTGCTGTAGTTTAAGATACCTCACCATATCTAAGGTGAGACATTGTACTGACTCATTACAAAAAAAGGCTTCTCTTACAAACTGTTGTGCAATCGTGTCGTACTCGTTACTACAACTCAAAAATACGATTGAAAGCTATTTTGTACCATTCCTTATAAAATATATAATATGATGCAATTTTTATTGATATTCAAAGCATATAAGTCACATTGGACTTTTTTTTTATTAAAAGCTCCTAGGAGACTTTCAACTGAAGCATGTGGAACGCTGTGGCTCGGCGTGTTGATTTTTTAAATGAGTAATGAATTTAATAAATATGCTATATTTATGATACTTACAAAATCTACTTTTTATTGCGCGAATTTTGCCGTTTGAACTACACAACGGTAGCTGATATCTTACCAGCCAAGCTACCGAATCTAAACTAGCATTAGTTCGTTTTAAATCTCTTTCATAAGTGTTTAGGAGCTTTATTCTCTATTTAAGCTTTTTACATGAGCTTTTTGAGTGATATTCAAGATACTGATTCAATGTATCCCTGTCCTATCTAATTGAATCTGAAATTTACATTAAAGCCTGACGTGAGAGGAAATCCTTTCAGTATTCTAAAGATTAACCTTTTATATATTAAAGAATTATACTTTACAACGCTGGAAGGATTAGGCTTCCATAACAACTTATAAATTATAAATGATGTTGTCAGATACTGTCCCAAAAGTATTAGGAAATTAATTAAAATTTGAATTTATTGAACTCTATATAAGTTTCTCTTTTAAATGATGAATTGATTTATTCGCCTCACAATAAAATCGTGTTCTAATCAGATTTTAAACCTAACATCAAATTTCAGAAATCACAGTACTTAAGAATACTGGAACATTAAAATGTTATTGAAAACATTTTTTTAATGTCAGAGGTGTCATTAAAAGTTTATTAAAGGTTGATAAACAATCGCAAATGTCCCGATAAAATGAAGTCACGATAGACAAGTGGTTGGACGGACGGAACTTCGAGTCAAGAGACCCGAGTTCGATCCCCAAGTGGCAGGCTCGTACCACTGGGTTTTTCAAAAACTTATGTACGAATTATATCGTTGGCTTGTACATAAAGACGGCGACGGGCTCACCACCTGTCACGTTGTCTCGAAAATATCTTCGGTTGAAGGTGGGTCAAAGGGACTTAATTGTCTAGACTAGACCTCTGTCTATTCCTGTATTGTGCATCGTGTGAACATATTTATTTATATTTTATATCGAAAATGCCATGCTTAATTACAGATTATAACATCAATTTATTTATTTTTTATTTATCATTAAAAATGTATTATTATTCAATCTCAAATTCTATTTGTAATCAAAATGTAAAGACGAGAAAAACTTTTTTATGCTTGCTATGATTTATATACTACGGTATTTCCAATTAACTCTTTTAACGAGATCACTGCGACTCGGTTTTATTACATTTGCAACATCTCTTATTAATACAAACTTTCCAATTTCCCGTTATAAAATTTAAGACCACGTCATATCGAAGAACAATTTCCATTTTAAACGCAGCTTGAAATTTTAATAAGAAACCGCTACGTATCCCTTCCCGCCATTTTACTCTGGCCTTATGTGTTTTCCCGCGCTTTTTACTTTTTACTTCGTAGTTTTATTTTAAATTTAAACCTTATGCTTAATTATTATCATTGGGTATTTATATAAAATATTTTAAATAAATTGTTAGTTAAATAAAAATCGTAAATCAGAAATGTCTCAATAACATTTTTTGTTATAATATAAATAAATTATGTATAAATGAAACTGTATAAATGAAAATGCTTGCAATTGTTAGCTAAATATTTCTAATTTTACAGAAATAATCTTTAATTTTTATCTAGCTTTGTAACTATATCGTGTATTGGGCAATTACGTGTTGTAATATACCTTATCGTCTATCCAAATAGGTCATATAGGTATGTAACAGCCTTCTCCCAATCCAAAAACACAATCACCACGCTACCACCACAACACATAAAACAAAAATCTCATTAAATATATCATAAATAATTTGATTATAGGTACCGTTGATATGTTGTGTACGTTTTAGAAAAATTCAAACCCGCGCGTGTTTCCACGCGCCATACGGACGCCACCCACAATAAACGCGGTGCTACTAACGTAGTAGACCTGGAAAGGCTTTAGCTACCCCAACACAGCCCCCGCGCCTTCCTTCACACCCCTTCAGGCTCCAGGCCCGGCTCCTAATATGATGCCGTAACGTCAAAAGTTTTCACAAGTGTCGTACGGATTTGGACTTTATAGTTTCCTACTTTAAGTATTAATACTGATAAAATTCACATGGAATTTGCCGTGACAAAATCGAGAACCGGAAAAGCGAATGCACAACACAAGCTGAAAAGTCCGTAGGTTTTCCGGTACTTATTTGCGTCAAGCAATATTCAATTTTAATTCTAACTATGAAAGAGACAATTTGGAATAAACATTTCACATAGGTGAGTAAAATGTATTGCAGGTGTGTGCATCGAACACTAATGTCCAAATTCGATTACGTTATAATTGTTATATCGTGCACTTTAATAATGGACCTTACTTTTAGAATATTAAAGATCATTTTTGTTCATCGCTCAGACGATTTTCTGAATACACTGTTTGCTTTCCACGGTTCATATTAGCTGGTACAAAGCTTAGTTTTAGCTGTATGTAAATGTACACTTTATGCAGTAAGTTTTAGAGTGTGATATTAAATGAAAGCTTTTAACAAGAAAAATCGAAATTTAACACCGAGAGACTGTTATAAATGTCTCCGTAGATTTTGTCAAATGAGTATCATAAGAATTGCATTTTGTTAGACAAAATGAATGCATTTTTTCTTCCAAAAAGACTGTGTATTACAAAGTAACTATAGTATATTCAAACTGATACTATGGGTGATTTAATTGATCTGTAAGAACTCCTCTTCATCTCCAGTCCCGATAAACTTTTTTATGGTATATATAACGCTAAAATTTCTTACTTTATATAACGATAAAATTTCTTTAAATACTAATTCTGATAGATTGTAGCAAAGTCGTTATAAGAAGCAATACCGAAAAAAATAAGCCATAATGAGAGAAAGTGGCTTTCGAAAAAAAGTAAATGTAAATCTAAAGGGTTGCAAGATTAATTAGGTCGCATTAAAACGGATTTCGATCGACGAAATCGAAAAGAAAACGACGTCAACGAGTGATGAGTATTTGTAGATATCACCTCTACCGTGTGTAAACTGTGCACACAAGCTTTTTTTTATTCCTGTATGACCCAATATTTAACATTATTATTAGAATTACTACAAAAAAAGCAAGACGTCCATGTGCCTTTATGTTTACTTATACACCTGCGGCACGAATAGAATCACCTGACCTGTCAATTACATATGTTGACAGTAATGATGTCGCCGTTAGGAATGTTGGTTGACAGTGGCATTACTGATTTGCTGTACTAGTTATGGTGGCTTAAGTAAGAATATAGAGAAGCTCCCTTTTTCTTCCTGTGGGTTTTGTCAGCTCTTAAAGAAAAATCTTTGACGTGGCCTTGTATATGAAATGAGAAGGCCAAATCGCTTGTCTATTTTGTCCAATTTTTTTCAAAAAAGTACTGGCGCTTTTTTTAATCGCTTATTTTTTTATTTCATTCCTTTTTTTAATAATATAAGCAGTTTTTACAGTGGTAGAGCCACGCATCAGCTTTTGCTTATGCATGAATGGGCCGGCTCGACCGGGGAAGTACCACGACCTCACAGAATACCGGCGTAAAGTAGAAGTCTAACAAACTTCTGCGTTTCGCCTGGTGAGTGCAGGTAACCGGTGGCCCACACACTCCCCTCCCCCAATTCTGGGGGAGGAGGGCACTCTAAGGGAGGCAACGCAGCTGCTATGCCTCTGGTATTGCGGGTGTTTTTTCAACATTTTCTACCTTATGAACTGTGTTACGTAAAGTGTAACCTTCACCGCCATCTATAAATAAAATGAAGAAAAATACTAGTACATAGCGTTAATTTCATTAGACCTAAAATATAGGACTTTCATAAAAATTTAAGAATGTAATAAAGTACAGGCAAGCTAGGAAACTAATTAAGCTCTAAAATCCGCAAGACGAAACCGAAAAAATAGGAGTTTGCTCTTCGTCTTATATTAAAGTAGCTAAGAGTTATAAAAAGGTATGGAACTGTATCTTTTAAAGTACACAAAATAAAAAAAATAAAATATCTTCACGCAATTCCCAATGCAGGGGTAGACAGAGGTCTAGTCTAGACAATTAAGTCCCTTTGACCCACCTTCCACCGAAGATATTTTCGGGACAACATGACAGGTGGTGAGCCCGTCGCCGCGTTTATGTCCAAGCCAACGATGAAATTCGTATATAAGTTTTTGAAAAACTCATTGGTACTGCCACCTGGGGATCGAACTCAGGTCTCTCGACTCGAAATTCCGACCACCCAACAACTCGGCTATCGTGACTTGTACACAAGATTTAAATGTACATGTGAAGTTCGTAGCATGATCACAATTAATTTAATTAAATCAAGGCTACGGGCTACGGGCTACGGCGTAGTCCAACGTATACGTATACATTTCTTATACCTTCGCACACGCACTGTTTAACCTAGAGCGAATTTATGAAATAATTTTCGCAGTTTATATGTGAAACGCTTGTACGGTGATAGCCAGTACAATTATTATATAGTATTTTATTGTAAAATAAGAGTTTTATGTTGCCATCTCACTTTGGTGTCTTAAAATAGTAAGTAAAAGTATTGCAAAGATATTTAAAATAAAACGATTTTCGGATTTAACGCGTTTTTAAATAGTTTTTCCAAACTATTCTTATTTCCCGACGTTTGAGTCCCCCCATGACCACAGTTGCTGTAAAGCATCCGAAACGTCGGGAAATAAGAATAGTTTGGAAAAACTAATTAAAAACGCGATAAAATCCGAAAATCGTTTTTTAAATGTGTAGTATTTGCGTAAATACAAGAAATAATTATTGCAAAGATAGTTCGTAAGTCGGTGCAGAACCTTACCTATATCATATAATATCACATGATTAAATGGTTCACTCATATAATACGAATATAGCTTGTCTTCCAAGCTAAGAGTAGCGACTTCGAGTTGCGAAAGGCGCAAACATTTGTGTGATGAATATAAATGATTGAATCAATGTCTACATGAACATTTGTTAATGAAAATATTTTTTTAAATAAATATACTGTACCATTAGCTTGTAAAATAAGACGGCCATAAGGCCGTCGACGCCGTTGGGAAAACGTGACGGCCTAGGCCGCGTTGTCCCAATAGGATTCGGTGAAAGGTAGGTCACAAGGATTTAGTAGTCTAGACATCAGTCTATCCAGTATTGGGATTTTAATTATTTATAAATTATTATATTGTCGACCTCCGTGGACGACTCGAGTATACACCAGTTTTCAATGTGTGTCATCTCTAAGGTCCTGGGTTCGATTCCCGGACGGATCAATGTAGAAATACCACATTTTCTACATTGACCCATCCGGTGGTGGTGGTCTCAGGTCTGAGTGTTTGTGGTGCCTTCGTTATTTCCGATTCCATATCACAATTGCTTGTGAGAACAAATATTGCGTGTACACACGAGATGAATCAAGAAATGGGATGTCGTTTTCTTTCACCTTTACTTCACGGCAAGGCTTTGAGGATTAATAATAATAAAAACAAGTGAATGCAAACAAGAAAAATGATAAAAATGAATGAAATAATATGACGACTATATTGAAGAACCGTAAAGTCGCGGGTAGAAACTAATACTAGCATAAACCTCGAACCGTTCCTTCATTTGCCAACTTAACATTAATTAAACTGGGTTACTAAATTTGCAGACGCTTCTAAGAAAGTAAATTTTACCAATTAAATTTATTAAATAAATAATAACGATCACAGAGTTGCACGGAACTTGAGTCTTGTATTATGTCAGACGCAAAGCTTTCTATCTAAATGAAAACTTATAACTATTCTAGTTTCACTTACAAAATGTATAATTTTGCGTCTATAGTGGCTTACTACCACATTTAACTTAACAATTAATATGAAATATATATATATATATATATATATATATATATATATATATATATATATATATATATATATATATATATATATATATATATATATATATATATATATATATATATATATATATATATATATATATATATATATCTTCACGCAATTCCCAATACAGGGGTAGACAGAGGTCTAACCTAGACAAAAAGTCCCTTTGACCCACCTTCCACCGAAGATATTGTCGGGACAACGTGACAGGTGGTGAGCACGACGCCGTCTTTATGTCCAAGCCAACGATGTAATTCGTACATAAGTTTTTGAAAAACTCATTGGTACTGCCACCTGAAGATCGCACTCGGGTATCTTGACTCGAAATTCCGACCACCCAACCACTCGGTATCGTGACTTAGGATAGACTTATCGTGATATCCTAGTCGTAGGAATTTAATATAATTTACTGAATAATTTTTGTTTCGTTTTTTGTCAATGACTCCATTGTTTTTGTGAAGTTTTTTCGTTTCTTTTTAATTCAAATTACATCAAAATGATGTCCGATATTAGCAGGCCTATTCGTGTAAACACAAATACCATCATTTGACTCTACCGAGTATACATTGACAACCTAATCGATTTGCTGCAAAAATCGAATTATATTTTTTTCTAGTTCAATTATAATTAAAAATGTGTTCAATCTGAGAATGGTATTTGTATGGATATATCAAAAACCACCAGAATAACTGATTTACATCCAAAACGAATACGTTCACACAAAAAATAACCCTTTCCATGTCGCTGGTAACATCGTAATGGATTAAAAGTTCAATCCGCGAGGCCTTGCGGCACACCGCAGCGAATACCTAAAATCAGTCGTAACCTTCGAATATTGATTCTTCTATCACAATTTCAAAACTATTTTTTCATTTTTAAGTAATTTTCCAAGCAGAACAGAGATATACCCAATGAATCAACTTTTCACCGAAGCTTACTTAGGTGGAGGTGACAAGTGGTGAGCCTGTCGCCGCGTTTATGTCCAAGCCAACGATGTAATTCGTACATAAGTTTTGAAAAACTCATTGGTACTGCCACCTGAAGATCGCACTCAGGTATCTTGACTCGAAATTCCGACCACCCAACCACTCGGTATCGTGACTTAGGATAGACTTATCGTGATATCCTAGTCGTAGGAATTTAATATAATTTACTGAATAATTTTTGTTTCGTTTTTTGTCAATGACTCCATTGTTTTTGTGAAGTTTTTTCGTTTCTTTTTAATTCAAATTACATCAAAATGATGTCCGATATTAGCAGGCCTATTCGTGTAAACACAAATACCATCATTTGACTCTACCGAGTATACATTGACAACCTAATCGATTTGCTGCAAAAATCGAATTATATTTTTTTCTAGTTCAATTATAATTAAAAATGTGTTCAATCTGAGAATGGTATTTGTATGGATATATCAAAAACCACCAGAATAACTGATTTACATCCAAAACGAATACGTTCACACAAAAAATAACCCTTTCCATGTCGCTGGTAACATCGTAATGGATTAAAAGTTCAATCCGCGAGGCCTTGCGGCACACCGCAGCGAATACCTAAAATCAGTCGTAACCTTCGAATATTGATTCTTCTATCACAATTTCAAAACTATTTTTTCATTTTTAAGTAATTTTCCAAGCAGAACAGAGATATACCCAATGAATCAACTTTTCACCGAAGCTTACTTAGGTGGAGGTGACAAGTGGTGAGCCTGTCGCCGTCTCAGTATTCAAACTAACGGAACATTATAATTATCTTTATATATTTACATAGATAAATATTCATATATACATATAAACATTCATGACTCGAGAACAAATTGCAGTACAACTCGAATAAAAATTTCATTACACAAATATTGCACCTAGCGGGATTCGAACCAGCAACCGTTAACTTCGAAGGCAAGTTCACAGTATCTTAGTATCTTAGTGTAAAAGTGACTTAACTGTAAAATATTATACAATATGTACATATACTGTACCTTTATATGGAAATAATAACATAAAACATATAAACAACATCTATGATTCGAATAAAAACATTTATAGTTAGCACATAAATATTTGCCCCCAGCGGGATTACAGGGAAGACAGAGATACTGGACCACTGGGCCATCAATATTATAAGTTATTATTTGAGATAAATTTTTAAAATCCATTTTACTCCAATTTTAAAAGATCTATTTAACATTATATTCTTAAATTAAATTAAATCAAATTTATTCTCTAGTTTACAATCATACTATATTAACTGACGGCGACGGGCTCACCACCTGTCACGTTGTCCCGATAATATCTTAGGTGAAAGGTGGGTCGAAGGGACTTAATTGTCTAAACTAGACCTCTGTCTACCCCTATAATGGGAATTGCGTGAAAATATTTATTTATTTATTTATTTCTATATTAACAGAAAAAAATATGTTAATATTTACAATACTTTTTAATTAAAAACCATTATAATCGTAGAGCCCTACTCCTCGTGGCATGGTACCAAGAATGCTGGCTGCATTTCCTCTTTGAATGGCTAGACTTAACCGTTGAGCGAAAAAATAACCAGCCCTCTTGTCATCAGCGGCAACGAAAAGTCGCGGATACAATTCCTAAAAATTCAAATTCTCTAGTAGACTTCAAAACAGATGTTACTAAGGTAAGGTTTAGTGAGGAACATTCGACATTTCAAAGAAGTCACGATAACCGAGTGGTTAGGTGGTCAGAATTCCGAGTCGAGAGACCCGAGTTCGATCCCCAGGTGGCAGGCTAGTACCAATGGGTTTTTCAAAAACTTATGTGCGAATTATATCGTTTGATTGGACATAAAGACGGCGACGGGCTCACCACCTGACATGTTGTACCGGAAATATTTTCGGTAAAAGGTTGGTCAAAGGGACTTAATTGTCTAGACTATACCTCTGTGTACCCCTGTATTGGGAACTGCGTGAAGATATTTATTTTCTTTATTATTTATAGGTACATTTCGCCTGCCGAAGTGTGGAAATCTAATATATACATACATACATAACGATCTATAAACATTTACTGCATAATATAGGACTTTCTCTGCAGGATTTGCCCTAATTACCATGCTTTGCAAGCGGCTTTGCGAACGCATTACGAGAAAAAATATAAAACAATACAATTTCAGATATATTTGAACATCAATTCCACGATATAAGCCACGATAGCCGAGTTCGATCCTCAAGGCTCGTACCAATTTTTTTTTTAAACTTATGTACGAATAATATCGTTGGCTTGGACATAAAGACGGCGACGGGCACACCACCTGTCACGTTGTCCCGATAATATCTTAGGTGAAAGGTGGGTCGAAGGGACTTAATTGTCTAAACTAGACCTCTGTCTACCCCTATAATGGGAATTGCGTGAAAATATTTATTTATTTATTTATTTATTTATTTATTTATTTATTTATTTATTTATTTATTTATTTATTTATTTATTTATTTATTTATTTATTTATTTATTTATTTATTTATTTATTTATTTATTTATTTATTTATTTATTTATTTATTTATTTATTTATTTATTTATTTATTTATTTATTTATTTATTTATTTATTTATTTATTTATTTATTTATTTATTTATTTATTTATTTATTTATTTATTTATTTATTTATTTATTTATTTATTTATTTATTTATTTATTTATTTATTTATTTATTTATTTATTTATTTATTTATTTATTTATTTATTTATTTATTTATTTATTTATTTATTTATTTATTTATTTATTTATTTATTTATTTATTTATTTATTTATTTATTTATTTATTTATTTATTTATTTATTTATTTATTTATTTATTTATTTATTTATTTATTTATTTATTTATTTATTTATTTATTTATTTATTTATTTATTTATTTATTTATTTATTTATTTATTTATTTATTTATTTATTTATTTATTTATTTATTTATTTATTTATTTATTTATTTATTTATTTATTTATTTATTTATTTATTTATTTATTTATTTATTTATTTATTTATTTATTTATTTATTTATTTATTTATTTATTTATTTATTTATTTATTTATTTATTTATTTATTTATTTATTTATTTATTTATTTATTTATTTATTTATTTATTTATTTATTTATTTATTTATTTATTTATTTATTTATTTATTTATTTATTTATTTATTTATTTATTTATTTATTTATTTATTTATTTATTTATTTATTTATTTATTTATTTATTTATTTATTTATTTATTTATTTATTTATTTATTTATTTATTTATTTATTTATTTATTTATTTATTTATTTATTTATTTATTTATTTATTTATTTATTTATTTATTTATTTATTTATTTATTTGTTTAAAATTTCATCTGACACGGGCGAGTGTCAGTTGAAATTTTCAAACAATTTTTCCCTTTAATTTAATAACAAAAGTTCAGCACAGCTTATATGCTTTGAAATCAATAAAATTGCATAGTTAAGTTATAATTATAGAGTTCTACAGAATCCTACAATTTCAAGTATTAAGAAACATTTGGATTGAGGAGTCACTTTATTAAAAAAAAATAATTAGCAATAAAACAGCTTCACTTATGCAGCGTTTGAGAGATAGTAGCAAAGCTTTCTGATCGCGATATCTGTGAAATATGAGACTGCCCCATCTAGAACCTCTGGATAGGGATAGTTACCGGTAAAAATTCTGGGTTACTACCCAGAATTTTTATTATATTATAATTTGTTATAAATAGCTGTAAACTAACGATGACAACATAGTTTTAATTAAAACTCTTAATTACTGAATTTCTTACCTTGTTCTACCATCATCATAAAGGCCCGTAAAAGGCCGCTGCAGGATATATGCCTATTCTTTAAGGAGGATTTGCTATAATCGCTATGCTTGGCAAGTGAATTGGCGTCAGTACAGTCTAACACTTGTCAAACTTGTCTTAATTTTCCGCCATTGCAGGCTCGCCAGACACTCGTTTGAAAGTATAGGTTAAGTTGACATTAAGAGAAAGGTCATATCCCTCAAGATTATCCAGACCGATGATTTAGAAAAATGACGTTCACTTAAGCTTAAAGAATAATACAAGGGTATACGAACAAAAATGGTAGCATAGACAAATATATCGACGAAATATACTAAACATAAAGGAGCGGAATGAAAGGGAGATGGTAAAATAATACACATCACATAAATTTTAAAATCCATTTTACTCCAATTTTAAAAGATCTATTTAACATTATATTCTTAAATTAAATTAAATCAAATTTATTCTCTAGTTTACAATCATACTATATTAACTGACGGCGACAGGCTCACCACCTGTCACGTTGTTCAAAAATGTCTTCGGTTGGAGATGGGTCGAAAGGACTTAATTGACTAGACCACTGACTATCCCAGAATAGGGAATGGTGCAAAGGGACTAGTGCAGTCCATTTTTACGAGATTTCCGTGAAAACTGTACTAACAGTTCAGCTTGTGAGTGGACTTAATGTGTGTACACTTGATAAAGTGCTGATGCGAAAATAACTTAAAAATTTTAGTCACAGCAACGTTTTCATCCTGTATATATTATATGAGCCATTTCATCTTCTCTGTATAACCTTCAATCCGGAACAAAATACTGCTCGTCGTCAGTGTTGTAGTACTAGTAGTAGCTTAATACTGGCCCAGACGACTACTAGCCAGAGAAGGATTCTATCACCCTTCAAAATGTCCATGGGCAGCAGAAAACACAGAGGACCGACATGGAGCAGTGAACAGTGAGCGTGGACGAGTGGCGTACACACCGATGGTGTCGCTAGCTCTCAGGTTCCGGGCTCGATTCCAGGCCGGGTCAATGTAGAAAAAACTTTTTCTTCAATTTCTCGAATCTGAGTTTTTAAATCAGAAATGTTTCTGATTCCATAATGTTTAAGCTACTTTCTTTGGGATCAGAGCAATGTATGTGTTATTATATAGGTATAATAACACATACATTGCATTGATAGGTCAATGCATGTATTTATTGCTTAATTTAAATAGTTAGTGAACCAGGAAGATTCTTACGTAGAAACGTGATTTACTTTGCAAATAAATTAGCGTCAGTACAGTCTAACACTTGTCAAACTTGTCTTAATTTTCCGCCATTGCAGGCTCGCCAGACACTCGTTTGAAAGTATAGGTTAAGTTGACATTAAGAGAAAAGGTCATATCCCTCAAGATTATCCAGACCGATGATTTAGAAAAAATGACGTTCACTTAAGCTTAAAGAATAATACAAGGGTATACGAACAAAAAATGGTAGCATAGACAAATATATCGACGAAATATACTAAACATAAAGGAGCGGAATGAAAAGGAGATGGTAAAATAATACACATCACATAAATTTTAAAATCCATTTTACTCCAATTTTAAAAGATCTATTTAACATTATATTCTTAAATTAAATTAAATCAAATTTATTCTCTAGTTTACAATCATACTATATTAACTGACGGCGACAGGCTCACCACCTGTCACGTTGTTCCAAAAAATGTCTTCGGTTGGAGATGCGTCGAAAGGACTTAATTGACTAGACCACTGACTATCCCAGAATAGGGAATGGTGCAAAGGGACTAGTGCAGTCCATTTTTACGAGATTTCCGTGAAAACTGTACTAACAGTTCAGCTTGTGAGTGGACTTAATGTGTGTACACTTGATAAAGTGCTGATGCGACCATAACTTAAAAAAATTTTAGTCACGGCAACGTTTTCATCCTGTATATATTATATGAGCCATTTCATCTTCTCTGTATAACCTTCAATCCGGAACAAAATACTGCTCGTCGTCAGTGTTGTAGTACTAGTAGTAGCTTAATACTGGCCCAGACGACTACTAGCCAGAGAAGGATTCTATCACCCTTCAAAATGTCCATGGGCAGCAGAAAACACAGAGGACCGACATGGAGCAGTGAACAGTGAGCGTGGACGAGTGGCGTACACACCGATGGTGTCGCTAGCTCTCAGGTTCCGGGCTCGATTCCAGGCCGGGTCAATGTAGAAAAACTTTTCTTCAATTTCTCGAATCTGAGTTTTTAAATCAGAAATGTTTCTGATTCCATAATGTTTAAGCTACTTTCTTTGGGATCAGAGCAATGTATGTGTTATTATATAGGTATAATAACACATACATTGCATTGATAGGTCAATGCATGTATTTATTGCTTAATTTAAATAGTTAGTGAACCAGGAAGATTCTTACGTAGAAACGTGATTTACTTTGCAAATAAATTAGCGTCAGTACAGTCTAACACTTGTCAAACTTGTCTTAATTTTCCGCCATTGCAGGCTCGCCAGACACTCGTTTGAAAGTATAGGTTAAGTTGACATTAAGAGAAAAGGTCATATCCCTCAAGATTATCCAGACCGATGATTTAGAAAAAATGACGTTCACTTAAGCTTAAAGAATAATACAAGGGTATACGAACAAAAAATGGTAGCATAGACAAATATATCGACGAAATATACTAAACATAAAGGAGCGGAATGAAAGAGGGAGATGGTAAAATAATACACATCACATAAATTTTAAATGAATAGAATTATAATATTCAACTTTACGAATATAATCCACAATAGATGTGTACCGTATAAGTCAAAAACACAGCCTTGTACTACTGGACAATCTGAGGCCAATTCTGTCATAATAAACAGAGGTACGTATGATCAGTCACACCACACAAAAAGATACCCAATATGCAATTTTATTGATTTTAAAGCATATTTATGCTGAACTTTTATGTTATAAGTACAAGTATATTATAAGTACAACTAAACTAATATACTTCAATGTCGCAAATTTTTGCCAATGAAAATGCCGGACAGAGCTAATATCATTTTATACAACAATTTTGAATGTCTCTCTCTTGCGGTAACAGCTCTGGTAAATGCTTCATGTTGGTAGTATTGTAGAAAACCCTTTTTTAAAGTATTGGGTATCTTATTAAATTAAAGAGAAAAAAGTTAAAATTTCAACTGACACGGGCGGGATTCGAACCCACGACCTTCGCCGATCCGTGGCGACGCTCTTACCTCCGAGCAACCGTGTCTTACACGCATCAGTTGAAATTTTAAATCCGTATTCTCTAATATCACTTATGCCTTGTTTACTGGCATAGGCGCCATCTATTATCTCTTTTGCAAGTGACAATTTGATAATCCTGAGGTTCCAGTTAGGAATTCTCAATACGATAACGCCAACTTTAACTTTTATTATACGGAGGTAAGACATTTAAAATTGTTGTATAAACTGATATTAGCTCTGTCCGGCATTTTCATTGGCAAAAATTTGCTACATTGTAGTATATTAGTTTAGTTGTACTTATAATATATCATTAAGTGATAAAAATTAAGTTGCTTTTAACAAACGTATTCAACATATTCACTTATTTCAGGTCATATCTGAAACATGCAGTTTTCTTATAACGATATCAACAGAAGATCTAATCTTTAAGTTGACTAAAAATTCAAAACATGAAAGTATAAAATAATAAAGAAAATAAAATATCTTCACGCAATTCCCAACACCGGGGTAGACAGAGGTCAAGTCTAGACAATAAGTTCCTTGGGGATCGAACTCGGTTCTCTTGACTCGAAATTCCGACCACCCAACCACATGGCTATCGTGACTTCATGAAAGTAATGAGCTTAAAGTAAATAAGTTAATGCTTCCTGAACTGTTATTGAAACTCACATTACCCGCGGCTTTTGACAGTGGTTTAAAAGTTAACGGAATTACCTTTTCCTCATTCTTTTGCATGCACTTATTGAACGATTAGTTTTTTTCTGGTTGAAAGGTCAGCAAACAAGACAAATCGGATTCGGAAATCAAAAGGAGAACTATAACCCTCTGAAAATGCTGTAGGCCCAAAGGTTTCAACAGCTTCAGCGATAGAGCGAAGGCTTGAAGTTGAGCTACAAAGCAAATAAAAATATATCGGTTCGTGAACAAAAGAGAAAGTAGTATTTCATCTTTTTTATATAATAATATTCAACATTCTCGTAGACTGAACTTATATACTATGAGATTGAATATTAATGAAAACTCGTTAGAAACCACAGATCAAGTAAATTGACAGCTAACTTGGTTAAAGTAGGTTACTGTCACCTTGGCATACTCGACATTTGAACATGTAGGTCAAGACATCGCCAAGACTGGGAATAAGGTGCACCTGATGAGAAGTACACATTTCCCATTAAGATTTATATTCTAATGTTAAATCCAAGTTTCCTAAATTTGATTTTATAAGTATAATTTCGTTATTTATTCTATGCATACTTTTGAAAATTTAATTAAAAATAAATATCTTCACGCAATTCCCAATACAGGGGTAGACAGAGGTTCGACCCACCTTCCACCGAAGATATATTCGGGACAACGTGACAGGTGGTTGGCCGCTTTATGGCCGCTTTATGCCTAAGCCAACGATATAATTCGTACATAAGTTTTTGAAAAACCCATAGGTACAAGCCTACCATCTGAGGATCGAACTCGGGTCTCTTGACTCGAAATTCCGACCACACAACCACTCGACTATCGTGACTTTTTTTAAAATTATAAGTAAAAATTATCTTCCTTTGTGGATGTCGTAAGAGTAATGATAATGATGATGAAAGCCCCAAAAATGTAATTGGCTATCTACAGATAGCAAGATAACTATCTCGGAAAATACCGAACCAAAATTCATAATAGTCGAGGTAGGGTCGCAATGGAAACCCGGCTTAATTTTAACCGTGTTAGTTGATTAAACCGCGCTCTGCAAATGGATTTGATGATCGTTTATCTAGACAACTCGCACCCTAGAAATAGACACCGATACTCGTCACCAGTCAATTTTATTTTTAGAAATGGTTATACCGACGAAAAGTTAAGTCGTTTCCGGAAAATCGATTTATCAATTTACTAGTTTCCATTCAATTTAATAGTTCATGATGAGTCACGATAGCCGAGTGGTTGGGTGGTCGGAATTTCGTGTCAAGAGACCTGAGTTCGATCCCCAGGTGGCAGGCTCGTACCGATGGGTTTTTCAAAAACCTATGTACGAATCATAGCGTTAGCTTGGACATAAAGACGGCGACGGGTTCACCACCTGTCACGTTGTCCGGAAAATATCTTCGGTGGAAGGTGGGTCGAAGGGACTTAATTGTCTAGACTAGACCTCTGTCTATCTCTGTTGGCAATGGCGTGAAGATATTTATTTTATTTTATTTTACTAGTTTCCAACTGCGACTTCGTACGCGCATTATGTCGAACTTCTCGGTGGTTTATTTGATTTCCGCAGCGAACAATAGCCGAGAAATACGAGTATGTACGCTTCGGAATGGCAGTACTGCAAATCAAGATCCGTTAAGTAAATTATTTTGTAGATTACTGTACTACTTTTTATATTGTTTATAAATAGTATTATATGTTACGATAGCCGAATGGTTACATGATCGGAGTTCGAGTTAAAAGACCCGAGTTAGATCCTCACCACTTGGCGGTCGTACCGATGAGTTGTTTCAAAACTTATGTACGATTTATGCAGTTGGCTTGGACATATTTGACAACAGGCTCACCACTTATAAATTTGTCATAAATTATGTGGAAGCATTCGGTGGAAGGTGGTTCGAAAGGACTTAATTGAATGGACCTCTGTCTAAATACTGTACACCATCTCTACCTGTCTACCTGTGTTATTCCAGGCCTTAGACTATCTGTCTGCAAAGTTCCATCAAAAACCGTTTAGCCGTTTCCGCGTGATTGGGTAACAAATATATAGGCTTTCACATTTATAATACCATAAATAAGTATACATTCAGACATTCGTAGGGTGTCTTCATTACCTTCTTTTAAGTGAAAGGTCTCAGACCACTACCTCACTTCTAATAGTGGGTAGAATCTCAAAATTTATATATTTATATTTTCATTGATAATTGTACTACATAGAGTCATATGTGTAAATGTATTTTAAAATCTATAAATAGTTTAATGTAAGTAAATGCATGTTTAAAGAAATATATGTGTATGTGTATGTAGGTAAAGGTGTATATATATATATATATATATATATATATATATATATATATATATATATATATATATATATATATATATATATATATATATATATATATATATATATATATATATATATATATATATATATATATATAGGTCATTATCTACCTTTCCGTCAATTCGTATGTCAAAGTAGGTTAAAGATAATATTCTACATCTCCAAAGTTGTCGTAACTTATATTTATCAAATAGTTAAAAACGGCTAACTCACGTTATAATAATCGGTGTAGGTACCGAATATAATATTTCACGGTAATGTCTCACGAAAGTTTTAATATCTTATATTTGATGAAAATTTGCTATAACTTTATTTTTTTGCGTAGATATATATTATATTAGTATATTTAGTTTTCTAACGAATGTTGGAGCATCTGACTTAGATACCCTTGAAATAGTTTTTGGGACAACATTGTTTTGTAAATATGCAAAGTATTAGAAATCATCACAATCAAATATTATTTGTACAATCAAAAATCTAAATCTTTATGATACGCAATAGAGAAACATACACCGTCGGTTTAATTTAATGCCCACTATTTTTTCGACGGTTATCCTACCACTAATCTATACCTCCATTGCGAATTCATGACTTTTCTCTTAATCGCTTCTTAAGACTCAATTGCTACGTTTATGCAACCCTTTCGGGAGGTACAAACGTATTTATTTACACGCGACCCAGACAGTTGACCCGCTTTGTCATCGGCGCCTGGTCGCTTCGATCAACCGGTAAATTATAACTGTCTTGCAATTATAAAAAGAAAACCCATGACTACGTATTTCATTTTGATAGTTATTGAGGTGGACGAGTGGCGTAAACGCCAGTTTTTAAGGTGTCGCCATTTTCGAGGTCCCGGGTTCGATTCCCGGTCCGGTTGTCTAAACATTGTCTAAACATATATATACGTTATCTAAACATCTAAACACATGATGTCTAAAGATTTACTTTAATTTTTTAAGTGAATTGGAGTCAGTACAGGCTAACACTCTCTCACTCTCTCACACTCAAACTTGTCTTAATTTTCCGCCATTGCAGGCTCGTCAGACAATGGTTTGAAAGTATAGGTTGAGTTGACATTAAGAAAAAGGTCATATCCCTCAAGATTATCCAGACCGATGATTTAGAAAAAATCACGTTCATTTAAGCTTAAAGAATAATACAAGGGTATACGAACAAAAAAAGGTAGCATAGACTAATATATCGACGACTTATACTAAACATAATGGAGCGAAATGTAAGAGGGAGATGGTAAAATAATACACATGACATAAATTTAAAATTAATAGAATTATAATATTCAACTTTACAACCCGCAATAGGTGTGTACCGTATAAGTAAAAAAACACAGCCTAAACAAAAACAGGACAATCTCTGGCTAATTCTGTCATAAAAAGCAATGGTACATATGTACAGTCACACAAAAAGATACACAATACTTAAAAATGTGTTTCCTACAATAATAAAAGCATGAAGCATTTACAAGAGCTGTTACCGAAAGAGAAAGACATTTTCCCTATGATTTGGCAGAAATTTGTGACATTGAAGTATATAGGTTTATTTGTAGTTCTAGTTGAAGTTCTAATACATCATAAAGTAATAAAAATTAAGTTGCTCTTGATAAACGTAATTTTTATTTAATACATTCCCTTATTTCAGGTCATGTCTTAAACAGACTTAAACAGACATCTTTAGATTGACTAAAAATGCCAAATATAAAAAGGAATGAGTTTAAAGTTAATGAGTTAATGCTTATTGAAATGAAATTATTGAAGGTAGCATTGCCCGCGGCTTTGACCGTGGTTTAAAAGTTAACAGAAATTACTGTTTCCTTATTCTTTTGCAAGTATTTATTGAACGACTAAATTTTTTCAGGTTGGATGGTCAGCAAACAAGACAAATCGGATTCTGAAATCAAAAGGAGAACTATAACCCTCTGAAAACCATCGCTAAGAGATGCTGTAGGCTCAAAGGCCTTTACAGCTTCAGCGATAGAGAATCGTGAGAGTGAAGTTGGGTTACGAAACAAATAAAAATATATCGGTTCGTGAACAAAAGAGATATACTTTAAGACTATGAGATTGAATATTATAGAAAACTCGTTTGAAATCACAGATCAAGTAAATTAACAGCTAACTTGGTTAAACTAGGTTACTGTCATCTTGCAATGTTCGACATTTGAACATGTAGGTCAAGACATCGCCAAGACTGGGAATAAGATGCACCTGATGAGAAGTACAGATTTTATATTCCCTTAAAATTTATATTCTAATGTAAAATCCAAGTTTCCTAAATTTGATTTTATAAGTATAATTTCGTTATTTATTCTATGCATACTTTTGAAAATTTAATTAAAAATAAATATCTTCACGCAATTCCCAATACAGGGGTAGACAGAGGTTCGACCCACCTTCCAACGAAGATATATTCGGGACAACGTGACAGGTGGTGTGCCGCACCCGCTTGTAAGTCCAAGCCAACGATATAATTCGTACATAAGTTTTTAAAAAACCCATAGGTACAAGCCTGCCGCCTGAGGATCGAATTCGGGTCTCTTCACTCGAAATTCCGACCACCCAACCACTCGGCTATCTTACTTTTTTTAAATTACAAGTAAAAATATCTTCCTTTGTGGATGTCGTAAGAGTAATAATGATAATGATAATGAAAGCCCCGAAAATATTGGCTATCGATAGATAGCAAGATAACTATTTCGGAAAATACCGAACCAAAATTCATATTAGTGGCGGTAGTGTCGCAATGGAAATCCGGCTTAAATTAAATCGTGTAAGTTGATTAAACCGCGCTCTGCAAACGGATTGATGATCGCTTATCTAGACACCTCGCACCCTAGAAATAGACACCGATACTCGTCACCATTCAATTTTATTTCGGTTTTGTATTTTTAGAAATGTTTATACCGACAAAAAGCTGAGTCTATTCCGGAAAATCGATTTATTAATTTACTAGTTTCCAGCCGCGACTTCGTACGCGCATTATCTCGAAGTCTTCGCTGGTTTATTTGATTTTCGCAGCGAACAATAGCCGAGAAATACGAGTATATACTCTTCGGAATGGCAGTACCGCAAATCAAGGTCTGTTAACTAATTAAGTAATTAAATAATAGTAATAAGTAATCATGTAACTTTTCAATACTTATGTACGATTTATACCGTTGTCTTGGACATACAGACGGCGACAGGCTCATCATCTGTTACGACGTCAAAAAATATCTTGGTTGGAAGTTGGGTCGAAGGAACTTAATTGTCTCTTCTGTTTATTACCGGTATATCATATGTGCAATTCCAGGTTTTTAACTATTTGCAAAGTTCCATCAAAATACGTACAGATGGTTCCACATGATTGTATAACAAACATCAAAACATACAGGCTTTTATATATTTATTTATATTTATTTATCTTCACGCACAATCCCTGACGGGGTAGCCAGAGAGAACAGATCGCCAAGTGTCACGATCCCTACATACTTCTTTCGCTTCTTTCAGATTCATCATCTTCTTCATACATGCACGTCTAGGTATCCGAGTACTCTTGACCCTCCTCTCTTCGAGCAATTTGCTCACATGGTCTTCGAAAGTTAGTCTCGGTCTACCTCGACACCTTTTAATATTAACTTTCGCGCTATATATTTTCTTCACCATTCGGTCTTCACTCATTCGCTCAACGTGCCCAAACCATCGAAGCACGCCCTTTCACACCCAAACAGCTATTTTTCAGCTTCTGTAAACAGCTGTCGAGATACAGTATGAATAGCCAGGAAGACATGACACAACCCTGTTTTACGCCCGTTTGGACGCTAAACATGGGTGACAGGTCATGCCCTACCCGCACACAGGCTTTACAGTCACAGTAAAGTGACTGCACAGCCCTTAGCAATCGACCATCCACACCATACCCCGGCAACAGTTCCCACATTTTCTTCCTTACAACCTTATCAAATCCTTTCTCAAGATCCACAAAAGCACAGAAAATCTTCTGGTTAGCAGCCAGAAGCTTCTTCGTGATCATGCGGAGAAAACATTTGATCCGTGCATCCTCTTCAGGTCTAAATCCGCATTGTGCCTCCCATAGAAATCTTTCCGATTTATCTTGCATCCTACGTGTCAAAACCTTCGAGTAAACTTTACTTGCTAAACTGGTCAAGCTGATCGCCCGATAGCACCCGCAGTCATAATGTGAACCTTTACCTTTATATAAAGGCACAATGACCGCGGATCGCCAATCATCCGGAACAGCTCCCGTTCGCCAGCACAAATTGCACAGCAGATGAAAGCTGTCCCAGACGCGTGGCCCAACATACTTGACCATTTCAGCAGTAACTCTGTCTAGTCCCGCAGCCTTACCACATTTCAAACTTCTAATCGCACATTCAATCTCTTTCATACTGATGACCTCAGTGTCATCGATGTCCGAGTCTGGCGTACCAGTCACGGCGTCACCCCCGGATCCTCACTAAGATCATCACACGCATACTATAAAATTCATCTCTATAAAATTCGCTCCATCACTGCATGACGTCCGATTTTTCTGAGAGGACGTCATTGGTTCCCGAAAGCACTTTATTCATTCTTAAGGCTGTCGCACCACTCCGGGTCCTTCCAACCTCTTTCCAGAAGAGTTTCGAGTTCTCCTTGAAGTTGTGCGACAACCTTTCGTCCGCTTCCATTCTACTCCTTTCACGCACTTCCTCAATCAATGCTTTCGTGTGAACTTTCTGGAGCTTATATCTTTCTTTCCTCTTCTCTCTCATATCCTTATCATTACTAGAGACCAAGTAGTCTAACCATGCTTTCTTCTTCTTATTTACTGCTCCTTTCACTTCGTCATTCCACCATGCATCACCCTTTTACTACTACCTCTTTTCACAGTTCCACACACGTCTTCCGCTGCACTAACCATTCCATCTCTAAGGCTCTGCCATATTTTTTCCACACATTCTTTCCTGACACCAATGCTGTCCAGCTTTTCGACTACCCTTGCTTGATATTTATTCCTAGTGTCCGCTTCCTGAAGCTTCCAGCTTCGGATGCTACCGACCGACTGTGATTCTGGTATCGCCGTCCGGTGGCGCCAACCCGCGAACAGACCCTAAATCTAGTAATCACTAGGTAGTGATCCGTTCCCAGGTCAGCACCTCGGAACACTCGCGTATCCATCACCTGTTTTCGCAGTCGGTCATCCACCAGGAATAAATCGATCATACTTCTCTCATTCTCTCTTGTTCTAGTATACATATGGATTTTCTAGTGACTAAACATAGTGTTTGTCACAAGAAGACCCTTTACCTTGCATACAGCCAGTATGAGCTTGCCAGCATCGTTAACCCTTTTATCGCCAAACATTCCAAGCACCGACTCGTACCCTGGCCGAGCGGTACCAACCCATCCATTCAAATCACCACACACAACAATTCTTTCGTTTCCTCTAACCAAGTCTAGAACTTCTCTTACATTCTTCCAAAACTCCTCCAGCTCAGCTCTGGACGACGAAGCCACCGGCGCATAAACAGCCAAAGGAATAACTTCGTCAGTCCCAATTTAAAGCGAACCCAGAGAAGTCTCGAGTTCACAACCTTATATTCAGTCATAACATCGACCAACCGAGACGACAGCAGCACCCCCACTCCCTGGCAGGCGCTCTCGCTCTCCGGGACTCCGGACCATAGAGCTTACGCCCCGCCAGGGAGCTCTTCAGTACCACTGCCCTTCCGCTTGGTCTCCGACAAACACACGACATCTAATTCTCTTTCTTTCATTATTTCAATCAACTCATTCGTCTTATCTCTCATGCCTCCTCTAACATTCCACGTGCCAACTCTGCACTCCGTCCTCCACCTTCCGCCGTGACGGGTGGCGGTCCCCATCGCCGCTTTGCGCGCTGCATTTCACACCAACGGGGACGAACTGGTGTGCGTCGCCTTGGGGGGACGCCCTAACCCTCGTTGGCATGGGTGCGCAGCTGTGTAGAATTGCAGCCCTGAAAAGGGCTGGCAGGGGTCGCGACGAGCACGCTTCTACAATGACCCCCAAGGCTTTTACATTTATAATACTATAAATAAGTAAATAAATAATTATCTTCACGCAATTCCCAATACAGGAGTAGACAGATGTCTAGTCTAGACAATAAAGTCCTTTGACCCACCTTCCACCGAAGATATTTCAGGGCAACAGGACAGGTGGTGAAACCCTATTGCCGTCTTTATGTCCAAGACAACGATATAATTCGTACATAAGTTTTTGAAAAACCCATTGGTACGAGCCTGCCACCTGGGGATCGAACTCGGGTATCTTGGCTCGAATTCCGACCACCCTGCCACTCGGCTATCGTGACTTTACTAGCCCGTATATATACGAATAGCCCGTTTAAACTATTAAGTTAACATTGCGCTATAACGATTGCATTAATCACGTATGCAGTTCCAATTCCAGCCGCGTTACCCCGATGACTTGTAAACTTTGCGTGCATCGAATTTATTTTAACGTGACCCAGACGGCTGACCCGTTTCCCCCATCGGCGCCAGAACGCGGCCAACTTCGATCCGCCGTGATTCCGTCTTTGGAGGTTATTAAATACCTTATGCATATCAAGGTGACTCGATACGATCTGTAATACGGGTTATATTGTACAATTTTGTTGATTGATTACATTGATAATTTCGTTATTCCCTTTTAATTGAACGGACATTTTAAAATTAAATGTTTATGTTGCGACGAACATTTGTTTCAGGGCTCAATTATAACAATACTATGTAAATCTATGTAAATTTTTCTTTATAGACCAACCAGGCAAGTATATAAATTTTAATAATAATATTTTGATTTCGTTAAATAGTAATTTACATTTCAAGTACAGTGCGTCACCTAGTAAGTAATTAGGTAGTCACGATAGCCGAGTAGTTGGGTGGTCGGATTTCGAGTCAACAGACCGGAGTTCGAGTTCTCCTTGAAGTTGTGCGACAACCTTTCGTCCGCTTCCATTCTACTCCTTTCACGCACTTCCTCAATCAATGCTTTCGTGTGACCTTTCTGGAGCTTATATCTTTCTTTCCTCTTCTCTCTCATATCCTTATCATTACTAGAGGCCAAGTAGTCTAACCATGCTTTCTTCTTCTTATTTACAGCTTCTTTCACTTCGTCATTCCACCATGCATCACCCTTTTACTACTACCTCTTTTCACAGTTCCACACACGTCTTCCGCTGCACTAACCATTCCATCTCTAAGGCTCTGCCATATTTCTTCCACACATTCTTTCCTAACACCAATGCTGTCCAGCTTTTCGGCTACCCTTGCTTGATATTTATTCCTAGTGTCCGCTTCCTGAAGCTTCCAGCTTCGGATGCTACCGACCGACTGTGATTCTGGTATCGCCGTCCGGTGGCGCCAACCCGCGAACAGACCCTAAATCTAGTAATCACTAGGTAGTGATCCGTTCCCAGGTCAGCACCTCGGAACACTCGCGTATCCATCACCTGTTTTCGCAGTCGGTCATCCACCAGGAATAAATCGATCATACTTCTCTCATTCTCTCTTGTTCTAGTATACATATGGATTTTCTTGTGACTAAACATAGTGTTTGTCACAAGAAGACCCTTTTCCTTGCATACAGCCAGTATGAGCTTGCCAGCATCGTTAACCCTTTTATCGCCAAACATTCCAAGCACCGACTCGTACCCTGGCCGAGCGGTACCAACCCATCCATTCAAATCACCACACACAACAATTCTTTCGTTTCCTCTAACCAAGTCTAGAACTTCTCTTACATTCTCCCAAAACTCCTCCAGCTCAGCTCTGGACGACGAAGCCACCGGCGCATAAACAGCCAAAAGGAATAACTTCGTCAGTCCCAATTTAAAGCGAACCCAGAGAAGTCTCGAGTTCACAACCTTATATTCAGTCATAACATCGACCAACCGAGACGACAGCAGCACCCCCACTCCCTGGCAGGCGCTCTCGCTCTCCGGGACTCCGGACCATAGAGCTAACGCCCCGCCAGGGAGCTCTTCAGTACCACTGCTCTTCCGCTTGGTCTCCGACAAACACACGACATCTAATTCTCTTTCTTTCATTATTTCAATCAACTCATTCGTCTTATCTCTCATGCCTCCTCTAACATTCCACGTGCCAACTCTGCACTCCGTCCTCCACCTTCCGCCGCTGTGCGTGACGGGTGGCGGTCCCCATCGCCGCTTTGCGCGCTGCATTTCACACCAACGGGGACGAACTGGTGTGCGTCGCCTTGGGGGGACGCCCTAACCCTCGTTGGCATGGGTGCGCAGCTGTGTAGAATTGCAGCCCTGAAAAGGGCTGGCAGGGGTCGCGACGAGCACGCTTCTACAATGACCCCCAAGGCTTTTACATTTATAATACTATAAATAAGTAAATAAATAATTATCTTCACGCAATTCCCAATACAGGAGTAGACAGATGTCTAGTCTAGACAATAAAGTCCCTTTGACCCACCTTCCACCGAAGATATTTCGGGACAACGGGACAGGTGGTGAGCCTATTGCCGTCTTTATGTCCAAGACAACGATATAATTCGTACATAAGTTTTTGAAAAACCCATTGGTACGAGCCTGCCACCTGGGGATCGAACTCGGGTATCTTGGCTCGAATTCCGACCACCCTGCCACTCGGCTATCGTGACTTTACTAGCCCGTATATATACGAATAGCCCGTTTAAACTATTAAGTTAACATTGCGCTATAACGATTGCATTAATCACGTATGCAGTTCCAATTCCAGCCGCGTTACCCCGATGACTTGTAAACTTTGCGTGCATCGAATTTATTTTAACGTGACCCAGACGGCTGACCCGTTTCCCCCATCGGCGCCAGAACGCGGCCAACTTCGATCCGCCGTGATTCCGTCTTTGGAGGTTATTAAATACCTTATGCATATCAAGGTGACTCGATACGATCTGTAATACGGGTTATTTTGTATAATTTTGTTGATTGATTACATTGATAATTTCGTTATTCCCTTTTAATTGAACGGACATTTTAAAATTAAATGTTTATGTTGCGACGAACATTTGTTTCAGGGCTCAATTATAACAATACTATGTATATCTATGTAAATTTTTATTTATAGACCAACCAGGCAAGTATATAAATTTTAATAATAATATTTTGATTTCGTTAAATAGTTATTTACATTTCAAGTACAGTGCGTCACCTAGTAAGTAATTAGGTAGTCACGATAGCCGAGTAGTTGGGTGGTCGGATTTCGAGTCAACAGACCGGAGTTCGATCCCCTGGTGGCAGGCTCATACCAATAGGTTTTTCAAAAACTGTATGTAATGTACGATTAATATCGTTGACTTGGACATAAAGACGCCGACGGGCTCCTGTCACGTTAATACCACTTTCCACTGAAAATATCTTCGGTGGAAGGTGGGTCAAAGGGACTTAATTGTTTAGACTTGACCTCTATCTACCCCTGTATTGGGGCATTGCGTGAAGATGTATTTACTTTTTAGTAAGCAGTTAATGTCTGAGACAGGTCGGCTTCGCTCTTCCATAGCTTATACCGATATAATGTAATTTATAATTATAACTTTGCTTACTAAATGAAAAGGAAGAAAAAAATGTATTATTTACTTACTTCAAAATTAAGATATGTCCATTCTCGTATAGTTACATAATAAAAATTATTGTATCTAAATAGTGTTCGTGTGTTTGTATAGGAGTTTGTTTGTTTGTTATTAAGTGTATCTTATAAATATATATAGTATAGCATCCGGACCGATTTCGGCCACAGCGACTTGGACTATGTTATTTTTTTATAGAAAAGGGAGGCAGACGAGCAGGTGGCTCACGTGATGGTAAGTGATTACCGTCACCAATGAACACCCGCAATACCAGAGGCGTAGCAGATGCGTTGCCTCCCTTAGAGTACCCCCCCCCCAGGAAAGGGGGGGGGTGAGGGCCACCGGTTACCTGCACTCACCAGACGAAACGCAGAAGTTTTGTTAGACTTCTACTTCACGCCGGTATTCTGTGAGGTCGTGGTACTTCCCCCGGTCGAGCCGGCCCATTCATGCAACAACAAAAGCTGATGCGTGGCTCTACCACTGTAAAAATGTATTGTATTGCGAGCGTCGTTCGTGTGCTCGCAGGTGACTGGCGTAACCAATTTTTGAGCACCCTTCCGACATATTTGTAGGTGATGGCTGCAGGTTATCGAGCCTTGAGCGCATCTCGTTTGGCGTCGAGATTATTCACACATACTCCCTCATACTCTAATACCTTAGTGCGCCCGGTCTACCTCCACAGTGATCGGTCCGCAGCCATTATCTCCCATCGTGACGGATCTAAGTCACATTTCTTCATGTGACCCATAAGTACATCCTGGATCCGCAGTAATTGGTCGCCTTGTTTTCGCTTTCCATTATGCAGTTCAGAATAGAAGACGCGCTTGGCCACAGCAGTATCAGACATCTGTGAGACATGGCCGCAACACTTCAGTTGCCGCTTTATTAGATACGCCTCTATACCGCTGACATTAGCACGTCAAATTACTTTCGTGTTTCGAACACGGTGCGACCAATGGATATTCATAATGTCGCGTAGGCATCTAAGGTGGATTCTGTCTCATGTGCGGATATGCTTGCGGTATAGGACCCACGTTTCAGAAGCATAAAGGAGATTGGGCAGAACGACTGCCATGTACACAGCTACTTTCGTAGAGAGCTTTCTGTCGTGTGAACTTTGATAATACAGTGCTACCCAGATACTTGTACTTGTCTACAAGCTTAAGTGCGTCGTTACCGAGTTTGATGTCGAACGGGACCCTGTGCAGTTGTGCACCCTATTTTCTTTACACTGATTTTCAGGCTAAATCTTGGAGACTCTTCGAGTCTTAACATAGGTATTTACTATCCTCCGGGGATTCCACCACAAAACATTAATCATCTGCATACATCATCTCAGTGATGGACAACCAGATACATGGTTATATTCATAATAGTTTGGGGCAAGAGTCTTTTCGCATAGTTTTTTTTTTTTATGGAAAAGAGAGGCAAACGATCTCACTTGATGGTAAGTGATTACCGCCGCCCATGAACTCCCGCAATACCAGAGGCATAGCAGATGCGTTGCCGGCCTTAGAGTGAGGTACCTCTTGAACTCACTGAAAGAAACCTAATGAACCGTGTTCTCATTTATGATTCTATATTACGACGCAATGAAACCGAACCATTTTTGAAGAAGTTGATAACTGGTAATTTAAAGTGGATCACATACGACAAGGACGTGTGAAAAAGGTCGTGGTCTAAAGCCGGTCAAGCTTCACAGACTGTGGCGAAACCCGGGTTCACTCGCAACAAGGTGATGCTGTGGGTGTGGTGGGATTGGAAGAGCCTTATTGATTACCAACAGGCGGGGCCATCGATTCTGAACTCTACTGCGAACAACTGATGAGATTAAAGCAAGAAGTTGAGAAAAAGCGGCCGGAATTAATCAACAGAAGGGGTGTAGTTTTTCATCATGATAACGCTAGATCTCAAAATCTTTAGCCACTGAGCAAAAATTAAGAGCTTGGCTGGGGGGTTAATGCATCCGCCGTATAGTCCTGACTTTGTACCTTCAGATTTCTACCTGTTTCGGTCTCTTCAGAATTGTTTAGGCAGTGTCAGGTTAACATCATGAGAGGATTGTCAGTTGTCGCGGTATTTTGATCATAAGCCCTAAACTTTCTGTGGCAATGGAATCATGTACTTTTCTACAAGATAGCAAAAAGTTATCGAACAAAATGGTACCTACATACTTTATTTAATGGAAATAAACTATATTAAAAAATGCGAAGAAACTTTTTCCCCAACCTATTATATGGTCGTGGGTAGACACAATTCCTTTGGATTTAAAAATGATTTTACCTAGTTCCTGACTACGTATACTTTTCATTGACTCATGAATACAGAGATTTAAACACCGGGGCTATTAACTTGAATTTGGTAACTGTTTCCTTGCGTAGTATAGTGCCCAACAGATTAGTCTCAAGATAACAAAACGATTATGTCTAACGTCCCCATGTCAGGTCAGATGCCGGTAGTTTACAACTTGTCAAACTTAGTAAGTTCAACTTTGATCCAGAGGTCAATCGACGAATCCAACTCGAAAAGGCAGTGTTCGGGAAAGTCCGTAACTTCTCGTATACTCCAGACTCTTAAGATATAAGTTTACAACCAGTGCGTTTTCTAGTAACGTTATACGGAAATGAATCAAATCAAATAAATTGTTTCGTGGTTTTTGTCTGGAAGCTACTTTGAGCTTCCTCATAAGGAAGCTCAGAGTAGCTGAGCGAGCCATAAAAAAGGCTACGCGTGGTGTTTCTCTGTGTTATGGAATCTGCAACGTTTGCATTTGCAGCAGAACTGGGGTAACCGACATAGTCATAAGGAGCATTGCCACTTCATCCATTTTCGCAATGGGAACACGATTCTTCATATATATGATTCTGGTTATAAGCAAATGAACACTTACATCGAAGTATTTAAAATTTTACCCCAAAGAGGTTGAATCGGTCGTTAAAATTTTATGTGGGACAGCAAAACTAATAATCTTCCATTTTGAAGAAGTTGATAACTGGTAATTTAAAGTGGATCACATACGACAAGGACGTGTGAAAAAGGTCGTGGTCTAAAGCCGGTCAAGCTTCACAGACTGTGGCGAAACCCGGGTTCACTCGCAACAAGGTGATGCTGTGGGTGTGGTGGGATTGGAAGAGCCTTATTGATTACCAACAGGCGGGGCCATCGATTCTGAACTCTACTGCAAACAACTGATGAGATTAAAGCAAGAAGTTGAGAAAAAGCGGCCGGAATTAATCAACAGAAGGGGTGTGGTTTTTCATCATGATAACGCTAGATCTCAAAAATCTTTAGCCACTGAGCAAAAATTAAGAGCTTGGCTGGGGGGTTAATGCATCCGCCGTATAGTCCTGACTTTGTACCTTCAGATTTCTACCTGTTTCGGTCTCTTCAGAATTGTTTAGGCAGTGTCAGGTTAACATCACGAGAGGATTGTCAGTTGTCGCGGTATTTTGATCATAAGCCCTAAACTTTCTGTGGCAATGGAATCATGTCCTTTTCTACAAGATAGCAAAAAGTTATCGAACAAAATGGTACCTACATACTTTATTTAATGGAAATAAACTATATTAAAAAATGCGAGGAAACTTTTTCCCCAACCTATTATATGGTCGTGGGTAGACACAATTCCTTTGGATTTAAAAATGATTTTACCTAGTTCCTGACTACGTATACTTTTCATTGACTCATGAATACAGAGATTTAAACACCGGGGCTGTTAACTTGAATTTGGTAACTGTTTCCTTGCGTAGTATAGTGCCCAACAGATTAGTCTCAAGATAACAAAACGATTATGTCTAACGTCCCCATGTCAGGTCAGATGCCGGTAGTTTACAACTTGTCAAACTTAGTAAGTTCAACTTTGATCCAGAGGTCAATCGACGAATCCAACTCGAAAAGGCAGTGTTCGGGAAAGTCCGTAACTTCTCGTATACTCCAGACTCTTAAGATATAAGTTTACAACCAGTGCGTTTTCTAGTAACGTTATACGGAAATGAATCAAATCAAATAAATTGTTTCGTGGTTTTTGTCTGGAAGCTACTTTGAGCTTCCTCATAAGGAAGCTCAGAGTAGCTGAGCGAGCCATAAAAAAGGCTACGCGTGGTGTTTCTCTGTGTGATGGAATCTGCAACGTTTGCATTTGCAGTAGAACTGGGGTAACCGACATAGTCATAAGGAGCATTGCCACTTCATCCATTTTCGCAATGGGAACACGATTCTTCATATATATGATTCTGGTTATAAGCAAATGAACACTTACATCGAAGTATTTAAAAATTTTACCCCAAAGAGGTTGAATCGGTCGTTAAAATTTTATGTGGGACGGCAAAACTAATAATCTTCCATTTTGAAGGGAACGTATAGCTTCAAATTTTTTAATAAAATTTGAAGCCATACGTTCTTTTTTTAATAATCCTTTGAGTTGCGCGGCTTTCAATCTGAGCTAGTCCATTAATTCGCGCGGCATGCGAAGGACAACAAAGACTGAATAGGTAAATGCACTAATCACACCATTGCCTTTCAAAGTAGGTTTGTATACATGTATTCGGAAATCATGCGAAGTTACTGCGCTCAAAGCTGCTGCTTTCTTTTAAAAACTATTTAAAAAATCAACCAAAACTATTGGTATTGGAATCTGTAATCACTAAGGTATCGAGAAGATACTTTTACAAGCAGACTAGGAAAGTCTCAATTGCATCACAATTCTTTTAAATCTTCTTTATATGCTTCATAGGAGCAATAAATACTAAGCCGACAGATATGAAAAAAATTAAAAAGAGGTATAATTTTTAATATATAATTCATAATTATATAATCATACCCCATAACATTTTTTGAAGTACATATACAGAAAGTTTCATCACACGCTTGGTTTAAACTTTACCTTTCCGTTTTGCATGTAGCTAATTAACATTTTAAACACCAGGATCAGTTTGCGGTAATGTGTCAGCGGCATAGCATAACGCATATGCGATAATTACCAACGGTTAGTGGTATGAATAATAACGCTGGGCGGTGGGTCCAAAGCAAGGGCTCAGTCACATCCAAAGGCGGTGCGGTAAGAGGCTAGGTGCACGATACCTTGTCACGCTTAACTAGGTCCTGCGGCTAAATATATTCATATTATATTTCAATTAACGAGGCGGCACGTCCGATTTTGCTGTATACCGGCGTAAAGTAGAACGATCTTTTGCTTCTGTTTTTCATACTCCATAAGTCTCTCATCCATGTGTGAGGCCCTCCTAGGTACATTCTCTTTGTCTATTTTCATTCCGTTTTCGGAATTCCTCTCTGAATTTTAAAGGTAGACAAAGCACCAGCCTCTCTGGTTTTGCGAGTGTAAATAGTCGTATACAGTGTACTTACCATTAGGTGAATTTCTCGCATATCTTCACGCCATTCCCAATACTCACTAATAGGACACTACTTATGTCTACCCGACAGAGGTCTAGACAATTGTGTCCTTTCGACCCACCTCTCACCATCGATATTTTTTGGGACAACGTGAAAGGTGTCGATCCTTTCGCCATCTTTATGTTCAAGCCAACGATATAAAGCACACACAAGTTTTTAAAAACCTATTGGCGCGAGCCTACTACCTAGGGATCGAACATGGGTTGCAAGATTCGAATTCCGATCACCCAATCAATCGGCTATCGTGACCTTGGATTTTCCGGACCGATACGACTTAGGGACCTTAAAGAAAAGAGCTTATAGCTTTCTCAAAGGCCGGCAACGCATCTGCTATGCCTCTGGTATTGCGGATGTAATGATGTTGCGGTAAGTAATTACCGTGATCGTGAGCCTCCTGATCGTTTGACTCCCTTCTCTATAAAATAAAACTTCTCCCATAAAAAACAAAAACTGCAGACATCGACTTAAGTTGACCACCGCGCTACACTCCATTACCCGATTTTAATCCGGCGCCGCGCCTCTCACCGCGCCGTGCTGGTCATAACGCGCCGCCTGTAGTTGTGACCGAGCGTTAAAGGTTATTGCGTGGACCGTCGCATGCGTGCGGGCAATGCATATCCGTCACGTAACGTGTTCGCGCCAACTTAAAAAAAATTTGCTTTATTATCCGATCGAGTTGCGTACGCGACATTAATAGCCTTATACAGAAAATTGCGTGACTTGGTCATAATTTATAGTATATTTTGATACCAATTGGATAAATCATAAATGTAAAATTAGTCGTTCAAAATGTCATAAAGCTTTACACTTAAAGTCGTTAAACTTCACCTCATAGTGACATATGAAAGAACCAGCTCTATTGTCACTAATAGCTACAACCAGTCGTGTTGTATAAATTCAATCCATAAGGAAACGAACTACTCGATGACTTCAGGTATCAATCATTTCTACAATAAACAGAAAACTCGTCAATTACTTAATTCAGACAGTGATATTTCCCATCGTTCGTCAAAGAACACCTGATGGGAAAATCCCTTAACGTACCGAAGCATTTTAGCGATCCAAACAACTGGTTTGCCTCCCTAAGGAATGTAATAAATAAGAGCCTTAAAACTATAATATTTATAACTGGTAATGGCTGGTTATTCTTTTCTAGGCTATTGTCCAAAAGAAATTTAATTTAAACTTCAAAAATAGAATAAATCTGTCGTCATATTCAAGAAGACTTTAACATCACGCTCTTATAAGCTTCTTCCATCAGTATTAGATTTCGTTCTTTGAAGAAGTCATTTAATCTTGTCAACTTGTTTTTGGAGCCTTCAGGAATAACAGAGGCTTAAACTCTTAGACGTAGAGACTTTTAATGAATGGGCAACAGTAGAAATTCATCGAAGTAGATGAAGGTTTAGGCGGACTTTACAGTAAAAGGCTGTACAGTCATTGCGAAAAATTTAAGAATCATGTAAAAAATCTATTCAAAATTATTTAAAAAGTAGGTATGTCTTACACACATATGGGTGATGTCTTACTGATATATGATATGCTCTGCAACAAATGCAGTAAGGGAACCAAGATTCGTTACTGATGTAAACAATTGTTTATTTTAGTTATTTCCATAGCATTATATCATATGGTATTTTGCTATGGGGACATGCAGCAGATGTGGAGGCGATATTCACAACTTTAAAAATAATACTGATTTACACAATATTACAAGTTAATAACGCTAGTTACTAGACTCTATAGAGTAAGTAACTCATTCATGGGGTGGTATGTACTTCTACAACAAAAGTTTGCCTATTAACAGTTTCAAAGTGTTTATTAATGAAAAACTGTACAAAAAAGGCTTATAGCTTATAGTAAATGAATATATAAATGATAGTAGCCTCTGGGAATGAGTTTATCACTCCTATGCTATTTTTAATTTCATTAATGTTAAATTTTGTATTTCCTTTATAAAAAAAAGCTAAAACAGAGGATACCTACGGAGTACCTATGGAGTTTCTTTCGCCTGTTAATTCTACGTTAGAGGAACTTCATAACGAAACTGTGGTAGTCTAGAAATGACGATCGATGGGTGTAATGTACGTTACTAAAAAATAAATTGTTTTATTTGATTTGATTATGAGTTTTTGAAAGGAGACTATATATCTGTTACATTTGCTGAAGAGGCGATGGGGACCCGCGTGAGTCATTTTCTGAAGGAATTGTGAGGTGTGCAAATTTAAACTAAGTTCAGTTCTCATTATATTCGACCTATGGGTCGAGGAGTTCCTATAGCACTACCCTCGCAATATGGGTCGAGGGTAGTGGTATAGGAACTGAAGCAATAATTAAATTTTGTGATATTGAAGAAAATGATTCCGAACCTATAGAGAACTTAACCTTTAGAGACTAAAAAAGGAATGATACGCTAATATTCTCAAAAAGCTTGCTTCAAGTAGTGCGCCTTAATTAATCTTTTAAAATTTTCGACACTTCATTTTATCTTTGACAACGTGACAGGTGTTGAGCCTATAGCAGTTTAAGTTTCCAAAGTAACGCTACAATGTACTTACATAGATATATTTATATACATAAATAAATCATATATACATATATACATACATGACTCGATTCAAAACATTTATATACTTCACACAAGTCATTACTTCTAGCGGGACTTGAACCCGCTACCTTTTAGCTTTGCTTCACTACCAACTAAACCATCAGGTCGTCAAGCTGTTATTTTCTCTAATAGGTGAATGTGGCATACAAACAATCGAGTTAGTAAGTATACTTAACGGCCCGTAGAAGTCCTCTGCAAGAAGTAGGCGTTTGGCATAAGGAAGACTAAGACTATTATGAATAGTCGTAAACTTCACCGTTTATTATGTAACAATTCTATAAATCTGACAAATAATAATATTGGCATTAAAGTTAGTTTTCATTAAGAAATTGTTAACAAAAGATAGGTATTTCCTATTCAAATATAACTCTATATTAATAGCAAATGTGCTATCTTATTTTTTCATTCTAATTTAGCTAATAATTTGGCTATGCCCACATCTGCTTCTATTGATCAGTTATATAATTTGACATCCAAATTGGAATCCGTTCGAAAAAATTTATAATTAATTAATTATTGAGACAAAAGAGGAAATCTCTAGAAATATGAGTGACATATATAAAACAAATAATGAAAACAATATGATTTCACATATTCAAGGTTTTCTGGGAAAAAACTTAGAAATTGAACTGTTTTAAATAGTAATCATGTTGATATTTGTCGTATTACTGAACACTGGCTAAAAATTATAACTTTATGTTTAACTTCACCTGGTGTCTTCACCAGATTGTTAGTTCTTTCAATAGAGAAAAAATATGACTGGGTGGCCTCCTTAATAGTATTGTGATAATATTTTTCATTTAAGGAACGAAGGACATTGTGAGTTGACAGAGAGCCTGTTGAGAGAACTATGAAAATGGCATGCGTCGAGCTTGAGCATCACAGTCCCCCTCCCCCGTATGTCGAAGGTCTTCGCTTCGTCACAGGGTTCGAGTGCGTCACGGCGTTGTCTCTTTTCTTCTTTTTACCTGCGGGCCTTCGTTCTCGCAAGTCTCCTCAGATGACGCTGTAAAGGCCACCGGGCCAACAGCATCCCGTGGATGGTTTTTAGTCGGTATGTTTCTCCTTCTGAGATCCAAGTCCGACACTGTTCGTTTCGGTGGTCTCCCAGTCACGAAACGTTCGTGCGTAAAGCATTTTCCTCCACGGTTATCAACAAAAAAAAAACTTGAGCATCACTTTATTGTCAGCGTTTACCGACCACCCAGTGGCTTGTATGATTGTTTTGAAGAAAAAAAAAACATGGAAGAAATTTAATTTAAACTTCAAAAATAGAATAAATCTGTCGTCATATGCGAAGACTTTAACATCACTCTCTTATAAGCTTCTTCCATCAGTATTAGATTACGTTCTTTGATAAAGTGATTTAATCTTGTCAACTTGTTTTTGGAGCCTACAAGAATAACAGAGGCTTAAACTCTTAGACGTAGAGACTTTTAATGAATGGGCAACAGTAGAAATTCATCGAAGTAGATGAAGGTTTAGGCGGACTTTACAGTAAAAGGCTGTACAGTCATTGCGAAAAATTTAAGAATCATGTAAAAAATCTATTCAAAATTATTTAAAAAGTAGGTATGTCTTACACACATATGGGTGATGTCTTACTGATATATGATATGCTCTGCAACAAATGCAGTAAGGGAACCAAGATTCGTTACTGATGTAAACAATTGTTTATTTTAGTTATTTCCATAGCATAATATCATATGGTATTTTGCTATGGGGATATGCAGCAGATGTGGAGACGATATTCACAACTTTAAAAATATTACTGATTTACACAATATTACAAGTTAATAACGCCAGTTACTAGACTCGATAGAGTAAGTAACTCATTCATGGGTTGGTATGTACTTCTACAACAAAAGTTTGCCTATTAATAGTTTCAAAGTGTTTATTAATGAAAAACTGTACAAAAAAGGCTTATAGCTTATAGTAAATGAATATATAAATGATAGTAGCCTCTGGGAATGAGTTTATCACTCCTATGCTATTTTTAATTTCATTAATGTTAAATTTTGTATTTCCTTTATAAAAAAAAGCTAAAACAGAGGATACCTACGGAGTACCTATGGAGTTTCTTTCGCCTGTTAATTCTACGTTAGAGGAACTTCATAACGAAACTGTGGTAGTCTAGAAATGACGATCGATGGGTGTAATGTACGTTACTTATATCGAAAAATAAATTGTTTTATTTGATTTGATTATGAGTTTTTGAAAGGAGACTATATATCTGTTACATTTGCTGAAGAGGCGATGGGAACCCCGCGTGAGTCATTTTCTGAAGGAATTGTATCCGTGACTAGTCGTAACCGCTAGTGACACGAGGGATGGTTCTTTCTAGCCTAGTTGGTCTAGCCATTCAACATGGAAATCTAGTCAACGTCCTTGGTACCATGCCACGGTATAGGCATAGGTAACTTAATCATAGTTTCTACATAATCTGTTGAAAGCTAAAGAGGTATGTAAGGATCCTGATACTTCATCTGTATCTTCTGTATAATAATAAATAATAACAAAAGTTATAAATGATTAAAATACTATTTTCAAATAAAATAAATAAAAATCTTCACGCCATTCCCAATACAGGTGTAGACAGAGATCTAGACAATTAAGTTGTTTCAGCCCACCTTCAACCGAAAATATTTTTGGGATAACTTAAAAAGTGGTGAGCCCGTCGCCGTCTTAATACAAGCCAACTATATAAGCCGTACATAAGTTTTTGAAAAACTCATTGGTACGAGCCTGCTACCTGGAGATCAAACTCCAGTCTCTTGAATCGAATTACGACCACCCTCGGCTACCGTGACTTTTTTCAGATAAATCCTTTTATGAACTACTTGGCCCGGTATACATATAACTTTTTAAACATCGCTCCACTATTGTTGTAGCGTGATCGCGCAAAGAAACCACCCTTATTAAAGGCTAGACTAGTTTAAATACTTCTTTTACTCGAGGCAAACAAAAAGTCCACTTTAGGAGGGAGCACACGAACTTTTAATGACATTTACGACGTAACAATACCGTATTGTGTTTTCTAGAAAAATTACGATAAAAATATCAAGAAAAACCGAACCGTGCAAGTACATTCGTTAAGTAACTTTGAAAACAGCAGACAAGTCTATAACATATTGCAGTTTCCAGAGTGACTTTTGGTATAATCGAGAGTGGAGGAAAGCGATGGTGGCAACATGCATCATGCTTGTGGGAGTTCTTGAGCTCAAGTCTGCAATATTCACGTCTTTTGTATTAGTATGTATGTAGCGGATGTTGTGCTGCAGGAAAAGGGTAGCTACCCACCTGGTCGTGACCTGGGGACGACGTCTTCTCCAGTAGTTTACGCTATCGATAATCATATATCCTCATAGACGTTTCGAAAGCGAGATGTAGGACGTCGACGTGTTTCCTGAATGCACCACCAACTAGCTTCTAATGTGGATACATAGATATCGTCATAAATGTACAATAGATATTGTAACAAAATAATAATCAGTATCACATGGAACCCGTTATGAAACGGCAGTAGATTAAAAACTTACGGCTTTTGCCCTAAGTCAAGGCTCACCTGTTAAGTTTTCCCAAATAGACTTCGGTAAAAGATTTTTTAAAGAACTCTTAATCTTTAAAAAAGCCTTATAAAAAAATTATAAAAAAACAGGGGTAGACAGAGGTCTAGACATTTAAGTCGTTACGACCCGCCTTTCACCGAAGTATTTTTTTTTTGGAGAACGTGATATGTTGTGAGCCCGTCGCCGACGTAAAGTCCAAGCTAACGATATAAATTGTACATAAGTTTTTGGAAAAACCCATTGGTCCGAACCTCGGGGATGAACTCGGGTTTCTTGACACGAATACCCATCACTGCGCCACTCAGCTATAGTAACTTCTTATATCATTAAAAATCTCAGAAAATTCTATAAATTTACGTTTTAAAAATATATTTAATCTATTATTACAAAATATATTTATTCTATCGGGACGTTTGAAAAAATTTAGTTTTGATATTTTCATCTCAAAACTAAGAAATGATCAATAACAAAATACTCAAATGTGCTCATTGTGTTCATGGTTTTAAAAAAAGGCTTTTATTAGAAATAATCGTACAGTCATACCTCTCGAGTTTAGATCTTTGATACACGATTATATTTAGTTGTGGATTGCCTTCGGTTATAAAATAATTGCGATAACTTTTATGTCGTCATTTTAAATGTTTTCAATTTTAAAACTGAAAACAAAAAGCAAATGCTTATTTTTTTCTATTTATTTACTTACATAGGTTTTTGGCTGAGTGGCATAATAACATCCCTCTTTCCGTTAATGTCGTAACAGGCGTTTCACATTATTCATATTATTTTTTGATAAATAGAGGGTGCAACTCTTATAAAATTGTCATTAAATAATGATTATTACTTTAAATCGCGCTTATTACATATTGACAAAAGTATATAAGGAAATCAAAATTGTTCAAAATCCGTCCAAGATAAATAAAACATTTGTTATTTACAAATAAAACATTTGTTCAATTTACCGTTCTACTGCACGATAACTCGTTCTAAAAGGAGCTTTAACCGAATTTATTACTAAACCGATTTTAATAAATTTGGATTAGATTAGGTTGAAAAATATTTAATTGAGAAGTTAACACAAAATCAAAATCCCTTCAGTGGTTTTAGCGCGAAATTCTGACGAAATGTCAAACAGATAAATATTTAAAAAATTATTTGTTGGGCAGAGAAACGTCCTTTAACCTTTTGCAGTAATTTTAATTCAAATATCTTCAATATACAGATAAAATTCTTTTACCATTTTGTAATAATAGGGAGATTATTACAAAATACTATTTTATGGTATTTGTCATTGGTACTTGACTTATTATTTTATTTAGTTTCTTTTTACCATTTCTGTATATTTGTATTTTATGCCTTTGTGTCTATGTAAATGGATAAATTATGCATTCATTTATGTAATATTTAATAAGTGTCAAATGCAAGCATTAATATAACGATTTTGAAGCAATAAACTGAATCTAGACAATATATAAAAATAGTATGTTAATCATCAAGTTATATTTAAAATATATATAACAGTATTCGCCTTTTATAAAACGTTTATGGAACACCTGCGTCTACTTGATCGCCGATAGCGCTTGTAATTCATTACAGCATGTTCATAAATTAAGGCATATTTATATGTTATAAATACAAACTCACCTTGTGGTAAATACCACCCTTCTAATTTTGTTCAGTTCTTAGAAATATGACTGAAAATGGGTATGTTTTATTCTTAGAATAGATCGGGGTTTTAAGAGTTAATATCCTAACACAAGCCATAGCCATTAAAGCATAACACATGGCACTTGGGGATCGAATTTGGGTCTCTAGCCTCGAATTGCAATCACCCAACCACTCGGCTACCGTGGTATATATTTATTTTGATTTAAATAATTAACAATATTTATTGAAATAAATATTGTTAATTTATAACGAATCCGCTATTCTATTGCAGATGTTCATGGGCGGCGGTAATCACTAACCATCACGTGTGCCACCTGCACGTTTGCCTCCCTCTTCTATAACAAAATAAATAAAAGTAAGAGTTTATAAGATTTGTATAAAGTTGAAAATACGGCCTTGATTTGATGCCAATACTCAGTTTAGTACCGCAACATACCAAAACATGTCGGTAGCACATTAATAACCTCGATTATAAATGCGCCGCATTATGACGAATAATGTTACTTAAACAAAAATATATTTCTCCCCTAAATAGTAGCACTGCATTTACATCTATACATGTGTTCATAGTTCGTGGAATAGAGAGTACAATATACAAAATTATGCCCGTGACTTCGTGCGCGTGGACTTCAGAATTAGGATCAAGGGAGAAATTAAAAATGGGAGAGCATTAAAACTATATATAAATAACAAAAACTGTTATGATAAAGTAAACATTGAGTAAATTTGTTCATAAACAATTTTAATCTATTTGAAAAAAAATTCTTCAACTACGCCGAAAAAAAGAGAACCTGAGAGAGATTATAATATGGTGCGGATTATTGTGCTATAGACGAACGAAAATACTTTTAATCTAATATGCTGGTCAGAACTAAATTATATGATTTATGATTATTTCCCAAAACATGTAAATTTCGCGAACTCAATACTCTTGGTCATGTAATTGACCATGGGAGAAACAATAAATTGGCAAACGAATACCACTTTGGCCCTGAGATTTATTTATGGCCATAAATAACGCAAATTTTATGGTAAATTGCAGCCTTTTAAAATAGAATAGCATTTTTTTTGGATTTTAGCTTACTTGGCAAAGAATTTGAATGATACGGGGAAAGAGCACACTATCTGCTCTGACCATTTAATGTGGTCAGTTAGTGTGGTCACTTTTATAACATTTCTCCGCAGTTCTGTAATGCCGCAGCCTAGTGCTGTTACTTGCCTAGTGCGTATTTAGTCATCTCAAAATTAGTTAAGTAAAAAAGTCACGATGGCCGAGTTGTTGGGTGGTCGGAATTTCGAGTCGAGAGACCCGAGTTCGATCCCCAGGTGGCAGTACCAATGAGTTTTTCAAAAACTTACGTACGAATTTCATCGTGGGCTTGGACATAAAGGCGGCGACGGGCTCACCACCTGTCACGTTGTCCCGAAAAATATCTTCGGTGGAAGGTGGGTCGAAGGGACTTAATTGTCTAGACTAGACCTCTGTCTACCCCTGTATTGGGAATTGCGTGAAGATATTTTTTTTTTTTTCAAAATTAGAAAAATGCTAATATTTTTTGGACGTCTTACAAATAAGATTTTTCCAAGATTTCCGACGTGTTCTGCTGTGGTCGCCTCGACAGATGGCTCAGGATGTGAATCATCTACAATCGAATTCTTGCTTTGCTTGTAAGCTGTGATTCTATCACGACGAGAGTTTTAATAATCAGAAAACATTTCTTACAAAACATAGACTACTATTCTCTTATATATTATTTAGTTTCTTTCCGTGGATCTCGTAACAGCTAAAAACGTCAAAAAAGTATCTCGAAAATTACAG
Organism: Sericinus montela; assembly: GCA_029286605.1. Lineage (NCBI taxonomy): Eukaryota > Metazoa > Arthropoda > Insecta > Lepidoptera > Papilionidae > Sericinus > Sericinus montela. The sequence goes on from JAGSMR010000002.1 coordinate 3,331,781, forward strand.
CCCAAAATTAAACAAAACGGGAATGGGCAACAGCGTTTAAGATTTGAAATGGTTTACCGGTACATTACAAGCTTATACACTAATGGAGCTTAATTATTCTTGCATCATAGTTTAACAACACTGTATAGTGCTCTGCCGGTGTATAAGCATATAATGTACACCACGTAGTCATTTTAGTATAATACGATTGATTTCATTGACCCACGGTCTTTATGAGTCGCCTTAAAACAAAACACAAATTCTAATTTCACTAGTTGTATTTATTGCTCTAATTTAAATAAAAACTACAGAAAACTTAACATAAAATATTTAATTATAAATTATTTTCAAAATTATTCATACCACCGTTATTTTCTGCATCTAATAAATGACAATTCTCAAATTCATTTCGTTTCTCATCAACTTTCTCAAAATTACTCTTACACAAAAAATCACCATCACAAACAAAATCATTTCTACCATCTTCGATGATGGACTCATCGAAAGTTGACTCTCTAAATCTTTTATCACTTTCACTATTATAATTTTGATATCTTTCTATTTCGAAATCAGGTGAAATGGTTTGGCCTTCGTTAACAGTTTCTTTTCCAAGTATATCTTCTGCTTCTATATTTGCACTTGAAATTGCTGTATCAGGAATTTCAGTAAAATTTATTCTATTAACATTCTCATTTTTAACTTCGTATTTTAAATCAGACATTTCAATACCTTCACGATTTCCTAATAGGGGCTTAATATTCATCATGTTATAATTTGACATCATTCGAGAGTCCCAATGATTTGACACTGGTATATTTTCTGAAGTAGACGCTTCTAGGTCCAAATGTACATCCTCTCCGATCTTTTTAAAACTCCCGAGATTATACTGAAGTGGTATTGAGAACGAAGGAAGGTCCATTTGAGAGTTTTGTCTTGTTGGTAGTGCTGAAATATGGATCGCAGGCGCTTGCTGCTTTGTTTTCGATCCATAATTATTTAAATTCGAAGATTCGGCTAGGTTAATGACTTGGGATGAAGATACTGCAAATAAATACAAATATTGTCATCAATAATTAAATAGGATGCCTCTAGTACTAATTAGATAGTACTTTACAATTATATTCTAATCGAAGAAGATTATATATATATAATTGTCAGGTATGCGTTGTCATACCTGACAATTATAATTATTTAAGTGGTTTTTATTAAGGAGAGCCTGTTGTTTATTTACTAAATTCTCGCATAAAAAAACAATACAACTAAGCTTTAATGCTTATTTGTAGTGTTTGATGTCTGGAATGGTTAATGACAATATAATAAAATCGTGGGTTCGAATCTGCAAAACTTTTCTGCAATGATATTTCGTCAATATAGTAATAAAGTTTAAAATGTATAGCTTTGCTTTGAAACTATGTCAGATACATTGAGATAATCGGAAGGTTGTCGACTTGTAAACTTCTAAGCAAAGAATTTTATAATAAGTAATAAATAAAAAGGATAATTTTCTAAACAATATAAGCTCCGGTGAAATGTGGATCGAAAGGACTACATTTTCTAGACCTCTGGATATCCCTGTACGTAGAAATGAGTGGAGATAAAAAATCCTCTAGGAAGCATCTTAAGCTTATACCTTTAGCACCCTTTCCATTGCTTTATCTTTGACAATCAAAAAAGTAAGGGGATGTCCAATTTTTTGTCGTGATATTAAAACGTATTCTTAACTACATAAAAAGCTCACCAGGAATCGTTATAAAATCTCTCATTTCGAGTGCTAAGGCTGATGGTGATCTTGGATCTGGAGATCTTCCGCCGCGACCTGGATACGGTTCACATCCGGCTTTCTGCTGTTTTCTCCACTTGGCGCGACGGTTTTGAAACCAAACCTGTAATGTTACAAATAAAAACTTGATATATTGTCATCCTAATGTTACAACATTATCTCTTATCTTGGTCAGAATATTAAACCTTCATAAGGACAAGTTAAGGACAATTTTAAATGTTGAATTCGCCACAAAAAGAAAACACCATGAAGCAGCACACTGGAGCAGAGTGGCGGCGTGCTCCTGCTTTAATGTATCCCTCGAAGAAAATTATATAGGTATTTCACAGCTGTTATAAGCTTGCTAGTATTTTATTTTACTTTTTTTAAGTTACTTACTTGAACCCTCGCTTCTGTGAGATCTATCCTCATTGCCAACTCTTCACGGAAGAAAACGTCAGGATAATGAGTCTTGTGAAATGCAGCCTCCAACTGCTCCAGTTGAATATTAGAAAAGGTGGTCCTGTAGAACAATGTAATAAAAAGATTTGATGATGTACAATTCTAATGACCAGACATACAATTCTATCAGAATCATCAAATTAACTAAACTACGTAGCCAGTAGTAAGTCACTCTTATTTTTAATAAATACTGTAAAAAAAATTAAGTTCTTTATTCACGCAATTCCCAATACAGGGGTAGACAGAGGTCAAGTCTAGACAATTAAGTCCCTTTGACCCACCTTCCACCGAAGATATTTTCGGGACAATTTTTTTTTTTTTTAAGTTCTTTATTATAGAACAAATAGTTTCCATCACCACTCCAGACAATTTCAGACCCATTTGACCAAATTTCTGCCATAAGCCAAAGTTCGATGTGAAACCGAATGTGAAACTAATTTTGGACCATCCCTTATGTATAACGTAACATGATGATATGCAAAATAAATATATATTAATATATACATAAAGTTATACACAGGTATCTCGGAAAAAATTAATAATTTTTTACAATATTTTGTGTTTGTCAAAAATGCGTTTACATAAAATCAACTTAAAGCGTAATCTGTTGACGCGAAGTGAAGCTTGGTTACCTAGGTATTAAATTTTAACATTTACACATATCGATAAATAAAATAAAAATTTAAAAATCTACTGACACCAGCAGGATTTGAACCCGTGGACTCCTACCACTGAGTGACCGCGTCACTCTCCATCAGTTGAAATTTTAAACATCATTCGTACGCCTCTTAGGAGTGTAGGCATTTGCCAGAGATTATGCCAACTTCTATTTCCACTCTTTAAATACTAATATTATTATATCTAATATTATTCATTCATTCATTGATTCGTTATCTTATAATTTATTCACTGGCTACTCTTCTTGGTTCTAATATTTAATAATATTTGAATCCAGAACATCCTTCAGGTTGGTAGAGAATGCTTTTAGAATTATGTCCACCTTTGTTTCTTCCTATATTATATATAGGATATATTTATTTGAATTTGATTGTTAATAATATTGTTAATAATATTAATCAATATTTATATATTAAGGTTAAGTAAATAAAGTAAGGTAAATAAATAAATTAATTAATAATCATCCCTTTTCTGAAAGTCACTCAAATCCTTTTAGGATCCTTACGTGATTAAAAAACAAACATTGAAACAATCATACTTTTTATTACTATAGTGAGATTCAATTCATGACAATAAATGCAAACGGTTTAGTAGAAATAACTCTATCACAAGAGTTTGAGTATATTTTTTGTCAATTTGAAAAATATCATTAAGTCACATGTCTTAGATCCATTTGGAAGGTCGTTTTTGGTATTATAGTGGGTTCAGTCCTTTCTTCTGTACCATGCCGTAAATGTCGTAAAACTATTAGTATAATGGAATATATGACATACCTATATCTCCGTTGCTTTCGTTTAGGAACGTCGCTTTTGGAATCTTGAAAATAAAAACAATCAATTAGGAATTAAATAAATAATAAATAAATATCTTCACGCCATTCCCAATACAGGAGTAGATAGAGTCTCGATCATTAAATCTTTTCGACGCACCTTCCACTGAAGATATTTTTGGGACAGCGTGAGAGGTGGTGACCCCGTCGCAATGCCAAAAACAATAATCGTACATAAGTTTTAGAAAAACACTTTGGTACGAGCCTTGGGGATCGAACTTGTGTGTCATAACTCGATTTCCGAATGCTCAAGCACTCGGCTATCGTGACTCATATTAATTACAAATTACGTGTACGAATGCCATATGATTACGGCGTAAAAATATACCACCCCCCTTTCTTCCCATGAGTGACGTAACTGGCATCTTATGGATAAGTCTAGAAACTGACCATTACTACTCCTAATTTAACAGACCTGCGACGGGCAGTAAGAAGCGTCTAAGGTACAGGATGTCTGATACTGCAATCGCCAATCCGTTTGCCAAACGTGGCGATTATGGCAAAACCTCCCTTATGGATGAGGCCTACGTCTCGCATTGGAGTTTAAGATACAGGCTTGTTCTTTTTTAACAACACAAAGTAGTGTGAGAATCACACTATTGCTTCTTTTTGTTAAGAACTAAAAAGTTTTGATACAATAATAAATTTTATCAAATCTTCATTTCTAATAATTTATTAGTCGATACAAGAAATATACATTCAACAGACTCACTACGAGTGGCCCCAAATAAGCTTCAGTGAATACTGAGTCGAAACTACATCATTGTCTTGACCTCTGTCTACTCCTAATTTTCATAGTTTGTGTTTTTTTAAACCTACCACCACTCCACCGATAGTATATATAGGTCATCGAAGTTATAGAATTAAAATAGCAGTTTGTTTAAACTTACTTGAATTTGGTGAGTACTCCTCGTCCTCTTCATACTGTTGAGTTTCTATTGCGTCCTCTGTATGTTCTGTGTTAGGAGTGTAATTATCACTTGAATCTGTTTCTGGACGCTCACATAAAACTGATCCGGGACCTAATCTGTGAAGGAATATGTATCATTTCATTACTAATAATTTATGATGCCTTGATCTTTTATAAAAACATAATAATCCCGAAAATATCTTCGGTGGAAGGGGGGTCGAAGGTACTTAATTGTCTAGACTAGACCTCTGTCTACCCCTGTATTGGGAATTGCGTGAAGATATTTATTTATTTATTATTATTTTAATATTTATTATTATGTATTTATTATTTTATAATTACCTATATATTATAAACACAACTTCTTAATGGCAAACGAACCCTTCGGACAAACACTTAAGGACATAAGTTCTACCTCTAAAGAGGCTTTGCCATAATCGTCACTTGAAAATAAATAATAAAAAAGAAACAAGCGACAAAATTCTTATTTTTTCCCAAGCTTCCTCACCCACAATTACTTTTTACAGGCATGTAAAAGGCACGTAGTACGTAATCCTTATACCATCATTTAAAAAAATTACGTACCTATAATAGTCAGTTTTATTACAAGTATTAATACTTTAACAAGAACTTATACGGGCTTCCTTCGTCTTAAATAGAAAGGAGACTTAAAATTACATTCAAGTGTTATATTCCGACGCTGAAACTACATGGCGTAACAATATACCACTTCTTCTCGTTCCGAAAGTCGTAAAAGAGAAAAACGTTGAAAATGCAATTGGCATTAGCTTCCGCCGAATGGCTGTATAACCACCTCGAAAAGTATCAATATAAATATATAAATATATCTTCACGCAATTCCCAATACAGGGGTAGACAGAGGTCAAGTCTAGACAATTAAGTCACTTTGACCCACCTTCCACCGAAGATATTTTCGGGACAACGTGACAGGTGGTGAGCCCGTCGCCGCCTTTATGTCCAAGCCAACGATATTGCCTGGGAATCGAACTCGGGTCTCTCGACTCGAAATTCCGACCACCCAACAACTCGGCTATCGTGACTTTTTTTCACGAAAGTATCAGCCTAAATATAAACCAACCGGTTGCGGACAGTAGCCCTCCTTAGTTGCAAGATTTCTGGTACTGCGATCGACAATCTGCTAGCCAAGCGCGACTATTATGGCAAACCCTGGAAGAGACCTGCAGTGAACTTTTACAAGCTATTATGATGATGATGAATATGTGTGATCAGCTGAAAATATTGTTAAAAACGGTTGATTTAAACTAAGACATACTTTAATCTCATTATACTGTTGAAAGGTCAAATTAAAACAGCAATACATTTTGGGATTATACAACTTCAAAACATCGAGATAATTATCCCATAAATTACGCGTATCGTATTTTAGCCGAGCTATACAGGTTGTAATAGAAATGAAGTTTTTGTAGATCACGCAAACACTGTCGCAGGCAAAAAGTACTTACCCATTAAAAAGATTCGGTATGTTGTAACAAAAACTCGTGGTAGGGGATACGTCATCATTTAAAATGGTCGCAGAGTCGAAGCCTGTAGCGTTCGTCGTCTCGCGTCCATCCAATGACTCTTCCATCTATAAGTATTGTAAAGTTATTGTTTACGATACGATTAAACGATTTTTAATAATAATTGCCGAGTGGCTGTGTGATCTATCAATCAGAAGACACGAATTCAAACCCCAGGTGGAAGGCTACCAATGAGTTTTTTCGAAACTGACACATGATTTGTATCGTTTACTTGGACATTAATACAGCGGCAAGCTCACCACCATCCACGTTTCTTTGTGAACCTGAATCTTTTTTTTTTTGTCTTTGTGAAAATGAATCCTGTTGTTCTATGGTGAACCATTAGTTGTAAAATCTTTAGACCTCTAACCTCCAAACGTCGAGAAGTTTAAAAACTAACTAAATACGCGATAGCATCTGTAAATAATCGTTTTGTTTTAAGTAAGTAATATAAATATATCTTCACGCCATTTCTAATACAGGGGTAGACAGAGGATTAAACAAATAATTCTTTCGAACCACCTCCCACCGCAGATATTTTTGTGCGTTATTTATTTAAACTTTATTTGCACAATAAAAAAATTACAAAATAGCGCACTTGTTGCTTAAAGGCATTCTTAATAAATATAGTACACATACAAATACCTATAATAAATATATACATAGTAAAAAAATATGATATTTTTATACGATATATACTTAAGAAAATAACGACAATTTCCGAATATTACAGTTCATAATTCGTACTTAATTGTTTAAGAAAAACCCTTTGGTATGGTCTATACAAGAAATCATTTAATGCGAAAATATTTAATTAATAACTACTATAATACTTAATCAAATGTTATAATTAAGAAAGATCTTAATAATGAAAGCCAAAAACGTCAATTTACTTGTATAAATATGTGATATATTTGACGACCTGCGTGGGCGAGTGGTGTAAACACCGGTTTTCAAGGTGTCACCGTCGAGAGGTCTAGGTCGATTCCCGGACGGGTCAATGAAGAATAACCACTTTTTCTACATTTTCTCAGGTGTGGGTTGTTCAGGGTGTTCTTGTAGTGCCTTCTTTGTTTCCGATTCACATATTTCAAGTGCTTTAGCATCTTACATTACGATCGGAGCAATGATTGTGATGTTGTCCCTATCTACATCTATATATGTTTATACTATCATAAAACCGACAGGTGTTCTGTTATTTCCACTGAAAATAAATTTTATGAATCCTAACCTAAAGCAAAAACATGCATCCGTACATAGATAGATAGTAATGAAAGTGAATAATAATTATGAAAATCGATGTGCGTCAAGGCCCGCCTTTTGTAAGCTTCGGATTAGGGTAACAATAAATAAATTATAAGAGATATTTTTAGAAATTTTAGGGATGAGATGAAACTAAAATCACGATTATATTAAATGTCAGAAAAACTATACTAGTTGCCGTGAATTTACGGCGTGAGAATACACCACTGTTCTTATCCCAGTGGGAGCTTTAGAAGCGACTAAGGGGCATGCCTAAAAATACGATTGGCCACCGACAGATATATAGATAACCGCCTTAAAAGTAATATACGATCACCAATCTAGTTGCAAAACGAGGCGATTGTGTCAAACCCTCTTTAACGAGAAAGGCTCATTTCCTGAATTTAACTGGTCAGTATATAAAAAAATTAAATAAATATATTCACTCGATTCCCAATACAGGGGTAGACAGAGGTCCAATTTAGCCAATTAAGTCTCTTTGACCCACCTTCCACGGTAGATATTTTCGGGACAACGTGGCAGGTATCTCGTGATATATTTCGTACATAAGTTTTTGAAAAAAACCATTGGTACGAGGCTACCATCTGGAGATTGAACTCGGGACTCTTGACTCGAAATTCCGACCATCCAACCTCTTGGCTATCGTGACTTATTATCGGTATGTAAAGATCCTAAAACACGAATAATTTTTGGTATACCTAAGAAAAATTTTACTATTTCGTAACTTATTATAAGATTTGTATGTGTATGTGTTAAGAAGTAACAACAAACGGCGGCGACAGCTCTTAAATTGAATTAAATGTCTATAATTTAGTTAAGTTTATTAAATTACAAGTAAATGAGTATAATTTCCCGTTTACACCGACAGTTTCGTTGGTGCTTGTGGGATAGTGAGGTCTTTTCGCGCCAAAAGTTTGACACATGTCATCGTTATTTACACAGACGGCGCCAAAATTTTGTGATTTTAAAGTGTAAGTTTGTTACAGTGCAGTTTTTAGTAGTTTGTTGTGGTTTTTTTTACATATAGATATTTTGATGAAGATTTATCATAAAATTTAACTTAACATAGCAACAATTTTCTGATGTAATTTCTTTTGCAAATAAATTATTATTATTATATTGAACAGGATGTTATAACTAAAAATCGTTAACGTAAAATATTTTTAAACAAATAGAACTAAGTAATAGTTGGTTATAGTGAAATATCTTTCAGAATTTCTTAAATGATATTGATAATGAATTAAACTTATACATAATTTAAGGTTATTAACTTATACATAAATTAATAGTAAATAATTTAAAAGTGAAAATAGCTACAAATTAAAATTTTTTACTATTCTTACCTTTATGACTGAACTGCGAATTATGTTGTTATTAATAAGTTATTTTAAGTTAGTGTAACAATGAATTCTTTGGCTGAAGGCTGTAAGTGTAACTATTGTCACGTGGTCGTCAGTACTGAAGTGAACACCCGCGGATCTACTGTCGCTAGTAGAACAGCGAAGGGATGGAGACGCCGTCTTTTTTATACGTCACGACATAAATTGCCAAAAGATTGGTATTTTTAAGTATTTCATTATTAAATAAGGTAATACATACATAGATAGAGACCACTTCATATATAATGCACTGATCAGATGTTCAAAAACCCAGATCAGATGTTGTAAAAAAAGTGTTTTCTGTACGGACCCGACCGGGAATCGAACCTGGAACCTGAGAACTCTGGGGACACCATGAAAACCGGTACGTACTCCACTCGCACACGGAGGTCACCATCGAATATAAACATATTTGTAAACATATACGGGATGAAATGTAATGAATTAAATGTATTAAATGTAATTAAATGTGTATCTGGAACTAGATCTTCTTCTACACAAAACTTTATTTCTCTTTAAACGTTGGTTGCTGTAAATTACATGTATTTATTCATTTTTTGTTTTAAAAAAGACCTTACTACTACTCTCCAGGAGACTACCAAGAAACGGCAGCATATAATTCTTACTTGGTTTACCATACTCACTAGGCGAACTGGCTTGAAAAGGTCCTCTTATAAGACATACTTCGTCTAAATAATCTGGAGATAGAAAATTTGCTAGATATATTTAGAATAGATGAAGATTTTGATAAATATACAGAATCTGTGAATCAAAATCATCTGACGATTTTAAGTTGGCTTTAAACTCCCATACACATTTCATTGTTTCTAATTAAAATTATAATTTAAGCGAATTCAAATGAAACTCAAACTATAAAAATCGTTTGCGAAGAAATTGACAAAAATACGCAACTCCATACCTTTTTAATATCTCGCCTAGAGAACCGTGACGTTTATTATTACGACATTCCCTCACACATATATATTCCACGTGCCTGTCCGTACAACATATACAGCATATATGTTGCCTTCGGTGCTAAGCCAAGCTCAGCTGGGGGGTGGTGGGCGTTGATGACATACAAGTGCAGATGTATCGCTGTCAGAGTATTGTGGCTTTACGTTCTACTGCGTTGCTTAAACCATCGACCCTGCAGTTTGTTACCCCTGTTCTATTTACAATACATTTTAAAACCTACTTTTAATGTGATACAGTTGAAATTTACTAAAATCTTTTAGTTGCTGGAAGTGATTTCATTCGTAAGAACTGTTGATTTTTATTTAAATCTATAAGGAAATATATCAATATTTTAGTAGCAATGGATTTTCAGCAACTTTTAAAATCAATGGGTTTGAATTCTGTATAGGTAATAAATATCACGTAGTAAGTATTAATTATTTATTAATTTATTTAACCTTTATTACAGATCGTTTTAAGAAAAATTGCAAACGGCAGACTAAATGCCTGCTGGCATCATCTACCAGTCAACATATAATGTGGTGAAGTTTTGTAGCAGGGGCAACAAAGAAAAAACAGTTAAATTAAAAAACTAATTATTCAAAATAATAATGATGCAAATGCATTTATTTATAATCTAAAAATATAATTTATTTATAACCTAATTATATATAATGACGCCAATCCAAATTAAGAAGACCAATGACAGACAGCAGTATGAAAAGTGTAATTTGGTACTGCAACGCCAATCAGCTTATTAAGCGTAATTATTATTATAACAAAAAAATTAGAGGAAATTACTTTAAGTAAAAAAAATATTAAATAAAAGGAATGTTCACATTTAAAAAAATATAGCTAATGTCACTGGTATATCATATAAGGATTCCTCATCAAAAATGAAGTCGAAAGCATTACGCTCCTGGTCAGTCCTGCAAAAATATATAAAGATGTAAATAATAAATACTGAGTTTATAAATAAAAATAGTAGTCACTTCCTATTTGTTCTGTCTGACTTTTGCGCCAGTATAACCCAGTTAGATTTTTTGGCACTTAATGGGTTTAATATGCATTAAGTGCCAAAAAATAAAAATAATGATAACTTATGTACGAATTATATCGTTGGCTTGGACATAAAGACGACGACGGGCTCACCACCTGTCACGTTGTTCCGAAAACATCTTCGTTGGAAGGTGGGACGAAGGTACTTGATTGTCTGGACTAGACCTCTGTCTACCAATGTATTGGCAATAGCATGAAGATATTTATTTATTTATTTTAAAATATTTTTTATACATACTTGTAATATCATCTGTCTATAAAATAATGAATATCTTCACGCAATTCCTAATACAGGGGTAGACAGAGGTCTAGTCTAGATAATTAAGTCCCGTCGACCCACCTTCCACCGAAGATATTTTCGGGACAACGTGACAGATGGTGAGCCCGTCGCCGTCTTTATGTCCAAGCCAACGATGTAATTCGTACTTAAGTATTTGAAAAACCCTTGGTGGAATTGGTACGAGCCTGCCCCCTGGTGATCGAACTCGGGTCTCTTGACTCGAAATTCCGACCACCCAACTACTCGGTTATCGTGCCTTTTATCTGTCTGTAAAGGTATCTATATCGTATTAATATTTCGAAGCTCTACAGTTACGGACATTGTGCTGGAATTTAGAATATCTTTTGGTACATGTCGCTATGCTATGCCATAAACGGCATAAATAAAAATAAAATTTCAACTGGTGCGTACAGGACACGGTGGCTCGGAGGTAAAAGCGATGCCACGGTATCATGGTAGAGGTACGGAGAGGTTCGAGACCTGCCCGTGTCATTTGTTTTCTCTTCTCTTTAATTTATTAATAAAGAAATAAATAAAAATACATAGACAGAACAGAACATACACATCAATATAATACTCGTATCATCAATAAATCTTTTATAAGCTTTACATGTAACGGTAGGCATAAACCTTGAAAATATAAATGGCTTCCGATTGATGGCTCGATAACTATCTCGAAAAATAACGAAATTGTGTAGTCCGGTGATGGGCACTGGTACTTCGATCAGTAAAGTGCCTGCCAAGCGTGGAGATTATTGTAAAATCTGATTAACAGCATCCAAAAGTCCTGCAGTGGATTTTTATAGACAGTTAAGTCCTTTCGACCCACCTTCCACCGAAGATATTTTCGGGACAACGTGACAGATGGTGAGCCCGTCGCCGTCTTTATGTCCAAGCCAACGATGTAATTCGTACTTAAGTATTTGAAAAACCCTTGGTGGAATTGGTACGAGCCTGCCCCCTGGTGATCGAACTCGGGTCTCTTGACTCGAAATTCCGACCACCCAACCACTCGGTTATCGTGCCTTTTATCTGTCTGTAAAGGTATCTATATCGTATTAATATTTCGAAGCTCTACAGTTACGGACATTGTGCTGGAATTTAGAATATCTTTTGGTACATGTCGCTAATGCCATAAACGGCATAAATAAAAATAAAATTTCAACTGGTGCGTACAGGACACGGTGGCTCGGAGGTAAAAGCGATGCCACGGTATCATGGTAGAGGTACGGAGAGGTTCGAGACCTGCCCGTGTCATTTGTTTTCTCTTCTCTTTAATTTATTAATAAAGAAATAAAATAAAAATACATAGACAGAACAGAACATACACATCAATATAATACTCGTATCATCAATAAATCTTTTATAAGCTTTACATGTAACGGTAGGCATAAACCTTGAAAATATAAATGGCTTCCGATTGATGGCTCGATAACTATCTCGAAAAATAACGAAATTGTGTAGTCCGGTGATGGGCACTGGTACTTCGATCAGTAAAGTGCCTGCCAAGCGTGGAGATTATTGTAAAATCTGATTAACAGCATCCAAAAGTCCTGCAGTGGATTTTTATAGACAGTTAAGTCCTTTCGACCCACCTTCCACCGAAAATATTTGCGAGGCAACGTGGACAGGTGGTGAGCCGGTCGCCGTCTTAAGTTTTTTGAAAAACCCATTGGTACGAGCCTGCCACCTGGGGATCGAACTCGGGTCTCTTGATTCGAAATTCCGACCACCCAACCACTCGGCTATCGTGACTCTTTTTTTTAGTTGACTAAAATATTTTGAGGTTCCGCAAAATTTCTGTACAATTTTATACTTATACTACTCTAGTCTTCATGCAAGATCGATATTATTAGATACAGTTATAGTGTCGCGAAGTTATAGTGGACTATAGAGATTGCAGTTTGAAAGAGAGCCATAGAACAATATCACCGATCTCTTTCTAATATTGAGCCCGATAAATAAGGCTCTACACCTTCACCTGGTGAATCCTGAAAACTGCATCATCAAATTGGCAAATGAACAAACGGAATTGTAAATCTATATTACGTCCACATAAGTCACGATAACCGAATGGTTGAGTTGTCGGAATTTGTGTAAAGAGACCGAGTTCGACACCTGGAAAGCTGCAAATCTCGAACCAATGGATTTTTTCAAAACTAATGTACGATTTATGTTGTTGACTTGGACATGGAGACGGAGACAGGCTCACCACCTATCAAAGTGTCCCAAAAAGGTCTTCAATGAAAGGGAGTCGAAAGGACTTAATTGTATATACCTCTGTCTACCTCAGTATTGGGATGGACATGAAGATTTTTTTTGTATTATGTTCACATAGCTCAGAATAGAACTGAGAACTAGGGGAAGAAATCTTTTCGGGAGGGCAATCTCAAACATACAAACGCAGCGTAGGACGTCCGCTCACGAGATAGGGTGAGGACCTGCACAATGCCGCGGGAAGTGGGGAACAATAATCTGGTTTGTACAAATAGTTGAAAGAGAATGTATAAGGCCATATTTTATATAATATTAAGATCTAATGTTACATACATTGGCAAATAAATTATTGATTGATATATTCTATTCAGGAGTACTTTTTTCTATTAGTAAAAACAATACCGAAAAGTATGAGATGTCTGGTATAATCCATTGCCAATCTGCTGAACGTGGTAGTTGTAAAAATTCTTTTTTGTGAATGAGGGCTTCAATGGACTTTTTTTTTTATTTTAATTGTTATATGTAGAATTTATGTTAAACTTATTTTCTATTAAAGAATATTATGAGTATTTCCTTAATACTATAAGTGTATTTCTGTAACTATACACAGCTCATAAAAATAAAAGTGAACTGGAAATACTCGGTAAATTTAAGAAATTATTAAAAGATATAATTTACGTGACTGTTAAAGATTTTTTAATGCAATTTTTTAGCATTCCCCACAAAATAGGTATCGATGAATAGACACACTTTGTAGTTTTCATTTTACACTACTAACAGGAAAGTTCTATGGAATGTGGTTGTTTGATGAAATAGTTGAGGTTATAGGCTGAAAATGTTAAGGTAAGAGCTGAAGAAAGGTCAAGAAATCACCAGTAACACCCGAAAATATTACTTTATTCATACATAAAATTCCATACTCACCACACTGCGAAAGCGGATTATGCCATTTTCGTTTTAACATGCGGATTTAACGTGCAGAAACACACACACTATAAAATGAGTATCAGGAAGAAATGCGCTTTAGTTTCTAGAGCTTTTGTTACGTATAAACGAGTTACACAGACTAAGCTGGCAACTCTAAAACTGTTAAATTGGAAGAGCATAATACCACTGTGAAGGAAAACATTGACGCCTGCAAGTTTGAGACACATTAAATATAATCTTATAGTCACGATAGCCGTGTGGTTGAGTGATCTGGGTTCGAGTCGTGAGACACGTGTTCGATCCCCAAGGCTCGTACCAAAGCATATTTTCACAAACTTCTATGTACGATTCATATCGTACATAGTTCGTCGACATAAATACGGCGACGTGCTCACCATCAGTCACGTTGTCCCTAAGAATGTCTTCGGTTGTTCGGTGAGTCCTTTCGGACTTGTCTAGACCGCTATCTATCCATGAATTAGGAAGTGCGTGGAGGTTTTTTTTAAATATAATCTTATGTTCAAGTGTGAAATCCGATAAGTTCCAAAGCAGCGTGGCGGACGTTAGTCTGCTCTAATCTTTCTCAAATATTTGGCGCTAACGTAATATTATTTAATTTATTTGTTTAATTATATTTGTTATTATATATATGGCGTGGTAACCACCTAGAAATATACCAGACAAAAATTGAAGAGACCAGCGACGGGTTGCAGCTAGTAAGGTTCAAGGTGTCTAGCCAATGCACTTACCAAGCGTGGGTAAAGCTAAGTAACTTCCCGAAATTCTTTTGGGAATCCTACTAAATAAAACATTAAATATAACAATAAAACATTCTCCTCCTCTCTTAAAAAACATGTCTGCGGGTCGATCACTGTGGAGGCGGACCGTGAGCACTAAGGTATTAGAGTATGAGAGAGTACGTGTGAATGAGCTCGATGCCAAACGTGACGCTCAAGTCTCGATCACCTGCAGCCATCACCTACAACTATGTCGGAGGGGTGCTGACTTGCGCTCAATGTGCTCGCACGCTCAGCGCAAAAATCGGTTACGTCAGTCAGTTGCGAGCACACGAACGACGCTCGCAATAGTCCAAGTCGCTGTGAAATCGGTGGGGATACTATATATATAAATAAAACATAGAATATCCTCATGAATGTTAATTCATATTTAATAAATAAATACATTTTCATTGTATTTTTATTTTAAATAAAACTATTGTAAGTGACTATGTTGTAGCAACTCTCAACAACTTTATTATATAATACAACATATATAAGATGACGCGAAATGCGTTTATTGCTTAACACTAGATTTACATAACAATTAATAACTAAGAGATATATATTAGGTGAACTCTTCAATATACATACATGGTAAGAATACAATAAGTTAGTAAGTTTTGTTTATGTTACAGAAAACTAAAAAACCCGCCAACTAAAACTATATTACTAAAATTAATATTTACTAGGATGTCTTACTGAATGTCTGTACTATGTACTGATATTGCTTAATAAGTTTGTCTACAGGAAATTTCAATACAAATAATAAACCTGTTCATTGTGCCTGTGTTGAATACAATTAAAATTAAATTTCAAATTCGTTATACAATAAAATTTTAATGTTCATAGTAGTTACTGTGAACACACAAAAAAATTACATCTTTGGCTTCAAGCGAAATTTACAAAAGCTAAAATCATCCTTCCAATAATTTCATACAAGCTTCGCGATGAATACAAAACGACCACAGAGTATATTAAAATGTAGGGTCGTGATAAACGGACAGTAGTACAATTGCGGAAAAAATCTAGGTACATTTTGATAACATCGCATGCGTTCCACAATTCCTTTCGTAATACAAGATAGTGTATGCTGTGACGACAAAATATAGAAGGAATCGCGGTACGTCACTGTGGTAAGAAACACGAAAATTTTCACTCGAACACTCACAAGAAATTCGCTTGAAATACGCGAAACATTACTATGCTTTCTCAGTAATGATATCTTTAAATATTTACTTTCACCACACATTAAATTCAATATTCAATCATCGAAAGTTTAATCAATTCCTTTTTTTATTTTAAATTTTACAATTTATATAATAATTAGTTACATTTTATAATAAAAGACAGTTTCCAACGGCCACAGTTATATAAAGACGCGAAGTACGACTAATTTTGATTAACAATTATAATTTTAAACAAAATCCGCTGTTATTCTACTAGCGATAAATCACAAAATAAATAAAATAAGAATATTTTCTTTCCGATCTGCGGCAGGTGAGAAATTGTGATAGTCAGACGCAGTAATAATCAAATGATAAATGAGGCATACCTATCAATATACATACATTTATAGAGATTCAATGGATTTAATAAATTTATTGGACAGATTGTTTAGACGACACTTGGTTAACTTAGCGTGTTTTAAGGTTTACACGAGGAAGGATAGTCAATTCTGAATTTAAGTTTTAATGCCCTTAAGTTAAGGACCAAAGTACCTTGGGTTTTCTTGGTTAAACCAAGCTCTTAGAAACGGGTGTAAAACACGTCTTGCAAATAGAATTTTCACTAGAGCTTTTCATTATGAAAATTTCACAGGAGAAAACTAACAATATACCATATCAACTCGTCACATAGTAACGGTCGTTTTGAAGATATTGAAACGATAATGACGGTAGGTTTCCTTGTCTCTTTGACAGATGGCATTGAAGTATATGTAATAATAAAACTAACGGACTATTCATAGCCGACTGTATCATAAATACTTTATACCTATTTCTTTATAAAACATGGTAATATCAGATAGTTAAATCGATAACGTTAAGTAAATCAGTAGATAAAATGTTTATAAAATGAAATTTTAAGTAGTAAATCTATAGTGTATACAAAGTTAGTTGTGGCACGATATAAACATGTATATCCGTTAGAAAAGAAATAAAGCGGATATGAATAAATATCGATAAAAATCACATTTTTAGAGGATGTCAACGATCGCATACAACGGCGTCAGGAGAGAGATTTCATATAGTAAACACAGAACGAAGGGTCAAACGATCACGATCAAAATGAGAGAATTATTTTCAAAACGTCATTAAAGAGAACTTTTTTTTTTTTTCAAAAATCTTTAAACGGTTAAGAGAAGCTATATTAATATTTTTATTTTCAAACCACCTACAACTCTAATAAATTCCTCAACAATATATGAATAAATTCGTATTTATTTCTCGAATATAAATATATTAGATTTATGCAGTTGTAACTTTTAATGTAATGCCATATTTTGTGCAGAAAAGAATTTTAAATATATCGTGACACTAGTTTCTGCTATTGCGTAATCTATTCTCAACGTATGTACAATTATTCTAAAGAAAGACAAAACATTTTAAATGCATATTAGAATAAAGTAATCATCGACATTTTTGTCTTCTGGTAACATTTATTAATTTTAGAAAGACATTACATTTTTAAATCGACGAATAAAATCAGATATGGCTTACATAGTTGTGTAGTCAGTCATGTCAGCGTTTAAAGCAGTTAATTCGAATGAAGGTAGTCAAACAAAACGTACTAAGTAATGTTATCAACACCCAAAATCGAAACCAAAAGGACAGTAAGTTTAAGTATACAAACAGTATACTTAATAACATTGAAAAACAACGTATACTAGAATGAATTTTCGATTACGTACGAAACATTAAAATCTCCAAAAACCTGGACCCAAGCGTTTCCGAAAATACCACAATGTACTCCAATTTTACTGTTTATTTCAACCCTAACATGGGACTTTCTCATAAACATCATTCGCTATTAATCGTTGCAATTCTACCATAAAAGTTTAAAGACGAAAATGGCTCAACAAACCCTGGTTGCATGAATAAATTCGTGTACCATTGGCACCCATTTTACCCACCACTAGTTATTTGTGTTTAGAATAAAACGACTCCAGACGCACTCTGAAAATGTAGTTGAGAGCTTTTCGTTACCAATACCATCGTGTGGGTCAAAACCACTTACGCACGCATTGCTTAATAAAGTCCACACCACTGTTATATGTAAAGGTTAAAAGATGGCACTTAAGAGAATGTGAACGATGCTCATTGCATATTAAATAAGGAAAAATCGAAAGTCGAATTTCTCGTACGTTCCGTTTCGGGAGAAATGTCGGAAGTTCACACTTCGGTACTCTTCCCGACTTGGCCTTTCGAGTCCGGGACTCCGGACGCGCTGAGTTTGCGTTGGCGGGCGGGGAAGATCCCGCCGAAGATACGACCTGTACAAAAACATATTATTTTATAGTATATATAGATATAAAAGTACGGAACAAATTAAGGAGTATTAAAAAACAAAATAATATCTTCACGCAACTCCCAATACAGGGGTAGACAGAGGCCTAGTCTAGAAAATTAAGTCCCTTTGACCCAACTTCCACCGAAGATATTTTCGGGACAACGTGGCAGTTGGTGAGCTCTCGTCGTCTTTATGTCCAAGCTAACGATACTATTCGTACATAAATTTTTGAAAAACCCATTGGTACGAGCCTGCTACCTGGGGATCGAACTCGGGTCTCTTGGCTCGAAATTCCGACCAACCAACCACTCAGCTATCGTGACTTATATTATAAAATATAGTATTAAAGATACATTCTTTAATCGTATTTATAAATACAATTGTATATAAATACTCTAAGGCAGGCAACGCATCTGCTATGCCTCTGGTATTGTGGTTGGTCATGGGCGGCGGTAATCACTTACCATCACGTGAGCCACCTGCTCGTTTGCCTCCCATTTCTATATAAAAAAAAATAGTATCAATAAAAAAAAATGTCTAACCTGGGGAACGCTGTTCATTGGGGTGTCTAGGTGAAGTTGCGTGCAAAGCGTTACGACTGCCCTGTTGGAAAGAGACAGACATGCCGCTGTCCAGCGAGCCCACTGAACCTCTTCGCTGAAGACGCTCAGCCGCTAAAGCCACTGCAAAATAATATTTCATAGTCAAATAACTTATTACATTGAGGGTTAATTTTTAATCACTTGATCGCTTGACCGCATACAGGAATCATAATACAGATGGATCACATTTTGCTAAATATCTTTTGGAAACTGGACATAGTTTATCCGATGACCATTCTCTTAAAGTATTACATTTATGTGACAAAGTTAACCGATTGTATGTGTTCGAAGAGTTAGAGATGATAAAAAATAATAGTAGTGGACGTTTTTCACTGCTGAACGAACAAATAAACGTCTCTCACTTTCTTCTTTTGAATATTTTTTCGGGTAGGTGGGTGACGTAATCGGCGATTGTCGTTGGAGATGGCGGCCGGTTGCGTCACTCGAAGCTATAAAAGACTGCTCCAGTGACTCAGTTTCTCACTCTGCGTTTGCACATCGTGGAGTCCACATGCTTGATAATGCCTTGTTTTGAGGCGAAACACGTATATGTCATGGTGATAATGAATGTGGTGCATCCAGTAGAATAAGTGCATGCATCTGCACTTCTTTTCTTCGGACCAGGTAACATATTCCTTTTACTTTATATTTGCATGCTGAATGGTGCAATGTATTATTTATAAGTGGCCCACTTTGGTGGGCTGTGTTTACGTCGTTGCCTTCGCACTGCTAACTAACCTAACCATGCTTTCTACAGTCGCTGTGGGAGAGGAGTTTCGGTATTGCGTTTCTTCATACTCCATGTCCAACCCAACTCAATAGATGCCGGTAACAACTATCATAAAATGAGACAAATAAAACTTTTTTTTCTTTCTATATCACATAATACATTTCCAAATTTGCTTTTTGTGGAATTTTTAATTACGTTTAAAACAAACCTGGATCGTTGATGTCGACGAGCGAGTTGCTAAGTACGTTCCTCTTTATAATGTTGGTGGGTGGTGGATTTTGGGACAGGCGCGACGGCGCCGCTGGTGCGGGCCCGACCGGCGGGGGTGGCACTACCACTCTGCGACAGAGAACACATACATAGAAACGGACAACATCACATACATTACTATGATCGCAAAGTAGATAAAGTATTTGTGTTATGAAATTCGAAACAACGAAGGTACCACAAACACCCAGACCAGAGACAATGTAGAAGAAGTGGTTTTCGATATTGAATAAACATTAGTCATTCATGAGCAAGATTTAGGAGGATCGACTGGGAATAGCATCTTCTTGAAACGTATGATGGGCTAGAGGAAAGTAACAGACCCTCGACAATCCTCTTTGTCCCAATCGCTCTACGATTTCATTTACTATACAACGTTTCATAGATATGAGAGAAACCAATGACTGTTCTTAATACGACGGCACGACTTATTCACTGACAATTTTAACAAACAAGGTTGACAATTTTTGGCTGAATGACTTGAATTAATGGCTTGCTTTGTAAATAAATAAGCTTATAGGCTATTACATCGATGTATAGAAATAGAAGAGCATTGATTTGAATCTTAAACTCGCAGCACAATAATATTTTCCAATAATATAAATACGTTTGTTATAGGTTATCTGTTTTTCTTTGTAGAATAAGGAGGATTTAGTCACTAAACGATTATGTCAATCCCATGTACATTTATAACCAAAACTGATGCCTTTTTCAATCCAGCATACATTCTACTAATGCATGATGGTTATCCTCTCTCTTGTTGCGTCACATTTTGGTGAACCAACTATTTATATCATGTGTGAATGTATTTAGAGGAATGTGTCTCGTACTGGTGACTAGTAACTACTGCCTTTTCAATGCTTCTCCGCAAGACCAGGGTATTTTTGGTGGTGGTTATCTGTTGTGTACTTACCCATGCACGTGCACGTGATCCATGCACTGCTGGTGGTCGATCTCAACGTCAGCCACGCCACTGTCTCGGTTCTCCATTACTGTAACAATTGTATTTATTTATTGTATTTATAAATAGATACATAATATACATAGCTTTGCTCTGATCCTAAAGTAAGTCCTTAAGGCACTTGTATTATGGAATCGAAGAAAGGATAAATAATTGTTAATGTCTTCACGCCATTCCCACCCTATACAGGGGTAAACAGAGGTCTAAACAGTCCTTTCGACCCACCTAACACGGTAGACATTTTCGTTGTCGTGAACAGCAAACCCAATTACCAGGGACACATGATTTCACAGAGGCCGTTTATGTTTAGATAGCAGTTACAAGTTTTTGCAGTTACAATAAAATACCAGGTGCTATGAATTCACGGAGGCCATAGTACTATTTTTTAGTCATATACAACACAACCATGTACCAGGGACACGGTAAATTCACGGAGGCCGTTATGTAACTGTTGTTGTCGTTACGGACGAAATCAACAACTAGTGACATATAAGCAGTATGTAAGCACGGAATCCGTAACGTTACGGAGTGTAAATCAGTTACAATATTCGTTTTTTTTTATTCATAAATATTTATTTACAGAAAAAATTATGTTAATATTTACAATACTTATTAACTAAAAACTATTATAATCGTAGAGCCCTACTCCTCGTGGCATGGTACCAAGAACGCTGGCTGCATTTCCACGTTGAATGGCTAGACTTAACCGTTGAGCGAGAAAAGAACCAGCCCTCTTGTCACCAGCGGCAACGATAAGTCGCAGATACAATTCCTTTAGAAACTGCATCGCGCGGGGACCCCACGGACCGATTGTCTCTACGGCAAATGGAACAAATATATAGTCTCCTTTCAAAGACTCATATTTACGCCATTTACCCGATTCAGCTGCCTCTGATGCCGCCCCGGCCCTTATCGAAGTACCCTTGATATGAGAGGCCGCTAATGTATCGACGCAAGTTGCGTCCCACACAAGAGCTTTGCCTCTCTCCCAAGGGACTAAAGTCAAGCCGTCGGGTCTCTTACCATCCTCCCTAAATATTCCACAAGGCTCTTAAACCGATGGAATATTTATGGAAACAAGAGCCCTTCGGATGACTTCATTCAAGGAACCGTGACGAGATAGTCTGCCGGCACTTTTTTGGCATGAAAGTCCGTGGAGGCCTAACTCGTCGACGTCGCTGCCACAAGGACATCGATGTGGTTGACAAATCGATGCTACGTACGTAAACTTTAACTTTATATTCGGTATCGTATACAACACAACCAAGTACCAGGGGCACATGAATTCACGAAGGCCGTAATTTTTAGTCACTCAACTAAGAACATGAATTAACAGAGGCATTATCTATTACTAGTTTTGTAGTTTTAAACCCCACCAAAGTACCAGGTGCACATGAATTCACATTATTTATCTCTAGATACTGGAGGTATCAATAGTTCTATTTTTTACTAAACAAATAAAATATCTTCACGCAATTTCCAATACAGGGGTAGACAGAGGTCTAGTCTTTACAATTAAGTCCCTTCGACCCACCTTCCACCGAAGATAGTTTCGGGACATCCTGATAGGTGGCGATCCCGTCGCCGTCTTTATGTCTAAGTCAACGATATGAATCCTACATAGGTTTTGAAAAAACCCATTGTTACGAGCCTGTCACCTGAGGATCGAACTCGGGTCTCTTGACTCGATATTCCAACCACCCAACCACTCGGCTATCGTGACTTTTTTTATTGAATAAAAAAAATCTTGTACAACCAAGTACTAGGGCAACATAAATAATATACGGACCGTTTTGTTATTTAATATTATAATAAAAAATAACTAAAAAGTATTCTATTTTTTAGTTATAATATTAAAAATATTATTTTTTTTTCCTGCAAATAATTTATCGAATAAAAAAATTGTATCTATCAATGTCGTTGTACAACAAAAGTACCAGGGCAACATGGACCGTTTTGTTAGATCAGTTTCTATTATCAATGTTGTTGTACAACAAAAGTACCAGGGCAACATAAATATACGGGACCGTTTTGTTAATCAGTTTCTATTATCAATGTCATTGTACAACAAAAGTACCAGGGCAACATAAATTACGGGACCGTTTTGTTAGATCAGTTTCTATTATCAATGTCGTTGTACAACAAAAGTACCAGGGCAACACAAATATATACGGGACCGTTTTGTTAGATCAGTTTCTATTATCAATGTTGTTGTACAACAAAAGTACCAGGGCAACATAAATATACGGGACCGTTTCGTTAATGGAAGGGGAAGACCTAGGCGGACGTTTCAAGACCAAATCAGGGACGTCCTGAAAAAGGCCAGGTCAAGAGTACCCTGAATCGAAGAGAATGTATGAAGGAATAATGAAAGTGGACGAAGCGAAACAAGTATGTAAGGATCGTAGCAAGTGGAAAGAAGTGGTCTCTGCCTACCCCTACGGGAAAGAGGCGTGATGATATGTATGTATGTTTCGTTAATCAGTTTCTATTATCAATGTCGTTGTACAACAAAAGTACCAGGGCAACACAAATATATACGGGACCGTTTTGTTAGATCAGTTTCTATTATCAATGTCGTTGTACAACAAAAGTACCAGGGCAACATGAATATACGGGACCGTTTTGTTAGATCAGTTTCTATTATCAATGTCGTTGTACAACAAAAGTACTAGGGCAACATGAATATACAGGACCGTTTTGTTAGATCAGTTTCTATTATCAATGTCGTTGTACAACAAAAGTACCAGGGCAACATGAATATACGGGACCGTTTTGTTAGATCAGTTTCTATTATCAATGTCGTTGTACAACAAAAGTACCAGGGCAACATAAATATACGGGACCGTTTTGTTAATCAGTTTCTATTATCAATGTCGTTGTACAACAAAAGTACCAGGGCAACATAAATTACGGGACCGTTTTGTTAGATCAGTTTCTATTATCAATGTCGTTGTACAACAAAAGTACCAGGGCAACATAAATTACGGGACCGTTTTGTTAGATCAGTTTCTATTATCAATGTCGTTGTACAACAAAAGTACCAGGGCAACACAAATATATACGGGACCGTTTTGTTAGATCAGTTTCTATTATCAATGTTGTTGTACAACAAAAGTACCAGGGCAACATAAATATACGGGACCGTTTCGTTAATCAGTTTCTATTATCAATGTCGTTGTACAACAAAAGTACCAGGGCAACACAAATATATACGGGACCGTTTTGTTAGATCAGTTTCTATTATCAATGTCGTTGTACAACAAAAGTACTAGGGCAACATGAATATACGGGACCGTTTTGTTAGATCAGTTTCTATTATCAATGTCGTTGTACAACAAAACTACCAGGGCGACATTCGTGCATACCGTTTCTTGCGCCGGCGCCCCCGGCGCGCCCCTTGCCGCGGCTCAGCTCGCCCTCGATGCGCATCGCCTCCATCTCGTCCATCTCCGCGACGCTCTCGCGCAGGTCCTCCGCGAACTTGCAGCGGTCGTGCTCGTTGCGCGCGTTGAACGTCGCCAGTCGGCGGCCGTCCACGCGCCGCGACAGACGTATGCCGAACGGGTAGTCTGCGATACGGGATACAGAATGCGAAATACGGAGGTGCGAATGTGAAGTGAAGAAGTTTTTACAGTGGCAGAGCCACGCATCAGCTTTTGTTTTTGCATGAATGGGCCGGCGCGACCGGGGAAGTACCACGACCTCACAGGATACCGGCGTGAAGTGGAAGTCTAACAAACTTCCGCGTTTCGTCTGGTGAGTGTAGGTAACCGGAGGCCCACACACCCTCCTTCCCCAAATGGGGGCACTCTTAGGCCGGCAACACATCTGCTACGCCTCTGGTATTGCGGGTGTTCATGGGCGGTGGTAATCACTTACCATCACGTGAGCCACCTGCTCCTTTGCCTCCCTCTTCTATAAAAAAAAAATCGATTTGCGATCGGGCGGAGACTTTGATCCCACTGAATAATGTTTTAACGTAATAAGAATTTTTATGTAGTCGTAATATATATACGTGTGAAACTAAACGAGCACGAGTGGTGACCACAAGGTGGGAAAAATTCGCGCATGGCATCATGATTCATCCATTAATGTAATTAAATATAAATTATAAATATTTTTAACTTCCCTCAAAATATACATTAAATAAATACATCCCCATACATTGCTCCGATCACAATGTAAGAAGCTAAAGCACTTGAGGTATGGGAATCGGAAACAACGACGGCACCACAAGCACCCAGACCCCAGAAAATGTAGAAAAAGTGGTTTTACTACATTGACCCGTCCGAGAATCGAACCCGGGACCTCGAGATGGCGACACTTTGAAAACCGGTGTTTACGCCACTCGTCCACGGAGGTCGTCAAACGCCAATTTTCTTGTTCCTCTCTTCACTTCTTCTTCTGTGTAACTTTACCGAAACTTTTTGCAAAAATATGGCTAATGGAAGAAGCCAACGGTATAACATACTTACATACCCATATGATTTATATGAAAAAAATATTGATATATAATAGTTGATTCATCACACAAATGTATACCCTTAGTGAGACTTGAATACACAACCCCTAGCTTCAAAGCCATGGTCACTACCAACTAAGCCATCAGCTCGAAATAACCAAACATGAAAGTGTTTATAATAAATATCTTCACGCAATTCCCAATACAGGGGTAGACAGAGGTCAAGTCTAGACAATTAAGTCCCTTTGACCCACCTTCCACCGAAGATATTTTCGGGACAACGTGACAGGTGGTGAGCCCGTCGCCGCCTTTATGTCCAAGCCAACGACGAAATTCGTACATAAGTTTTTGAAAAACTCATTGGTACTGCCACTTGGGGATCGAACTCGGGTCTCTCGACTCGAGATTCCGACCACCCAACAACTCGGCTATTGTGACTTTTTTTATTGAATTAAATATGAAAGTGTTTATAAAAATGATTATTACTCACGTGGCACCGAGAACAGATTGACCACCATACCGCAGAGTGGGAAAGACTGCCTGAAAGTGTAAGTCACTGACGACTTCTTCTTGCTGAAGATTTTCGTTATCACCAGCAAATCGTTGAATAAGAACACCTGAGGATAAACAAAATGAGTCTAAATTTCATCTGTATTTAAGAAAATACTTTCTTTTTCTTGCAAAGGAAGAACAATATTTTCATTCCTAATAGTGGGGTAGACAGAGGTCGAGACGATTGAGTATTTTCGACCCACCTTTCAGCGAAGACAATTTTTTTTTTTGGGACAGCTTGATAGGTTGTGAGCCTGTCGCCGTCTTTATGTTCAAACCAACCATATAAATCTTACTTAAGTTTTTGGAAAAAAGCCATTGGAACTGCTAATTGCAATGCAAGGAATTTAACAAATAACAATATCTTAACGCCATTCCCAATACTGGGGTAGACAGAGTTCGAGATAATAAAGTCCAGTCGACCCACCTTTTGACCTTTAAGGGGTACTAGATAAGTCTTAAGTGACATAATATTATAGTAGAAAAGAAAAAGTTAAATTTCTCTGCCCATACTGTCATAAACAGGCCAAAATGTAACTTTTTGTTAGGCTATGTAGAAAGATCACCTCTGAAATGTACATACCACATAATAAATTAAGAATTCTTACCTCCCTTTGGTGCACACCGGGACGCTCCTTCTTGTGTATGTCGGGTATTTCGTACAGCCGGCAGTAACAAACGAGCCGTCGATGTGGTAAAGCCAGATGAGGCTTCTTGCCCACTATTGTGGCTTGAACTTTCATCACCTGAAAGAATATTTAGCTATCGTTTTACATCCTACAGACCCCATATGTGTTCTGTGTAAATTTGTACATTGGTTTCGTAAGAGTAGCATTTGGTCTTAAGGTCACCAAAATTTAGTATTAGTTATTTTTTTAGTATTTCAAATAAAGTAGACTAATTACTGACAGCAGAGTCTAAGGTGCGAAGTACTGTACACCAATTCAATTGTCGCGAGTTGATCGTAGTAATGGTCCGTAAGGAAAAAATCCTTAGTTCTTTCCTTTCTTCACGGTTTTCCCAATACTTTAGGTTAAGGAAATTCAGGCCTTACAGTCCACTTTTCACAGCTGCTTAGTTCTTATTGGCCCATAAGGTCTTGGGTCAGGTTAAAGATTGAGTTTTGATGTGACCCTAAGGAATAATGTAATAGTTGAGTATTGTTTTTTTAATAAAAAAAAATGTTATTCGTGAAAATGTACAATATTATAGTGTAAAATGCTGCATGTTGATGAAAAGTTCAAATGCGCTCTGCGCATGGACGTCATACCTAACAACTATATTTACCACCCTGAGGACACATACTTTTTGAGATTATGCAACTCATTGTTAAACTTTATCTCATTTTTTTTTATATTACTCTGAGCTATATACATATATCGAATCTAGACAATTAAGTACCTTCGACCAAAGATATGTATTTAAGAAGATTAGACCCCTATCACCGAAGATATTTTCGGGACAACGTGACAGTTGGTAAGCCCGTCGCCGTCTTTATGTCCAAGCCTACGATATAATCGTTCATAAGTTTTTGAAAAAACCCTTCGGTACGAGCCTGTCACCTGGGGATCAAACTCGGGTCTCCACCACCACTCTGCTATAGTGACTTTTTTTAATAAATTAATATCTAAAAATTAAAAACAATTAGGGGTGGAGTACGTTTAACATTTCGGGGGATTAAAAATAGATACATATAGATGTACAATATTCACACAAAATTTCCTGAGAATCGCTTCAACAGTTTCGGTGGAGTTTAACTACGAAAAACGCGACACGAGAATTTCATTTATATTCAATAATAACGATCACAATAAAATCATAATAAAATTAAATATCGCTTTGCGAACTTAACTCCTTTATGATTGTTAATTGACTCAAGCGTTACTTTGCGGAAATTCATTGTAAAGTTGTTATTGAAAAAATTACTTCGCAACCCTCCGCATGCAAATATAAAAAGGTATATGTTATCTGGTCCGAAGAGAAGAAGAGCACCACCCTCCCTCCCACAGATGCATGCACTAATTTCACTGTATGCACCACCACCACCGCAGACTCTGCGGTCGCTCATCGTAGAGTCTACTCGCTTGAGAATGCCTTGTTTTGAGGCGAAACACGTGTCGCGTTTTCGGTGGTGGTATATGTTACCTGGTTTGAGTGTAGTGGTGGTGGTGGTGGTGCATACAGTGGAATTAGTGCACGCATCTGTGGGAGGGAGGGTGTTGCTCTTCTTCTCTTCGGACCATGTAACATATACCTTTTTACATTTGCATGCGGAGGGTTGCGAAGTAATCCTTTATATTATTTATTTATTAATCTTCACGCACAATCCCTGACGGGGTAGCCAGAGAGAACAGATCGCCAAGTGTCACGATCCCTACATACTTCTTTCGCTTCTTTCAGATTCATCATCTTCTTCATACATGCACGTCTAGGTATCCGAGTACTCTTGACCCTCCCCTCTTCGAGCAATTTGCTCACATGGTCTTCGAAAGTTAGTCTCGGTCTACCTCGACACCTTTTAATATTAACTTTCGCGCTATATATTTTCTTCACCATTCGGTCTTCACTCATTCGCTCAACGTGCCCAAACCATCGAAGCACGCCCTTATCCAGGTCCTTCTAATCCTTTATGATTACAGAACGTCGGTTACCTGCGTGACGTGATCGCTGCCGGGTTTGAACTCGCTCGCCTTCACCCGGTCGTAGATCCCGGCGAGCATGTCGCGGTCGATGTCGCCGCAGTCGTCGATGCCGCGCAGGTTGCGCACGAAGTCGTCCAGCGACATGCGCGCCTCCGGTTTCAGGTTCGGCGTGTGGAGGTCCGTGTTCAGCATTATTATCGCGAACGCCAGCACGAATATCTGTCGGGCGGGATTGGAAACGTATGCGGTGGATGATAAGATACAATTTTGCTGAACTTATTGAATGACTAACTCTGATAAGAATAAAAATATATGTATAGATATCTTCACTCAATACAGGGGTAGACATAGATTCAGTCTAGACAATTAGGTCCCTTCGACCCACCTTACACCGGAGATATTTTCGGGACAACGTGACAGGTGTTGAGCCCGACGCAGTCTTTATGTCTAAGCTGGGGATCGAACTCGGGCCTCTTGACTCGAAATTCCGACCTCACTACCACTCGACTATCGTGACTCTAGTGTCTAACTTTAATAAGTAATAATAGAAAATAAATACATACATACATAGATAGGGATAACATCACATACATTGCTCTGATCCAAAAGTATGTAGCTATGTGTTATGGGATCCAAAAAGACAAAGGTAACACTCACACCCCAGAAAACGTAGTAATACACAGTAATACACAGTAGTTTTCTACATAAAACCGACCAGGAATTGAACCTCAAAAATAACGACACTACTCGACCACGGTGATCGTCAACTACCACCATTAGTCTGACAGTTAGTTAGTTAGTTAGTTTTCATACATAACAGTTAACATGGTTTAGTTAACTAACCGTATCCTGAGTGCGTAAGCGCTGCACGAAGTCGGGGTTGCAAACGCAGTAGCGCCTCGCGAAAGCCTCCACGAGCCGCTCGATCTTCTGCGCCTCGCCCGGCAGCCGGAAGTGACCTTGGTACCGCCGGAGAGCCACATCAACCGCCATCCCGGAGAGGTCCAGCTCGTTCACGAAGCACCTGAAGTACGATTTCACGTCAATATGAATAAACAAAAATAAATATCTTCACGCATTCCCAATATAAGGGTAGACAGAGGTCTAGTCTAGACAATTATGTCCCTTCGACCCACCTTCCACCGAAGATATTTTCGGGACAACGTGACAGGTGGTGAGCCCGTCGCCGTCTTTATGTCCAAGCCAACGATGAAATTCGTACATAAGTTTTTGAAAAACTCATTGGTACTGCCACCTGGGTCTCTCGACTCGAAATTCCGACCACCCAACCACTCGGCTATCGTGACTTCTTTCTTTTTTAATAATAATTTAAAAGAAATCGAATTATTAATTGATAACTACGCCAGCAACCTTAGCGCAAATGCTAACAAGTATTGTACAATTTGAACTCAGTCACAAGAACGACGCCTGAACTCATAGGGGGGAACGAATACACAAACATCTAATTTTAAAATAAATAAATAAATATCTTCACGCAATTCACAATGCAGGGTTAGTCAGAGGTCTAGACTAGACAATGATGTCCTTTCGACCCACCTTCCACCAAAGATATTTTCGGGACAACGTGACAGGTGGTGAGCCCGTCGCCGTCTTTAACATCTAATTTTTATATTTTGGAATAAGAAACTAAATGTTTTCAAAACATCGCTACATTTATTCTTATCTCTTAGAGTATGTTTTTATGCAAATTGTCGGTTATATTGTTTTAGTTTTAAAATATCATACATTATTTTAATATTAGAGAAAGAAAATTAACGTTTATAGCTAGAAAAAGCTAATTAACGATCTATAGACATATTTTTTCAATACTTACTCAAGCACAGCCATATTGAATGGATTCTGTAGATTCCCCAAGTATTCTCCAATCATCTGCTTGCTCAGCCCTTTCCTCGTGATGAGGAACCTCGCCACACCGCGGGGCGAATTCTCTAAAAATCCACGCGAAATCAGATAAGCGATGCCACGTTCTGGCTTCTTATTGAATAGGTTTAAACCGACCCGGTATTGACGTTTGCGTACAGTTTCCGATACCTGGAAATGAAACAAAAATACTGTATTGGAAGTTAAAAACAATAAATTTAAACGTATTAAATATAACTTTAGCAATGTATATATAGTATATCACAAACTATATAGCATATAGCATACATATAGCATTTATCACATACAAGGAATGATTATCACGGACTACAGTTTATCTCAAACATATAACTCACGATTAAGAACTTAAAATATCATTGATTAAGAACTTAAAATGTATGCTAAGCAAATTGATGCCATATTAAACGACTAAGTGGTAGGAGCGTAGGACTTGCAAAATGTTGCGGGTAGTCGATGGATGTAGGTGGCTGAGGACCGTGGAAAGTTTTGGGGAGGCCTACCACCCATTGTAGCCCTTAGTCTAAAGGCATTAGACAATAGAGAATAAATAAATAAATCTCCATCACACCGCAACCTATCCAACCTGCAGCCCATAAACACTCACTAATAGCCCACATAAGTGATATTTCAAAAGTGACCAGTGCTTCTCGAACTCACCGCGGTAACTTTCAGCGGCTGGTGCGGGTGCGGATGGTGTTCGTGCTGGGGTCGGCAGCAGGCCGCGGGGGGCGGCGGCGCTTCGTAGTACGGCGGGGCCTCCTGCCGCTTCCAAACCGCGAAGCGGTCCCCCCCCTCGTACAGAGAGCCGGACGCAGTGCGCTGGTGCTGGAAGTGCTGCTCTTGGATGTGCACGTGGGGCTCCTGAGGAATAGCGGAGAATATTTTAATGCAGAAGAAAATATAAAGTTTTAAATACATTTACAAAGCCACGATACCAATAAGCACTCGGCTTGGTTAGTTAAGTTCCGAATGTCAGGGAGTGTCTTCTTTGTAGTGACGATTTTTCGTTTAAAAGTGAAGCAGAAAATTTAACCTGTATATATTTCTGTAATCGCATAAATGTACTGTAAAAAGTAATTGCTGTAAAGTACAGAGCCAATAATATTAAGTTATCTATTCGTACGTCCAAAGGCACGCAAAGTGCGTATTCCACGTGCGTTACGTATAAACAATAATTAAAAATGAAACAAAAAATTATCGGCACATATTTTTATCGTACACTTCTATGTCACTCCCGCAATTACGATGTTTCTAAAGACTCTTGATATGATGAAATTCATAAGCTTCATTGCGTATCAAATAAAAAGACATACAAGTGTCGCTTAATAATATTAAGTTTGAACTTACTTACTTATCTTCACGCACAATCCCTGGCGGGGTAGCCATAGAGAACAGATCGCCAAGTCTCACGATCCCTTGTACCTCTTTCGCTTCTTTCAAATTCATCATTTTCTTCATACAAGCATAAGTTTGAACTTAAAAAATATTATACCACTTCTGGAGTAGTACTTCAACTAAAGCAATACATTATTGTCCACACTGCAATGCACTCACCGGCGCCCTGGGCTGGTAGGGCTGATGGTAGTGGTGGCGATGCTCCTGCGAGGAAGACGACGATGAGGACTGCACCGAGGACATGGAACCACCGCGGACCACGGCGCCGCACTCGGCCCTCCTCAGCGAAACCGGACTTTCGGCACTAATTACAAATGAAATAATAAATATCTTCACGCACGCCCAATGCTGAGGTAGACTGAGGTCTTGACAATTGAGTTTTTAGATCCACCTTTCACAGTAGACTATTTACATAGTTAAATATTCATACATCTTATAAACACACATGACACGAGTACAAAAATATTTATTCACCACACAAATATTTGTCTTTAGCAGGATTCAAATCGACTCATACTTCATATCGACGATATCGACTCATAGCTTCAAAAGCAGAGTTACCATCAACTAGGTTATCGGGTCGTCAGGGGATAAATAAAAGTGAGTTTAATTAAAATTGATTAAAGTAACACTGGAATGGACGTGTTTTACATTCTTAAACACGGTTAAAACCCACTGCAGGACTATGCCTCACAAATATGGAGGGTTTGCTCTAATCGCCACGGTTGACTAGTTCCTTGGCGATCATATTTTAAGATACTTCGTACCTTAAACGCTGCTCTACCCGCCTCTAATCTGCTTAATATTTTCTTGTAATTTTCGAGATGGTTATTCCGTCTTCGGTCGATATCCATTGTCATTCATTCAAAGCTTTACGCTAGTAGCCTCTTACGGACACTTAAGAAAACAAAATGGGTGCTATATTCTTGCACGTATACCATACAGTTAAACAAGAAAAGGTACATACCGGTAATATTTTATACGCGTGCCACCACAGACCGTGTTAAGTCCGTGGTAAGTAAATGGTAAAATGAAACACATAATGGGTTTCCTAGGATCTTAATTAAGTTTTATCGGAAGTTAGAAATCACATCATAGTTCATCACACAAACATTTTCACAAAAATATGAACCATGCACAACAGTTTACTAGGTGTTGCCAGCTCTGAGCTCCTTGTCCTTGGTTCGATTCGCGGTCGGGTCAATGTAGAAATCTTCCCTTTTTACATTTAATATATATTATGGGTCTGGGTGTTTTTGGTACATTCATTGTTTCTTTCATAATACAAGTGCTTAAGTTACTGCTACTTACTACCAACTTGTTACGACTTGCTCTGATCCCAATCTATGTGATGTTGTCCCTATCTATGTATTTATTATTATATTGTTGTATTTGTAGTCACGATAGCCGAGTGGTTGGCTGATCGGAATGCGAGCCAAGACACCAGATTTGATCCCCGAGGCTGGTACCAATTGTTTTTTTCAAAAACTTTTGTACGAATTACATCGTTTGCTAGGACATAAAGACGGCGACGGGCTCACCATCTGTCACGTTGTCCCAAAAACATTTCTTCGGTGGCAGGTGTGTAGAATGGACTTAATTGTCTAGACCTCTGTCTACCCTTTGTATTGGGAATGGCGTGAAAATATTTTTTTCTATTATTATACATACTTGAGTGTGATGCTACTGGTTCGTTTTGGTACTTCCGGTGGTAGTCTCCGTGCGTTGGCCGCTTGAATGGCAGCCAACTGTTGCTGCTGTCGCGCTGTGGGCGACGACAACGGCTTCCCACCGGAAGACAGGAGATTGCCATATATTGGACCTGGAAAGGAGAAAATTATAATTTTTAGAGCCTCGTATAAAAACAAATAATCATTCAATATAGTCACGATAGCAGAGTGGTTGGATGGTCGGAATTTCGAGTCGAGAGACCCGAAATTCCGACCACAGGCAGGCTCACTAATGGGTTTTTCAAAAAACTTATGTACGAATTAGATCGTTGGCTTTGACATAAAGACGGCGACGGGCTCACCACCTGTCACATTGTCCCAAAAATATCTTCGGTGAAAGGTGGGTTGAAGGGTCTTAATTATCTAGACTAGACCCCTCTACCCCTGTATCGCAAATTGCGTGAAGATAATGATATTTATTTATTTATTTTAATACTCATTCAATATTGTAATTGTATTACATAAAAAATAAATTAAAATGTGCAGATAAGGAATGACAAAAACATGTTATTATCTTTAAGTTAAGTACAACACTGCGATTCATCATACAAATTTATGATTCAAATCCCTAACCCTCAGCAAAAGTTTATACAGCGAGTTAAGCACGTAAGTCTATTTCATCAATGCGCTACATGATGTGCGTCAAAATAATTTACCAGAGTTATTCAACAGCTGATGGTTGTGTAGAGATTCATTGTGCGAGGAAGACGTCGATATATTCGTCACTGAACCGCTCACTGAACAACTGCACACCTGTAACATGAAGAGAAAGTCCATCGTCACTATTGTTTCCATTAAAATTTTTCTAATAGTAAAAAAGGTATTCATTTAAAATTAGTTGAGAGTAAGATGGATTGACAAATAAGGCCCTTTTAGCCGTCGGCATTTGATTACAGCGTAATAATATACCACCCCTCTTCCTTTTCGTGGGTGTAGTAAGAAACGACTAAGACAATGAAATATGAGCATCATGTTTGTAAGGTGGGATTGATAATGGGATCGAGTTGGGTCTTAGCTATAATTCATAAAAGCCTCATAAGGCTTTCTGTTCGGGCATTTGGAGATCATCGTAATTATAATTAAAGAGTTATTAAATATCCTTAGAAAAAATCAATGCTTTGATTTTGCTCACAAATAAAATATATCGCTTTGGCGTTGCCATCAAGGTAAAACTTTTTTTTAAGTTATATTATTTTATAAGTCTTTGTTTTGTGTGTGTGTGTATGTTGTATAAGTTTTTTATTATGTTTTATATATGTCTTTTAGTAAGTTTATGACGTAAATTATTCTACGCGTGGCACGTTGATTGAAAAGCCATTATCGGTTATGAAATGTCATTGAACTTTTCATTCATTGTCGACTTATCTATTACATTAACATATTAAATTATTGATTATTTAATGGAATTATAAAAGTAATTACTCGAGTTGATATTTTGTAAAGAAAATAATCTAATATTCCTTATCTAAATGTTTGTGATCACATTAACATAACGCACACCAGTAAGTCAGTGTATTAAAAGTCTCGACCACCCAGCGTAAAAAAAAATACAACTTTTGTTTTTTTTTTATTCTCAAGACAGTGTTCTCTATACTAGCCAGTTTAGTCTTTCGGACCCATATTTTTCCAAACCATTTTGGGATAACAAGACAGATGGAAAGCCTGTTGCCGATAAGCATTGGCTAGATCTTTCCTTATGAGGATTCGAACTCGTGTCTACAGACACTGCTATCGTGACACAAACACTGAAGATATAACACTTCTAATAAAAGTAGTCACCAATTTATCAAGGCATTGAAACGAAAATACGAACATCATACTTCTTCCGTGCTTTCAGACCATTAATAAGTACCAAGAAGTTTTCATTCTTCACAAGTTTCTTCAACCACTTCCTCGTTTTATACCGATTCATTATAACCGAGGAAAAGTTGTATAAAACTAAATGGCCACGCTTTACGGCGTCACGAGGAATACTGATAACAGGTTTATAATGATTACGCTACAGCGAAAAATTCTTACGTTCGCGATAATTTTACAAGCAAATATTTGTTTGGCCGCGTAGCAGAATAAATTCTGAAATAACTGCACTGTTGTCAACTTAGCGTACGTCAGAAGACAATGACGAGTGTTAAAGAATTTTGAACTGAACTATTAAAAGACTAAACTTTGGTAACGTTTGCTACCAGCTGCCTCGTCATCCGCGGCCTCCCTTTGACCGATTTTACTATCTATTTATCTATATATTTATCTATCCTCAAGATATCCCCGTATCATCCAGTACGCATAGTGTGTCCTAAACTGGTACAAGCAAAGCTTATTAAATAAAAATATGCTAATCTAATGACGATTTTCCGTGATCAAGTGATGTACATAACATGTATATGATGTAATCAACATTTATTTATTTATAATTATTAATACTTTTTAAGTCACGATAGCCGAATGGTTGGGTGGTCGGAATTTCTAGTCAAGAGAGAGTTGAAGAGAGAGGATGTACGAATTATATCGTTGACTTGGACATAAAGACGGCGACGGGCTCACCACCTGTCACGTTGTCCCGAAAATATCTTCGGTGGAAGGTGGTTAAATTGACTTAATTGTCTAGACTACCTCTGTCTACTCCTGTATTGGAAATACGTGAAGATATTTATTTATTATTTATTTAAAACTTTGACGCGCTCAAAAAGGTTTGATGGATTTGAATCTGCTACGAAATTTTATTATAAATAAATAGTGGGAAGGATAAGAATTACAGTAATTATTATATATGGCGTGTACAAATACATCAGTCATGTTTGCAGCTTACCCCACTATCAGTATCGGCGCGATGGTGCGGCGGCATCTCAGACGCGATCATGTGTATTTGATGAGCAGACTGTTGAACCCTGGCGACCATAGCTTCAACTTCATTCTGGGTATCGCATGTGAGATGATTACTGGGAAATTTAAAACATATTATAATTTGGTTTATTTACTTTAACAAAAATTGAAGTTAGAGGATAAAACTTCCCGCGAATATTTTTCCAATCTCTTTAGGTAAATATTTATTAAAACGATAATTATTACTAATAGAATCAAGGCAAGTTGACCACTTGATTAATACAATGAAACAGCTATAATGATTTTATCTTTGGCACTTTACTGTGAAATTCAGACACAAAATTTCTGTACTATTTAACTGTTTTAAGAAGCAATTACTTTGCATATCTTTGTATTGAAACGTGTATTCCTTTCGCCGCAATATAGGAGTGGGGTACGATAAAAGAAGATTAGAAAAAACTAAAAAAAAAAAACAGCCTAAAAATTGAAAAAAGTAGCTTTTTATGAAAACGGTAATTCCATCTAAGTGAACTAAGACTTTCTTTTAGACTCAATTTTTGATTGTAAAGTTTGAATATATCACTTATACAATTAAGACAAAAAATACAAAATAAAACTTATAAAGACATAATTTTCATATAACATTAATATTTAATTTTAGGTAGTACGCAGTGAGCGCGTATAAGTAAATATTTAAAAATAAAATCCTTTTGCATTTGCATTAAGCATTTGTTATTGCATGAAGCAATGATAGATCTAGGAGCGTATACGCAAGTAGTCATTTAGATAAGTGAACTTACTTCATATCTACTTCGTGTCTCTCTCGGAGTGACATGGAGCGCATGGGCCTAGTAAGGGCTAGCATTTTCTCTTGTCCTGCTGGACTCTTTTGTAGAAGTGTGTTCGCGTATATGTCGTTTCCTGAAAGCATTTAATATAAATTATAAAA
Organism: Sericinus montela; assembly: GCA_029286605.1. NCBI lineage: Eukaryota > Metazoa > Arthropoda > Insecta > Lepidoptera > Papilionidae > Sericinus > Sericinus montela. The sequence goes on from JAGSMR010000002.1 coordinate 3,369,319, forward strand.
TTGTTATAAAAAAAGTAAATTAAAATTCATTAATTATTTATTTTAATTCAAATACCGGTTTCACCTTTATGTCACCGGTCAGGTATTTGAGTTAAAATAAATAAATAGTGGAATAAGTAAAAGTGAATTTTAATTTATTTAATGAAGTTCCACGAAGAGACTGCAATCGTGAGTATATAAATTGCAACAAAGTATGAATATATAGTATAAATAATTGTAATAAAGCAAATTATTTTAAAAAATATTTTCCTCTTATTGAACGTATAAATAGTTTCATCACCCAATAAAAAGATCACAATCGCCACACTAACTAGGTGGATCTGTTATTGTACTCCCGGATATCTCGCACCGTTGCTTTATCATCTAACGAAATGCGATGTTCATAACTTTTATTTGAATTTTCATCGCTTTCGCGATTGGCGAGGCTGGGTGGTCGGAGTTCGGTTCGAAAGACCTGAGTTTGATCCCCAGGTGGCATGCTCGCTAGAAAAAGATTCTTTCAGAGGGCTCTGTGCATATGGAAATGAAATCAGGTTCAAGATTTTGAAAAAAAAATTTATAAGACGATTACCATTGACAAGTGGTCCATGATCCGCACCATCCTGCAATCTCCTCGCCGTGGAATCGGCCGCTTTAGCCATCGCTGTGATAGCACTAAATTTCTTTAAGAGTTGTCTTCTTCGGAAAGCTCGTTGTATGGTGACCGCAGCCCGTCTGGCTCTCAGACCTCCGTATCTCCTCTCTAGAATCTCCACTTGCTTGTCGAGGAGGTCTTGTGACATCTCATAACGGCTGGAATACAGACAGCAACACTTCAAATATTTCGTAATAGATTTCAGTTTAAAGAGAATGGTACAGCACAATTGACGTGGAAGAATTTGGTTTATTTATAAGGTTTATTCATGTACTGGCAATAAAATACAATTACGAAGGGAAGAGGAAACTAAAAAAGGAAAACTTTTTATTTTACTTCTCTAAGTTACTGTCACTAATTTTGAAAGAGCGAAAGAATAGAATTTTGCTTAAAAAGACTAAAAATATAATAGGGACTATTTATTTGTCGTACTCAAAGAAGAGTATCTAACAGAAGAATCGAATAGATTAAAACTTTCTACACATAGTTTTTTAAACAATTCATGCTCAAAAGTTTTCAGAATATATTAGGTTATATTAAAATTTTTAAAAGAAAATTTATTATTTTTAATAAATACACGATTGATGAAAATGGGAGCTTACTTTTAAGATCAAAATGTATCGTTTAATTGAATGAAACTACGAAAGTACATTTACAAAGTTATAAGTTATATAATTATGAAATTAATTAAAAAATATTTAAGACTGCATGACCTTGGTCATTATAAAACTCATAAATACTGCATGTTCTAACAAATAGCGATTAAAATTTTAGACGCAATTTTATTTACTCAATAATAATTGTCAAAATTTAATGTTACGGCCTATTTCAACGTTTAGTTATTAAAAGCTATTTAATTTAAATTAAATTCAAATATTAAAATTCTATAAAATTAAAAATTTAAATATTAATAAAATTTAAATAATAAAATTCAAAATATTAGTCGATAATAGTTATGAAAACCATGGCTTAATACTTTGTTATTATAATAAATTACATTAGAATTAATAAAAAACATAGCGCTCATTTGAAGTAGTTGTTATTTAAATTAGTTTAAAAATCAATTTTGAATTTACGAAGGAAGAGAGCAAAGGTGAGGTACACATTACAAGCATTCCTGAGGTGGGGGACATACCCTCTTGTCAATTTACCCCTTTTTGGGGGTAGACTCGGATCTTTTGGGGTTATGCCCGTTGTTCCAATGATCCCAACGTCTGTTCCACGCCTATGGAAGGAAATTAAATACACAAGTAATCCAGTGTAAAGTGTAAATAGTGATCATCCGATACATTGAAAATTGGGGCCTTTGATCTAAATGTACTATATATAATAGTATATTAAAGACAAACTAACCCTTCACCAAACTATTACTTACATTTTGAAAAATAAAATGAACATATGTAACAAATTAACAACTATACGTGCAGTACAATCCTTAATATTATTTTTCTTTATAGCTTTAAGAACAGTTGTTAAATTAACGTCCGAAGTTCCGTCTAAACATTATTAAAATAAAGTGACACTATACAAGTGCAAATATAATTGTAGCTTTCATTATAATGAAGTTAAATCAAGTATCTTGTCTGACTAGATAGACTTATCTAGATAAATTTACACACTTGTATTTCCGTTCTTTAAAAAAAAACTAAGAGCCAGAATACTGGGATATTTATGTCGACAGTAAAAAAATAAATGTGTCACTATAACCCTTGGTAATTTGGGTCAGGTCATCTTTTTAACCTCAAGAAAGCAAACCCTGTTTGTATACTGAAATCTTGCCTTTTCAGGTCACCTTGGTTTTTAATGACCTATAGACATGCCAAAAATGAATCTGTAACACCACGCTATGCAAAATAAATAAAATGCATTTTTTTAGTTTACTTTCTGAGTAAAATATGAAGCCTAAGGCGTTGTATTCTATGTATAGAGTCAATTGATGAACACACCGTTTTTCAAGGTGTCTATTTCTAAGGTCCCAGAGTTGATTAGCGGATGGATCAATGTAGAAAAAATGTTTTACTTTTAAGAAAATACAGAATTTTTCTCGGGTCTGGCTGTATCTGTTTACTTTGCGATCATAGCAATGTATGTAATGTTGTCCCTGTCTATGAATGTATGTAATATTTATTTATATTTTCTTAATTGCACCTTACAAAACGTCAAGAAACTAAGGCGGACTTAAGGCTGAAAGCTTTCTCTGTCTGTTAACCTTCAGGTAGTAGGAAAACGTTGATTTGTTTTTTATTTTTTTATCTGAGATATTTTATATTATTACTTCTGTACCAGTTTTCCTGAACTGCTGTTTCTTTTTAAACAAAAACACGGATAGTATGTACCTTTAACTATCCTATTACTACGAACCAAGGGACCAAGGGTCTTTCTGGGAAACTTAAATGGAATTGTTTAATGAAACCAGGAAATACTGATTCGATAAATTCATTCATAATTTTACTAAAAAACCGTGTTCATTTTACAATTATATCGCACTCCTCGATCCTCTGCAAAGTTTCAGAACACTTTTGCTGGAAATTAAACCATATACTAAAAGGATGTTTGTAAAGTACTTTTAAGGAGTCAAAATATTTCCCCATTACATTTTCTACGTTAACACACATACCTGACATTAAATAAATGATAAATAAAAAAAATATGTTGAAGCATCGCCACGGTACCGCGATGATTTTGTAAAATTTCTCTTTTATTAAATAACAGAAACCAGCATACAGCAACCCAGCATTGCTTATATGCTTGAATAATTCACAATATATATCAAATAAATTCATTTATACATCGATATAAGTAACATACATTACATTCATCGATAATATTTTTTATTATTAAGCCTCTCGCCTCTAATGGAGAAGTAACGAGAAAGAAATTCCATAGGTTCCCCCTGACTCTGTTTCATTAAACGTACCTGTTGTTGTGGACGGCCAAGCCAAAGCCCTCCGGGGGTGCGGCGATGTAGAGGGGCGGCGCCGGCTCCGCTGTCGCCGCGCACAGCCCAGCGCCCGTCGACGCGTTCGAAGCCGACGAGCATGACGAGTTCGAATGGTTTAGAGCTGGGGGGAAAAATATATAAATATCACTCAAAGTTCCTGACGGCCTGATACCCAGCGAGAACAGATGGCCAAATGTCACTTCTTTCAAATTCATCATTTTCTTCATACTGCCTCGTCTAGGTATCCGAGTACTCTCTTCGAGCACATTGCTTTTTGGTCACAAAGGTCTAGTCTGAAGTCCTTTTAACCCACCTTCCACCGAAGATATTATCGGGACAACGTGACAGGTGATGAGCCCGTCGCCGTCTTTATGTCCAAGCCAAAGATATAATTCCTACATAAGTTTTTGGAAAAACCCATTGGTACGAGCCTGCCACCTGGGGATCGAACTCGGGTCACATGACTCGAAATTCCGACCACCCAACCACAAAATTTTTTTTTCAAATTCATCATTTTCTTCATACACGCTCGTCTAGATATCGGCATATTCTTGACACCCCTCTTCGAGCACATTGAATTTTTACTCACATGGGGTTCGGAAGCTAGTCCAAAGCTAGTCAAAGCTAGCATAAGTAGATAAACACTTCCATGTAGTATATCAATCCATACTCAATATTATCGATATGAATGTAACTTTGTATGTCTTTACGCTTTAATAGCAAAACAAAAAAAACAAATATAAATGAATTTTGGTATAGAGGTAGCTTGTTTCTTAGGGATGGACATAAGATTCTCTAAAATCCGGAAAAACTAAATTTAGCGTGAAATCAAATCCCAAATACAGTTGTTGGGGTCATGCGCTATGAGTAAAGGCAAACCTTAACTCCTCAAATTATGGAAAACACGTTAAGCCGAACTTCAGCAGCTTTGACAGGTTTATGAAAAATAAAAAACACATCGACTTTTTAAAAAATGAGGCAGGCTTACCTGGCAGCGGGCGGTGTACAGCGGTGACGTATCTGTTGCCGTCCATGTAGCCCCGGTCGGGCTCCGAATTGTGGCCATGATGGCCACTGTGGATCGAGTGCTGGTGGGAGTAGAACCCGTCTGGCGGGTGTAGTGTCACTCCGCTCCCGGACTCCTCCTCGTCCACTTTTTGAGAGAAGCTGCGGACAAAGAAATCACATGTTATTACTCGATGTTTAAAAATCACTTATATATAAGTTACATATTAGTTGACTCTGTATTTACAGCTTACTGCTGTATTTTTCATAACTAAAATGGTCAGAGGTGAAAAACCTAAATTATGTAAATTTAGTTTTCAAGTCATATTTTACCAGAGCGTCCTTAAAAACGTGACAGGTTTGTCGTTATCTCAGTGTCTTCGCTTACACTATAAATCATACAAAAGTTTTTTATCTTCTAAGGTATTAAGAGGTCTAGATAATTAAGTCCTTTTGACCCACTGGCAACTGCTTCTGTGGGACAACGTGACAGGTAATGAGTCTATCGGTGTCTCAGTTTCCACGTCAACGATATAATAATACGTACTTTGTGTCTAAGTTTTGAAAAAACAATATGAAATCTAAATATCTTGGCGTAGACGTCTCTTTTATTTGAAATTGCTTTCTCTATCGACTGCTATTTAATTGTAATCTGTAACCGTGAATGGATTGATTATATAATGATAAAATGTCAAATAAAACAAAAAAAATGTCAATTCTCTTTTTTAAATCTTCATGCAATTTCCCAATATTGTACACAATATTGACACAAGACCTAGGCAATGAAGTCCTTTCAATTCACTTTCACTGAAGCTTCCCAGCTTACTTTGGGATGACGTCACAGGTGATGAGCTTATCGCCATTTTAGTGTCCAAGCCAAAAGTACAATATACCCACACAGATACAACACAACATATTCCTGGCACAAATGTTTAACCCCGTTTCAGCGTTTCAAGACGTTTCAGCTTTTAAACAGTAAAATCTGCATTAAAATTGGTTTATTCGTATGGCAGCCATGATTTCAGTCTTTATGTGAGGTCGTAGTGTACACAAAGACACATTTTACGTAATTAACATAATAAAATTAACGCAATAAACTAATTAAGAAATTAACTCCAAATATAATTCGGCTAAAATTGTTTCAAAGTTGCATCGTAATAGCCCTCCTATATTGATCCTTACAGTACGGTTATCATACGTTTATTGCAGGGAAAGTAGACGGCATTGAGGAAGTAATTTTTTAAGGCGAGAAACCTTTAGTTTCAACCAGCCAGTTTCAAAACGTTTTAATTTCCTAGATACTACCTGTTTGCGCTGAAAAAGTCCATACCGGTTCTAAGTGAAGGCGTAAGTAAAAAATATAACTTCTACAAGATAAGATTAAAATCGCCTTAGGGAACGAGAATTTACAGCTCGTATAAATTAAGCAAACTTAAACTTTAAAAGGTTTTATGACTGAAAAAACAAGGTGCTTATTTTTTAACATTGAATTATTTAAGTCTGGAAAAATAAGGTTCGCAACTACGCAACTAAAAAAAGTTTACGAAAATATAATATGATATGCGAAATCCCGTGGCTTTGTTAATGCATGCTAATGTTAGTTAATTTTCAAAAATCAGTTACTTATTAACTAAATAAATATCTTAACGCAATTCCCAATACAGGGGTAGACAGAGGTCTAATCTAGACAATTAAGTCCCTTTGACCCACCTCCCACCGAAAATATTTTCGGGACAACGTGACAGGTGGTGAGCCCGTCACCGTATTTATGTCTAAGTCAACGATAGTTTGTATATAAGTTTTTGAAAAACCCATGGTACGAGCCAGCCACCTGGGTATCGAACTCGGGTCTCTTGACTCGAAATTCCGACCACCCAACCACTCGGCTATCGTGACTTCTGATTTCTACTTATTAACTTACTATTAGATTATCGTGGAGTATAGAAAATCCATACGTCGAATCTTTCGTCACTTTGAAGTGTGTTATCAGAACAATCAGTAATCTCAAACAAATATTTGTTTAGTGTAAAAACTACTGATTCGTCGCCAGGGGCTTGCTAACAGAAGCAAACAACGAAGTAGGTAATATTTGTTGTTGACCAAGTAAAGGCAACGATTTAACTTGAGTTATATTCATTTCAGTTGTATGAAGGCTTACAATACACCGGGGAAACGCGTAGGATTTTCACGTCAAGGTAATATTGAATATAAAGCATATGATATTATGAACGAATCCATGTTGAAAATGTAAAATTTTTGTTTTATGTATGCCATCTTAATTCCTTATAATTCTTCTATTTCTGTTTATTGTTTGATATAACGGCTTGTAAGACTATATTTTACAAGACATAGTCAAGAGACTCTCAAGACTTACAAGAGTAGATTTGTTTAATCGTCTGAAATCTCCTACCACCTTTACTAAAAATAGGTATTAATAATGAAATATGAAATATGAATGATCCCCTTTTTATTATTGACTATAGTATATATTAAAAATGAGCATACCTGATTGTGAATATGAAGAACTCAAATACAATTAAAGCACTACAATATCTTGCATTTACAGTAAAATTAACTCACCGAGTGATTTGAATGCAACGGTTCGTGAGCAGGGTCCATTCATAAATAACCGGCAAATCGTGAAAACAGTACAAAGTGCCTTTATGGTCACAGTAAGTACGTTAGTATCATTCTTTTAATGCCGGCATTCATCGAACCATACAGAAATTACTATTAGGTCTATATAATATATGAGACTGTTCTTATTTCTCTTAGGGTATTAAGGAGCAAGGCTTACTTTTTAACTTTTAATACAATCATACTTAATAAGTTGGAAGGTGCCACCTCTTGAAACCCAACAAGAAATATATATCATAGTCTACATTACTTTTCCTTTCATTCATTGATAACAGATCCAGGAAGGCGAATTTATGACATACTTAAAAAAATTTGGTGTAAAAACATTTTTTTCTAATCTACCTTAAAAACTTGTTCACATAAAATAATAATAAAACCGATTATCCACTTTCATTGTACTGAAATTATCCACGCAATACACAGTAGAACTCAATTTATTCAATTATAAACACTAAACTGCAAAACATAAGGTTGATTGTATAATATATGAACAGAACACTATATTATCCGATGTTACAACATCACATATTGTTAAAGCAGTACAATAACGTTGTGCGCACCTTGATAATGACTGAGAGCAGTCGTCCGATACAGACGGTCACTGTAACCGCATTAGCGCAACTTTACCGCATTATTTTAATTACGTTATCCAGTCGAACATCGTTCACGTTTCATGCAAATCACATAATCACATATAATTTTGTGTGTATCGCCAACGAATCTATTACAATTCATCGACCTTAGTATTGGGTGTTCGGTTAGACCTTATTGGCTAGGGACGACCCGATAGCCTAATAGATAATGACCGTGCCTTCGAAACTTTGAGTTGCTGTGTTGAATTTCGTTAGGCGCAAACATTTGTATGATGAATATGAACGTTTTTATTTTAGTCCTGGATGTTTATATTTTTATATGAATATATATTTATGTAACTGTATATGTATATAAGTATATTGTACCGCTTAGCTTAGCTTGGGCAAGACGTCGATAGGCTCACCAAAGTGGGTCGTAAGGGCTTCATTGTTTAGACTTTTGGCTACCCAAGTATGGGAAATTTCGTGAAGATGAAAAAGACAGACAACTTCTTATTTAAGTGGCGGTGGACGTCTGACCGAATTTAATTAAGAAAAAAAAATCTAGTAACGTAACAAAATACGATGTGGAACTATTTTTATTAATATCATTTCAGAACTAAGAACTTCATAACTTATTCAACATTCACAGTGTGACGACTAATGGTGTGCCTCGAGGAAATAAATTTACGTAACATCGCGATATATCTAAATCCGTTAAGGCATTAATTCCGCCTTTTATGTCCGCCTGTAGCAAATTGCAAGAAAGATTAAATAACAAACATTATTAATACAAAACAATGAAAACATCTTTACGAACAGAAAAGTAATATGAATAATATCATCGATAACATTGCGACGCCTACAAAGAAACGCCAAACAGACCCTTACATCTGTGCAGATTTTGATTTCATAAATTCTATCGCAAAACCAGTGACAATTTATTTTGTTACTTGCAAGTATTTAGACAATTTATTTTGTTACTTGCAAGTTTATTAGAGGAGAAACACTTATTTAAAAAACCAAAACCCTCAAATTATTATGTACATCAAATTATTTTTGAGAAACAAGTTACACCCAAGTAAGAGAGCTAAATTATTTTATTTATTCAACAAAGCTATGTTACTAATCCGTAAAACTGAAAATAATCCAGAAGGCGCTACGAGTAAACAAAGGCATAACTCGAAACTTTTTCACATTCCAGAACTAACACTGGCACATTCTCCCGGGAATTATATCAAAGGAGATGAAAGCGAGAAATGGCTCGATAAATGTCTCTGCAGACTTATTTGGACGGACATAATAATATTACAGGAGTATGAAACCAAAAAGCAACATAAAAAGTATGACGCTAAAGTTTGGAATATAATGACGTAAATATGACATAAATGGGACTCCAGAGGTTTAAGAAACGAATTAGCTTAAATTAAGAATTCACTGTAAACACGGCATACTGACACGAATTCATTCGAATGACATTCGCTAGAGAGCAGGCGAGCATTTCGGTATAAAGTTGCACGACCTTCACATAGAGGTGGATTGCAGTTTACATCAGTAGGAAATGATTTGGTCCGGTCAATTAATTTCCTACGTCCCCGCGTTTTCATACATACATACATACATATAATCACGCCTCTTTCCCGTAGGGGTAGGCAGAGACCACTTCTTTCTACTTGCTACGATCCTTACATACTTGTTTCGCTTCGTCCACTTTCATTATTCCCTTCATACATTCTCTTCGATTCAGGGTACTCTTGACCTGGCCTTTTTTCAGGACGTCCCTGATTTGGTCTTGAAACGTCCGCCTAGGTCTTCCCCTTCCTACACTTCCATTCACACTCGCCTTTTATGCTTTTTTCGTCAATCGTTCTTCATTCATTCTCTCGACATGGTCAAACCATCTCAGCATACCTTTCTCAATTTTAGTCACTACATCTTCTTTCACACCACAACGTTTCCTTATTTCACCATTCCTTATCCTGTCGCTCAGTTTAACTCCTAACATACTTCTTAATGCTCTCATCTCAACTGCATTTACTCTGCTTTCATGTTTCTTCTGCCATACCCAACTTTCACTTCCGTACATGAGTGTCGGAACCAAAACTCCCCTATGCACAGCCAAACGAGCCTTGTTAGACACCCTCCGACTGCTCATAAAGGAGTGCAAAGCTCCATTCCATGTTTCCTGCATTCACTCTTCTTTCAATATCACTCTCACACTTTCCATCTCTTGTGAACTTTGAACCCAGATACACAAACTCATTCACCTGTTCAATGTGTTCATCTCCAATCACTATATTGCAGTCTGTCATGACCTCATCTCTTTCAAACACCACTACTTTCGTCTTCTTTACATTCATCTTCATCCCCTTTCTAACAAAAGCTTCACTCATAGCAGTTACCATCTCCTGCAACTCCTCGGCTGAAGACGCAAGTAATACTTGATCATCAGCATAGAGAAAACATTTGACGAGTAACTCATTCATTCTCAACCCACTTTCATTCTCTTTTAAATCTGTCAAGCAATTGTCCATAAACAGATTAAACAGCCACGGTGACGCTACACATCCCTGGCTAACACCTTTTTCGATATTAAACCATTCAGTGTATGCCCCGTTTATCCTTACACAAGCACAGGAATCCCTATAAAGAGATTGCAATGCTCGTATGAGGATACTGCTGACACCTTTCACGGACAATGCTGACCACAATTCATTTCTCACCACTCTATCATAGGCCTTTTCTAAACCCACGAACGTTCAATAGACCTTCTGGTTTTAGCCAGACACTTTTCGGCTATGCACCGCAAGGAAAAGACCTGATCCGTACACCCCATTCCCTTTCTAAATCCCGCTTGTGCATCCCATACTTTTCGTCCGTTTCATTCACAACCCTTTCTATCAACACTTTCGCATACAATTTACCGACGACGCTGAGAAGGCTTATACCGCGGTAATTTACGCAGTCCTGCCGTGACCCTTTTCCCTTATATAATGGCACGATTACGGCTTTGCACCAGTCTCCCGGTACTTGCCCATTTTGCCAGCACAAATTGAAAAGGCGGTACAGCTGACTAGCCACTAAGCCCTGTCCAGTCCTCAGCATCTCGACGGTAATCCTATCATATCCGGCAGCCTTACCAAATCTCATACTTTTCAACGCTTTTACTATTTCATCCACGCTTATCTCACTGTCACCAACATTTATATTAATCATTGAAGGTGCCGGGTGTTGTACCTGCACTTCCTCTCTTTCAAATAAACATTCAAAATACTCTTTCCATCTCTTTAACACATATTCTTCTCCTTTTATAATGCTCCCATCTTGACTCCTGATTGTATTCAGCTCCGAGGTAGAGGTTTTTCCTCTGGCTGTATTGACGGATTTCCAGAAAAACTTGATGTTTGACTGGAAATCTTCAGTGAGCCTCCTATCAAAATCATCCTTTTGTTCTTCTTTCTTTGTAGTCACAACATCTTTCGCAGCTGATTTGAATCTTTTATACTTCTTTCTTGCTTCCTTTATCTCGTCATTCGTCGCCTTTTGAAGTTTTTGGTTAGCTTTTGTTGCTAACCAATCCAACCACGCTTTCTTCTTTTCTTGCACAGCCTTTTGTACATCTTTATCCATCCACACATTATACTTCTTTCTTCCTTTCCTTCGTTTAGGAAAGGATGTGTGGATCGAACTCGGGTCTCTTGACACGAAATTCCGACCACCCAACCACTCGGCTATCGTGATAATAGATTGAAATTGCTTAAAAAAAGGGAGTACTAAATATAATTTGCTCATGTCTGACGGACGATGGTAATTTGTCACAATCATTCTGAAAACGATGAAAATCGAAGAGACAAGACATTTAGAACTGTGCATTCCCACGGGACAGAGTAGTAAAAATGTTTTATAAAAAACTCTACTCTACAAAGTTATTTGCACACGGATACGTAACAATGATAATTGTGCACATTGGATTAATTATGACTCCCAGAACGGAAAAACATTCATCAGACAATTTGTTCACTGATTTCATTTATTATTTATTTGACGTGGTAGCCAGAGAGAACAGATCGCCGAGTGTCACGATCCTTACATACCTCTTTCGCTTCTTTCAGATTCAACATTTTTTTTACACATGTACGTCTAGGTATCCGAGTACTGTTGACCCTCCTCAAGGATTTTAGGTGGGAAATTTATGGAAAGCTTATATTGAAATTTAATTTAAATAATGGTTGTGTCATGTCCTCCTGGCTGTTCATATTGTATCTCGACAGCTGTTTACAGAAGCTGAAAGATAGCTGTTTGGGTGTGAAATTGGGTGACATAAAAGTACATTGTCTGCTGTATGCCGATGACGCAGTGCTTATTGCACCGTCAGAGGCAGAACTGCAGGCATTAGTCACGTGTGTGAAAGAGGAATGTGAAAATAAAGGTCTCTGTTTGAATGCTAATAAAACTAAGGTTCTGGTATTTGAAAGGGTAGAAGAAAGAACGAAGTGTGAAATGGGTAAATCAGGAATGTCCAGAACAGTTGAATGAGATTGTGTAATTGGGCAGTGCTTTTAGCTGGGATGGAAGATGTGATATAGATGTGGACAGGCGTGTCGCTGCAGGAAACAAGGTCAACGGTGCCCTGACTGCGTTAGTCCAAAGGCAAGGTGTAGAGAAAAATGCACGCCTTGCGATACATAACGCAGTGCTGGTACCGACTTTGTTATATGGTAGCGAAACCTGGGTATGTCAGAAGAAGCATAAAAGCAGGTTGAATGCAATGGAGATGCGATCTCTTCGTAAAATGTGCGGCCGACCGGAAGCGAAAAGAAGAGATTCGCAAAATGGTAGGTTTGAAAGATGACCTTATCACTAAAATGGATAAGGGCGTGCTTCGATGGTTTGGGCACGTTGAGGGAATGAGCGAAGACCGAATGGTGTAGAAAATATATAGCGCGAAAGTTGATATTAAAAAGGGTCGAGGTAGGCCGAGACTAACTTTTGAAGACCATGTGAGCAAATTTCTCGAAGACGGGGAGGGTCAAGTGTACTCGGATACCTCGACGTGCATGTATAAAGAAAATGATGAATCTGAATGAAGCGAAAGAGGTATGTAAGGATCGTGACACTTGGCGATCTGTTGTCTCTGGCTACCCCGTTAGGGACTGTGAGTGAAGATAAATAATTTAAATAAACTCTTAAACTTTTTTAAAAAAAACTTATATTTTCTATTGTTTCACGATTTTGTCAAATCGCTAAATTAACATATTTAAAACTTCGCATTGAAAAGAAAAAAATTACATTCTTTCGATAATCAACATAATTTATTTGCAACGTTTGATTTTTTACGATGTGTTAACTAAAATTAAGCACAAGTATAACAGAACATGTTTCTGCTTGAGTCAGAACATATCCTAATAATATATAACATATGGTATGATGTATGAATTTCAGTATGAACACAGGTGTCTAGATTACATCGCTTTCTTACATATACAGGTAACAAACAGACAGTGGATTGTTTAAAAGCTAATGTTAATTAAGGCGGCTTCTATTCAAGTCACGTCCAAGGTACTATCAAAGGATCTGTCCACTTTACTATCTCTTAGGCTTCATGGAATCACTTTGGCTTTCTAATTTTTAAGGCAAGCTTTGTTTTTACGATCAAGAGGTTAATTAAGTTTTTTTTATAAAAGCCACGAGGGAAAGTATTTATTCAAAGTGAAAACAGGTTCTTTCGTTAAAGCACCGTTTATCGTACATTCTGCAACGTTATGAAATTAAACGGCCACTTCAAGGCTGCAGTCTGATTTTCGTTAAGGATTTCTCTATAAGCTGGTATTATTATCCACAATTTAAATTTCTTTAAGGATACGTCGTTCATATTCAACGGGATACAGCATTCATTCTGTATCACGTAACCGAATAACGATTTATTAATATATTTTTTGTTTGTTACTAAAATCTATAATTATTATTTTTAATGTGTGGTATCTATTGCATAAAAGAAGACGTTACCTACTTGTTAACTCTGTATTGCGGCTTAGAATACCGCTCTTAGCTTAGTTACGAATTAGAAAGTTTAATTGTGCCCTACGCTTTATTATTTCATTTTGTCTACGAGAATTCCTAGATGGTGATAATATAAACAGACATATCCATTATGTATGAATAAATAGTAATAAATAATACATATCCACGACTCGGGTACAGATTCACTACGAAGGCAGAATCAATACAAATCTGAGGAAAACTGAGCCCGAGTTTCTTCAGGCCGTCAAAAAGGTATCAGCCCGTATCCATCTCCAAAATATGAAATTTATTAGTTTAGTTTTTATTTCTTAAAAAAAAAATTACATCTAAAAATAAGGTAATATGTAGGTATTATCTGCCAGTCAACCCGTGGCTGGGGGATTATCTCATCTCACAAACATATTAGAATTTATTGTACTGTACATATTAGAATTTACTGTACCATTGACAATTTAGATGTTTTGTTTTGTAGTCTATTTGGTGCTATGCATAAATACGCCTTTTTCGTTGGAAAAAACTACACCCTTATCACTGTAACTGGAAAATTTTCAACAGATTATTCAAACTTGTTTCCAATTTTTTTGCCGAATTTCTGTTTCGAATGAATACCAGCAGCCAATTCATCTTTTAATAAGACTTGTAACTTGGAAAATATCCAAAAATATTCTATTTTATATTTGTATTATAAATTGAATTGCGAAGTAAAATTTAGCTAAAGGTCATAGTTAGGTCAGATTTAGTTGGGTAAAATTTATTTGGAAGTTTTGAGAAATAATCGTGGACGTGTTTCCGTGATTAACTTGCAACATCCGAATATTTACCCCTACAAACAAAGCTAGGCAATTATTCTAGCAAAAAAAAAAATAAAAAAATATCTTCACGCAATTCCTAATACAGGGGTAGAGGTCTAGTCAAGACAATTAAGTCCCTTCGACCAACCACCGAAGATATGTTCGGGACCACGTGACAGGTGGTGAGCCCGTCGCCGTCTCGATGTCCAAGCCAACGATAAATTCTTACATAAGTTTTTGAAAAACCCATTGGTACAAGACTGCCATCTGGGGATCGAACTCAGGTCTCTTGACTCGAAGTTCTGACCACCCAACCACTCGGCTATCGTGAATTATTCTAGTAATTTTGTAAATCTTTCCATAGAAGTTTATAATAATTTCCAGTGACATGACGACTTCAAATATGAGCGGCAGTAGCCTAATGGTTTAGGGTGCGGACTGCACTGACGTCGCAGGTTCGGGCCCCGCCATTCGACTATTGACGTAAACTAACTCCAGACACAAGCATTGCAGTTTAATTGGAGTGGTTAACAGGAATACTAGTAATGTTATTCGGCATTGCTAGTATTCTTTTAAAAAAATATGTTTGGTGGGTAAGATAAATCCGTAGAGGTTGTAAAAAAGTTTATTGTAATAAAAAAAGAATAAATAGGTGATCCCTTCAGAGTTGTTTTAATTTTTCTTTATTTATTTTACTGTCATTTGATATGAAATATTGTTTAAAAATAATATGATAAAGAGCATACAGACGGAGTTTCTTTTATCTTTTTATTGTCCATTAAAAGAAACCCATTACGAAACGGAGGTAATTAATAAAAAAATCATGCCGTTTGATAGATGAAACGTATGTTTACTATGTCATAGAATAAATTATGTGATTTCATTAAATCTGATGTAATTTTAAAAGCCATTTTCAGGGACATTGTTTATATGAAACGACAGCATAATGGCTGTTAAAAGACATATAACGAAATTGGCAAACTGGTATGTTGAACTGTCGAGACTAACCATAAAGCTTGGTCATTTATACTGTTTTGAACATTCAAGATTGGTAAACACAAACACACATACGCAAAATCTTGTAAAGCATAAACAAGTATTAAAAACACTTCATCGGTGAGCATATAACTGGAGTTTCGTTCGCCTGTTTCTTCTACCTTAGAGGAATATCATTACTAAACGATGGTAGATTAAAAAATGACTATTGATGGATGTAACGTATGTTACTAGTAAGTAACATACATTACGATCGAAGTATCGATGGGTAAATGATTTGATTTGACTGTCTACTTTTATCTTTATTCCGATGTGTATGTCAATATTATTTAAAAACTAATTATATACGGATACTATAATATTGTTTACAGGAAAAGGATAAAGAAGTTACGAGAGTGAACCTGAAAGTTAAAAAAGTTATTAAATTAATTTACGCCATTTCGACCCATGTATTACGTAGGTTGAAATGACGTAACATTTAAGATAAGTTATTGCCTGGAATCACTTCAAAAACCTACACAACAAACGCCCGTTTAAGCTACGCTATTTAATACTTAATACAAATATATTTCGTGTCTGTTTGTCCAAATAAATGTTACTGGAAACTAAAATGGTGGATATATAGTATAGTATATTTTTTATTGTGCGCCATAAACTAATCAAATATTAAAATAAATTAATTAATTAAAATGGAATAAATAATTGTTGCTAAAAATTATCAATAATAACAAAGTGTAAGGTAATGATTCCTGACGAATTTACGGCAGTTATTTGAGGAGTTCATTCCATCAAATTATGGCTTTGATTCTGAAGGAAATTTTAGATTGTGGTTCTAATGTGTAATTGGCAGTTAGTAGATATTAGTTTATAGCCTCGCTTCATCACTGTAGGGGTAGTCACGATCCTTATTCAGGTCTTTTCAGCTTTCGGGATAATGACACTGGAAAATATACATTTATATAAATACATAACATTAAAATCAATATATTCAATCACGTAGTATAGAACTTATAGCTATCATGAAGAATCTTAATTCTTAATTTCTACGAGTATGAACTAAAAAAAGCACGAGAGTAAACTCGGAGGCAAAGCACCAGTCAAACTAATAAAGGGATTATTATGATCCGATATGATTCAGACTAAACCCACGCTTTACCATATTAGGTATTTCAATTCTGAAATAACTTTAGAGTACTTGAGACATACCCAATTTGTTCAATGAAACTCTAGACATGTGAGATACATATGGAAAAAAACATCAAAGCTGTACAATGAAAACCTTAATAAAAAAATAACCTTAACTTATAACTTAATGAAGAGACAAAAAGTGTGTTGTTTACAAAGGCAAAAAAGCGCGTATACGCATAAAATATCTGCAACCACCTTTTTTTCAATTGGTGTTGTAAGAGTGGACAAAGAAAACAATCATGAAAATCACCTCAAATTTGAAGAATAAAAATCTAAAACTTGCAAACACTGTTAAATTCAAATACTTCAGTTGTCTTGCATGTAAGACTCGGTTAGCCATGATTTAATAAAGTTAATTCAGGACTTTAAAAAATAGCTAATTATACCGTCAACTATGTAAATGAAAAATTTGTAACCGAAAAAGAAGTTATAAAAAAAATTATAATACATGAACTATTTTACGTAGGTTGTACATAAATTATTTTTCGCCGTTCAGTCGAAGGTCAAATGAGACACAGTGAATAAATATGGTTGTCTCAACATTTCGATAAACCTACGCGTGTATGGATATACAAATATGAATGAGACGGCGATGGATCGTGTGTTTCTATTTAGCGTCGAGAATATCAACGGAGCGTCACGACTCCGCTAGTTAGAAAGCTGGGAGACCGCTCTTAAGTATTACAAAATGAACAGTCGTATTGAATGGCAGTACTATCATTTTCATGCAAACAGAACCAGGCTGGCTAGGTCAATCGCAGCGAAGAGTACTAGGATATAAGAAATTGAATGATAGACTAAACTATTTATCGTAGCATATGACTGATGTTCAGCTGGTAATATTCCAGACAGCAACATTTACTACTGCTAGTCAAATCCGACGAGCT
The DNA here is from genome assembly GCA_029286605.1 of Sericinus montela. Lineage (NCBI taxonomy): Eukaryota > Metazoa > Arthropoda > Insecta > Lepidoptera > Papilionidae > Sericinus > Sericinus montela. The sequence goes on from JAGSMR010000002.1 coordinate 3,386,991, forward strand.
CAGCTTTCACCAAAACAAAAAAATCAAATAGTAATCAATGATTGGCTAGAAATGTTGATAGGTCTTAGCATTTAAAGTGTTTGTTAATATATTAATATATAATAACCGTCGTGAAACCGAGCCGCAGTGACGTGTGGCCGAATTTAGGCAGTAAAATATAAAACTTTTTATTTTTATTAATAAATATTCTACAAAAATGAGTGAAATTAGACAAAGAGTTATTGTATTTTAAAAATGAATGCAAACCCACAATAAAATGACTTCTTTATGTCAGGAATATTTTCTCCCACAGAACTCAGTCATCCAGATGCTTATTCCACCTATAGTGGCCTACAGAAGTCTTACCGCAGGGTATGTTTTAATGAGTTTCATGTACCTCTCATAATGAGGAGATTTCAGGCCACTGTAGCTTTGTTTACTAATTGCTCGGTCTGATGCCCCTTATAACAAATTTAAATACAAATAATCTATCGCACAAATCCTGCGTCCTAAGTATTTAGTTACGTAAATGCTTTAAACGAATACCTTGCAACCAATATCGAGACTAGCATGTACTCGGACATTAGAACAGAAAAATTACTTTGTAGAATAAATTAGTTACAATAGCCGTGGTGGGTGGTCGGAATAGCGAGTCAAGAGACCTGAGTTCGATTCCCAGGTGGCAAGCTCGTACCAATGGGTTTTTCAAAAAAAAAACTTATGTACGAATTATATCGTTGGCTTGGACACAGGCGACGGGCTCATTACCTGTCACGTTGTCCCAAAAATATCTTCGGTGGAAGGTGGGTCAAAGGCAATTAATTGTCTAGACTTGACCTCTGACTACCCCTGTATTGGGAATAGCGTGAAGATATTTATATATTTATTTTTATAAGAACCTTATTTATCAATGCTTTAATACAAATAAGAAATATGGTTGGTAGGTGCTATAAATATAGTAAAATGTACAAAATATTAAAAATATCTGGAATATCTGTAAAGCAGTCTGTAATTAACTACAATCATCAATCTTAATATCCACCAAAGCTCGTAAAAGTCCTGACATAAGTATATCTTTTTCCTCACCAGACGATATAGCGCATACCCTGTGCCACTAAATCTTATTAAACAATACATAAGTTAAAGTAGGGCACACAAGCAAATAGAACATTATCCACAACAATAAGATTGACCAACCTTCAGTTTCCTTGAGTATCTTCATAAAACCTATATTTGCGGTGTATCCGTACTGCATTTAAACTAATAAAAACACAGCATTGTAACCTAATTCCTGACTAGTTTTTTTAATGTCGCCTTCAAAGATCCCCACAATGCCAGTGCCATATAGAACGTTTCAAAACACCACAGCACTCAAGGTCGGAAGTCCATCTTCTACATACTCGTATTTCGTTGCGTTGAGGTGGTGGTCAGGATTGTGTGTTAAGTACTAATCCTTGCGAAAAGCTTAGTGATATATAGTCATCGCAGATTCCATCATGCAGACAGATGGCGAGCGTTGAAATTCAGAACTTCCAAATACTTCGGCTGTACGAGTATTATAATATAAAACCAAACCCGAGTTCTATAAAATGGTGAAACTGTCCAAGTGAATTTTACTCTTTGCGGAAATTTCAATTTCTCAAATTTCATATTCAAACTAGAACGGACACACTGAAAGCTATTTCCGATTTCGAAAAGACAAGCGCTTCAAAATATCATTTCCTAAAGCAGTACACCGCATAGCTCGAAACGCAAATAACAAAATCATGTGCATGCATGCAGTCCGGACTCAACACACAGGACCAAGTTCAAATTTACATCAAACGTTTGTTCGGAACTGCGAGCTTTTGCACCCGACGGCAACAACTTGTTGGGAACATTTTCGAGTTTGTACTTTCAAACTTTATAAATGGAATCCACGAATGAAATGTTCGTTACATTGAAACAAAAAACCTACCGGTACAAGCAAACAATTGTTTATGCCGACGCGAAAAAAAAAATCCAAAAATATTGTTTAATTATATTTAACTGAGCATATAATTCTATAGTTATTTTAATAATTATCCAATCATAAATATAAATATAAAATAATTCAAATAAAAATGTGCACAATGTGCAAGAATGAAATATAAGAAAAGAAAGAAAGAAACAACAATCGCAAGCATTAACAAAAGACATACTTCTTAACTAGGATAAAATGAGAAATACTTCTCTTATTTTGAGTGGAATTTTTTGTGAAATTCTCTTATTTGAGTACTCGGGTACCAAAAGGTTCGTATATGAAGAAAATTATGAATTTCAAAGAAGCGAATGAGGTATGCAATTATCATGACACTGGGCAATACGTTCTGTCTGACTATCCCACCAAGGACTTAGCGTGAAGATTACAAGACATCTTCTTTAATTTTACGCACTAACTACTTTTTACAGTGGTAGAGCCACGCATCAGCATTTGTTGTTGCATGAATGGGCCGGCTCGACCGGGGAAGTACCACGACCTCACAGAATACCGGCGTAAAGTAGAAGTCTTAGAAACTTCTACGTTTCGTCTGGTGAGTGCAGGTAACCGGAGGCCCACACAATCCTCTCCCCCAATTCTTGGCACTCTAAGGCCGGCAACGCATCTGGTGTTCATGGGCGGCGGTAATCACTTACCATCAAGTAAGCCACCTGCTCGTTTGCCTCCCTTTTCTATAAAAAAAAAACTAAACAACACTAGTATTATTTAAGTCGTTATGGTGTAAATGTTAATGTTTTAAAATGTTGATCCTTTGCAAATATTGCGTATACATAACATTTTTAAAAAATACTCTGATTATAAATAATCCGATCCCAAGTTAAGTACTTATATACTTAATAATAAGCTTTAGTACTTGTGTTGTGGAATCAAATACAACAAAGGTACCACAGACACCCAACGCCGAGAAAATGTAGAAAAGTGGTTTTCTATCTTGACCCAGGAATCGAACCCGGGCCTACAGAGCTGGTGGCGCCTTAAAAACGGTAAGGTACGCCAATCTTCCACGGATATCGTTAATTTAAAACTCTCTTTTCTTCTTTTTGTTTTCTATGCCTGAGATAACGTTGCAAACTTTCAAACCTCACGTTTATAAATAATTGTGCCAAAAATTTTCAACAGCAGTAAGGAATGAAAGGTGTTTCGTGAAAACAACAACGGAAATTAAATAACTTAGATTATGAACGAACAAAAAGGAATAAATAAATGAACATACATTACAAAGAAAACAATAAATGCTCCAATAATATTCCAATAATTGTTTATTTCTCTTTTGTTTTTCATTGAAAAAGTGAATGTTTACAAGTGTGTACCAATGAATTTAAATATCATGCAGTTTCACTAAGAAACAACAATCTCAAGTATAAATTACATAGAACATACAAAGTACATCTTAAATCTCTTTCTCAAAGGCCGGCAATCGCACTGCACGCATCTGCTATTCCTCTGGTATTGCGGGTGTTCATGGCCGGCGGTAATCACTTACCATCACGTGAGCCATTTCTCTGTGTCGTATCACAGGAATGTTAAAGTCCATATTAAATAGTAATTAATTCTTTTTGCAGAACTTAAAATTTGACACCTTTCCCTCTAAAATAGCTTGTTCTGTGAATGTTTCCAATCCAAGAAACGACAACTACAGGAAATATATCATGTGCCAGTATATCCATCCGCAACAGAGCCTGCCAATTAATTCTCCGAGGCTTCCGTTTCTTGGCGCTCAGCCAGGAACAGTCTCGTAAATTGCAGCGCATCGAAAACCGCAGCATGACGAAATACACTATTTGATGGATGCCCCCGATTTCCTTCAAAACAACGACAGGACGATATTTTGCAGTGCCAGAAAGACTCATTCCTACGTTTTTAGTGCCGCACTATGGATCAATTCTACTTTCTATGTCAGCTGCAGTACATAATATATGTTATAATTTATTTATTACACTATAATATCATTCTTCTTCTCTCGACCATGTTATCCTAATGTGAAAGTCATATCAAATAATTCTCGGCGATAGACTCACCATCTATCACGGTGTATCAATTAGCTTTGGCGAAAAGTGGGTCGGAAGGACTTATCTGTCTAGACCGCAGTATCGGGAAATGAGTGGTTACTTTTGTGATTTAAGTAATTTTGTCTCTAGATTTAAGTGTAATTACTTCATACAGTACAGTACATATGATTATGTATATTGTATTGTAATCTTTGTTTTCTTATAATAAATAAAAAAATCATTCATAGGGAGTAGTACATTTTAATGTTATTGATTAGATTTTTCATTATCATATCATAATATTAAACATCAAAGCTCTCGTCACGAAAACACCAAGTATGTGTTTCAGTTTTATTTGTTAAATGGAGCGCGACATCCCCTCCATTGTTAAAGAGACTAGATGGTGGGGGCTGCCTCCATTCTGTTGTCGCTCCAAGTTGATTAATACGCCTGAATGCACCCGCCCGTTGCAGGAGCGACCCAGTTTTGTAATGAAGAAAAAAAAACAGTTTATTATTAAATTGGGTACGCGAAGTCCATAAAGGAAGCGAAAGAGGTCAAAAAATTCTACGAAAATCTATATCTTTGAGCTCGAGTCATGCTTTCTGATAATAAATCACTTCTATGACCCTTAATCCAAGAAGTTTCAGTTTAAGAAGGAATAAGCCTACATAAGACGCTCAAAGCTGTGAGTGAGTCTGTTACTATGTATATTAATTTTATCTCTCTCTAAAGTGGTTCCTTCATCACTGAAGATCGTGGCCATAGTGATATAAGCCAATTTCCTAGACGATTTGATTCCATCGGCTATTTTCATGTTTGCCTCCGCATTGCCCGTTAAAGTTGCAAAGTTGCCATTAATGACTGGAATTGTTCGCCACGTGGCTACTGTTTAAGTTATCGAACACAACATTTCATTAACATGCGATAGTTAAATGGGGCTAACTTACATAGGTCTGTTTTTTCAATAATAAGAATGACTTATCAGTCAACTAAATTGAAACTCGATAGAATATAGAATAATACGGTTTACTCAATAGTTCTTATTTTTTTTATTTAAATTGATTACGATTTATGACGTAAACATTTTATGTTGACATTATCGTTAAACATTTTGTTAGTTACGGTCAAAGTCTACAGTTTCTAATAGATGTAACGTTTTTGGTTAATCATATTAATATTTGCTCTGATTATTTGGAATGAGGTCAAGTTTATGGAGTTTATCTCTTGAATAAGTGTTGTTTTTGGCTCTCACCCAGATACGATTTACCGCTCGTTAGCGCCATGCGAAAGTCACGATAGCTGAGTAGATAAGTAATTGGAATTCAAATCAAGAGTCTGAAATTCGATCCCAGGAGGACGGCTAGGAACAATGCCTTTTTCGAAACTTTTATATGATTTTTGTCGTTGGTTTTGTTGGACGACAGGACCTAAATAAGCTACGAAATGTGTGTTAAAACTACTGAAATATCTGAACCTCTGTCAACCCCAGTGTCAGGAATGTAGATGTGTTGTTAGCGCTATACAAATTAATTAAGTTCCTATAAGAAGTACCTATATACGAAAAGTAGTCCTTGAAATGACTTAACCATCTATTAGGTTTCTTGATGGACTTTTGGTGCGAACTGAAAGGTTCACGTCTTACTCTTATATTCTTGTGGTAAAGCCAGAGTGGCAGAGCCTGATTCTGTATGAATAACCCGGACCACATCTTTGTAGAATAAAAACATAAAAACAAAGGCGAAAAAGAATAAGTGTACAATTTGCAGTAATTATTTACTGTGAATTTAAAAAAATATTTAAAGAATTTAAAATAAATTTTATCGTCTCCGTAAACAAACATAAAAATTATGAGACCTGGGCGTCATTAAGAAATTTTGTTTTACATTTGACCATAAAAATTTCTAAATCAACTCATACCTTACTTCGTTAATTTTTAATATTAAATATACCGATTTATGTTTTGAACGTAACTTCTAGAAGAGCTTAACGTTAAGTTTTAAATATAAAGTAGGTTAACGAGGGATGCGAGTAAGGCCTCTTTCTAGCTAGAGCAAGTATTTAATATATTACGCGTTAATATTGTAGCAGACCGTGGGCACAGATGAAAAAATTCTGCAATAGAATGATAAGGTATAAAAGACCTCCTTGTGTGTATATATAAATTTATAAGTACACATATAAATCTTGTATATTATAAATTTGTAAAAGGGTCATGTCTGTACATTGAAGATATTTGAGTGAAACCAAGTGGAATAGGTTTCTAGGAGATGTCTGAGCTTAAAACACCGATTTTTAGAATTCTTGAAATAAATGTAATTGAAAGTTCGTAATCAATGGAAAACAAAAGAGCAATGAAAGCGCAGTCATACAGGGTTAACTTTTTTTACGTTTATAAATAAATTGCAAATTTTTTAATGATAATTACACAGCGCATGAATAATTACTAATTTTGAATTACAAACGTCGAAAAAAACGACCAAATCCATAATTTATTTTATCGAACGTTTTATAGCTTTTTTTATCGGAAGATTTCTCTTTTTTAATATTTATTACACAGCATTTAGTTATAAATCCGTCTAATAAGAACATTTAATTATAGTATACTTTTTAAATAAATAGCATTAAATTTATAACTAGAACCAACTTAGTCTTCTCAACTCAAAACGCCCGTTAACATCAATCACTTACCCGTATCCAGGCTTCTGGCAGAACCAGAATCTCGTCAGTTTGGCAGCTTCGAGCAGGGCTCCGCCAAGTTCACCGATCCTCATGCCACACGTGCAGCATCCATCCCCCTCACCCTCTCCCACGAGCACGATCCGTGACTCGGACTTCGCCACTTTGGCGTCCGTGATATCGTAACTTAAGCGACACTGTTTTTATAACACTATTTCAAATTTGGAACACTTAAACATTGCACCAATTTTACAAATACACTGATCTCGATTAACGTTTATTTTATTGCACTAAATACTTTAGTCTTTTAACTGTTTCTTACCAAAAGCGGACACTTTAATCTGTTTTTCAAGAAAGTCAAAAAAGAACAAGGTTATAAAAGTATAATTGATGGCGGAGAAGAAACAAGGTCGTTTTACGAAATTGTTAGTGATATATATATTCGGGGATTGTTTCCGAGATGATCGATTGATACAAACGACCTAACATTTTTATATGAAAAGTTTGGAGTTTATTCTTAACCTGCGAACGGTTACTGCTACTTTGTAGTATTGATGTAGGAGTTTGCTACCCCCTTTCTTCCCGTGGATTTTTAAAATAGTAAGGCAATGGTGCAACAGTTTAAAATATGGTGCAACAAATATCTTGATAAATACTAGACCAAAATTAAGCCAACCGATGGCGCAAGAGCAGTCTTTTTTTATAGAAAAGGGAGGCAAACAGGCAGGTGGCTCACGTGATGGTAAGAGATTATCGCCGCCTATGAACACCCGCAATATCAGAGGCATAGAAGATGCGTTGCCGCCCTTAGAGTGCCCCCCCCCCCATAACTGGGGGAGGGGGGTGTGTGGGCCTCTGGTTACATGCACTCACCAGACGAAACACAGAAGTTTGTTACACTACTACTTCACGCCGGTATTCTGTGAGGTCGTGGTACTTCCCCGGTCGAGCCGGCCCATTCATGCAACAACAAAAGCTGATGCATGGCTCTATCACTGTTAATCTAAGCTACAAAGGGTTTCGTACTATGTTTGGAAACTGCTTACCAAGCGTGGCGTTTATGGCAAATGCTCCTTACATACCAACAGACCTTATGATACACAATAGACAGGACGTATTAAAATCTAGCTAGCTTTGATTTTGAGTGAAAGACACCTAACCCAAAAGGATGATAATTGGAATTTGAATTGGCCTTGCCGAAATAATAATTTGGCGATTCTTTGCGATTTTTAAGCAGTTATCACAGATATCTTATTTTCGGTCTAGCAATTATCGAAACCGGTATAAAAATAGTGGCCCCCTATATAAAAGGTTCTATTAAAAAGTAACATCAACGTAATTTACGCCAACTATTATACTTGTATATGTATATGTATATGTATATGTATATGTATATGTATATGTATATGTATATGTATATGTATATGTATATGTATATGTATATGTATATATGTATATGTATATGTATATGTATATGTATATGTATATGTGTATATGTATATGTATGTATATGTATATGTATATGTATATGTATATGTATATGTATATGTATATGTATATGTATATGTATGTGTATATGTATGTGTATATGTATGTGTATGTACGTGTAAGTATATGTGTGTGTATATGTGTGCGTATATTTAAGTTTAAAAAATGTGTAGGTATATATGTATACAATTTATTATATTCCAATAATTTTTATCTTACTTTAATCTTTGTTACTGTGCGCAACGATATTTGCACATAATTGTATCGAAATCTTTTGTGGACATTGTTGTGGGTTATACGTTAAGATAATTATTAATATTCTGTTTTTAAGTACTGTAAAATGTATAACTGTTTTAAGTCCCTAATAAATAAAAAAATAAATAAATAAACTATCAGTTAAGGGATAGACAGAGGTGTTCGTAGTAATCTGTAAGTAAAACTGTAATAAAATATGCCAACTCTCATGTGCCCCCTCTCGCCTTTTACTTTATCCAACTTTATAGTATTTATCCAACATAATGAGTCAGACTAAAACTTACTTAAGGGCCCGTAAAAGTCCAATGCAGGGGCATAGGCCTTTCCCGTAAAGAGTTGCCATAATCGCTTGGCAACCGGACGTACGATCGCAGTACCAGACACGTCGTATCTAAGGCGCTGCCGTCCGCTATTCCATGATATTTCGGTGGTTATTACCATTTTCATTTATTGCATTGATCTTAGTCGCCTCACACACGCACACACAAGGAAAAACGAAGCGATTTGTAAATTCTTACGTTGCCACCAACCGATTGTAAGTCATAATATGTATAATAAGATTTTTTATTTCAAGTTCAATGGAGAGTTAGTAAGTTAATGATAATAAAAACGGTAACATTCCTCGTTTTTTCTACATAAAAGTGGCATAGAAATAAAAACCATGCTTAATCAGCAACGATAAAAAAACTGACGTAAAACTAATAAATTGAAGTTGCATGAAAGAGCGATAACAATGTTTACAAACGTAGAATAGAAGCGGTTACTAGGCAACGTTTCGTTAGACAATATTAATGACGTAACAAAAAAGTAGCTGTAGCATCCTGATTTTTCATAATTTTTATATATTTTAGTCTGATAAAACATATAGTGTTTCATTATGTATTTACATTACTTAATACGTAGTTAAAGATATTACTTAAACTATTATTAAATAGCGACTCCTCCGTAACACTTCTTGGCGTGAATTTGAAACCCCATCAAAGAAATTAAAAAGATAAAAGTCACGATAGCCGAGTGGTTGGGTGGTCGGAATTTCGAGTCGGGAGACCCGAGTTCGATCCCCAGGTGGCAGGCACGTACCAATGAGTTTCAAAAAAACTTATGTACGAATTAGATCGTTGGCTTGGACATAAAGACGACGACGGGCTCACCACCAGTCACGTTGTCCCGAAAATATCTTCGGTGGAAGTCTCTGTCTACCCCTGTATTGGGAATTGCGTGAAGATATTTATTTATCAAAGAAATTAAATGCGCCATGCTCATTCAACACTTTCACAAATAACCATTAAGAAAACATTATTAGACAGTTGCAAATATCTAGACATTACAACAATATCTAGGCACATTATACCATTGTCGGTATGATGACAGGCATGGAACTTGACCAACTTTATAATAATGTCGCTCACATTAACGCCTTTCCAATATGACACTATCTCACTCGAACAGTTTTGTTTGGCCATGAGACAAAAATCTGTCAAAAGTGGGTGGACAATGTGAATAAATTCGTATCGATAATAATATTACTTTTAAAAGCCTTCGCAATATATTACGGCTTCCTACGATGCCTGACTAAACAGATTATTACTCACAAAGCACCGAGATCTAAAGAAATGTTAACGAGTCTGAGTCGTGGCCAAAATACAAGATATAAAGCTAGAGGACAAGCCTCAGCTATTAGCTCGTAAGAAGTACTACTTATAGAAGTCTTCCATAATCGGAGAGAATGAGCCATAATCGCTTACGTATTCACTCATTTAACAAAGTCCAAAAGTCGCTATATATAACTCGTAGTTCATCGAACTGTATTCAAGGAATAACCATTTTAACAGATCCGTCATATTGTATTTGATTATACAATAAGATATACAAATTAGCACCGCGTTACTAATAGACTCACTAACTGTCAAAATTCGAAAATTAAAGCAAAGCCACGAAACTGGGCGAGTATGTAATTTATATTTAAAGTTGTAATTTATATTTAAATTTTCCTCCTAACAATGTTTTAAAATGTTCGTCAAGAGATGCAGTAGTATGTTAAGTTTTAAAATAGAAAATGCAGCTCAGTATTTCTTTTATTTCGTTAATTCCACTGTGGCTAGCTCAGTCAAACAACCTTTATTAATATCTTTAACCTTTTCAAGAAAGAAACTTCAAAACTGGTAATGACACAAGTGCATGTTTAATTTTAGTTTACCTTTACCGTAAAAAACGCATACATCAATTTTGCCATGTTGTGACGTTACAAATTAAAAAAAATCTTTTATATGTATTTAAATGTTAAATAACTTAAAAATTATCTAATTGTACTCGTATGTACGTCTCACTTGGATGACAATCACATAAAGAATTTAAATTCAACTTCAAACGGATATACCAGATAGGGAATACTTTCAAAAGCAAAGTGAACGGCCTTAGGCGTTCGATTTGAATGCAGGAGTCGCACGATGTTTACTTCTTTAAGATAAAGGCTTGATTCTAAATATCATCCTCGACATACGGATAGACTAATATCGAGTTAACTTTTCAATTTGACTGGAATATTTACTGCAAAACAGTTACGGCCGATAGGTCATAACTAACGGTCAAAAAAATGGTCAAGCAGAAAATAACACGTCCTGTTTTTCTGCTGATCAAAGCGGGCTTTGACTAACTAATAGACTAACAGTCACTTACGGTTACCTAGTGACTTCTATGGCTTATGAAACCCCATTACTAACTTCAAACGAAGAAGCTTGCAGATGCGTTATCACCGCCGAGGATTAAGATGAAATGACACTATACCTTTCTGTCTATATCTTTCGAATGGAATTAAATAGTTCTTATGCTATTTGGCGATAGAAATGGGTGAAAGTGTGACTCGACAACTCCTAGGCAGTGAAGAAGTCCAATCCCTACTATCCTTTACTATCGGACTCTAGTCAGAGACGTTGCTCTATTATATATTCAAAACTTTTACATGTTAAGTACTCATTATGTATTAGTATCAATATTTTAGAACGGCCAATTATAAATATCATATATGCAAATCTGATATTTTCTTAAGGAATTGTACAATAATCACAAAACGAGTTTAAGTGATATGTCGAGAGTTAGAGAGTTATAACGGAACAATTAGCAGTTACTCGGATTAATCGCTAACAAAGAAAAAAGTAACTACAGATTGATTGATTTTACCGAAACACTCCAGATAACTACGTCGAATATCGATAAATCGGTTAAAGACTTAGTCAATGTTATACCGCTGACCTCTACCTCAAGGTCAACATAATGTACCTTATTGCTCAGGGAAAAGAGAGGAATTCGTTTATCTCAGTTGAAATTGATACGATGACCACTAAGCATCGAAGCCTACTTCGCTTTATTTCCTCACACAGTTAGCCACTTTCAATAAACGTTCCGCTGAACCGTTGTTATCGACTCTTCAATTTGCGGAGAAAGTTAGAAGTGTGCACGTTTGGATCTAGCTAACCTTTAGTCTTCCTAATTTGTATAGATAGAGAGAGGTACAAGAGTATTTTTGTAGACAATACACCATTTTTAATAATATTTTTAATTTAATAATTTTTTCAATCTGACTTTATGCAAGTAACTGGTCTAAACATCTGTAATAGCTTGCACACTTACAGGTGAAGGCTCATCACTGCTGATTTAAAAGTTATGTTCTAAACGGTAACTTGCAGTGTTAAAATTACATTTACAATTTTAGGCCCTTTAATTTCTTATAGAGTTAAATGTTTTAGAAAAATTTGTCTGCGTTTTATACATTTAATCATAAGCAAGACAAATACACATAACGTTCTTGTTAAAAGTGATTTTTGTATTACTTCAAGAATACTCTTGAAAAACATATAAAATAGATATGCTGATTGTAATTTACTAATCTAGAAACGTAACAACTCCAAACTAAAACAGCTGCAATACCTTTCAAACAAATTAATAAACAATCAGGTGGAATTTGCGAGTGAAGCAGGGAGACGCAAAACTAACTCCGTACCTGTTTATTCAAACCACCTAAAACTATTAAGTACTCAGAAAATAAGTACTTAGCAACAATTTATAGCAAAATAAGATAGGTTTAGCTTGCTCACAAAAGTACAGGTACTATTAAAAATTGTACGTGTATTTTATATAGAAATAAAACGTACTATAACATAAGTCTAAGCAGCGTAGTATAAGTTCTATCTTAATAAATAATAATAAAAAATTAGTAAATGTGGATAAACGCCATCACTTACATTTGTACAACAATACAGTTCCATAGTATACAGGATTAAAACCTACACCGGAACAGTAAAATGTGAAGAAAATTTTAAATTCGAAAAAAAAATTAAACGAACGAGAATTCAATGACAAAAATTGATGAAAGGTTGTTTTTAATGAATTATTATTCCGTCCAAATTATTAAAAAAAAACATCTTAATCCTTCTTCCTTGAGAGAAGCCATGTAAACAGACACTTCTACAGAGATAGTCACACAAGAGCTTTACTCTTTTTTGTTGTGTCATTACTCTCGTCATCCCGTTATACATTACAGATACATATGCTAAAAAGTAATTACAGGACATATATAATTCACGCCAAAAGCGCTCTAAAACAGAACTTGTAATTGCAACCTGGCAAAGCACTGCCAGCGCCAATTAAGCTATGTATACTCCTAGGGTTGCGTATCTGTGAGAACGTCCCCTTAAATGTTAATTGGTTTTAGCTATTTATTTATTTATACCTTATATCATAACGTCTACATAGCCTATATAAAGCAACATTATCCTATATAAAAACAATTGCCTGTATACAAAGTAAAGAAATATATAAAAGATGTAATATATACAAGAATGAATGATCCGAAACAACATTTAGTAGGAGTAAAAAGTTACCATAAAAAGTCACCAACCATAGGAAGAAAGTAATTCCCAACACAGGGGTAGACAGAGGTCAAGTCTAGACAATTAAGTCCCTTTGACCCACCTTGCACCGAAGATATTTTCGAGAAAACGTGACAGGCGGTGAGCCCGTCGCCGTCTATATGTCCAAGCCAACGATATAATTCGTACATAAGGTTTTGAAAAACCCATTGGCACTAGTCTGCCACCTGGGGATCGAACTCGGGTCTCCTGACTCGAGGTTCCGACCACCCAACCACTCGGCTTTCGTGACTTTTTTTCATATATTAAACAATAGAAAAGGCTAGAGACAGTCTTGTTAAAAAGGTCTCTCTAGTTTTCATAGTAAACCCAGACTTTTATTTGATATTTAATTTAGTATTTTTTATTTAGTAAATATGCCATTTCCTTTCTTCCAAGTCACGATAGCCGAGTTGTTGGGTGGTCGGAATTTCGAGTCGAGAGACCCGAGTTCGATCCCCAGGTGGCAGTGCCAATAAGTTTTTTAAAAACTTATTTAATATATGTATGTATGAATTTCGTGAAGATATTTATTTATTTATTTTATTTTTACTATATGTATACCTTATTAAGAAGGCTCACTTAACATATACAGAGAAAGAGTAAAGAAAAAAAATACATCATGTTAAAATGAATGATATTTAAATTCAATATCAAGAAATGTAGCAACCCTATAAATCACTAGAGTAAACATTTCGAAAATTGCATTTTAGAGACGAGATGGCGGAGCGTCTCGCTTAACTTGTTCTAATTGAATTTTACTTACTGCTACACCAATTACGTATCTGTCTATATCAATGTAATAACAAAGCTATTAAAACATCTTCAATGTTTGAAATATATATGAAGTTAGGCCAACAGTCTAGCTGATGATAAGTGGATACTATTGCTAACAGACGCCAATTGAAGAAGTTTCCAGATTGAACAAGTTGCAAAAATATTACTATATTTGAAACGGATTTCTGTAGGCCTGTGGCGATATCCATGTCTATAATTTGAAAGCTTGCTAGTGGTGGAATCAGGAAACACTGCAGCAACATCCTACACCGCGCTATCGAAGTTCGCACGATTACACGCATATATTGGATTACCGATAGCGCAAACTGGAGGAGGAGACCTCCCCAGTTCACGATCATCAACCTGGCGTGTTGATACACTTTTCCTACAGCACATCATCCGTTACAGGGCATACCGTTATAATCGTAACAAAACAGTTATTGTACTGTCAAATTAAAAGTCTAGCCTTAGTCATCTGCTAAGGCTAGACTTATTATGCGTCATAGACGCATAATAAATACAAGCACGGAAGACAAAGACAAAAAAGTAAATAAGAAATGTGAAACACAAATCACGCACACGTACAACACATACATATTATTACGAGAAAGTAAGTCCGATGTCCGTCGTTAGTCGAAACAATCATTCTTGACAACATTATATACACCAGGTCAAACGTGATCTTACCAGCCTCTCGCAGTTTCTATGACAGCGGACAGAATATGCAATTTGCTTTGTCATGGTCTACTCACACCCTTTTAAGTGACTACATGAGATCACCTTGTTTTGGTCTCTTAGACTGTTATGAAAGAAGTCTGCCATTGCTCACTACAAAAGTCAATTGTTGGTCGTAGCTATCTTATTGCTCCGATGCTATTTAGAATTGCTCTCTCCTGAGATAATTATTTTTCAAAATTGTTGAAACTCAACATTCGTTACAAAGATATATAAGATACTGGATCATGCATGTACAGTAAACAGTGCCTAGATTAATTTTCAAATCAGTAGCTAGTCTTATTCAAATAAAAACCAAGTGTCTGCCGTGTTGTATCGGCGTAAGAATATGTGGTATATTACCCTTACCTTAATAATCAATAGCGGCAATAGCCTAATGGTTTAGGGTGCGGACTGCGAAACTCGACTATTGACGGAAACAAACTCCAGGCACAAGCATTGCAGCTTAATTGGAGTGGTTAACAGGAATACTAGTAATGTTATTCGGCATTGCTAGTATACTTTAAAAAAAACCTTTTAGTTCATGTGGGTGTCGAAATAGGCGGCTAAGGGAAAAGCCTTCAAAATGAAATTGCCTACCGACAGATGGCGGGACAATCATCTCGAACAAGACCAGATCAAAAGTCTGCAGACCTGTGAGGGGTAGCAGCATCTAAGGCGGCTGGTACTCAGTTAGCCTAGCGTGGTTATAATGGAAATTTCTCTATTACGGGAGGGACCAAGCTTCTGCAGTGGACTTAACAGGTCGTTATTTATATACGTATGTGTTTTTCGGAAATATTTACGCTATGTGTAGAATAAATGTTATAGTACACATTTATTCAACAAAAATTCTTTTCACCTTCCTTCTGTTTAGTTATTAATATAATATGTTATAATTGTTAACTTTAAATACAGCGACGTACCTTTGTTTATTTAAAATAATTAATTATTCCTACAGTTTATCATCAATGTACATAGTCGTGCATATCGTTAAGTAAACATACTAAGAAATAATGGAGTTTCACGGCTATGAGACAGTTGCGAAAGATTCTGCCAGTACAGAGCCTCCATAGGTGTAAGTGACACTGAAAGGAAATAAACATAGAAATCACAATGGAACACGGAATGAGAAAATTCTAAGCAGAGAAAGAGTCTACCACATCCTTTTACCTGCAACATTATAAAACTTTATTTAAAATGAAGAGTCTCTGTGCATTCTGAGAAGACGATATCAGAAATTTGATTCAAATGACTCGATATCCAACCAATGATAACGATGCTCTTAATTAATGACATTATATCCTCTGCGCGTTACTAACAATGATTCTATAACAAACGAAATACAACACTCACATTAAAAGGCGTCTCCATTTCAATGCACACGAGTATAACACAATATGAACGTCTCGGTTTAGTGTGTCTCGAGAACTAACTACTGAGGGCTCGACACGCACAAAGGCTGTTTTCAAAGGCATTTCTATTTTCTACTTAAGTGCGGGAACATGCGTTATCTACATAAGCCTGCAGCAGGAAAATGCAATGAAATGCACTTTGAGTACACTCATTGTGAAAGGAGCCAGTGACATGGAAGGTTCATTTGCGATATAGCCAGCCGTGTATCATAGATTAAGCAGCTTTTTCAAAGTTAGCAAACTCCTTTTTACCTTAGAGTGGTCTGGGTCAGAAGGTACAACACTTACTTATTTCTGTCCCGGAATAGCAGTGGAACAAAGGTCTAAGGTCTCACCAGCCTGGTACTGCGACCGAGTGGCGTTAAGTATTTGAATAGATATATATATATTAATTCAAATTAACTATTTCCTGGTTATTTTATTACAAAGACTCTTTTTAGACCGTGTTTAAAAATCACAATAAACACTTCGTCTATTAGCCGTGCTGAATTAGCACGTATTATATTCCGCTTAAGATACAATAATTAATGTATTCTAGAAATTAAATTTGTCAAAATGAAAATAAAATAATCTTTACCACAATCTGGAATGTTTAAATGTTTCGTGTGTTCAGATTTAAAACTCGAACATGATCAAAAGACGTAAAACTAATATCGCTGGGCGAAAACACCGAAAAAACTTTATTTAAAATAATTAATTATTCCTACAGTTTATCATCAATGTACATAGTCGTGCATATCGTTAAGTAAACATACTAAGAAATAATGGAGTTTCACGGCTATGAGACAGTTGCGAAGATTCTGCCAGTACAGAGCCTCCATAGGTGTAAGTGACACTGAAAGGAAATAAACATAGAAATCACAATGGAACACGGAATGAGAAAATTCTAAGCAGAGAAAGAGTCTACATCCTTTTACCTGCAACATTATAAAACTTTATTTAAAATAATTAATTATTCCTACAGTTTATCATCAATGTACATAGTCGTGCATATCGTTAAGTAAACATCCTAAGAAATAATGGAGTTTCACGGCTATGAGACAGTTGCGAAAGATTCTGCCAGTACAGAGCCTCCATAGGTGTAAGTGACACTGAAAGGAAATAAACATAGAAATCACAATGGAACACGGAATGAGAAAATTCTAAGCAGAGAAAGAGTCTACACATCCTTTTACCTGCAACATTATAAAACTTTATTTAAAATGAAGAGTCTCTGTGCATTCTGAGAAGACGATATCAGAAATTTGATTCAAATGACTCGATATCCAACCAATGAAAACGATGCTCTTAATTAATGACATTATATCCTCTGCGCGTTACTAACAATGATTCTATAACAAACGAAATACAACACTCACATTAAAAGGCGTCTCCATTTCAATGCACACGAGTATAACACAATATGAACGTCTCGGTTTAGTGTGTCTCGAGAACTAACTACTGAGGGCTCGACACGCACAAAGGCTGTTTTCAAAAGGCATTTCTATTTTCTACTTAAGTGCGGGAACATGCGTTATCTACTTAAGCCTGCAGCAGGAAAATGCAATGAAATGCACTTTGAGTACACTCATTGTGAAAGGAGTCAGTGACATGGAAGGTTCATTTGCGATATAGCCAGCCGTGTATCATAGATTAAGCAGCTTTTTCAAAGTTAGCAAACTCCTTTTTTACCTTAGAGTGGTCTGGGTCAGAAGGTACAACACTTACTTATTTCTGTCCCGGAATAGCAGTAGAACAAAAGGTCTAAGGTCTCACCAGCCTGGTACTGCGACCGAGTGGCGTTAAGTATTTGAATAGATATATATATATTAATTCAAATTAACTATTTCCTGGTTATTTTATTACAAAGACTCTTTTTAGACCGTGTTTAAAAAATCACAATAAACACTTCGTCTATTAGCCGTGCTGAATTAGCACGTATTATATTTCCGCTTAAGATACAATAATTAATGTATTCTAGAAGAATCTAAACAATTAAATTTGTCAAAATGAAAATAAAATAATCTTTACCACAATCTGGAATGTTTAAATGTTTCGAGTGTTCAGATTTAAAACTCGAACATGATCAAAAGACGTAAAACTAATATCGCTGGGCGAAAACACCGAAAAAAACTTTTATCACACCGACACACGACTACGACACGACGAGACATCATGCAAATCACAAATTAATTGTCACAATTAATTTTCGCTGAGTATACAACAAACGAAAGGTGAAGTTAAACTAAAGGTCCGCGGACGGCCTTCGAGACTAATCAAGGCTTCGCACTCTGTTCCTGCGTAAGTCATCGGAGAATAGCGTTTGTGCACTGACCAAGACTCGCCGGTCAACGGTAATACACGATTACCAAACAAGATATAGTACGCAATGTAAATTACATTAGCTTTCAGTCCTCGTGGTTAAGTCGTAAATGTGATTAAAGGTTGCAACATGTTGCTAGTTATGCAAATAGTGGCATTATCTCTGTACATAATATAAGTGCCGTCAGTGTAATTTCGACCATGACAATCTATTCTGCTATATTACTAGTTATCTATGGAGCTGGAAATATTAAATACTAAAGAGAATCGAAGTATCTGGAGATTCAATCTTCTCTAAGTTACTTCCTACCGATGATATTTCCCGAAATCATGTTCCATTTCTATAATTGAACTGCACGTGATAGTAGTGTAATGCTCTAAATGTCCAAAACTTCAACCGTCCTTGTTACGTTTAGTATCATATTAGATCTACAACAGATAGCAAGCCCAACTAAAAGGACGGGAGTCAAGTCCCACTCGTGTTGGTTTTTATTTTAAAACGTCTTAAATAAATAAATATAAATATCTTCGAAATTCGGACCACCCAACAACTCGGCTACCGTGACTTAATCTTAAAACGTCTTAATCACAATAAACACTTCGTCTATTAGCCGTGCTGAATTAGCACGTATTATATTTCCACTTAAGATACAATAATTAATTGCATTATAACTTTTATCACACGTTAACGTTCATTAAGCTATTTTTTTCAATTACACAGTCAATTAAAATGAAAAACGAGGATTAAGAGATTAATTAAAAGTCGAATGACAAAAAGACTAGATCAAATGAATTACAGTTTAGGTCAAAACAGATTTAATATTAAGAAATATTTATTATCAAAAATATACTGAGGTCACTAATAATCACCTTTGGTTATTGGATAATTAAGATATCGAGACATGTTTAAAAGCTGTTCTTTATTTTTGAAGGCATTTGTTTTAGGATAACAAAGTAAGTAGCATAAATGGTCACTTCTAGGGCAAAAGTCTCTTCTGAAGTATTCCAAGAGAAGAAGATGCGGCACGCTACTACAGTACAGGTCTGCGAAGTTCCTTGATTTGTTTCTTCTTTATTTCTTTCACATGCTGGTTTCCTTACGATATCTAACTTCACTACCAAGCTCGTTGTAAAATACCCAGCTCATAAAATTTCGGTGGTGAAGATTTTTTGAGAGAAAGAACCATTAACCGGTTCACACCATGGTAAGTATGTACCCCATGCATGAAGAGAAGAGGATTAGTGCGGTCCTACTGTTACATCGAACGAAAATAGTGAAGCACAAGTTGCCACTACTTGCTTGGCCGCAAAGCTAACCCGTACCCTGTCGAGCCAGACTCCACATGCAGTAGCTGAAGCTCCGCCTACTCACACTACACATTCAAAATGTTGTTAATATTACCTATTGCCTCTTATCTGCTATGCCGACAACAAACATCAACCAAACATATCCGTGAGATATTTATAGGTAGCAACTACAAATTTACACGTTTTTATTAAATATACACGACCATTAGTATGTGTGTCAAATCACCTCATTATCACTTGCATTAGTGTGGGTAGCGCGTAAGAAACACGAACGGTCCACATCGAACCGGGACATTTCGTAGCTATTACAAATTACGTCACGTTATGAAACACAGAGGCCGAGTAATGAACGCAAAAACTGCACGAAACACACAGACGAACGTGCCCGCCGTTCACGGAAATACTCGATAAACGTAAAAGGTGCATCGCAAACATGCACAAGTAAAAACAAATAACAGAGGAGATACCGTCGAAACAAACATTGATGCAATACAGCTTGTCATTTATAGAAGTTTCTTAGAAGCATTAGAATAGATGTTTCTAAAACGTATCATATGATAGGTAAAATAGCCACAGTTGATTGAAGATCAAGGTAATTTCAGATTTCTAATACTCTATTGACCTGGGTTTGAGCAACGCCACTTGGACCTCCAACACTTATCCCGCGGACCTCTATAAAGTTCATGGACCCAGGTTAGAAAAAGAGCAGAATTCAGTTGGATTTTATATCATCATTTAACTGTGTTGTGACCGTCGTAATTTTAGACAGATGCTGAGAAATTATTATTTATTTATTTATTTATTTATTTATTTATTTATTTATTTATTTATTTATTTTATTTTTGAAGGCATTTGTTTTAGGATAACAAAGTAAGTAGCATAAATGGTCACTTCTAGGGCAAAAGTCTCTTCTGAAGTATTCCAAGAGAAGAAGATGCGGCACGCTACTACAGTACAGGTCTGCGAAGTTCCTTGATTTGTTTCTTCTTTATTTCTTTCACATGCTGGTTTCCTTACGATATCTAACTTCACTACCAAGCTCGTTGTAAAATACCCAGCTCATAAAATTTCGGTGGTGAAGATTTTTTGAGAGAAAGAACCATTAACCAGTTCACACCATGGTAAGTATGTACCCCATGCATGAAGAGAAGAGGGATTAGTGCGGTCCTACTGTTACATCGAACGAAAATAGTGAAGCACAAGTTGCCACTACTTGCTTGGCCGCAAAGCTAACCCGTACCCTGTCGAGCCAGACTCCACATGCAGTAGCTGAAGCTCCGCCTACTCACACTACACATTCAAAATGTTGTTAATATTACCTATTGCCTCTTATCTGCTATGCCGACAACAAACATCAACCAAACATATCCGTGAGATATTTATAGGTAGCAACTACAAATTTACACGTTTTTATTAAATATACACGACCATTAGTATGTGTGTCAAATCACCTCATTATCACTTGCATTAGTGTGGGTAGCGCGTAAGAAACACGAACGGTCCACATCGAACCGGGACATTTCGTAGCTATTACAAATTACGTCACGTTATGAAACACAGAGGCCGAGTAATGAACGCAAAAACTGCACGAAACACACAGACGAACGTGCCCGCCGTTCACGGAAATACTCGATAAACGTAAAGGTGCATCGCAAACATGCACAAGTAAAAACAAATAACAGAGGAATACCGTCGAAACAAACATTGATGCAATACAGCTTGTCATTTATAGAAGTTTCTTAGAAGCATTAGAATAGATGTTTCTAAAACGTATCATATGATAGGTAAAATAGCCATTTTGCAATATCTTACGGACCTTTATTTCTTTTGATTTATATGGTGTTAAAAGTGGATAACATTTAAAAAAATAAAATACTTTTTGTATCCCAATGTAAAATCAATAAAATTTTATAAATGCAAAATCCATAAATTATTACTAGTCAAAGGGCTTCTCTCAAATATTTGACGGGGGCGTACATAACGTACTTTCATAACGACCTGTTTGAATTGGCGAAATCACATCCTAAAAAAATATTATTATCTGTTCTATAATCGTGTAGGAAGCCTATTCATAATACAAGAAGATATTTAAGATGAAAAATATGTTTTTTTTTCTCTTCTTATTTATACAAGTAATAAGAAACAGCGTTAGTATAAAATCAAATGAAATGTCTAATACAAGAAAATCGCTCAGGACTGTTACTTGCATCATATTTAAGTGTAATCAGGCAAACCAATACAGGCTCGAGCGGAGATGTCGCCGCCTTACACTGTAGCCGTACAATCAAATGCGAACTTAATCATTAATATAATAAAACATAAAATCAAATCAAAATATTCTCGTTCAATTATTCGAAGGGAATACGTCAAACGCACAGCAAACAGTAGTTCCTAGCGTATGTAAGTGAAGACAACAAAAAATATAAAAAGGGTAATGTCTTTGAGATCGAAATGTTAATTAAATGTCGCACTGTAAACTTAATTTCGACGACGAAAACATTACTTAATATTCAAAATCATTTCGTAAATTATTTTATACCTGAACAATTAAAAAAAAAACAATGACGCTTATATAATTCATGAGAGCCATCATTCACCCAGCGGTGACCTGCCTCCAGCGGCAAAATGGGCGATGTGTCTATATTTTTCGTGGGAAACCTTTTGGATGTATCAAAGATTTTAAAATACTTTTACTGGGATAATGATAAACATCAAGACCAGGAGGTAAAGTGGTGAGCATATCTGAATTAGCGAGAGCCAAGGCTCCACTTCGAATACACGTGGTAGTCAATATTTATCTACAAATCGGGTACAGTTATACCATCCATTAACATTTAGTGACTAAGAAAATAATATGTACTATGATAGTTATTACTTATTTACTTTAAATAACCTCTTAATGTGCACTACAGGGTATAGGCCTCTGCGTGTTCTCGTACACTATAATAAAGCCTTAACCTTTCCGCACGATACAGAGCAATAGCACATTGCTTAGACTATTACCGCAATTAAAATTTCATTAACAATAGCCGTACAATAATTAATCGCATTATAACTTTTTATCACACGTTAACGTTCATTAAGCTATTTTTTTTCAATTACACAGTCAATTAAAATGAAAAACGAGGTAATTAGAAGTCGAATGACAAAAAAGACTAGATCAAATGAATTACAGTTTAGGTCAAAACGAATTTAATATTAAGAAATATTTATTATCAAAAAATATACTGAGGTCACTAATAATCACCTTTGGTTATTGGATAATTAAGATATCGAGACATGTTTAAAGCTGTTCTTTATTTTTGAAGGCATTTGTTTTAGGATAACAAAGTAAGTAGCATAAATGGTCACTTCTAGGGCAAAAGTCTCTTCTGAAGTATTCCAAGAGAAGAAGATGCGGCACGCTACTACGGTACGGGTCTGCGAAGTTCCTTGATTTGTTTCTTCTTTATTTCTTTCACATGCTGGTTTCCTTACGATATCTAACTTCACTACCAAGCTCGTTGTAAAATACCCAGCTCATAAAATTTCGGTGGTGAAGATTTTTTTGAGAGAAAGAACCATTAACCGGTTCACACCATGGTAAGTATGTACCCCATGCATGAAGAGAAGAGGGATTAGTGCGGTCCTACTGTTACATCGGTATACGAACGAAAATAGTGAAGCACAAGTTGCCACTACTTGCTTGGCCGCAAAGCTAACCCGTACCCTGTCGAGCCAGACTCCACATGCAGTAGCTGAAGCTCCCGCCTACTCACACTACACATTCAAAAATGTTGTTAATATTACCTATTGCCTCTTATCTGCTATGCCGACAACAAACATCAACCAAACATATCCGTGAGATATTTATAGGTAGCAACTACAAATTTACACGTTTTTATTAAATATACACGACCATTAGTATGTGTGTCAAATCACCTCATTATCACTTGCATTAGTGTGGGTAGCGCGTAAGAAACACGAACGGTCCACATCGAACCGGGACATTTCGTAGCTATTACAAATTACGTCACGTTATGAAACACAGAGGCCGAGTAATGAACGCAAAAACTGCACGAAACACACAGACGAACGTGCCCGCCGTTCACGGAAATACTCGATAAACGTAAAAGGTGCATCGCAAACATGCACAAGTAAAAACAAATAACAGAGGAGATACCGTCGAAACAAATATTGATGCAATACAGCTTGTCATTTATAGAAGTTTCTTAGAAGAATTAGAATAGATGTTTCTAAAACGTATCATATGATAGGTAAAATAGCCACAGTTGATTGAAGATCAAGGTAATTTCAGATTTCTAATACTCTATTGACCTGGGTTTGAGCAACGCCACTTGGACCTCTAACACTTATCCCGCGGACCTCTATAAAGTTCATGGACCCAGGTTAGAAAAAGAGCAGAATTCAGTTGGATTTTATATCATCATTTAACTGTGTTGTGACCGTCGTAATTTTAGACAGATGCTGAGAAATTATTATTTATTTATTTATTCAATTATAATAAGAGTACGAGATGATAATTTGGTATGTCAATTTAATATCAAATCTGAGCCAAACGTACTATTTATTCGAAAAGTGACCAATCTCATATTTTATGCAACACACTGAGAATAGTTGAAAGGTGGCTATTCAATCATTCCGATTATTGAACTAGGTCACAAACAGAATGAAATTGCGGAGAGGACAAATAAATCTATCCATTTGATTGATGACACTACCGAGATACCGGCCAACTCTCATATTTTCAAACTTTCTTGGAGACAAAAGAATAACCAAAAATAACCAATTTTTATCAAATCCCACTCATATGCCTTGGGTTTGCGGTCCATACAACATTTACAAGGATCATTTAATCATTTTCACGTCACGGTAGCCGAGGAGTCCCGACGTTCCGAAACGACGTGCTGTAAAGCATCCGAAAAGTCGGCAATTAGAAATAGTTTGTAAAAACAAAATAAAAGCGCGATAAAATTCAAAAATCGTTTTATTTAAAAATTTATAGTATTCGCGTAAATACAAGAAACTATAGAGAGATATAGAAGAAGAAAGCTATGAGAATATAAAAATTTATGGAAACATCGCATAGCCAGTATAACTTGAGAAAGGTAAGAGATAGACGATTTTAGGCCAGGGTAACTTGTAACAAGGCCATCGGGTAGTCAGGTTGTTAAAAAAAAGTTTTGTCATCCGAATATAAACCTCATAAAAGATACACATGGTCGTAACGTTACGTAAATGTGTTATGTGGCAAAAATTAAAAACAACACTGATAATTCGCACTTGTTAAGAAATTTTTTTCTATTACGCACCACCTTGTATTCTGTCCGTCTCATGCTATAGTGCTGACAGATGTATGAAGATTCACCGCTCCGATAAGGCATGCTCTAAGTGGTGGGAAAATTGCTTTGGGAAATAGCCCATTGTTACTATTCGTATACTGCACCGCATTTGTAATTGCGCTGTAATGAAGTCATAATAACGAAATAGCGTAAAGCATTTTACTAATGAAGCATACATAGCTTAGACTAATAATCCGATTTCAAAAATGAGATAATTTTTTTAATTTGTAAGTATTTTCTATGCCACACCTTCACGTAAAGATTTATTTTATCTCGGAAAAGGCACAGTTCCTGTGGGAGAGACCAGAATCTCAACTATTACTCGAAAAAAAGGATCCTTCGGAATATATGCGCGAAAAAAAATTGTTATGTTAAGCATACATACATACACTTATGTTATATTCATATTTATTTAGAACTTTTTTTTACTATATACTATTATGATACCTAGACGTGCGTGTTTGAAGAAAAAGATGAATTTGAATTTCTCCCAGGCTGCCCCGTCAAGGATTAAGCGTGAACAAAATAATTGACTTTACATCTGTACGCAATATGAAACAACCGGACACTCCGCATCATTCAAATAGCTGTCAATACAGTACTCCTTCAACGTTCCACCGTTCAGCCGTGAGATTCGAAGTATCCTAAGGGTGCATACAGACGCAAGAAAGTCGCAACTGGAGCGGATCGTCACGCGACACGGGCACGCACGCGATACCGCCGAGCACACACGTGCGGTGAAAATTACCAGTGTGGTGGGGTCTTTGCGAGAATGGAATACCAGCCATTCATCTACTCGTAAGAGAAGATACTAGATATTTGAAGGTAGGTAATGAAAGAGAAAATTCGCCAATAGCATAAGTTTAGAACGCTGACGTGGCGTGGTGGTATATGTCTATGTCTGATATGAATGTGGCAACTTCATAGGAAGCTATGGGTGCCGTAGAAGGCGACTAAGGGAAAAGCCGTCAAAACTGTTAGGCTACCGATGGATAACCAGGATAACCATCTCAAAACGTAGTAAACTAATTTATTGGAGCGGTGACGGGAGCAGCGTCTTAAATAAAAAAAAATATCTTCACGCATATCCCAATACAGGGGTAGACAGAGGTCAAGTCTAGACAATTAAGTCCCTTTGACCCTCCTTCCACCGAAGATATTTTCGGGACAACGTGGCAGGTGGTGAGCCCGTCGCCGCCTTTATGTCCAAGCCAATGATGAAATTCGTACATAAGATTTTGAAAAACTTATTGGTACTGCCATCTGGGGATCGAACTCGGGTCTCTCGACTCGAAATTCCGACCACCCAACAACTCGGCTATCGTGAGTTAGCCGAGTTGTTGGGTGGTCGGACTTTAGTTAGCCGAGTCGGCTTCTTCTTAAATGCGAAGTGGCAATTACGGAAAATACTCCTTACGGGAGAAGTATATGTGCTGAACGTAGGCTCTTATACATAGTGAAACGTAGTAGTCTTTTTCAAATCGTTTTAGTATTTAGTAGTAGAGCGCGGACTACCAAACACGATGTCGCAGGTTCGCATCCGCATTCGATTACTGTCGTGAACTATCTGAGTTTTGTTGGAATGTGTTAAAGGAATGTATGAAGCTAAATAGAGGGGGAACTTGATGGGAATTATAGTTAGCATGTGTAACGGTTTCCGACAGTTTTATGAAACTTTTTATTCGAAGAGCTTATGGGGTTTTTAATTTCATTGTTAAATTTCATTACAAAGAAAAGAATGCAAAATATATCTTTAGCAACCCCCTTTTTAAAAGGCCAACTTTTTTATTTATATGCAAAGTTTTAAATAAAACGATTATTTATGAATTTTATCGCGTTTTGTTTGTTTTTAACTTTGCGACATTTCGAACTCACTCAGCACTCGTGGTCACGGTGGGACTAACGTTTATAAATAACAACAAAAGTAATTTTATAGATGGTAGATTAATTCTTTGCTTTGTAGTCTCGGTTTGCATTCTGGCTCGTTTTCCACCCCCAAATTATAAAAAAATCTCAATTTGATACAGGATGAATTGTGGGTGGCTGAATGAATTCAAGACCTCTCCCTAATAATACATGAAAAACAAAATGGCTGAACACATTGAACACTGAAAATATGCTATTCATTACTCTATAAAGATATTCAATGCATATTCCTGTGACCCAGAAACGGGGCAGCTCACAAAGTTCTTTTGACGTGAGACAATGAGTTCGGATTTAATATACCCTGTGCTTCTATGAATCTTTGTAACATTGTTAAAGATGTATATGCAAAAGCTATATGACACTGATATTGTAAATGCAAAAGTTTGCAAGGGTGTATGTACGTTACTTCTTTACGAATGAACGGCTAAGCTGATTTAAGTGAAATTCAGGATAGAAATTCAGGCTTTTATCTCAATATACATCTGTTCCTTTTATCTGTTAGACTGTTACCAGAGACATGAGGCGTAGCTTGTGTTTCATAATGAAAATTTCTTATAAAATTTAATAAATGTATCATATTTTTTTCTTGAATGTTCAACTCTATATCATTAGGGAAGAATTTAATTAGTCGCCTCTAACCCTTACCTCACCCTTAGAAAAGTCTGAAATATCTGCAATATCTGCAATATCTGACCATTATTTAATCTTTATTTCTATTCTTTATAAGATTTTAGACTTAATCAAATCCCAGTCTATGGTAAGGAGAAATTTTGTGGTGACATGTCTCATTTTAGCATCTTCTACGGAAACCATATGACAAAATAAAATTAACATTTACATATGTTTTGCAGTTCGATTAGTAAACCTAAGAACAATGCCTAGTCCTTTACTATTCAACACTATTTGACTCGAGAAATTTAAAAAAAATCACATCACTGTGAAGAATATGTTATTTTATATTATATCTAAGAGTGACAAAATTTTTTCGACTTTTCAGTAATTTTTAACAAATTAAGGCACGTATATGTACAAAATATCAAACCGTTTGTATACAATCGTTTTCCACCAAGGAACCTAGTGCTGAGCGACAGACATTAAACGTCTATTCTATTGAAGGTGAACTCATTCCTAATTGTTATGAGACAATAAGGCGATTATCAACCGTCGGCCACACGAATGATTTACGAACGCTTGAGCTGAATCGACAATTGAAAATAACATCGGCGTGGAAAACTTCTCAGTTGTAACAGTTTGAATAAATATTATTGAAGGATGCTGGTTTTATAATAATATCTTATTTTGATGACGGTATATGACGTCCGTTTATTTAAAATATATCTCATCTTATTATAAGATTTTATCTTATTTATAAGATGGTTTGAATTAATCATCGGAGCAAAAATTGGGACGTACATATAAAGCTCGTTCCGCTAAGACGAGTCGTACTAAATTGTAGTTCACCTCTTTGGCCTTAAAAAGTGATAGGTGTGAGTAATTGTCAATATTTAAAAACCGAATACATGAAAAGATATAGCAAAAACTAATAATAAAAGCTCTATTAACCCCTCTAACAAAGAAGTCACGATAGCCGAGTGGTTGGGTGGTCGGAATTCCGAGTCTAGAGACCAGAGTACGATCTCCACGTGGCAGGCTCGTACTAATGAGTTTTTCAAAAAACTTATGTGCGAATTGTATCGTTGGCCTAGACATAAAGACGTCACGTTGTCTCGAAAATATCTTCGGTGAAAGGTGGGTCAAAGGGACTTAATTGTCTAGACTAGACCTCTGTCTACCCCAGTATTGGGAATTGCGTGAAGATATTAATTTATTTTATTTATTCTCTAACAACTTGCAAGTTCAATCCTGGGCTAACGCTTCACCAATAGAGCACCATACTAAGACTGGGAAATCTTCGGACCATTCACGTCGGGTTAATATTCAGTTCTTCTCACTATTTAGTTATTTTATCAGGTATATTGCTAATCCAGCCCTTTAGAACGGCTAGTAACTTTTAATAGGCCATGCAGTTTCAGTTTGAAAAACAAAAAAATTTAATAAGACGAGAATTTAAAAAAAGTCACGATGGTTGGGTGTCGGAATTTCGAGTCGAGAGACCCGAGTTCGATCCCCAGGTGGCAGGCTCGTACCAATGGGTTTGTCGTAACAGTGGTAGAGCCACGCATCAGCTTTTCTTGTTGTATGGGCCGTTGAATGGGCCGGCTCGACCCGGGAAGTACCACGACCTCACAGAATACCGGCGTGAAGTAGAAGTCTTACAAACTTCTGCGTTTCGTCTGGTGAGTACAGGTAATCGGAGACCCATACCCCCCCCCCAACCGCCCAATTCTGGAGGGGGGGGGGGTTGGTTTTAAAAAAAAAACTTATGTACGAATTAAATCATTGGCTTGGACAAGAGGGCGACGGGCGCACCACCTGTCACGTTGTCCCGAAAATATCTTCGGTGGAAGGTGGGTCGAAGGGACTTAATTGTCTAGACTAGACCTCTGTCTTCCCCTGTATAGGAAATTGCGTGAAGATATTTTTTTTAGAATTTAAAACAGAGAAAGAAAAAAGAAATTAATATTAATCGCTATCAATTTAACATATTTGACGTAACATTATAGACATAGACGAATAGTTATTGCAATAATATATTTTAAATAATACCAAGTTCGTACTGTTGTTAAATCTTGTGATGAATCAAATTTTGATTTGATTTGATTATTATAACTCGGTGTGGGTTATCCACTTGACACTATTATTGATGTTGTAGCCGGACGCAAATGTACCAACATATCGTGTATGCAATCAAATTTATTGGGACATTGTGCAATAAAAGCTGTTAACAGATTATTAATGTTATTTGGCATTGCTAGTATTCTTTAAAACAAAAATAACAAATCGTCAAAATGCATATAATTAGATACTTTTCAATAGATAGTCGATGGTATGTACATTTAAATCTCTAGCCTATAATCTGGGCCGTAGAGCGATGAAAATTGGCTATAGTCGTGTGTTGGCGTGTACAATTTTGGTAATTTGGAAGTTTTGCAACAGTCGATAGGGAAATGCTTTACCGTGTAAGAAATTATCGACGTAATAGGAAGTATATGTATGCTATAAATAGAGTTATCGACCTCCGTACTCTCTGGACGTACACACCGGTTATCAAGGTGTAGTCAGCTCTGAAGTCCCGGGTTCGATCCCCGGTCAGGTCAATGTAGAAAAACACTTTCTCTACATTTTCTCTGATCAAAGTGTTTGTGGTACCTTCGTTGTTTCTGTTTCCATATTACAAGTGCTTGAGCTGCTTACTTTGGGATCAGAGCAATGTACGTGATGTTGTCCCTATCTATGTATGTATACATTCATTTATATTGTAATAACTCTATAGCACATACCTCATTATAGAACTATGCTTATTATATCTTCTAAATACACATAAGAAACTAAATAGATACTAACTTTTAAAATGCCAGAACCTAGAAACCAGAAGTATTACAAAAAGAGTATGAGGAGTCTTTTCCCAATTTCCCAAAAAACATAGAATATAACCCAACTCCAACATTCACGCAAATTATTGTTTTATGTCATTGCATTCAGATGAGAGTTTATTCAGCAATTAAATTGTAACTCCACTAAATTTAAAAATGAAAGAGTAATTTTTACATTCAGTTGGTTTATATTTTATTTGACAAACAACTTATTGATGTATTAAATAAAACATGAAATAAAAAATTTTGCCAATAGAGTTGCCAAATTATTTCACTCACAGGCTACTACCATTCTATACATACACCAATAAACTCATAGATACATATAAAACAATTATTTTCAGTTTTAACAAAACAACATAATTCAGAATACCTTGAGACATCAATATCATGAAATATAATCAACTCTCAAAAGGACCGTTATACATATTCGAGTGAAATAGACCTGAAAGCGGTACAATAAGACCATTGAATATTCAAGATATTAATTCAATAAGCGAAATATAACGTAGAATACTTTCTCCGGCACGTCCGCTGTCCGCAAACGTTAGAACAGAAATAGTCGCCTATTAACCCATATTAGACGGCGGCCATGTTTTATAATGGCGGCACCTGTGCGGGCGCTGTAATAGTTGGTGTTGACAAGTTGTGAGCGCTGTTTAGTTTGGAATTACCAAAAAATAACATGGATTTGTGAATAACATGTATGGTGAAAGATAATCAGCATAAACGAGACACAGTTTTGAATATGGTTGTTTGATTGTCTGTCTCGTTAAAATAGCCTAATGGACTGATTTTAATTTCATAGTTGAGAAGATTTTAGTGCATCTTTGTAAGTTATTGCCTTGTCGAAGGACCTTTTATTTAAATATTGAATACATAATTTTTAATTCGCTTTATTGTTAACTTCAGATTCATTTATGTAAGCGAAATACCTCTCATTCTATATCCCTAATAATATACCACCCGATTGACTTGAAATTAATCATAGCTACACAATTTGCGATATAGACGTCCACGAAGGACGAATTTTACCTAAATCCTTTCAAAATATACTTTTCATCGACATCCACCGTCGTCCTTTTTAAAGTTGTACATACTCGTATGAGTAGTTGGTAATGACTAGCTGACCCCGCAAACGCTGCTTTGTCATATACAAAAATACTTTGATTGTAAAAGGGTAAAAATTTAGGGTTGTAAGTATTTTTGTATGCTTTGTATGCTTATCAAACAAGACCCATCCAGCAGAATTTATCCAGTGCGTTCATAAACGTTACTTTTTCTTTAGACTAGTTAAGTTCGTCAAACAAAACATATTTAATGTCAAATTAAAATTTTCACAAACTAAATTCAATACTACCATATTCCTATTGCTACAAACTAAGCGTTGACTGTTGAATGTATAATTACAGGACTGACTCAGTCATACCATAAACGCAAGCGAAAATTACAAACATTGCCACACTGACTCGCTTTGTTACGTAAACTGTCGTGCCCGTAACACGATTGCTCTGTTGTTGACCGGAAAATTTTTATTATAACAATTTTTTTACATAATTCGTAATTATGAACATTATTCGGAACACATCAGATACCGGTATGTACCGTAAAAAGCAAGCGTATCGGATAAATAAATAAAATCGAAAAATGTTTACAACAACCATCGAATCGATAATAAGTCACGATAGCCGAGTTTTTTGGGCGAGATTGTTGGGTGGTCGGAATTTCGAGTCGCGAGACCCGAGTTCGATCCCCAGGTGGCAATACCAATGAGTTTTTCAAAAACTTATGTACGAATTTCATCGTTGGCTTGGACATAAGGGCGGCGACAGGCTCACCACCTGTCACGTTGTCCCGAAAATATCTTAGGTGGAAGGTGGGTCAACGGGACTTAAGTGTCTAGACTTGACCTCTGTCTACCCCTGTATTGGGAATTGCGTGAAGATATTTAATTTTTATTCAATCGAATCGATACGATAACGTTGAGACATCGAAATCGTCAAAATAATTTGTTTTTCAATTTACAGAAAAAAACAACACAAACCAATACGAGCATCCCAAAAAACACAATATATTTTATATACAATGTTTTAACTAAAATGCTTATGGAATGGCTACATTTTAAAAATAAATAATGGATTAAGAGTAAAAACATTAAAACACATACAAATCTATATACAATGTACCAAAAATCACATCAGTGTACAAAATCAAACAAATCCATACACAATGTTGTCTCGGAAAAAACTCAAAGAATTTTGATCTGTAACTACAATACTGTTTGTGATTCGTCATTGACAGATCTAGTACAAGCTCTTACACCATCCCGTGGGAATATGATTTGGGCATGATTTCAAATAAGTATTTCCTTCTTATCTTTTCCCAGCTTTTATTTACACACGATAGCAGAGTGTTTCGAATTAGGTGAATTGAGTTCAAACCCAATATGCATTTTCATAATACTGAGGTAGACAATGGTACAAGGGAAAGATACTGAACAGAGGCCTAGACAATTAAATCCTTT
Organism: Sericinus montela; assembly: GCA_029286605.1. Classification (NCBI taxonomy): domain Eukaryota; kingdom Metazoa; phylum Arthropoda; class Insecta; order Lepidoptera; family Papilionidae; genus Sericinus; species Sericinus montela. Next base: position 3,420,105 of record JAGSMR010000002.1, read on the forward strand.
TAACCCACCTTTCACCTTAATTCACGGATATTCGCAATACTGGCGGTATAATTACACAGATGGAAATAGCAAGGTATGTACCGTGATACACATACGTCTTCTTATACTCAGAGATATTAATCGGTGAGTTATGATATCCACACACGAAAGCAAACAAGGCAAACAAAGAGAAAGATAGGTTATCAACCCGACTCCAAAGTAAGAACCCCGTACAAGGATTTTGTTGATCTGAAACACGCTAAGCACTAGCGAGGCGTGCTTTTGCGATTTCATTCCGGTTCATCGCCGTTTGTAATTCGATCCCAGTAGCCTACAAGGATTGTCGAATCAATTGCGAAATGTATACTATACTATATATAATACGGACACGAAATGAGCAATGAAACTGAAGGAAATTATTTACATTCATCTTATGGCTACAGATGGCAGGCAGACCAACCGGAGAAAACCGAATCAAAATTAACCAAACCAGTAACTGCGCCTAAGATGCGCAAGGTTTGATTTGGATAATGTTTTGGTGAGATTTTGGCAATTTCTACTATCTACTGCTTACTTAATATATAATTCTTAACTTCAAATTGAAACGTCACATCATAAAAAACCCGAAGATAGTAGTTTATTATCTATGGTGTAATAAAAATATTAGAAGTCCTTGACGTTACTGAATGTTCTTTCCCTTATAATGGCTTAATTTATTTTGTCTCTCTTTAGTGTTGCTTTTTCGTTTCTTTCAGGTTTCAAATGGCTATGACATAAAGAAATTTTCATTTCAAAAATACCCCAATAAGAGAAATCCTTACTATCCTAAATTGAAACTGTCACTTTAACAAGTAGATAATGTCAATCTTTCTCACTTGCACTGCCGGGTCTCTGGCTTCATAAAGTATGACTAAAAAACTTTTCCTCTTTGATAACGAAAGTGATAAAACCGGTATAGGTAACATGTTTTCATCAAATATGCGCTGTAACAGCGGAAACGGTGCTGCGACATATGACTATTTTAGGTCTTTATGTATTAGGGCCTAAGAAAGAGAGTAATTATGTAATGAAAAATACTCCTGCAAGTAATATCGCATAACTTTAAAGCTTCAAAGTTCTTTTAAAGACTGAATAAACGTGCTCATATTATAATAACCGTATACATTGGTACCTCAGAAATCAATCAATTGGATTTGGATGGGTCTCATCTAAAATTTATTTAGACACGAAAAACTATTCAACATGTATTAAAAATGTGTAACTAAAGCGACATCTGTTGACACTAAGCGAACAATAGTCACCCAGATACTTTAAAAGACAAATATTTTAACTCACACAGTCGCTACGTTATGCAGCAACACTGATAAGATTCGCGTAATCAAAGCAGACTGAAAAAAAGGGATGCACTCGCGAGTTCCGAATAATCAAAAACCGGTAACCGAGACTCGGAACATCGCGGAACCGGTTCCATGGTCGTCAAATCGGTGCGGAGGTCGCGCCTAGTGTCACGCCAACGACCTCTGTAGGTCGCCTACGCGACGATGCGGATAAATTCGGAGACCTCGGTCGCAATGGTGAGGCTTCGCTGGCGAATGTTTAAGGAATTTAATTCCGACATGACGACAGCCACATAATAACTGAAACTACATCGTATTTAATGTATGTTTTTAAATACAATCATAAATCTACTTAATTTCAATGCTTTTTCGGTGATATGCTTACTACCGTTCACATTGTTTCAAATGTGCTGGTGGAAAGTGAGTCGAAGCGACTTAATTGTCTAGACCTTTGACTCTTTGAATTTGCCTTAGCAATTTTAGTGACGATGAAACTAAAACAAAAATTGGCTAACAATTAAACTGGATACCTGGTATCGCGGCATAAACGGGGCAGAAATTTATTAGATTATTTCGTCTTATAAAAAATCTTTTAAATTTCGCCAAATAAAAGTTTCACTTATACCAGTAATATTGCATATTCATTCATATTTTGCTTACGTGAAGTCTGTGAAATAAATATTTCAATATATATTTATCTTTATTAAAAAATAACTTATAGTAATATATATTACATCTGAACTGAAACGTATACGGCAATATAAAAACATAATTAAATCTGAGAGCTATACGTATGGGAGGCTGTTCGGCGTAATATAACGTCGTAAACTTTAATAAACGCGTCCCAAGCGTACGTAAGGAATTTTGTCAGGCATTCATTTTAATTATCTGAACGTTAATGTATTAAAGAAAAAATTATTCGCATAGTATTATAAATGTACAATCGCCTGTAAAGTTATAGAAAGAGAGTATTAGAAGAAGCACGAAGAATAAGTTTTATTAAAATTTTCATGACCATTCCCGATATTCGGGTAGGCAGAAATTAGTTTTGTTTTTACAAATAAATAAAATAAATTTAATAAAATAAATACAATCACCGAAGACATTTGTTGGGACAACGTGACCGGTGGTGAATCCGTCGCCGTCTTTAAGTCCAAGCCAACGATATAAATCGTACACAAGTTTCGTACACAAAAATACATTGATACGAGCCTTGGAGATCGAACTCGGGTCTCTTGACTCGAATTTCGATCACGCAAACACTCAGCTATCGTGACGTTAAATATTTTTAATATAATTTTATATCGCATTCCGTTTGCAAACAGTTTCACCAGTCTTCCGTCAAAGGCGGTCCGTCACGGACTCCGTGACCTTTCCGCTGGTAATCCACGTTGCACAACCGACACGCTAATGGACAAATCAATTACAAATTATAGATGCTTTGCGGTTTAATATTACAAACTAGTTACCTTCATTCCGCGATACATTTGAAGTAAATTTATATAATTTACAAAGAGGCATTTACAAATACTATAGCTGATTGTTAGAATATGTTTCTTATATGTTGAAAATCACTAGCAGTTAATACCTACATAAATTCTTTTCTTTTTAACAGCCTCATTATAATAGTCAATTATGCCCGCCCCGATTCGAATGACAGTAGGTAATTAGACGATGAAAAAAATCAATTATTCAAAATGTTGCTGATGCACAAAAAGGGAAATTTAAAATGGACGTTAAACAAATTAAACAGCTCGATATAACGAAACTTTCCAGCGAATGCACCGTCTACAAACTTTGAAGCATAAAAAATGATAATGCAGCATAATAGCCTTAATTGCTTTCTGATGAGATCGAAAGTGGCGGGCGATCACTTTCATCGATGTCCGCACACACAGGAACATTTTCCGAACACACACGACACGCACACATTCGACAACTCGTATCGATATCGATATAAACTTTCGAAACATTCACGTACCTTCACTGTGAACCGAGTACATAACAAAACCTATAGATATACTTGAACTAACGTTTTAAAACTAACAAAAATAGACTTACTCGATAAATGATGGCAAGACAGGTGCAAGGAGACTCGTTAATTCAAGGCTCAGGCTCAAACAGAACCAAATATAGCTCAATCCTCTATATCTCTATATGGTGATCTTGAGTCACGAACACATGGTGACAGTTGCAGGACTAAGTACGGCCATAGTAGTCATACGAGCACTAATTACCTAATGGCTACCGATTTGAAGTAAATAAGGGACGAGCGAAAAGCATGAACCCATTACAAAGTACTTTAAATAGCAAGAAACACCTGCATAACGTTCTGATTGCTGCTGGCCCCTTGCGCTCCTCTTCTATTGGCAAGGAAAAGTTCCACATAGGTGTATACCCTCCAGAGCAGCCGCAAGTTGTAAGCACAAACTGTGCAGTTAATTTAAATAGCGAATTATATGCCAAAAAACATACAATACATGCCTAGGTATATACCACACTCATTCTTCCGTTGGCTTTCGTAAGAGGCGACCAAAGGAAAGTATTTAAAATATCATTGGTCAACGACAGATGGCGGGATTTTCATCTCGAAAAATGTGTTTATTTTTACCAAAATTGAGCAGAACAGTGCAAGTTATCTAATACAGCCATCGTCAATCCCCTTACCAAGCGTTATGATTACGAGTACAACAAATCCTCCTTACGGGAATGGCTTATACCGTGCAGTACACTATTACAGGCCGATTAGTAATTGATAATAAAAACCAACTTCCATTTCTACAATCTTTATCAATAGATGCCCTAGTGACCGACCTCGCACCTTCGTGGGCACAGTGAAAGTGAATGCGCCATCTATCGGCAGGTTACGTAACGTGACCAATCGGACATCGGCCGTTTTGTTCACCAGTTTCGACACCGTAAGTCGATTAACGGACCCATGAAGATTGTCATCTTGAATTCGGAACCTACGGTAATTGAATATAAAGCGCGTACGACATGTCAACATGAAGGTCTACGTCAGAAGGCTTCAAGCTTGAAACAAAATGCCTTGCATTTATTACATTCGTTACATTTTTTACAAGTTGATCAAAAACTTCATACATATTTGCTTATAAATAATGCCCGGTAAGTCAGGAAGTAATAGTATGGAGAGTATCTATATATCAGAATAAAATGAAAAGTTTTTGTCCAAAAAATCTGTTAAATCCAGGCCTAGTATGTTTCTTAAAGACTTTTCAAGCCTGGGAGTAGGCTTGGTAGTTTACAGTCAGTACCAAACTCTACTCTAACCTTCGAGTATTTCTGCCGCCGAATAGCATTGTTACAACTGTTATGTTCCGGCTTCGATGGTATAGAGATGCAGTGGATTCATGGCCGGTGAGTGAGAGTGGATAACGCATCTGTACCCTCTTTAGGAAATGTTATCAGGTGTGATGGGTTAAAGTAGCCACTTATCTTCAGTTAGCAAGTACTTGTGTGCATAGGTAGCAAGTACTTGTGCACTCTTCTACCATAAAAGAAATCATCGATCCAATAGCCTAGTCAGATACTACCAGTGACCTTGCCTTCGAAGCTGCTTCGACTCCCGGTGGGAAAATTTGTTTGGTGATATGATATGATTACTTGTACTCGAGTCATGGATATTTTTATGGATATATGAATATTTATCGATTCAAAAAAATGTATCTATCTAAGTATTATTGTACCATTGGCTTCGACACAAAGATGGCGATGTTCTACCATCTGTCACATTGTACGAAATAAGCTTCGGTGAAAAATGGATTGAAAGTACTTAATTGTCAAGACATTTATCTACTCCAGTTCTGTGAAAAATACGTGAAGATAAATGAAACCATTCCCTGTATGAAATTCACAAAATTTAAAAGTGGTAACAATTTAACCCAAAAGCCAGTAACAAGTTCACTCGCTAATATTGTCGGAGCGTTCAGCATTACGTATTCAGTCGGCGACCGACATCGCTACGCTCCTACAGTCTTCCGTCTAGAAAGGACTTTGTACCGTCCCAAAATTTACGCGAAACACATAACAAAACTGATAAAATAATACGTAACGAGAGGAAAGTTGCAATTTGCATTATGACCGGCGACGCGAAATTCAGTACAGTTATTGTTGGCTGTGGGAATTTTACATACTCACATTTGCAAATATCACTCAACTGCTATTAACAGCAGAAAGAATTATGTAATAATGTTAATTACGAGATGGTATTCAAAACATGACTTCACGTGGTAGGTATAATTTTCTATGAAAAAAAAAATAAAATATTTTTTTAAATTACTAACATATTGTGTATCGATGGAGCATGGGGATGGTAGCAAAGTAAATGTCAAAAATCCTTCCTCTTTAAAATCTAACAAACTAGTTTCTTACACTTACGTATAGTATCTATTGTTTATGTTGTATTTGACAAGATTAACGAAAACGTCGTATGGGAAATCATTCGACGTTTTCTTGTAACGTAATAAATTTAGAGAATTTTCTTCTAAGAGAGGACATGTAAAAATTGATAATATTGATAAATTCATATTTGAATGTCTAAATAACATCTTGCTCATGTTATAAATGGAATGTTTGTTATTTAACCTCGACAAAACGGCTGAATTAGTTTGAATTAACTTTGACACAAAGATACTTTTTGACCTGGATTACCACATAGGATACTGTTATCGCGATAAATTGACTGTTCCTGATAACAGTTATACCGTTGCTCAACCCTTGTGACGCAACTACTATGTTATAAATCGCAGCTCCACATTATTATTACCAGAATTATTGAAGATTATCGATAAAAAAATATAATGTTTTTGGTCACGATAGCCGTGTGGATGGGTGATCGGAATTTTGAGTCGAGAGACCCGAGTTCGATCCCTTAGTGGCTCGTACTAATGGGTTTTTCAAAAAACTTATGTATGAATTATATCGTTGGCTTAGACCTAAAGACGGCGACGGGGTCCCCACCAGTCACATAGTCCCGAAAATATCTTCGGTGGTAGATGGGTCGAAGGGTCTAGACAAGACCTCTGTCTACCCCTTTATTGGGAATTGCGAAAAGATATTTATTTATTAATTTTAATTTATTTATTGAAGAGTACATATTTCACAAATCTTCGAAACGCTACTACATTTACAAAAAAAAAGAAGAATTCATTGAGCAATCAACTCCGAGCAACGGCATTTGGTTTAGAATAAAAGAGTTCGTAATACGAAACAAATCCTTTCATAAATTAACGCAACTCAAAACACGATTATCATTTAGACAATAAGTACAGAACAATGCAAGGAGTTAGGTAACAGCGTCATGAAGGGTCGGCGGCGGTCTAGTTAACCCAACCTGAAAGAGATTTCTCACGCCGCAGCTAAAAGCTGACCCACTGCGATATTATCTTTTGGTCGAAAATTTCAAGTCAAATATTTTTAGCACTTTAGTTATTGAGATGCCTATACACTGCTAACCTTGTTTGATGTACAGTTTCTACTGTAGACTTTAGAATTCAAAGTTACTGTCACATGAATGGCTTTAAATGCAATTAAAAAACAATATGAGTTACACCGTAGAATTAATTATTATAATAACCTCAAAAAAATATTATTACAATGTGTCAATTTATTATATTAAAAATTTTACTATGCAAGTTTAAGTTACGATGTCAAAATTTAATGATTATCTTATATGTACCTTTTAAAACTATTGGTAATTCGTCTTTCACTAGTCACGACGTCGAACTTTTTTCTCGTTCATCCTATGACGCCTAATATAGCAACATTACCAAACGAATCGGGACAGTTTCCCGTATACCGTGTACAACATACAACCTCCTTATGGGGTAGACCTCCAATGCAGGAAGATACTGATTTAAGCCTTAATTAATGGAGCGACTCTACCGCGGAAGGATCGTACTCTCGCAGAATACTAGTATAAAGTGACAAAACAATGGTGCGTTGAGTATCACGAGTGAAGAGTAATTCCGTCCTAGTCCTAAGGGATTCATTTGCTACGGACTATCATATAATTCTAATATATTGGTAATTCGAAAACTACTGTAAGGTTTTTGACAGTATTTTTATTACGAATTTCTAAGCTCATTAATAATGAAAATACAAAATGTTATAAAATAATTAAAACACAATGCATTAACACGCCAAGCGGAGCTTGTATCAGTACTGAAATGTGTAATTAAAACAACTTCGGATTTTAATAAACTCCAGTTTGTTTTTAGTTTACTCCAAAGGATATGTTTATATATGCACGTATGGTATAGATATGTATACATAGCTGGCATGCACGGTATTCTTCACAACATCGCTATAGCTCAAGCTTTTAGTTTAAAGTATTGTACTATTAAGCTATTTATTATATTATATAATTGTAAACTGGCAAAATGTAAATCACTAAAAATACAGGTCAAAGATCTGTTTTTGGGTGGCTTGTTTCATAATAATTATTCATATTCATAGTTAATTCCGAAATGAGACGCAAGTTGAAAATAAAGTGATATAAAAAAAACATACCTAACTAGTGGTAATTACTCAGTGGTAAGAAAGATATTCCAAGTTACTTCCTCAATTAAAAGTAATGATTACTGCCGTTTGATACCTACCCAACAAGTATACTACATGGTAAACAATAGAAACATCGTAAAAACTTTGTTTAGATTAAAAGCTAAAACTGCTTGAAATTTTAGTTTGATTACCTAACATTTGAGGTAAGAAAACTATCGGAATTTAAATAAAATACTGTTTAGTTTTTATAAGTCACGATAGCCGAGTTGTTGGGTGGTCGGAATTTCGAGTCGAGAGACCCGAGTTCGATCCCCAGGTGGCAGTACCAATGAGTTTTTCAAAAACTTATGTACGAATTTCATCGTTGGCATGGACATAAAGGCGGCGACGGGCTCACCACCTGTCACGTTGTCCCGAAAATATCTTCGGTGGAAGGTGGGTCAAAGGGACTTAATTGTCTAGACTTGACCTCTGTCTACCCCTGTATTAGGAATTGCGTGAAGTTTTTATATTTAGTGTAACTAGTTAACAGCAAGTAAACAATCATAGTGATGGTAAATGGCCAGTGTCAATACACCACAATTTAAGATATAACACAATTACAAGGAATCACAAAATGGTACAAAAGGCAGTCTAATTATCTATGTTATAATTTATCTTTAGAATAATAAAGAAATGGGTTGACTATATCGAAAACGTGATTTTTTTTTTTTTGGAAATCATAAATACAACAGATTTAAGCTAGCCCTGCTAGCAAACAAACGTGATTGCTTATTCATTAAAAATTTTCGATTCCAAACATTATAGAATAGTAATAGAAGAGCTACCAGTGAGAAGGCGGCCGGCGTCGGTAAGTTCGTAGGTGTTTAGCGAAACTTGCCGACTTGCGAAGATGGTAGAACATCGTCGGGTTTCACTAGATGCAATATCCAAAATCACAAAAAGTCTCGTACATCGTTGGCTTGAACATAAAGACGGCGACGGGCTCACCACCTGTCACGTTGTCCCAATAAATGTCTTCGGTGGAAGGTGGATCGAAAGGACTTAATTGTCTAGACTAGACTTCTGTCTACCACTGTATTGGGAAAATGAATCATCATTAGTTTACAGACTTGTCCTTCTTGTACCAATAGCACAACAGTCGCAAACGACTAAAAAGTAAATAACCCAATAATGATAATAATGCCATTAATGCTTCTGGAACAATTCTACACCACAGTAATTTGGAATCGGAATGATAACAATGTTAATTTACGCCGATTCACTTGCGCAAGTTAAAATGTAATTAAATTGTAACGAAGAGTGTAAGGTACTAACTACATTACGGTATCAAAAAGTGCACTGTGCGACATGGGCCTCGACCGGAAGGGAGTGTTGCTGTAATCGCAACGCTTGGCAAGCGGATTGGCGATCGCAGTACCAGACACCATGTTCTTTAGACGCTGCTTCACCGGCCTATAAAATTTTCATTTTGTGTCTTTTCCAGATTGTTATACTGTTATCTTTTGGTAGCCAATTATAGGCTAACAAGGCTTTTCCCATATCACCTCTTTACGACACTCACGGGAAAAAGGGGGATGGTACATTCTTACGCTGTAAAAGCACGGGTAAACCCCAGAGCTTATTTGGAACAATATGACAAGTGCCCGTCACCATAATTGTCAGGAATTTTGAAAGTACTTCGAATTTAGTTACAATTACATATTTTATTTTAAGAATTTGTTTCATTTTTCTTCTCGAAGTGCTCATATCTTTTATTCTTATATTTCGAATCTTTAAAGCGTATTACATTAAAAGAAATATATTCACGCGATTCCCAATACAGAATTAGACAGAGGTCCAGACAATTAAGTAAGAATTCCGATCACCCAACCATTCGGATATCGTGGTTTACAATAATGCGCTTAATCGATAATCGTTTAAACTATCATCGCAATATAATCTAAGTCGTGTTCTAAGTATTTCCATTTGATGGGTAGATTGAATGTTAACGATTCTAAAAGATAGGAAATTACAATAATGATAAAACAAGTTCTTTCTCCATTTATTTTCTACTTGGAAATATTTAAAATTGTGACCTGTAACTACATGTTTCATTACAGGTCTCATTTCTTAGTTTAAAATATTACGATCGATGGATTTAATGTATGTTACTTACATCAATAAATAAATGATTTGATTTGATTGATTTGATTTCTATCACGATCAACATAGAGCAAAATATGTTATGAAAACTCCCCGCCATGATATTGGTGTATCTTATTATTATTTGTTACCAATAAACGGGGAACAAACACTACGAGTTTCTGACACAAATAAGGGTTCGGCAACACAAAACAGGATATCACTACAGGTTAAAGTAACTCTAACTAAAAATATAAATTATTATTATTATTAAAAATAACAGACTTAGACGCGAAGACGGAAGATGGACTCACTACCTGTCACTTTGTTCTAAACAAATTACAGCGGCAGGTGGGTCGGAAAAACTTAATTGTTTAGGCCTCTGTCTATCCCAGTGCTTAATAGATATGTAGTCGTATGTAATAGTTTTCTTTTTTTTACTTTTTCTGATGTCAATGTTAGATAATTTAAAATAGGCATGTAATTGATTTTGATATAGCTATAACAAATCCTAAAAACAAATGATTATGTAATATATAGCTAAAAATAACAGCCGGTGTGTATTTTTTCTATATAGCTTGACATCAATAATTCGTTATAGTAAAAACATTGACCCATACAACCATAAACTGTCTGTTTAGTCATTCGTAACTATTAAGGTGTGATCACAGTTGACTGAATGTCACATATAACCTTCAAATAATAACAAACAGGTGTAATGTTACGTTCAGAATTAAATAAATCTTACACTGTGATTTTATAATTTATTTTTTTATTTTGAAGAATATTAACGATGCTAAGATGAAAAGTCACGATGGCCGTGCGGTCAGGATTTCGTGTCAAGAGACCCGAGTTCGATCCGCGGGTGGCAGGCTCGTACCAATGGGTTTTTTCAATAACTTATTTACGAATTACATCGTTGGCTTGGACATTGAGACGGCGACGGGCTCACCACCTGTCACGTTATCCCAAAATATCTTGGGGTCGAAACGACTTAATTGTCTAGACCCCTTTCTACCCCTGTATTAGGAAAAGCGTGAAGATATTTTATTGAGGAGGCTAAAAAACATTACCAGTAGTAAATCTGTTAGTCATAGACCTAAGCCGCAATGATTCTGCCTTCAGGTTTCACGACAATACTTAAATTGCGGAGACCTCACGCTTCTCAGTCCGCATCCAGATTAAGATAGGGACGCTTAAATAGGTGATGTATGAAATTAATTACATTAAGCACAAACCGTATCTACTAATGTGGTATCTAGTAATCTAGTAATATGACTGAGAGTATAAAGAACAGTAAATATTTTTATAATAAATCCACTCGCAATTTACGGATTCCTACCAGAAATGAGAACAACAATAAAGAAACTGTTCAACGCAAACCATGAGGAGATCGATAATTCTATTTTAAATTCGTCGCTACAGTTAAACACAATGGTTATTCAACAAGTATATAATAGATAGATAGTTATTAGATAGATAGGGACAACATGTCACATTGCTCCGATTCCAAAGCAAGATACTACAGCACTTGAGGTATGGGAATCGAAAACAACGAAGGCAATACAAACACACAGACCCGAGAAAATGTAGAAAAAGTTGTTTTATCTACATTGACTCGACCGGGAATCAAACCCCGGACCTCGAGATGACACCTTGAAAACCGGTGTTTACGCCACTCGTCCACGGAGGTCGTAAACAAGTAACACTGTTACTTAAGCCATTACCCAAACCTATGCAATGTCTATGCTATAAACATTGTTATGAAATTATCTTAACGCACAATACAACGCCCAAAGACATTAAGCTACGTTATACAAGAATGTCGCAAGCGCAACTCTTTTATGTCTCCATTCTATATTGCTTTTTGAACAATTTTCTTTCTATGACTGAAGATTATAATTTTTTAAATGTTAAGTTTCATAACTAAATTTGATATGAAACATTAAAAATAAGGAATTAGTTGAAATTATAATAATAAAATAACTACACAATAAAAACAAGTAATAATAATAATAATAACAAAAACTTAATAACTTCCTTTATCTTTTAATAATCCGGCGATCTTCTAATTGATCTCTTGAAATGAAATGAGAACGACGAACGGATGAAGAGATTATATTTTTGATCTCGGACTCGAAATTCATATCATAACGTATTGCGCCAAAATGACATCCGAATACGTCATGATCTTATTTGGCAATGATAAAAATATTTTAATATTGACGATAGCACTTGTTTAAATCCACACGACGACCTTAACTCGATTGCCCTCGCAACTGTTAGCGATAATCAATTGCTACGACTCTTAAGAGATGGCAGGGTCATAAAAATGCAAAACAGTGATAAGCTAAAACACCGATACGCAATAAACAATTTAATATATAATACAAAACATAACTTAAAGATATACGACTAATTGAAAAATAAAAATTTACGACCCAATAGCCGAGTGGCCCTATCTTCAAAGCTAAGAGTCGCGGATTCGAATCACGCTAGGGGCAAACATTTTTGTGAATATGAATATTTGTACTCGAGTCATGTATATAGATATATAGAATACTCTTTATTGCAAACAAGCACAGAAAACATACAACATAAAATTTTGCAAGATTATGGTGACACAAATGGCGGTCTTATCGCTAAAAGCGATTTCTTGCAGACAACCTTTGTTGTCTATTTTGAAAGTATCTTATTTTATGTATGAACATATGTATGTATGAAAGAATATTGTAACCTTAGCTACTAAGACAGCGATAAGCTCACCACCTGTCAAAAGCCTGGTGAAAAGTCGTTCAACCCACTTCATCACTGCCTGTACTCATTACCTATCCCAGTATGAGAAGATAAAATTTCGTGAAGATGAAAAAACTAAAAATAAAAGAATCGCTCGTAAGCGGTACACTTTCGTAGTAAACTAAATTAATAGCTAATTATGCAAATGAGAGAAAACTTTATTTCGTTACGAGACAGAGCTTAGAGTTATATTGTCTAGCCTTTCACGTAATAGCAAAAATAGTCTGATAATAGATTACGTAAGGAAGTCTAGAAAGCAGAATGTTTAGATTTCCATAATATAATTCAATAATATAACTCGATGATCGCTTGGTTCAATAGGCACGGTGTCTTTCAACTAATGAGTCAGAGATTCCAATCTAATCTAATTCAGATTTTAGACCTGCCAATATAATCCAAAATAAAAAGTATATCTTATTTTTTCTTGTGAAATCTTCTGAAAAATGTCGTCATGTCTGAGACCCGTGGCGAGGGCATCATCTAAGACGTAAAAAGTGTTTTACGTCTTATAAAGAATGAAAACTTTATATCTGTCATCAACCTACCACAAAATTACAGTAGCAGATAAGAAAAAAGTTCTTCGCGTCAAGGATCCCTTCGGGAAATCATTCCACGATACTTTATTTAATTAACCTTTCCTTCAGTGATATATTACTTACATACTAAACGTAAGAAATAGGTATAGAAACAAATGATTAAACAAAAAACTGTACTCTGAAAATGTGTGATATGACTAAATTTATTAAAGCATTAAGAATTAAACTTAGCTACCGTTCACGTATTTCGAATAAAGAAAACAATGGAACTATTTAATAACTAACCACTACATCAAATTTCCTTTAGAATAAAAGATATCAAAACAAACAAATTTCTATAATATATTATCTCCAAAATATATATTAACTAACATCCTTGAATAATGCTAACGCGTAAAACCCATGTTCATAGAAACATTATCCTTTACCTGCCGCATCGTATCGGAAACTGTAAATCCGGGTTAGCGTTGAATAAGGGGTTTCCAAAATTCCTTTAAACCAACGATATTAGAACTGGTTCACGTTACTCCGAAACAGTTAATGTAGAAACGAGCACTGTTTTGGCCACCATAGGTAAGCAAATATCTGAGATTTTATATTACCGAGAGCAACTTATCAAAACGATTTCACGCCTTATCGGGCGATAAACAAAGATTTACAAACAAAATTTAAAGCAAAAAATTACAGCTTTGTTTATTATAGACTCTGTAATTAAGAAATTTTCCATGTCTGCGATTACTTAAATTATTATAGAAATTAACAACAAAATAGTCGTCTTTCTAGATGTTCAGTTTTAAGATATTATGTTAGGTTTCACGACCCCTTCGTGAGAAGTATCCATATATTTACACTATTACCACACTTATAGTAATAAATCTGCTGATAAACCCTAGCAAAATCGTGAGCAATCACATTTTATTTCATAATAGAAGACTGCTATAACCTCTGTAACTACATACATACATAAACAGGAGAAAGTTGTGACAATGAATACCGGTCTACCTATAAATCAATGAAAGTCACATCATATTTATCAAAAGAAAATCCTGGCCTTTTTATCTAAAGGAAGGCGGTAAACTAATGTCTACGTCTATCATGTCTACGACATAAATCATTTTTGGTTCACAAGACCTCTTAACTACACATATTTTCGATTTAACGTTCAATTCAAATAAATTATGCATTGAAATAAGAATATAAAATATTTTAACGTCATATTTTTTAAAACTACCACCGTTTCGTAATGAGGATATAATTATATTCGTAGCTAGATGTAATGGATGTCTATTTGGAGAATTTATTACTTTTGTAAAATTTTAATCGAATTACATAAAGTCCTATTTGATATAACAGAATATTAAATTCTATATGAGAATATTAATAATTGGGCTTGATAGCTCGCTCCAAGCGACAAAAAAAAAGATTTGACTCAGACTATATATATTTAAGTTATGTATTCTTTATTAAATTTTGAAATATACTACAGGTAATAAAAAAACATTCTATCAAGTCTTACTAAATAGTAATACGTAATCGTAATAGCTTATATCGATACGCTACAAGGACAATTAACCTTGCCAGAATGAGAACATGCTCCTTTATCATCTTAAAGCGTAACAAATGACGCACATAACAGTTTAAAAAAAGTAGTCCACGATCTAAAATAAACGTAAAATATGAGTATTTTTAAAAGTAGAAAATTGATTTATAAAAAAAAAAACCTAGATACTGCCCATGACATCGTTCGCAAATTAAATCGAATCACATTATGGCCTTAAGCGGATTTTCCACAGTGATAATCGACTTATATTCGTCCCACACCTCCCCCAATATTACAAATCGGTCGATTAAAATTAAACTTCAGAAAAGTGATCTTTAATAATAATTTATAAAACGATATTTTCTTAAATTTACTGTGATAGAAAAAGTGAGTTTAATTTTACAAATCTGATGAATTTTGCAGTTACGTACATCAATGTACCAAAAAATGCAAGCACAAAATTTAATTTTGAATTTAAATTGAAGCCCAATTGACGATTAGAAAAGAAATTAACAAAATAACACCAATTTAGTATCGCAGAGACTGCCTAAACAGTTATCGTTTATATGTTAATTTTTGCTAATATATTTATGTAATAACAAAAGATCGCTAGTCGGAGTTTCTTCAAATGATTTATTTTGCATTTACTCCAGTTGTTACACCGATGTCTTGAAATACTAGCATTAAATTGTACAGTAGAATGTTAAATGTCTACATTATGTAGCCATGTTTCTACTTCACACTAATTATGATGTGCAGACAACTTTAATTCAAATTATCTTAAGTGATATAGCGATATTATTTAAACGGCGCATTATGGTAATAGTAGTTTTGTAATTACGCGAAAGTCAAGTTGGTAATGCAGTATTAGTACAGTAAACTAAGTTTATTATTATAGTCATGGTATTGAAGTTTTGAGACTGCACTATAGTGCCTGGAATGCAATAATTAAAAAAATATTTAAAGACAATTAATTACCTTCCTAGGTGTAATGAAGGGCGATTCCAATACATCTTTGTGGACCGTCCTATACTGTGCTCGCTTAGACGGGGCCACTCGAGAACCTTTTTAACCATTACTGACAACTTATTTCACCTAAATTTATTACATATTTCAAATCAAATCAACATTGTTTTGAATCTATGTGTCTTGGTAACAAAGCATGTTCAAAACAATTCTGCAAATAATATCGAAGTCAGAGAATAATCTAGAAGCAACAGTGAATCTTTAAGTATTACTACACAGCCTCCGAACTTCGAGGCGAAGTGAACAAAAACCGTGCTTACGACGACAGTGACATTGACGTTTTTCATCGACTTCCGACAATCCGCATTTTACAACCGTGTTTGGTGTCATATTCATTGACGTTCGAAAAACTTTTAATTAAGACTGGAAAAAGCACTTACTTCATACGCAGACATGTAAAAAATGTGATGAACTTCTTACAGTACTTTAATGTGGTTAAAATACCTGTATGGTCATTTTAGTTTAATAAATGTGCCGGGTTTATATACGCTCCTTAAATAAATATGAGTAATTGCATTCAGTATCATCAATTGTTTGATAAGTAAGACTTTTTTCTTTACTTTTTCTTATTTGGACTCCCGAAGGCTTCTTAGAACGAACTTGTAAATTTTGGTTATTGTCTTGATACTAAGACATTTATATATTTAATTTCAAATTATTTCTAATAGGAACGCGATTGCTACTTCATTATTTACTCATAATTATATATTTTTTAATTATTGGCTTATTGAAATTTATTGGTCTGTTTAGACATAAGCTTTCGTAAAAATTGGTAACAACGGTTAACTCGCATTCCAAGGAATTTATACTAATACTAATTATACTGCAACATAGCAGAATGACGGGTGATTTTAGTTAATTATTCTGTGTACGATATGGTAGCTCTGCAGAAGACATGCTACTGTGCATTTCCTTATGTCATTTATCAATATTTACGAGGGTTAGAATAGACAAAATTTAGAAACAAAAACTAGTTCACGTTTATTGCTCTTACCTGATAGTTAAATTTACAGTACCTAATGTTTATATTTAGAATGAAAATTAAAATTGCTTTTTTTATTGATAAAAAACGATTGTTAAAAACGGTATACTGAAAATATGCATTAGCAACCCTAAAACACTGAACATATTTATGGGAAATTAGTCCAGATCTGGATTCAACATTACTTTATGTCAGACTACTGCTACTACTACACTGACTTGTGCCGACCCCACATAGCATGGGATAAGGGCAGGAAGAAGAAGATTTATGTCAGACTACTATTCGTATAGGTGTATAATATAAACACTTCTTCGATACGATTTAGAAGTGCTAAGCTAGTTACGTCGCTGACAATTTCCCTCTCTAGAAAAAAAAAATTAATTATTTATGTGGTACGGTGGCAGAGTTCGCCTTCAGTGAATATCATAAAAATTTCGAAGGCCTTTTTCTCAATCGCCTCTTAGTATACAAAGACAAATGATGGCCGCCATCAGACAAAATAAAACGTCAGTGATAGAGTAATCTTAGTTCACTAAAGTCCTGCAAGTCTGTTCTTGTTCGAACCAAAATACGTATATATGTATAGTTCAGATGTAGTTCGATAGACGTTCTGCTTTATCTATAGTCTGATAAATACCGACATGAAAAAATGCATGAGAAAATTGATAAATATATCAACGATAAAAAAACACAAGAAATAACGACAGAGAATCGAAGTGGCATACCACAGATAATAGAACGTGGAGACTCCTTCGTTACATTAATTGAACTAGTTGAATTTAAAACAAAAAGATATAATTTAATTTTAAATACCGAAGAGACATTATTAGCGTAAAACAGCGTAACACTAGATAACAATGAAAAATTTAATTATGGCCGAAAAAGCGAGGCAATTAGCATTGTCTGTAGACACTTTGGTAGTTCCCACAATAGACATTTTGGTGCTTCCCAAAACGTCGATAATTTTCCGAAAGACAATTTCACTTTCAATGTAGAAGTCTGTGGTGTAAAAATTTGAATATGTTTGATATGGCGTTGATGACAGTTTGGATTAAGATTTTTATTACAGTTAATAAAGAAATAGGTACAGAGTTTAATTATTACTAGTAGTCAATTCAGGTTAAGGTAATATTTAAGTATTTTATATCAGGATAACTTCACGATCAAAAGAGAACGATAATTAGATAAACAATAATGATGCAAACCAATGATAAAAAGAGTCAACAGCCGTGACGATCAGTGTGGCAAAACACTGATGATCCTTATGTTTTTGCAACACTAGCACTATTAACCTTGGCAAGTTCCAAGTGTTTAAACACAAAATGTTTGCTTTTTCACTATTCTCACAAAACCATTTAAAACTTTAGTCGTGGTGTACGGAACTGTTTTATTGTAATCACAAATAATTTCAATAAGACGCGTGCGGCGTCACCGGACGACCGTAAGCGACTGGTTCAACGCATGCGTGTTCAGCGCCGCAACGCTTTAGCGAAAGCAACACTCTTGCGCATGATAGCGCTTGAGTTTATATCACAGCTTGCATGTTTACACACAAAGCGCTTTTCCGCTGCATTTGTTAAAGAAGAAAGGCTTTCTACAATATTATGGTCAGTTTCCCTGTCCATAGGAGAAATCATGCACTTAGAGAAAATCAAACATCCAAAGAATTATAGTTATTAGCAATGAGGCAGATTTAATCATAAACCATTTTTGATCTATTTGAATTAACAGGATATACGTTATATTACATTATTTCGTGAAGCCATGTCTTTCCTGCTCAGTTATTAATCTGTGAAACCTTACCCATACATCGCCATCTGGCGTGCAGAGCACGTCCATATGTCTTTATAGGTACGTCACTCTGAACAAATAAACAACCTGAAACACCTGTTGAATAGCCACAATGGGAGTAATTCAAGGCGATTTACATTGCACGAAGTTCATTGGCAGAAAAAAAAAAATGATGAACTTCTTACAGTACTTTAATGTGGTTAAAATACCTGTATGGTCATTTTAGTTTAATAAATGTGCCGGGTTTATATACGCTCCTTAAATAAATATGAGTAATTGCATTCAGTATCATCAATTGTTTGATAAGTAAGACTTTTTTCTTTACTTTTTCTTATTTGGACTCCCGAAGGCTTCTTAGAACGAACTTGTAGATTTTGGTTATTGTCTTGATACTAAGACATTTATATATTTAATTTCAAATTATTTCTAATAGGAACGCGATTGCTACTTCATTATTTACTCATAATTATATATTTTTTAATTATTGGCTTATTGAAATTTATTGGTCTGTTTAGACATAAGCTTTCGTAAAAATTGGTAACAACGGTTAACTCGCATTCCAAGGAATTTATACTAATACTAATTATACTGCAACATAGCAGAATGACGGGTGATTTTAGTTAATTATTCTGTGTACGATATGGTAGCTCTGCAGAAGACATGCTACTGTGCATTTCCTTATGTCATTTATCAATATTTACGAGGGTTAGAATAGACAAAATTTAGAAACAAAAACTAGTTCACGTTTATTGCTCTTACCTGATAGTTAAATTTACAGTACCTAATGTTTATATTTAGAATGAAAATTAAAATTGCTTTTTTTATTGATAAAAAACGATTGTTAAAAACGGTATACTGAAAATATGCATTAGCAACCCTAAAACACTGAACATATTTATGGGAAATTAGTCCAGATCTGGATTCAACATTACTTTATGTCAGACTACTGCTACTACTACACTGACTTGTGCCGACCACACATAGCATGGGATAAGGGCAGGAAGAAGAAGATTTATGTCAGACTACTATTCGTATAGGTGTATAATATAAACACTTCTTCGATACGATTTAGAAGTGCTAAGCTAGTTACGTCGCTGACAATTTCCCTCTCTAGAAAAAAAATTAATTATTTATGTGGTACGGTGGCAGAGTTCGCCTTCAGTGAATATCATAAAAATTTCGAAGGCCTTTTCTCAATCGCCTCTTAGTATACAAAGACAAATGATGGCCGCCATCAGACAAAATAAAACGTCAGTGATAGAGTAATCTTAGTTCACTAAAGTCCTGCAAGTCTGTTCTTGTTCGAACCAAAATACGTATATATGTATAGTTCAGATGTAGTTCGATAGACGTTCTGCTTTATCTATAGTCTGATAAATACCGACATGAAAAAATGCATGAGAAAATTGATAAATATATCAACGATAAAAAAACACAAGAAATAACGACAGAGAATCGAAGTGGCATACCACAGATAATAGAACGTGGAGACTCCTTCTTTACATTAATTGAACTAGTTGAATTTAAAACAAAAAGATATAATTTAATTTTAAATACCGAAGAGACATTATTAGCGTAAAACAGCGTAACACTAGATAACAATGAAAAATTTAATTATGGCCGAAAAAGCGAGGCAATTAGCATTGTCTGTAGACACTTTGGTAGTTCCCACAATAGACATTTTGGTGCTTCCCAAAACGTCGATAATTTTCCGAAAGACAATTTCACTTTCAATGTAGAAGTCTGTGGTGTAAAAATTTGAATATGTTTGATATGGCGTTGATGACAGTTTGGATTAAGATTTTTATTACAGTTAATAAAGAAATAGGTACAGAGTTTAATTATTATTAGTAGTCAATTCAGGTTAAGGTAATATTTAAGTATTTTATATCAGGATAACTTCACGATCAAAAGAGAACGATAATTAGATAAACAATAATGATGCAAACCAATGATAAAAAAGAGTCAACAGCCGTGACGATCAGTGTGGCAAAAACACTGATGATCCTTATGTTTTTGCAACACTAGCACTATTAACCTTGGCAAGTTCCAAGTGTTTAAACACAAAATGTTTGCTTTTTCACTATTCTCACAAAACCATTTAAAACTTTAGTCGTGGTGTACGGAACTGTTTTATTGTAATCACAAATAATTTCAATAAGACGCGTGCGGCGTCACCGGACGACCGTAAGCGACTGGTTCAACGCATGCGTGTTCAGCGCCGCAACGCTTTAGCGAAAGCAACACTCTTGCGCATGATAGCGCTTGAGTTTATATCACAGCTTGCATGTTTACACACAAAGCGCTTTTCCGCTGCATTTGTTAAAGAAGAAAGGCTTTCTACAATATTATGGTCAGTTTCCCTGTCCATAGGAGAAATCATGCACTTAGAGAAAATCAAACATCCAAAGAATTATAGTTATTAGCAATGAGGCAGATTTAATCATAAACCATTTTTGATCTATTTGAATTAACAGGATATACGTTATATTACATTATTTCGTGAAGCCATGTCTTTCCTGCTCAGTTATTAATCTGTGAAACCTTACCCATACATCGCCATCTGGCGTGCAGAGCACGTCCATATGTCTTTATAGGTACGTCACTCTGAACAAATAAACAACCTGAAACACCTGTTGAATAGCCACAATGGGAGTAATTCAAGGCGATTTACATTGCACGAAGTTCATTGGCAGAAAAAAACGATGATACTTGAGCTTGATACCTCAATCTTAACATTAATAATTATAATCACGAACAGTTCGGAGACGAAAATCGACACGGTTCAAGAGTTTTCTACAATGAATTCTTTGGTGGAATACTGAATTTATTAAATACAAGACGAGATTAAATAAAAAAAATATTAGCTGATTTATTTCTAACGCACTGGATCTGGATCTCTCAATTATAGTGCAGTTGACAGTAACCCTAATACAAAACTGTATACGTTCTGGTTTAGAAGGTTATAGACTTAAAATAACAGCCGGTTTTGTGGTATTCCATCTTAGTCGTAAGAACTGACTACACTTAGGTAACCTTCTATTATAATTGTTTGCCTTAAACACTAACATAGTAGAATCACTAACCATCATGTTTTAGGTAGGTGAGCTGTACTTGCTAGATAATGCAAATTCAATATTACAGACTTGCTAACGAAATTGGAAACAAATAATTTTATATTTTTGGACAAAACATCATAAAACGTCGAATACAAATGAAATAATGATAAGACAGATGCAGCCACTACGGGCTCTACACTATCATAAGGTTTAAAGACATCAATAAAAACTTCGTGTAATAGACAAGCCTTTAAGCGCCTCCACATCACGTTACAAAAACAAAAGCAATTAATTGACAAATGCCATGAAAAGCCTTTAGATCGCCGAGTGAACGTGCGTTGGCGCAAGGTCGTTCGGAACCGGTCCTCGGCTGACCGAAAACGATCCCCGGCTAAACTAATGAAGCAATGCTTTATTAGCCAACAGTCGATATACTGCGAATAGGACACCTGTAGAAATAGTAATATATAAAAAAAAACTTTAATGTGATATTGCAAGACTCAATCATTCAAAATAAACTTGACGTTTGCAACTTATTAGTAGCGCTATAAACACATATAGAAAACTGGTTTTTAAATCTATGTATATTTAAAACAGAACATTTAAAAGAGTATTCTTGTACATCTATTTATCTTCCACAATCGTATATAAATAAAAATGAATCGCTTAATGTGTTGCTAAGAGCAATCTCGTGAACAGCTGAACCAATACTATTTTATTTTTATTCTTTGTGAAGTCCGAGGTAGGTTACAAAGAAAAATTAGAAAAATTGCCATGAAAATGTTAAAACTCCATTTTCTTGTTTCCCATACAAACTGTTCCAAATATCATATTTAAAATAATCAAATATTCCAAGTAGCTAACCTTATTTTGAAAAAATAAGTGTCAGACAGCTGTTATATATGACGATCCGACGAGGTTTACTGCAATAAAACAACCATTAGCGGTTCTTAGTTCTTAGTAAGTTCGTAAGATAGAGAGTTATTATACTTAGGGGCTAAGAGGCCATCCATCTTAGTCTTAAGACGAGATAACAATCTAAAATCGTCTTTTATTAATTCTTGCAGGTGTCCATGAGCTGGTACAGCATTTAAACATCTAACAATTAACAAAAAATGGAGAACTGTTGACTCGTTTGTCAACGCAATGTACTACAAAAAACAATGTTCCACTGAAGGTATGAAGAATGTACCGGCAAAAAAAAAGAGTAATGACAATACATTTTTTACTATTCTGTGATACTTAATATGCTAGTTAGTTATCATATTAAGTATCACAGAATAGTAATGATAAGACAGATGCAGCCACTACGGGCTCTACACTATCATAAGGTTTAAAGACATCAATAAAAACTTCGTGTAATAGACAAGCCTTTAAGCGCCTCCACATCACGTTACAAAAACAAAAGCAATTAATTGACAAATGCCATGAAAAGCCTTTAGATCGCCGAGTGAACGTGCGTTGGCGCAAGGTCGTTCGGAACCGGTCCTCGGCTGACCGAAAACGATCCCCGGCTAAACTAATGAAGCAATGCTTTATTAGCCAACAGTCGATATACTGCGAATAGGACACCTGTAGAAATAGTAATATATAAAAAAAAACTTTAATGTGATATTGCAAGACTCAATCATTCAAAATAAACTTGACGTTTGCAACTTATTAGTAGCGCTATAAACACATATAGAAAACTGGTTTTTAAATCTATGTATATTTAAAACAGAACATTTAAAAGAGTATTCTTGTACATCTATTTATCTTCCACAATCGTATATAAATAAAAATGAATCGCTTAATGTGTTGCTAAGAGCAATCTCGTGAACAGCTGAACCAATACTATTTTATTTTTATTCTTTGTGAAGTCCGAGGTAGGTTACAAAGAAAAATTAGAAAAATTGCCATGAAAATGTTAAAACTCCATTTTCTTGTTTCCCATACAAACTGTTCCAAATATCATATTTAAAATAATCAAATATTCCAAGTAGCTAACCTTATTTTGAAAAAATAAGTGTCAGACAGCTGTTATATATGACGATCCGACGAGGTTTACTGCAATAAAACAACCATTAGCGGTTCTTAGTTCTTAGTAAGTTCGTAAGATAGAGAGTTATTATACTTAGGGGCTAAGAGGCCATCCATCTTAGTCTTAAGACGAGATAACAATCTAAAATCGTCTTTTATTAATTCTTGCAGGTGTCCATGAGCTGGTACAGCATTTAAACATCTAACAATTAACAAAAAATGGAGAACTGTTGACTCGTTTGTCAACGCAATGTACTACAAAAAACAATGTTCCACTGAAGGTATGAAGAATGTACCGGCAAAAAAAAAGAGTAATGACAATACATTTTTTACTATTCTGTGATACTTAATATGCTAGTTAGTTATCATATTAAGTATCACAGAATAGTAAAAAATGATAGCTTGTCTACCGAGCCTAGCCTCTAGCGAGGCTAGCTAGAGGCTAGGCTCGGTGGACAAGCTATGTTGGAGACATGGAGTGACAATGGGGGAAGATATGTATACATTGGATAATTTATATAACATTATAGTACACAAAACAAAATATGTGAAATGGTGGGAACACACCATTAAAACGAAATAAAAATCTTAATATAAAACCAGATTACAAGATCTCCTATGAAAATAACACGAAAGAATAAATAGGTACAGTAGCGACGCAATTAGATAGAGGAATAACTGTGAACTTAAAGTTATTAATCAGAATCCTTTAAAAGGTACTCTTTAAGCACCTGTCAACAGGTTACAGCATCAGTCCTTAAACAGTCATCGAAAGCGCGTTTTTGTCGTCACTTGATTTACCCAATTAAGATGATTACGTAGGATTCTTCAATCATCAGTGCCATTTTCCCACGCGTATGCGTAAATAGATATACAGAAATCGAGGTAAAGTTAAATGGGAAATAATTCTGATACTGTTAAATACATTAACCTACATATATTTAGATGCAGCACTAAAATAGACATGACAAGTAAAAATAAAATTTAAGAGATCAACAAATGCAATAATTTTATAACACAAAACGTACGTACAAAATCGCATACATGACACTATCTAAATATACGAAATATTCGTAATGTATTGTCCATTAACATTATCTAAAGTGACACAAAAAAATTGAAAGTAAGATAAATTGTTGTCCAAATTTAATAGAAATAGCGTGTAAAGGTAAAAAAAAGAGTAATGACAATACATTTTTTACTATTCTGTGATACTTAATATGCTAGTTAGTTATCATATTAAGTATCACAGAATAGTAATGATAAGACAGATGCAGCCACTACGGGTACGCGACCCCGAACCGCTCTAGCTTCCAGTGTCACACACCTCTCTGTCTCCGTGGCACTGTTATCCCACCCATCCCCACCCAATTCCCTCCTATACCCAATCTATCCTTCTTCAAACCAAGAATTCCCAAGGAGGGTTGGTGTCAGGCACGCGGCCGATCGGAAAACATTGCCAAATACTTCACAACATGAGTACAACAGGAGATATAATATGCGACAATGCTAGGGCGTACCCCGCAGGCGACGCGCAGGCGCAGCACCCGGCGGCTGTGAGAAATGGACGAGGGTTGCTGCACCAAGGACGGGGGCAGCGTAAGAAGCTAGTCCGGGAAGTAAGACTGAGGATGGCAAGTTGGAATATAGGTACGATGACTGGAAGAGGAAGAGAGTTAGCGGATGTGTTTTCCAATGGAGTGGGTGTAGTGTTAGATAAAGAACTTATGAATAAGGTGATGGATGTAAAGAGAGTGAATGATAGAGTTATTGTAGTTAAGTTGTTGATTGAAAATTTGGTTTTAAATATAGTGAGTGTGTATGCACCGCAGATCGGTTGTGACGATAGTCTGAAAGAAAAATTTTGGGAGGATTTTGATGCTGTAATTACGGCGATACCAGAATATGAGGATATATATATATATATATATATATATATATATATATATATATATATATATATATATATATATATATATATATATATATATATATATATATATATATATATATATATATATATATATATATATATATATATATATATATATATATATATATATATATATATATATATATATATATATATATATATATATATATATATATATATATATATATATATATATATATATATATATATATATATATATATATATATATATATATATATATATATATATATATATATATATATATATATATATATATATATATATATATATATATATATATATATATATATATATATATATATATATATATATATATATATATATATATATATATATATATATATATATATATATATATATATATATATATATATATATATATATATATATATATATATATATATATATATATATATATATATATATATATATATATATATATATATATATATATATATATATATATATATATATATATATATATATATATATATATATATATATATATATATATATATATATATATATATATATATATATATATATATATATATATATATATATATATATATATATATATATATATATATATATATATATATATATATATATATATATATATATATATATATATATATATATATATATATATATATATATATATATATATATATATATATATATATATATATATATATATATATATATATATATATATATATATATATATATATATATATATATATATATATATATATATATATATATATATATATATATATATATATATATATATATATATATATATATATATATATATATATATATATATATATATATATATATATATATATATATATATATATATATATATATATATATATATATATATATATATATATATATATATATATATATATATATATATATATATATATATATATATATATATATATATATATATATATATATATATATATATATATATATATATATATATATATATATATATATATATATATATATATATATATATATATATATATATATATATATATATATATATATATATATATATATATATATATATATATATATATATATATATATATATATATATATATATATATATATATATATATATATATATATATATATATATATATATATATATATATATATATATATATATATATATATATATATATATATATATATATATATATATATATATATATATATATATATATATATATATATATATATATATATATATATATATATATATATATATATATATATATATATATATATATATATATATATATATATATATATATATATATATATATATATATATATATATATATATATATATATATATATATATATATATATATATATATATATATATATATATATATATATATATATATATATATATATATATATATATATATATATATATATATATATATATATATATATATATATATATATATATATATATATATATATATATATATATATATATATATATATATATATATATATATATATATATATATATATATATATATATATATATATATATATATATATATATATATATATATATATATATATATATATATATATATATATATATATATATATATATATATATATATATATATATATATATATATATATATATATATATATATATATATATATATATATATATATATATATATATATATATATATATATATATATATATATATATATATATATATATATATATATATATATATATATATATATATATATATATATATATATATATATATATATATATATATATATATATATATATATATATATATATATATATATATATATATATATATATATATATATATATATATATATATATATATATATATATATATATATATATATATATATATATATATATATATATATATATATATATATATATATATATATATATATATATATATATATATATATATATATATATATATATATATATATATATATATATATATATATATATATATATATATATATATATATATATATATATATATATATATATATATATATATATATATATATATATATATATATATATATATATATATATATATATATATATATATATATATATATATATATATATATATATATATATATATATATATATATATATATATATATATATATATATATATATATATATATATATATATATATATATATATATATATATATATATATATATATATATATATATATATATATATATATATATATATATATATATATATATATATATATATATATATATATATATATATATATATATATATATATATATATATATATATATATATATATATATATATATATATATATATATATATATATATATATATATATATATATATATATATATATATATATATATATATATATATATATATATATATATATATATATATATATATATATATATATATATATATATATATATATATATATATATATATATATATATATATATATATATATATATATATATATATATATATATATATATATATATATATATATATATATATATATATATATATATATATATATATATATATATATATATATATATATATATATATATATATATATATATATATATATATATATATATATATATATATATATATATATATATATATATATATATATATATATATATATATATATATATATATATATATATATATATGCGACAGAATATGTGACAAATTCTTTGCGAATATTTTTTATCCTTTTGATCAAAGAGTTTTGGTAGCATGTCCTATTCTTTTTTAATTGTCATGTTTTATTTTGAACACAAAACTAATAATTTAAACTCGAGTCTTCCTTATAGAAAAAAAATTCTATCGGACTGTATATCGTTATAGTTACAATTAACTCGGGCGATACACAAAACAGATGCATGTTGCAAACTATATATTAATAAACTCTAAACAGCTAAACGTGTCTGTGCAACGGCTTAACACCGGCTACTGGTAAAATTAAAACTAGGTTAACACGCATAATAAATACAGTTAAAGTCACGGTAGCGGAGTGGTTGAATGATGTGAAGTCGAATCATAAAACAAAATTCGATTCCTACGACAGGATCGATAAAGGCTCGTACCTATTAGTAATTATTGAAGATTAAGGTCTTTTGTCCGAGCTTCATCTTTAAATAAATCCAAATTTACTTTCAACCATGCCACTATATAATAATAATAATAATAAATAGTGGAATGAGTGAAAGTAAATTTGGATTTATTTTTAATAATTATTTTCTGGAATTCAACAAAATTTATGGTCACTAGGCTTTGGACACTAAGATTGCGATTCGCTCACAAGGCACCTCTCAAATAAATTACGGGGAAATCTTTGCCACCAGTTTTTTTCTTAACCAGTTAAGAATATCAGTCATATCGTGAAATTGTGTAATATTATTTATTTTAGATTAAGAAATATAAGAAAAGCAAAGGAATATTCTTCATGAACAAAAAAGGACGTAATATTTACGGGCTATTTTATATCAAGTTATATCACGATGATTCTTAACTGGTTGGAGCCACTACGGGTACGCGACCCCGGACCGCTCTAGCTTCCAGTGTCACACACCTCTCTGTCTCCGTGGCACTGTTATCCCACCCATCCCCTCCCAATTCCCTCCTATACCCAATCTATCCTTCTTCAAACCAAGAATTCCCAAGGAGGGTTGGTGTCAGGCACGCGGCCGATCGGAAAACATTGCCAAATACTTCACAACATGAGTACAACAGGAGATATAATATGCGACAATGCTAGGGCGTACCCCGCAGGCGACGCGCAGGCGCAGCACCCGGCGGCTGTGAGAAATGGACGAGGGTTGCTGCACCAAGGACGGGGGCAGCGTAAGAAGCTAGTCCGGGAAGTAAGACTGAGGATGGCAAGTTGGAATATAGGTACGATGACTGGAAGAGGAAGAGAGTTAGCGGATGTGTTTTCCAATGGAGTGGGTGTAGTGTTAGATAAAGAACTTATGAATAAGGTGATGGATGTAAAGAGAGTGAATGATAGAGTTATTGTAGTTAAGTTGTTTATTGAAAATTTGGTTTTAAATATAGTGAGTGTGTATGCACCGCAGATCGGTTGTGACGATAGTCTGAAAGAAAAATTTTGGGAGGATTTTGATGCTGTAATTACGGCGATACCAGAATATGAGGATATATATATATATATATATATATATATATATATATATATATATATATATATATATATATATATATATATATATATATATATATATATATATATATATATATATATATATATATATATATATATAGGAGGAGTTTTAATGGTCATGTGGGAAGAACAAGTGACGGATATGAAAGAGTACATGGGGGTTATAGCTACGGAGTCAGGAACCAACATCTGCTTCTAGTAGGGGAAACTCTACTAGAAGCAGATTTGGCCTTTGACTTAGCCGTAGTAAACACCTGGTATCAAAAGAGAGATCAACATCTTATCTCATTCCGTAGTGGCCAGCACTCTACACCAATAGATTACTTTCTCATGAAAAGGAGCAAAATTAACTCGGCCAAAGACTGCAAAATAATTCCCAGTGAGAGCCTAGTTTCCCAGCATAGGTTGTTGATTCTAGACTTGAGTCTTGAAGTAAAATGTATGCAAAAGAACTCTAAACCCCCACCTAGAACGAAATGGAACAAACTAAGTGACAGAGAGTTAGCCGAAGAGTTCCGGAAAAGAGTAGTAGATAAGATTGAAGAAATGGGTGATAAGGCAGAGATTAGAGTGAATAATTGCTGGAATGAGATGGCGATATGTGTAAGGAACGTAGCAAGGGATGTTTTTGGAGAAACGAAGGGGAAAGGGAAGATTGATAAGGACACATGGCGGTGGAATGAAGAGGTGCGGAAAATTTTGAAAGAAAAGAAGAATGCTTTTAAGGAATGGAAAAGTTTGAAAGAGGGAAATGAGACAGATCAAGAAAACAAAAGGTCTGCCTATCAAGTTATTAAGAAGAAGGCGAAGAAAGTAGTTGCAATCGTAAGGGCTAAGGTACAGGATATGCTGTACGATTTCCTGGAAACTCCACTCGGCAAAAAAGATCTGTATAGAATATCTAGAGAGCGAGAAAGGAATGCAAGAGATGTGAATCACACGAAATGTATGAAAGACGAAATGGGGAAGATTTTGACGGAAAACGAAAGCATAAAAGAACGTTGGAAGAGCTATTTTAGCAAACTTTTGAATGAGGAAAATCAGTGGAATGGAGTACTAGAGGATGCTAGGAGTAATATGGGCATGGTTAAAGAGGTGACTGAAGACGAAGTTAGGATGGCAGTACAGAGTATGAAAAATGGAAAAGCAGTAGGGCCAGATGGTATACCAGTAGAAGCATGGAAGTATCTGAAAGCAGATGGATGGAAGAGGCTGACTTTGTTCTTCAATAAGTTGTTGCAAGAAGAGGTGATCCCCGATGAATGGTGCAACAGTTCACTGGTGCCCGTTTTTAAAAAGAAGGGTGATGTACAAGATTGCAACAGCTATCGGGGAATAAAGCTCATATCACACAGCATGAAGATATGGGAAAAAGTGATAGCAAAACGAATGAGAGAGGAGACTGAGGTAACCCAGAACCAATTCGGGTTTATGCCGGGCCGGGGAACAACGGATGCCATATTTGCACTTCGGCAACTGATTGAAAAATACAGGCTTGTGCAAAAGAACTTGCATATGGTATTCGTGGACCTGGAGAAGGCATACGATAGGGTACCTCGTAATGTTCTGTGGTGGTGTATGAGGGAGAAAGGGCTGCCAGAGAAGTATGTGCGGCTTGTTGAGGCGATGTATAATAGAGCCAATACTTGCGTCCGGTCTGAGGCTGGAATCACAGACAAGTTCAATGTGTCTGTAGGTTTACACCAGGGTTCGGCTTTAAGTCCTTATTTGTTCCTTCTGATTATGGATGCTCTGTCATCGAACATACAGGAGGAAGCACCCTGGTGTATGCTATTTGCTAATGACATTGTGCTTGTCGGAGAAAATGCACTTGAGGTACAGAGCAAGCTGGGAAAATGGCAAGAAAAACTGGAAAGTGTCGGATTAAAAATAAGCAGAACCAAAACAAAACACATGTTCTGTGACTTCAGTAGTCCATCCAGTTTTTCTCATATTGCCTTGGATGGTGTTCTCCTACCAGTCTGCTCCGAATTTCGTTACCTTGGGTCAGTGATCCAAAATGATGGCAATGTCGACCGGGACGTAAAGAATAGAATAAATGCGGGATGGATGAAGTGGCGACAGGTCTCGGGAGTAACTTGCGATCCACGCATGCCTCTTAAACTTAAGGGCAAAGTTTACAGAACGATCGTGAGACCTGTCGTATTGTACGGATCAGAGTGCTGGGCAACGAAAGTGACGGATGAAAGAAGAGTGCATGCTGCAGAGATGAGAATGTTGAGATGGATGTGTGGAGTGACTAGAAAAGATCGCATAAAGAATGAGTATATAAGGGGAAGTTTGGAAGTAGCACCAGTGACAGAGAAAATGAAGAGTGGTAGGTTAGCATGGTTCGGGCATGTAATGAGGAGGGAAGAATGTAATATAGGCAAAAGAATGTTAGAGATGAGTGTGGATGGACGAAGAGCTATGGGGAGACCAAAAATACGATGGATGGATTGTGTGAAAGAAGACATGAGAAAGAAAGGAGTGAGTATTGACATGACGGGAAATAGAGGAGAGTGGAAGAAGAAGACATGTTGTGCCGTCCCCACATAGCATGGGATAAGGGCAGGAAGAAGAAGAAGATTATATCACGATGATTCTACGTGCGAAGGAAATCCCTAGAGAGATAACTTTTTACATTTGATAAAAAATTGTTAGGAATCAATCTATTTACTATGTTAATCATTTGATAGTATTTGTAGCTCTTATCAAAGAATTATCTATTATCAAACGATGGAAAGTGATAGGAAAATTTGAGACTAAAATACAGCAAATATTTTTTAGAAGACAAACTAACTTTTGTTTTGCAAAAAGGTTCATCATGGGTAGATAAGGCTAGAGCTTTAGAGAAAGTGACAGTAATTTTTTCTGGGTACAGAAATGAGAGTATTTAGTACAAAAAATTTGTGTACCTTTTCTGTTTTCACCAATGCATAACTTTATACTTAATAATGTAAGTCAATAATAATTAGAATAAATTATTCTTGTATACTGTTGTTTCTTATTTATCCAAGTACTTACTTCAATTAATTAATTTCACGATTGAAGCGAGGCTGGTTAAATTACTGGAATCGAAATATTATTAGATGAAACAATTTCAATAGAATCAGTATTGCGAACCGTGACATTCCGCTAAGAGGACGGCAGCAAGGACGCAATGTTTATTAATACTCAGCCTATAAATCGATTTTCCGTATTAAAAGGCGACGAAGCGCTAAATGCATTTTTTTGCAAAAGCTTCAACATCAACGTTACCTGTTATCATTGTTGTTTTCGATGGTACTTCCTTTTTAACAGACGTTGTGTAAAAGTGTAAAAACTACTTGAGAAAAAAATTTACAGATCTTCTAGTGCCATTAAGTTGGGTATCCTCGGCCTAGTCCTGTGGTCATATTACGATGTAGTTGATTTATAAGCTCTTTCTTAAGTCGTGTTCATTAAAAGCGTGTTTGGTGATGAAATTGTCCTTGTCCTTATAAAATTATTAAAATGGAGATTTCATCAAATAAATATTCTGATACAACTCCCACTAATCTTATAAAAATATATTATTGACAAATAATGAAAATGAAAAGTGATCTAGTTATTAAAGTCCAATTTAAATCGATACAATAAGTTATTCATTCTTGCATTACAATATCTTCCATACATATACAATATCTTTATGCCCATTAATAAATGTGTGATCAATACTACAATTTTTTCCCGTTTTTTTCAGTGCCGGTTACGCAAATTGTATGAGTGATTTGACTCAAATAAGTGATATATTTTGATTGAAACATATGTTGTTTTACATAAACCGAAAAACATGAATTTTCAACATTACTCAATACCTGTACGGACATTTTTGGCAACTTGTCCTTGATATACTGCCGTCGGTCACTGTAAGCGATTATACCACTTATTTCTCTTGAGTTACATTTCTGATTGCCTAAGCAAGGTGTAAGGCATCGATCTGATTATAGTTCGCGCAATGCACGGACAAGTTTTCGATCTCGTCTTACATAAGTGAGAGGTGCCTTGTGATAGTTTGGAGTGCAATAAATAACAATCAATAACAAACGAATGCTGCGTTATTGACAAACAAAATAATATTAGTGTAATAGCGATTTAAAGATTTGTTTAAATCGCTATTACATAATTTTTTAGTTAAAAAAAATATCTTCACGCAGTTCCCAATACAGAGGTAGGCAGAGGTCTAGTATAGACAATTAAGTCCCTTTGACCCACCTTCCACCGAAAACATTTTCGGGACATTTTTAAGCTTAAGTTAAAAATTTTAAAAATACTTTTTAACAATATTTTTACATGGTCAATTTCAAATTTCTGATAATTTTTCGTCTTCTTACTATATATTAGCATTATTCTAAATTACACTTTATAATCCATACATGCAAAATAAAATAACAATAAAGATAGCTCACATACATATTATGACATTATTATAACTTATACTTGACAGACACAAGTCCAGAATGAAATTTTTGAATTGTACTGTCCCGCAGCTTGGAAAATTTCAAGTCAATTTTCACAGAACTCCAGGATTTTTCAGGAAAATATTTTTTTTTTTATAAATTGCCAGTCGATGCCGATGAAATGCCACGGTTTAATGGTTGGCTGGTTAGTAGTTTGGCGGAAAATTCAATAAAACTATTAAAAATATAGAATTACATATTTGAAAAAATAATTGAAATTCTGCACCCTGACACCCTTGACTTTGGGTTCGTGTCCATTCCAGTCTAGCAAGTCTTAGCTCGTTCATACTACAGTGGCAATTATTCTAAAGTAAAAGTCTTAATTTTTATCTAATTAATGTCAATCATAGCTTCACAGTATGATAAATTACCAATTCAAGTAGTCAAAGTCAAATAAAAGAAGTCGTGTTGCTGTCTTACAAATCCATTGTATAGCGAAACAATACCGTGATGTTTATTCACAACTTCACGCTGATATAGACGATATAATCCGAGTACTAAGGTTGAAAGTCGAATGATGTCAGATTGGTAAATAAAACACAGGTTACCCGCGTCTCACATTATCCAATAACTTCTTGTTTGACAAGTTCATATTTACTTTAAGACATACACTTGCTGCTATGGCAATTGTAATGCATGATATTTAAAAATTGCAAACATATAGTCTACCTTTTTTACTGTACCTGTATATTTCATATAAATGTTACTTTATATAAAAGTTTTAAGTCAAACCATCAAGCACTTTTTAAGCCTTGCCGACGTATGTTTATACGGAAGCTGAATTTCAATAAATACGTAATTTTGTGGATGATGGTGACGAAATAAAGTGGACTGTATGAAAATATTCATCCATATCTATAAAAAAGTATCGCAACAAATATAGCGAGCCGGCGAGACCAAAATAAGTACTTAGGTACTTCAATGCTATAACCGTAAACGTGTATATATATTTTAATGTTTAATAATAAGCATTAATAATAGATAACTTTGCTGTTGTTATGCTTACTGTTGCTGTTGTATACTCTATTTTGCTGTTGTTTTCACTTTTTTTATTTAGGGGCTTTCCCCATGTCCCATCACACCGTAAAATAATAACAATAACAAATTATTGAGTAATTGAGAGATAGAATAATTGCTGTTGCATGGTCACGGCAACTTTACTTTTTACTGAGCACTATGAAGTATAAAAATAAAATAAATTTTAAATTCTAGCTCATAGGGACACAATTTGCAATTCTGAACACGTTACGCTGGCAAACCGATCCAGATTTAGGCGAGAATCTTTGAATTTAACACGCTCCTCGCTAGAGAATATTATATATTCGGTGGTCGTCCTTTACTTACGCTCCTTTATAGAAAGACAGACGAGCGCGAAGTCATGAATGATGCATGCGTTCCATATCGTGATTTCTGTCTCTTGCTGCAAATTTCATAAGAGCGTAGTATGTCACCTATTTACATGTATATTTAACAATGCACGTTTGTGCAATATTGCCTGAGTACTTGGTTCGAAATTTACTGTTGCACGATAAAATATAATATTAAAATGATTTTTAATTGAAAATTTTACATCCCAAAAATATTAAACTATATCCACGAATTTAAAGTTATGGTGGAATGAATAAGTCACGTATACATATAAAAGAATATGGGTGACCAAGCATATCTGGGGTCAACAGCTGATTAACATTTGATTTGATCAATACTCGTATCACGAAATACAAAATACTGTCCAAAAACGTCAATTTCCGAGATCACAAAATATTAAAATTATTATTAAAAATATTTCTTTATTATTATTATTATTACATAAAATTAAAACTATTAGCTTGATTACCTTAGTACGTTTAATCGGATTTACTCAATTAACATAAAATAACAAACTAGCACTCACCTGTTATTATACAAACATTGGCGTTCCCCGTTGGAGCATATGTACTGAAATCTATAAACATCTTGAACACCATATACCATTTCGGATTGAATCAAAATATTCCAACAAACACATGTGAATAAAGTTTAAGCGTAAGCAAAACTTTCTCAATAAAATTCGAGATTATTCAAGGGATTCAACTACCATTACAAAACATCACTTAAACAAACTTAAGTAATCAATGAAACACTAGATCAAAATTAATTTAGTACGCTTCGCTATCTCGTTATTAATTCGTCGCAAGAAATAGTTGAGCAAGTTAAAGAATCATTGCAGATGAGGGGAACGAATTGAGCTAGCGATAGAATTGATTATGAAACAGTAATTCACTGTTGAGGGGGCGGACAAGAAACAAGCAGATTTAGTGGGCGGTTCCCCGACTACGTATTTGATTGTTGCGCGTGGTTCACAAAGATAAGTTTCACGCAAAACGTAATTTGTTTTGGTTTTTAAAAATAATTTAAGGAAGGCGAAAGAAATGAGGGAAAGGAAGGAGAAAGGCATGGGCCTCTACAAACCTCACTCACCAAACGAGACACATTCAACATTTATCTCTTTTGTACACCTGTATTCAACTAGGTCGTGGTCTTCTTAATAAGTAGCGGTCTCCGATGGTTATGAAGATACTGTATTTTGTGACAACACATTTAGTTAAAAGTATGGCTTGGTGCTTGATTATTCTTCCATTGTGAAAAACAGTCTTACAATTATATTAAAAAGCTGTAAATGAATCGCAAACTGTTGAATTATTGCAATTATTAGATAATCTTCTCGCTATTCCTAATACTGGGGTAGACAGAGGTCCAGACAATTAAATCCTTTCGACCTACCTTTCACGTGACGATAGGTGGGAAGCTACCGGTGACGTTTCTTAAAAATAATGTTTGTTGCCGTCTTCATGCCCAGGCTAACGATATAAATCGTACATAAGTTTTTGCAAAAAAAAAAACATCGGGAAGAGGTACCACCCGAGGATCGAGCTTGGGCCTCTCGAATTCCAATCACCCTACAACTACCACTACCCCTACAACGGCTATCGAGACGCATATATTTCTTAGATTATGATTGCAATCAGACACTTTATAACTATGATATTATAAGAAAAATTCAAGTAAAACAAATATTATGCATTGAATACTCACGAGTGTAGTCTGTTGGTGGAACATAATCTTTAAAAAGTTCAAATTTAATTTTACTTATTCATCTAAAAATCAATGAACAAACAAATACGTATTTGACAGGGCGATTGTAAGGAAATTTATTGGAGGGAAACCTTAAATCGTTTACATACATCATTCTACCTACTTATTTCGATTATATTCTAGTCCTAATTACAATTTATAAGCAAATACCCAGTATACCCAAAATAAGCAGTTAAAGTAAAAAATAGGTGATATGTTTAATAAAACAGGGGAAATGTTTTCGATCTCAGTAGACTATAATATTTGTAATAATAAACCTTTTTTTTAAGTAAGATGTTATAAATCACCAAAAAAATGTGAAAACCAAGTTTCACCAAAGAGCAACGATAGCAAGCATGAAATCTTTAATAAATAGGGAAACACAACAACTAAATTCAAAATTTTGAAGCACAGAATAGAAATTGTTGTATGGAGCGCGACGAATCGTAATGTCTCTTGACCCGATGGGAGGAATGACCTCTCAACCCTTTCCTCGAATGAGAAACGCCCCGTTGGTTGGACCGAAAGAAGATCGCGTAAATAAAGTACTGCAAAGTACTTCAAAGTGACGAAGACTTCGTTAGCATGATACCGTGAGGACAATAAACAGAATAGAACTTTTTTAAATATAGAAATAACCATGAAAAATTCAAGTTTAGTTTACGAATTTTATTTTACGAATAGAAAAAGCATGAAATTCTAGCTTCTAAATTGCAAAATATGATTTTACAATGACGTCATGACAGATCTTAAGTACTCGAATTGATGAAAAGCAGTAAATCTCTTCAATAGAGTTATGTAGAGTAATAACACCGGTACATACATATATAGATAAATAGGAACAACATCGCATACATTGCTCCGAACCCAAAAGAGGATCAGAAACAACGAAGTTAACACAAACTCCCAAATCCGAGACAATGTAGAAAAGGTGTTTTTTTTAATTGACCCGTCCGTGAACCGAAACCGTGATCAGGAATGTGGCGACACCTTAAAAATCGGTTGTCGCCGTCGCCACAGAGGTCATCATACAATCAATCACTATTTTTACATGGACATGTGTAACTTTGCTGTAAGCCATTAATTTCTAGTTTGTATTCATTAGCTACTGCTCCTGCATATTTTGCTTATTCTTTACAAGTGCAGCGTTTATAATATTCAATGAAAAAGTAAACAGAATTTAAAATTAGATTTGTATACCTCGGCCCAGTTGCTTGCAGGAAGAGACTACTCTGTATACTGAGAGATATATCTTCAAGCCAGGTGTCCCAATTACTCAACGTCGACTAATGCTTAGTTTTTTTAGTAATGGCTATGTGTTTGTAGATTGTGAATGCTCATTTGTTATTGCAAAGAAGCAAAATATCTCCTCCGCGGTGCCCGTAAATAAAAACAAGAAATTAAGCAATTTTTTTTGTGCTCTCTATGTCGGTCAAGAAATTAAAACTTGAAAGCTTTCGCTTTTTGAACTGCCTATCGATTTATAAAGCGCATACGCCACTTCATGCCTCTTAGATTTAGTGTCTTATGTTTTACTTAGTGTACACCTTAACCTCCGATTTTTTTTGGTTATTCTTCCCTGAAAGCAATCGCTTATCGATAAATCCGCCTATTGCACATTTTTTGTAATTAATTATGAAGCTTTGGTTCTGTAATGCATTATGCACCACAATTTATTAGTGCACGTCCGTCCGTTATACACTATTTTTGTTATTTATAACGATGCTTTGTGTTTGTAACAGATAATGGTGTACACTAAAAATATTCATTCATTCATCTCTTTCTATATTGAAACATCAATAACAGTATTTTAAAATCATATGCCTCTTTTTCCGAAGCTCAATGCTTCAACGCTAATGAGTAAAATAAATGTATGTAACATCGATGTCCGTGTAAGCTTTTAATGGTCGAACAACGCTGTTTACAGGAGGCGTGAATAATTATACGTGTTTGGCATCGCCCACCTTACGGACGGATAATTCCACATGCTGTAACGGGTCAGTAGGAAGTGAAACGATTAGTTTAAAGCGATAATGTTTGGTCACGAAATGTTTGGAAAAAAGTCACGATAGCCGAGTTGTTGGGTGGTCGGAATTTCGAGTCGAGAGACCCGAGTTCGATCCCTAGGTGGCAGTACCAATGAGTTTTTCAAAAACTTATGTACGAATTTCGTCGTTGGCTTGGACATAAAGGCGGCGACGGGCTCACCACCTGTCACGTTGTCCCGAAAATATCTTAGGTGGAAGGTGGGTCAAAGGGACTTAATTGTCTAGACTTGACCTCTGTCTACCCCTGTATTGGGAATTGCGTGAAGATATTTATTTTATTTATTTAATGTTTGGTGCGAATATAGATAGATACATACATAGACAGGGACAACACCACATACATTGCTCTGATCCCAAAGCAGCTTATGCATTTCTATTACGGAATCAGAAACAACGAAGGTACCATGATATAAATTCAGAAAGTTATGAGTTTTAGCTCGTGTTAAGTAGGTAGGTAGGCAGAGGTTACGGAATCAAATTTACCTTTAAGTTCGCTTTTCAAATTTCACATTTATATTGTGGTAAACAAAGTTAATAATTTATAATTTTATACAGGCAGCGTATGTAAGTATAAATTTCATTATATTATTGTTAATGTAAATTTTGTACAAAATACTTCACAGTTACGCACACTATCACAAATAACCATGTGTATTAGTTGGACCACGTGATTGTTGTAAATATAGTGTGTGTCAGCTTCGAAGTAGGACTGGAGTTTACTTCTTAAGAACCTTTTTTCTTATTGTTTTTTCTCATTTTTATATTACTAAACGCATGCATGGTACATCTATTTATATTAATTATATATTTTTTATTCATCGAAATACATTACATAGCCAGCAGCCGAGACTACTGCGTGCTGGGGGCTGCAAAAGACAAGTTGCTCACAAACATAACGCATAACATAACAGAGGAAGTTGGATTTTACTCTCCATAAATTTTCTTTAAAAATCGATTCTTAAGGAGTAAACTCGAAAAAGCTGCTACGTTCGGAATTATTCAATATTGGAAAGTTTAAAAGACTAGACGTGTCTATAGTTCATTCGATATTCGAATTATTATCTTACTACTAGGTTCATTTCTGTAGGTGCGAGGATCTAAAGTCAGTGTTTCGTTTATTATTTAGTGCAAATGGAGAGAAAAGAGCTTTACATTCATAGTTGGTAAAGAATCCTTTACCAACTAATGAATGTAAAGCTGAAAATAAGTAGTCACTCACGCCCACAAACGTCTGCGCTATCAGACGCAGTCGCATACGCGTTACTAGCAATTTTTTTATATTTTTCTCACACATAAACAAATTTACCTAAGTTTCCCATCAGTAAAATACTCAAATATCATTCCGCGATCCTATAGCTTGTTAGGAGTGTATTGTAAAAAGGTTTCACCTTATACGATACGATAAAGCATTAAGCCCACGTTCAAAGTTTATGTCAAGTTGCGAGCGGATAAATATATAAAAGTGGATTACGACTTAAAGTCAACAGACTCATGTTATAATTGCGGTTCAGAAAGGCTCAACAGATTAGTCTGGTTTTTATTGTGTTGGTTATAGCAAGTTTTTAAAGAAATCAATTTCCCATTCCGAGGCCTACCTCGTGCCTACACAGGCCTAAAAAATTTAGTCCTTTCGAAGCACTTTCCACCGAGGCTTATTTGAGATACTTATGTAAATTTGAAAAAGTAATGAAAGAACTTTTTTATGCGATTTCGTCTTAAAAAATCACAAGTTTACAAACCGCGTGGGAACGAAACATGTTTAGAACAAAAAATAAATAGTTTATATTCGAAAAGTTGTGAATATGGCTGTCATGAAAAGTCCATAAAATAGAACACCTGAAAAGTGCCTTCGTAACATAACTAATAATATACAGCATCCCTTTCTGTTCGGTAAGCCTCGTCAAAAACATTTCCCTGGGGTTGTTTCTCTAAACCGAGACAAGAGAAATAAGCCGAGAGCCCAAATAACCCTGCGGCGGATAAATGTCGAGGATAACTCGGGCCTTCGCATATCTGTAACAAACTGCTCGGTTATTATGAATTTGTATCCTAATATTATTTACAAAAGATTTAGTCTATACCTTTCCGGATTTTTAGTTTTCTTTACCACATTAACATACGTGCATCAACTCCTGTAATCATTAACCATCATGTAATTACTAATAATTAATATCTGTACCAATAGATGGCGGGATAAGATATCGAAATTCAGCAGACTGGTGGCTGGCAGCTGCGTCAAGGTACCTTTAATAGATGAAGGAGACAAGCGACTTCCACAAATATCCGCTGCACCAGGAGTGCTCTTCGCCAAGCGTGGCATTCCT
Source organism: Sericinus montela (assembly GCA_029286605.1). NCBI lineage: Eukaryota > Metazoa > Arthropoda > Insecta > Lepidoptera > Papilionidae > Sericinus > Sericinus montela. The sequence goes on from JAGSMR010000002.1 coordinate 3,462,043, forward strand.
GCCAATTGTATTTTCATCATCTCTGTACGTTCTAGAGAACAAAACTTAATAATCTGAAGACGAAGAGAATATAACAAATTATTTCGTAAGAAATCACGTTATTAGATTAAAGCGAGCGGAATCAATTTACGTTTCCGTGTTTATAGATGGATGGACATTGAGTACTATCTAGGAAATACTATGTTGATATATTTTATTACCTTTGGAAGGAAAATATCAATTACTTACACGATCGCTAGAAAAGCAGCTTTTATTTTTATATTATCCTCTTTTCACTACTGTGATACAATTTATTATTGTAAAAATCCCTAATATTAGACATTTAATATTTACATAAAACATAAAGTATGTTTATGTTAGTTTGATCCGTTGCAGTTTTTGGGGGGTATCATAAGGCGATCCGAGAGGAGATTTTCCTCCAAAGAACTGGGGCCCTCGGATCGCATGGCCCCTCCCCCCATGTCGGAAGTCTTCTCTTTCGTTTTAGGGGACGCAGCGCTTCGCAGCAGCAGCCATCATCGACACCAAACTTCTAACTTGCGAGCCTCTCCTCGCAAGTCTCTTTCGATGAAGTTGTAAAGGCCTCCGGGCCAACAGCATCCCGTGGACAGTTTTAGTCGGTATGCTTCTCCTTCTGAGATTCGAGCCCGACACTGTTCGTTCCGGTGGCCTCCCGGCCAGGGAACGTTCGTGCATAAAACATTTCCTCCACGGTTATCAAAAAAAAAAGTTTTTGGGCCTACAAAACCGCAAGATACTGAGGGAACTGTAGACTTCAAATCGTTATAAGATCTGCTTGAACGTATCAATTGTTTCAACAATTATGATGGCAAAGGTGGAGAGCATGTGAGGCGCTTCGAAGATGGAAGTGGCCCCGTCTGAAGAATATTCAGGAGTGCAAGGGAATCGCCAGCGCTTCAACAGTTTGCTACTCTGAATGACATCCTCCAGTAAGTTAAGTGGTGATAGAAATATAAGATGAAATCAGTACATAATTTTATTGCTCTTTGATCTCGTGTATCTAGATCAATAAAAATATTTTATTTAGTTAAAGTTATCGATAACGTAATCCCCTTTATTGCACATTTAATAGCCGCTTGGTATAGTTATTTACAAACTTAAGTTGTTACCTTTAAATGACACTGGGAAAAAAGATTAACATAAACAGATGTACTTATAAAAAGTTACTACAGCCGAATGGTTGGGTGATCGGAATTCGAGCCAAGATACCCGAGTTCGATGCCACGAGGTAGGCTCGTACCAATGAGTTTTGTCAAAACTTATGTACGATTTATATCGTTGGCTTGAACACAACATCTGACACGTTGTCCTACAATAAGATATGGTGAAATGTGGGCCGAAAGAACCAAATTTTCTAGGCCTAAAATTACGAGGCAGGCCCTCTGGCTAGTATTTGTATTTGGATTGCGTTTTTGTTTGTTGTATTTAGAAATGCGTGAAGATAGATACTTATAATAAAGGGGAAGCCACTTGAGCAATGTTAAGACACAATTCACTAAAATGACCGAAGGACCTAAGTTTAATTAACGAAAGATATATTAACTGGCTGAGGTCACGCGTGGACACATCAGAAGGTCGAAATATTCGTGCGAGATGGTCGATTAGCACACACTACTCCAAACGCAACCTTACTACACCACAAATTTGGTAAAAGGCATCAAATACGTACGATATTCGACACTTACGAAATATTTCAAACTTACAAGTAATTGTCAAGGCTGAGAATAGAATATTAGTTGGTGTTTTCAAGCATAGATCTATGTGGAAATAGGTCTTAATCTAACCTTCAAATATCCCCTGGCTGGTAATACGCATATTATGTCCACTGCTGTGGTATATATAATTGGATTTATCAAGCAGGAAGCGAAACGTCAGGCGGATGTCCATGGTGTCTACTAATGCGAACAAATCCTGCACATCCCTAATAGATTAACATGAAAACTAGAGTGTAATTCTCACCACTCTCCGAAGAACGAATAAATTATTCTAACAATTCCAGGATTAAGCACATACATGGGGACAAGCAAGGCCACCACTCCCTCGTCAAAACTATGTGAGAAAATGCAGATGATGGAAATGTGGAATGACACGGCGTGGGTGTATAAGGAAACATATATATATTAAATACATCACATTCTTCATCATGACACTTATAGATCTGTTCTCTGTGGCTTATCGATCAGAGGTGGTGCGTGAATATATTTATGACCAATAGAAAGTAATTCTAACCTTAATCGTTTCGGGGATCACTGTGTTTCACTGCAAAAGTATTTGTCCACTGTGACACAAAGTATAACATCCCTAAATTTCATACCCCCAGACATATTAAAAGATATGAGATGTGATACTAATAACGTAACAAAAAAGGTAAAAAAACGATAACAAATCATGTATAACAGAAACAATAAACGAACGCATGCTACGAAAGAAACGGAAAGTGTTGCCCTGACCCCATGAGAAGGTCGAACGAAATAACGTCATGCTAACAGTTCCGCTTTTGCCCACATTTTGCTATCAGCATTTTATTTAACGCCTCGTCCAACATGGACGAGAATTAAAACGAAATTCCGGAAACTAGGCCGGTCTCTTTCGCATCGCGTTACTTGACGATTCATTAATTCAGAACCTTTAATATATTATTATGAAAGTAACACGACATTCCAACGGATGTTAGAGCAGACGGAGGTAACAGACGCACGACGAAAAATCATACGAGAGACGTTGTTTTTAGGATTCCACATAAAACTAGAAAAAACACAAAGTTCATGTCCGACATGAGTTTATAATCATTTAGTTAACAAATTAAAAAACACGCTCTCCGAAATGCAAATCAGTTTTTTTATAATACTCAAAATAAAAATTTTAAATAAAAAAATTGAAATCATCTCTTTTCGAACACTGTATGAATGAAACTTCTAAAACTTAGTAACGGTACGGAAGCAGTTCATGGGAGTTCGTATCGTACCAAACCGGTTTTTTAATTATCAATTCGCTTACCCAAGTAGATATGTTCACTATTAAACTTTACAATTAAATTAAAAAGGCGACTACATTAAAGTGCATATATTGTATCGAACGAAAATATTGTATAGATATTGTATTGGTAGCGTCCGTGGACGAGTGGCCTACAGGGCGCATTTTAAAGTGCCACCTGTTCTGATGTCCCGGATTCGATTACCGGACGAGTAGAATATAGAAAATCACATTTTCTATATTGTCTCACGATCATGGTGTTTCTGGTACATTTGTTGTTTCTCATTCCAAAACACAAATGCTTTATACTTACTTTGGGAGCAAAGCAATGTACATGATCCTATATTTGTTGCCATTTTGTATCTTGACATAACTTAATCTGCTGCAATATAACCTTATCTCAAACTTAAAACCGTGTCGTCCCACAAGCTAGTTAAAAAATGGTTAATAAACGTACAAAAGAAAATAAAAACAGTAAGATCTTTGTCCTTACGTTAAACATAAGTACTAAAAAAATATAACAACAAAAATAAAGCATGCGAATTATTATATAAAAATTACCATTTAAAACATTTATCAACTGGTTCTCATTAGGGGGATGTCAGAACTGCTAATTACTTATTAAAATAACAGATTCACTCGAGCTGTCTCGCGCAAAGACCGCTTCTTATCAAAACGGAGGATTTTCCAGGGATGCTGCGAGAGGCTTTTAGGGTAGTATTAACCTAATTTGAAGATATTTTCCTTATTCCGTTTCATTAAGAGATCTAATGAAAACATTACTTATATTAAACGCTGAGAACTCTTGTCTCGTCAGATTAATTCGCGTCGGAGTAAATTGCAGTGCTCTAGGTAATACATTATATTTATTACATAATTAATGTTATATAACGACTGTTTTATTTGATATTTATTAAAACAACAACGTCACAAAGTCACGATAGCCGAGTGGTTGGGTGGTCGGAATTTCGAGTCAAGAGACCCGAGTTCGATCCCCAGGTGGCCGGGCTCGTACCAATGGGTATTTCAAAAACCTAAGTACGAATTAAGTCGTTGGCTTGGACATAGAGACGGTGACAGGCTCACCACCTGTCACGTTGCCCCGAAAATATCTTCGGTGGAAGGTGGGTCAAAGGGACTTATTTGTCTAAACTAGACCTCTAGACAGAGGTCTAGTTTAGACAAATAAGTTCTTTTACCCCTGTATTGGGAATTGCGTGAAGATATTTATTTATTTTATTTTTATTTATTAAAACAACGAGTTAAAAAGTCACGATAGCCGAATGGTTGGGTGGTGGCACCATTGCCAAGCGGATTCGTGATCGCAGACGTTTAGTACTTTAGATACGTACATACATATATACATAACGGCCTATTAATGTCCACTGCAGGATATAGGCCATAGGGAGGATTTGCCACCGAGTACTTTTCCTTAAATCGCCTACGCCAAGAAAGTGGATAGTAATTTTTACCGTTGATGTACCACTTACCACGTACAAAATTTAAGATATAATGAATTTTAAACAAGAAATTTTTTTTATCGCTAAATGTTAAGTTAACCGTCACAATACGAGCTAGTTCAACATTGCCAATTTCGCGATATTCTTATCTGGTTTAGTACAGTAATAAATATAAATAAATACATACATATATTAAATTAACGATTTTCGTATTTTATCGCGTTTTAAAATAATTTTTAGCAAACTATTTTTACTTCCCGACGTTTAGGATAATTTACAGCATCCGTGGTCACGGGGACTGTCCCCCGAAATCCGAAAATGGTTTTATTTAAGATGTGTAGCATTCGCGTAAATACAAGAAATCATAAAATATATAAATTGATAGGAACTACATCACATACGTTGCTCTAATCCCAAAATAAGTAAATGAAGCATATGTGTTACGGACCCGGGAAAAGGAAAAAAAAATGGTTTTCTACAATAACCGCCGAATATCAAACCCGAGACCTCTGAGCTGGCGACATGAAAACTGATGCGTACGCCGCGTGTCCACGGAGGTAGTGAAACAGTGTGTTATACAAAATAGTGCGTGTTTTGTTATACTTTCTAAATATCATGTTCCCCGCAATTCCATTCCAACTGTCGCACTCAGACGTAGCTAAATAATTTGCATAGCAAAAGTGAATATTATGGAATGAAAGAGAAATTTCCGTTGTTCCGTTGACAGAATGTTCCCATAGCGTTACCCGCGGCTGAAGTATTTAGCGACAGTTTTCATCATTTTGTTCTAGATTTTTAACAGATTTCTTTTCATAATTAATATGATCTTACAATAAAATAAAAATAAATAAATATCTGCACGCATATTCCCAATAGTGGGGAAGATAAAGGGCTAGACAATTAAGTCCTTTTGACCTACATTTCACCGAAGCTTACTAGGGAGAACGTGACAGGTGGTCAGCCTATCGCCGTCTCAGTGTCAAAGCCGTAGTGTATATTTACATTGATATATAAGCATCTTCGACTCGCGGGAGCCCTACATCATCATAGGTATATTTATATTATAAGTTAATCCCTTACATCAGAAAATATAATATATAATATGATATATACACAGTCAGGTCATAAGTATTGTCACACAGTGAAAACTTTTCTTTTAGAACGCTGGCCACAAAAACGTTTACTGAATTCGAATTTCGAATTGTTCATAAAAGTTATATTCAAATTTTTCATTTGATATTTATTAAAACGAATCTTTATTCGTTTATCGTACCATCAAACGATACAATGAAGACTCTAGTGTAGATCACAGGTCAAGAAGTGGTCGCCCTCGGTATGTTAGGACTCCAGCAGTGATCAAAGCTGTGAAGGCTCGAATTCAAAGAAATCCCAAACGTAAGCAGAAACTGTTGGCCCTTCAGATGGGGTTAAGCAGAACCACGGTGAAAAAGGTGTTAAATGAAGACTTAGGGCTTCGGGCATATCAAAGAAAAACAGGACATTGTTTGAATGCTCGTCTAATGCACCTGAGACTGAAGAGATGCCGCGCTTTGTTTAAGCGGTACGCGGGAAAAAAATATCGGAAAATTCTTTTTTCGGGTGAAAAATTTTTTACCTTAGAAGAGAGCTACAACAAACAAAATGATAAGGTGTACGCACACAGTAGTGAAGAAGCGAGCAACCGTATTCTGCGTGTCCAACGAGGTAATTTTCCATCCTCGCTCATGGTATGGTTGGGAGTTTCTTATTGGGGCTTAACAGAGGTACATTTTTGCGAGAAAGGTATAAAAACGAATGCAGTTGTGTATCAAAATACAGTCCTGACGAACCTTGTGGAACCTGTTTCTCATACCATGTTCAATAACAGACACTGCGTATTCCAACAAGATTCGGCGCCAGCTCATAGAGCGAAGAGCACACAAGACTGGCTGGCGGCGCGTGAAATCGACTTCATCGGGCACGAAGACAGGCCCTCCTCCAGTCCAGATTTGAATCCGTTAGATTACAAGATATGGCAACACTTGGAGGAAAAGGCGTGCTCAAAGCCTCATCCCAATTTGGAGTCACTCAAGACATCCTTGATTAAGGCAGCCGCCGATATTGACATGTACCTCGTTCGTGCTGCGATAGACGACTGGCCGCACAGATTGAAGGCCTGTATTCAAAATCACGGAGGTCATTTTGAATAAACTTTAGTATCATAAGAATCTATGTTAACTTCATTTTGATATATAAATAGTTACATAATGAATAAACTTGTTTTAATTATTTTAGGTTAAACATGTGACAGAATTTATGACCTGACTAGGTATAATAAGATTCTATTGATTATATTCTATTGTCACGATAGCCGAGAGTTTGGGTGATTTTTTCTATTGATTATTAAAACATCATTTGCCCTTTTAGTGAACATGAAGGCAACAGAAATTAAAAAAGAAATACAAAATAAAATGTGCAATAATAAAAGCGTATCTACCGGAGGCGCTGCGGAGTATGTCGCAAATCGAGAAATTCAATTTCCTCGTGGTTGTGATCCCTAGAATGGAATTCTTATAATGTTTATTAAATAAGCATTCTCTTTTATGTTTTAAATGTATCAGTCGAATATGACTGCTGAGTGATATCCATCCTTCCTCTATCGTTTTATTATAATGCACTTATATATTTTTTAATATAATAATGCATTCAGGGTGTTGATGAGATTACCGCGTCATTGTAGTACATCGGCTATGTTTGTGGCAGCGCGAATTGACGGTTTCAAGGCAATCCTGAGAAAACGGTGCGCCTCTCTTCTCAATAGATTGCGTACTGCTAGCAACAGCATCCTGAATGCATTAATGAACAGGTGGGATGCCTACACGGTTGCGCATTGGCCTACATACTACATACCAATGACGGCAGCCGGTAATTAGGCATCTCCCTCTTATGGTATGAAAAATTAGAGATAAGTTTATATAATAATATATAATAATATCTTCACGCAATTCCCAATACAGGGGTAGACAGAGGTCGAGTCAAGACAATTAAGTCCCTTCGACCCACCTTCCACCGAAGACATTTTCGGGACAACGTGACAGGTGGTGAGCCCGTCGCCGTCTTTATGTCCAAGCCAACGATATTCGTACATAAGTTTTTGAAAAACCCATTGGTACGAGCCTACCAACTGGGGATTGAACTCGGGTCTATTGACTCGAAATTCCGACCACCCATTCTCTCGGCTATCGTGACTTTTTTAAGAGATAAGTTTAAATATATAATTTGTTATTATAGGTACTAACAATAGTTTTTAAGTTATGTTAATGTAAATTACTAACACAATATGGTCCTTCGGTCTGAAATAAACATTATTATTATTATTATTACATATGTATGTACGATATCCGAGAGAATAGTCACGATAGCCGAGTGGTTGGGTGGTCGGAATTTCGAGTCAAGAGACCCGAGTTTGATCCTCAATTGGCCGTACCAATGGGTTTTTCTAAAAACCTATGTACAAATTATATCGTTGGCTTGGACATAAAGACGGCGACGGGCTCACCACCTGTCACGTTGCCCCGAAAATATCTTCGGTGGAAGGTGGGTCGAAGGGACTTAAATGTCTAGACTAGACCTCTGTCTACCCCTGTATTGGGAATTGCGTGAAGATATATTTAATTTTTTTATATGTATGTACGTATGTATAAGAATGTTTACATAACATACATCTCCACCCTAGCGTATAAGCATACGCCAATGCGCAAGTATACAGACTTTCATGCCGTAGCTTTTTTACGAAGCGGGTTTAGGCTTTAGGCCGACAATGCCATGGAAGCAACTAATAGATGGCGGAAAAGCGATCTCGAAAACTGTGTGAGTCACCGCATATATATAGTATACCGCATATACTCGTATATAGGCATAGTTTTGTATATAGCATTTTTTTTATAGAAAAGGGAGGCAAACGAGCAGCTGGCTCACGTGATGGTAAGTGATTACGCCCATGAACACCCGCAATACCAGAGGCATTGCAGATGCGTTGCCGGCCGAAAGGCATAGGCTCTTTTCTAGAAGGTCCCCAAGTCGTATCAGTCCGGAAACTTACGTAAGTTACGATGTTGAAATTCAGCGGCTGGGATTAATTCGAACAATTCCTCGAAGCACTCCCCGTAGCACATCATGTTAAAAATGCAAAGAGATGCAACATCTCTTTTCGCAAAACCAGGGTATCTAGCAGATAGAAAATGGTCGTCGACGATTCGAGTCGCTTTTCGTCGGATACGGTCAAATGGAAGGAGCCTCCGCCCGAAGATGAGAACAGTACAGAACAGTATTATTTTTATTCATTTATTGTAATTACTGCTAAAGACCACAAACTGTTGACTTAATACCTGCCGGTATTCTCAACAAATTGGATCTATTTACGGTGTAAAGTATTTATAAGATAACAATTAAAAAAGAAAAAAACTTAAATAAGACAAGGAAAAAAAAAGAAAAAAATTAACTAATAGATTAGATATTTTTTTTCATTTGCTACTAAGGGCTGAGCGGCCTTTCAACGACGTAAGAGAATCTGACAAACAATCACGTGAGTTACAACCGAACACGAAGTTATAATTACGAAAAAGAAAACAAAACAATTTTAATGAAACACAGAAAGCGGCAAATTGAAATACTCAAAGTCGGCATTATGGGGTATTAGTGGTCGAGGTTGCGGGAGCGAAGAGAAGTAAACGAAAGGAAAACGAGTGAAAACGAAAGTGTGACACCGTTTTTTTTTAGCTCTAGATCTCAGAAAATATAACGCCACTTAAATATTTATTTGGAATCGTTATTTAAAAAGCGATTTTGTTATAAGAAGACATTCGGTGAAAGCGGATATTCTACGGAGTTCTTTCAGTTTTTCTGAACTTTTCGTGACGAACGATACTCGAAATATAAAACTTCTTCCGTTTTTGTTTTTATTGTTGTTGTTTTTAATATAAAGTCATCAAAGTGTTGATCGTTCATTTTATGCCCTGGGTCTTTATCAAAATCTCTGACCCATCAAATACTAAAGTATTTATATAATTTATTAACAGTCGATGTGTTAAAGACATATAGTATAAATGATGTCTTTCTAACAATACATGTTTTTCGATGATACACTGCGGTTTAGTAAACATGTAAAGCATAACTTAATCAAATAATTAAAAACGGCTAAACTTAATCTATATATTTTAATTTTACAACGTGAGTTTAGGCGTTTTTAATTATTTAATGTATGATAGTTAATTGACTCAGGCGTTACTTTGCGGAAATTCCTTGTAAAGTTGTTATTGAAAAAGTTACTTCACAATATTCAGCATGCAAATATAAAAAGGTATATGTTACCTGGTCCGAAGGGAAGAAAAGACGACTTAAGGTATAGCATAACATAGAACAAAATCAATTGCAGGACGCCGCCGAGCATGGGATTGTTATAATCGCCATGTTTGGCAAGCGGATTGCGTAGCGTATGTATTACCAGAAGCTGTTAGGCGTCACCGTTCTGCTAAATTTTGGTTCGGTATATACCGCCATTAGTCTATAACCAATGGCATTTTCAACGCTTATCCCTCATTCTCCTAGTCCTACGTATCCTAAGAACAACTTTATATATAGAAAAATTCCATTCCAACAAGAGACAATAACTAATCGCAAATATACACTAGGTATTTACCACTAACGACGAAGCACTGCAGAAATTAATTAAATCAAATTGCTGGAGTAGAAACTAGCTTTCTCGCATATTGATGAAGATTGGAACTGACAAACCAAAGCCTAGAATTCCTGAACACACGAGAATCTCTGCGGAAAATCTGTAATCCCTTCGTGATTAAATCGCACAAAACTTTCGTTTGACATATTGGATGACGTAGAGCATATTTCGATCGTAGGCGAATTCAGACAATTACATTTGTATTTTACGTATTTTGATGTGAGTACAAATGACATCATCTAGATACGCAAAGAACAATCTCTCTGATATCAACACTTCAAGATCAAAATGTCTTACTTTATAACTATTTCAAATGCCTCGTATGTAATTAAATACTTTGTTATCACATTAACTTTATACTCGTAATTAATTGGTCCGATGGGAGGTGATCTGTCACTATTTCATGCATTTGTAAAATTGTGAATAGTTAGTTAAATGAGGAGGAAGTTCTCAATTCGGTTGTACGTTAAGAGTATTTACCGTTACAATAACAAATTTTTTCAGCAACGATATAAGTTCTATTCAGAAGTCTGAGAAGACTATATGACGTCAGTCCCGTCGGAAGAGTCACGTTGAACAAAAGGGTAATAGAGATGGGAGTAAGAGGGATTCGAGGCATGAGCGTAAGCGGAAAGATTATCAGATTAAATGTACCTATGTTTTACCAGGGATTAGGACCCCTTGAAATCCCATACAAAGTTTTCCTCTATGTAACATTAAATTATATATTCACTTTGAACGGAATTGAATTGTTTGTTAAAAGGTCATGGCAGACCTCCTAAAGTTGCCACCAAATATGTGCGCGATTACGGTAAATGGTCATCAACGAAAACAAAAACAAGACTTTTGAAATCATTTGATAAAACGGTTAAAAGGCAATTCGAAATAAAAGCCACTCAATAGGATTGTACTTTTGTCAATGACAGAATAAAATGGGAAAACATTACAAAATGCAACCGGAAAGGTTTTCGGTGACAAAAGCTTCCGCTCCGAATATTTATTTATAAATGAATGCCGAAACTATGATTTTGAAACTTACTGTAAGTTGGATTTGTAACGTTACATGTAACAATAAGCGATTAAGAAAAACAGACACAATAAGCGATTAAGAGAAACAAGAGAAATGCTATAACTATGATGTCATAACAATATCTACTTGGATCAACTAACTAAGTTCGAACTAACTAAGATCGAGTTCGATCCCCAGGTGGCAGGTTACGAATTAAATCGTTGGCTTGGACATAAAGACGGCGGCGGGCTCACCACCTGTCACGTTGTCCCGAAAATATCTTCGCTGGAAGGTGGGTCGGAGGGACTTAATTGTCTCGACTAGACCTCTGTCTACCCCTGTATTGGAAATCGCGTGAAGATAATTCTTATAATTTTTTTTATTTTATCATCGCTGACTACGCTGTCAGCGATGATGCTTGATGACGTTAACAAATAATATTATTTTCCGTTCCATAAATGCTTAAATGCTATAATAACGTTAATTTTGAGCAATAACAATGATTAACTTATCATTAACCTCTTAAATATCAAATCCAATTTGTTAAAAAGGTATGTTTAACGTAACGTAAAAGGTATGTGTAAACGTTTGTCCCTAATTTATGGGATAAGATATTTTTAAAGAAATTTTTTTCTGAGAAGTAGAGTACTTTTTTAAAGTGTTATTATAACTACTATATTATCGTATTTTAATATGGTTTGAAAAACTAAAATGTGTATTTGAAAACTTGAGAACTTTTAACATTAGCGTAGACAAACGCCTATGGATAACAAGAGTATTCATAAAAAAATTGTCTAAAAGGAAAAATATCCCAATTAGGTATTGGTGTTTTGTTTTGTTGCATTGTAGAAACAAATGCCTTGGACCAAACACAAAAAGTGTCGTGAGGATCCTGACGAACCGTCGAGCCTTTGAAATGGCGCGCTACTAGACCCCTTTGTTTGCCTCCAAATACGTCTTGTTTATGACATATATGTGACGGCTTGACATATGTTTATCATCTCATTGTAAATATTAAAAATGCTTACGTTTTATTTCGATGTATTACGTTTTATTTCGATCGTATGGGGGTCATTGTAGAAGCGTGCTCGTCGCGAGCCCTGCCAGCCCTTTTCAGGGCTGCAATTCTACACATCTGCGCACCCATGCCAACGAGGGTTAGGGCGTCCCCCCAAGGCGACGCACACCAGTTCGTCCTCGTTGGTGTGGAATGCAGCGAAAGCGGCGATGGGGACCGCCACTCGTCACGCACTGCCCGACACGGTGGAAGGTGGGGGACGGAGTGCAGAGTTGGCACGTGGAATGTTAAAGGAGGCATGAGAGATGAGACGAATGAGTTGATTGAAATAATGAAAGAAAGAGAATTAGATGTCGTGTGTTTGTCGGAGACCAAGCGGAAGGGAAGCGGTACTGAGGAGCTCCTCGGCGGGGCGTTAGCTCTATGGTCCGGAGTCCCGGAGAGCGAGAGCGCCTGCCAGGGAGTGGGGGTGCTGCTGTCGTCTCGGTTGGTCGATGTTATGACTGAATATAAGGTTGTGAACTCGAGACTTCTCTGGGTTCGCTTTAAATTGGGACTGACGAAGTTATTCCTTTTGGCTGTTTATGCGCCGGTGGCTTCGTCGTCCAGAGCTGAGCTGGAGGAGTTTTGGGAGAATGTAAGAGAAGTTCTAGACATGGTTAGAGGAAACGAAAGTATTGTTGTATGTGGTGATTTGAATGGATGGGTTGGTACCGCTCGGCCAGGGTACGAGTCGGTGCTTGGAATGTTTGGTAATAAAAGGGTTAACGATGCAGGCAAGCTTATACTGGCTGTATGCAAGGAAAAGGGTCTTCTTGTGACAAACCCTATGTTTAGTCACAAGAAAATCCATATGTATACTAAAACAAGAGAGAATGAGAGAAGTATGATCGATTTATTCCTGGTGGATGACCGACTGCGAAAACAGGTGATGGATACGCGAGTGTTCCGGGGCGCTGACCTGGGAATGGATCACTATCTAGTGATTACTAGATTTAGGGGTCTGTTCGCGGGTTGGCGCCACCGGACGGCGATACCAGAACCACAGTCGGTCGGTAGCATCCTAAGCTGGAAGCTTCAGGATGCGGACACTATGGATAAATATCAAGCAAGAGTAGCCGAAAAGCTGGACAGCATCGATGTCAGGAAAGAATGTGTGGAAGAAATATGGCAGAGCCTTAGAGATAGAATAGTTAGTGCAGCGGAAGACGTGTGTGGAACTGTGAAAAGAGGTAGTAGTAAAAAGGGTGATGCATGGTGGAATTACGAAGTGAAAGAAGCAGTAAATAAGAAGAAAGCATGGTTAGACTACTTAGCCTCTAGTAATGATAAGGATATGAGAGTGAAGAGGAAAGAAAGATATAAGCTCCAGAAAGTTCACACGAAAGCATTGATCGAGGAAGTGCGTGAAAGGAGTAGAATGGAAGCGGACGAAAGGTTGTCGCACAACTTCAAGGAGAACTCCAAACTCTTCTGGAAAGAGGTTGGAAGGACCCTGAGTGATGCGAAAGCCTTAAGATTCATTCTTAAGGCTGTCGTAAAGTGCTTTCGGGAACCAATGACGTCCTCTCAGAAAAATCGGACGTCATGCAGCGATGGAGCGAATTTTATAGAGATGTATGCGTGTGATGATCTTAGTGGGGGATCCGGGGGTGACGCCGTGACTGGTACGCCAGACTCGGACCTCGATGACACTGAGGTCATCAGTATGAAAGAGATTGAATGTGCGATTAGAAGTTTGAAATGTGGTAAGGCTGCGGGACTAGACAGAGTTACTGCTGAAATGGTCAAGTATGGTGGGCCATGCGTCTGGGACAGCTACCATCTGCTGTGCAATTTGTGCTGGCGAACGGGGGCTGTTCCGGATGATTGGCGATCCGCGGTAATTGTGCCTTTATATAAAGGTAAATGTTCACATTATGACTGCAGGTGCTATCGGGCGATCAACTTGACCAGTTTAGCAGGTAAAGTTTACTCGAAGGTTTTGACACGTAGGATGCAAGAGAAATCGGAAAGATTTCTATGGGAGGCACAATGCGGATTTACACCTGGAAGAGGATGCACGGATCAAATGTTTTCTCTCCGCATGATCATTGAGAAGCTTCTGACTGCTAACCAGAAGATTTACTGTGTTTTTGTGGATCTTGAGAAAGCATTTGATAAGGTTGTAAGGAAGAAAATGGAACTGTTGCCGGGGTATGGTGTGGATGGTCGATTGCTAAGGGCTGTGCAGTCATTTTACTGTGACTGCAAAGCCTGTGTGCGGGTAGGGCATGACCTGTCACCCATGTTTAGCGTCCAAACGGGCGTAAAACAGGGTTGTGTCATGTCTTCCTGGCTATTCATACTGTATCTGGACAGCTGTTTACAGAAGCTGAAAGATAGCTGTTTGGGTGTGAAATTGGGTGACATAAAAGTAAATTGTCTGCTATATGCTGATGTGGCAGTGCTTATTGCACCATCAGAGGCAGAACTGCAGGCATTAGTCACATGTATGAAAGAAGAATGTGAAATTAATGGTCTCCGTTTGAATGCTAATAAAACTAAGGTTCTGGTATTTGAAAGGGAAGAAGAAAGAACGAAGTGTGAAATTTGGGTAAATCAGGAATGTCTAGAACAGGTGAATGAAATTGTATACTTGGGGAGTGCGTTTAGCCGGGATGGAAGAGGTGATTTAGATGTGGACAGGCGTGTCGCTGCCGGGAACAAAGTCAATGGTGCCCTGACTGCGTTAATCAAAAGGCAAGGCGTTGTGAAAAGTGCACGCCTTGCAATACATAACACAGTGTTGGTACCGACTTTGTTATATGACAGCGAAACCTGGGTATGCCAGAAGAAGCATAAAAGCTGGTTAAATGCAGTGGAGATGCGATCTCTTCGTAAAATGTGCAGCCTTACCATGGCCGACCGAAAGCGAAACGAAGAGATTCGCAATATGGCAGGTTTGAAAGATGACCTTGTCTCAAAAATGGATAAGGGCGTGCTTCGATGGTTTGGGCACGTTGAGCGAATGAGTGAAAACCGAATGGTAAAGAAAATCTAGCGCAAAAGTTAATATTAAAAGGTGTCGAGGTAGACCGAGACTAACTTTCGAAGACCATGTGAGCAAATTGCTCGAAGAGGGGAGGGTCAAGAGTACTCGGATACCTAGACGTGCAAGTATGAAGAAGATGATGAATCTGAAAGAAGCGAAAGAAGTATGTAGGGATCGTGACACTTGGCGATCTGTTCTCTCTGGCTACCCCGTCAGGGATTGTGCGTGAAGATAAATAATAATAAAAATAATTTTATTTCGATGGTTTTCTATTTTTTTTTATTCGAAATCTGTTTTTGTATAATTGGTGGTCATTAATTCAGACTAATCACCTGTCACGTGATCCTAAAAAAGTTCTGGTGATCACCTCATTATTCGCTATACGTTCGTGAGTTGATTTAGATGTTTTACTTAAATAAATAAATAAATATCTTCACGCAACTCACAATACAGCGGTAGACAGAGGTCTAGTCTAGACAATTTAGTCCCTTCGCCCCACCCGGTGTCCCCGTCGCCATCTTTCTGTCCATGCCAACGACATAATTATAATGTTTTACTTGTTTTTTTTTTTGTATTATAGTATATAAACAAAAATATGTTGCCTATAAAATTTGTAGATAAAAGTAATGGCTAATAAATATAGCGAAGAAAAAAATACTCAGTTACCTGTCATCTTGCAGTTGGTTTAACCCGCTTAGCTCCAACTCTCTTCGCAAGTTGGAAACCTCGCAGAGGAGCATGTCACGTTCAGCTGACACCTTCTCCAGCTCGGCCCGCAATCGGACCACTTCGTTGGTCAAATCCATAGTCGCCATCTCCACGACTATAGATAACGATTATTGTCACTCGACATCACTTATTACAAACACGCGCGGCGCACACATCACAACACACGCGTAATTTAAATTTTATGTGATTCTATCTAACGCACACGTGCATAGAAAAATAATGATGGGAATATTTTTTATCGATTATTCCGTTTCACAGTTTCCGCTCCATGCTGGGTCTACATCGTAAGCATCTGAAACAATAAATCACTATGTTAGTTTGGTATCGGAAAATAGCTGAGTCAGAATGACAGTTGAAAATATTATGCGGGAATTTTCGGAGTGTTTGTAGTCAGAACTAAAACTTATGGACTGTTATATAGATAAACAAGTGAAATAGTATTCTTTCAATTTTATTTCTTTATAAAATACCAACTTTTATTCCACTACATTAGTTGTCAGTAACAGCAGACACTTCTGTGCCTACGTGATGACATTGTAACTTCATCTATGTCATTATTTAAGTGTATAATTATGTAAGTATATTATTATTCAAGTAGTTATTTATGTATAGTTAGTTATCTCATGACCTTTGATAGATGTTGAAACAATTAGCTCAAGTAACCGACTTGGAGCACCTACACCAGCAAAGCTAACAGCATCGAAGTTCTGTGGTGCCAGAAACATACGATCCTTATCTTTTTTCGGTTATGACAATAAACAAAAGACGCAGCAAAGCTATTAAACGATAACGCCAAGTTTAAATAAAACTAAATAAGGTAAAAAAAATACACGTCGTCCCTGGAATGGAATAGACTTCCGCGTTGTTAGTTATCTTTCTAACTAATGAACCGTTTACGAGACTTTAGTTTCAGAAACAATAGTAGACAGCAAAGGCCACGTCGGTCATTATGCAGATGAAATTTGTTATACGCTGTAAATATGAGTTTTACGTATTCTTGGAGGGTACTTTCGCTTCCGGATACTGAAATAAGATCTAAAGACTTTTCCCTCAAACGTCTCTTAGGACATACACGGAAAGAAAGGGTATAATAAGTGTGTAAGCCGCTGCCAAACTGGAAAAGATTGAATATTTTTTTAACGGCGGAAGTAACGTGATCGAATCCCGCACGAATCACTTGAATTTTTAAATCGCTCATTTGTTTCATAATAAAAAAAGCTAGCATGGCTTACATCATTGTAAAATACTCTGTTGTCAATCAAATATTATATCAACACTGCACATTTGTATTCAGTCATGCAAAGTAGGAATTGTTCGTAAGTAATTACAAAATGTTTAATTAAATT
The DNA here is from genome assembly GCA_029286605.1 of Sericinus montela. Classification (NCBI taxonomy): domain Eukaryota; kingdom Metazoa; phylum Arthropoda; class Insecta; order Lepidoptera; family Papilionidae; genus Sericinus; species Sericinus montela. Next base: position 3,479,349 of record JAGSMR010000002.1, read on the forward strand.
GCCGTCAAATTTCGACCACTGAACTCATTTAAAAATTGTAAAGCAACAACACTCGGACCGCCACAGAGTAGGATGAATCTGCCTTTTCTTTCGTGGGGTTATCCTTCCACCGCGAAGGCCCAACCGTTATGCCGGACTCATACCGACTGAAAACCCACGGTTATCTTCTCAGCTTTTTTTGTCGATTTCACGGAAACCCTTTCGTGCACTATCGCAGCCCCGACGATGGTGGTTCACATGGACATCTTCTCAATTGTCCGCAGCTGGCATGCATTTCTCGCGGTGAAACACCGCGTGCGCCGTCCTCGTGTCGTATCTATTGACTTGCCACATTATGGATGATGGAGAGGATCTTGATAAGCCCCTTTTTGCGCCCGGTTCTCGGGCTGCCTATCGGAAGCTTAGAAATGTGCTCTTTCTCCCTTTCCGCAGCATCCTTTTGCACCATGATCTGTTCCCAAAAGCACAGTCCGGCGTTCCATGATCTTTCGCTGCTTAGCATGGCCTTTACTAAGACTAAAACGGCGGAGCACAGACGATGGACCCTCCTGCAGCGGATGTTACGATGAATTTGCCTAGCCCATCATGTTAGGGCCATTTTATAACGCTATCTAATTAATTACCAGGAAGCCAGAAAAGCAATGCAGTGTTATATAATCACCACAAAGCGGTCAACTTTCAAGGACAATTTAATTGACAGGAACTATTAATTTTGATCTACAATATCGTAGCAAACCTTGGAAGATGGATAAGTTCACGATAAACGAGTATAAGCTTTAATAAAATTTGCATAGTGACTGATTTGTTCTGGCAAGGGAGCTCTTTAGTTTTAATAAAATAATTAAATTATTAGCAGCCGCACGTAAAATGTTAATTGGGGGCGCTGTTTGAGGAGATAATGATTTTGGGATTTAGGGTACTGTAAAAAGCGATGTGGTGTCAGTATTCAATTTACTACATATTTAAAAGATATATCGAAGGTGATAGCATCATAACCTCATAGATGAATGATAAGAAATAGAGGCTTCAGAGACTTTAATAGCTTGGCCTGCAATACATAATTAATGGTTGGTCATTATTGTAATAAAATGATTTATAAATAATTATTATAATGTTTGTTCCACCAAGAAAATGAGCCAATCCAGAACAAAACCATGTTACAATCCATTCAAATATTGACACTATTTGTTTAATTCTCCATCAATACAAAATATATTTCAAAAATTTTAAGGTGATTATTTCTAAGCTAAATTAAACCACCTATATTGATACACCTACATTATCTACTTTAAAATAGGCCAATGATTACATTGTTCCTCTTCAGTTTTTGCCCCTATTAGCGAGTCATTGCAATCGCATATACAATAATGATAGAATGATTCGTATTCCTTCGCCTTATACTGTAATCACTAGCAACGCCATCTATCAATGATCTAAAGCAATTGTTAGGTAAAGTATCGCACGCTTAACGTATCGCCTAACATCAAAGTTTTTTGATAGATGTCGCTACTTGTTACAAGTACTTTCATTGATTGTAAAATCGTTTTTATTATCTTTAAAATAAGGAAGTTGTCTATTCATAGACAATCGGTTTATGAAGGATAAAAAATTATTCGAACTATAATTTCAATAAATTTCAAAAGTATAAAAAATCTAATAAAAAAAAATATGTAGTGTTTGTAGAAAAAATATTAATTTTTTATTCAATTTGGAGATATATTTTTTAAATAATCATACGTATAAGTATGTTTTTATTCATACGACTGTCGTATGATTAGCAACCGACTTAAAATTAAAAGCATTCCTTAAATTTTTTCGGATAGGGAAACAAATAACTGGGATAAAATAACGACAAAAAATAATATGAAATATAATAATACTAGAAAAAACCCCATTCATGGCCTTAAAATATATATAATATTTTAATTGCTTTGTTTGCTTAAATTTGAGCTGAGGACCTCAGCACTGACAAAATTTATTTTTTTCAACCATCCCAGTCTATAAAAAGAAATAAACAATGAACCAAATCTGCATTTGAACAGACACCGTATTCCGTTGATTAAACTGAACACCGTCCAGTTTATGCAGATCAATTAAAACTTTCATTTGGCATCCACCTGGTACAACAAAAAAATAGGACTGCCCCCTCCATTCTGCAGTACACCTCCCAATTTCGTAGTGTAAACATTGTTAAACTATGTGGATTTGTAGAGCGGAATGAGTCCAGACACGGCTTTTATCTTTTCGACGAAACGAATCGGCTATCGATGTACGATGCAAACTATATCTGACTCCCCAAAGTTCTAATTTTCGAGTATTTAAAGGAAGCACTTTTGAAATCCTTTACGGTCTCGAAATTTTTGATGATTAATTAACAGATTGTTGAAATTGACAAAAGTATAACAATTACAATTTAATCAAGAAAATGTGAAATTACCTATTCTTACATTATTAAAAGTCATGATAGCCGAGTGGTTGGGTGGTCGGTATTTCGAGTTAAGAGACCCGAGGTCGATCCCCAGGTGGCAGGCTGATACCAATTGGTTTTTCAAAAACTTATACGAATTATATCGTTGGCTTGGACATAAATACAGCGACGGGCTCACCACCGGTCACGTTGTCCCGATAATATCTTCGGTGGAAGGTGGGTCGAAGGGACTTAATTGTCTAGACTAGACCTCTGTCTAGTTTAAACAATTAAGTCCCAGTAGTACAGTAGTAGTAAAAAAAATATTTATATTATTAAAACATTGAATGTCATAATTCGATAAGCCATTGTAAAATACGAACACGTATTAACAAAGTTTCTAATTGGGAATTTATCTTCAAAGTTACGAGTACATATAGTTTACGAGTACATTAGTACGTTTCATTGATATATCTATAACCTGGACCGTTTAAGACCTTGCATGGTCTTATTAGTTTATTTTTATGTGAAACAGCAGTTACAATTTAATATAAAGCACGATTATTTTGCTCTCAGTCAGGACGGTATGAATTTACCACCCTCCTTTTTCATGTGGGTGTCATAAGAGGCGACTAAGGAGAGCCTTAAATATGAAATTGACCGACGGTTATATTTTCAATCCATTTATTCATTTTAATCCGATTTACGCAAAATGCGCTGTTAGACTTGACTTGAGAAAACTTGA